>OX463241.1:25674849-26874849 GCA_949820135.1 Sylvilagus floridanus | reverse complement strand
AGCGCGCGCAGCGCGTACAGCTGCCCGCTGTCCGCGTGCACCGACACGAGCGCCGCCACGTCCGGCTGCTGCGGTGCAGCGGGCGGCGGCAGCAGCGAGTAGGTGACCTGCGCGTTGGCGCCCGCGTCCCTGTCGCTGGCGCTCACGGAGCCGATGAGCAGCCCGGGGCTGTTGTTCTCGCGCACCAGCAGGGTGTAGGCGGCCTGGCTGAAGGCCGGGGCGTTGTCGTTCACGTCGGACACCTGCACCGCAACGTGGTGCTGGGTGGTCAGCCTGGGCGTGCCCAGGTCGGACACGGTGATGGTGATGTTGTACTCGGCCCTGGTCTCCCTGTCCAGCGCTCCATCGGTTACCAGGGTGTAGTAATTCGCAAATGAAGACTTTAACAAGAATGGGAGGTCCTCTGGGATGGAACTAACCATCTTCCCATTGTCCCCAGAGTCTCTGTCTCGGATACTAAAGACCATAACCACAGTCTCAGGCGCATTTTCTGGAACTGGGCCGCTAACTGAGGACACGGTGATCTCAGGTGCGTTGTCATTCACATCCATTACCTGAATTCTGACTGTGGATTTTCCAAAGAGTCCACCCCCGTCTGTGGCTTGAATGATCATTGAGTACGATTGAGTTGTTTCGTAATCTAAGGGTCCTGTTAGAGTAACTTCTCCAGATTTTCGATTAATGTCAAACGTCTTGCGAATATCTTCTGAGGCATGGGAGAAGGTATAGGATATTTCTCCGTTTGTTCCTGAGTCAGAATCCCAAGCAGAGGCAGTGACAACCGAGGAGCCAAGGACGCTGTTCTCCGGAATCTTCACCTCATAGAATGGCTGCTCAAACTCAGGGGAGTTGTCATTAGTATCCACGACCACCACCCGAACCAGGGCAGTCCCGGACCTGGGCGGAGACCCGCCATCCAGAGCCATGAGGGTGAAGCTGAGCTCGGACTGCTCTTCGTAATCCAGCGCCTTGTCCAGGACTAACTCTGGGTATTTCCCACTGTCTGGATAGACTCGCATTTTAAGGTGGAAATGAGAGTTGGAGCTTATCATGTAACTGTTCACAGCGTTGATTCCAACATCTAAATCCTGTGCCCTCTCTAGTAAGAACACGGAACCAACAGGGCTAGTTTCTGGGATTTCCAGGAGCATTTCTTTTTCTAAGAAGATGGGAGAGTGGTCATTTATATCCATGACCTGAAGCTCAATCCGTAAAAACTGCAAAGGATTTTTCATTATCACCTGGAAGTGCAGCACACAGGGCTCCGTGGAGCCGCATAGCTCCTCCCGGTCGAGCGGTTCGCCGAGGATCAAATCCCCGGTGTCTGTGTCCAGCTGCAAAGGCTGCTTGTTTTCGTTAGAGACCACCCGAGCTTCCCGGGAGGACAGCTCACCCACCTCCAGGCCCAGGTCCTTTGCCAAATTGCCCACACAACTCCCACTGTGCACTTCCTCGGCCACCGAAAAGCGCCCGGGCTCAGAGGCAGCTTGAGCCATTCCCAGCACAACAAAGAGAAGCACGACTTGCCTGGTCCACTGCGCGCCTGCCCCTCCGTCCTCCATGGCTCCCGTCACGAACGCTCTCTGCAGAATGACTTCAGCGGACCTCTAATTTGTCCACCAAATCCTCAGACGCCTAAGCACTTGAGCCTTACTGAATGGCTTCCAGGTCGCCCCTGGATGGCTGGCCCGTCAGTCTTTTTGTGTGCCCTAGGCGCATCCACAGCGTCATCCGGTTTAGTTTTTTCCCTGATCTTATCCTGCAGCGCCACCATGCGACGCCACAGATTTTCACAGTTTGATAAAAGCTACCTGAATTCTATTCACATATAGGTTCTCCGGAAACAAATGCTGTGTTACTGTGTTTGATTACAAATACATTCTACCTTTCATAATAACTATTCTATATTCTTTATGTTTTGTGATAAACTTAGTATTTATTTTAAAACATTTATGAAGTATTCCTCCCGCTCTTCACACAACCGAATGTGCTTAGTTGTTAAGAAAACAGAAATACAAGTTGTGCCTAGTGTCTCCAGCGGTTTGTAATCTCTCTAAGAAGACTGTAAACTAGGAACATGGAGGGTGTAACTAATTGTCAAGCTGAGGGAAATATCGGCTCCGCCTACCTGACTCACATGGGAAGGAAAGAGTACACCTGCCTCACTGCGGAAGTTCTCTCAGAGAAGGTGAAACTGGGTGAACCAGGAGACGGCACATACCAGACAACTGCTATGTCATGAGAAGGCATCTCTAGAGAGTTCCTTAATAGCAATGAATTGTGCATTGGTAGAAAATGAAGTGAAATGTTGTGGCAGAACACACTACATAAACCCATACTGTCATTCCAGCTTCTCATAAAGAAAAGCTAGTTTCATTTAATGGTGTCTGGGGCCACCTTCTAAGCTTGGAGTGGTTTCAGTCCTAGCCAAAGTGCCTGATTACTACATACTGAGAGAAGATGTTTGGAACAGATGCTAAGGAGCTCATCAGTGATGGCCACTAAAGGAGAAAGTAAACGTATACTAAAAAAATGAAAAGATGACAGATATAAAATATTGAAAATTTAAAAGTTCTAGGTTCATATTACAGTTCAAAAAATATAAACTAGATATATGATTGAAAAATCAATCAGTACAAATAGGTAGAAATTTGAAATTACATGAACTGACTAGACATAGTCATTTTGTCTCATTTTAAAACACCCACTAAAACAACAAGGAATAAGGAAAACTAACAAAGACTAAGAATGCACAAGCAAACACATTTTTTTCATGACAGAAAGCAAATCAATGTAGCAGTTCCAAGAAATGTTTAACGTTCCTGCACTGGAGAAACAAGTGGGTTTGTCTCAAGTAATCCCATATAGGTATATATTTGGAGGGACCAGATAATAAGAAGACTGAAGTTAGTTAAGGGCTGACAAAAAAGTAGGTATATGGCAGAATTTAATTCTCTATTACTCTCACCATCATACCAAAATAGGAAGGTAATTCTAAGATAGGCAATGGAAAACTGATTCTCTTGGAGAATCCTGGTAGGATGGAGTGCAAATGTGAGGTGTGAAACTAAAAATAAGGAAGGTAAATTAAGCAAAATCTTTTCATGCAGTCTTTTGCCATGCAATACTGTCATTATTGGATGCAAGGTGTTCACCTGAGCCTTCCTGACCCCCAAACAGTGCCTATCATAGAATCCTACCCTAGAGAAGATGAAAGGACCAAATAAAGATGTACATATACAGATATTTCAGGGTCTTCCAAGGTAAGAGCCCCACGCAGCAGAGTTACAATAGAGTGAATCCCTGCCACCATCAGACCCCATTCACTCACAGAGTAAAGTGTCAGCACTGTGACATATCATACTTCTTAAAAAGCAGAAGACAAGCAAGGATGACAAGACATTGGGGAAATGCAGATGACATGAAACAAATGCCAAAACCACCAATACCACCACAGGGAAAAAGGAAGAAGAGAAACCAGATATAATATAGAGAGTAGAAGAAAGCCTTTCAAGATGCGTGATTAATATATTCAGATAAATAAAATTTAATTGAGAAATTAACTCTATTAATAATTATTTAGTACTCACTCTGTGCCACCCATTATTCTAAGTGCTTCATATGCATTTATCCATTTAATTTTTTAAAGATTTATTTATTTGAAAGGCAGAGTTACAGAGAAAGAGAAAGAGAGGCAGAGAGAGAGAGGTCTTCCATCCACTGGTTTACTCCTCAGATGGCTGCAACAGCAGGAGCTGCGCCAATCCAAAGCCAGGAGCCAGGAGCTTCTTCCAGGTCTCCCATGTAGGTGCAGAGACCCAAGGACTTGGGCCATCTTCCACGGCTATCCCAGGCCATAGCAGAGAGCTGTATTGGAAGTGGAGCAGCCAGGACTTGAACTGATGCCCATATGGGATGCCAGCACTGCACGCGGCAGCTTTACCAACTTAAACCACAGTGCTGGCCCTTATCCATCTAATTTTAATAGTAAGTACATGAATATGTGTTCTTATTGTTAAGATTAAGAATAGATTAAGACGTAATGCCCCAAGGAGCCAGCACTGTGGCATAGTGGGTAAAGCCTCTGCCGGCAGTGCCGGTATCAAAAATGTGTGCTGGTTTGAGACCTGGCTGCTCCACTTCAGATCCAGC
Organism: Sylvilagus floridanus; assembly: GCA_949820135.1. Taxonomy (NCBI): domain Eukaryota; kingdom Metazoa; phylum Chordata; class Mammalia; order Lagomorpha; family Leporidae; genus Sylvilagus; species Sylvilagus floridanus. The sequence continues at coordinate 26,870,697 of OX463241.1, read as the reverse complement.
TCCCTCCTAATGCACCTGGGAAAGCAGTGGAAGATGGCCTAGCTGCTTGGACCCCTGCTACCCACATGAGGGACTTGGAAGAAGCTCCTGGATTTGCATGGGCCCAGCTCCAGCTGTTTTGGCCATTTGGGAAATGAACCAGTGGATGGAAAATTTGTCTGCCCTCTCCCCTTCTCTGTAACTCTTTCAAATAAATAAATAAATCTTAAAAAAAAAAAAACTTAAGTGCCCCTTACTAGCAACATAACTTTGGACAAATTCTTAACTTCCCTTGATTCATTCTCATTTTAAAAATTAATATAACAACATTATGTAATGCATTTTTGCATAATACAGTTAAAAAATAAATTATAGTGTGAGTTGATATCACATTTATAAATCTGTAACAGGATACTATGAAAACCAGAATCCAAAAGAGTCCTTAAGAAGAAAAGCTCAAAAAAAGACTGAATGATCTAATACACTGTCCAAACAAGTAGGGTAAATGTTGAAAGAAATGGAAGTCTTACACAATCAATCCTAGAGGTCCAACATTTAAGTGCAATTCTGATTGAAGTAAGACCATAGAAAAGTCAAGGGGGAAGTTATGAACAAAACAAGAACATTTTTCAGAACAGAAAGTGACACTCTAAACATGTCATGCATCCAGGTGACCATAACAGTGAATAAATGGGCAGCCAGTACTAAAGGTTTTCAATGTTTCCAGAATGAAAAAAAAAAATCACATGAAAAGAAATTGGAGTCCCTCCTCTTAAAAAACTCCACATGCAGCCAGGAAAAGGAACCATGCTTAAAGAACTCTTCTAAAAAGTTTCAGTATAGAATTTTATACACAAAGTATCATTCAAATGAAAAAGAAAGATAACTTCATAATCCCAGGTCTCAATTTTTTTTTTACCTTCTCTGCATCCGTTTTTATGAAGTTAATGAGAGATGTGTGTTAGCTGAATAAGGAAGAACATAGTGCATCTTGTAAAAGAGGATCAAAGTGGGAAAATTTCAAAAGAAAAATGTTCCATGATGACAGCCTATTTAGCAACCAGCATAAAAGAAGCAGATATTTGGGTGAAAAATCTCCAGGAGATAAACATGATTAAGAGATATCTGATATATTTGAGTATTTTGAGGAGAAAGATTGATATTCAAGAAAGGGAATGTGAAAAATAGAAAACTAAGTAAGTGCAAAAAGTTTACCAACTCCAGTAAAGAAGCTTTTCAAGAGAGGAATTATAATCATATGAATGTATATTTGATGAAATTTAAGTAACACAGACATTAGCTAATAATTTAATTTTGAAAAACTGACAATTCCAAAGGATGAATAGGAAATGGGAATTGCAGTGTGTGTAGTATATTTGTTAGTTGGAAAATGAGTTACTTTTCTTGTCCTAGCAAGAACCAATTAAAATATAAAACTGATCACCAAGATATAATAATAAACATATTATTTAGGGATATTGATATTAATTCTAGAAATACCCACTCTGCAGAAGGACACTAGAGACTCTTGAAACTATTCACTTTCTTTATAAGCTTTAGCTAATCTTCATTTTAATATTTAACAGTTAAATTTAAAAACAACAGGCCAACAATAGTCTCACACAAAAATTTTCAAATTGTTTTAAAAATGTGTAGCGTCATGCAGGTTACTACACTGTATTTCCATTATGAATCTTAACATATTTCCTACACAAGCAAGAAAATATGAGCCAAGAAACAGTAATGTATTTAAAGAAAATAAAATAATAGCAATTTTACAAAGATTATTGAAGTCCAACACAGAATTTTAAAATGGCCTGCTTCATTTGCCACGGGCACAGTAATAGAGTAATATTTCATTCATTTTACATGCTATGATTTAGAACTTGTGACATGCTTTAAAAACATGAATAAAGAGAAAGAATAAGGTTGGAAGTGCAGGTGTATTTTCTTACATAAATGCAGTACAACAGACAGGGTGTTAGGATCAGGAGATGCAGGCTCTGAACCACACTAGGAGAAAAGCAAAAACCCGGCTTTCTAGAAGGAGAAATAACAGTAAACAAACCCGGACACGCTGGAAGGGGGTCAGCCTTTAAAGCTACAATTTATAAAATGTATTCTAAATCAATCAAGACAATGCAAAATTATGAAAAACCATTGTAAAATGTAGACCAGAGTCATTGTGAATACTTAAAATTAGTGGGATTCCATAAGACTTTAACTGAATGTAAACAAATTAAATATTAGTACTTAACATTTCAAAAGAACAATAAAACAAAGAAAATATCACTTAAAATTACAAGCAAAATTGTTTTAAAAGGTGGGGTGTTGTTCACTATTCTTCCCAAGGCCCTGTTCCCTAGGCAAGATAGGCTGCAGGAACTTGAACTCCCCGGTCCCAGCGTCGCCCGTCAGGCGCACCTCGTACTGGTAGCTGTGCGACAGCGTCCCGCCGCCGCTCACGTCCAGCAGAGGCCCCGGGAAGCGGCCCTCCACACCCGCGCCAACGCCGCCAATGCCGCCGCCAAACGCACACCCCGCCCCGACACCCACACCCACACCGCCCCCGCCACCGGCCCCGGCCCCGGCCCCGCCGCACAGCCGCGCCGCCACCAGCGCCAGCACACTCAGCACCAGGAGCGACGACACCGCCGCCAGCGCCACCACCAGCTGCACCGTGAGCGCGTCGGGCCGCGCCGCCTCGCCCGCCGCCGCCGCCGCCGCCGCCGCGGCGTCGGGCAGCGCCAGGTAGGGCTGCGAGAAGCCGTCCACCAGCAGCACGTGCAGCGTGACGCTGGCCGACAGCGGCGGCTCGCCGTGGTCCCGCACCAGCACCAGCAGCCGCTGCTTGGGCGCGTCGCGCTCGCTCAGCGGCCGCGCCGTGCGCACCTCGCCGCTGTGCGCCCACACGCCGAACAGCCCGGGCTCCGTGGCCTTGAGCAGCTCGAACGACAGCCAGGCGTTCTGGCCCGCGTCGCCGTCCACCGCCACCACCTTGCTCACCAGGTAGCCCGCGTCGGCCGCGCGCGGCACCAGCTCGGGGCAGGCGGCCGAGCCGTTGGCCGGCGGGTACAGCACGGCCGGCGCGTGGTCGTTGGCGTCCAGCAGCTGCACGCGCACGCGCGCCTCGCTGCTCAGCGCCGGGGAGCCGCGGTCGGCGGCGCGCACGCCGAACTCGAAGGCGCGCAGGGCCTCGTAGTCCAGCGCGCGCAGCGCGTACAGCTGCCCGCTGTCCGCGTGCACCGACACGAGCGCCGCCACGTCGGGCTGCGGCGGCTGCGATGGCGTCGCGGCGGGCGGCGGCAGCGGCAGCAGCGAGTAGGTGACCTGCGCGTTGGCGCCCGCGTCCCTGTCGCTGGCGCTCACGGAGCCGATGAGCAGCCCGGGGCTGTTGTTCTCGCGCACCAGCAGGGTGTAGGCGGCCTGGCTGAAGACCGGGGCGTTGTCGTTCACGTCGGACACCTGCACCGCGACGTGGTGCCGGGTGGTCAGCCTGGGCGTGCCCAGGTCGGACACGGTGATGGTGATGTTGTACTCGTCTCGGCTTTCTCTGTCCAGCGGTCCTTCTGTTATTAGAATGTAAAAGTTGTCTACAGTGGGTTTCAGAATGAAAGGCAGGTTTTCTTGAATGTAACAAACCATCTTCCCGTTTTCTCCGGAGTCCCTGTCTTTAATTTTAAAAACAGCCAGCACTGTCTCAGGAGAGTTCTCAGCAATGTGGTTGGAAAGTGACGATATGCTCAGTTCAGGGGCGTTGTCATTGGTGTCTGACACCTCCACCAAAACCATGCACCTTGCTGAAAGCCCACCACCATCCATTGCCTGTACATTTATTCTGTAAGACTTGACTATCTCATAATCAAGCAATGCTCCAAGAATGATTTCCCCAGAAAAAGGATTGATTTGAAAGGTTGTTCGAATATCTTTGGAAGCATCAAAGAATGAATAGGAAATCTCTCCATTATCTCCTGAGTCTGCATCTCCTGCAGATACTTTAATAATCAGTGACCCTATCGGGCTGTCTTCTGGAGCTTGGGTCTCATAAAGCTCGTAGGGAAACCGTGGGGGGTTGTCGTTGACATCCAGGACCACAATTCGTATGGAGGTGGTTCCAGACCTGGGTGGAGACCCACCATCCAGAGCTGTGAGTGTTAAACTGAGCTCCTGCTGCTCCTCCCAGTCCAGCGCTTTGTCCAACACTAGCTCTGGATATATCATGCCTTCTTCACCATCGCTAATTTTAATATGGAAAAAAGAGTTGGAGTTTATCGTATAGTTTTGGATGCCATTACGTCCTCCGTCTGAATCCTGTCCTCTTTCTAGTCGAAACGCTGTCCCTTCAACTGTATTCTCTAGTACTTTTAAGACCATTTCTTTGTCTCGAAACACTGGTGAATGATCGTTTATGTCCTTGACTCTCAGTTCAGCCCGGTAAATCTGAAAGGGGTCATCCATTAAGATTTGGAAATACAGCACACAGGGCTCTGTGGGGCCGCACAGTTCCTCCCGGTCCAGCTTCTCATTTGTGAGCAAGTCCCCAGTGCGCGAATCCAGGAGCAAGTGTTGTTTGTTATCATCTGAAATCACCCTGGTTCTCCTTTCAGCCACTTCCCCCTCCCGTAGTCCCAGATCCTTTGCCAGATTGATCACAAACGATCCTCTTTCTGTTTCCTCTGTCACTGAATAACGCCGGACCCCAGAACCTGCCAAGGCTCCTCCCCAAAACAGAAAGAAAAATAGGACTTGCCTTTGTCTCCGGAAGTGCAACTCTCTGGCCTCCATAACTGCTTCTTTTGTCGATGTTGGTCACAGTCACAGCACCCAGCAGAAACAGCAGTCTCGAGCCCCAGACCTATGCCGTGTAGTGGCAAGGATCGAAGATGTTTTCCCTCTTCCCCTACTCCAGGCTGCTGCGGCTTTTCTTCTCAGCCCATCTGCCGTCATCTGCCTTTGTTGTCAGTGACTTCAGTAGCAACCTCAAATCAAGTTTTTCCTCAACTCTTTAGCCTGCAGCGCCACCGCGTGGCTTTCAGCAAACTCAAAAAGCTGCAACCAATTTTTGTGTTTGTGTATATATTTATAAGTTTTCACTTAGTGGCTTATTTAATTTTTTCATTTTCCTTTCTTTTTATTCATTTCGCAAGAAAAAGTGTTGAAATACACGTCCATGGATGTTGTTGGGATTCTTCACTACTTCATGGGCAAAGTTAAACATTCAACACCTGACAAAAACCAGGATTTTAGCAGTAGCTCTTCACCTCACTGTTCTAGATTGATCCATGTATTGGGCCTTTCACCTGTGACACAACCCCATGTGATCAAAGGGAAAAGTGGGAGCACCTTTTGTGACCACCAAAATAATGCATTTTTACCTTTCCAGAAACATTGGGTGTGGGAATAACAAAGATTGGCTAAAGCAGTTTGTCTCACAACTTCAAATGTCAACAAACTCCTTTAAAAGACATTGCCTGAAGAGAATCATTACTTTGTAATCAGAACTAAACATGTAGGCTGTTACTCTTCGGTGTCCCTCATAAACACACATATGACTACGACTAGCCTGAAAATATTCTTTCTTGTTTTGTGCAGTCTGACTTTTTAATCTGTGAGTTTCTTGCAGACAGAAATGGTGTCTTTGCCATCTTTATTTGGCAAATCAGTCACTCACTAAATGCCTGTTGTATTAAGACATACATAAACGATAGCAAATAGGCAAGGAACCATAGTCAGTGCTTCCCAATCCCTAACGTTTGAAACTTGTATTCTTCATTTAGTCGTACTTTGCAATTTCTGTTCCATTTCACTTGTCTTTTTTCCTTTTATTAGCTTCAAAATAATGTGCAGAATTAAAGAATGACGGGCCATTATTTTATGGTCTCTCAATTAAAATATAATAGTTTCTCTGCACTAAATAAAGGGAGGTAAAGAATAAACCAAACTTAACACCTATCCTAACATTATTGAAACTAAGAATAGCATTAGAATATCTTGCTTCATACATAATTTTATTCAAAAGCCTGGTATCCAGAAAGAAGCTCCGTTTTTCCCATATATAGCAAGGTATCAGATTAAACGTAGTGATGTGGAACAGACAAAGGGCTAGACACTGCCCCAAACACTGCTGAATGTAAAAGTCACCCCACATAAACCTACTTGATGAGATTTGAAGGAAGTGGGTTGTTAGCCATTAAAATATTAACAAGGACCTCAGCTTTTTGAAAGAAAACATTAAAAGTAACAATTTGCTAAATATTTCTACATGACACAATATATATGGCTGCCTTTTAATCTCCAACCTTAAAACATTTATACACACTGAATGCCTAATGGTGACTTTTTTTCCTTAGTTTTAGATAAGGCTGATCAGTGATCTATCATCATACCACTTTTGATAGGAACATAGTAAGTAAGGAGAGATCAATTATGGGGCCAACACTGTGGAACAGTGGTTAAAGCCACTACCTGCAGTGTCGGCATCCCATGTGGGTGCCAGTTCGAGTCCTGGCTCCACTTCTAATCCAGCTCTCTGCTATGGCCTGGGAAGGCAGTGGAAGATGGCCCAAGTCCTTGGGCCTCTGTACCTGCATGGCAGACCTAGAAGTAGGTCCTGACTCCTGGCTTCAGATCTGCCCAGCTCTGGCTGTTGCAGCATTTGAAGACTGAACTAGCAGATTTAAGAACTAACTCTCTTCCTCTCTCTCTCCCTCTCTCTGCTTCTGCCTCTGTTAACTCTGCCTTTCAAATAAATAAATTTTTCTTAAAAAATAGATAAATTCAGGGAAGATAGAATTTCTAAAAATGAGTAACAGCTTGACAGAAGACTAACAGTGAAAATCAAAGTGGAAAAGCCAACAAGAATGTCAGCTTAGAATGAAAATAAAAGAAATAGTTAATAGTAAATATACATGCAACAGAATATTTTAATAATTGAAAAAGTCCTACAAAAGGGAAACTAACATTAGTTAATGATAGCGTGAATATATAATCAATAAAGAAATATATAAAGTGGAAGAAAGTCTTGGAAATAATATGAATTTTGACGATAAAGACCATTTCAATCATTGATATTCTAGGAAAATGTCTCATATGAGAAAATGGAAACTTGCACAGTTAGGCAAAATAGGAAACTGATGGCGCATCTACCAAATTAAGTAGCACCCTGCTGGCAGTGATGGAATAGAAAGGCAGTGTCAGGAGGGAAGTGTCTATTAAATGGGTTCCTATCAGTAATTAAACCCAAAGCTACTCTGAAAGGTACAGTTTTCCTCTGTTTCTTTCCCGGTGCCCTGGGAAGGAAGGTTGGGACTAATGGGCTTCATGAACTTGAACTCCCCGGTCCCAGCGTCGCCCGTCAGGCGCACCTCGTACTGGTAGCTGTGCGACAGCGTCCCGCCGCCGCTCACGTCCAGCAGAGGCCCCGGGAAGCGGCCCTCCACACCCGCGCCAACGCCGCCAATGCCGCCGCCAAACGCACACCCCGCCCCGACACCCACACCCACACCGCCCCCGCCACCGGCCCCGGCCCCGGCCCCGCCGCACAGCCGCGCCGCCACCAGCGCCAGCACACTCAGCACCAGGAGCGACGACACCGCCGCCAGCGCCACCACCAGCTGCACCGTGAGCGCGTCGGGCCGCGCCGCCTCGGCCGCCGCCGCCGCCGCGGCGTCGGGCAGCGCCAGGTAGGGCTGCGAGAAGCCGTCCACCAGCAGCACGTGCAGCGTGACGCTGGCCGACAGCGGCGGCTCGCCGTGGTCCCGCACCAGCACCAGCAGCCGCTGCTTGGGCGCGTCGCGCTCGCTCAGCGGCCGCGCCGTGCGCACCTCGCCGCTGTGCGCCCACACGCCGAACAGCCCGGGCTCCGTGGCCTTGAGCAGCTCGAACGACAGCCAGGCGTTCTGGCCCGCGTCGCCGTCCACCGCCACCACCTTGCTCACCAGGTAGCCCGCGTCGGCCGCGCGCGGCACCAGCTCGGGGCAGGCGGCCGAGCCGTTGGCCGGCGGGTACAGCACGGCCGGCGCGTGGTCGTTGGCGTCCAGCAGCTGCACGCGCACGCGCGCCTCGCTGCTCAGCGCCGGGGAGCCGCGGTCGGCGGCGCGCACGCCGAACTCGAAGGCGCGCAGGGCCTCGTAGTCCAGCGCGCGCAGCGCGTACAGCTGCCCGCTGTCCGCGTGCACCGACACGAGCGCCGCCACGTCCGGCTGCTGCGTCGCGGCGGGCGGCGGCGGCAGCAGCGAGTAGGTGACCTGCGCGTTGGCGCCCGCGTCCCTGTCGCTGGCGCTCACGGAGCCGATGAGCAGCCCGGGGCTGTTGTTCTCGCGCACCAGCAGGGTGTAGGCGGCCTGGCTGAAGACCGGGGCGTTGTCGTTCACGTCGGACACCTGCACCGCGACGTGGTGCTGGGTGGTCAGCCTGGGCGTGCCCAGGTCGGACACGGTGATGGTGATGTTGTACTCGGCCCTGGTCTCCCTGTCCAGCGCTCCATCGGTTACCAGGGTGTAGAAGTTCTTAACTGACGGTTTTAGAATGAATGGGAGGTCTTCCTGGATGGAGGAAATGGTCCTCCCGTTGTCCCCGGAATCAGGATCCGAGACGCTGAAAACAGCAACTACAGTCTCGGGCGCGTTCTCCGGGATGGGGCTGTTGAGTGCAGACATCGTCACCTCTGGCGGATTATCGTTCACGTCCACCACCTGCAGGAGCAGAGTGCATTTTCCTGAAAGACCTCCCCCGTCCGTGGCCTTGATGTCCACTTCATAAGACTGGACTCTTTCAAAGTCTATTTGTTTTCTCAGTCGAATTGCTCCTGTCACAGGATTTACCTCCAAAGTGTCGCTGATATCTTCTGAAGGCTGAACGAGCGTATACGATATTTTCCCATAGTCCCCGCTGTCTATATCAGTGGCGAATACCGTGACCGCCAGGGAGCCCTCGGGGCTGTCCTCAGGAACTTGCACCCTGTAGAGCTGTTGTGCAAACTCGGGGGCGTTATCATTCGTGTCCACAACTTCAATGCGCACCTGCGTGGAGCCAGAGCGGGGCGGAGAGCCGCCATCCAGTGCCGTCAGAGTTAATCTCAGTTCAGGCTCCTCCTCCCGGTCCAGCTCTTTATCCAACACCAGCTCAGGGTATTTCCTGCCATCGCTGCGTTCGCGGGTTAGAACGCGAAAATGGGAATTGGGGCTGATTTTATAGTTCTGAACGTTGTTGCTTCCTACGTCCAAATCGAGAGCATTATTCAGGGGGTATGCACTTCCTAGAGGGCTGTTTTCTGGTATTTTTAGAATCATTTCTCTTTCGGAGAACACAGGGCCATGGTCGTTTATGTCTGCCACCCTCAGTTCAGCCTGAATTATCTCTAAGGGTTTTTCCATCAGCACTTGGAAATACAGCACGCAAGGTTCAAGGGGACCGCATAGCTCCTCTCGATCCAGTTTCTCATGAATGAGTAAATCCCCGGTTTGAACCCGGAGCTGCAAATGCTCTATGTTTCCTTGGGAAATGATCCGGGCCCCACGGAAGAACAGCTCCTTCGGCCCCAGCCCTAGATCTTTTCCTAGATTTGCCACAGAGAAGCCTCTCTCCGTTTCTTCCACCACTGCGTAGGGCCCCAGATCCGCACCCGCCCCAAGCATGCTCAGCAAAACAAAGAAAAGCACAGCTTGCCTTGATCTCCCATTGCGCATCCATCCAGTCTCCATTGCTCTTTCTCAAAAATTCTGCTCACAGGAGTTTCCCATATGCTCAGGATTCTGACAGCGCTGTCTTGCAGTCCAGAACTCAGAAACCAAGCTCCGCTACTCGAGTTTTAACGAGGTTTCACACGGGCTTCTGCTCCGGCAGAGAAAGCTGTTCTGCTTTCAGGCGGTGCCTTAACTGGCTAGATACTGGAGCTGGGAGGTAAAGCTGGTTTTTCCATCCTCTTAGCCTGCAGCGCCACCATGCGTTCTTACTGAGTCATGTTTTCTGGCTTTCATTGGATGCAAAATTCCAAAGTACCTAATAGGCTATGTAGTATAAAAGTCTTATTTTCTTGTGACATGTGTGTGCACAGATAGAGTTCTGTGATGTTGCACGGGAGTACGAAGAGAAACCTATGCCTTATGTTACCTGCCATTGAATGCTGGCGAATTGTTGATGATTAAATAAAATAATTTAATTAACATTTAAGCCAAGAATGTACTCTGAAGAGGAAAATGTTTCCACAGTATCATGAGAAGAGCTTTCACAAATGGATCTTTTTTATGGTACATGTTACAGAATTTACAAAATACTGTACACTGGAAAATTGCAGTCACAGGCTGTTCTAAAAAATGTGTTTAACCAATGCTTTATTAAAGAATTAGTTACTTCCTCTTCCTTTTCACAGCTAAGTCTAAGAAATCAGAACTTTTGCATCTTTCTAATTATTGAAAATTATTTCCCAAGTAAGCAGGTCTCAAGTTTGGGTATGCCATGCTTTTGGGTTTTTCCTTTCTTAAAAATTTATTTTAAAGGCAGAGTTACAGATAGAGAGGGGGAGACAGAGAGAGGTCTTTCAACCACTGGTTTACTCCCCAAATGGCCACAATGGCCAGAGCCTGTCCACAACAAAACCAGGAATCAAGAGCTTCTTCTGGGTCCCCCCACATGGGCACAGAGGCCCAAGCACTTGGGCCATTTTCTGCTGCTTTACTAGGCACATTAACAGGAGACTGGATTGGAGGTAGAACAGCTGGGACTCCAACTTGTGCCCACATGGGATGCTGGCACTACAGGTGCTGGCTTAACCTGCTATGCCACAGTGCCAGCCCCTGTTTTCCTCTTTTTAATAATGGTAAAAAAAAATTCATTCTATTCTTTTAGGGGAAAAATCTTTATTGAGACAGTTCAAGTAACATATAGTTTCTCCATTTAAAATAAAGAATTCTGTGGCTTTTCATGTATTTACAGAGGTGTACATCATCACATCCAAAAGAAACCCCATATCCTATGTGAACCCCGCTCTCTTACCAGTCCTACCCTGAACTACAACAAAGCACTAACCCACATTCTGTTTCTGTAGAATTTTCTGTTCTGGACTTCCATATGAATGCAATAATAGGACGTGGACTTTTGTGAATGACTTCTTGCACTTAGCATAATGCTTCTTTTCAAGGTTTATTCAAGTTGTGACATGTATCAGTACTTCATTCCTTTTTTATGGCTGAATAACATCCTATTGTGTAGATGTAAAACATTTTGATTATCCATCACTCTCTTTGTAGATACTGGGCTGTTTCCACCTTTTGGCTTTTATCAGTAATGCTGCCATGAATATTCATGTGCATACGTTGTATGGATATCTTTTCATTGCACCAGCAGTAGAACTGCTGGGCCAAGTGTTTAGTTGTTTGAGGAGCTGCCAGACTTTTCCAGAGTGGCCACAGCATTTTACATCCCCACCAACAATGTACAGAGTTCCAATTTTTCCACATCTTCCCAACACTCATTATTATCGTTTTTGCTTCTAATCATCCTAACTGGTATGAAGACGTAGCTCATGTGATTTTTTTTTTTTTGACAGGCAGAGTGGACAGTGAGAGAGAGAGAGACATAGAGAAAGGTCTTCCTTTTGCCGTTGGTTCACCCTCCAATGGCTGCCGCAGACAGTGCATGCGGCCGGCGCACTGCGCTCATCTGATGGCAGGAGCCAGGTACTAGGTGCTTTTCCTGGTCTCCCATGGGGTGCAGGGCCCAAGCACTTGGGCCATCCTCCACTGCACTCCTGGGCCACAGCAGAGGGCTGGCCTGGAAGAGGGGCAACCGGGACAGAATCCGGCGCCCCAACTGGGACTAGAACCCGGTGTGCCGGCGCCGCAAGGGGAGGATTAGCCTGTTGAGCCACGGCGCCGGTGTGATTTTTATTTGTATTTCTCTGATAACTAATCATGTTGATTATGTGTTTGCTCATCATTCGTATATCTTCCTTACAGCAAGGTCTGTTCAGGCCTTTGCCTGAATATTTATTTATATTTATTTGAAAGGCAGAAAGAGATAGAGAGGTCTCACATTCACAGGTTTATTCCCCAATACCCAAAACTGCTTGTGCTGGGTGAGACTAAAGCCAGGAGTTCAAAATTCAGTGTTGGATCTACTGTGCGTGTCAGTGAGCAGTCACCTGCTGCCTCCCAGGTTGTGCCACAGGAGGATGTTGAGGCAGAAGCGGGAGTGAACACAAACCCACGGGATGTGGTCATCCCCGGTGACATCTTAACTGCTGTACCAAACACCTGTCCTTCCTGTCCATTTTAACTGCATTATCTGTCCTTTTATAATTGACTTCTAAGAGTTCTTCATGTACTCTACATGTAAGTATCTCATCATACTTGGATTCAAGTTTTGCATTTCCATAATTGCAACCGAATAAATTCATGGCACATTTATTTTATCAACGCAGTGTTTCTGTTAAGAAGTTTTAGAAGTTTGTTAACTAGCTAGACTTAGGTTCAAGCATCAAATCAATGATGTCTAAACTTCTTTAAAAGCTTTATAGGTCCTTCTTTGACCATAGGTGGTACTGCTAGGCTGGGTAATTTTCTTCTAAGCACCAAACCTGTGATAGAATAATGACTACTAACATATGTAACAATATCTATAAATATGTTACCTTTTGTGGCAACAAATTATTTGAAAATGTGACTAAAAATAAAGACCTTGTGAAGAGCAGGTTATCCTGTATTATTTGGTGCTGTGGAACTGAACCTTTCCTAGCTATGGTTGGAGGGAGAGATGACTACTGAACCAAGGTCAGAGAAACCAAACTGCTGGTTTTAGAGATGGATAAAGGGACCATGGGTCAAGTAAAGTGGGTAATGTTTGCAAGTTGGAAGGCAATGAACTAGATTCTTCTCTAGAGCCACCAGAATGGAAGGCCTCCCTGCTGATACCTTGAGTGTAGCCCAGGGAGACTTCTAATCTACAGAAGAGTAAATACCTTTTTATTGTTTCAGGCAACTACATGATCCCTACACATTTTTTTCAGCATAATTTTTGAGACAAGTTGCCAAAGTCATATAGTCACATAGTTAAATTTTAATAGAAAACAACTGAAACCTTTCAAATTTCCAGAATCTCTAAGTTGTCATAAAAATTCCCCACAACACTGTCTGCACTTTTCTGAAATTCGTTACCTCATTTAAGACCAGTACTACAATAGCAGCTGTTTTCAACCATAAGAAACATGAAAAGTAATCTGGTATGTTTAATTGAATAAAGGACTTCTGAAAAATGTAATTCAGAAGAGAGGCCGGTGCTGGGGCATAGCAGGAAAGTCAGTCTCTCGTCTCTCTCTCTCTCTCTCTCCCTCTCTCTCTCTCCCCCTGGCTCTGTAACTCTCCCTTTCAAGTGAATCAATTAATTTATAAAATTTCCCAAAGAGAAGGTGTGCGTGTGCATGTGCATGTGTGTATGTGTGTGCGTGTGTAGAAAGAACATAGGAAATTCAACAAATACAGCCACAGGGTGGCTCTGGTCTGTACTCAGGGCACCCATTTTGGCAATAATGAATGTATTATGCTGAGAACAGACAAGAATATAATCAGACTGATTTGCTCATCATGAAGACTAGTTGCAGTGTTTGACCCACTGCTTTTATAAGAACTTTGGGCTTACTGGTCTACAGCAGTGTGGCCCTTGGTATAGAAACAAAAGCGAACTACAGGCTAAAAGTTATAGAACAGGAGTAGGAATAGTAGATGGATTTCACTTCCTTAGTTATGGGAACAATGCTACCAGTTAATGATACAGAATACTGATCAATATCTGGGGCATTTGATTCAGTTACACCATATTTAAAATGTTTCCTTTTATTATGCAGAATTTGACCAAGTTACTTAATATTTCTAAGCTTCAGTTTTCTCATATACAAAAAGGGGATAATAAACCAGTCTTCTCAGAGTTTTGCCTGCGATGCCAACATCCCACAGGGCACCAATTCAACTCTTGGCTGGCTGCTCTAGTTCTGATCCAGCTCCCTGTTAATGCACCTTGGAAGGCAGCAGAAGATGGCCCAAATACTTAGGCTCATGCACCCATCTGGGAGACCCTGATGAAACTCCTGGCTCCTGGCTATGGCCTGGCCCAGACCTGACTGTTGTAGCTTTTTGGAGTGTGAACTAGCAGATGGAAAATCATTATCTCTCTCCCTCTCTCTGTAATGCTGCCATTTCAATAAATAAGTAAATCTTTTAAACAAGAAATAAAAACTTTAAAAAGATTAGATCAAACTGTACACTTAAGACCTAGGCATTTCACTACATTTATCATGTTAAGAGAATTTTTACTGTTGAAGAATTATGATTAGATTCCACTGGAAGTAGCTAAACTAAATATGATGGCTTTAATAAAACAATTTCTTTCTGAAGTAAAAAACAAATTCAAAAGCGGGTCATCTAGGGATGACACTGACCCCAAAGCTACCAGGAACCCTTATCCTTAAGTTTATTATGTACAGAATGTCTCAGTTCATGGTTTCCATAATTAACGTGCAACATAGCTGTCTGTACATTAGCCATGACACATGCATACCAGGCAGCAAGGAGCAGTTAAAGAAGGAAAAAGGGAGACCTCTTCCTGGATGAATCATAACCATTTAAGAAGTCTTCTTGGGAGTCCTTTACAGCACTTCAACATACATCTCATTGACTACAACCTGTCTTAAGTCCAATTTTAACCACTAAGGAGGTGAGGAGAAATGTAATCTTTTGATTCAGTACATTAATGCCCCAAGTGAATTAGACTCAAGATGGAAAAAATAAATGGATATCGCCCCTGCAGTTTCTATCACCAAGGGTCAGTATCTCGCAAAGGGGAAAAGCCAGTTTCATTACCATTCTACTTCCTCTCACTAGATAAATATGGAGCAGGATTTTCCCACTTGGAACACCAAGGAAACTATCTGGAAAACGATTTGAAATTACATTGACGCAACCACTGTTAGTTAATGAAAAGAATCACAGCTGTGTAGCATTTTAACAGAAAACATCATCTGCATAAAGGGCAAAATAAAGAGCCAGAGTTTCCAGTTGCACAGGTTTCCTCGCCTTCCTGGACAGAACTCAGTGGGACAATGCATTAACTGCCCCAGCTTAACAACCACTAAGAAAACTTACAAGGACCTACAATTGACCTTAGATTCAGTTTTCCTTCTTAACCAATCTCTAAGGTAACCTACAACAAGAATTTGCACAACTATGGACCTCATCAGTGTTTGAAAGGGAATCTTTAGAAGCATTCATCCTGACATTGTCATGAAAAAAAGATGAGATACAGGTTAAAGCGACTTCACAACGAAAGAACCCCTATAGGCAATTCTTTGCGAACTACCACAAAAAATTTATAATATGGAATATGAAAAACCATTAATTCAACTTCATGCTGAAATCAAAGTCATTCAAAAGTTTGAGTTTGGTTCCAATGCTGATTCGGGGGAGTGGCCTTGAAAATTAGGTAAAATGGGCTGCAGGAACTTGAACTCCCCGGTCCCAGCGTCGCCCGTCAGGCGCACCTCGTACTGGTAGCTGTGCGACAGCGTCCCGCCGCCGCTCACGTCCAGCAGCGGCCCCGGGAAGCGGCCCTCCACACCCGCGCCAACGCCGCCAATGCCGCCGCCAAACGCACACCCCGCCCCGACACCCACACCCACACCGCCCCCGGCCCCGGCCCCGCCGCACAGCCGCGCCGCCACCAGCGCCAGCACACTCAGCACCAGGAGCGACGACACCGCCGCCAGCGCCACCACCAGCTGCACCGTGAGCGCGTCGGGCCGCGCCGCCTCGCCCGCCGCCGCCGCCGCGGCGTCGGGCAGCGCCAGGTAGGGCTGCGAGAAGCCGTCCACCAGCAGCACGTGCAGCGTGACGCTGGCCGACAGCGGCGGCTCGCCGTGGTCCCGCACCAGCACCAGCAGCCGCTGCTTGGGCGCGTCGCGCTCGCTCAGCGGCCGCGCCGTGCGCACCTCGCCGCTGTGCGCCCACACGCCGAACAGCCCGGGCTCCGTGGCCTTGAGCAGCTCGAACGACAGCCAGGCGTTCTGGCCCGCGTCGCCGTCCACCGCCACCACCTTGCTCACCAGGTAGCCCGCGTCGGCCGCGCGCGGCACCAGCTCGGGGCAGGCGGCCGAGCCGTTGGCCGGCGGGTACAGCACGGCCGGCGCGTGGTCGTTGGCGTCCAGCAGCTGCACGCGCACGCGCGCCTCGCTGCTCAGCGCCGGGGAGCCGCGGTCGGCGGCGCGCACGCCGAACTCGAAGGCGCGCAGGGCCTCGTAGTCCAGCGCGCGCAGCGCGTACAGCTGCCCGCTGTCCGCGTGCACCGACACGAGCGCCGCCACGTCCGGCTGCTGCTGCTGCGGCGGCTGCGATGGCGGCGCGGCGGGCGGCGGCGGCAGCAGCGAGTAGGTGACCTGCGCGTTGGCGCCCGCGTCCCTGTCGCTGGCGCTCACGGAGCCGATGAGCAGCCCGGGGCTGTTGTTCTCGCGCACCAGCAGGGTGTAGGCGGCCTGGCTGAAGACCGGGGCGTTGTCGTTCACGTCGGACACCTGCACCGCGACGTGGTGCTGGGTGGTCAGCCTGGGCGTGCCCAGGTCGGACACGGTGATGGTGATGTTGTACTCGTCTCGACTTTCTCTGTCCAGCGCTCCATCGGTTACCAGGGTGTAGAAGTTCTCTACAGATGGCTTTAGGAGGAAGGGGAGATCTTCCTGAACCGAACACACCATTTTCCCATTGTTGCCTGAATCTCTGTCTCTGATCCTAAAAACGGCGACGACAGTATCGGGTGAATTTTCTGCAACTGGACTACTCAGCGATGACATGATCAGTTCTGGTTCATTGTCGTTTATATCTATTACCTCAACCACCACGGTGCATTTTCCGGAGAGCCCTCCACCGTCTTGGGCCTGAATGGTGAGTGTGTAAGTTTGAATTGCTTCATAGTCCAATTGGCCTTTAAGAAGAAGATTGCCAGAGGTTGAATTGATCTGAAACGTTTTGAGAATTCTTTCCGTGGCATAGAAGAATGCATAGGCTATTTCCCCGTAGCTCCCGGCGTCTAGATCTCTAGCTGACACGGTGACAACCAGGGAACCAGTGGGGCTGTCCTCGGGCACCTGCACCTTGTAGAGGGACTGCACAAATTCGGGGACGTTGTCATTGATGTCCACGACTCGGATGCGCACCAGGGCGGTTCCGGATCGGGGCGGAGAGCCACCGTCCAAGGCCGTGAGGGTTAAACTGAGCTCAGGCATCTCCTCTCGGTCCAGCACCTGCTCCAGTACCAGTTCGGGAAGCACACTCCCCTCCCCATCACCAAGTACATTGAGATGAAAATAGGCATTGGGGCTGATGGTGTAGTTGCTCAGGCTGTTGGTTCCCACGTCTGGATCCTGGGCACTTTCGAGCAGAAATGCCGCCCCTGGCGCGGTACTCTCTGATATTTTCAGGGGAATCTCTCTATTTAGAAATGCTGGAGAATGATCGTTGATGTCTGTGACCCGCAGTTCAGCACGGAAAATATGAAAAGGCTTTTCCAGTAACAACTGGAAAGGCAGCACACAGGGCTCCGTGGCGCCGCACAGTTCCTCTCGGTCCAATTTCTCATTTAGAAGTAAATCCCCAGTAAGCAGGTTGAGCAGTAAAAATCGCAGGTGCTGGTCTGAAACAATTCTAGCTCCCCGGGCTGACAGCTCCCCCACCCCCAATCCCAGGTCGGTGGCCAGGTTGGCCAGAGAGGTGCCTCTCTCAGTTTCCTCTGCCACAGAATACCGAAGCGGTTCCGCGCCAGCGCGAGACACCCCCAGAAACACACAAAGGAATAGGACTTGCCTTTTCCGCACGGCCCGCTCCCCTCTGGCCTCCATTCTCCGCTGCATCAGTCTCAAAATCACTCCCACGTGGCCTCAGGCAGCTCTCGGAAAAGGCAGCCACCGAATCATTAGAAAGGAGCCGGATAGTAGCTCTGATTGTGGGGAGAGAGTCCCCGACTTCCCCTCACTCCTGTTACCGCGGTTTCCGTTCCTCCTCCTTAGTCAGATTGCCTCTTTACCCCCCGCAGTCTGTCACCTCCGTGGTGCGGTATTTTGTCTTTTTAGTCAGCAGCGCCACCTTGCGTTTTGTGCGTGTTATTCCCGTTCTCAAAATTAGAAGAAAAAGATGGCGGATTAATGGAATTTGCGGCAGGAGTGACTGTTTTCTGTCTTTGGCATTTTGTTCCATCTTTCCCCTCAAGGGTCACAGAAATGCTAGTAAGTAGTAGTTTATGTCCCTACCCACTCTGATGATCCGAGATCATAGAAAAACAAATCTGCTTTCTTCAATCCAGGGATATGAAATTAAACCCTTCCCACCAAAAGCCAAAGAGGAAACCCTTCTATTTTAAAAACTGATGGGAAGAATGTGAAAGAAAACCAAACTTCTATCAAAAGGTTAACCAGTATTAGCTGGGAGTCTTTTATTTGCAAGCCACTTAAAAATAATGATGTTCATGTTGGTAAAGGAATGCCTTTATTCTGTTTCTGGCCTGTGTTATGGTCTGTGTGGGGGTGGGTTTTTGTGTAACTCCTATGATTTTGGTATTAAACCATCATTCTGGCCTCCTAGAATGTGTTAATAAGCTTTCCATCTACTTTATACAACAGAAGAGTTTTTTTAAATAGGCGTATTATTGTTTCTACATGTTAACTACTACTTGCTTTTTAAACTGGTTGGGTTTGCTGTCTTCACTGGTACTTGATATATGACTACCTTTTCCATTTTCCCTTTGGTTATTCATCTGTTCAGGTTCTGTTTACTTTTTAAGTAATTTGTATTTTATTTAAAAAGTCTTTTGCCTAGTTTACAAATTTTCTTTTTGAGAAAGTTTATTATATAAGTATATATACATACAACATGTACATTGGTAATTTTTTAAGGATTTTTTAATTTATTTGAAAGGCAGAGTTATAGAGAGGGAGGGAGGGAGGGAAGGAAAGAGGGGGAGCAAGGGAGGGAGAGAGAGGGAGAGAGAGAGGGGAGAGAGGGGAGAGAGGGGAGAGAGGGGAGAGAGGGAGAGAGAGGGAGAGAGAGGGAGAGAGAGGGAGAGAGAGGGAGAGAGAGAGAGATGTCTTATATCCAATGGTTCTATCCCCAAATGGCTGCAATGGCCAGAGCTGCACTGATCTGAAGCCAGGAGCCAGGAGCCAGGAGCTTCTTCCAAGTCTCCCACATGGGTGCAGGGGCCCAAGCACTTGGGCCATCTTCTACTGTTTTCCCAGGCCACAGCAGAGAGCTGGATCAAAAGAGGAGCAACTGGGATTAGAACCAGCATCCATATAGGATGCTGATGCTGCAGTTGGTGTCTTTACCAGCTATACTACAGTGCTGGCCCCTCTGTACACTGTTTTTTTTTTTTTTTTAAAGATTTATTTATTTGAAAGGCAGAGTCACACAGAGAAAGAAGTAGAGGCGGCGGGGGGCAGGGGGTCTTCCATCTTCTGGTTCACTCCCCAATTGGCCATAATGGTCAGAGCTGCACCAATCCAAAGCCAGGAGCCAGGAGCTTCTTCCAAGTCTCTCATGTGGGTGCAGGGGTCCAAGGACTTGGGCCATCTTCTACTGTTTTCCCAGGCCATAGCAGAGAGCTGGATGGGAAGTGGGGCAGCTGGGACTCAAACTGGCATCCATATGGGATGCCGGCACTGCAGGTGGTGGCTTTACCCACTACACCACAGTGCTGGGCCCGTGTACACTGGTTCTTTACCAAATGCCTGCAACCCAGAAATAGCTGAGAGCTCTGAGCCAGAAACTCAATCCAGGTCTCCCATGTGGGCAGCAGAAATGCACTCACTCGAAGCATCACCACTCTCTCCCAGGGTCTGCATTAGCAGGAAGCTGGAGTCAGGAGCCAAGAATTGAGCATCTGATGTGGAATGTGAGCAGCTTAAGCCGTACTTTAGCTGCTGGGATAAATGCCTCCTCTTACTAATTTCTTGGTATTATGTTTTTTTTTTTTTTTTTTTTTTTTTTTTTTTTTTTTTTTTTTTTTACAGGCAGAGTGGACAGTGAGAGAGAGAGACAGAGAGAAAGGTCTTCCTTTTTGCCGTTGGTTCACCCTCCAATAGCCGCCGCGGCTGGCGCGCTGCGGCCGGCGCACCGCGCTTGTCCGATGGCAGGAGCCAGGAGCCAGGTGCTTTTCCTGGTCTCCCCATGGGGTGCAGGGCCCAAGCACCTGGGCCATCCTCCACTGCACTCCCGGGCCACAGCAGAGGGCTGGCCTGGAAGAGGGGCAACCGGGACAGAATCCGGCGCCCCGACCGGGACTAGAACCCGGTGTGCCGGCGCCGCAAGGCGGAGGATTAGCCTGTTGAGCCACGGCGCCGGCCGGTATTATGTTTTAATTATATTGTTTGCATTTACTTACATCTTTATTAGTAATGTGTAGAAATTTTATCTCCTTTTAACTTTAGTGAGATTTGTAAAAACTTTATTTTACTGGTATTTTTAAAATACAACAATTTACTTGAAAGAGTTACAGAAAGGAGGGGGAGGGGGAGAAGGGAGGAGGGAGGAGGGAGGAAGAGAGAGAGGTCTTCCATCCATTGGTTCTTTCTCCAAATGGCTGCAATGGTCAGGGCTGAGCCAGGCCAAAGCCAGAAGCCAGGAACCAGGAGCTTCATCCAGGTCCCCCAAGTGGGTGCAAGAGCACAAGCATCTGGGCCATCTCCTGTTACTTTTCTAGACTCATTCTCAGGGAACTGGACTGGAGGTGGAACCACTGGGACTCCAACAGGTGCCCATAAGAGATGCCAGTGTCACAGGTGGCAGCTTAACCTGCTACACAACACCAGCACCAGTTACTGTTGTTGTTAAATGCATTTAAAAAAAATAATTTACAAGCTTGGTTAAAAATAAAATGGCACTAAGGAGCCTATAAGAAAATACAAAGGTTTTTTTGTCCTTTCCATCCTCACCTTTTCTAGTCCCCCTCTCAAGAGACTGCCTCTGCAAACTTCTTGTCTTCCGCACCACTAATCTGTATTCTGCTATTTATTAATCATCTGAGGCAATATGAAATGGTTCCTGAATGTGTTGGATTAAGTTCCAGCCCTTTCAAATGGTCAAAATCTTTACTTAACACATACTAAACTGATCTCCTGTATACAAAGAGAATTGAAAAAGGAATCTGGATGTGAATGAAAGGGGAGAGGGAGCGGGTAAGGGGGGAGGGTTGCGGGGTGGGGGAGAGGGAAAGTGTGGGGGGGAAGCCATTGTAATCCATAAGTTGTACCTTGGAAATTTATATTCTAAATAAAAGTTAAAAAAAAAAATTCCCCTAGGGAGTTGTTGCCACACCTAGAACTTTACATAAATGGACTCAGTCCTATTCCTTGGAATAAAGCTTCTTTTACTCAGAAAAAAAAAAGTTCCAGCCCTTTCATGTCTTCTTTTTATTGTAGTTTATTTGGAACACCATTGTGTACCAACTGTATTTTCCCACTTTTCCCCCTCAAAGTTAATAACTGCTTTGACCTTTCATTTTCTTGGTTTTCTTTACCCCATCACATGTTCTTTCCACAACTCCAATACCCTATTAGTACAATTATCCACACTGTCATTGCAATCCCTCTGGAGACATCAAGTTTTCTTTAAATTTGATGGTTGATTTCTGTATCTACTGTTCAGTGATCACCCAGAAATTTTCCTTTGTTTCCATTCATGGAATTCTCTTTGCCTTTTCTTCTGATTGAATTTCCTACTTATGGAATTTTATACCATCTTCATTTTCCATTTGCTCTGTTTCTTTTGTATAGTACATCCACCAACAGATCCATCTGACTGAAAAAGTGATACAGTGTCACATGTTTGCTCATAACACCCTTCAAAATACCTGTGTCTTGAGTCACTCAGATCCAAAGTGAACTATTGGTTGTTGGCTATGCTTGACCCATAGTTGTCCTGCTGGAATCCCCATCTGGAGCTTCATCACACTTCTGCTCTGTTTTGGAGCTTTTTGTTTCTGTTCCTTCTGTGCTTCACTCTTAGATTCTTTCTCATTTTCATATACTGTGGGTGTCCCAAGTGATGACTTAACCCCCAGCTCCACAATGCCCATTCCAAAAGCTCTCTTTTTATACTTATTTCTTAGATGCAATGACTTATTTTTCATCTGATATTAATTAATAACAGGTTTTTTGCAAATATTCAGTTTTCTCCAAGTTACTCTCATTCAGTCTAGACCAAAGTGCTGAGTGATAGGTCTCAGCAGGTTAGTAGTACCTATCCATTTCCTCTCCATTATCAGTGAACTGGGAGCACTGATGTTTCCATGTGATTAGGTCTTTATACTTGAACTGGTCAGATTACCTGATTTTAAAATGTCCTATGCAGAAGGAAAAGGTATGGATTGTAGAAAAGTAAAAGGTTGAAGAGGAGGAAAAGGAGTGGATATTTGCATCAGGAGAGAGTAGATTATGCTTTTTTTTTTTTTTTTTACAGGCAGAGTGGACAGTGAGAGAAACAGAAAGAAAGGTCTTCCTTTGCCATTGGTTCACCCTCCAATGGTCGCCGTGGCCAGCGCGCTGCGGCCGGCGCACCGCACTGATCTGAAGCCAGAAGCCAGGTGCTTCTCCTGGTTTCCCATAGGTGCAGGGCGTAAGGACCTGGGCCATCCTCCACTGCACTCCCAGGCCATAGCAGAGAGCTGGCCTGGAAGAGGGGCAACTGGGACAGAATCCGGCGCCCCGACCGGGACTAGAACCCGGTGTGCCGGCACCGCAAGGCAGAGGATTAGCCTATTGAGCCACAGCGCCAGCTAGATTATGCTTTAATACCAAACAATTCTCTCAAATCTCAAAGACTTGACACAGTGAATGATGATTTATTTCTTACAGTACAAAGTGGGAAGACTAAATGTGTTAAATCGTGCACTGACAGCCTCCAAAAACTTCAGCCCAAACACTTTTCACATTTTATTGGCCAAAGGATATTGCATGCTTAAACACAATGAAAAAAGAATTAGAATGAAATGTTACAATGTTTCTAAGAACTGAAATATTTGTAACTTGTTCTAATGACAATCCATTTCAATAATCAACCATCAGCAGTTAGATGGTTTCTTACTTTACCCTACTCATATTACCCTTGTCCTCAATTTTACCAATAGAACCTGGAATATAATGACCCTTCCTTTTGTACTTGTAAGAAAATGAAGGGGTTGCTGCTGTGGTATAGTGGTTCTTGCAGCACTTACACCTCATATTAGGATTGGAATCCTAGATATTTATGTTTATAATCTAGTTCCATGTTAATGTGCTTGGGAAAATAGTAGTTTATGGCCCAGGTACTTGGGCCTCTATCATCCACACAGGAGATCTGAACTGGGTTCCTGGTTCCTACATTCAGCCTGGCCCATGACCTGCCATTGTGGATGGAAGATCTCTCCCTGTTTCACTCTCCCTATGTCACTCTGCCTTTCAAATTAATTAATTAACTAATCACTTTTTTAAAAAGAAAAATTCTCAATATTTCTGTTAAGGTCAGGGTGGTAGGTTATGCAGTAACTGGTATGAGAGAAACATGATCTAAATGCTAGAAATTTATCTGCTTCTCAGGCAGTTTTAACAGAATGCTTTTTACCTGAAAACTTATCATCACTTCTATAATATCTAGTGCTGGTAGATCTGATGCCTCTAAAAGTTCTATACTCTAAACAGGATTGGTTCTCAGATTTTCCAATGTTAGTAATGGTAATTGGTTTGTCAGGTCTACTAAGTTATCTATCTGATTTCCAATTTCTAAAATTCTTGTCTGTTATCTTCCATATTATTCAATTCATCTTTGTAGATTTATTTTTTAAAACACGTAGGCTTTTTGGTAGTGAAGTTATAGAGGAGACAAATTAAAGGTGCATGTCCAATCCAGCAATGATAGACAGATAGATGATAGAGATAATAGATATTATTTAATTTAGAGGCAGAGGGAGAGAGAGACAGGGAGCACTCTCATCTACTGATTTACTCTCCAAATATTGGCAATGGCTGGGACTGGGTCAGGCCAA
The DNA here is from genome assembly GCA_949820135.1 of Sylvilagus floridanus. NCBI lineage: Eukaryota > Metazoa > Chordata > Mammalia > Lagomorpha > Leporidae > Sylvilagus > Sylvilagus floridanus. Next base: position 26,846,673 of record OX463241.1, on the reverse strand, counting down.
AGCCAGGATCTGGGGCACATTGTAGGTCTCCTATGTGAGTGGTGGGGACTCAATTATTTGAGCAATCATTGCTTCTCCTGGAATCTACATTGGTGTGAAGCTGCAGTCATAACCAGAGCCAGAAATCAAACTCAGATGCTCTGATGTGGGGTGCAGGCATCTTAATTGTTAGGGTATTATCTTCTCTTCATGTACGTATTTTTAAAAAGCAGAATATAGCCAAAAGCTGAATAATAGACTCTTTCTCCCTTAACATGCAACACAGTAAGTCAAGTTTCCATTTTGTAAACACAAATTGAAAGGGCTCAATATCACCTCCTACATTTAGTTTTTTAAAATGTTTATTTTCATCTACGTAAAAGGCAGAGTGACATATAGAAAAATAGAGACCTTAGTAGACCTGAAATGCCTGCAATACTCAGGGCTTGGCCAGCCCCAAACCAGGAGCCTGGAACTCCATCTGGGTATCCTACATGGATGGAAAGGGGCCAAGCACATAAGCCATCATCTGCTGTTTCCCAGGAAGCATTATCAGGAAGCTAGATTGGAAGCAGAGCAGCTAAGACTTGAACTAGCACTCTGATATGAGATGCAAGTGACCCAAGCAGCGGCTTCATTCTCTGTACCAAAACACCCATCCCTAAATCCTACATTTTAAAAGATGAAAACTGTCTCACATATTCCAAATGACATAATGTTAACTGAATAAGGCAAGTAGGATAAATAACAAGTGAGTTTTTTATGAAAATAAAGAATAAAACATTTTGTTATAGTTTTGAAGTTATTTAGTTGGATGACAAAAATGGAAATTTATTCAATGCTCAGTCATCTGTATTCATTTCAATATATATTTTTCAAAGTCTTTAAGATAAAGATCCCTCTCCAGGAGCACATTATTATGTAGTAAAGAAGAGAGATCATTGATTTTTCTGAGCAGAGTACCCAAAAATGAAAAGAAAACTGGATTCAATGAAGAAGAAACATAACTGAAACAATGGAAAAACTGAATCTTCAAACTGAGAAGGCACTAGACAGAGATTCTATTTTGGAAAATGATGGAATAGACAATCCACATGACTTCCCTGTAGAAAACAAACAATCATGGACAAGCTTTTTAAAAAAAAAGAAACTTCAAAAATATAGAAAAGCCAAAACCACAGTGGAAACCACAATGAAAAAAAGTCCAATTCTTGATGGGATCCTATGATGAAGGGATAGTGATATACCTGGGGGAAAAAACTTCTTATGCCCTCACAGCATTTGAAAATATTTGTCCTTAGCTTTGATCAAAGCTATGTGGGATAAAAGAAATATAAACCAAAGCTCAGGAGTAGTTAAAGTTGCAGCATACAGAAAGATCTTCTCCCTGTTAAAAGATGCTTAATGTGTTTACACCCATAATGTAAACAGTGGAAACTCCAATAATTTTAAACCTCCCTTCTCTCTCCAACTTCATGACCATCACGCAGAGCCATAGAAAAAGAAAAGGGAAGAAAACATGCTTGGAAAGTTGTAGCTTCAGATTGGTCCTTGTATATACTTGTGATATGAATTGTATGGTTTGTGTTGCAAGGAAACTCAAGCCATAAACTTGGTTTGATGGTCTACCTACTGATAGTGTTTCCATTATTCTGAGTTAAACAATGAAAATCCATTCTGAAGCATGGGACATGTATCTAGGCTTTACAGTAATATGAATTTTCTTTTTTTTTTTTTCTTTTTTTTTTTTTTGACAGGCAGAGTGGACAGTGAGAGAGAGACAGATAGAAAGGTCTTCCTTTTGCTGTTGGTTCACCCTCCAATGGCTGCCACGGTCGGCGTGCTGTGGCCGGCGCAATGCGCTGGCTGATCCGATGGCAGGAGCCAGGTGCTAGGTGCTTTTCCTGGTCTCCCATGGGGTGCAGGGCCCAAGCACCTGGGCCATCCTCCACTGCACTCCCAGGCCACAGCAGAGGGCTGGCCTGGAAGAGGGGCAACCGGGACAGAATCCGGCGCCCCGACCGGGACTAGAACCCGGTGTGCCGGAGCTGCAAGGCAGAGGATTAGCCTATTGAGCCACGGCGCCGGCCAGTCATATGAATTTTCAAGGGTAATAAACCACATGAGTCACATAAAGAAACAAACACAACATGAATGAGAAGACATGAAAACAAAATAAGCAGATAGGTCCACACACATTTCAGATATTAGAAGTGTCAAACAGGGGCCAGCACTGTGGCATAGTGGGTAAAGCTGCTGCCTGCAGTGCTGGCATCCCATATGGACACCGGTTTGAGAACCATCCAGCTCTTGGCTATGCCCTGGGAAAGCAGTGGAAGATGGCCCAAGTCCTTGGGTCCCTGCACCCATGTGAGAGACCTGGAGGAAGCTCCTGGCTCCTGGCTTCAGTTTGGCACAGCTCTGGCCACTGCGGCCAATTGGGGAGGGAACCATCAGATGGAAGACCTCTCTCTCTCACTCCCTCTCTGCCTTTCTGCCTCTCTTTCTCTCTCTGTGTAACTATGACTTTCAAATAAATAAATAAATCTTTTAAAAAAGAAGTGTCAAACAGATTTTAATACTAGTTATGTCTCTAAAACATATAAATAAAAATGTCATACTTGAATTTTTTTGCATGCAACAGAGTGAAAAGGCTTACTAAGTTCAGGAAACAGTGACAATTAGTAAGGCATAATCTGGTAAAGATAATGAATGTCAATGATAGAAGCATATTACCCACAGGTGAGGAAAACAGACTCCAGACATCCCATGTACAACATTTAATACCAAAAATAATGGAAATGTCTGCAAGGTTCTGAGGGAAACAGATTATGACTAAGATGTTGCTCAAGTATGAATATAAATGAAGGAAAAAAGTCATAAAAGACTGAATTAGAGTCATGAGTGCTTACTGAAAAAATTGCTTAAGGATGAAATTCAGCCAACCTGCAGATGAATGGAGAACCTATGTTGAAAGAATTGATGTAATATTTGATGTAAAAAAGTTTTTGAGGAAAAGAACATAGAGAAATCTCAAACATAGAGAAATTCAAGAAATACAGCACCCATAAACACGCTGAAGAACTACATCTGATGAAATGAAGCAAGTCAAGATATAAAACAGCAATAATGATTCAGTCATGGAGAAGTTGGTGGAATAGGACTGATAATAAGGACTATATTGAATTACACTTTGAGTCCCTGAGTTTATCTCAATTTTAATGATGGAGATAAAAGGTTTAAATATGAATCTATAAAAATGGAAAGAATCAGAGAAGAGGAAAGAAAGGAGAAGAGAAGAGAGGAGAGGAGAGGGGAGGGGAGGAGAGAAGGGAGACATTCACTAGCATTTTGGAAAATGCAAAGCACACCAGCCTTGGTAACTGACAGATTTCCTTTCCTTCTGCTCCCACATGAGAAGTGGGAAAGTTTACAAACAGAAAATAAAATATAGCTAAAGTAATGGTTCATATTTTGGATCAAAGAAGAGGCAAAAAACCAACATTTGACTGAAAATCTATATGAGTACTTAAATCTGAGAATTCCTGTCCTAGTCAGTACAGCAAGCTGCCTTGTACTTTCTTACAGCGACAGAAAATGGGAGTATAACATCTGCAGAAATTAGATAAAAAAGCCTGTGGACTGACAGACACCAGCACAGGATTCAGACATTGATGAGAAGAGGGTGAAATATTACATGCTAATTGGGATTTCTTCCCCAAGCCAAGGAGCTCTCAAAGTGCTGGAGGCCACCTCTGCAGTATCTACCCTATCTCTGTCATCCCTATGCTCATTGAATTAATTCCCCAAGAATGATGTGGGCTCAAGAGAAAAGATTTACAGATACTGACTTTTGGTCCCTAAACAAAAATGTTTCCAGGACTGGAGTTGCGTACAGCAGGTTGAACTGCCACTTGCAGTGCTGGAATCCCACACTGGAATGATGATTCAGGTCCCAGATGCTCTGCTTCAGATCTAGCATCCTCAAATGTGGCTAGGAAGCCAGCAGAAGATGGCACAAGTACTTGGGTCCTTGTAACCCATGTGTGAGACCTGCATGGAGTTCCAGGCTCCTGGATTCAGCCTGGCCCAGCCCTGGCTGTTGCAGCCATTTGGGGGAGTGAACCAGCAGATAAAAGTCATCTCCCTCATTTTGTTACCAAAACATACAATGACTAGTCAGTTTTTAGGGCATATTAAAAATTAAAAAGATAGCCAAGCAGTGTAATAAAGAAAATCACTAACTTGAAGGTAGAGATCAAAACTGAGGAATGTAACTCAGAAGAAAAATGAATGCTAAAATCAGAAGAAAAAAATTAAAATATAAAATAAATATCTTCAGAGATATAAGGAAAGACCTAGCCTATGTGATAAAACAAAAAAGAAAGCTGTATATAAATTAATGACATAAAAGTAAGGACTAAAACCAAAGAATCCTTACAAAAAATAGAGGTATAAAATTCCATACCCTGGACTAGGTGATGGTTTCTTAGATATAAATCCTTAAGGTCCAAGCAACCAAAGAGAAAATAGATTTGATCAAAAAAAAAAAAAAAAGAAAGAAACAAAAAACTTTGTGCTTCAAAGGAAATTATCAATAAAATGGAAAAGACAACATACAGGGCAGGAGAAAATATCTGTAAATCATAGTATTTAGAATATGTAAAGAATGACTACAATTCAACAATAAAAAGACTAGAAAGTCACTTATAAGATCAGCAAAGAATTGGAGTAGATATTTCTCCAAAGATGATATTCCAGTGGCCCATAATCATCGGAAAAGATGCCCATCACAACATCACTCATTTGGGAAATGCCAATGAAACCCAAAAAGATACCACTTCACACCTTTTGGGATGGTTACAGGCAAAAAGAAAAAAACAAATGTTCAAGATATAAACAAATTAGAACCCTCAAACGATGTAGGCAGGAATGTAAAATTGTAAAATCACTTTGAAAAACAGTTTGACAATTTCTTAAAAGGTTACAAAGGTCATAGAGTAACTATATGATCCAGAAATTCCAATCCTTGATATATACTGAGGAGAATTGAAAACATCTGCCCACACACAAACTTAGAATGCCATTTACCATCATTATTAAAAATAACTAGAAAGTAGAACAAATCTGAATGTCCAACGACATTGACAAACAACATAGCCCATCCATAACATGGAATATTATTCAGTCATAAAAAGGAATGAGGTAATGGTAGATACTATAATATTGGTGAATCTTAAAACCATCATGTGAAAACAAATAAGCCAGACACAGAGCCACATATAGTATGATTCCATTTATATGAAATATCCAAAACAGGCAAACCAGAGACAGAAAGAATATTAATGGTAACTAGGAGCTAGAAGTGACTGCTGATGGGTACCAGGTTTCTTTTGGGGACAATAAAATTGGAAAATGTTCTGAAATTAGGTGGTGGTACAATAATTATGCAAGCTTTTAAATATGTTAAAACCCATTGAATCATATTTTAAAGGTAAATGTTATGACATGTAAACTTTATCTCACTAAAGAAATAGAAACTGGGAGTGGTGGTGTGGCACAGCAGGTTAAAGCCACAGCCTGCGGTGCTGGCATCCCAACTGGGCACCTGTTTGATTCTCAGCTTCCCCACTTTCAACCCAGCTGCCTGCTGATGTGTCTGGAAAAGCAGCAGAAGATGGCCAAAGTCCTTGGGCCCCTGTATCCACATGGGAGACTGGTAAGAAGCTCTTGGAAAGCCTGATTGTTGAGGCCATTTGGGGAATGAACCATTAGATGGAAGATCTCTGTGTCTCCTTTTCTCTCTCTGTAACTCTGCCTTTCCAATAAGTAAATAAGTCTTTTCACAAAATATGGAAGAAAAGAGGAAAAAACCAAAGTCCCCAAAAGTGGTTACCTCTGGATGGTCAGATTTGAATGCAAATTTTTAGAGATGTAGCATTTTGTGACTTTAGATTAAAAATTTTAAATATGAAATCATGAGACTTTTACTTTCAAAATACACAAATATTACAAACATTTATAAGGCAGCATCAGATAAAAATGCAAAAAGTCTGAGTGATGAGAAGGAGGAGGAGGTATAAGAATGGGAATGTACTGATTTTTAAGTGGGTAGTTAAGAGATGCTAGTATCTTCACATGGATCAAAATCTTTTTAACCTTATAGTAATTATTTATCTAAGCTTAAGTTCCAAACCTTCACATTTTATTATATTCAATCTGAAAGTTTTAATCATTAACTATCAAGTTATTATAGATATATTTTATAAAATTATTACTGTCTATTCTTATATGCATCATACAAATCATTAAAATGATTTGACTTAATTATTTCTGAATGGTATAATAATTTTTTTTTTTTTTTTTTTTTTTACAGGCAGAGTGGACAGTGAGAGAGAGAGACAGAGAGAAAGGTCTTCCTTTTGCCGTTGGTTCACCCTCCAATGGCCGCCGCTGACGGCGCGCTGCGGCCGGCGCACCGCGCTCGTCCGATGGCAGAAGTCAGGAGCCAGGTGCTTTTCCTGGTCTCCCCATGGGGTGCAGGGCCCAAGCACCTGGGCCATCCTCCACTGCACTCCTGGGCCACAGCAGAGGGCTGGCCTGGAAGAGGGGCAACCGGGACAGAATCGGTGCCCCGACCGGGACTAGAACCCGGTGTGCCGGCGCCGCAAGGCGGAGGATTAGCCTGTTGAGCCACGGCGCCGGCCGGTGTAATAATCTTAACATCCTTTCTTCTTTGTAGTCACTATATGTTTGGGTCATGTTACATACTATTATATTTTCATTGAATTTTTATTGAAAAAGTGGAGAGACTCAAGTCTTCCATCTTTTGGTTCATCTTCCAAATGCCTGCCACAGCTGGGTCTGGGTCATGCCAACCTAGGATCTTGGAACACAATCCTAGTCTCCCACAAGGGTGGCAGGGACACAAATATTTGAGCCATCACTTGCTGCCTCCCAGGGTGTTGCATTAGCAAGAATCAGAAGTGGAGCTGGTACTCCAACCCAGGCACTCTGATATGGGTGTAGGAGTAGCAAACTGCATCTTAACTTCTGAACCAAATGCCTGCCTGTATATATTTTCTTTCTGAATATTTATTTATTTGAAAGGCAGAGCAACAGAGAGAGAAGAGAAGGGAGAGGGAGAAAAGTGAGAGAGATCCTCCACTCACTGGCTCATTTCCTAAATGTTCACAGCAGTCAGGGCTGGACCAGGCAGAAGCCAGGAGCCCCAAAATCCACCCAGGTCTCCCATGCAGGTGTCTGGGATCTAAACACTTGTGGGATCACTCCCCACCACCCTAGGCATGCTAACAGGAAGCTGGATCCAAGTCAGACAAGCCAGGACTCTGACACTCTTACATGGGACATAGGGTCCCAAGTGATAACCCTAATCAACCACACCATAGCACCTGTCCTCTATATATTATTTTTAAAGAATGAGAGTCATTATTTACATGCCAAAGCCATTTATTAAGAAAAAGTAGTCACAGTCTACCAACACTTTTTCTTAATGTAACAGGAATGGAATCATTTAGAATAACAGCAGATGTTCTACTGTTCAAAGAAATTACTCAGTTTCGAAAACAGCATCCAAATAGATACTGGTCCAGTTGAGGAAAGACAAGAGTGTATGGAAATGACAAAACAGAAATCCAACAATTTATCTTACTAGAATTTTTGCATAAACGAAAAATATTTTTAGAACTGAAAGCCATCATTTATATTAGCTCATGCTGATGCTGCTCAGGAAGTCAAGAACACAGTTCTCTTAATCATAACAACACATCAACAAACAAGCTCAAACAGCAGAAACTTGAAAACATCTGTGACTTCTGAAAATCTCACCAAAAGAAAATTCAAAAAACACAATTTCTCTTTGTGTCCACATGCATATGAGATGCCCAACATAGGAAACGTAAAATAAGTCAATAGGTTGAAATAGCTATATAACAGTAATCACTGTTAGAATGTGCACACTATTTATGGGAAAAAAGGTTAGAGAATTCCAGGTTACTAAATACCATGAATTATCACATGCTCTCAAAGTTAGATTCCTAACTAAACGCCAAATGATTCCTAAAGTTAGAGTCTTCCTCAGTGATCATATCAGCCCTCTCTCCTAGGAAGTTAGAAAGCACTGGTTTCATGAACTTGAACTCACCAGTCCCAGCGTCGCCCGTCAGGCGCACCTCGTACTGGTAGCTGTGCGACAGCGTCCCGCCGCCGCTCACGTCCAGCAGAGGCCCCGGGAAGCGGCCCTCCACACCCGCGCCAACGCCGCCAATGCCGCCGCCAAACGCACACCCCGCCCCGACACCCACACCCACACCCACACCGCCCACGGCCCCGGCCCCGGCCCCGCCGCACAGCCGCGCCGCCACCAGCGCCAGCACACTCAGCACCAGGAGCGACGACACCGCCGCCAGCGCCACCACCAGCTGCACCGTGAGCGCGTCGGGCCGCGCCGCCTCGCCCGCCGCCGCCGCCGCCGCCGCCGCGGCGTCGGGCAGCGCCAGGTAGGGCTGCGAGAAGCCGTCCACCAGCAGCACGTGCAGCGTGACGCTGGCCGACAGCGGCGGCTCGCCGTGGTCCCGCACCAGCACCAGCAGCCGCTGCTTGGGCGCGTCGCGCTCGCTCAGCGGCCGCGCCGTGCGCACCTCGCCGCTGTGCGCCCACACGCCGAACAGCCCGGGCTCCGTGGCCTTGAGCAGCTCGAACGACAGCCAGGCGTTCTGGCCCGCGTCGCCGTCCACCGCCACCACCTTGCTCACCAGGTAGCCCGCGTCGGCCGCGCGCGGCACCAGCTCGGGGCAGGCGGCCGAGCCGTTGGCCGGCGGGTACAGCACGGCCGGCGCGTGGTCGTTGGCGTCCAGCAGCTGCACGCGCACGCGCGCCTCGCTGCTCAGCGCCGGGGAGCCGCGGTCGGCGGCGCGCACGCCGAACTCGAAGGCGCGCAGGGCCTCGTAGTCCAGCGCGCGCAGCGCGTACAGCTGCCCGCTGTCCGCGTGCACCGACACGAGCGCCGCCACGTCGGGCTGCTGCGGCTGCGATGGCGTCGCGGCGGGCGGCGGCGGCAGCAGCGAGTAGGTGACCTGCGCGTTGGCGCCCGCGTCCCTGTCGCTGGCGCTCACGGAGCCGATGAGCAGCCCGGGGCTGTTGTTCTCGCGCACCAGCAGGGTGTAGGCGGCCTGGCTGAAGGCCGGGGCGTTGTCGTTCACGTCGGACACCTGCACCGCGACGTGGTGCCGGGTGGTCAGCCTGGGCGTGCCCAGGTCGGACACGGTGATGGTGATGTTGTACTCGGCCCTGGTCTCCCTGTCCAGCGCTCCATCGGTTACTAGAGTGTAGAAATTTTCTAAGGTCGGTTTCAGAAGAAAGGGGAGATCTTCTTCAATGGAGCACACCATTTTTCCATTGTCTCCTGAGTCTGGATCTGATATTCCAAACACAGCGACCACGGTTTGCGGGGAGTTTTCGGGGATGTCGGTGGTGAGTACTGACATGGTCAGCTCGGGGGCGTTGTCATTCACGTCTGTCACGTCTATGGCCACAGTGCATTTTCCTGAAAGACCTCCGCCGTCTGAGGCTTCAATTTCCATTCGGTAAGACTGAGTTTCCTCAAAATCCAGTAGTCTTTTTAATCTGATTTCTCCTGTGGCTGTATTTATTTCAAAGGCCTGCATGATTTGATTTGAGGATTGAAAAAATGAGTAGGAGAGCTCGCCGTATGCCCCAGCGTCCACATCTCTAGCGGACACTGTGGTGATGAGGGCACCTATGGGGCTGTTCTCTGGGACCTGCACATGGTGCAGCTGCTGAGCAAACTCGGGGGCGTTGTCATTGATGTCTAGGACTAGGATGAGGACCTGTGAAGTCCCCGTCATGGGCGGTGACCCGCCGTCCAGCGCTGTGAGAGTTAACCTGAACTCCGGCTGCGCCTCCCTGTCCAGCGCTTTGTTCAGCTCCAGCTCTGGGTATTTCCGGCCATCGCTGTGATTCCGGGTGAAAAGGTGGAAATGGGAATTGGTGCTGATTGTGTAGGTCTGCACCGTGTTGCTACCCACATCTGGATCTTGAGCTATTTTCAAAGGAAACAGAGACCCAGGGTGGCTGCTTTCCAAGATTTTGAGGAGGGTTTCATTTTCCAAGAATTCTGGAGCATGATCATTTATATCTTGCAGCTGTAGTTCACCTTGAATAAACTGCACTGGGTTTTTCAGCAACACCTGGAAGTGCAGTATACATGGATCCGTGTCACCACACAACTCCTCCCGGTCCATTTGTTGTTTGACGAGCAAATTTCCACTCTTCGTATCCAGCTGCAAGTGCTGTTTGCTCCCTTTGGAAAGAATCCGGGCGCCCCGCGCGGCCAGCTCCCCTTCTCCCAGCCCCAGATCTTTTGCTAGGTTGGCCACGAAAGAGCCACTCTCCCTCTCTTCCAGAACAGAATACTTCAGGGTCGCGCTGCCCGCCCCCCACAATAGTAATAAGAACGTAATGGCGGTCACTTGCCTTTTCTGCAGCGCTTCGGGGAGCGGCGCCGCCATCCCTCCTCAGGGTCCTAAGGCACAGTCTTTAATCACCACAAATGCTCTAAGCCAGCTCGGTTAAATGTAGTGATCTTGAGTTGTTCTCCTTGACGAGGTAAGAATAGCTACCTCTCTGAAGCCTTCTGTCTCCAGTAGTATAAAATGTTTCCTTTTCAAGCTCCCAGACTGTTCAGCTTTTAAGGAGGCACGGATTCTGCATCGTTTTTTCATTTTCTTAGCTTGCAGCGCCACCAAGCGTTCTGCTTTACAACTTCAGATAATTTTCGTTTCAAAGCACGTTTGTAACAGCTGAAATGCATTGTGGCTTAACAGGTCACAGCAGGTTATAGCCCCCCCCCCCCTTCTCCTACCTGTTCCGCAGTCCTGTTCAGGTAACAAACAGTAGTTGTGAAATCAGAGGTGTTATCCATGTCTCTATTCACTTTCTTTATAAATGTGCACGTTCAGTACATAAAATTCTGCTGAGATAATTTGTATTCACTTAATAAGTATCTGTCCTGGCACTCTTTTAGCTTCTTGAGATAACGCGGGTAAATACAACACAAAAATCCTTGCTCTTGGAGAGTTTACATTTTTATTACAAACATGCTGATCTGTCTTTGTTACACAAATTTATGGATTTTAAAATTCTACTCCCAAATTGTAATGTGCCTGTAACTTCCGAAATAAAATTTAAGTGTGATTTCTTGTCGGTCTTTGGGCTATGTAACCCTTGGAAATATTTTTTCTTTATAAATTCAATGTGTGTAATGCCCAGTGAAGGTTAGGGAAAACAACCATTTGTTTTATTAGAAACCAGGCAAGCTCAGAATCTAGGCAACGTCTTTTCTACAAACATGAAGAAGATAAAATACTCAAAACTACACTTTCTGAGGAAGGATTTAACTGATCTGCACTGGATTGGGGGCCCATCCCTGTGTGTATCCTCTGGAACTATGAGGAAGGGGTTATGGAAGAGCCCCAGTGTGCCCACTGAAATGGCGGCTGGAGTGGGAACAGTGGAGAAAGCAATCCCACCCCCCCCCCAAGAAGAAGAATCCTATTCCAAGGAACACAGTAAATATCTGAGAAAGTAAATCAGTAACCAGCTGGTAGCCATCCATGTCAGTTCACTTATTTGGCCACAAAACACAGCCAAATATACTTTAGATAGTCCTAGCTCCATTTTAATTAAATATGAAAATAAAAATTCACTCAATTATCATGTGAATATAAAATGCCTGCTCTTGAAAGGAAGTTAAAGAGTTTTTTTTTTCCATAAAATATGGCAAATATCGCCCACACAAATGACCAAACTTGGGCTAAACTGCAAGAGTAAATAATTTGTGTTAATTACAGACAGATGATGCTTACACAGCACAAGAAGGAAAAATCTTACACTGATAAATGGTCACTAAATCTGACTTAGATCTTGGCAGTTAGCACCCATAGAAGCTTGAGGAAGCAAGAGAAAGAGTATGAAAAATCGAAGTTGACAAAACAATACCTTTGAGTTTTTCTATTTTTAAACAAAGACAAGGAGACAAAATGTCTTCTCAAGCACTCTATGTTTTGTAATAAGCGGTTGGTGGAAGGGTGTTTTCTGTTTCGAAGGAAAACAGAACTGATTTAACTAGTAGTAAAAGGGGATGCGGAAAGTTCTTGGGAAAATGGAGTTGAATGACAACTTTATTTTCTGCAAAAAATATTGAAATCTATGCATTATTTATTTCTTCATAATATGAATTTTCATGAAATTTTAAAATAACCTTTCTATTTAATAATTTCAATGGTGTTTTAATATAACAACATATTAGCATTTCTAGACTCATAGGAAATGCAAAATTTTCATTCAGCTAATATTTATTCGACAGTTACAATTGACAAAGTGTTTCTTCAATAGACCATCATGTTTTTAAATGAAGTTCACAGTAATGTTTATATTATAGAAATATGCGCTACTACCATATACATATAGCTGTGAAAGGCCCTGTGAGCTTTAGCCATCTTTAGTGCTGTACACATGGAGAGGTTACCAGCAAGTTAACTTCTATTGGAAAATTAAGCTCAAATGCATTTTAAGAATATTCCAATACAGCAGTACTGAAACAAATGTAGCCAACTGTTAGAAAAACACTCTCAAAAAAGCAATTTGGAACATTCCCTAAAAAGTGAAAATCTGAAATTTTTTAACTTGTGCAAAAAATGTTAGCTTTTTAAGTTTTCAAATACATACAAGTGAGAGTACTTCAAAACTATAAAACACAATTAGAGAAAAACTGTGTATCCCTAGCATCTCTGTAAAAACTTGAACCTAAAATGGTAGTAAAATAAGAAAGACAGAGAACCATCAATTAACATGCATCAACAACAAGTAGCTTTAAAAAAAGTTTCCAAACAAGGTTTAGTAGAATACTTAACTGAATGGGAAGCTGTTCCGAAAGCTGAGACGTTCCTCCACGTCGCTCCCACAGAGCTGCGGAGGGAAGTTGGGGCTAATGGGCTTCATGAAATTGAACTCCCCGGTCCCAGCGTCGCCCGTCAGGCGCACCTCGTACTGGTAGCTGTGCGACAGCGTCCCGCCGCCGCTTACGTCCAGCAGCGGCCCCGGGAAGCGGCCCTCCACACCCGCGCCAACGCAGCCACCAACGCCAACCGCACTCCCCGCCCCGACACCCACACCCACACCCACACCGCCCACGGCCCCGGCCCCGGCCCCGGCCCCGGCCCCGCCGCACAGCCGCGCCGCCACCAGCGCCAGCACACTCAGCACCAGGAGCGACGACACCGCCGCCAGCGCCACCACCAGCTGCACCGTGAGCGCGTCGGGCCGCGCCGCCTCGCCCGCCGCCGCCGCCGCCGCCGCCGCGGCGTCGGGCAGCGCCAGGTAGGGCTGCGAGAAGCCGTCCACCAGCAGCACGTGCAGCGTGACGCTGGCCGACAGCGGCGGCTCGCCGTGGTCCCGCACCAGCACCAGCAGCCGCTGCTTGGGCGCGTCGCGCTCGCTCAGCGGCCGCGCCGTGCGCACCTCGCCGCTGTGCGCCCACACGCCGAACAGCCCGGGCTCCGTGGCCTTGAGCAGCTCGAACGACAGCCAGGCGTTCTGGCCCGCGTCGCCGTCCACCGCCACCACCTTGCTCACCAGGTAGCCCGCGTCGGCCGCGCGCGGCACCAGCTCGGGGCAGGCGGCCGAGCCGTTGGCCGGCGGGTACAGCACGGCCGGCGCGTGGTCGTTGGCGTCCAGCAGCTGCACGCGCACGCGCGCCTCGCTGCTCAGCGCCGGGGAGCCGCGGTCGGCGGCGCGCACGCCGAACTCGAAGGCGCGCAGGGCCTCGTAGTCCAGCGCGCGCAGCGCGTACAGCTGCCCGCTGTCCGCGTGCACCGACACGAGCGCCGCCACGTCGGGCTGCGGCGGCTGCGATGGCGTCGCGGCGGGCGGCGGCGGCAGCAGCGAGTAGGTGACCTGCGCGTTGGCGCCCGCGTCCCTGTCGCTGGCGCTCACGGAGCCGATGAGCAGCCCGGGGCTGTTGTTCTCGCGCACCAGCAGGGTGTAGGCGGCCTGGCTGAAGACCGGGGCGTTGTCGTTCACGTCGGACACCTGCACCGCGACGTGGTGCTGGGTGGTCAGCCTGGGCGTGCCCAGGTCGGACACGGTGATGGTGATGTTGTACTCGGCCCTGGTCTCCCTGTCCAGCGCTCCATCGGTTACTAGAGTGTAGAAGTTCTCCACGGATGGTCTTAGAAGGAAGGGGAGATCATCATCTATAGAACAAACGACTTCTTGGTTGTGTCCGGAGTCTGCGTCTGAAACACTGAACACTGCCACTATGACCTCTGGCGAATTTTCAGGGATGGGGCTGGTGAGAGAAGACACCGTCAGCTCGGGGGCGTTGTCATTCACATCCAGGACTTTGACGATTAAGGAGCATTTCCCTGTTAGGCCCCCACCGTCTGTGGCCTCAATATCCACATGATGAATTCGAGATTCCTCAAAATCTAAAGTCTGTCTCAGTCGAACTTCTCTTGTGATTTCATTTATTTCAAAGGGTTGGTTGACGTCATCTACCTGAAATAGCGCATAAGACACCTCCCCAAAGGATCCTGCATCCGAATCCCTCGCGGAAACAGCAATAACGCGAGAGCCCAGGGGGCTGTCCTCAGGCACCTGTGCCTCATAGCGCTCCAGAGCAAACTGCGGGGCATTGTCATTGATGTCCAACACCAGTACCTTAATCTTCGTGGTCCCTGACCTGGGCGGAGACCCTCCATCCAGCGCCGTGAGGGTCAGTCCAAGCTGGGGCTGCTCCTCACGGTCCAACGCTTTGTCTAGCACCAGCTCCGGGAACCTCCTGCCGTCACTGCGATTGCGGGTGACAACGTGGAAGTGAGCATTGGAGCTGATGGTGTAGCTCTGGAGGCCGTTGCTACCGCTGTCTAAATCCTGTGCCATTTTCAAAGGGAATACCTTTCCTGGCACAGTAATTTCTGATATTTTCAGGACCATTTCTCTGGCAGGGAACTCCGGGGCGTGGTCATTTATATCTGTGACCCGCAAGGCAGCCTGAAAAAACTGCAGAGGGTTCTCCAGCAGCACTTGGAAAGGCAGCACACAGGGCTCAGCGGAGCCACACAGCTCCTCCCGGTCCAGTTTCTCGTTTAGCAGCAAATCATGGGTCTGCGGGTCAAGCTGCAGATGCTGTCTGTTCCCCTTGAAAACAACCCGGGCGCCCCGTGCAGCCAGCTCTCCCATTCTAAGCCCCAGGTCCTTTGTCAAGTTGGCCACAAACGTGCCACTCTCTGACTCTTCCGGTACGGAATACTGCATGGATTCTGAGCCCACCTCCCACAAAAGCAACAATACCATGAGGAGTGCCACTTGCCTTTTCTTGTGCTGCGCTTTTGTTTCCGCCATCTCTGTTGTCACGCCGGAATCCAGAGGGGGAATCCTTCCCAGCTCCTAATCACCACGACCACGCAAGACCCTCTGCAATGTCTGTGCTGTCGACTTTTGATTCGATTCTTACGCGTCCGGCGACAACTGCCTCCCCGGACGCACCTAGCTTGGTTTTAGCTGGATTGCCTTCTGTATTTTTACCTCAGCTTCTGGGTGAAATGGAGTCCACGGAAGCGTTCCAGCTTTCCAGTTTTCATTCATTCTCTTAGCCTACATCGCCACCATGCGGTCAAGCTAGTAACTTCAGGGGGTGTTTTCAGGTCAACCCCATTTCCCACTGCATCTTAGGCTGGTGTGTGAGCCACATGCATAAAAAATTACCGGGGAGCCCTGTCGTTGCCCTTGGGATTTGGTGTTGCTTTTGAAGCTGATTCCTGGGCTCTCTTCAGCTCTGGAATGTAATTCTCTAGTGATTCTTATGGGAATCCGCACTTCAATCTGTCTCCCGAAGTGATTCTTATGCATAAGCGGTGTTTAAGAACCATTCCCTCAGGCAAGGTAAACTTCCTATAATCAATTGTTTCCTTAGCAGTGCAATTTACATCTGAGAAACAGTGGCATTTGTGAGTCCCAGAGATACATTCTATAATTGTCCCCAAAACACATCACCAAGCTAGACAAAATGTAAAAGTTGGTTAGCAACTTTAATGTAAAACAAACAGCAAGTTTTCTAAGTCACAGGACTCAGGAGTGCCTGAGCAACAGACTTACTTTGTCATGCAGTTATGCCTACGCAGGAGAGGGAACAATTGGGCTACTTGCAGAAGAATGGAGATCAAGAGATACCCCTGAGAGAATTATCTATTCTAAGCAAATCAAGCTATTTAAATGGGGATCTAAGAGTAACCAAGTGTTACTCATCATAAGCATTTTGGGATTCCACTTCATTTTTGTATGGGTACATTTGGTCATGGTATGGGCTTGTGCATTGTATTCGATTTTTTGTTGAATTACACTCTTTAATTAAGATCAAAATATATTACCCTGTTTTAAGAACGTGATGTAATGCAGAAAAATAAGCATTCAAGAATCACCTCCATGATCCTCTCGCAGCAGAGGACACCAAATCCTTTATTAATACAGGCAGATAACCTGATTTGAAACGATGACTGGGGCCGGCGCTGAGGCATAGCTGGCATGCCATATGGGCTCCCATTAGTGTTCCAGCTGCTCCTCTTCCAGTCCACTCTCTCTTTGTGGCCTAGGAAAGCAGTGGAAGACGGCCCAATTGGGAAACCGTATGGGAAACCAGGAAGAAGCTCCAGGCTCGTGGCATGGGATCAGCTCCATTCTGGCTGTTGCAGCCATTTGGGAAGTGAACCAGTGGATGGAAGACCTTCTGTCTCTGCTTCCCTAGCTCTACCTCTCAAATAAATAAAAATCTTTAAAAAAACGAGGTGACTGACAATTTGGTGAATGACATCAATTATGGAACACTATGGCTCTATCCATTCCTATCTCACCAGTTTCTGATTAACTGGAAAATGGATCTGTAAATAACATGTGGCTGAGTGCACACATAAGCAAACAAAACAGGCCCAACATAATTCATTTCAGAATTCATATTCTGAATTCAAGAGGTCAAATCAGTTGAGTTCAAGAAAAATTATCTTCAAGTAACATAGCCAAGAAGATGGAAGACCAAAAGTGAGTATTTTTCAAAATACTTCAACTCTAGGTAAAATAAATCTAAAGTCTAAACAGCTTAGCTCATTTTGTAATTAAAAACCACCTGAAAGGAGCTAGAGAGATAACAATATCAATGTGACTGGCCTCCAGGACTCACTTGGCAAATGTTACTGAGAACAGTCTTGAGGTTGTGGATAACAAAATGAGCTGATGGAGCCAAACCAATAAACATCGTGCTTGGCTGGGTTTAGTGTCTTCTCTGAAACAGACTGCTTCCAGCTCATTTCTAAATGTGTCCTTTATTTTTTTAATTGTATTTATTTGAAAGGCAGAGTAACAGAGAGAGGTAGAAGCAGAGGAGAGAGAGTTCTTCCATCTGCTGGTTCACTTTCCAAATGGCCAGGTGCAGGGACCCAAACACTTGGGCCATCCTCTGCTGCTTTCCTAGGCACATTAGCAGGGAGCTGGATCTGAAGGGGAGCAGCAGGGACTTGCAGCAGCACCCATGAGGGATGCCCATGCTGCAGGCCAGGGCTTTAACGTGCTGTGCCACAGCAGCTACCCCTAAATGTGTCCTTCTGAATCGACATCCTGAGTTCTGACTCCAGCTTGATGGTATCCACAGCATCATTTATCTTCTCTCTTTGCCTACAGCACCACCAGGCATCCTCAAACACAGATTTTTAGTTATTTTTTTATTTTAAAGCAAATGTTATCAGCAATATAGTTTGAATTAAACTCAATTTAGATCACTCAAATTCCTCTGAGAACCTTGGTAGCTATGACAGAAAGAATATAATATCTCAACATACCCCAAAAATATATCAGTGGAGTATGTCAAGAATGTACCTTTTGGGGCCAGCGCCATAGCTCACTAGGCTAATCCTCCGCCTGCAGCACTGGCACACCGGGTTCTAGTCCCGGTTGGGGCACCGGATTCTGTCCTGGTTGCCCCTCTTCCAGGCCAGCTCTTTGCTGTGGCCCAGGAGTGCAGTGGAGGGTGGCCCAATGTTTATTTGAAAGTTTTATTTGAAAGTTAGAGTTACAGAGAAAGAGGGAGAAAACAGAGAGATCATCCATCCACTGGTTTGCTCCCCATGTGACTGCAATGGCCAGGGTTGGGGCAGGCTGAAGCCAGCAGCCATGAGCTTCATTTGGGTTTCCCCATGTCTGGCACTGGCCAAAGCACTTGGGCCATCTTCCACTGTGTTTCCCAGGCCATTAACAGAGAGCTGGATTGGAAGTGGAGCAGCAGGGACTCAAACTAGCACCCGTATGAGATGCCGACATTGCAGGTGGAGGATTTACCCACTGTGAGACAACACTGGCCCCAATAGCTATTTCAAACACTAATTTAGCAGGCTAATTACCATTGTCCTGAAATAGTGCTTTAATTGATAGAGGATTTTAAAGCATATAAAACTTCATTATTTTAAATTTCCATTCCTTTCATTTTATGTATATATTTTTAGAGATTTACTTGAAACTCAGAGTTACACAGAGAAGGAGGAGCAGAGAGGGAGAGGTCTTCCATCTGCTGATTCACTCCCCAGATGGGAGCAACATCCAGAGCTGCGCCCATCTGAGGCCAGGAGTGAGAGCATCCTCCCAGCCTCCCACATGGGTGCAGGAGGGAGGGAGGGAGGGAGGGAGGGAAGGAAGGAAGGAAGGAAGGAAGGAAGGAAGGAAGGAAGGAAGAAGGAAGGGGAGGAGAGAAAGAGAGAATCTGCTATATACTGGTTTACTACTCAAATGCCCACAACAGCCAGGATTAGGCAAGGCCAAGGCTAGGAGCCAGAAATTCCATCAAGGTCTCTCATGTGGGTATCATGGTCCAAAGTATTTGAGCCAGCACCTGCTGCCTCCCAGGGTATGCATTAGCAGGAAGTCAGAAGCAGAAGCAGAACTGGGACTCAAACCCAGACACTAACGTGGGAAGCAGGCATTCCAGGTGACACCTTAAGTACTGCCAACCTAAATGGCATCTTAACCAAATGTGAACCCCAGAGATATAATTATGTAGGAAATAATGGTGGAAACAATTCCAGAGGTGAAAGGTATGAATTATTAGAACAACAGTACACTGAGTTTCTGGCAAAATGAATAAAAAAAATCACGATATTATGAAATTTAAGTCAACTCAAAGAAAGAGGAAATTCTGAGATCTGAGAGAGAAAGGGAGAGGCATATATATTTTATCAGTTTCTGAAATGGATCTACAGGCAACACAAGGAATTCTTAGCTATGGCTATAGAATTGTGAAATATCATCAAAATTTGGCCATTCAAACATAATTTAACTGAGAGAGGTTGGAAGGTATAAAGGAGAAGCAGATATAAAGGTTATTCTTTTCATTCATACAAAAAATCAAATGAAACTCTTATTAATTGAACAGTAATCACAGATTCGTTTGACTACGGAACTACCCAAGAATAGTGATAAAGCTGGGTGTGAAGAATGGATGACCACAGTTATTTTAAGTGATGTGGAGACTCAGTAATCCTAAGAGGAATTGGTGCAAAGTTTATGAAAAAAAAATTACTGCACTCATTTTATAGGGCTGCCATCACAAACAGCACAGCACAGGAGGCTTAACCAGCGGGGATTTGTTTCCCAGGGCTCTGGGGGCTGGAGGTCTCAGCAGGGTACTGGCAGGGTTCCCTGCTCTGAGGTCTCTGTCCTGGCCTGGTGCATCACCACCTTCCTCTGGCGTCTGCACATGATCACTGTTCTGTGTGTGCCCATATCCTCCCACGCTCCCTCTTCCTCACCTCCACTCCCACTCTCCTCTTTTTGTAAGTAATATTCGATTAAGACCCACTGCAACTACCCTCATTTTAATGCAGTTCTCTCTTTAAAGTTCCTGTCTCTGAGGTAGTAGAGGTTAGAGCACCAACATATTAACCTAGTTAGAGAGCACAATTCAGTCTTTGTTAACAACATATTCCTTAGTGATAAGGAGTAAACAAAAAGGGCTTTTATAAAGGTTTAAAAGTGATTTCCAACAAGATAAAGTGAAAAAAAATAAACAGCACCATATGCTAGCAAATGTGTGGAGGAACTTGTACATCCATTCATTGATGCAGTGGTGTGAGTACAACCATTTTGGAAAATTATTTCAAAATATCATCGAAAGTGAACATGTACTGTATTTATTAAATAAGCAGCGATCACCCCTGTAGATATATACCCAACAGAACCACATATCCACCTCCTGCCAAAGGATGTACAAGAATGTTCATAAGAGAATTATTCGTGACACCAAACCTTGCACCTACCCTAATATGACTCTAAAGGATAATAAATTGTAGCACACTCATGCAGTGGCAACTATACAGCAACAATAATGAAGAAACTAAAATGAAAAACTATTATGGATACACTTGATCAACATAGTACTGAATGAAAGAAGCTGATGCAGAGTGGTCCTTACTCTACTATTCCCTTTATATAAATTCAAAAGATGCAAACTAAACTGTGATATTGAAAGTTGGCATAGGGGCCGGAGCTGCGGTGCAGTGGGTTAACGCCCTTGCCTGAAGTGCCGGCATCCCATATGGGCGCTGGTTCTAGTCCCGGCTGCTCCACTTCTGATCCAGCTCTCTGCTATGGCCTGGGAAAGCAGTGGAAGATGGCCCAAGTCCTTGGGCCTTGCACCCACGTGGGAGACCCAGAAGAACTCCTGGCTCCTGGCTTTGGATCTGCACAGCTCCAGCTGTTGCAGCCAATTGGGGAGTGAACCAGTGGATGGAAGACCTCTCTCTTTCTGCCTCTGCTCTCTCTGTGTAACACCAACTTTCAAATAAATAAATAAATAAATCTTTTTTTAAAAAAAAGCATAATTGACAACTTGGGATGGTACTGATTGCAGAGTAACTTGTGTGGCAACAGGAGCACTCATAATGTTTCTTTTCCTCATCAGTCTACTGCCACCAGGTGTTTATTTTGTGAAAGTATAGTAAACTGTACATTAAGAATTTATTCACTTTTCTGCATATATGCCATAATTAAATTAAAAAATAGTTTGGGGGCCAGTGTTGTGGCACAGTGTGTTAAGCCTCTGCCTGAGAAGCTGCCATCCCATCTGAGCACCAGTTCAAGCCCCAGCCTCTCCACTTCCAATCCAGCTCCCTGCAAATGCTCCTGGGAAAGCAGCAGACCCCTGCCGTCCACATGAGATTCTCAGAGTTTCAGGCTCCTGGTTTCAGCCTGGCCTATCCCTAGCCAGTGTGACCACTGGAGAGTGAACTACCAGATGGAAGATCTGTCTGTCTCTCACTCTCTTTCTGCTACTCTTTCAAACAACAAATTTAAGATAGGGAAATAAAATAGAGGATACTGAGCCTTTTTATCTGCTACTACCTATTTATTTATTTGAAAGGCAAGGTGGGTGTGCTCCAACCACTGGTTCAATTCCCAAATGCTTATGACAGCCAGGGTTGGGCCAGGTGGAAGCCAGAAACCAGGAACTCAATCTAGGTCTCCCATGTGTCAAGGACTCAATAACTTGAACCGTGACTACTGCACCAGCACCAGCACCACTACCAACCCCACTGGGGGCGGGGAGCACTATCAGGAAGCTGGAAATAGGAGCTGAGCCAGGACTGGAACCCAGGCTTTCTGATATGAGATGCAGGCATCCCTGGCTGCAATATTACTGCTGCCAAACTTATGCTCTTTTTATCCTCTATTCTCACCTACTTGATTTGTTATCATATGTATGCATTCCTATGAAAAAATGTGAAAAAAATTTTTTTCAGTTAGCACCAAATACAAATAGATTGAGATGAATCAGAATGGGTACACTAGGTAGAAAATATAATTAATGTTTGACTTTATTAAGACAGTTCATCAGATTAAAGACCAAGGAAGAGGGAACATCTCAGGAAATGTACGGCCTGGCATGCAAGCGTGTGGAACGCAAATATGTAAGTATATGCAAGGAAGTAGAAAGGAATTTTCCAAAATCGGAGAAGATAAACAGATCCATTACAGAGCGGAAAACAAAGCTACACTTGAACATGGATTTTTTTTTCAGTGACATTCTCAAATCCTATGTCTGGGTAAGATAGGGATAAAAGGCAGAAAACTTGCTTCATAATCAGTTCTCTAAGAGAATAAAAAGCTATTCCGGGAGGCAGAGTTTTCTCCTATTTGTTCTCCAGCGATCTGGGGAGAGAGATTGGGATAAATCGGTTTCATGAACTTGAACTCCCCGGTCCCAGCGTCGCCCGTCAGGCGCACCTCGTACTGGTAGCTGTGCGACAGCGTCCCGCCGCCGCTCACGTCCAGCAGCGGCCCCGGGAAGCGGCCCTCCACACCCGCGCCAACGCAGCCACCAACGCCGCCGCCAACGCCAACCGCACACCCTGTCCCGGCCCCGGCCCCGGCCCCGGCCCCGCCGCACAGCCGCGCCGCCACCAGCGCCAGCACACTCAGCACCAGGAGCGACGACACCGCCGCCAGCGCCACCACCAGCTGCACCGTGAGCGCGTCGGGCCGCGCCGCCTCGCCCGCCGCCCCCGCCGCGGCGTCGGGCAGCGCCAGGTAGGGCTGCGAGAAGCCGTCCACCAGCAGCACGTGCAGCGTGACGCTGGCCGACAGCGGCGGCTCGCCGTGGTCCCGCACCAGCACCAGCAGCCGCTGCTTGGGCGCGTCGCGCTCGCTCAGCGGCCGCGCCGTGCGCACCTCGCCGCTGTGCGCCCACACGCCGAACAGCCCGGGCTCCGTGGCCTTGAGCAGCTCGAACGACAGCCAGGCGTTCTGGCCCGCGTCGCCGTCCACCGCCACCACCTTGCTCACCAGGTAGCCCGCGTCGGCCGCGCGCGGCACCAGCTCGGGGCAGGCGGCCGAGCCGTTGGCCGGCGGGTACAGCACGGCCGGCGCGTGGTCGTTGGCGTCCAGCAGCTGCACGCGCACGCGCGCCTCGCTGCTCAGCGCCGGGGAGCCGCGGTCGGCGGCGCGCACGCCGAACTCGAAGGCGCGCAGGGCCTCGTAGTCCAGCGCGCGCAGCGCGTACAGCTGCCCGCTGTCCGCGTGCACCGACACGAGCGCCGCCACGTCCGGCTGCTGCGTCGCGGCGGGCGGCGGCGGCAGCAGCGAGTAGGTGACCTGCGCGTTGGCGCCCGCGTCCCTGTCGCTGGCGCTCACGGAGCCGATGAGCAGCCCGGGGCTGTTGTTCTCGCGCACCAGCAGGGTGTAGGCGGCCTGGCTGAAGACCGGGGCGTTGTCGTTCACGTCGGACACCTGCACCGCGACGTGGTGCTGGGTGGTCAGCCTGGGCGTGCCCAGGTCGGACACGGTGATGGTGATGTTGTACTCGGCCCTGGTCTCCCTGTCCAGCGCTCCATCGGTTACCAGGGTGTAGAAGTTCTCGAATGTGGGCTTTAAAAGGAAGGGAAGGTCGTTCTGGATGGAGCAAACCATCTTCCCGTTGTCTCCGGAGTCCGGATCAGAAACACTGAAAACGGCAACCACGGTCTCGGGCGAGTTTTCTGGGATGGCGCTAGTCAGCGTGGCCATGGTCAGTTCCGGCGCGTTGTCATTCACGTCCAGCACCTCTACAGCTACGGTGCATTTTCCTGATAGACCTCCACCGTCTGTGGCTACAATTTCCACGCTGTAACCTCTAGTGGTCTCGAAATCCAACGCCCCCTTCAGACGAATTTCTCCCGTGACCTCATCTATTACAAAGGGCTGGGCACCCTCATCGCCTTGAAACAGAGCGTAGGCTACTCTACCGTACGCTCCTGCGTCCGAATCCCGGGCAGAGACCGTGACCACCGAGGAGCTCACAGGGCTGTCCTCGGGAACCTGCACCGCGTACAGCGGCTGTAAAAACTCGGGGGCGTTATCGTTGATGTCCACGACTTCGACGCGCACTGTGGCGGTCCCCGACCTGGGCGGAACCCCGCCGTCCAGCGCTGTGAGGACTAACTCGACCTCAGGCTGCTCCTCCCGGTCCAGCGTTTTGTCCAGCACCAGCTCTGGGTGCTTCCTGCCGTCTCCGCGATTATGAGTAACGACATGAAATGTGGAGTTGGGGCTGATGGTGTAGTTCTGAACAGTGTTGCTACCCGTGTCCAGGTCCTGGGCTGTTTTCAAAGGAAACACGGAGCCCGGCTGGGCGCTCTCAGGGATTTTCAGCAGGATCTCCCTCTCCAGGAACTCGGGGGAATGGTCATTTACATCTGTGAGCTGCAGCTCAGCTTGCAAAAACTGCACTGGGTTCTCCAGTAACAGTTGGAAACGCAAAGTGCAGGGCTCTGTCGCCCCGCACAGCACCTCCCGGTCCAGTTTTTCGCGGAGAAGCAAATCGCCAGTCTCTCTAGAGAGCTGCAAGAGCTTTTTGTTTCCTTTGTAATGGATTCGCGCGCCCCGAGCTGCCACTTCTCCCACCCCTAGCCCCAGGTCCTCAGCCAGGTTGGCCACAAAATGGCCACTTTCTGTTTCTTCTGGAATGGAATATCTAAGTACATCAGCGCCAACCTCCCACAAAAGCAACAGTACTACAAGAAAGACAACTTGCCTTTTGCGTGGCGTTTTTGCGAGCGGAGTCTCCATTGTTCTGAGCTGCTCCAGAAGATGCAGTTTCTTCCACTCAGTACCACGTCCACCCAGATAGTTCGGTTACCCTCGAATTAGACCTTCCTCAGCGACTTGCACTGAAAACGAGGCTCACTGAGCATCTCTCCCCTGGAGCTCACCCAAAACGCTTCTTTCTTTCAGAGAGCCTTCAGAGTTCTGATTCGCAGCTTAATGGCGATCTGGGTAGCTGGAGAGCCGGTCGTTCACACTCGCAAGCCTGCAGCGCCACCAGGCGTCCTTAGTTAATATTGCATGTAACTTGTGCTATTTCGTTCCATACAATGATCGCAGGATCACACAGTGAGCGCATGTTTACTTTCATTAAAAGCTTCCCAATTCTCTTCCGAAGTGGCCGCACCATTTCTCATTCTCACTAGCAGTGAACAGGAGTTGCTGTTGCGCCACATCTTTGCAAGCATTTGCTGACGTCAGTGTTTGGAATTTAGTCATTCTAATAGGGTACAGTATTTCCTTGTTATTTTAATTTACATTTCCTTGAGGATGTAAGATGTGGAGCATCTTTTAATATGCTTATTTGCCAAAGAAAAATCTTTGGTAAAGTGTTTACTAAGGTCTTTGGGCCATTTATAAAAATATTTTATTTTTTATTTGAAAGGCAAAGTGACACAGAGAAGCAGAGCCAGATATCGTCCATATGCTGGTTCACTTGTCAAATGCTAGGCCAGGTGGAAGCCAGGAGGTACTAATTCCTTCCAGGTCTCCCTCATGAGTGACAGGAACCCAAGTACTTGGTCAGGCCATCATCACTGTCTCCTAGGCAGATTATCAAGAAACTGGATCAGAAGCTGGGACTTGAACCAGGCTCTCCATCAGGATATCTGCATGTCCCAAGTGGAGCTTAGCCTGCTTCTCTGAATGGTTCTCCTTGGTCCATTGTAAATGAAGTTGCTTGTTACTTCACTGCTGGGCTTTAATAGTTCTTGATCACATGTGTGTTTTGCAGATATTTGCTCTCAGCCAGTGGCTTGTCTTTGCATTCTCTTGCTAGAACCACGTATGGCAGGGCATAGAGTTGTAAAGAGTTTATCAATCCTTTCTCCTTTGGGTCATGCCTTTCTTGTGGTATCTCCAGTTTTTTTTCTTTCTCTTCAAGATTTCTTTACTTTTGTACTTTTTTTTCTATATAAGCTTTATATTCAGCTCATTGACTATTACAAAGATAGCTGATAAATTTTGTTTAGGATTTCCTTGTGTTGATAGTTTGGGGACAAACTGATGTATTCCCAACAATGAGTTTTCCAACTAGTAAATGCTGTATTTAGATTTTCATTTATTTTCTCAGTGTTTTACAGTTTTTAGTGTAGAGAATTATGAATATTGTATTAGATTTGTTCCTAGATACTGAAACTATCATAACTTCTATATTTTATTTGTTGTCTTATTTCACCAGTTACAACCTATAATAAAAACCTGAAGGAGTAAAGGTGAGCATCCTTGTTTCATTCTTGATCTCCAGGCAAAATGCTTCATAATTTGCTATTAATTATATTTACTGTAGGTTTTAAAGATTCTCTGAAAGTTCCCTTCCAATTTATTTGCTAACAATTTTACCATTAACTGATCTATCATATCATTTTCAATATTGCCATTGTGATGACTATATGATTTTTTCCTCCTTTATCTGTATTTATGGTGAATCATACTACTAATTTTCAAATAGTAAATGCACTTGCATTCCTAAAATAAACCTCACTTTCTCATAATCTGTTTCCTTTTCTAGATTTGCAAATTTAATTTAATTTGCTGCTCTTTTAAAAGATTATTTTTCCATGTTTATGAAAGAGATAGGCTTATAATTTTCCTTTTTCATAAAGTCCTATTCAGGTTCGGTTGTTATAACCTATAAAGATTATGCTAGCACTGAAAAGGTTTGGAAATTGCTTTCTATCCAATGAGTTTGCATAAGTTGGTTTAATTCTTAGGTAAGTATTTGGAAGAATTCACCAATGTGAATTGGAGTAGGAAGGTTTTAAATATTTAAAATATGATGAGTTAGGGCCAGCGCTGTGGCATGGGGGTAAAGCCAGTGCCTGCAGTGCTGGTATCCCATATGGGCGCCAGTTTGAGTCCCGGCTGCTCCAGTCCCGATCCAGCTCTCAGGCTGGGAAAGCGGAAGATGGTCCAAGTCCTGGGGCCCCTGCACCCCCGTGGCAGATCCAGAAGAAGCTCCTGGCTCCAGATCAGCCCAGCTCCCACTATTGCAGCCAACTGGGGAGTGAACCAGTGGATGGAAGACCTCTTTCTCTCTCTCTCTCTCTCATTCTCTCTCTTGCTCTCTCTGCCTCTCCTCTCTCTGTGTAACTCTGACATTCAAATAAATCTTTAAAAAAATAAGTAAAATTTTCTTTTAATTTTCAAAAAAATGTTTAAGATTTAAATTGAATATAGACCAATAACTGTTTGCTGAATGCCTTAAATGCTGAGTAATTTTCCTTTTTTATTTAATTATAGCCTTTGGAAAAAAGAGTAATTTGGTCAAAAGTGCAAGTATGTATACTGCAGTAGGATGACACTTCTGATTTAGAAACAAATGTTAGATTATAAAGCAAGCTTATATGTGGCCAAAATTCTAACAGAACTGTCTTAGAGTTATATACACATACATTTAACTAGTTAGAAGTGGCTTATGTAACACAAAATAAAGCAATTATGATTCAGCTAGATTCATTATCACTCCAATCTACTTAGGGACAAAACATTTACATATTTCATCCTAATGTAATGGTATGATTAATAAATTAAATTGATTCAAAATAACTGAAGTTTAAAGAAAAGGACAAAATGTGGTTAAACATAAAAAAGCACTACTTTGCTGATAAAGACTTGTCCATACCTGCAAAGTAAAATAAAGTGAAAAATCTAAGATCAACTGATCATTGCAATGACACAGAGCAGCAAAGATTCAGAAGAAATTTCATGCCTTTTTTGAAATCTGGGGAAAGCTGCAGAAAAACCAAAGGAAAATGCACACATTAATGTGCACTTGGAAGTGGACTTACCAGGCAAAAGCAAGGAAAACTATGATGCTCTGAAGCCTTGTGTATTCTTTGAGAGAAGCTTATGGTTTATTTCAGGTCTGAGATTTTTAAGAGAGGATAATCTCAATCAGTTATTGAATAGATTTTCTTAATGAAAAGGATGGCAAATCATATGAGAGTGTCTTAGCTTTTGCTGTAAATAAAAATTATTGTAAAAATCTATTATTAGTATTTATGGGGCATTTAGAATGAGCTAGCTAGGTAGTAACCAAACATACAATCTTGAGTATGAAGACTGCGCACGACAAGAAAAGGGTGCACTAATATTTTAATGAAGTGCATGTTCATACAAAATTTGGAAGACACAAGCATGCCACACTTTATGCCAGGGCTCTAGGAGTCTTAACCCGGCAGGACATCATCAGGAAATATGGAGAGAACTACAAGATTTGAAACGTGACAAGATAAATGGTAAAAAAGGCATCACCAATATAAAAAAAATCAAGATCATGGAAAAGCTTCAAAAGGTTTCATTTAAAAAAGACACCAACTTAAGAGCATCATTAAAATAAAAATTCTCTTTATACTGCTTGAGTAATTTATAGTTGTGGAAAGATTAATCACCACAGAGGTCAAATATGAAGGAAATACACGCCCTAAAGCCAGTATCACTAAAAATATTAAATGCAAATAACACCAATAAAAAAGGCAAACAGCGTGATCAGAGACATGCATAGGTTTGGAATTGAACTATGAATATTTACATAGCAATACAATATCTTTAAACATTGCAACGGGAAGTTGGCAAAAGTAATGCGATTCACTTAGCCATGGTCAACAGTTAATTGAATACAAAGCTATTCCTATAATTAGAATTTTCGTTCATTTCTCTCCCAGAGTCCTGAACAAAGAGGTTGGGGCTAATGGGCTTCATGAACTTGAACTCCCCGGTCCCAGCGTCGCCCGTCAGGCGCACCTCGTACTGGTAGCTGTGCGACAGCGTCCCGCCGCCGCTCACGTCCAGCAGAGGCCCCGGGAAGCGGCCCTCCACACCCGCGCCAACGCCGCCAACGCCGCCGCCAAACGCACACCCCGCCCCGACACCCACACCCACACCCACACCGCCCCCGGCCCCGGCCCCGGCCCCGCCGCACAGCCGCGCCGCCACCAGCGCCAGCACACTCAGCACCAGGAGCGACGACACCGCCGCCAGCGCCACCACCAGCTGCACCGTGAGCGCGTCGGGCCGCGCCGCCTCGCCCGCCGCCGCCGCCGCGGCGTCGGGCAGCGCCAGGTAGGGCTGCGAGAAGCCGTCCACCAGCAGCACGTGCAGCGTGACGCTGGCCGACAGCGGCGGCTCGCCGTGGTCCCGCACCAGCACCAGCAGCCGCTGCTTGGGCGCGTCGCGCTCGCTCAGCGGCCGCGCCGTGCGCACCTCGCCGCTGTGCGCCCACACGCCGAACAGCCCGGGCTCCGTGGCCTTGAGCAGCTCGAACGACAGCCAGGCGTTCTGGCCCGCGTCGCCGTCCACCGCCACCACCTTGCTCACCAGGTAGCCCGCGTCGGCCGCGCGCGGCACCAGCTCGGGGCAGGCGGCCGAGCCGTTGGCCGGCGGGTACAGCACGGCCGGCGCGTGGTCGTTGGCGTCCAGCAGCTGCACGCGCACGCGCGCCTCGCTGCTCAGCGCCGGGGAGCCGCGGTCGGCGGCGCGCACGCCGAACTCGAAGGCGCGCAGGGCCTCGTAGTCCAGCGCGCGCAGCGCGTACAGCTGCCCGCTGTCCGCGTGCACCGACACGAGCGCCGCCACGTCGGGCTGCTGCGGCTGCGATGGCGTCGCGGCGGGCGGCGGCGGCGGCAGCAGCGAGTAGGTGACCTGCGCGTTGGCGCCCGCGTCCCTGTCGCTGGCGCTCACGGAGCCGATGAGCAGCCCGGGGCTGTTGTTCTCGCGCACCAGCAGGGTGTAGGCGGCCTGGCTGAAGGCCGGGGCGTTGTCGTTCACGTCGGACACCTGCACCGCGACGTGGTGCCAGGTGGTCAGCCTGGGCGTGCCCAGGTCGGACACGGTGATGGTGATGTTGTACTCGGCCCTGGTCTCCCTGTCCAGCGCTCCATCGGTTACTAGAGTGTAGAAGTTCTTGAAAGTGGGCTTTAACAGGAATGGCAGGTTATCTGGAATAGAGCAAACCATCTTCCCGTTGTCCCCGGAGTCTCTATCTCGAATTCGGAAGATGGCGACCACTGTCTCGGGAGCGTTTTCCGGGATGGGGCTGGTGAGAGAAGACACCGTCAGCTCGGGGGCGTTGTCGTTCACGTCAGCCACGTCTATGACCGCAGTGCCTTTCCCAGAAAGGCCTCCTCCGTCGGTGGCTTCGATTTCCACGCTATAAGATTTTATTTTTTCATAATCCAGTTTCTTTTTCAGTCGTATTTCTCCTGTGACTTCATTAACGGAGAATGTTTGTTGAATTTCGTCTGAGGGTTGAAACAAGGCATAGGAAACACTCCCGAAGTTTCCAGCATCTGAGTCCCTGGCTGAGACCTTAAGAATAGGGGCGTCTAGGGGGCTGTTTTCCGGGACCTGCACCTCATACGGGGTGTGCACAAACTCCGGAGCATTGTCGTTGACGTCCATGACCAGGATTCGAACCAGGACTGTGCCAGACCTGGGAGGAGCGCCGCCATCCAGCGCGGTGAGGGTTAAGCTGAACTCAGCCTGCGCCTCCCGGTCCAGTTCTTTGTCCTGTACCAAATCCGGATACTTCTTGCCCTCACTCTGATTTCTAGTGACAACGTGAAAATGAGAATTGGGGCTGATGATGTATTTTTGAAGCCCGTTGCTGCCCACGTCCAAATCCTGGGCTAATTTCAAAGGAAAGAGAGTCCCTGGCGGGCTGTTTTCGGGTATTTTCAAGAGCACTTCCTTATCAGGGAATACCGGGGAATGGTCATTGATGTCCTGGATCCATAATTCTCCGTGAAAAAACTGCACCGGCATTTCCAGGAACACTTGGAAATGCAACACACACGGCTCCGCAGGGCCACACAGCTCCTCCCGGTCCAGTTTCTCCCTCAGAAGCAAATCTCCGGTCTGAGGATCCAGCAGCAGAGGCTGCTGGTCATCGTCAGATACCACCCGTGCCGACCGGGCCTCCAGTTCCCCTGCCCCCAGGCCCAGGTCCTCCTGCAGACGGGCTACGGAGGAGCCGCCCTCTGTCTCCTCCCACACAGAGTAACGAATCGGCTCGGCACGAACCCGAGACAAGGAAACCATGAAAATAAAGGCCACCACTTGCCTGTGTGGATGAGTTTTCTGTGGCTGCTCCATGTTGGAGTCCGGGTGCTTAATTCCTTCCGCAGTCACAGTAAGGACTGGAGACATTCAGTTCTGATTTCTTGCTTGGAAGAAAGCGCCACAGTTGCTCCCAAGCTTAAATTCCTTTAGTATGTCTTTGCCCAAACCCCGTGGTCATCCCGTACTGCTTTGCAAAGCGTCCAGTGTGTGTGTTTTATTACGTTTTGCAACACAAAAGAATACGCAAGCTTTTTAGGATTCTTTGTGCATTTACAATCTTAGCCTGCAGCGCCACCCAGCGTCTTGACTGAGAAATTCATATATGCAAGTCAAAGCTCTGAGGTTTCGAAAGGAAAGCCAATTTTTAAGTGTAGTCTTCTCAAACTGTGTTATTTCCTTCAGTTGTATAATTGATAATGTTGTTGTACCACAGGCAGTCGTCCCGCACCTTTTCCAGTGGAACTTCAAAGAACTCCACTTACCTTTGCATAAACTAATGAGGGGAGGTAGTTCTTCTAAAAATTCAGTTTGATTCATACTAGCTATATGTGTTTGTTTCCAAGGATGTGGCTACTTTAGGATGATGCAAACGTTTATGATGTACTATGCCACATGATCTAAAGGACTAGGTTCTATTTTTCCACAGTAGTGTGCAAATAACAATGCAGTTGAATAAGAGATATCTTGGTTTGTATTGAGTCATTTACATTGTGAACCACATTAAATATAGAAGTCAGGCAAATATTAGAATCACAGTTTCTGAGAGCCAGAGAGAAAATGAAAAGGGCTTTATGGATATGAAGCTCACAGGGTGACTGGACTTGATTATTCTGCATGGCTTCTGTCAATTGTGTTCTTTGATATGTACTCACAAAATTCTCTGCTCAGTTTACTTAAGGGTTGGACAAAGACATGCCTACGTTCAGGGAGCCAATGGTCTTCTAGTCTTTGCTAAGGGACTCCAGGTTCATGTTGGGCTGTTCCTTCTACACTCAGTGGGACAACTGGCAGCTCCACCTTGGCCTTCCCTTCCTACTTGCAGAGAGACCAAAGCCCATCTAGAAGTGGGAGCTTTGATCCCCTCAGGTCTTTCCTTAACATGCATACAGCCCTGAGCACATGAAAAGCCTACACCTGCCTGTGGCCTTCTGAATTCTGAGGAATATATAAGAACGTTTCAAAGCCTTTATGGATGTCTCCTTAGATTTTTCATTTCAGTTGCTCCATCAGCCTATTGTTTTACCAAATTTTGTGTGACACCCTGGGAGCTGTAAAATTAAATAAATGCCTCTAAATGGTTTCATCAGATGCCCTCAAAGAAAATTATTTTCTTCACTAGGTAAGCTCTGGTTTGGGTCAGATAAAGACAGCCTTGCAAGTGGAGACCTCCAGGAAGCCAGCAAACTGACCACACAATGACAGTTCTCTGTGAGACCTTGAAGGAGCTCCAAGTTTGTTCTCTTTCTTTGTGGCTGCTAAACTGCACGTTTCCCCTGTGACTGTCAGCTGTTAGGTTTTAAGGCTCACTGGGAAGTTAGAGAAATGAAGATGGGAATAGGGCAAGTTAAAGCACCACAAAATCACTTTTTTTTCAGCCAAGAGTTAAGCCTATTTTTCTTCAATAAATTCTGCCAATATTGCTGCAAACCTTTGGTTAAATTCCTATCTTTTGAAAAATTTGAGGAGGCCAGTGCGGTAGCGCAGTGGGTAAGGCTGCCACTTGCAGCACTGGTATCCCATATGGGCACTGGTTTGAGTCCCAGAGGCTCCATTTCGAATCCAGCTCTCTGCTATGGCCTGGGAAAGCAGTGGAAGATGGCCCATGTCCTTGGGCCTCTGTGCCCTCATAGGAGACCTGAAGAAGCTCCTGGCTTTGGATTGGCTCAACTCTGGGTCCATCTGGGGAGTGAACCAGCAGATGGAAGATCTCTCTCTTTGCCTCTGCCTCTTTGTAACTCTGCCTTCCAAATAAACAAATACATCTTTAAAAAAAAAAGAGGGAAAAAGCAAAAGTTGATTCTGACCTCTTTCCTAATTTGTGCATTGCTTTTATGGAGAAGAGTTTTTCAGAGGTCCTCTCTCTACTATTGTCACTGATGGCCAGAATATATATATATATATTTTTAAAAATTACAGTAAAATATGATGGAATACATTTTGTCATAACAAACTTGAGCAAGAAAATGTCAACCCAACCAGCTGTCTACTTTAAATTGAATAGGATGAGACATTCAAGATGAAGACATCCATTTCCCCAGAGATAAAGCAATATAAGAAAAAAAAATGACACTAGAGAATATGGGTATTAATTTTTTATAACCATGAAATTGTCTTAGAAGTTAACTTTCCCCTTGAAGTCTTTCCTCATCAACAGCTGATGCTGAAGACATTTAACTTTGAAGACTTGAACACATTTGTTCCTGACATCCCTGTGATAAACCTCTGACAGTGACAGCTCTGAAACCAAGTTCCAGTAGCATTGATATGCCAAATTTTTAGAAAGGGACCTTCTTATGAGCAGAAGTCCATTAAAGTTTCCTTCTTCATCATCTACATCTCAGAAGCAGAAAAAATTGAATGAGAGAGAAGACTGAATCAAGTAAATGATCCTAAGGATGGGGAACCTGTTGGCTTGAGTATCCTATGCATGACAGCAGGGAAGGCAGTGAGAGGTCCTTCATCTGGAGTAGGGTAATCTTGGAAGACAGAGGTGGCTTCTAGTTACTCCTTAATAACAGCACAAGGCTGTGCTGGGATGTGCTTCATATGCCCTGTTATTTTCCAGCTGTTTGTGCCAGTGCTAAACAGACAATACTTTCAGGCCTCTGATCATTAATAAAATAATCACACATTCTGGCCCAAGTTGTCATCCAGGTTACGACCCTGTTCTCCTTGGCGAGCTCTGTGCACAATGCAGAACTGCTTTGTTGTGACTTTTCTCTGTCACAGAGCTAGCTGTAAATGTCATTCAGGACCACTGCATACAACAGCCTCGTTGCTCAATTCTAGAGAACCCAGAACATTGTGAATGCAAACTCTTCAAGAGTTTTAAAAACCAGAGACACCAAAACATACAGTTCCATTGCCTATATTGATATGTAAAAAGAGGTTTGAGATAACAACCTGGGGGAACAGAGCAAAAATGAGTTAGGTGTTAGTCCTTAGATAGTCTCCATTTTTACCAGCATGAAGGGTAGGACTTTTTTTGTGAACTAAAAAGGTACATGAGGTCTGCGTTAGCAAATTTTTGACACTGCTCGACAACAGTAGTTATGTTATGCTCTATTTCTGCATGTAAGACCCCGCCATTATGGAAAAAATGGTATTCACTCTGACCTCTGTTACCAGATGGTATTTTTGATAGATTGTTTCCTAAAAAGATGATGTATTGGAAGGTCCAAGTCAATTTTCCATCACCCGAGTCCCATGCTATTTTATATATATAAAAAATAGGAACCACCACTTCAGAGAAGAAATCCTGGATTATACTATTCTATTTATGAGCATTATAGTGTGTATTTATAACCTGAATCAAGACTGAGTTTTCCATATATCCCCCATGCATGAATTACTTTAGTTGCTATTACATTTTTTTCAAAACCAGTTTATTTTGTCTGAAGATTGCAAAATAAAAAGTTTCCCATTAGATTCCATATCCACAGCCTTGGCAGACACCATGACAGCCCAGAAGAATGAACTTCCCTGAGATGCTTGCTTCATAGACCGAATGAAGAGCAGTTCTACCTGAGGGAGCCTGGGACCCAGCTCCAACAAATCTTCAGAGATTTTTCCAGAACTACTACCCACATGTGGCAAAGTGGAGTTAAAATTCTTATTTAAGGTTTGGATTTGCAGAGGTTGGAGCTAAAAACATCATAAGACCCTACCCCAAGATGATCAAAACCAGTACTAGTGGGAAGGAAACCACCAATAAGAGATATGCCATTAATAAAAAAAATCACATATGAGAGAAAAAACACCAGAAAAATAGACCCAACAAATAACAGAGCTATTCCTCTGCTATAGGAAATAGTGATTCAGAACAATATTGAAAGCACTTAAATTTACTCAAAGAAGGAAATAGCAATTGTAGAACAAGTTGTAAAAATCTGACAAATGGAAATTATGAAAAAACCATAGTTAATGAGAAAAGCATATTAAGTCAATCTCAGGTTGTAGCCTAGAAAATGTCAGAATATCAGGAATAAAGAAAAATCTGAATGAGAGTGAAGAAGTTTATCTACTGAAAAAAACCATGAGGAGTACAGTGATACCACACTGTTCATCAAAAGTATTGAAAACCAAAAGAATAAAAGGAAAATGAGTTTAAATGTTTCAATCTATTTAAATAAAACTACTGATTAAACATATGTGTACTTGACAGAAAACTAACTCTAAATTGCAACTAATAGTGTTTTGGATTTGAAAGACTCTTAACAATTTACTCTGAGAAGCCAACGATAATCCAATAATATGGTGGCAAGATGTATAGATAAACAACATTTTTAAAAGCCCTAATATGAAAGGAAGCAGTATATGAGGGCTGTAGATTTTTGAAAAGTATGGGAGTTAGTGCACAGTTTTAATGATTGATATTTGAGTATGGCTTAGTCTTACAGCAATCCCATGTTAAAATTTAAAATCCAGAATGAAAATCTAGGAAATACTTAAAATTATTTCTAAACTGATGTGTTTGTAGGGATAAAAAGGAGAGTACATATGATCTAGAATTATGCTTTAAAAAACTGGCTACAGAAAGTTTTTTAAACTCTTTTGGATGTGCAAAATTCACTTAATTTTGATGCCATAAAGACTAACCAAAGTTGAATGAAAGCACCAGGTAGAGGCCATAGAACTTAAATATAGATTACAGGAAGTTAATTTTATTAACAAAATATTGAATTTAATTTATTCTTTGTCTCCAAAATCAAAGATATGAATGAGCTCAATATTTGGAACTAAATTGGAGATTCATACATCATTTTAGATTCATACATTTAGATTCATACATCCTAGTCTCCAGAAATCTCAACAAGCAGAGAGACTGACCATCAAATAATAAATTGGTTCTATGGAAGCTGGAATTATTCTCTTACACCTCAGTCTTTCTAAACACAAACAGTTCTTTTGAAATTCAGTGTAGATTAGTTTCAGATAAACAAGTCCTTAGAAAATTCATTGATTTCTCAGAGATGTTTCAATTATTCAGCAGATATAAGTTGAACATCTATTGTCTGAAACATTTGCTTTCTGTTAGAAACGTGACTGTGAATAAAACAGAAACCAACTCTACTTTCAAGCTGCTTAGAATCCAGTAAGGTCATAGAGTGTATTCTGGAGAGAAGGGCTCAAATTTTTACTTAATTTCTCTTACTTTTTTGAAAACTGGAGCAGCCTTGAAAAATTTGTAAATAATTTACATTGATGGATGTATCAGCTCTCTTAGAAGAAAAATTAGTAATTCACTATTATTAAAACATAAAATCATCTGCTTTACCTTGGGCCAAACATGCAGTTTGTAGAATTCCAGAAAGTAACAGAACTACACATGTGATGCTTTCTCCATCCTACATTTAATGAGATATTCAGATAAAGAATTCTTTGAAAGGTAAAATATGTCTGAAGGCCCAGAAAGAAAATCAACTTTGAACCAAGAATAAGGTGTAACTGTTTTTCAACTTTTAGTCTAGATTCCCATTGTTTGGCTTTGGATTTATACATTCTTGAGAAGGTGAACAGAATTTAACAATATATTTATAAACTAAGTTACTATAATAATACCTGTTCTTCTGTCCTCCAGGTCTAAATGGTCCTTAGCATAGAGCCCTTCCAACTTTAGTCTTGGGGCATATAATACATTGACTCAAAAATGAATGAGGAATTACCCTCTGTTCTTTCCATAACTGCATACTGCCCTGGATGTGACTTTTTTTTTTTTTTGCCTTTGTTCCGGTCTTCATGGAAACTCAGCTAAAGTGTGGTCCAATGAAAAAATATGACTAAAATAATCTGATTCAAATATCTTTACAAAGTACTTCAAATGAAAGGAAATGGCATTTTTCCTGATTGTTAAGGATTTATGCATTTGATACTCAGTTTCATAAAATGATGCCATTTTAATGCGATTATATGCACACTTCAAGTACAATTGAGCATTTCTACCTCAAATTCTTTTTCTCTTTTGGTAATTTTCAAAATCTTTGAGAACTTCAGTTCTCTTTTTACTAGTCATAAGTTTTCAATTTCTGTAAAGTTTTGTTTCTCTGGATGACAAAATACCTGTGAGAAGAAAACATATCTTCCCTAAATTTCTATAATTAGAGATTAAATATTTTGCTATTTAAAAATAAGCTTTTCAGGGTCAACATTGTGGTACAGGGGGTAAAGCCACTGCCAGTGACACCGGCATCCCATGTGGACACTAGTTTGAGTCCCAGCTGCTCCCCTTCTTATCCAGTTCCCTGCTAATGTGCCTGGAAAAGCAGCATAAGACAACCCAAGTGCTTGAGCCCCTGTACCTATGTGGGAGACCTAGATGAAGTTCCTGGCTCCCGGTTCCAGCCAGTGCAGCCATTTAGGGAGTGGGCCAATGGATGGAAGACCTCTTTCTTTATCTTTCTCTTTCTCTATATATAACTCTGTCTTTTAAATCAATGAAAGTGTTTTTTCAATACCACTAAAAATATTTGATTTAGTTGCTTCCAGATTTTATTATTTGTAGATAACTTAAATGTTCACAATATTGTGCTCTCCTCTTCCTATCCTTGTGTATTTTTTTTAAGATCTTATTTATTTGAAAGGCATTCATTCCCCCAAATGGCCTCAATGGCTGGAGTTGGGCTGGTCCAAGGCCAGGAGCTTTGTCTGGGTTTCCCACATGGGTATAGGAGTCCAGGCATTTGGGTCATCCTCATCCTCCTATGCTTTTCCAGGCACATTAGCAGGGAGTTGGATGGGAAGTGGAGCAGCCGGGATTGAAACCTGCATGCATATGGGATGCCAGGTTGACTTTATTATCCACTATGCCACAGAGCCAGCCTCTATCTCCTTTTAATTACAATGTAGGAAATAGAATGCTATGTGGATGGACAGTTTTTATCCCAGAAGGATCATATATAATCCTAAGTCATGTCAGCTTGAAATCCAAAGGAGGGAACCAAGATAAGAAGCAAAGAAAATATTTTCTCCCTAAAACACCACATAAATAGCAAGTAGAGACTGTCAAAAGTAATGCTGAGTGGGCACTAATTTTACCAACAAGCTTTCAGAGATCATATATTTATGTAATTTCTTGGAAAAAAATGGCCTCCAATTGATAGCAATTTGCATATCAAAATTATGAAAACCAGATTTGCATCCAAACAGATGCCTTACTAAACAATGTTTTCATGCTAATTGGAAAAGCACAGTGGCCTGGCTTTCTCCTGTCAGTCATGGTGAATACACTTCAGGCAAACCTAAGACTAATTTGTATAGTAGAATACATTTTTTGTCCATTTTCAGCCAGTACAAACGTGCAATATTAAAATATTATTACAAATGTCTACATAAAATGAAATGTATTACTTTCAAATAAGTACTGTAATCTAGAGAGGTGGTATATTACTCTGCCTTAAAGAAAACACATTCTTATCAATCCTCACACTTCATTAACTGTGGGCAGAAACATCTTAGAATTATTATAAAGCACATTATATAAATATATCCAAAAAAGTAAACTCTAAAATTTGTGTTTGGAACACTTTCTACAACACTTTAAGAATTTGAGATGAGTGAAACAAGCCTATTCAAAATCACCACTAAAAGAAAATGAATTTATTTTTGCTTCCCTGTGAATTAAAAAAAGAAGGTATTGAAATTGCATTTGTAAGCTAGGATGCAGATAAAATAAGAGGATGCATAGATTAACTACACAGTTAAAAAACATCAACCAACAATATATCAACGAACAATCATTGACTTTAAAAAGCAACATGCATAGTCAAACAACATTTGATTCTTTTGTTAATGATAAAAGTATTACTGAAACTGGAGTTTTGTTACAGTCCTGCTAAGTGTCTTGAGCCAGATAATTGGGGCTAATGGACTTCATGAACTTGAACTCACCAGTCCCAGCGTCGCCCGTCAGGCGCACCTCGTACTGGTAGCTGTGCGACAGCGTCCCGCCGCCGCTCACGTCCAGCAGCGGCCCCGGGAAGCGGCCCTCCACACCCGCGCCAACGCCGCCGCCGCCAAACGCACACCCCGCCCCGACACCCACACCCACACCCACACCGCCCCCGCCACCGGCCCCGCCGCACAGCCGCGCCGCCACCAGCGCCAGCACACTCAGCACCAGGAGCGACGACACCGCCGCCAGCGCCACCACCAGCTGCACCGTGAGCGCGTCGGGCCGCGCCGCCTCGCCCGCCGCCGCCGCGGCGTCGGGCAGCGCCAGGTAGGGCTGCGAGAAGCCGTCCACCAGCAGCACGTGCAGCGTGACGCTGGCCGACAGCGGCGGCTCGCCGTGGTCCCGCACCAGCACCAGCAGCCGCTGCTTGGGCGCGTCGCGCTCGCTCAGCGGCCGCGCCGTGCGCACCTCGCCGCTGTGCGCCCACACGCCGAACAGCCCGGGCTCCGTGGCCTTGAGCAGCTCGAACGACAGCCAGGCGTTCTGGCCCGCGTCGCCGTCCACCGCCACCACCTTGCTCACCAGGTAGCCCGCGTCGGCCGCGCGCGGCACCAGCTCGGGGCAGGCGGCCGAGCCGTTGGCCGGCGGGTACAGCACGGCCGGCGCGTGGTCGTTGGCGTCCAGCAGCTGCACGCGCACGCGCGCCTCGCTGCTCAGCGCCGGGGAGCCGCGGTCGGCGGCGCGCACGCCGAACTCGAAGGCGCGCAGGGCCTCGTAGTCCAGCGCGCGCAGCGCGTACAGCTGCCCGCTGTCCGCGTGCACCGACACGAGCGCCGCCACGTCGGGCTGCGGCGGCTGCGATGGCGGCGCGGCGGGCGGTGGCGGCAGCAGCGAGTAGGTGACCTGCGCGTTGGCGCCCGTGTCCCTGTCGCTGGCGCTCACGGAGCCGATGAGCAGCCCGGGGCTGTTGTTCTCGCGCACCAGCAGGGTGTAGGCGGCCTGGCTGAAGGCCGGGGCGTTGTCGTTCACGTCGGACACCTGCACCGCGACGTGGTGCCGGGTCGTCAGCCTGGGCGTGCCCAGGTCGGACACGGTGATGGTGATGTTGTACTCGGCCCTGGTCTCCCTGTCCAGCGCTCCATCGGTTACCAGGGTGTAAAAGTTCTCAACAGAGGGTTTCAGGACGAAGGGGAGGTCGTTCTGAATGGAACACACGACTTTCCCATTGTCTCCAGAATCTCGGTCTGAAACGCTGAAAACGGCCACTACCGTCTCTCCCGAGTTCTCGGGGATCGGGCTGGTGAGTGAGGACAGGGTCAGTTCCGGAGGGTTGTCGTTCACGTCCTCCACCTGAATGAGGACGGTGGATTTTCCCGAAAGTCCTCCCCCGTCCTTGGCCTCGACGTCGACTTCATACGTCGTCACTGCCTCGAAATTCAGATTTTTGACCAGCTGCATAGCACCAGTGATTGGATTGAGCTTAAACGTTTTGAGAATTTCTTCGGAAGCATGAGAAAATGCATATGAAACTGTCCCAAAAGTTCCCGCATCTGAATCAGAAGCGGAGACAGTGACCACGACAGTGTTGACGGGGCTGCTCTCTGGAATTTGAACCTCATAGAGCGACTGTGCAAATTCCGGGGCGTTGTCGTTTACGTCCACTACCAGGATGTGGATGCGGGCGGTCCCGGACCTGGGCGGAGAGCCGCCGTCCAGCGCTGTGAGCGTCAGGCTGAGCTCGGGCTGCTGCTCCCGGTCCAGCGCTTTGTCCAGCACCAGTTCTGGGAACTTCCTTCCGTCTCTGCGACTGCGGGTGAGGACGTGGAAATGGGAACTGGGAGCGATCGTGTAGTTCTGCAGACCGTTCGGGCCCACATCCAAATCCTCGGCATTGCCCAAAGGAATCACCGTCCCAGGCGGAGCGCTTTCCAGGATCTTCAACTGCATTTCATTTTCAAAGAACACCGGACAGTGGTCATTCACATCTATCACCTGGAGCTCTTTCGTAATGAACTGCAAAGGGTTTTGCAGCAGTATCTGGAAATGCAGGATACAAGGCTCGGCGGGGCCGCAGAGCTCCTCCCGGTCCAGCTTCTCATTGAGGAGCAGGTCACCGGTCCGCTGGTGGAGCTGCAAAGGCTGCTTGCTCCCCCGGGACGTAACCTGCGCGCCCCTCGAGGCCAGCTCCTCCGCCCTCAGCCCCAGATCCTGCGCTACATTTGCTATCAGAAAGCCCCTGTCTGTTTCCTCGGCCACAGAATAGCGTCTCGACTCGGACCCCGCCAGAGACCCAGCCATAGAAACAAAGAGAAGCAGGACTTGCCTTTGTCTCCGAAAGTGCTCGCCTCCCGCCTCCACTGCACTCGCTGCCATGTTCTCCCAGGGAATGTCGCCAAGCGGAGCCTCAGACAACGCGGCGGAAAGCAGCCTTTTACCTCTCAACCTTTAGAGATGGCCGAGCGGAAAATTCTTTTCCGGGGCTCAGTTCGGCTTGCTGAAAAATCTTCCCAGGTTCACGTCTCCCAGATGGCCGCGCTGAACCCGTGGCGTCACAGAATTTGTACCACGCCAGCGGTTTCCTTCGCCTTTTTAGCCAACAGCGCCACCATGCGTTCGCTTGCAGTTTTAAAACCTTGGAGAAAGGTTTGTTTTTTGGTTTTGGTTGTTGGATCATTTATGGCCACGAATCAAGCCCAGGTGAAGCTACTAGTGGGGTTTCTCATGTTACACGAGTTAAGTAAACCAAGAATTAGGGAAATTAAATGCGATCCTATCTGAAAAAAGCGACTGTCTCTGGTAGAGTTCTCCTTTACGTGACTTTTGCTGAATTGTACCCACGTTAGGCTGCTGCCTCCCCTACCCCATCATGCTGTGATTGTCCCACACAAACTTAAAAACATGTTGCTCAGAAAATATGCGGACTATCCTATTTGTATTCTGTCTTCCAAATTTTGTAAAACACGGTGAACATAGAACTTCAAGATAGGTCCTAAAAATTATAATACATCATGTCAGTGGGGAGATTCAGGGGGTTGCAAATGCATACTTCCTTTCACATTTTGAGACTCAAAAAACATTTACAGTGCTTTCTCTATTTTATAGGAATTTTGCAATTACTAGTTTCATCTGTATCAACTTTATTCCACAATTATTGTGTCTGTAGAAGTTAGGTATTTAATAGCAACAAGGCAATAGCTGTACATCTTATACTGCTTTACATTGAATGGAGTGTACACATGTAAACATATTCCAATTAGTGCTGCATTGGAAATATATAATGAATGCACCGAAAGCATACATTAAGGAGATCTAAGCTAAGGGCATGATTTAAGAAACATGCATCATTTAGTCTGGAATGCGAAGGATGAGAAGAAGCATGCCAGGAAGAGAGACGGTCCTGGGGGAGTAACACACAGCTGTTAAAGACAATGAAGGAAGAACAGTGTGCCCAATACAGTGTCTCAAGAGTAAGGGGGGGGGCAGCACTGTGCATAGCTGGTAAACTGCTGCCTGCAGTGCCAGCATCCCATATGGGCACCAGTTTGAGACCCAGCTCCTCCACTTCTGATCCAGCTCTCTGCTATGGCCTGGGAAAGCAGAAGAAGATGGCCCAAGCACTTAGGCCACTGCAGCCATGTGGAAAAGACCTGGAGAAAGCTCCTGGCTTTGGATTGGCACAGCTCTGGCCATTGCACCAATTGGGGAGTGAACCAGCGGATGGAAGCCCCCCCTTCTCTCTATGTGTAACTCTGACTTTCAAATAAATAAATAAATAAATAAATATTTTTTTTAAAAAAAAAGTGTGAGGAGAGGCTAGAGAGAAAAAGCAGAACCAAATAATGAGTGATTATATTTTAAGAATAAAAGGAAGCCATTGCAAGATTGTGGATTAAAAAAATGAAACAATACAGTATCATGTAGTCCATCTTGTCTCTTATATTTGTACACAATTATCAGATATGTTATATGCTGGCTCACCCACTGAGGTTTACTTTGAATGTTATTGATAATAGCAGTTACACTTCTGCATTGTATCTGAGCATAACAGCCAGATATCGAAATAGCTACTATCATTGGAGAATCAAGTGGCTCACCAAAGGCCCTACAGCCAAATTGGTTGATCAGACTTTCAACAACAAAACAGAACTCTTCAGCACTGTCAACCTCAACATGAGACCATTTAAGTATATATTGTAATTTTAATAATGTAAGTAATTCAAATATACATAAAATGGTATAAAAACATTAAGATGAGTAACACTGAGGATAAAATTCATTTTTAGTGCATGGATCAGAAGTTCAACTGCAACAAGTGAAGAACTTTGGATGAGTCATGTAGGGAATTATAGAAAGAAATTTAAATTGTAAGCTTGAATACACAATTGCCCCCCCAAAAGCCAAGGAACAAGAAAAAAGACTGAAATTAAGCAGTTTTTTCTAAAAAGGGGGGGGGGATATTTTGAAGGAAAGAGATACCAAGG
This sequence comes from Sylvilagus floridanus, assembly GCA_949820135.1. Lineage (NCBI taxonomy): Eukaryota > Metazoa > Chordata > Mammalia > Lagomorpha > Leporidae > Sylvilagus > Sylvilagus floridanus. The sequence continues at coordinate 26,803,110 of OX463241.1, read as the reverse complement.
ACTAACACATGCACAAGTTGGAATAACTGTGACCAGTTCAAATAACAAAGGTAATGCAACTCTGGGTGGGCATTTTGCATGGAGGCTCAGCCACGCTTGGGACACCTAGCATCCCATACTGGAGTCCTTGCTCTGCTGTCCAGTCCAGCTTCCGCTACTGGTACTTGGGTGGCTGCCACCCATGTGGGAGACCTGTACTGAGTTCCTGGCTCCTGGCTTTACCCGGTCCAGCTCTGGCTGTTGCAGCATTTCAGCAGTGAGCCAGAAGATGGAAGACCTCTTACCCTCCCTTCCCTCCTCTCTTCTACCCTTACTCTTGAATAAAACAAATGAATAAAAAATTTCAAAACAAAATATATCAGACATTATTTAATTCCACTAAAATTTTATCCTTCAAATATTTCATGCACTTAAATAAAAGACTCTTATTTTTTAGTATTTTTAAAAATTTATTTGAAAGTCAGAGTTACACAGAATGAGAGGCAGAGAGATAGAGGTCTTGCATCTACTGGTTCACTCCCCAGTTGGCCAGGAGCTTCTTCTTTTTCCAAAGGAAAAGGCAATACCAAAGTTTCTAAAAGTTGGTAAAGGACAAAGACATATATTCCCTCATATTTTTGGATTTTAATTAAGTACTCAGTTATAGAGGTTTCTCATGATTAAAACATTTTAAACAGGGTATTAAAATAAGTAGAGGGTTTATACAAAACTATTTGAAACAGAAAAACATAAATAGCATGCTTTTGAAAAATCACTAGACATATACTACCTAGCCACATTTTAGAATACTGAGTGATTTTCAACAAAGAAATTTTCTGAGAACAATGTGAATGTTTTGTAGAGTACCCTTAGTTTTCACCATCTTTAAAGAGTCAATATTTGCATATGCTAACTTTAAAGATGTCTGTATTTGGATAAACAAGGGAAGAATGCTGTTATTCACAAATATACCTATGTGCATGATTTAGTCCATGTAAATTCAGAAGATAAATGTTACACTAGTCTAAGGGGATAAAACAAGTACAAATATTCTGGGCTGACAATAGTATGCACTTTAAAATGTAGACTTTTAGGGGCCAGTGCTATGGTGTAGTGGTTAATGCTGTCCCCTGTAGAGCCAGCATCCCATATGGGCACTGGTTTGAGTCCCAGCTGCTCCATTTCGGATCCAGCTCTCTGCTATGGCCTGGGAAAGCAGTGGAAGATGGCCCAAGTGCTTAGACCCCTGCACCCACGTGGGAGACCCAGAGCCAGCGAATGAAAGACCTCTCTCTCTGCCTCTAATTCTCTGTGTAACTCTAGCTTTCAAATAAATAAATAAATCTTATTTTTAAAATGTACATATTTAAACTTCCACCAGAAATGTGGAAAGTGAATTAAAGATTTCTGAAAATATACATTTTACTTTCACGTTTTAATCGAATTAAATTACAGTGAGAATAAACAAAATTAGAAAATACTTGCATTTTATATTACCACACCCACTCCAAAGACACATTCATTTGTAGAAATACCAGTAATGCACACAGTAGTGGAACACGACGGTGATTTTCAAAAGTCACTTCCAATGGGCAAAGTACTAAGAAAAAGAAACTCCTCATAAATTAAGATTGGAATCAGCAGACTTTTATTTATATTTAACTGAATTCTAAGCTATTTCGGAAACTCGGGTTTGTCTCATTAACTCTGTCTGCACCGTTAACAAGGAAGTTAGGACTAATAGGCTTCATGAACTTGAACTCCCCGGTCCCAGCGTCGCCCGTCAGGCGCACCTCGTACTGGTAGCTGTGCGACAGCGTCCCGCCGCCGCTCACGTCCAGCAGCGGCCCCGGGAAGCGGCCCTCCACACCCGCGCCAACGCCGCCGCCAATGCCGCCGCCAAACGCACACCCCCGCCCCGACACCCACACCCACACCGCCCCCGGCCCCGGCCCCGGCCCCGCCGCACAGCCGCGCCGCCACCAGCGCCAGCACACTCAGCACCAGGAGCGACGACACCGCCGCCAGCGCCACCACCAGCTGCACCGTGAGCGCGTCGGGCCGCGCCGCCTCGCCCGCCGCCGCCGCCGCGGCATCGGGCAGCGCCAGGTAGGGCTGCGAGAAGCCGTCCACCAGCAGCACGTGCAGCGTGACGCTGGCCGACAGCGGCGGCTCGCCGTGGTCCCGCACCAGCACCAGCAGCCGCTGCTTGGGCGCGTCGCGCTCGCTCAGCGGCCGCGCCGTGCGCACCTCGCCGCTGTGCGCCCACACGCCGAACAGCCCGGGCTCCGTGGCCTTGAGCAGCTCGAACGACAGCCAGGCGTTCTGGCCCGCGTCGCCGTCCACCGCCACCACCTTGCTCACCAGGTAGCCCGCGTCGGCCGCGCGCGGCACCAGCTCGGGGCAGGCGGCCGAGCCGTTGGCCGGCGGGTACAGCACGGCCGGCGCGTGGTCGTTGGCGTCCAGCAGCTGCACGCGCACGCGCGCCTCGCTGCTCAGCGCCGGGGAGCCGCGGTCGGCGGCGCGCACGCCGAACTCGAAGGCGCGCAGGGCCTCGTAGTCCAGCGCGCGCAGCGCGTACAGCTGCCCGCTGTCCGCGTGCACCGACACGAGCGCCGCCACGTCCGGCTGCTGCTGCTGCTGCTGCTGCTGCTGCGTCGCGGCGGGCGGCGGCGGCAGCAGCGAGTAGGTGACCTGCGCGTTGGCGCCCGCGTCCCTGTCGCTGGCGCTCACGGAGCCGATGAGCAGCCCGGGGCTGTTGTTCTCGCGCACCAGCAGGGTGTAGGCGGCCTGGCTGAAGGCCGGGGCGTTGTCGTTCACGTCGGACACCTGCACCGCGACGTGGTGCCGGGTGGTCAGCCTGGGCGTGCCCAGGTCGGACACGGTGATGGTGATGTTGTACTCGGCCCTGGTCTCCCTGTCCAGGGCTGCGTTTGCCACAAGAGTGTAGAAGTTCTCAACAGAGGGTTTCAGGAAGAAAGGAAGGTCATCTTGGATGGAGCAAACTATCCTTCCATTGTCCCCCGAGTCAGGATCTGAAACACTGAATACGGCAATTACAGTTTCCTGAGAGTTTTCTGGGATCTGACTGATGAGTGTTGAGATGCTCAGTTCCGGAGGGTTGTCGTTCAAGTCCATCACTTGGACGAACACCACACAACTTCCAGACAGACCTCCACCATCGATCGCCTGGATATTTACTGTGTAAGTCTGAGTAGATTCAAAATCCAGTTCCTGCGTTAGAATCAGTTCTCCCGACTTTGCATTTATTTGAAAGGTTTTGCGAATGTCTTCTGAGGCTTGGGAAAATATATAAGATATTTGTCCATAGGCTCCAAGGTCTGAATCCCTAGCAGAGACAGTGGCCACCTGGGATCCGACTGGGCTGTTCTCTGGCACCTGCACCTGATACAGCAGCTGTGCAAACTCGGGAGCATTGTCGTTGACGTCTACAACTTCAACGCGGACCAGGGTGGTGCCAGACCTGGGTGGAGTCCCGCCATCCAGCGCCGTGAGGGTTAACCTGATCTCAGGCTCCTCCTCTCGATCCAGGGCTTTGTCCAGCACCAGCTGTGGTAGTACTGTGCCATCGGGATTCCTTTGCAACTTAAGATGGAAGTGGATATTGGGGCTGATGGTGTAATTTTGGAGACCATTGCTTCCTACATCTAAGTCCTGGGCACGCTCTATTAGGAAAGTCGTTCCAGGAGGAATACCTTCTGAAATTTTCAAAATCATTTCCTTGTCTAGAAAAATCGGGGAATGATCATTTATGTCCCTAACGCGTAGCTCGGCCTGAAAAAACTGCAAGGGATTTTCCAACAACACCTGAAAAGGCAGCACACAGGGCTCAGCGGGGCCGCACAGCTCCTCCCGGTCCAGCTTTTCGTTTAACAGCAGATCCCCAGTCTGCCTATCCAACTGCAAGCGCAATTTTTTCCCTTTGGAAACGACCCGGGGCCCCCGCGCAGCTAATTCTCCTACCTCCAGCCCCAGGTCTTTTAACAAATTGGCCACAAAGCAGCCACTCTCCGTTTCCTCGGCCACCGAATAGTGCCCAGGCCCCGAACGAGCCTGAGCTAAGCCCAGCAAAACAAAGAACGTCAGGACTTGCCTTTGTTTCAGCACGCGTGCCTTTCCCTTTCCCCTTCCGGCCTCCATCGCCGTCTGGTCGGCCAGCAAACCCACTCCAGCTCGGGCTCTCGCTGACGTTGACTCTGTTCCCCCGTGTCTCGCAGATTCTGGGATAAGGACGATCTTAGGGCCCCGATTTCCCGGAGCCACCGCTTCACAAAGCCCCCTCTTCTTGCTTGTGTGTTAAGCTGAGTGTCGGGCTAAAGGACTGACCGTGGGTCGCTTCGTTTCTTCTACTTCTAAGGCTGCAGCGCCACCCTGCGTCCTTTCCGAGTATTTATTTTCTCCCTGAACTTTGAGAAAATCCCAGTCCTTTCTTTCAGCCTGATGACAATCTAAATTGAGTATTTTCATGTAGTGTCTCTAAGCATAGCTGCCTCATCTGTGTTTGGAAAGGTTTTTCATTGTCTTCACAACATGGCAAATGTAAACAAATCTCCAGTCCAGCTTCCTCACAGATCCAAGCATCTCTTTTCACACTGGAAAAAGTAAAATTAAGAATCTGGGAGTGACCTCAGTCCTAGGATGGGATCCAAACAAGGCTTTGCTAGCAAGTTCCCAGCTTTATGTAGATCTTGGGTGTGTGTACAACTCAGTGTGATCAGGTTACTATTCTCCCTTTCAAATCCAATGGAAAAGTACAGAGACTCAGGAAAGCACAGAATCACAATGAGGATGTGCTCACAGACACTGGAGTATTCTCCACACTCATATTTCTCTTCACGATGCCTCAAACTTGGATGTGTCACCTTTGAAAATGTCCCACAACAGGTGGATTCTTTCTTCTCATTAATGTGTCAGCACTTTTATTTTTTTTTCTAATGCACAGGATCATGTTTTTAACATAACCTCAATTCAATTATCACATCTAGCAAAGTTATTAATGATTTTATAGTATCAAATACCCAGAAATACTCCAATTTCCCCAATAGTCTTTAAAAATGCCTTGTGGAGATTGTTAAGTCCAGTTCCAAATACAGTGGATGTTTTGATTTGTTGTTAGGTTTTTAAAGTTTCTGTGTTTGTATGTGTGTGTGTGTGTAAATTTATTTATTTTAAAGGCAGAGACAGTGCATGCTCCCATCCACTGGCTCACTCTTCAAATGCAAGGGACAGACATGGCTGGGCCAGGCCAAAGCTAGAAGCCTGGAACTCCAACTGGGTTTCCATGTGGGTGGCAGGGACCCGACTACTTGAGCCATCATCTGTTGCCTCCCAGGGCGTGCATTAACAGTAAGCTGGAATTGAAAACAGAGCGGGGACTCAAATCCAGACACTCCAATATGAGATGCTGGCATCTCAAATGAGGTCTCAACTGCTGCACCGAATATGTGCACTTCATATAAAACTTTTTGATAAAAAGAAAAGAGTTATCAAGCCTCAGAAAGACATGAAGCAGGGCTGGCATTTTCTTCCATTTTGATTAAGAATCCACATTCGCTCTTGTGTTCTTTTTATAAATGAACTTAACTTTCTTAACTGTTTGTTACAATGTATGTCTTAGAAACTTTGTTTTCCAACCATGCTTCATGATTACACTTGGGTGTTAGGTCTGTGTACTCTAAAAGAGCCCCTCATCTTTCATGATTCCACACTGGAGAGCCAATTCTAGTCCTGGTTACTACTCTGCTTCTGATCCAGCCTCCTACTATTGCACCCTGGGAGGCACCAGATGATGACTCAAGTGCTTGGGTCCTTGCCACCCATGTGGGAGACCCAGATGGAGTTCTGGGCTCCTGGATTCAGCCTGGCCCAGCTGTAGCTGTTGCAGAACATTTAGGCAGCAAATCACCAGATGAGAAATCAATCTCTCTCATCTCTCTCTCTCTCTCTCTCTCTCTCTCTCTCTCTCTCTCTCCCCTCTATCCCTCTCCTTTCCTTTCAAGTAGATGAGAAATAATAACCATTTTTAAAAGATATGAGCTAACTTTAAATACATATTGCTTAATGCAAGAATTCAGCCAAAAAAGACTATACGCTATGGTTCCAGCTACATGACTTTCTGAAAAATGAAAACTTTAGAGATATTAAAAGGGCCAGTGATTGCAAGGGACGGAGAAAGGGGAATGAAGAGGCAAAATATGGGATTTTTATGACAGTGAGACTTTAATGTATAAGACAATAATTGTGATATGCGATATTGCACATTTGTCAGAACCAATGCAACTATAAATACAGTGACCTCTAAGGTAAACTATGGATTTTAAATATTAATAATGTATCATTTTTGATTCATCAGTTTTAAAAAGTATACCACACAATGCAAGATTTTAGAAATAGGGAGCATCAGTGGGAGATAGAAGGTATATAGGAACCCTTTGTACCATCTGCTCAATTTTCTATGAATCTAAGGCTGCTGTACAATGGTCTATTAATTAAAAATTATTTGTATTAAGAAAAAAATATCAAATATAAGGAGGAAGGGGGAGAAAGGAGGAAGAGGAAGAAGGAGAAGAAGAAGGGAAAATGAAGTAGGTGTTTATTCTCTTCACCCAGTATAAATAAGCAAACAATGGTTTCAAAAGCTACATCTGCACAAGTATTTTGCCATTTTTTTTTTTTGTTTAACAAGAATTGTTATAGTGTATTAGTACAATATGTTCCCTTGTAAAGAAAAATCTTGACCAGTCATTGGCATAGATTCTGGCCTAAGGATATATTGTGATATCTCTCTCTTTCTCCAAATATACAAGTATATATTAAGCATTATAATATATATGACCTATTATAAAAATTTTAGATAACTTCTCTCTGTGATTACAGTTGGCTAAAACTTATATCAGGTTTAGGGAATCTGGTAGATGATTGTGTCTCTTCTAAGACAACTGAAATTTCATTTCATTTAAAATGTACTGAGTTTCTCAGCTACTAAATTCTACATAGAAGATTAGTAAGTCATGATGATATTCAAAGATGTAGGGAAGGCCAAGAATATGTAGGGGGAGAAAGACGCCTGAGAGTCTGATTACAAAATACAGAAGATAGGCATTCAATTAAGATGTACTAAAAGAATATAAGGAAATAATGCTTGAAAATGAGAAAGTAAAACAATTGACATGTATCGGCATATTAAGTTACTTATTAACCACATTCCATGAAAAAGACCAAGCAGACAAGATAGCAAAACATTACTAAGATCATGGAAATGACCAAACAGATGCTAAGTGGGAAGTCTGAAACCTTCCCTGGGACTCATCAAGATGTGGGTGGTAGACTCAAAGTGACCAGCATCGAGTCTAGCCTGAATATGGAAGACTAGGTGACATCTCAATGTCCTTGACCATAGCTTTAAACATATGATTGATGAAATTGCTATCTCTCAGAAAGCAAAGTAAGGTGGTATATACTTTTCTGTCTTAGGCTTACATACTAGACAGACTGAGCCTCTTTAAGTAACTGAGAGACCACGAAGAACTTCCAGATCTAGCCCCCTTTCACCTCATATTCCTTTCTGCATCACGTCTATTGATGAACAATCAATTTCCATTGCTATCAAACACTGCCACCCATAGCAACGGTGTGCTGCTTAGCTCAGTGGCACTGCTGTTTCCTTCATGCAGAACTTGATACTTAAGGGGATGCTGGGATATTAATTGTTAAAGAATGAATTATTTTTGATATTTAATGACTAAGGAAACAGTAAAAATTAACAATCACAAATTTAGCATGGAAAGAGGTAAGTTATAGAGCAACTCAGTGGACTTGCCTTAAGTAAACATTATTTCATCTGCTTTTCCCTGCAGTTTTATATCTGTATTTGATTTTGTATCATCAATGCCATCAAAATTATCAAATTACTTTATTTAAAATAAAAAGCAAGTACCACATAATATTAATCATGTAAACAGTTCTTTACTTTACTGAGACCAGTACTGCTGAATACAGACTATCACAATTTACCAGCCGTCATTTATCAAATATTAAGAAAAGCAAAAGGTGACCTTCTCCAAGAAGACAGACTTTCATTTTAGAAATAGAATTGGGTTGAACTTCCTTGTCAGGCCTCAGATTATCTGCTAGGATAGTCTACTCAAATTTTTAGGGGTAACTTACCTTTGAGAAAGATCAAAGACAATTAAGCATGAGCAGGAAAAATATGTGAAGCCTTTAAGCATAGCATAAATCATCATGAGAGTTTCACTCTCAGTTTTCAGCTCTGCTGTTGAGTAGGACTTACTGTCATCTCCTGAGATCCAGTCTCTCTCTTCAGTGGGTTACATGATTTTATCTTCCATCTTAAAAGTCTTGCTAGGACTCAACATTTCCTTTCAGCCATCACCCTGTTTCAATGAATTTCCTATATATTCAACTTTCTTGAAAAGACTTTTTTTTTTGACAGGCAGAGTGGATGGTGAGAGAGAGACAGAGAGAAAGGTCTTCCTTCCGTTGGTTCACCCCCCAACAGCTGCTGTGATCTGCGTGCTTGGGCCAGCGCACCCCGCTGATCCGAAGCCAAAAGCCAGGAGCTTCTCCTGGTCTCCCATGCAGGTGCAGGGCCCAGGCACTTGGGCCATCCTCCACTGCACTCCCGGGCCACAGCAGAGAGCTGGACTGGAAAAGGAGCAACCGGGACAGAATCTGGTGCCCCGATTAGGATTAGAACCTGGGCTACTGGTGCCGCAGGCAGAGGATTAGCCTATTGAGCAGTGGCGCAGGCCTTGAAAAGACTTTTTACACATAGTTTTTTTTTTTTTTAAGATTTATTTTATTTATTTGAAAATCGGAGTTACACACACAGAAAGAGAGAGGAGAGGCAAAGAGAGAAAGTCTTCCATCCGATGATTTACTCCCCAATTGGCTTCAACAGCTGGAGTTGCACTGATCCGAAGCCAGGATCCAGGAGCTTCTTCCGGGTCTCCCACACAGGTGCAGGGGCCCAAGGACTTGGGCCATCTTCCACTGCTTTCCCAGGCCATAGCAGAGAGCTGGATTGGAAGTGGAGCAGCCGGGTCTCAAACCGGCGCCCATATGAGATGCTGGCGCTTCAGGCCAGGGCGTTAACCCGCTGCACCACAGTGCCAGCCCCTACACATACTTTTTAATTCTTCACTTTCTCCTACACTCACAATGTCCTTGTCAATATCATTAATTCACTTCCATGTTGCCAAATACAGGGGTAATTTTGACTCTTCTTCTCATTTGAACTTTGAACAACACTGAACATAGTTCACTATTCCATCCTTATTGTAACATTCTCTTCTGACTCCTGTAACGGCACACTCTTGAATTTTTTCTTTCCATCCATTCCTTTCCATTTCTTTGGGGACTCCTTATCTATCCTTAGCATATTGAAGTTTCTCCATTTTGTTCTTCCTATAAGCCTACAACCTCATTGTTTTAGTTTTTACTCATGAAATTTTAGTATAGCAACTGTCACATACTGGCTATGCCATATCAAGACGCTTTAACTCTCTCATCCTAAGATTTTTCATTTACAAAAAATATAATGAGCTCTTTATAGTAATAAAATACCTAATTTCTACAAGACTCAATTTTCTCATCTGAAAAAAGGGAGCAATAAATTCCTATAAGACAGTGAAATGAGGGATATAGAGATATTTAAAGATATTTGCTAATACAGATCCCCTGCCCACTTGGTTACCAGCTGGCCATGAATCTAATTATTTTACAATAAAAAGTTTATCTTGAATGTCATATTCACATAGTAGACACACTGGCAAGTCTCAAAACTTTTCCATTTTTCCACTGCTGACAATGGAGTGGCTTCTCAAAGAACTTACGTTGTGAATTTTTTAAGGAATCCATCTGTGGTAGATTACTTTAAGACCAAATATGCACCAACCATGCTCTACTATCATAATGAACCTCATATGTTTGGCCTTTTTCTTGAGTTGGGGGAAGGAGAGAGGCTTTAATCTCCAAAGTCTAAAAAAAATGAAGATCTCTAGTCTTCTGGAAACCATAAACACAAGTATCTTTGACACACCCATTTTTCTCACCAGTCTATTCAACTCATCACCAAGTCTGCTGTATTATCCATAAAAATTATTATGACAAATTATTCCATTTAAGTTTGAATCCACTCACAACACTCTCACCAGGATATTTCCATTTGCTCTCTGGATTCTTACAATAGTCTCTTTTATTAGTCTCTGGATGATAAAGACCTTTATTAATTCATTTGTATTCCCTGTCATTTCTTATTCCCATAATTCACTCTCAGACTTACAAAGAACACAAATATTTATAGAAATCTAGCCCACAGAGATCTGATAGAGAATATCACTTTCCTACTTCTGAATTACTAATTTTCAACCTCATTTAGGTTTTGCAGTAATCTGTTCCCTGGTGTCTGGTCTCCCTCTAGAAGTTACAATGTTTAACAAAATTCATTTATTTAACAAATTTGTATTGAGGGCCTCCTCCACACCAGAAACTGAAATGGTCTTGGAGCTGGCACTGTGGCATAGTGGTAAAGCCACCGCCCTCAGTGCCGGCATCCCATATGGGTGCTGGTTCAAGACCCAGCTGCTCTACTTCCAATCCAGCTCTCAACTATGGCCTGGGAAAGCAGTAGAAGATGGCCCAAGTCCTTGGGCCCCTGCACCTGTGTGGGAGACCTGGAAGAAGCTCCTGGCTCCTGGCTTTGGATCAGCACAGCTCCAGCCGTTGTGACCAATTGGGGAGTGAACCCAGGATGGAAGACTCTCTCTCTTTCTGTGTCTCCTCTCTCTGTATAACTGACTTTCAAGTAACTAAATAAATCTTAAAAAAAGAAATGAGGCAGTCTAGGGAATACAAACTTTAAGCAAAACCAAAGTCTCCCTACCCTTAGGAGCTGGGTCTGAGTTAGACGATCTAATCAAATAATCACACAAATGAATGAAGGATTGTAATTTGGCTAAATATTATAACTAAGTGATTGAGTGGCTCTTTGAGAGACTGTAATAACAGATTTTTCTCTAGTCAGAGTGGTAAGGAGAGGCCTCTCTGAATAAATGACAAGAATAAACAGGCAAAGGGAGAAAAATAATTAATGCAGAGGGAATAAGATGCACAGTATAGTGAATTTCCCTACACACAAAAGTCGTAATACATCAACTCCACCTCACCTCCGATTTTCAACGAGGACCAAATTTGTTCATAACGTCCTCAAAGAAGGAATAAGCACTTAGAACTAGAAGATGGAAATAATTCATTGAAATGGAAAATTTCCAGTTTTTCAAACAGGATAAACAGATGGCATGATTAAAATCCAGACACAGTACCTTATTCCCCGCCCCCTTTTTTCTTTAACGAAATTTTTCTGAGTCTTCTCCAAACATATGAAATAAATACATGTACTCAATTCATGAACGTCTTTACTTTCATTCCAAAGCTTACTGCAACTAACGACAAGAGAGATCACAGCCTGCTACTCTCTGCACGGGTAAACGTTATTTGTCAGGGTAGCCGCGTAGTTTCGGAAGCTGTGAATTCCCACCCCTGAAATCGCTCATCCAGACGCCAGAAAGCCGGTCCTATAAACTAGGGACTCGTGGTACCCGGAGCGGTCGAAGAGCCGCACTTCCGTTTCCTGGTAGGACTGCGTTTACGTCGGTACCGGAAGAGCGCGTCACAGCTACTTCCGTTTTTCTAGCTCTTAAACTGCAGAGTTCCTGAAGAAAGGCAAAATAGAAAGCCGCGCTGAATTGGCGAATTTTTTGGCTTCTTACTGTATGAACGGAGCGGCCAGCAGACACTTGAATTTAGCTGCTTTATTACTGAATTCGGGAATCCATTGCGCGAGAGCGTTTTTGTTAACTGCTGCGTTTTTAAAATACGCTGGGGTTCTGGCTGCTGGCTTCCGCAAAGGGGGGGGGGGGGGGGGTTTCCTGTGTAACCAACCCGAACTCAAAGGATGGAGAGAAGGGAGAGAGGTTTGTGAAGACTAGTATTTTTTTCTCATTCGGCCGGAGCTTTTTTTTTTTTTTTTTTTTTTTTTTTTTTTTTTTTTTTTAAGGTTCAGGCAAATCTGCAGGACGGGATCGCTGCCACTGGAGCTGATTTGAACACGTTTTTATTGGCAGAAACCACAGCACTTTTATCTTTTTTTTTTTTTCTTTTTAAGCCGCGAGGGTAGTATTAAATTTCAGGTGGTATGAAGATCGTTTTAAAATGCACGCTTTCGAGAAGTGAGGTCACCTTGCTTATGTAAAGCACTCTTCTCAATGAGACTAAAACACTTCTTTGTGGGACTCCCACAAGGAGCGCAGTTCCAGTCCCGGCTCCTCTGCTTCGAATCCAGCTTCCTCCTAATGCACCTGGGGAGGCGTCGGAGGAGGGGCCCAGGCACTCGGGACCCTCCCACCCAGGATGACTGATGGGGGCTCTGGGGGAATGAACCAGTGGGTAGAAAAAAATCTTCCTCATCTCTCTCACCCTCTCTCTCTCATTCAAATGAAGTCTTTAAAAAATGACCTGAGGAAATTATACAACCCAGTTAATTTTACACAAAGGTAGATTTGTAACCACATATGTGGTATGATTGTTGGATTCTGAAATGACAGTGTTATATTGAATGTTCCATGTGATACTGAGCAGCTAAATAGGAACACCAGATGTTAAGAACCAGCATATTTATATTCAGTCAGAGAAAAGGTAAGAGAGGTAATCTGCCTAGGTTGAACAGACAGGCTGGAACATTTGGGAAGAATTTTCCAGAGACTGGTTTGGATGTTTAACAGAAAAATTTCAGGAAGGTGTACTTGCCAAACTGCTGGTGTAGGAAATTATTTTACTGAATGGAAGCCATTGGTTAAAGTAATTTACATAGAGAAAACAGTTCTTTCTTTCTTTTATGGATTCTGACTGCCTCTGCCAGTTTTCTGGATACTTTGAGTTTAAGTTCTTCCATTTTCATCATAGAATAAGGTCACATGACTGAGCACAGAAAAAGTGATTAGTTGTCAACTTACTAGTGAGTGTAACTATATATACGAAGGGAACCTCAATTACTGTATTAAGATTAAAAAAAAAGACAGTGTCCCTAAACTATAAACCTCAGTCACAATTCAGTAATTCACAAAGTAGGACATATAAAACATTCATATATGTACATATGTCTTGATATTGGTGTCTTTCAATAAAGAAGAGGGTAGAAATGGCAACAGAGTAACTGTAAATAAACACAAATGGGGATTCATTCAAGCATATTTAGTGAACACTTAAGTGCAAAATAATAGAGTAAAAATACTTCATACTGAAGTTAAAAGGATTAAATGTTTGATAGGTGCCATTAGCTAGAAGAACTGTGTAAGTGATCTGACTGTAAAGATAGCCAAAAGATGGGGGGGCTTGTGTTTTGGTCTAATGGGTTAAGCCACCACCTGCAATGCTGGCCTCCCATATATGCATTGGTTCAAGTTCCAGCTGCTCCACTTCTGATCCAGCTCCCTATTAATGTGTCTGGGAAGGCAGGGGAAGATGGCCCAAGTGCTTGGGTCCCTGCCCCCAGGTAGGAGACCTGGAAGAAGCTTCTGGCTCCCATCTGGCCCAGCCTCTGATGTTTTGGCCATTTAGGGAGTGAACCAGAAGATGGAAATCTCTGTGTATCTCTCCCTCTTTTTGTAAACCTGAAAAAAGCCAAAAGAAGAAAAATGTAATCCATATAAAATAATACTTTTAAAATAATCATGGATTTAAAATAAAATCCCACATCAGCTAATTTTTTTTTCATAGAGTTGTATGAAGGATTGCTTGAAAGCTCTTTAAAAAGTTCATTTATTTATTTTTGTCTATGTGAAAGTTATAGCAAGAGTGTGAGAGTGAGAGAGAGAGAGAGAGAGAGAGAGAGAGATTCCATCTACTCAATCACTTGCCCACAATAGGCAGGGCTGGGCCAGGCCAAAGTCAGTAGCCCAGAACTCTGTCTGGGTCTCTCACATGGTGACAGGGGCCCAAGGACTTGAGCCATCATCTTCTACCTCCAGGGCTATGTTAGCAAGAAGCTGAATAGGAAGCAGAGCAGCTGGGACGTGAATCAGGCACTCCAATATGGACAAGTGACAGTTTAACCCACTGTGCCACAGTGCTCACCCTCTCTCCTAATTAAGAATAATCAGGAATCAGATTTGATCAAGTAAAAGAAGTTTCAGGTTCTCCAGATACTAGTGTAATATTTGGTGTGTATTAGTCACTTAAATGTAAATAAATTGGAGAGAATTCGTGTATTTTTGGACAATACCAACAGTTTTAATGAAATATTTTCTACTCAATATAGTTTCCTTTTCTGTTCATTTATTCACTTATTCACTCAATTATTATTGCTGTTTTCCTTTATATGAAGTCATGCATATTGAATGTACAAATAATTTCTCTGGGGCTATCAGTCAACATTTAAGACTGATGAATATTCAATTAAAGGCCAACTGAAAAATTTATGGTCTCATTTATGATGTTAGGTGCATAAACATTCCATTTAGAAGCAGAATGGAGGTTTTTGGATATTTCAGGGTTAACAGTATAATCCAAATAAAGTTTTTTTCACTGCATACCTTTTGAGGTTTCTGTGTTTTTCCATTACCTCTTAGTTGTTTCAAAAATTTTAATAAACGTCCCTTTTGAATTTTGCCAGGCTAAATTGTGTATTCTAAAGGATCATCTTGAAATTCATACCACTGGTATTATTATTATTCTAGGAAATGAGTGAGGTTAACAGAAGACCAATTTAAAAATATGGTAAGGGATTATATTGACTTCTCTGAGAACTCATTTGATTCCAAAAGAAATCTAGTTAACTAAGGCAACACTGGCCAACTAATGAAAAGGCTCTATCCATAAATCATTTTAAGTTAATTACTTTAAAAGTTTCTAACTTAGGGGCCAGTGCTGTGGTGTAGCAGGTAAAGCAGCCGCCTGCAGTGCCAGCATCCCATGTGGGCACTGGTTTGAGTCTCAGCTGCTCCTCTTCTGATCCAGCTCCTTGCTGTGGCCTGGGAAAGCAGTAGAAGATGGCTCAAGTCCTTGGGCCCCTGCACCCATGTGGGAGATCTGGAAGAAGCTCCTGGCTCCCGGCTTTGGATCGGCACAGCTCCAGCCGTTGTGGCCAATTGGAGAGTGAACCAGCGAATGGAAGATCTCTGTCTCTGTCTCTCTCTCTCTCTCTCTCTCTCTGCCTCTCCTTCTTTCTCTGTAACTCTGACTTTCAAATAAATAAAAAAAATATTTTATTTAAGGAATACAAACTTCATACATTTTATAAGTACAACTTTAGGAATGTAATGATTCTTCCCACCCCTCTTCCGCTTCTCTCTCTTATTCCCAGTTTTATTTTTTACTAAGATCTATTTTCAATTAACTTTATACACAGAAGATTAATTTTATACTAAATAAAGTGTTCAACAATTTGTATAAAAAAAAAACTGGGGCCGGTGCTGTGGTGCAGTGGGTTAACACCCTGGCCTGAAGCGCCAGCATCCTGTGTGGGCACCAGTTTGAGACTGCTGCCCCTCTTCCAACCATGCTCTCTGCTATGGCATGGGAAAGCAGCAGAAGATGGCCCAAGGCCTTGGGCCCCTGCAGCCATGTGGGAGACTTGGAAGAAGCTCCTGGCTCCTGGCTTCAGATGGGTGCAGCTCTGGCCGTTGTCGCCAATTGGGGAGTGAACCAGTGGATGGAAGACCTCTCTCTCTCTGTCTCTCCTCTCTCTGCATAACTCTGACTTTCAAATAAATAAATAAATCTTTAAAAAAAACCTGTTCCTCAACAATTGAGACAAGGGTTGTTCAAAGTCATTGCATCTCACAGTTAATTTCACTTTTTTTGTTTGAGAAACTTTATTAACTTTAAAGAAGCACTCAAGGATGATACATCTTTTGCAAGTGCTTAGACATAACTGTAACTTATGAGACATAAGAATATCCTCCACTTAATACATTAAAAGGGACTGTTGCAGGAAATAGGGGCATTATAATTTTTAAAATTATTTATTTATTTGACAGAGTTACAGACAGTGAGAGGGGGAGACAGAGAGAAAAGTCTTCCTTCCATTGGTTCACTCCCCAGATGGCTGCAACGGCCAGAGCTGCACTGATCCAAAGCCAGGAGCCAGGAGCTTCTTCCCAGTCTCCCATGTCAGTTCAGGGGCCCAAGCACTTGGGCCTCTTCTACTGCTTTTCCAGGCCATAGCAGAGAGCTGGATTGGAATAGGGGCAGCCGGGACTAGAACCTACTGCGCCACGGGGCTGGCCACAGGGGCATTATAATTGGAAGAATGTCAAACTTTAGATGTGCAAGCATCTCAAGGGTTAGGAAAACAGGCGCTTTTTTTACAGGGAGGAGGAAGTAAGATTCTCAGAAGGAAGTGGGAAGCCCAGATTGAGTTCCCAGGCTCCTGTCTTCAGCCTGGCCCAGATGGAAGATCTCTCTCCACTTCTCTCTCTCTCTCTCTCCCTCTGCCTGTCAGATGAGATGAAAATAAATCACAAAAATATTAAAAAGCGGTAGTCATGGTAGGCATTACTCTTTTTTTAGATTTTATTTACTTATTTGAGAGGTAAAGACAATGAGAGGAAGAGACACACAGAGAGAGACCCTCCCTCCATTGGTTCACTCCCCAAATGGCTGCAAGAACTGAAGCTGTGCCGATCCAAAGCAAGGAGCCAGGTGCTTCCTCCCAGTCTCCCATGTGGGTGCAGGGGCCCAAGGACTTGGGCCATCCTCTACTGCCTTCCCAGGCCGCAGCAGAGAGCCAGATCAGAAGTGGAGCAGCTGGGACTAGAACCAGCACCCACATGGGCTGCCAGCGCTGCAGGCAGAGGATTGACCCACTGTGCCGTGGCACCGACCCCGGCATTACTTTCTTAATCTTTATTTTACCTAGAATATTTCCTTTTTTAAAAAAAATTTTTTTTTGAAAAGCCGAGAAAGATAAAGCGAGAATCTTCCATTCCCTGGTTCACTCCCTAAATGGTCACAACAGGCAGGGCTGTGTCAAGTTGAAGACAGGAGCCTGGAGCTCATTGCGGGTCTCATGTGTGGGTGGTAGGGGTCCAAGTATTTGGGTCATCCTCAACTCCTTTCCTAGGAAGTTAGGAGAGAGCTGGGTCAGAAGTAGAGCATCTGGACCTCAGAACTCAAACCAGTGCTCATATGGGATGCTGGCATTGCAGGCAGCAGCTTAACATGTTGTGCCACAATGCTAGTCCCAGAATATTTCTAAAGTTTCCTCATTAAGTATGTTTGGACTTTTGGCAAATAGGGTTTTTTTTTTTTTAAAGATTTATTTATTTACTTGAACGAGTTACACAGAGAGAAAAGGAGAGACAGAGAGAGGGAGAGGTCTTCCATTCTCTGGTTCACTCCCTAGATGGCCACAACGGCCAGAGCTGTGCAGATCCGGAGCCAGGAGCTTCTTTCAGGTCTCCCACGTGGGTGCAGGGGCCCAAGGACTTAGGCCATCTTCTGCTGCTTTCCCAGACCATAGCCACTTCAGAGCTGGCTCTGAAGTGTAGCAGCCAGGACTCGAACCATCATCCATATGAGATGCCGGCACTGCAGGCGGTGGTTTTACCCACTATGCCACAGCACCAGCCCCAGCATATAGGTTTTTTAAAGAGATAAATAGGTTTCTTTATGTGGCTATTATGCATAAATGTTAAACTTTTTTGACTATTAAAATTTATTGAAAGTTTGTTAAACTATGATATATAGTTCTTTGTTGGGTGTAAGATATATGATTATAATTTCAATTATTTTAATAATTATTACCTATCTAAATTTTCCAGGATATTTTGCATCAATTTGTCATTTCTGTTTTTCTGTAAAGTTACCTAATACTTATTTTTTCATATTATTTATTTAATCACTCTAATTTTAATAGTTATTTCTCTTTTTTGTCTGTATTTTTAGTTATTGTACCTTTTCTTCTTTAATACATTTGCTTTGGCTAACTTCTATTATTTATTTATAATTTCATTGTTTAATGCGCTTGTATTTATTCATTTTCTACTGTGGTTCTTTTCCTTTCAACAATTCTGGTTTTTTCTTACACATATATTTAAAACCAGAAATTTTCATCTAAATGCTACTTTATCTCTGTTCTATAAATTTTTTGGTTTATAGTGCATTTATTGTTGTTAAGTTACAAGAACATTATAATTTTCCTCTTTAATTTAAATATTACTTAATGATTTGATAGTTTTCAGAAGAATGGAATTTGTTTAAAGAAACTCTTAAACAATCATTAAGATGTATTATAGCATTTTGGTAGAAATATGTACTTTTATTTACCTGTGTTTTTTGATGCTTCCTTTGTGCACCAAAACATGGCCAATTTAAAAAGTCACTTTGGGGTCAGCGCTGTGGCATAGTATATAAGCCACTGCCTGCAGTGTGGGCATCCCATGTGGGCACTGGTTTGAGTCTCAGCTGCTCCACTTCTGATCCAGCTCTCTGCTAAGGCCTGGGAAAGCAGTGGAAGATGACTCGAGTCCTTGCGCCCCTGCACCCTCGTGGGAGACTTGGAGGAAACTCCTGGTCCTGCCTT
Organism: Sylvilagus floridanus; assembly: GCA_949820135.1. Classification (NCBI taxonomy): domain Eukaryota; kingdom Metazoa; phylum Chordata; class Mammalia; order Lagomorpha; family Leporidae; genus Sylvilagus; species Sylvilagus floridanus. The sequence goes on along the minus strand of OX463241.1, from coordinate 26,784,509 downwards.
CAGATCAGCACAGCTGCAGCCATTATGGCCATATGGGGAGTGAACTAGAGATGGAAGACCTTTCTCTCTGTCCTTCTGTGTAACTCTTTCAAATGAATAAATAAATATTTTTTTAAAAGCAATGAATATTTGGAGCTTAACACACTTGCAAATAATGAGTGGATTAAATCTCAAGAAAAATTTCAAATTTTTGTAATCAAATGGATATGTAAACACAACTCATTAAAATTTCTGAGATGCAGAGGAAACGGCACTCTAAGGGTAATTACAACTTTAAATGCATTCATCAGAAAATAAGACCTAAAGTCAATAACCTAAGGTTCTTTTTTTTTTTTCGACAGATAGAGTTAGACAGTGAGAGAGAGACAGAGAGACAGATCTTCCTTCCATTGGTTCACCCCCCCCAAATGTCCGCTATGGCCAGAGCTACGCCAATCCAAAGCCAGGAGCCAGTAGCATCTTCCAGTTCTCCCATGTGGGTGCAGGGCCCAAGTGCTCAGGCCATCCTCCAATGCCCTCCAGGGCCACAGCAGAGAGCTGGACTGGAAGAGGAGCAACTGGGACTAGAACCCAGCACCCATATGGGATGCTGGTGCTGCAGGCAGAGGATTAGCCAAATGAGCCACGGCACCGGCCCTAACCTAAGGTTCTATCTTAGGAAACTAGAGAAAGAAGATCATTTTAAGCCAAAGGCAAGGAGAAAAGGAATAATAAATTTTGGAGCAGAAATCAATAAATCTTTTCTCATTTCCAGTAAGTTTTACTCAGTGTTTGTAACTATCAGTAACTTGTAGTTGATGGTGCCCCCTCCACACCCCGCACTTATCTCTACTCTAGAAACTCTGCCCAAGAAACTCAGGAGCATTTCTCCTTCTGTTTTGTGGCAATTACATTCCCCCAATAAAGTTCTGGCACTGCAGATAAAAGCACAAAGCCCAGATGGCTTCAATGGTGAACACAACTAAACATTTAAGGAAGAATGCTACCAATGCTTCACAATACTCTGTAGGAAAAGCAGAAAGAACACTTCCTAACTCAACCTCTGAAGCAAGCTTTGCCCTTACAGCAAATCATTTGAAACATTGCAAGGAAGGAAAACTATGAGCCAAATTCTCAGGAACGTTTTGCAAAGCCCAATAATGAGCTCTGGAATATATTTGGGTCCTAATCTCAGAACCTGTGGATTTAATGACCCACATGGTAAGAGGAACTTTATAGGTATGATTAAATTAAGTATTTTTATGTATGTGTGGGTTATCCTGGATTATTGGTGCAGGGCCAATGTAATCACAATGATCTTTATAACAAGGAAGCAGGAGGATCAGAGTCAGTAAGAAGATGATGGGCTGAGTAAGCAAAAGGCTGGAGTAACATAAGGAAGGAGTCACAAGCTAAGGAATGCAGACAGCTTCCAGAAACTGAAGAAGGAAATAAAATAAATTATCTGAAACCTCCAGAATGAATGCAACCTGCCAACAGCTAGATTTTAGACTTCAGATCTGCAGAATTGTAAGAGACAATGTTTGCATTGTTCTAAGCCATTAAATTTGTAGTAATTTGTGTCAGGAGCAATGGAAATCTAAAACAAACACAAATGCAAAAATCCTCAAGAAAATATCAGCAAAATGAATCTATTAGTGTATTTAAAATTATCATAACAAACCAGTAGGATTTATTCCAGGTGTGCAAGGTTGGGTCAACACTTGAGAAGCAATCAATGTGATACAGATTAGCAGAATAAGGAGGAAAATCAAATGAGTATATGAACTGGTGAAGACAATTCTAAATACATCTGTGATTAAAAAAAAAAAAGCAAACAAAAAAATCCAAAAAAAAAAAAAAAAAACCTCTCAACAGGAAGCTGGCATTTGACCACGTCGCACACTGAAGTACCTGGGTTCAATTCCATGCTCTGGCTCCTGACTCCAGCTTGCTGCCAACACAGACCCTGGGACAAAACCCTGATGGCTTCACTGACTGGGTTCCTGCCATACACAAGGGAGATCTGGACTGTATGCCCAGTTGCCAGCTTCAGCCTTGGCCTAGCTAGACATTTGAGAAGCCAATCAGCAGATGGGAGTGGTTTCTTGTTCTCTTTCTCTCTCTCTCTCTTAAATACATATAGTTTTTACATTCTCAACATAGGAAAACAACCTCAATTTTTTAAATTAATTAATTTATTTGAAAGGCAGAGTTACAGAGAGGCAGATGCAAAGGCAGAGAGAGAGAGAGAGAGAGAGAGAGAGAGATATTGATTGATTTCATCTGCTGGGGCATTCCCCAAATGGTCACAACAGCCAGATCTGCGCCGATCTGAAGCTAGGAGCCAGGAGCTTCTTCTGGTTCTCCCACATGTGTGCAGGGGCCCAAGCACTTGGGCCATATTCTACCACTTTCCTATGTCACAGCAGGGAGCTGGAACAGAAGTGAAACAGCTGAGACTCAAACTGGCACCCATATGGAATGCCAGCACTACAGGCATTGGCTTTACCCACTATGCCACAGTGCTGGTCCCAACAACCTCAATTTGATACAAAACACCTACAGAGAACTACAGCAAACACCATACATGTGAAAAACTGGACAATTTTCCCTAACACTGGGAGCAAGGCAAGCATGTCCTCTCTCACTGTTCCTATTTAATGTTGTTCTGGAAGTCCTAGATAAAACATTATGAAAAGAGAAGCAAATGGCCGGCGCCGCGGCTCACTAGGCTAATCCTCCACCTGCGGCACCCACACACTGGGTTCTAGCCCCGGTTGGGGCGCCGGATTCTGTCCCGGTTGCTCCTCTTCCAGTCCAGCTCTCTGCTGTGGCCCAGGAAGGCAGTGGCTCAAGTGCTTGGGCCCTGCACCAGCATTAGAGACCAGGAAGAGGCGCCTGGCTCCTAGCTCCTGGCTTCGTATCAGCGCAGCACGCTGGCTGTAGTGGCCATTTGGGGGGTGAACCAACGGAAGGAAGACCTCTCTCTCTCTCTCTCTCTCTCTCTCTCTCTCTCTCTCACTGTCTAATTCTGCCTGTCAAAAATGTCAAAAAAGAGAGAGAGAGAGAGAGAGAGAGAGAGAGAGAAATAAAAGGTAGCTATAGTACACATGAATATTTATAGAAGTTTTATTCTTAATTACTAAAAACTGGGACTGATTAAGGTATTCATTAATGTTTGAATAGACAAATTGTGGTATATCTACACAATGGGATATTCATCAGTAAAAAGAAATTATCTTCTATTCAAGCATAGGATCTAGGGATTGATGTTATGGTATAGCAAGTGAAGCTGCCACTTGCAAACTTGGCATCCCATATGGGCACCAGTGTGTATCCCAGCTACTCCTCTTCCAATCCAGACCCCAGCTAATGTTCCTGGGAAAGCAATAGAAGATGGTGCAGGTGTTTGGGCTCCTGCCACCCATGTGGGAGACCCAGATGAAGCTCCCAGCTTTGGCTTGACCCAGTGCTGGGCATTGCAACCATCTGGGAGTGAGCCAGTAGATCAAAGACCTTTTTCTGTATCTCTAACTCTGACTTTCAAAATAGGTAAATACATCTTAAAAAAAAAGAATTGAGATATATGTCCCTTCTCTTGAATCTGATCCCTATGACTACCAGACCAATAAAAAGAATGGTGAACATGATACTTGCCCTTGGAACCTAGGCACCATGTTGTAAAGCAGGCCAGGCTACATAGACTGGAAACATACAAGCATTTTTGGTTGCTGGCCAGAACCTGACATATAAGGAAAGTCACTTCCAGATGATACTATCCCATAGCTACGTGTCACCCTCAGCCTTTTTTAGCTGAAGCCTCAGTCATCATGGGCAGAGACAGCCCTTCCCCATTGTGCTTTGTCCAGATCCCTGACCCATGGAGTTCATGATCACCCTAAATTTGGATGTTTAACCTTCTAAGTTTTGGGTTGAGTTATGACATAACAATAGGTAACTACAGCATTTATTAATTACTCTTTCATAATTTTAATCTTTTGGTTCTGTTATTGATGAATTCCTTAGTTATATGCCAATTTACTAATTTGCTCATTAATACCTTCCAGACTAAATTTTGTGCCATCTATTGATGTTTTATTACAATTACTATGTTTCATTTCTAAAATTTCTGGTTGTCAGGGAGGGGGCGTTTGGCCTAGCAGTTAAGATACTGGTTAGGACAACCATGTGCCACATTGGAGTGCCTGCATTCAACATTCAGCTCTGGCTCCTCATTCCAGCATCCTGCTCACACACACCCTGAAGGCAGAGATGATGAATCAAGTAGTTGGATTCCTGCCAATCACATGGGAGACCTGGATTGAATTTTTGGCTCCCAGCTTCTGCTTACTGGCCATTGAGGACAAACCAGAGCATGGGAGCTTTCCCCTCCCCCAAATATTTAAAAAAGTTTAATTTCCAGTTGAATATATTCTTAGCTGTTTTATTTTAGTCTTAATATTTGCTTCTCTTATAACTTACTTTCCTTTATTTTATTTTTTCAGATTTATTTATTTATTTGAAAGGCAAAATTACAGAGAGGAGGAGAGACAGGAGAGAGACATTGGTTTACTCCCCAGATGGCCACAACAGCTGGGGCTGGGCCAGGCTGAAGCCAGGAGCCCAGAACTTCTTCTAGGTCTCCCACATGCATGCAGGAGCCCAAGCACTTGGGCCATCTTCTGCTGTTGTCCCAGGTGCATTAGCAAGGAGCTGGATCAGAAGTAGAGCAGTATGGTCTCAAACCAACACCCAAATGGGAGGCCAGCATCACAGTGCCAGCCCTTATTGTCCTTTCTGTATGTGCAATTCCTTAGTTCATCTCTGCGAGCATCCTAAATGGTTTTATATTATTTTGATACTTTTAAAAGCATTGTCTTTTTCTTCCTCTCCTTTGGACAGCCTATAATCAGGGTTTACAGTAGTGATTTTGGCCCAACATGATACCAGAATAGTACATATTACTTAGACTTCTAGCCTTTGTAAGCCTGCAACACACTGTAAGGTTTAGCTTCCAGAATTTAAAAAATATTGATTTGAAAGGCAGAGTGACAGAGGGGGGTCAGGGAGGGAGAGTGAGAGGAAAGAAGAGAAGGGGAAAGGGAAAGAGACAGAGAAATCTGTATCTATCTGCTGGCTCACTCCCTGAATGGCCACAACAGCTGGGGCTGGACCAAGCCGAAGCCAGGAGCCGGGAACTCTGCTGAGGTCTCCCATGTGGATGGCAAGGATTCAGGTACTTGAGCCACTGTCTGCCGATTCCCAGGTGCACTTAGCAGGGAGCTGACTTGGAACTGGAGTAGCCAGGACTGCTGCTGGCATACCAATGTGGGATGTGGGTGTCCCAAGCCTCAGCATAACCCACTGCACAGTGACGCCCACCCCAGCTTCAGGAATCTTTTGGCAGTGGGTTTTCAATCACCCCTTATAGACATGACAGACATCCTAACTTCTTTGTTCTAAGTAGTGACCTTGGTTTTTCTTCTTCTTTCCTAGAGAGTGTTTTGTTCCTGATTTCCAAGGAGAGCCAGACTAACTGCAGCCAATGCCAGCTTCCCATCCCATGGCTCAGAAGTCCAGGGCTTTCATCTCAGCTTTCTACTTTATGTCTCTATTAAATTTCTGTTTTGTGTCATTTAATTTTCTATTTTTAATTTTTACCTTTCATGTCTGTGTTTAGAACAGAGCATGGTATACAGAAGTATAAACTTACTTCACCAATTTGACCAGAAAAAATTATTTTCAGCTTTTAACATTCTGCCTCAATGTTATAGAAACTCAATCAAAACTATAACAATATTATTAAAAAGTATTACACAGATTTAGATATTAAGTCAAACTTGTAGTTGAAGAATGGGTGTCCAGCTAGTGACACTGAACTCTACAGAAAATAGACATTTGTATGGGAGAATTATATAGATGAATTCGGCTTCTAGCAATGAGATAAATTCATCTTCACATCAGAAACAAAAAATACACAGACATGGTAAATAAAGTAATGCATTTATTTATGCTTAGGAAAATTACATAAAATCAGACATAGCAATTTCATTACTTGTATTGAATATGTCTAATTTCAGCATATAATTCTACTTTTTTTTTTTTTTTACAGGCAGAGTGGACAGTGAGAGAGAGAGAGACAGAGAGAAAGGTCTTCCTTTTGCCGTTGGTCCACCCTCCAATGGCCGCCGCGGACGGCACGCTGCGGCCGGCGCACCATGCTCCTCCGATGGCAGGAGCCAGGAGCCAGGTGCTTTTCCTGGTCTCCCCATGGGGTGCTGGGCCCAAGCACCTGGGCCATCCTCCACTGCACTCCTGGGCCACAGCAGAGGGCTGGCCTGGAAGAGGGGCAACCAGGACAGAATCCGGTGCCCCGACCGGGACTAGAACCCGGTGTGCCGGCGCCGCAAGGCGGATAATTCTACTTTTAAGTAACACTCTATTATAAATATATAAACGTGTCTGTATAATAAATTTAAAATTTTATAGTATAATGTATTTTTAATAATTATATAACTGTAGTTAAAATTTTAAATCCTGTTAGTGTAATTTTCATTTAAAGTTAAAGCACAATTATAAAGGAACTTTAAAAAGATTAAAGAAATGTATAGACTTATATTTATATTCTTAACATAATCTAACATACCAGGTTAAACAAAGCAATCCTAAATTTGATGAAAATGTATTATATTTTGATAATTCAAGTCTTTAAAATCTGCTCTTCATCTTAGCTAAAAGGGTTTGTTGAATAACAAAATAAATAATAATAGCATTAGATTATAATGCAAATACTAAAGTAAATTCCTGTGAGTCTACATATAAAGAAGTAAATAGATAAATACATGGAGGAATCATGGCAAGTTTTCCTTACAGAAGAGCTTTAACCAATTAATTGTAAAAAGGAATCAGGGAAACAGAAAATTATCATTAGGATGCTATAGTTTCAGTTGCCACAAGAGATATCCAGCAATGGATACAAACATTAGTTTAAGAAGAAACATGACGTTTGCCTAGTTTCTAAGTATCTTCCCCCAACTATTTATTGATTACAAAGAGAAAAATGATAACTTTACTGGGCAGAAAGTTGGCAGACATTATCTTAACCAAGATTACTATCACTCTAACAGTACTGAACTATGCACACTTAAAAATGGTTGATGTGGCAAATTTTACACTATGTGCTTTTTTTAACAATAAAAAAAAAATGATCATCACCAGGGTTAGGACACATTGACACCACATCCTTACTGATATCATACACGAAGAAGGACATAATATTTCTGTGGTATTCTTCCCAATAAAGCATAAACTCAATCTAATCATGATAAAACAATAGCAATTCTAAACTAAAGGACACTTTATAATTGACTAGTACTCTTCAAAAGTCTCAAGCCCATGAAAAACTAGAAACAGCAAAGGAACTACCACAGGTTGTAGAGAATAGAGACATAACAAAATGCACTTTAGGATTTTATAATGGGTCCCTGAACATAGAAAAAAAGGCATTAGGAAAAAAACTAGTGAAATCTGAAAGCCTGTAGTTTAGTTCATAGAATTGTACCAAAGTTAATTTCTTAACTTTGACAATTGTACAGTGGTTGTATCAAATGTTCACATTAAGGAAAGCTAGCTGAAGGGCACATCCCATATCAGCATGCCTGGGTTCCAGCTTCCAACTACCAAGTACCTTTGAGGCAGATGATGGTTCAATTGATTAAGTCCCTGTCACCTACCTGTGGGACTCAGAATGAACTCTTGCCTCATGGTTCTGGTCAAGTCAGGGAATTGGGGAGTGAACCAATGGCTGGGAGATCTCTGTCTCTCTTTCTACTTTTAAAACTAATTAAATAATAAAGCTTTTCAAAATACCTAATTGTTTTCCTACTCCACTTTGTCTTAGGATTTACTAGAAATATTTCTTTTTTTTTAATCAGTTTTTTAATCATTACTTTAGTATGTCCAGAGAGGAAAATGGCTTACTATCAAATATGGAATTCCCTGAAAGTATAATTTAAGTCCATTTAATTGGTATCAGTGAATTTTTTTCCTTTAATGATTTTTTGGTAGTTGTGCTACAGATTACAACACAGAGTAATGTTCTATAGTGCATATCAACTAGAGCAGGCCTAAATTATGTTTATTCTCATCTACCCTTCATTTTTGATTTTCAAATAATTGGTAAGGCAATCATCTAGATATGAAAGAGAGAAATTTGAGACTGGCCTAAAACATCAAATGACATTAATAAGTTTACATCCAATTTAATTCTGGAGAATATTCCTGAATTTTGTCTCCTGAGCTTTATATCCCCTTACATTTGCAAATAAGTAAAACTGATTTTTTTCAGTTTTTTCAGTTACCTGTGAGCATCAACATTCAGTAGGTGTTTCTATGATTATACATGATTGTATGCAAGGTGCTGACTCAAAGATAACCTCTAATCATCAGGGACAAAAATCTAGAAATTTCAGAATATTAAATTATGTCTTTGCTTGTCAAACCCAATAGCTTTCTGAAATATCAGAGCTAAAAGCTAGTTCTCTTCCCTGAGCATGTACAATTTCTACTGGGAAATGACTTGAAGGTAAAAAGTTACAGCATATCTCTACAAAACCAAACATTTCCTGTTCCAGGACCAATGACATCCAGAAGAAGTGAGAATAATGACTCATTCATTCATTACCTATCACAGATGAGATGGAAAAGCAGAAGTTCCATATGCATTAAATAGATGGACTTCAAAATGTTCAAGAAAATAGAATTAAAAGGATGCACATTTTCCATGAATATTTTGAAGACCCTTGAAGATGGCAACATTTCTTTAATCAGAATTCCAAATGCAGAAGGGATTATAGATATATGATCTGGGGAGCAGGGCCACTGTTTTGTACTAAGTATGCCAAGCTTCAATCTAGAGTTCCCATTTTCACCAAGCCACTCTTTGACTAACGTTGCCATCTACTATAATTTTTATTTTAATGAGGACAGGAGATCTTTGCACACCAGGTATAAAACTGTATTTCTCTTCTATCACTGAAGGTCTGTTGAAGTGAGCTACATATAGTCATCAGGCACCTGAGCATGGCTTTCTGACCCCTGGGACCTGTTTCTACTAGAATCTGGAGGTGAAGTGGAGCCCGTCCCTGTTTTTACCTCTCCAGCAGCATGGGGGAAAGGGAAGTTGGGCATAAAGCGCTTCAGAAACCTGAATTCACTGTTGCCAGTGCCAGTGGCTGAGCACATGTCATATGGACAAGGTTGGGATAAGGATCCATTGCCACCTCCTTGTAGGTTGTTAGGGAAATTACAATCATCATAAAAATGTTCTTGAATTGTAAACTTTTCTTTGTGTTTAATCTTCTCACAGATGTGTACAATGAAGATCACTGTGACAGAGAGGAGAAAGAGAAAGCAAAGTGCAGCCAGAGAAATGACCAAATATTTAGTGGATGGATTTACCTTTCTGGAATGTTTTGATGGATCCTGGAACTGCAGGTAGGGCTCTGAAAAGCCATCTACCAGCAGGATGTTGAGGGAGGCAGTAGTGGAGAGAGCTGGTTGGCCATGATCCTGAACAAGAATGGTCAGTTTCTGCATCATGGGGTCTCTCTCAGCTATCTGCCTCAGTGTACGGATTTCCCCATTTTGTCGTTGAACAGAGAATAACCCAAGATCAGTGGCTTTAAGTAGATGATATGAAAGCCAAGAATTTTGACCTGAGTCACCATCCACAGCCACCACTTTGGTCACCAAGTAGCCAGCCTCTGCAGACCTGGGCACCAGGTCATTGCAGGGAAAGGTGCCATTCTGTAGTGGGTACAGGATCATTGGGCGATTGTCGTTGTCATCCTGGACAACCACTCTGACAGTAACTTGGCTACTCAGTGACAGGAAGCCCCCATCAGTTGCCTTTACTATAAACTGAAAATCTTGAATGGCCTCATAATCCATGGTTCTAAGGGCATAGAGCTTCCCATTGTCTGAGTTTATGGAGATGTAGGCAAAGACAGATAGATCTCCACTTTTTGGAGGCAGCAGAGAATATGTAACTTGGGCATTCTCACCCACATCCAGGTCCTCAGCATGGACTTTGCCAATGAAAATCGCAGGGCTGTTGTTTTCTCGAACAGTCAAGATATAGGAATCCTCCTGAAATACTGGGGGATTGTCATTGATGTCTGCTATTAGCACCTCTATCACAGTCTCCGTGGACAGGCTGGGTGGCCCAGTGTCCATGGCGACAAGGGTGATATTATAGCTGGGGACCTCTTCCCGATCTAAGCCTCTGGCGGTGACCAGCGAGTAGGAATTGCGGAATGTAGGTCGGACTGCAAAGGGAAGATCTTCTCTGAGGAAGCAGGTGATTTTTCCTCCCACTCGAACATCCCGGTCTCGGACAGTGAAAAGGGCCACCACGGTCTGCAGTGGCGAGTCCTCAGGGAGAGGGCTGGACACAGAGGCGATCATCACTTCGGGAGGGTTGTCGTTCACGTCCACCACTTCCACTAGCACCTTGCTGTGGGCAGAGAGGCCTCCCCCGTCGGTGGCCTGAACGTCGATGTCATAGGTTTCAACCAGTTCAAAATCCAGAGGCCCTCGAAGCCGAACCTCCCCACTTTGCGAATCAATCTCAAATGTCTGCAGAATCGCTTCTGGGTTTTGAGCTAAGGAGTAAGTTATCTCCTTGTTGGTGCCCTCGTCTAGGTCTGTGGCAGTCACGGCGGCCACCAAAGAACCCCTGGCGCTGTCCTCCGGTACCTGAGCTCGGTACACCAACCTGGAGAACTGTGGCACGTGGTCGTTGACGTCCAGAACCAGCACGCGGATGTGGGCGGTGCCAGACTTGGGCGGGGACCCGCCGTCCACCGCCGTGACTGTCAAGTTGATTTCAGGCTGCTCCTCTCTGTCCAGGGGTTTGTCCAACACCAGCTCGGCATATTTGGGCCCGTGGCTGCGGAAGCGAGTGTGCAGGTGGAAATACGCGTTGGCGCTCAGCGTGTAGTTCTGGAGCCCATTGAGACCCACGTCCAGATCCTGGGCGCTCTGCAGAGGAAACCGCGAACCCAGCGGGGTGCTTTCCGGAATCTTTAAAAGCGGCTCCTTGTTTAGGAAGACTGGGGCATTGTCATTGATATCAAATACCCTGACCTCAGCACGGAAGGACTGCAGAGGCTCCACCAGCACTATTTCAAAGTGCAGAACGCACGGATCAGCTTTGCCACAAAGTGACTCCCGATCCAGTTTCTCCTTCACAAACAAATCCCCGGTCTTGCGGTGGAGCCGGAAATGCAGCTTGTTGCCCTCAGACACGAGCCGCGCCCCGCGCGCAGCCAGCTTCCCTACCTCCAGCCCCAGGTCCTTAGCCACGTTGGCCACAAAGGAACCGCTCTCCATCTCCTCCGCCACTGAATAGCGGATGGTTGCCGCGCCCCCCACAGACACGCACAAGAAAAGGAGCAAAGACTCCACTTGCCTGCTTCGCCAAGGCTTTCTGCGCGCTGCCGCCATCAGTTCTCAGCGGCGCCACTGCGCTCTCCGCAGCCGCAGCCACCTGTTGGGGATACACTTTCACTTTCCCGCACCCAGCTCTCGCCTTTCGAGGCTGCTCAGGGCTTTACCAGCCCCCCACCGCAGCGCCACCCACGGCTAGCGGAGCCCCTAACCTGTTTTGCACTTGGAAGAAACTGTGTATTGAGCAACTCAACTCCCCAGTCTACCCAATGTATTAATAGAAATGTTCTCATTCTGGAGAGTTAGGTAAGGGTTGAAAGTTTGTTGCCAAAGCAACAGCAGACTCTCCTGCTAATTCCCTTTCAGGAAAAAAATGTCCTTGGGAATTAAGAAGCCAATTAGGCAACTGGTTCAGACTGAAGTCATCTTTATCTGCTAGCCAGCGGGGCCATGCAGCCACAGGCAAACAGTGACGAATTTAAACTACATCTGCACACTCCAGTTTGCCCAGAGATTAAGGAAGAAGCAAAGGGACCTGCAGTGTCTTCCGGAGCTTGAACCAAATATATGGGGGCGGGGGTTGAAGATCACGGAGGAAATGGAAGATAGGAAAAGGAAAGAAGACTGTGGGGTGTCATTCTATAGGAACCAGAGGTCCACTAGGCACAGTGATAGGGGGCTAAGACCAACTGGCACCTGATGCACACAAATCCATCCCTGTCCCGGGATCGTAAAATGCTTAGGGCTGCAGCTGGCTTGTCACTTATGAATATGATGGCTGTAATATTCATTAGGTATGATTTCATTGCACTGACACCGTGTTAAGTGATTTATATAAAAATAAATATTCTTTCTCTTTTTAAAGATGAAGAAAGTGAGGCAGGAGAGTTTATGTCACAATGCAAGATCCTCTGCCTAGTAAATATTAGTGATGGAACTCGATTTAATTTTATCTGACCCCAAAATCACTATATTGCCCTGTTTCCTAGATGATATAGAGGATAAATCAAATGAAGATAAGCTTCTGGTTTTTTTTTATTTTAAGGGAAATAAGATTATTATATATATTTAAAATGGCATGACAGAAATATAGGAGAAACCTGTGTGATCATCAGATCATAAATTGTTACCACCAAAAGGTGAGACTCAATCTTCCTCACTGCCCCCACCTTTTAAACAGATATGGGAGCTAAGACCCCAAGTGATGAAGTCTCTTGCCAAATTCATACAGCTACTCATGGCACTATAAGAATTTATTTCGAATGGGGCCAGCAATACGGCATAGCCCGTAAAGCTGCTGCCTGCAGTGCCAGCACCCCATATTGGCACCAGTTGGAGTCTAGCTGCTCCACTTCGATGCAGCTCCCTGCTAATGCACCTGGAAAAGCAGCGGAAGGTGGCCCAAGTACTTGGACCCCTGCACCCACGTGGGAGACCCAGAAGAAACTCCTGGCTCCTGGCTTCGGATCAGCCCAGATCTGGCCATTATGGCCATTTGGGGAGTGAATGAGCGGGTGGGAAGATCTCTCCCTTTCTCTCCCTGCCTCTACCTCTCTGTAACTCTACCTTTCATATAAATAAATGGATCTTTAAAAAAAGAATTTATCTTCTGACATTGTTTCATGTTCATTATCAAAAGCATTTGATTCTCCATTTGTGTTTGATATGTTATATCCTAGATGCTACAAAATTTATTGTCACCAGTGGGGGAAAAAGTGAATGCAAATGGAAAGTATACAAAATATTAGTGATATCCTGACATGAAGGAGTTTATGAATCCCTTAGTCTCTATCAGATGTCTTAACACCTGGCTTAAGTGTGTACTCTTTAGTTTTGCCTCTTATAAAAAGTATACAGCAGATAATCATTTGAATCTGCTTTATTTCTCTCATTAATAGCTCAATGTGAGGTTAATGTGCTGTATTTAGTGCAATTCATTCATTTTCATTACTGTGTAGAATTCCAGTGTAATGCCCTTGGCTAAATACCATCCAGAACACATCTGTAATTGAACTAAGTTGTACTTATTGATTTACTGCAACAAAGGATGCTATACACCACAGAGAATGGACATCTCATTAAGAGGCTGTTTGAAAGAATATGTGGTATCTGGTCTTGTGTTAGATTATTTGGGCGAGTTTGAAGTAGGGCTTTCCTCTGGATTGGATACTGCCATAAGTGAAATTAATTCTAAAATAAGTACATTAGTCATTCTTATAGTTTTGGGTTTTTTTAAAGGATATGTTTCTCTAGTGATTTATAATTTATGCATAAGTTTCTGACATCTTAGGAACTCTTAATACAATCAGTTTCTAAATAATTAATTCAAAACTATAAATTAAAAAAATATATTCTCAGAAGTATAAGAAATTCTGCTTTTTTCTTTTTTTAAAGATTCTTTTTTCATTGAGATAAAATTACACATATTTTCACATACGATGTGATATTTTTGAAATATATACACATTGTGTAATGACTAAATATAGATAATGAATATATGCATTAGCTCACATAGTCATCATCTTATGGTGAGAACACTTAATATCCACTCTCTTTTCAAAAGCTTTCAAAAGTACAATGTATTCTACAATATATTGTTGTGCAGCTTAAGCTACTGCTTATGACATCAGCATCCCATTTTGGAATGCCAGCTGAGTCCTGGCTGCTCTGCTTCCAATCCAGCTTCCTGCTTCCCAGTGTGCCTGAGAAGGCATGATGATAACCCAAGTATTTGGGACCCTGCCACCTACCAGAGAGACCTGAGGGGAGTTCCCTGGTCCTGGCTTCAGTCTGGCCCAGCCCTGGCTGATGCAGACATTTGGAGAGTGAATTAATAGATGGAAGATCTGTCTCTCCCCCTCTTTCTCCTCTGCTTTTCAAATAAATAAATAAATTTTAAAAGGATATAATATATTGCTGTTAATTGTTAAAGTCACCATGTTGTACAGTGGAACTGTTGCACTAGTTCCTTCTTTACAACTGAAATTTTGTTCAACCAGCACCTCTCCAAACCTCCAACCTGCCACAACCCCTGGTAACCACCATTACATTCTCTACAACTATGAGATCAGCTTTTCTAGCTTTCACATATGGATGAGACCATGCCATTATGGAAAATAGTACAGAAAATTGCACTACTGGGCAGGTATATATACCCAAAGGAAATGCAATCAGTCTGTTGAAGAGATACCTGCACTCTCATGTTTATTGCATCACTATTTGCAATAGTCAAGAGGTAGAATCAACTTAAGTATCCATCAGTGGATAAATGGATAAAGACAATGTGGCAAAAGTGCACAGTGGAATACTTTTCCACCCAACAAATGAAGGAAATCTTGCTATTTGCAACAATATGGATTAACTGGGGCACATTATGTGAAGTGAAATAATCCAGGCACAAAAATGCTACTTTTCCTCTGAAGTGTATGTGCTTGGTTAGTACCCAGATTTATTAACATCTGGTTGATGGTGCTTAAATCTACACTATTATGTTTCCTTTTGAAAACCTTGGGAGCTTTAAACATGGTGCTATTCTTATTTTTTGAATTGATGTTTATTTGAAAGGCATAGAGAAATAAAGATAGATATAGAGATCTTCCATTCACTCGTTCACTCCCTAAATTTCTGCAACAGCCAGGGCTAGGCCAACCCAAAGCTAGGAGCAAGGAACTCAATCCAGGTTTCCCACATGAGTGGCAGGGACCCAAGCACTTTATCCACCACATGCTGCCTCCTATGGTGCATGTTAGCAGGGAGCTAGAATGGAGTGTAGAGCCAGGACTTGAACCCAGGCACTCCAAAATGGGAGGCAGGGATCCTCAGTGGCATCTTAATGCCTGTCCCTGGTATTTTATACTTATTTGAGGGAGTGAGACAGAGTGCACCCATTCACTGGTTCACTCCCCAAATGCCTGCAACTGCCACAGTCTCTTAGTTTGTAATATCAAGGTGTTTCTTCAAAATCTAGTTGGTGGGAAGAGGGGAAATCAACAGCTACTATGATACCAGGACAAAATCCATCTCAAAATTATATCTAAGTACTGATTTTAAGTATTTAAAATATTATTTTGAAATATTTCAGACATCTAGAAGAGTTACAAGAGAGCTCTTTATTGCCATTGTTTACTCCCTGACTTGGCTTACCCAAAATTTGTGTGTGTGTGTGTGTGGTGGGGTGCTTAATGTTCTATTTTTTTGTCAATGTGATATTAATAAGAAGAGAACAAATTTAATGTAGTTCACAGATACAATTCTAAGAATATAATGGTATTCTCTCACTCCTTCCCAACCTTTTCACCCTTACCCACCTTCTTCCTTCCTTCTTTTTTTTTTAGTTTTGAGATAGGAGATTTTTAATTTACATTATAGTCAAAGTCTTAATGTTTTACTAAACAAAAGTTCAACAAGTAAACAGACTCTAGTTTAGAAGGAATATAGGCAATATTATTATTATTTTATTTATTTATTTTTTATTTTTTGACAGGCAGAGTGGACAGTGAGAGAGAGACAGAGAGAAAGTTCTTCCTTTGCCGTTGGTTCACCCTCCAATGGCTGCCGCGGTCGGCGCGCTGCGGCCGGCGCACCGCGCTCATCCGATGGCAGGAGCCAGGTGCTAGGTGCTTTTTCCTGGTCTCCCATGGGGTGCAGGGCCCAAGCACTTGGGCCATCCTCCACTGCACTCCCGGGCCACAGCAGAGGGCTGGACTGGAAGAGGGGCAACCGGGACAGAATCCGGTGCCCCGACCGGGACTAGAACCCGGTGTGCCGGCGCCGCAAGGCGGAGGATTAGCCTGTTGAGCCACAGCGCCGGCCGCAATATTATTATTATAAATAATAATCAAATGAAAAGATGATCATTTTACTCATATATGGTAAATTTAACAATAACCATAGGAAAAAAACTAGGGCAGTATATCATTCTTGATCATTAGTTTGACAAGGACATAAAACAAAGTTTGACAAAACTATATCTGCAGCAATACTGATATACACAGTTACTTTTTCTTTTTTTTTTCCTTTTTAAATTTTAGCTCCCACATATAAGGAAGAGCATGTGGTGTGTCTGGCTTGTTTTACTCAACATGATGTTCTTCAGTTGCTTTCATTTTGATGCAAACAAAGGATTTCATTCTTTTTATAGCTTGGTAATATTCCATCATGTATATATGTATATATATATATTTGTATATACATATCATTTTTTATTTATCCATTCATCTGAATGGACATCTTGGCTGATTCCATATTTTGGCTACTGTGAACAATACTGCTGCAAACATGGGGCAGGTTTCTCTTTGATACAATGTGCTCATGTATTTTAATACTGACATAAAACTGAGACATGGATCAATGGAGCAGAATAGAGTACAGAAATTACTCCATGTACATACAGTCTACTGATTTTTGACAAAAGTGCCCAGACCATAGATTGGATTAAGGATAATTTCTTCAATAGATAGTGTGGGAAATACTGGATGTACATGTATGCATTGCTCTCACAATATACAAAAGTGAACTCAAGATGGATCAAAGACCCAAATTTAAGACTTGAGACTATGAAGTCACTGGAAGAAAATGTAGGGAAAACACTTCAAGACATTGGTGTTGGTGACAACTTAGCTAAGACCCCAAAGCAGGGTAACAAAAGCAAAACTAGACAAGTTGGATTATATCAAACTCAGAAGTTTCTGCGTAGCAAATGAAGTGATCAATAGAGTGAAGAGACATCCAAGAGAATGGGAAAATATTTATAAGCTACCTATACAACAAAGGGTTAATATCCAGACTACATCAGCAACTCGAATACTCAACAACAACAAAACACAACCAATCCTGTTAAGAAATGGGCAGAGGTCCTCAATTTACAGTTCTCAAAAGAAGAAATATAAATGGCCAACAACTATATGAAAAAAAATGCTCAACATAATTAGCCATCAGGCAAGTATAAATCAAAACCACAATGAGATACCACTTCATCCCTGTAAGATTTGGCTATTATCCAGAAGACACAGAGTAACAAATGCTAGTGAGGATGTGGAGAAAGGGGGGACTCTTAAAGACAGCTGGTGGGAACACAAATTAGTGTAGCCACTGTGGAAGACAGTATGGAGATTTTGTTAAAAACAATAGATTTGCCATATGATCTGTCATAACCAAACTTTAATCAGGCTGCTCTTCCCCACCGGCTCCTGAACCTGGGCAAGCTCTAAAAGGCAGAACATATTCCACTTAATGGTTCATGCTGAGAACTGGCCGATCAGAGAGAGAAGAAAGACGTGTTCTACTAAGCTGCCCAGTTTATTCCATTTGCTCACCTTATCCCCTTGCTCTACTCCCCACAAAGGTCCTGCTAGCCCTGCTTACCTCTCCTTGTTAGAGAAACAAATAAATTCCCATGTTTTTTCTATGAATTTGAGACATTTGAAGATGTTGTGGTCATAGGCTTTTGTTTGCAGTAGTCTTTTTTTTTAATTAATTAATTTATTTAAAAGAGTTACACAGAGAGAGGAGAGGAAAAGAGAGAGAGAGAGAGAGGTCTTCCATCCGCTGGTTCACTCCCCAACTGGCTGCAACAGCCAGAGCTGCACTGATCCAAAGTCATGAGCCAGGAGCTTCTTCTGGTTCTCCTATGTGGGTGCCCAAGGACTTGGGCCATCTTCTACTGCTTTCCCAGGCCACAGTAGAGAGCTGGATTGGAAGTGGAGCAGCGGGACTCGAACCAGCGCCCATATGAGATGCTGGCACTGCAGGTGGTGGCTTCACCTGGTATGCCACAGCGATGGCCCCTGCAGTAGTCTTTGAGTCAAATCTCTCCTTATCTAAGTCCAAATTTGCTTAAATTGAACATAATAAGTAATAGTGGCCAAATAATCTTCACCTAGATCCATCAATTTTTCTACATTTTTGTACTTTATCATATATAGTACATATAGTACTATAACATATTTTATAACTGTATAAATATATGTTATAACATATGATGATACTTACATGTGCACACATTTATTACCTGAACATAATTATCTCTTTTCCACTTCTCTGCCTCAGCAATGCTGAGTTTGGCCATGCAAGTTACCTTGACCTCTTATGTGGTTCAAGATACTTCCTCACCTCTTGATTTTGGACTTAATTTTGTCAGTTGCTTTGACCAGTGGAATGTTAGCAAAGTGCTGTGGATCAAATTGTGTCCCCCCAGAAAGATTTATTGAAATTCTAAGCAATGATCCTTATTTGGGAATAGAGTCTTTTCAAATGTGATGAAATTTAAATGAAATCATACTGAATTAGGGTAAGCCCTAAATTCAATGACTGGTATCCTTATAGAGAGAGAGTTTGGAGACACATGGACATACACAAGGAAGGAGGCCTGAGATGAAGGAGGCAGAGATTGGACTGGAATTTCTACCAGCCAAGGATTGCCAACAACTACCAGAAGCTAGGAGAAGTCGAGGAATAATCCTCCCTGGAGTCTTCAGAGGAAACAGACCCTTTCCAAGACCTCAATTTCAGACTTCTAGCCCCCAGAACTCTGAAAGAGCAAATTTCTGCTATTTTAGGTTACTCATTTTGTTGCAATTTTTGTCAACTCTGGAAAGCTAATACACAGAGTGAAGCAAGCTGGAGCTTGAAATGTGCTGGCATCACTGGTCCACCCTCTTGTTTTCCTGCCACCTCCGTGATAGGAACAATCTCTGGAGAGTCCATTGATTAAAGGATGCTGAGACACATGTGGAACAGTCGTGGAAGCAACCTATATACTAAAGCTAAATGAAGTTGATCTCCACCTAAATCTGCCAGCCCTCGACTGCATGAGAGAGAAGTGGTTTATTGTCCTGAGCTACTAATTTTGGAAGACTTTTGTTGTACTGCATTATTGGACAATAGCTAGCATATATAATATGTAAATGCTTTATGTTGCTATGAATTACTATATATACATTGCTATATATCTAAATACCCATAACTATCTCAAAGTTCTCCTCTCACAAACATGAACATTTTCCCACATTACCTCAATACACTTATCACACTCAGAAATACATGACTACCTACTACTAGCCGTGTTATATTTCATTCTAGTTTTCCCAGTCATTCTACTAATGTCCTCTGTGGACTTTAAAATTTTTTAAAGATTTTATTTCTTTCAAAGGCAGAGTTAGAGTGCTGGTTCACCCCCCAAAATGGCCACAATGGCCAGGACTGGGCCAGGCTGAAGCAAGGAGCTGGAAGTTCGTCTAGGTCTCCAATGCAGGGGCCCAAGTATTTGAGTCATCCTCCACTGCTTTCCCAGGCACATTAGCAGGGAGTTGAATCTGAAGCAGATCAGCCAAGACTTGAATTGGCACCCAAATGGGATGCTGGCATTGAAGGCAGCAGCTTAACCTACTAGGCTACAAAGCCATTCCTTGTGAATGTTTTTTAATACCCAGAATACAACCAGGGATTCCACACTATTGTTTTTTTTTTTTTTTTTTTTTTTTTTTTTTACAGGCAGAGTGGACAGTGAGAGAGAGAGACAGAGAGAAAGGTCTTCCTTTGCCGTTGGTTCACCCTCCAATGGCCGCCGCGGTCGGCGCGCTGCGGCCGGCGCACCGCGCTTGTCCGATGGCAGGAGCCAGGAGCCAGGTGCTTTTCCTGGTCTCCCCATGGGGTGCAGGGCCCAAGCACCTGGGCCATCCTCCACTGCACTCCTGGGCCACAGCAGAGGGCTGGCCTGGAAGAGGGGCAACCGGGACAGAATCCGGTGCCCCGACCGGGACTAGAACCCGGTGTGCCGGCGCCGCAAGGCGGAGGATTAGCCTGTTGAGCCACGGCGCCGGCCCACACTATTGTTAAACTGTCTTGTTTCTCTAGTTTCTTTCAGACTAGAGGTTCAAAGAAAACATTTCTTTTTATTTCACTGACTTCTTTTTCATAGCATTGCCAGTTTTATTTATTTATTTATTGACAGAATGGACAGTGAGAGAGAGAGAGAGAGAGAGGTCTTCCTTTTTCTGTTGGTTCACTCCCCAATGGCCGCTGCGGCAGGTGCACCGCACTGATCCGAAGCCAGGAGCCAGGTGCTTCTCCCAGTCTCCCATGGGGTGCAGGGTCCAAGGACCTGGGCCATCCTCCACTGCACTCCCGGGCCACAGCAGAGAGCTGGACTGGAAGAGGAGCAACTGGGACAGAATCCGGCGCCCCAACCGGGACTAGAACCTGGGGTGCTGGTGCCGCAGGCGGAGGATTAGCCTATTGAGCTGTGGCACTGACCAGCATTGCCAGTTTTAAAGAGTAGTTTTATAGCATGGCTCTCGATTTGGAAATTTGTATATTTTTCCTCTTGATTAGATTCCAATAAAATATTTTGGCAATACCACATAGATGACCTTGTGTCATCAATATCTCACATTAGAAACATCTGTTATTTTTCTCCCATCATTGGTAATATTAATTTTGGTTATTTCATTATAAAATGATCAATTTCTCAACTGTAAAGGCACTTTTTAATTTTTATAATTAATTAGTGATCTATGGAGAGAAAGTTTTAAACAATTTACTACCCAGAGATTTCCAATGCATGGATGATGCTTGCCTTGAATTTTTACCTATTTATAGTTATAAATAGTGTGTATTAAATAATGATATTTGGCCGGCGCTGCAGCTCACTAGGCTAATCCTCCGCCTTGCGGGGCCGGCACACCAGGTTCTACTCCCAGTCGGGGTGCCGGATTCTGTCCCGGTTGCCCCTCTTCCAGGCCAGCTCTCTGCTGTGGCCCGGGAGTGCAGTGGAGGATGGCCCAAGTGCTTGGGCCCTGCACCCCATGGGAGACCAGGATAAGCACCTGGCTCCTGCCATCGGATCATCGCGGTGCGCTGGCCACAGCATGCTGGCCGTGGCGGCCATTGGCGGATGAACCAACGGCAAAGGAAGACCTTTCTCTCTGTCTCTCTCTCTCACTGTCCACTCTGCCTGTCAAAAAAAAAAAATGATATTTAGGCCGGCACCGTGGCTCAACAGGCTAATCCTCCGCCTTGCGGCGCCGGCACACCGGGTTCTAGTCCCGGTCGGGGCGCCGGATTCTGTCCCGGTTGCCCCTCTTCCAAGCCAGCCCTCTGCTATGGCCCAGGAGTGCAGTGGAGGATGGCCCAGGTGCTTGGGCCCTGCACCCCATGGGAGACCAGGAGAAGCACCTGGCTCCTGGCTCCTGCCATCGGACAAGTGCGGTGCGCCGGCCGCAGCGCACCAGCCGCGGCGGCCATTGGAGGGTGAACCAACGGCAAAGGAAGACCTTTCTCTCTGTCTCTCTCTCTCACTGTCCACTCTGCCTGTCAAAAAAAAAAAATGATATTTATACTTTGACTTCAATTATACAATTTTCTTCATTCCTCCTTATTTCATATTTTTCCCTTGTTCCAAAATGAGACTCTTGGTTCCCAACATCATCAATGTATTTACTCATTATATAAATACTAAGATATACATAAGAGTATTCTGGAGTTATTGCACTATTACTTGAATGCCATTATTTTTAAATGCACTTAGGCAGGCCAGAGGAAATGTAATTAGTTTCACGCTGGTGTAGGTGTGTGAAGGCATGATACCATTCTTCACCCATCATAAGGGTCACAGCTGACACTCCTTTAACAAAACATAGGCTAACAAGAATATAGCATGGCCACCTTATTTAATGTGAGTTCTCTGCAACATGGAAGCCTTCAGAAATGAAGATCCAAGACCCACAGAAAACTCTTTGTCGTTAGGTTCTCTGAAGAACAGACAGTGGTGAAGAAATGTGATTGCACAAGGGTTATGATCTAAAGGTCACAGAGTGAGAGGGGAAACCCAGCAAGGTGCCTGCTCTGATTCTTCTTGCTATCTGCGCAGCAGTCCTTTCTCCTCGCTGTAGAGCAAGACCCCTCTGGAAAAGCATTGAATGACCTAAGACAAGCTAAGCAGAGAATGCTTTAATGGCCCGCTCCTACACCAAAAGACAGAGGGAAATTAGAGTAATAGTTCTAGGTTTTATGCCTTTCTTCAGGGAAGAGGATTTTCAGTTTCCTTGACTTCCCCTGGTGGAGAGGAATTCCAGCTTGCGTGGCTCACCACGGGGAAAAAGAGGGATGAGAGAAAGGAGGGTAGGAGGAAGGCAGACTTTGCTTCTCGGGCCCTTTAACCCGCTTTGGGTCAGAGGACCCAGCACAGAACTGTATTTTAGGTGTTACTTTCTGCTGCCCCCAACAGTGGATAGCAGAGTATGTTCACCCCATGTTCTGCCCTGTGTATAAAATTAATTTAGATTAAAATCAGTTCTAACATTTATATAAAGTTTTCACTTATTTTCATTTACTTACCCCTAAACCAAAGATGTGAATGTTTCTAAAATTGTTCTGCTGACAATTTTGTTTCTTATTTCAGAACTCCGACTAGAGTATTGGAGAGTCTGTTCTTATTTGTTGCTTCTATTATTTTTTCCAAACTTCAAGTAATTAGAGAGTTTAATATTGCTGATATTTATTATTATAGCCATTTTATAAGCATATTAATATCTAGGATTCATTCTCATTTTCTTTAAGATATATTTCTTAAACCTAAAAATCTATTTTTAGGAGCAGATGGAGGTTATACCTGCAGTTTTAATTTTTACTACTGGTTTAGGATATTAGCCTTGCATTGTGACTTATGAATTTGAGTTTTTCACTTATTTTGGCAGGAACATACTGCGTGGGGGACAGAGTCTTTCTTGGGCAGCTCAGTTTACAGCAGCTGCTTTTGATCTCCCATCTGTTGCTCTAAATGACAACGTCTCTAATTGCTCAACATGTGCATGTGGGTATAATGTTTCCTTCTTCCACAGGAACATAAGAAGATATAATAAAAAGCAGTGGCACGTACAGATCAGATTTATGTTACACTCTTATTTTGAACAGGTGCCTTTCATGCACTTATTCATGTTTGTTTTATAGGCTATTGGTGTCTTTCCATGAATTTGAAAGCATTCGAAACTTTGCAATTTAACCAAATAGAGACTGAATTGGAGTCATAATTTTTCTCCTTATTCAGTGTATCTCCACATTTCATAACTGAGTATAATTACACTAGCAACTGCAAATTCAGTACCTAAATTTTTATTGAAATTATTTTTATCAATAAAAATTTTGTTTTAAATCCTAAAACAGGAATGGTAACTTATTTTCCGTGTTTAGACCTATAGAAGAGTAACAAAAAATATAAGAATACAAAATGTGAACTGAGTTGATTGAGAAATAGACAGTTTGCCTCCTGGATGTGTCTATTTTTGTTCTGAGAGTTATAAATTTGAAAAAAATATTACTTTACTCTCAATTGCCAGGATTGTTCTCACACTACAACCCACACTGGCTATATGGCAGTCACTTGCTTCAAAAGCGAGAAAGAATGGTGTTAAACTAACTGGAAAGAAGAAATTACCATGAGAGACACAAAAATTAGATAATCAGTTGGAAAACTATGCCAGAAAATTAAAGTAATTTTTTTCCTCAAATTTCTAACTCTCAGAACAAAAATAGACTCATCCAGGAGGCACACTGTCTTAGTACCCTCTAAAAATATACCCACCTTTCCAGGGCATTTTTAAAGTAAAATGACATTTGTATGAAGCATGCTATTGCTCTTTCTCCTGTTTTAAAAAATCATTTATCGAAGAATGTCTGCTTACAAAGCAATCTAAATCACAGTGATTCAGTTTTCACTGTGTAAAATGCACAGATTAAATAATAATAAGTATACACCATAAATTCCCTGTATTCTTCAGCTCTCTCATGGTCTATATACCAGGCCTGGAAGGAAATGAGCAGAAACAAGAGTTTGCTTCCAAGAATTCTTATTCTCTCACACAATTTCCTAAATATGACCACACTTTCATCTTCCAAAATCTAAGAACAGAAAAGTACTCTCAAACTTCCTTGAACGTGTTTTGGCTAACAAAGCAGAGCTTCCTTTAACATTTCTTTTAGTAAAATATGTTCTGTGAATGTATTAGTAAATATTTCTAAATGCCTATACTTACAAATACTTTTGAAATATCTGTCTTATCAGAAGATGTATTTGAAACAAAGCATGGAAAACATTAAGCATATTTGTAAGCTATTTCATTAGGGAAAAGAGATCTCTCTGAAAGAGAGAACCTGTACCTCTCTACTTATTTTGGGAGCAGACTCATCTCCCAGAAACCACCTCCTGAAGGTTAAAATCCCAAATTCCTCTAAGTTGTCCTCAGAGTTTAGGGTCTCAACCCCAAGTACTTTTTGAACTTCAGCAGCAGCATTTTTCTCATTCACCACCAGGTGGCAGATGGAACCACCTCTCGGAGCAGGGCCCAAACCCCGCCCTACCGGAAGTTGTCATGAGAAGGAAATCTCCCTGGCCACGCCTCGGGTTCAGCACCCTGGACACGGACAGCGACACCGCCCCATTTAGTCCCATGACTCGCTGCAGAGATTTTCACCTGACAATGGAATTGACCAATCCTAACTGGTTCCAAGGGCCGTGTGACTGACAAATCCACAATGCCAGAGGTGTGTGGGGGAGTAGGAGCCCCTTGATTTGAGACATTTAGACTGGGCAGGGGAACCAACCAATATTAAATGATATCTCATACTGCAAAATCCTGTGGGTTTTTTCCACTCACTACCCGCCAGAATCCAAGTGCTGGTAAATGCTGTTTCAATGCGGGGCAAGCATCACATTACCCAGCCTGAGCGTGTTGGTTTATTCCGACCAAATGCGTAAGAGAGGAGAGGCGGTACAAAACTCTGTGAATTATGGCAGTCAGTACCTCGTCTTGCACAAAGCTGCCTGTCAGCTTTTCTGGGAAACCAGCATGGGGACAGATGCTTTGTCTCATTTTCCAATTAACTAGTCTCGAAAACACAAGCAGCAGCTGTCTTTTTGTTGGCACGAAACCGCTATCCTTTAGCAAAGAGGCGGCTTAGGTGTCATTTTTCCAGTTGCCTAGCGACTAGCTAGACAAAAGCAGCACATCTGGGGCGTGGAGGGGAGTTCCTTTATGTTTTAAAATGACAAAAACCCAGGGTAAATGAAAATGGGTTCCGGATAGCACATTATAGGGGATTGGGGCTTAGAAACCGAGTCTAATTAAGTCTCAACGCTAGGGAGGTAGGTAGAGATAAAGGGGAACAGGCAACCAGTTAAGGCCGACAAAGAGGCTAAAGTAAACAGAGTTTGATCTGTAACGTATCTGCATTATATAGATTGCTTTCTCTTTCCCACTGTTTTGACACCGATAACTCAGGTCTTCAACCAGCAGAGGGCGAGTCGACTGCATTTACCGCTTCTCAGACACTCCCTCTTCCTCCCTCGCCCTGTCCCTGGGAAATTAATTTACTGCTAGGCTCTCCGTATAGACCAGACCCAGGAAGGTGTGGTGCAGAGAGCGCAGCGCGCAGGGCTTGGCAGAGTGCCCGCCCTGTCAGCCTAGGATGCGTGGCTGCACTGCACACCTGAAATTATCTCCTTGCATGGGGCTGCAAGGGGCACTGCAGCGGTTGCTGGTGGAGGGGAGACAGGGTAAAAAACACCACTCCACCCCCAGAAGCCAATATTTTCGGGGTTACCAGTTTAAAGAGCTGAAAAGTCCAGAAGTAACCTAGTGTGACGACGACGAATGTAAACTGAGTGTGCGAAAGATGCATTTTACTTCTGGGGCCATTAACTCGGTGCTGGGATAACAACAAGGTTGGGCTCTGGCTTTGCCAGTCAAGGAACAAAAATGGGAGGTAGGGGGAGAAGGGAAACCCAAGAGATGAAAGCAAAGGCTAAGAGGTCTGGCTCAGCGGCTTCTTAAGAGAATGAGCAAAGCCAGCCAGCTCAAAGGGAGAGACAATGAAAGAAAGCCTGGCAGAAGGCAGGGCAGAGCAATAAAGCATGCCCTACAAAGTTAATTCACTGTTGGGCGGAGCCCTCCTTCCTCTAGAGGAGCCGAGGGCTTGCTCCAGAGGGTGGCTTGCTCTGCAGTGCAAGATTTTGCAGTCTCCCTGGGCAGGCAGCCAGAAATCCCATTAATTGAACATGCCCTTTCTCCTCCACACATTTATGTCTAAATTCATCTCATGCAGTTTCAAGCTAGGAAAATTAATTTTTTCTGGAAGCCATTGAAGAAATTTTATGCAGCGTTGCATTTCTCTCTCTTAATCACTAAATTCTTGTAGACCTTGTGTTTAAAGGACACCATTTCATTAAAGAATTCAGTTCATAAGGCAGCAAGACACTTTTTCAAAGCTGTTATTGAGGAGAACAGTGTCTTAACAGGATCAATACTTTTCAGAAAGTATGATTTGATTCACAGTTTCATGATTAATTTTATACAGATAAATTGGACTTTGATGGTGTTATACAGCACATTCGTGTTACTGTAGCATTCCCTCTGCAAGAGAGTACTTGGAAATTTTCTGTACCTGTACCAAACTTCATTCATGTCATACCAAGATCCAAACAAGTGCACAAAATTAGCTAATTATCTCCTTACAGAAACCAGATTTATCTTTTAAGAAACTAAGTACAAGTCAGTGAATGAAAGAGAATAAACTGAAGGAGCTCATAAGCATATGAAAAGATTTTCTGATTATCGTTTCATCAGACATGGAACTTTGTATCACAATAAAATGCCTTTAAACACCCAAGAGAATGGATTAATTAATTAATTAATTAATAATTAAAAGAACATTTTTAAGTGTTGGAAAGGATAGGGTAAATCCAATGATCAACCAAGGCTGGTGAAGTGTAAATTCTGGAAAACCAGACTTTTAGGTATATTGCAATAGAAATGCATCCAAATGTTGAAAAAAAAAACATGCACAAGAATGTTCATCACAGCTCAAACCTAGAAGCTACCTAAATGTACCTCAAAAGTAAAATTAATATATCACTATCTTATACAGAAATGCAGCAACAATATTTCAAAAAATTACAACTACATGTAACAATATGTATAAATTTCATAATGAAATGTTCTCAAAAAACAAATGAAACATTTAAATGATTCTACTAATATAAAGTTCCATAACTGGAAAAACTACCATAAGATGCTAAGAGTGAGAATAATGGTGACTGTGGCAGTGATAAAGGCTGGAAGAAGATGTGAGGGGAGCTACTGGGATGTGGTGATAGTCTATGATAGTCTATTTCCTTACCTGGGTGATAGTACCTGGGTGATCTCACTCTGCAAGAATCTATTGAGCTATATATATGCTATGATTTGTGCATGTTACATGTGTCAAACAAAAAAAAAATCACACTTTTAAAAGACTTAAGAAAGATCATGTCATACTTACATTTAAACCCAAATGTCTTGCCCTTGCCCTGAGAGTAAAAATTAAATTTCTTAGCATGTCCTAGAAGACTCTGCATAAACTAATCATAAACTAATCCTATCTACATTTCCAACTTCTTATTAGGCACTTCTGACTTCAGTCATCTTGCCTGGATTACTCTGACATTCCAACAATTTCTGGAACACAATGATTTCCTTTCAGTCTTAAGGCCCCTAAGCTGATTTTTTTTTTTAACCTAAAATGTGTTATCCCCAGCTCTCTACATGATGTGCTGTTCCAATCCCTCAGCCTGGGTTAATGACATCTCTAAGAGAGGCTTTCCCTGAATCTCCTATCTAAAGTCTTTGTGTTGTTTTTTCTGTATGCTAATCATGATGGCTTTAAACACATTTATCACAGTACACTTTTGATGTTCCAAATTCGGAAAGGCGTCTGATCGGGCTAAAATCAAGCTATTGGAGTACTTTGTTTCAACATCCTAGGGGACAATTGGGCTTCTTGCCTTTTCCAGCTTTGTAGTAGTGCCAGGGTTAATAAAAATTGGTTGGTACTAGACATTTTTTAAGTTCTATTTTATTTTTAATTGAAAAATCATAACTGTGTATATCTTTTAAGTTTTTAATTCTTTATATTTATTTGACAGGCAGAGAGAGCGAGTGAGCAAGGCAACTACCCAGTGCACAAGAACGCACTTTTCAAATGCCTGCAACAGGGGTACCCTGCAGTCAGGAGCTGGGAACCAGATCCAGATCTCCCACGTGGATGTCAGAAACCCACTGACTTGAGCCATTTTTGCTGCCTCATTACTATGTCAGATGGAAGTTGGAGTCAGGAGCCAGAGCTTGACATGCAACCCAGGTGTTCCTATCAGGCACCTGGTGTCTCAACAGGTGTCTTAACTGATAAGCATAACTGTATATATTTTAAGGAGAAAATTGACATGATTTTATGATAGATTTAATAAACTGTTAAACAGTTTGTTCTGGGAATCTAAGGAATTGGTGGTACAATTTATTGCCATGGGGAAAGTTGTGGTTAGTTTTGGGGTGGAAAAAATCAAGAATTTTATTTGTTTAGTATTTTAATTTAGTTCAGTTTTAGTTTAATTAATTAATTTATTAAGATTTATTTTATTTACTTGAAAGACAGAGTTCACAGAGAGAAAAGAGAGGCTGGTTCACTCCCCAATTGGCCGCAACAGCTGGAGCTGCACTGATCCGAAGCCAGGAGTGAGCATCTTCTTCCGGGTCTCCCATGTGGGTGCAGGGGCCCAAGGGCTTGGGACATCTTCTACTGCTTTCCCAGGCCACAGCAGAGAGCTGGATTGGAAGTGGAGCAGCCAGGACTTGAACTGGTGCCCATATGGGATGCCAGCACTCCAGGTGGCGTATTCACCTGCTATGCCACAGTGCCGGAACCAGTTTAATGTATTTAGTATGAAACATTTGTTAGATATCTAAGTTATGTTAAGTGGGTAACTGAACATTTGAGACTGGAGATGTAGGGAAGATAACACATTTAGAAATATAAATTTTTGGCTGTTGCTACAGGGTAGCAGGTAAAGCTGCTGCGTACAGTGCTGGCATCCCATATGGGTGCCGGTTTGAGACCCGCCTGCTCCATTTCCTATCCAGCTCTCTACTATGGCCCGAGAAAGCAGTAGAAAATGGCCCAAGTCCCTTGGGCCCCTGCACCCACATGGGAGACCCAGAAGAAGCTCCCGGCTCCTGGCTCTGGGTTGGCACAGCTCCGGCTGTTGTGGCTAATTAGGGAATGAACCAGTGGATGAAGACCTCTCTCTCTCTCTCTCTCTCTCTCTGCCTCTCCTTTCTCTGGGCAATTCTGACTTTCAAATAAATAAACAAATCTTAAAAAAAGAAATATAAATTTTAGAGTAAGAATTAGGAAAACTATTTTTATAATAAGGAAACTGGGGCCAGGCATTGTGGCTAAGCCACTGTCTGAGTCATATCAGAGTACTATTCCAGTCCCAGCTCCTCCACTCCCAATCCAGCTTCCTGCTAATGCAGCCTGGGAAACAGAGGATGATGACTCAAATGCTTGGGGCCCTACCACTTTCACAGAAGATCTGGATGAAGTTCTGGACCCCTGGCTCTGATCTGGCCAAGCCCTGGCTGTTGTAGGCATTTGGGGACTAAACCATGGAATGGAAGATCGATCTCTTTCTCTCTCTCTCTCTCTCTCTCTCTCTCTCTCTCTCTCTCTGTCTTTCCCTCTTCTTCTTGCTCTTGCTCTCACTCTTGTTTTCACTCTGCCTATCAAGTGGATGGGAATAAATGAATATTTTTTAAATCATCAAACTGAATTAAATCACGTAGAGACTTTTTGTGGAGATGACCAATCCCAGGGCATCCCAGCATCTCCAGGTATCTATAGAATGGGGAAAAGTCAGTGCGGAAGAAGTAAATCCAGAAGAGAATGGGCCCTAAAAGCTGTGTGGAGAAACTGTTCTACGATGAGGAAGAAAGCTGTATTTTCTGTAGCCGAGTTTACTCAGAGGAGACTTGAGATGGGAAGATCATTTCTCCCTCTCTCTCATTTTTTTTAAGATTTATTTTATTTATTTGAAAGTCAGAGTTATACAGAGAGAGGCGAAGCAGAGAGAAAGAGGTCTTCCATCCACTGGTTCACTCCCCAAATGGCTGCAATGGCCTGGGCTGCACCGATTTGAAGCCAAGAGCCAGGAACTTCTTCTGGGTCTCCCACGTGGGTGCAGGCCCAAGTCCTTGGGCCACTTCTACTGCTTTCCCAGGCCATAGCAGAGAGCTGGATTGGAAGAGGAGCAGTTGGGACTAGAACCAGCACCCATATGGGATTCTAGCACTTCAGGCCAGGGCTTTAACCCACTGTACCACTACACTGCCGCAGGTTCTCTTTAAGTTTTTTTGTTGTTGTTGTTTTGTTTTTTATAGGCAGAGTAGACAGTGAAAGAGAGAGAGAGACAGAGAGAAAGGTCTTCCTTTGCCGTTGGTTCACCCTCCAATGGCCGCCAGCGCCGGTGCGCTGCAGCCAGCGCACCACACTGATCCAAAGCCAGGAGCCAGGAGCTTCTCCTGGTCTCCCATGTGAGTGCAGGACCCAAGGACTTGGGCCATCCTCCACTGCACTCCCTGGCCACAGCAGAGAGCTGGCCTGGAAGAGGGGCAACCGGGACAGAATCCGGCACCCCGACCGGGACTAGAACCCGGTGCGCTTGGTGCCGCAAGGCGGAGGATTAGCCTGTTGAGCCACAGCGCCGGCCGCCCAGGTTCTCTTTAAATAGTGATACTTGCAGTGGAGATTACATGGATTGCCAATATAAATGGTTGATATGTATGTTAGTAATTAATAGCTAATTCCACATTTCTTGGTATTAGTAAGTCAAAGTATATAGGTTCTTTCCTGTATTGGTGACTGACAAAGGCAAATACTGAGTATACTATTTTATTCTACAATTGGCAGTCACGGGAACCATACTTTTCAATCTGTCCCCTCTTCTGAGGTAGTTATACATACCTAGTCTGGGTCTCAAATTAGAAAAACAAGAACTTTCCTTATGGAGAGCTCTTTGATGAACTTCCTACTTTATCTAGTTTATCTCAACAAGTGGTTTTCCTGCCACCCCACTCCTAGGAATTTACCCAAACAAGGAAAAATCAGCAGATGGAAGCGTGCTCTGAGTGTTCACTGCAGCTCAGCTCACAATAGTCAAGGTATGGAATCAACCCAAATGTCCATCAACTGATGAGTGAATAAAGAAACTATGCAATTCACAGACTGAAATACTACTTAGCCATAAAAAGAATGAAATCTTGTCTTTTGTAACAAAAGGGATGCAACTGGAAATCATTATACTTAGTGGAATATGCCAGTCCTTAAAAAAAAAAAAAAGACAAGTACCATATGTTTTTCCTGATCTGTGGTAACTACTAGAGTACAAAACTATATACTGTAAAAGAGACAAACAAAACTGAAAGTAACTGAAAATAGATCTTTGTAAAAAGTAAGAGTAGGAATGAGAGAGGGAGGAGGAGGAAGGGAGGGAGCCTGGGCAGCAGGGAAGGGAGGGTAGGAAGCATCACTATGTTCCTAAATCTGTGTATGTGAGATACACAAAATGTGCATACCTTAAATAAGTTTTCTAAAAAGACAAAAAAACCAGTGGTCTTCAAAGCTTTTTTTCTGAGGACCCCATGCGATGCATTACTGTTTGCAAGCTGGTTCTCTGTTTACTTGTGTTTATACCAGGATGAGGCTGTTCCCAATAGCAACCACTGTGATCCTGAAGCTGCCTCTTCTAGAACACTGTGTAGTCCTCAGGGCTCATAACCTTCCCCAGGGCCCAGTGAAGAGTCTGGGACTGCTGTCTCCAAACAACCCATGCCAGCTCTTTTCCACAGAAGCATTCAACCAAGAGGCTTCTCTTCCAATGACTGTTTCATTTGCCTCACCCAACGACCACTGTTTTCATGCAGTTACTAAATATTATCAATGTGTTTGGCCTATCCTAGGGTCAGAAAACGCAATTTTGAATGATATGGACACCATCTTAGCCTTGCCAAACTTGGACCCAATAGGTAAGACTGACAATTAAATTGATTCAACAAATGTGTTACAGGCCAACCTAAGCAGAATGTGGGGTGACAGGAGACTCAAACTGCAAGGGACAGGAAGTTGGGAAGGCAGGGGCTCCGACAGACAAGGGGTTACCTAGGCAAACAGGAAGGGAAATCCTGACCTCACAACTGGGAAAAGCGTGTGCAAATGTTTAGCAGCAATGAAAAAGCAGTACATTTGAATAGCATTCTGGGTCAGAGAATAAATTTCATCATTTTTCTCTTCAGGGTGACTTGGCCTCAAGGCTTCTTAGTGAACCTCAAACCATCTTAAAAATCAGTAATTCACAGGTATGGATGAATGTCAGTTTATAGCCTTTAATTTTAAAGATGGATGTTGTTAACATCCATGTGTCAACAGTTCCTATCCATTCCTCTCTATTGTTGGGTGGAATTAACCTTCAGTTTTCATGTCCCATTTAGCACAAAGACCAAGTGAAAAGATCTAGAATCAATCAAGGTGGGATATGTAATAGCAGATTCTCCCTCATCAATGGAGAGACTCTTAAAGGAGTAGACCTCAACGCTAAGTGGATTGGATGTAACTTCTACCCAGGGGCTCTATAAAAAAATCCCACAAAAAATAATAGTGACAATAATGTGCTGTAACAGCCTGAATGCAAATAAACATGCTTCTCCACATTGGAACTTCAGAAAGAGAGGAGGGGAATACAGTGTTCTTTTCAGAAATAAAAAGCAGCCAGTCGATGAAAAAGGCATGATAGAATTAGAAAATTAATTAGAATTAATTGATTATTATTAATTATTAATTAATTATTTTCTAATTAAAATTAATTAGAAAATTAATCAGATGAATTGTATGAGGGAGCATGACAGTCATGTCACTGAAACATCACTTCACAAATCATCAACTCATTTCAAGGTAAAAATATATCTCTGCAAAGCAGGACTGTGGTGGTCACTGCCTTAATGAAGTGAGCAAACTTAACGTCACCAACAGTGAAAACACTTGACACCTTACCTCCTGCTAAGACACAATTATTATTTGTATTTGTGTGCAACATGCATACACACAAATGATATTCTTACAAAAACTAAGTTTAACTTCTTTCTAATCATGAGTGGAAAGAATTGCTAACTTCAGAAGATGCAATACCCTAGAGATAATTAGCTAGGACTTCTCCTTTAAGTTACCGATACAAAAAATAAGGGAGAGGGACAATCTTCCTGGAAATGGACTGAAGGTTAGTAATGGCCCCAATACAATCAGAGAAGCGCAGTTAGGTCAAGAACTGAAAGAAAACAGTACCGATGACATCTGAATACGGGCCATACATAAAGTAGCACCATGGAAGTAACATTAACTTCTGTACTAGGAAAATATCCTGATGATGTAGGAGAATGTCCTTGTTCACGGGACATGCATACTGCTTTATTTAGTAGTGATGTGTCATGGTGTGTAAAACATACTTCTCAATGGTACACTAGAAATTACATTGAGACTGAATTAGGGAGAGAAGGAGGAAACAAAGAAGGGAGGGAGGGAGGGACAGAGGGAGGGAGGGAGGGAGGAAGGGAGGAAGGGAGGAAGGGAGGGAGGGAGGGAGGGAGGGAGGGACAGAGGGAGGGACAGAGGGAGGGAACAAGCAGGAGTGTAAAGAGAGAGGAGCAAATTTGGCCAGTGTTTAGAAATAGTGAATCTTTGAGAAAGGATTATGTTTATTTTACTCTTCTGTCAACTTTTCTATGATCTTGAAATTAAAAAAACTTTTTTGAGCCATTCTAGTTATTTCTTCAGTTCAGGCACAAACTGCTGAAATGAGTCACAGTGGTTTCAAATGAAGTCATTTGAGTTTATGACAAAGTAGCTATGAATACTACTTGTTTAAATAAAATTATTTTATAACTTCAAAAAAATAAATTAGGAGAGGAATTGTAAGTAGAAAACTCAAGATTTTTTTTTGTTGTTGGAGAGTGAAAAGAAAAGTTGCTCAAAGGAAAAATGAGGTCAATAGATAGTTATTTTAAGATGTGAGAAATAACACACTTGCGTGCTGACGGGAAAGACTTGGTGGACCAGAGACAATCAATAACACTGCTTTGCTAGAAAGTGCTGTCCTTGAGGACATGACGTGCAGGGTGTTTGAGCCCAAGTAGTAAAGTGGCCTTAGCAAAGAGCATAGGCTTCTGTTTTGTCTTAAAAGATTAATTTACGTATTCAAAAAAAGTTACAGAGACACACCGACAGGAAGAGAGAGAGAGAGAGGTCTTCCATCCGCTGGCTCATTTCCCAAATGGCCTCAATGGCCAGGACCAGGGTGTGGCCAGGCTGAACCTAGGAGCCTGGAACTCTATCTGTGCCTTCCATGCTAGTGGTAGGAGCCCAAGCACTTAGGCTACCTTTTACCGCTTTCTCAGGTGCATTAGCAGGGAGCTGGATCAGAAGCAGGGCCACCAAGACCCCAACCAGCACCCACATGGGATGGTGACATCACAGATGGCAGCTTAACCTGCTACACTACAATGTCAGCCCTGAGCCCAGACTAGCCACATAATATAAGAGGGTGTGTAAGACATAGATCAGTAGATCAATGTGGTTATGGTCACACTCCTCTGATGTGGTGTGCTGAGGGATGACAGTCAAGGTAGAATGGGGAGGGGTAAGACAGGAAATGGGTCAGGAAAATGCTTTATCATCACCAAGCAGCATTAAGGACCGCTTGAGATTTGTAATCATAGAGTGAGAACAGCTTACAATACTGTCATGTTTTCTCTTACCACACTAATCTATGTGAATACAAGCCTGGTGTAGGCCAAGTTGTTTTTTTTTTTTTTTTTTTTTTAAGACTAGTTATTTGAAGGCAGAGCCACAGAGAGGGAGGGGAGGTGGGAGGCAGAGGGAGAGCAAGAGTGAGAGCGAGCACAAGAGCAAAAGGGAAAGAGAATCTTCCATCTGCTGATTCACTCCCTGGATGGCCTCAATGGCCGGAGCTGTGCCAATCTGAAGCCAGGAGCTTCTTCCAGGCCTCCCACATGGGCGCAGTGGCCCAAGGACTTGGGCCATCTTCTACTGCTTTCCCAGGCCATAGCAGAGAGCTGGATCAGAAATGGGGCAGCTGGGACTCGAACCAGTGCCCACATGGGATGTTGGCACCACAGGTGGTGGCTTTACCCACTATGCCATAGTGTCAGCCCCAGGCCAAACTTTGGGTTGATGGAGTTTTGGTTTACAAATCTAAAGTTTGGGACTTATGAAGGTTTGAGGTTTTATAATCAAATATACTAAAGTAAGAGAGGATCAGAGTTCAGTGTATATAACATGAAAGGGTATAATGATTGAGCACAGATTTCAAGCTGGATAAAGAGAAGCAAGGGCATGAGGACAGTGGAGATTATGAAAAGATGGTAGAACAGATAGATTCATGTACTGGAGTCACGGATTTTTTTTCAAATTAGGTACCTAGAGGGAGTGAGCTGGGAAAACTGGAGCAGCCAGAAAGCTTGAGGCTTGCAGCTGGTAACAGGAAAGTTTTCCAGTAACTGACCACAGGAAGTCTGTATCTGACCTTGGAAGGACTAGCTGGCTTAGGACAGCCCAGTATTGGAGGATCAAGGTCAAGGAATGAACACACTAGCATGCTCAAAGGAACATCTAGGTGAATATTGAGATCAAAAAGACGGCCAGACTAGCCCTTGAGAGGATAATCAAGAGCCAGCAATTAAATCCTCAGCAAGGGAAGGCAGGTGGCGCGGTTCTGTGGACGCTGGTACGAGGAGATGCTGTGAGGGTGAACTCTGATGACACAGGCACTCAGCTGTGTGTCGTCAGGCGGGAAGGCGGTAGAGTGCTCTGGGAGTGGCAATGAGGAGCAAGGGAGAGAATTTATTTCCAGGTCCAGTGATGATGAGGGCTAAGGAGAAACCAGTTATATTTGGAGACAAATAAACGGAAATACTCTTCAGGGAGAACCAGGTGTCAGTCGAAAAAGAAAGGACATGTTCACCAAAAGGCTGAGGGGGCTGGCATTGTCCGGAGATCAAGCCACCTCCTGCGATGCCAGCATCTTCTATCAGAGTGCCAGCTACTCAGCTGCCAGTCCAGCTCCCCATTAATGCACCTGGGAAGGCAGCAGAAGATGCCCAAGTACTTCAGCCCCTGCCTCTCACAGGGGAGACAGACAAAGCTCCTGGTTTCAACTTGGCCCAGCCCCGGTGTGGCGGCCATTTGGCGAGTGAACCAGCAGATGAAGATCTCTCTCTCCCTCTTTGTCATGCTGCGTTCCTAATAAGTTTTTTTTTTTTTTAAAGAAAAGAGGTTGAGGACATAGGGAATTTTACCAATAACTGTCTGGAGGGTTTTAGGAACTGAGGAGGCAGAGAAATAGTGCAGAAAATATAAATTTACTAAGTAACAAGGGAGTTACTCTTTGAGTGAAGAAAGATGACAAGGAGCTTTTGGAAAATGACATCAAAATGAATTTAACTTTGATGCTGTCATGGTACACAGTGGTCACAAGGCTATGGCTTCAGGGTGAGAGGCTGTGGTCTTGTCAGAAAGACTCAGGACTCTGGGGTTCTCACTTACCTAACACTGGCGTCTTCCTTTTGACTTCTGTTGGTGCAGATACGGAGGCCAGAGACCAGGGGCACGTGCTGTCTGGTGTGAGCGTTGCTTTCCACTGCCTTGGACATGGCTCATAGCAGAGGGAGCGAGGTGCTGCCTTCGCAGCCTGTTTGAAGACGGAGTCACTCCTGAAGCCGAGGTGTCTCAGGAGCCCTGAACATTAGGATGATCGTTGTGCTGTCAATCTGCCAGTTCGTGCACGGGGTCTCACCTGGGCCCCGTGGGAACCCGAGGGCAACAGGCATGAGCAGAAAAAGGTTCACATTTTCCTGGGCTAGGATAGGTACTCCTGAGAGGTGAAAAGTTCAGTTAGAACCTCCCAGATGAATTTCTTTTGAAGCTTAGAAGTTGGTTACTTTCTATCACCAAGATCAGAAACACAATGTCCTAATCAGCAGCTGTGGGCATTCTGAAACATCCTAATATTTTAGAGGAAATTAAAAGTAAGCCTAGCCTGCTATCGATGTTAAAAATCACAAATAGACACACACACTGTGAGTCACTGTAATAACTCTCTGGTTTTAATTCACTGAATCACTGCAGATTCAATTTGGCATCAAATAACAGCCCATTCTTCTCTGCCACAGTAGTCATTTGGAGCCGATGAGGAGACAGATAGCACTTTGGCTTCAGAGAAGGAGACAGAAGTTCCCTCAGGTGACATTTTGCTTGGGAGAAAGTCTGGAAATGTAAGCTTGCTCTGCTTGTCTGAGCAACACTAACCAAAACTGGAGACTTTGACCCTGCCGCCTCTTCTGAAATCAATTGAATTAATTAGGAGCTGCAATGCCTGAGTTTCATTATGTCCTTAACGCTTAGAAGTCACCAGACTGTTCTCACCTGCAGCTCCTCCAGCCACGAAAGTGAAAAAGCAAGCTGCCTGGACATGCAGAGGGGGTTTCTGAGTCCCTGCTGTCTGGAATTCCGGGTGTCCACCCCAAATTCCAAGTGAGAGAGCAGTTGGCATCTGCAGTTCCACACAAGGCAAGCAAACTGCTGTTTTCAGAGGAGATCTGACCTCGGAAAAGTCCGCAGCGGGAGCAGAGGCCAAGTTCAAAGCAAGTCCCTGTAGACAGTGTCTACAAAACGACTACAGTTCTTGATACACCAAAAGGGACGAACAGCCTTTTGTAAACAGCTTGCTAAGGCAGTGATGGGGATTTAGTTCACCTTGATACCAATTCGCTGCAAGTCAATTCTCCTGATGCCAATTTACCTAATTAATTCACCTACAGCTAGAATTTTCTAGTTCCGTGGTTCTCAGTCCTAGCTGGGTCTTCCTGATTCTAACCTGGGTTTTTGTTTTTTGTTGTTTTGAGAGACAGAGAGAGATGGATAGAGAGAGAGAGAGAGAGAGAGAGAGAGCGAGCTCTGGTAAGGTGGTTCACTCCCCCAGGTGCCCATATGGCTGGGACTGGAAAGGGCTGAAGTGGAGCTAGGAACTCAATCCAGGCCTCCCATGTGGGTGGTAGAGACCCTGTTACTTGGGCCTCCCAGGGTCTGCATCAGCAGGAAGATAGAATTGAGCCCAGCTATTAAATCCAGGCACTCTGCTATGGGCACGAGGGTGTCTTAACTGCTAGACCAAAGACTTACCCAGAGAAACTTGCTTTTCAGTTAGGCACATCCTGCATCTAGCAGCAACCATGTGACCATGTAGCTTTGTGCGGTGGAGAGTGACAGTAAGATGTAAACAGAAATGTTAGGTGAGACCAACAGGAAACCTTAAAACACTTCCCTGGGTGTCTGCGTCCCACATCTGAGTATCTGGGTTAAATTCCCAGCTTCACCACCTCCTGACTCCAGCTTCTTCCTAGTGTGTATCCAGGGAGGCAGCTGTGATGGATCAAGTGCCCAAGTGGGAGACCTGTATCACTTTCTGGCTCAGTTTTTCTCCTCCATGGCAAGCATTTGGCGAGTGAACCAGCAGGTGGAAGCTTTGATTCTCTTTCTCTCGCTTCTTAAAATACATACATATATATATATATATATATATATATATATATATATATATATATGACTTTCCACTTGAGATCAGCACTGTGTTGTAGAGTTAAGCTGCCATCTGCAGTGTCAGCACCCTCTATGGGCACCGGTTTGATTCCTGGCTGCTACACTTCTGATCCAGCTCCCTGCTAATGGCTTGGGAAGATGATCCAAGTCTTTGGGCCTCTGCACTCATGTGGGAGACCCAAGAAGAAGCTCCTGGCTCCTGGCTTCGGATCAGCCCAGCTCCACGCATTGTGGCCAACTGGGGGAGTGAACCATTTGGGGAAAAAATCTCTCTTTTTGCCTCTTTCTGTAACTCTGCCTTTCAAATACATAAATCTTTTTTTTTTTTTTTTTTTACAGGCAGAGTGGACAGTGAGAGAGAAAGACAGAGAGAGAAAGGTCCTCCTTTGCCCTTGGTTCACCCTCCAATGGCCGCCGCCGCCAGCGCGCTGTGGTTGGCGCACCGCACTGATCCCAAGCCAGGAGCCAGGTGCTTCTCCTGGTCTCCCATGTGGGTGCAGGGGCCAAGGACTTGGGCCATCCTCCACTGCACTCCCGAGCCATAGAAGAGAGCTGGCCTGGAACAGGGGCAACCGGGACAGAATCCGTTGCCCCCACCGGGACTAGAACCTGATGTGCTGGCGCCGCAAGGTGGAGGATTAGCCTATTGAGCTGCGGCTCTGGCCTCAAATACATAAATCTTTAAAAAGAAAAAACAAAAAGTAGACTTCCCACCTTCCTTCCAGAAATGCTTGGAAATCTAGCAGTCATGTTGAACTTTGGGAGACCTTGACAATGGCGAAGTCCCTAGCTGAGGATGGCAGAGCAGATCCAGTCCTGGATCCCTGATGACACAGTAAGGCTACTGACTGCCCACCACCAGACTTCCTGTTACGAGAGGGATTTAACTTCCATCGGGCCTAAGGCACTTTTGAGTCTTTTAAAAAAATTAAGCTAATCCTAAATGATATACCAGATATGCTTTAATAGTTATAGTATTTCTCTTTGTGTGTTTGACTTCATTTTGAGTCTATTTTTGTGTATTTTTTCAACTTTATGATAAAATATGCATGATATTTAATAACCATTTTTTAATTTTTTTAATTTTTAGAATTTTCAACAATCATCATCCATCTCTATAACCTTTCTCAGTCTCTAAAACTGAAACCCTGTAGCGACATACGCCCCACCCAGACCTAGGCAACCACCAATTCTATTTTCTGTCTCAGTGATTTTTCACTACTCTGTTATATTCTGAATGGCCAGTTATAGAAGACTCCAAAGTCTCATGGTCCAGTTATGGAGTCTTCATCTCTGAAAGCCAGCAAAGCCAGCGGCTGCCCTGGGAATGTGGGCTCCAAATCCTGCAGCCCGGATCCAGCTCGGGGGTAGCTGATAAAGGCAAAAACCACACCCTGTTGGGAGTTAATTACAAAGCTAAGCATTCCTTACAGAGGCTGCAACAAGCAAGGTTAAGCTTATCCCAGGGGGAGGGGGCATTGACACATTTTCCCAGTAATTAGTGTAAACAGTCCTCACAGACAGCGTTCTTGCAAGGTTAGTTTTTGAGTAGATAATAGCTGTGCAGCTGGTAAAAAAAAAAAAAAAAAAAAAAAAATAGAGGGCAAACAGAGTGACTAGAGATCATCCAGAGACAAACAGTGATTTGGGGCCGGGGCGGGGGGTCGGGGGGGGGGGGGTGGGGGGTGGGCGGTGCTGTGGCACAGTGGGTTAACAACCTGGCCTGAAGCACTGGCATCCTGTGTGAGCACCGGTTTGAGACCCGGCTGCTCCTGGCTATGGCCTGGGATGGGAAAGCAGTAGAAGATGGCCCAAGACCTTGGGCCCCTGCACCCATGTAGGAGACCCGGAAGAAGCTCCTGACTCCTGGCTTCGGATCAGCACAGCTCTGGCCATTGTGGCCAATTGGGGAGTGAACCAGCAGATGGAAGACTCTCTCTCTCTCTCTCTCTCTCTCTCTCTCTCTGCCTCTCCACTCTCTGTGTAACTCTTTCAAATAAATAAAGAACTAAATCTTGACAAAAAAAAAAAAAGAGTGACTTGGGTCAGGTCATAGCTCACTTCATACTCTCTGCATGTAAGTGGAGTCAGTGTTTTCTAACAACGGACTTACTTCACTTAGCATAATGTCCTCAAAGGTTCATCTGTACTGCAGCGTATGTTGGAATTTCTTACCTTTTTAAGATCAAATAAAATTCCATCTGTATGTGTAATAATCCACTTGCCGCTGGGGCAAGCCCTGGATTTTGCTTACCTGTTCATCTGTTGATAGACACTTGGTTTGCTTCGGCGTTGTAGCTGCTCTGAGTAATGCTGCTGTGATTATGAGTGTAAAAATATTTCTGCGAGTGCTACTTCCAGTTCTGTTGGGTAGAAACCAGGGACGCAGTTGCAGGATCATATGGTAATCTTATTTTTAGTTTTTTGAGGAACAGTCACTGTCTTCCATGATCTCCCCCAACAATGCACAAGGATTCTAATTTCTCAACATCCTCACCAACATTTACTATTTTCTGTTTTGACAGCAGTCATTCTGGTGGGTGTAGCGGCTTTTGCATTTCCCTAACGACTAAGTGATGGTGACCATCTTTTCTGGGGCTTGTGCGCCATTTGGGTATCCTCTCTGAAATGCCTATGCAAGTCCTTTGTTCATTTTTAGTTGAATGTTTCGGTTTTTTGATGTTGAATTTGGGGGACTTCTCTATATATTCTGGGTTCTAAAGTCATAAAAACAATTTTAAAAGACACAAAGAAGCATAAAATCCTAAACAGAGTACCAGGTTGGTCTCACTTTAAAACAAATATTAAGATTTTTAGTGTATTTCCTTCCAACTTTTTTTTTTCATTTTGCTTTACATAGCAAAGTGCTTGGCTCATAGGAAGTGCTAACAATTATTGGTTTATGGGCTGGCACTGTGGCTCACTTGGTTAATCCTCTACCTGCATCCCATACGGGCATCGGGTTCTAGTCCCAGCAGCTCCTCTTCCAGTCCAGCCCTCTGCTGTGGCCCGGGAGGGCAGTGGAGGATGACCCCAGTGCTTGGGCCCCTGCACCCACATGGGAGACCAGGAGGAAGCACTTGGTTCCTGGCTTTGAATCAGCGTGGCTCCAGCTGTAGCGGCCATTTGGGGGGTGAACCAACGGAAGGAAGACCTTTCTCTCTGTCTCTCTCTTTCACTGTCTAACTTTATCTGTCAAATAAATTTTTTTTCTCTCTCTCTCTCTTTTTATTTTTTTTTTTGGACAGGCAGAGTGGACAGTGAGAGAGAGAGACAGAGAGAAAGGTCTTCCTTTTGCCATTGGTTCACCCTCCAATGGCTGCCGCGGTCGGCGCGCTGCGGCCGGCGCACCGCGCTCATCCGATGGCAGGAGCCAGGTGCTAGGTGCTTTTCCCTGGTCTCCCATGGGGTGCAGGGCCCAAGAACCTGGGCCATCCTCCACTGCACTCCCGGGCCACAGCAGAGGGCTGGCCTGGAAGAGGGGCAACCGGGACAGAATCTGGCGCCCCGACTGGGATTAGAACCCGGTGTGCCGGTGCCGCAAGGCGGAGGATTAGCCTGTTGAGCCACGGCGCCGGCCCTGTCAAATAAATTTTAAAAAATTATTGGTTTAATGACTGAAGGTGCTTCAAAAAGTTCATGGAAATTGGAGTTGCAATGTAAGTTTTAATTCCACAAAAAATTTTCATAATACACATTTTCCATGAATTTTTGAAGATCCCTCATATATTGTTTTACCTCTTGATTTTTGCCTTTTGAAGACAACTTTGTTAGAGAATGCAAGATAGGTTCAGTAGTCATTATATCATTAATAATAAATATGTAAAGAAGATATTAGTGCATAAGGCTTTGTCCAAATGTAGTTTCCAGAAATGGCTAAAATTCTTTGAACATCTCTAAAGCTTTGGGTAGACAATGATAAAAGGCTGATTTTGACAAGCTATAATAAATAGAAACTTTCTTTGCGGCTAGTATCTAAGATACTGGAGCTATGAAACAAAGGCAAATGGAGACTGAAATTTCACCTTTATCACTGCTAAGCTTGATAGGGAATGTGCTTACATCTTCAGGCAAATATGCTTGTTTCACTGACCACTAGCAGGAAGCCCAGTCCAGGCCTCCCTATCGCACCAGCAGTAGTGGAATAGAACGTGAGATCCGGGAAGAGTTTGATCCAAGAAGAGGAAAGGGAACAGGGATGATTGACACATGCCGTATTTACCCTTTCAAATCCCGATCAGGGCTTTCCCCGCTGGCAGGAGTGAGACAGCAGGTGGAGAGGCTAGTAACAGCAAGGCATGAGAGCCCCATCCCATGGAAAATTGTTCTCTCACATCTGTGTAAGATCAGAAATTTATCACAACAAAACTTAATAACAGGGGCTGTGGCACAGCAGGTGAAGTCACTGCCTGTGGTGTCAGCATCACATATGGGTGCTAGTTCGAGTCCCCCCTATGTAAAGCAAAATGAAAACTTCCAACCCAGCTACTTGCTAATGGCCTGGGAAAGCAGTGGAAGATGGCCCAAGTGCTCATGATCCTGCACCCATGTGGGAGACCTAGATGAAGCTGCTGGCTCCTGGCTTCAGATGGCCCAGTTCCGGCTGTTGCAGCCACGTGGGAGTGAATCAGTAAGTGGAAAATCTCTGTCTCTGTCTCTCTCTGTCTCTCTCTCAACTCTGCCTTTCAAATAAATTTTTTTAAAAATTTAATACTGGACCGGCACTGTGGCTCAACAGGCTAATCCTCCGCCTTGCGGTGCCGGCACACCGGGTTCTAGTCCCGGTCGGGGCGCCAGATTCTGTCCCGGTTGCCCCTCTTCCAGGCCAGCCCTCTGCTGTGGCCCGGGAGTGCAGTGGAGGATGGCCCAGGTGCTTGGGCCCTGCACCCTATGGGAGACCAGGTAAAAGCACCTAGCACCTGGCTCCTGCCATCGGATGAGCGCGGTGCGCCGGCCGCAGCGCGCTGACCGCGGCAGCCATTGGAGGGTGAACCAACGGCAAAAGGAAGACCTTTCTCTCTGTCTCTCTCTCTCACTGTCCACTCTGCCTGTCAAAAAAAAAAAAAAAAAAATTTAATACTGGGGCTGGCGCTGTGGCTCAGCAGGTTAACATCCTGGCCTGAAGCGCCGGCATCCCATATGAGTGCCGGTTTGAGTCCCAGTTCCTATCCACTTCCTAATCAGCTCTCGGCTGTGGCCTGGGAAAGCAGTAGAAGATGGCCCCTGCACCTGCGTGGGAGACCTGGAAGAAGCTCCTGGCTCCTAGCTTTGGATCAGCTCAGCTCTGGCTGTTGCAGCCATCTGGGGAGTGAACCAGAGGATGGAAGACCTCTCTCTCTCTCTCTCTGCCTCTCCTCTATGTAACTGACTTTCAAATAAATAAATATTTTAAAAATTTAATAGTTAATAAACGATATCTAATTAAATTTATTTTAATTACTAGTAAGATTGAATAGTTGAGCCTTTCTCACTACATTTTAAAATTCCCTGATGAATCATATGTTCATGTGTCTTTGAACCTGAACAATTTTCTTATTTTTTTTTTATTTTTATTTTTTATTTTTTTATTTTTTTTTATTTTTGACAGGCAGAGTGGACAGTGAGAGAGAGAGAGACAGAGAGAAAGGTCTTCCTTTTGCCGTTGGTTCACCCTCCAATGGCCGCCGCAGACGGCGCGCTGCGGCCGGCGCACCGCACTCCTTCGATGGCAGGAGCCAGGAGCCAGGTGCTTTTCCTGGTCTCCCCATGGGGTGCAGGGCCCAAGCACCTGGGCCATCCTCCACTGCACTCCCGGGCCACAGCAGAGGGCTGGCCTGGAAGAGGGGCAACCGGGACAGAATCCGGCGCCCCGACCGGG
Organism: Sylvilagus floridanus; assembly: GCA_949820135.1. Taxonomy (NCBI): domain Eukaryota; kingdom Metazoa; phylum Chordata; class Mammalia; order Lagomorpha; family Leporidae; genus Sylvilagus; species Sylvilagus floridanus. Next base: position 26,739,694 of record OX463241.1, on the reverse strand, counting down.
ACTAGAACCCGGTGTGCCGGCACCGCAAGGCGGAGGATTAGCCTGTTGAGCCACGGCGCCGGCCTGAACAATTTTCTTATCAGTTTATATGGTTTCCTTGTACAATAAGAAGTCCCTTTATTATATTTTCTGTTAATGTTTTTTGGCAGTTCATTTGCTTTTTAGCTTCAGGTTACAAAAGGAATTTATGTAATCAAAACTATTCAGTATTTTTTGCTTTAATTTACTGACTTTAAGCTTCAAAAGCTCTCCCCAACAGGCATTAATAGATGTGCACTTTAGTTTTAATCTAGTTCTTCTGTGTTGACTTACCTTGAATCCAAATGGTATGTGTATTTGAATGGTGTGGGTACTTGCATTGCCAAGTTTCCTTGCTTTCTCACTTACTCCAGAGACAAGAAAAAAAGAGGAAAGGAAGTAAAAAGAAATATAAAACTCCATGATTTTTGTTTTCTTAATGAAAATGAAATGGTTGTCTCTGCAAGTGAGCAGCTTTTCCTGGACACTCTCGTTTTCTGATTAGTCACCTAAAACTGTGCATATCTTCTTTAAATTAAAATGTTGCTTAGAAAGTATACAATATAAATCCTCAAAACATTAAAGGGAAAAACACTAGTCTAACTTATCGTTAAGGCACGCAAATATACCCAAGAAAGAGTAAATTTACATGCTCCATATGAAATGCATCGAATTGGAAAAATTAAATTTTAACTTAATTAGACACTGAGTACATTCACTTTGCGAGCATTGATTTTCTTCCACTTGTTTATTTTCTGAGTTGTTATTGGGAGTTTCAGCCATAACCTGACTCTCTCTGGAGATAAGAAAAGGGTTTAATAGGAACAGCACAGAAAGAATGAGGATGAAGAGAAGAGGAGAGGAAAGATAAGGGGGGGGGGGAGAAAAATGGTGAGGAGTGGAAGTGAATGGGAAAGAGAAACACTACAGAAAAGAGGATGAATTGGAGTTGGGAGGAGAAAAGCAGCAGCAGAAGGAAGAGAAATTGATCCCTGTCATTTAAACTGGACTGACCTGCCAAGCGTCTTAAAACTGACACTCTGGGACCAACAACGTGATCCCAGCTGCAGCCTGCGACACCATCATCCCCTATGGGCTCCGGTTTCTGTCCTAGCTTCTCCACATGGAATCCAGCTCCCTGCTAATAGGCCTGGGAAAGCAGCAGAGGATGGCCCAAGGGCTCGGGTTCCTGCCACCCATAGGGGAGACCTGGAGTTCTGGATGGTATTCCAGGATCCTGGCTGGTGCATCCCTGGCCATTGCAGCCATTTGGGGAATGAACCAGCTGATGAAAGATTCTCTCTCTCTAACTCTGCTTCTCAAATAAGTAAATATTTTTTTAAAAAGACTCACATTTATTAAATGCTTTCTCTGTGCTGATGCTGTCCTAAGCTCTTTACAGACACTACACTTGATCTTAGCCAAAAGGCCAAGAAGTGATTCATTACAGACACTAATTCATCTTAGTTTTTATTTCCTGATATGTAGTTAGTAATATAAAAATATACTTTGAGGGGCCGGCTTTATGGTATAGTTGGTAAAGTTACCCATTCAAGACCTGGCTGCACCACTGCCAATCCAGCTCCCTGATACTGCACCTGGGAAAGTATTGGAAGATGGCCCAACTACTTGGGCCTTTGCACCTACCGGGGACACCCAGAGGAAGCTCCTGGTTCCTGGCTTTGACCTGACCCAGTCCTGGCCGTTGCAGCCATTTGGGGAGTGAAGCAGTGGATGAAAGATCTGTCTTTCCTCTCTCTCTCTCTCTCTCTCTCTGGAACTCTGACGTTCAAATACATAAATCTTTTAAAAAAGAGGAAAAAATGCACACTTTGTTGATATTAACACACATTACCAAATCTTTCAATAAATCTAACACCTCTAAGGAGCAGGCTCCAGTTCTGCTACTTGAGAACTAAATACTTCTATTAATGTATTCAGAGAACCAGAAACAATGGCGTGTGGACTATTCTGGAAAATGGAAGAGAAAATCTTGCAGCCTCTGCATTGGTCATCCTGAGGTCGAAAGTGTAGAGCTCCAGACAAGGCCTCCTGCACTTGATGTTTTCTAAGCCCCTGACCCAGCCAGGCCCCCGGGACACAGGCCTAATGCACTGTGTTTTTTCTGATACATCAAGTCTGCATTTATTACGATAATTATCCGCCACACAAATATATGGCCTGAACATTGATTCTGAGATCACACACTAATCTGTCTAATATATCCACTGGGCCAAACACCACCATCAATTTTTCACACAGTTTCAAGGCCAAATAAGCTGCTCAAATATTTAAAGGCATCTTGTATTCTGCTGAATTGTTGACACCATAAGTTAGCCCAGTGAAATCATAATCTTTTGGTGGAAAGGATGGGAAAATGTGCAACTTTATGATAACTAAGGAAAGGCATATTAACTACAAGCCTGGTGTTTTTTAAAGATGAGAAAGGCTGGTAACATCCAAAATTGAGCAAGCTGCAGAAGTTCTCAAAAACCATTGATCTTGTTTCCAGGGGCCACTTTCGAAACATGTATAAAAAGTTTAATGTTCATTTTCATCTAATTATTCCACTCTTTGGAACTTACCCTGAAGGCATGACTGCACTAATATGCAAAATATGATTTGTGTTCACTGTAGCACTGTTCTTTTTTTCAAGATTTATTTATTTGAAAGACAGAATTAGAGAAAGGCAGAGACAGAGAAGTCTTCCATTTGGTTCACTCCTCAAATGGCTGCAGTGACCAGAGCTGGGCCAATCCAAAGGCAGGAGCCTGGAGCTTCTTCTGGGTCTCCCACATGGATACAGGGACCCAAGGACTTCGGCCATCTTCCACTGCTTTCCCAAGCACATTAGCAGAGAGCTGGGTTGGAAGAGGAGCAGCCAGGACTCCAACTGGCACCCATGTGGGATGCTGGTACTGCAGGTGGTGACTTTACCTGCTACACCACAACACCAGCCCCAGGAATGTGATTATTGTAAAGTCACATGAAATTCATGATGGCCTTCCAGATTTCTTCTCTGTGACACATCTAGATCATGTTTTGTAAAATTCAGGCATTGAATTTATCTTTGCAAACAAATGCTATTTGTTTCTAAGAGCAACAATCTGGATATAACACAAATGCTATCAGTAGAGAAACATTGAATGCATTATTACATTATATGTGGCCATTATAGGAAATTAAGACAGGAATTTTTTAAATGATTAGAGTTAACCTGAAAAATCTCCATGTTATGTAAGTCTAAAAAGTCTACAGGGAATAGACATATTGTTTTTGTCTTTTTAAAAAAGATTTATTTATTTATTTAAAAGGCAGAGCAAGTGAGAGAGAGAGAGAGAGAGAAAGAGATCTTCTGTCAGTTGGTTCACTCCCCCAAATGGTCACAATGGCAAGGGCTGGGCCAGGCTGAAGTCAGGAGCTCGAATCTTTTTTTTTTTTTTTTTTTTTTTTTATTTTTGACAGGCAGAGTGGACAGTGAGAGAGAGAGAGACAGACAGAAAGGTCTTCCTTTTGCCATTGGTTCACCCTCCAATGGCCGCCGAGGACGGCGCGCTGCGGCCGGCGCACCGCGCTCGTCCGATGGCAGGAGCCAGGAGCCAGGTGCTTTTCCTGGTCTCCCCATGGGGTGCAGGGCCCAAACACCTGGGCCATCCTCCACTGCACTCCTGGGCCACAGCAGAGGGCTGGCCTGGAAGAGGGGCAACCGGGACAGAATCCGGCGCCCCAACCGGGACTAGAACCCGGTGTGCCGGCGCCGCAAGGCGGAGGATTAGCCTGTTGAGCCACGGCGCCGGCTAGGAGCTCGAATCTTTACCTGGGGCTCCCATGTGGGTGCAGGGGCCCCAAGACTTGGACCACCTGCTGCTGCTTTCCCAGGTGCATTAGCAGGGAGCTGGATCAGAAATGGAGCAGCCGGGACTCAAACTGGCACCCGTATGGGATGACAACATTGCAGGCAGTGGCTTAATTTGCTGAGCCACACCACCAACTCCTTGTTTTTATCTTAAAAAATAAAACAAAAACAAAAACCCCAAACCTATGTGTATTTGAGAGATATAGATAGAAATTTTTTTTTTAAAATGTGCATAGAGAAAAATGTATGAAAACATAGCTGAATTTTTTTTAAAGATTTATTTTATTTATTTGAAAGGTAGTGTTAGAGACAGTGAGAGGGAGAGACAGAGAGAGGTGTTCCATCCGCTGGTTCACTCCCCAACTGGCTGCAACAGCTGGAACTGGGCCAATTCGAAGTCAGGAGCCAGGAGCTTCTTCTGGATTACCCACGCGGGTGCAGGGGCCCAACGACTTGGGTCATCTTCCATTTCTTTCCCAGGCCATAGTAGAGAGAGAGCTGGATTGGGAGTGGAGCAGCCAGGACTTGAACCGGTGCCCATGTGGGATGCTGGCATTGCAGGTGTCAGCTTTACCTGTACACCACAGCACTGGCCCCAAGCTGAAATTGTTAACATTGGATATACACAAAAGGGAAAATTAAAAGAGTCTGGTGAGGAGATTAGTAAGTTTTCTTATATACCTCTGGATTATTCAATTTATTTAAAAGAATATTACTTTTGGGGCCAGCGCTTTGGCACAGCAGGTAAGGCTGCTGCCTGCAGTGCTGGCATCCCATATGGGCTCCAGTTCAAGTCCCAGCTGCTCCACTTCTGATCCAGCTCTCTACTATGGCCTGGGAAAGCAGTAGAAGATGGCCCCTGCACCTGTGTGGGAGGCCCAGAGGTGGCTCCTGGCTCCTGGCTTCAGATTGGCGCAGCTCCAATCGTTGTAGCCAATAGGGGAGTGAACCAGTGGATGGAAGAGCTCTCTCTCTCTCTGCCTCTCCTTCTCTCTCTGTGTAACTCTTTCAAATAAATAAATAAATCTTTAAAAAAAGAATATTACTTTATAATAAAAATTCAATGTCACCTAAAGTTAAATAAAGATTAGAAGCAATAGCACATCCTAAACATAAAAGCTATTTAATCAGTCCTTCTGTATGTTTATACATTGGTTGTCAACATTTTTTTTTATTTGAGGAGAGAGAGTACGAGAGACAGAGTTCCTATCCACTGGTTCACTCCCCATGCCTCTAACGGCCTGAATGAAGTTGGGAGGTGAAAACTCAGTTCTAGCCTCCCATGAGAATGGCTGGGACTCAACTACTTGAGCTATCAGCTGCCTTGGCAGGAAGCTGAGATCAGACGTGGGAGCCCTTCAGGATGGGGTGCAGGTATCCGAATCCCTAGGCCAAAAACCTCCCCGTGGTTGTCAATATTTTCCACCTCTGCTGTAAGCTACCAGCTGAGTGGTCATCCGGATTGCTCATGTTCTTTGTTGGTTGAAGATGCTAAGGTCACATGACAATCATGCAACCTAACACATCGCTCAGCTTTATGCTTTCTAGGACCTCACTTCTTTAAGATTTTTTTGAATATTTATCTTAAAGGCAGAGAGAGAAAAAGAGACAGAAAAAGACTTTCCAGCCACTGGTTCACTCTCCAAATACCAACAACAGCTGCGGTTGGGCTAAGGTGAATCCAGGAGCCAGGAATTCCATCTGGGTCTCCCTCGACGGTGACAGGAGTCCGGGTATTTAGGCCATCTTCCACTGCCTTCCCAGGCCATAGCTGAGAGCTGGACTGGAAGCAGAGCAGCCAGGGCTGAACCAGTAAACACTGGTTCCCTTCACTCATTTTAATTAGGAAAACAGGTTTTAATAGCTCTGTCTCTGCAAAGGGGGCAAAGAAACGGAGAAGATGATTATTGTTAATAACTACTTAACAAGCAGTATTATGCTAAAAGTTCTGGGGACTATCTTGCCAAATCTCCACAATTATAGAATGCCTGTGACACAAGTATTACCACTTGAGAAATGAGGAAATTGAGACTGAAAAACTAAAAGTTTGGCTTGCCCAGGGTTCACCACCCCCAACTCAGTAACAGAGCTATAACCGTTCATTCAAAGTAGAGTCACTATAAATCCTAGCTATCCTAGAACAGTTCCAACTTACATCTTGAATCCTGATGTAACTATTGATGGTGTTTTTTTTTTTTTCTATTTCAAAAATGGACTAAAAAAGTTACATGGCCATTTTATCTCAATCCTGGTACTACTGAAATTTGGGGCTGGAAAACTCTTGCTTGTGAGGTGCTCGCCTATGCACTGTAGGATATTTAGCAGCACCCCTGGCCTTTACCCATGAGATGCCAGGAGCACCTCACACCAGATAATGGGAAAAAATAAGTCTCCAGACACTGCCTCAGGCCAAAATTGCTCCTGATTGAGGACCACTGTATCTAAAACCTACACTCATAAAAACTTAACTACAGAAGGATAATATAATCTATTTTATAGATCATGTACTATATAAACTGAATCTACCCTGTAAAGTGGTTAGCACATACTCTGTACTCAAGAAAAGTTAACTTCTTAGTGACATTACTTCGCTTCCCAATTGTAGAGACGTACAAAGGCTAAACAAGTAAAGAACAAGAAGACTGGGCGGGCTTAGCGGTAATAGTTGGTTGGTTGCAATTCTTATTACAGAAGTACAGTGGGAAGGGACCCGGCAATCTCCTGGATACCCGTGTTGTGGAGTTTGATTCTTGATTCCATTTGAGTGTTTTCTTGAGTAATGAACATAACAGCTAGGATGACAGCCAGGGAGTGATGCAGCAAGTTTCATACTTCAGCAAACTTCTTCAGTAATAACAGCTAATAATAGTCAGTGTTCTGTTTTATCCTACTCTTATACTTAGAAATGACCACCATTTCTTTCATACCACCATTTTCCATTTATTAGCAAGAACAGAAGAAATACCAATAGCACCAATTAAAAATGAATCCACATGACTTGTTTTATCCTTACAGCTGTAATAACTAGTAACTAACATGGATTGGAAAGCACTTCGCAAATTTAAAAAGTGCTGTACAGATACATTATAATTATCATCATTAATAAATTAGCCCGATTCTCCTAGTTCAAAAGGCACGTAAGGTCAGATACATGGGCTTCAATGGGGCAAAATGATCACAACCTACGATGTAGCAATGGTTCACAGGTGTTGCAAGCAAGTTTACCCCATGCAATCCTGCAGAGCTGAAGTTACACACCCTTCAAAATATGGAGAATGAAGCTAAAAGTAGACAAGACAGTCTTTCGAGATTTAATGCCTATTTTTAAATAAGACTCCTACCTCTTTTATATTAACTTTCAAATAGATAATATAATTAAACTTCTAAATTGTATATACCCAAATTAAAAACTCTTATTTAAGGTGACTGCAAATTTTATTATTTTATATGAACTGACATTCCAGATCACATGAAAGAGTCAAAGCATTCTGCAACTTCAAAGAGGTCAGATTGGTAACATTTGTGCTTGCACACCCTCAGGGAATATTTTCAGTATTCATTCCAGAATTGTTACTAGAAAAAAACAGCTTTATCCATGCCCTTGCCAGCAGGAGTCTTGGCAAGAGATGGCATTTGGCTGACCATAAATAAAATTCCTTGAATCACCAGTATCTTGATTTAAGAAAGAAATTTTACTGTGTCTTTTATACACAAAAGCTGATTAACAATGGTTAAAAAAACACTACTCCACTTTTTCACAGGTGTACAAAAGGAAATATAATGGAGTTACATTCAACAATAAAGCTTAAAGTTCACTCTAGGTAATAGTTGCATTAACATTCACATACACAAGCACAGAGTTAAGAATATTTCAGGAGTCTTATATTAGCATACAGCATACATATGGGAGACTGATTTCAGGTAACATCATAGGTGTTAGTAAGATTAGCAATTCAGAGTGTACTAGAAAAGGGAAACTAAACCAAAGAGAAGGTGTAAGGCTAGCACACCAAGACAAGTCACAGAATCAGAGAATTGAAAAATCTGCTCACTGTATGTATGAGAAAAGAACATTTTCCTTCAATTTCTGGGTCTCGATATAGTTGGTTAGAGAAGGTTGTGTATTCAAAGTGCACATAATTGTTTCTTAGAAAAGAGAGAGAAAGATCTTTTTATTTAGTAATTAATACATGCAAGAGGCAGCCCCCAGAGTGACCTGAAAGAGTAAAGCTGTGATTGGCAGGTGGCCGGTATAATACAGATGTTCCAGGCAATTCTCTTAAAGCACTTCTGTAGCAGCAACGATCATTTAAATGGCTGAATTCTCTTTTTGAGGGAAGTATAGGGGGGATGTATTCATCATATTTCTCTTTTAAAGATTTATAGCAATAGACTTTCTCTTTTAAATAAATCTATCAAACAACAAACAGCATAAAGTGAGGTGTTGGGGTTTTCTTTCTTCTTTTGCTTTTGCATATGTGTTGTCAGAAAAGGACTTGGCCTTTTCATAAACATTGTGTGCAAAAGAATTCTGAGTAAAGTGAGCACAAGGACATATACAGGAAACACAGCAGGTCTGCTTCTGCTGCCCGGCTAGCCCTCTGTGAGACACTGAACTACAGGCTTGTGGTCTAACGCAGGGTTCATGATTGATGAGCCGCAGCCAACAGACTTTAGGAGCCCCTAAAGCCTTGTTACTGAGGGTAGTTTTGTCCACAAGACGGTGGCCGCCACCTCTTGAGTCGTAAGATTTAGAAAGTCTGGTCCTTTTCACCTTCAGGTTTCCCCTCCAAACTGGTGACTCCTGCTGTCTGTCTGCCTGTACTTCCCAGCCCTTCTTGTCCCCACTAGGCTTGTCCGGCCCATCCCAGCCAGTGTCTGGCACTCACATGCCCACAGGGGTCACACATACCCAGTGGCCACAGACACCCAAGCTGCTCAACCTCAAAACCTCGCAGCCTGCCCTGCGAGTGTCATCAAGACAGGATCCCCGGAGCACAGGGCAGAGAGTCCAACCTCTCACTGGCGGGGCTGGGAAGCCTCTCCTTTGCGGCGGAGGAGAAAGGAAACTTGGGTCTGCTTTTTAGGTTCTGAAAACAAGCCAGAGTGGAGAAAAAGAGTTAACACCAGACTTAGTAAAGCTTCGAAGACAAAACCAGTTACATGGGATCGAGACAGACAGAGGGAACTTTCTGCAGATTGGAGGTTTCTAAGAGGGCTCGTGGAGACGGGAGAAGGGAGCAGGGAACCGCTACGTGGGAGAGATTTGTCATTGTTACAAAAACTGGCTGAGTGGCTTGTTTCCGTCCGGGGACCTCACTGGTCACTGTTGTCAGTCGTGCTGTTCCCTTTCTCCTTTTTCTCCTGGGTCTTGCTACCCTTCTTCTTTTTCTTCTTTTTCTTGGTCTCCTCCTTTTTGCCGAAGGTTATGAAGTCACTTTTGTCAATTTGGTTGTTAGTAGGCTCCTGCCGGATGGAGATGATTGCAGGAGATCCTGGGATAATGAATTTGTCTGGCAACTCACCGGGACCGGTTTGCTTAGGGTTGCCTGGTCCATACTTGAAGGTCCAGCTGTTGCTGTTGACACCAGCGCCGACCGGAGGGGACACCTCTCCCGCCTCTGGTTCTGAAAGACAAACCATCACAAATGGGTGACAGGGTCAACACACGCCCCCGATGCCACTGTGTAGAGAGAGGAAGGCTGCACAGACCGTGGGTCCCCAAGAAAGGGCGATTATTTCTTCAAGCCTGGAAGGGAAGCGCTGTGTTTGGACAAGAGCAGGTAGGCAGACTTTCTAACCAGAGTGCCCAGGAGTCTAGTTTTCTAGTAACATAGTTCTCATTGTTTGTGAAGAATTTCCCAAAGAACATGGCTGTGGCTACCTTGCCTGGGAATGGGATGGGAAATGCACAGGATTTAAAGCAGAAAATGGTACTCTGAGTGCAAAAGGTTAAACTCTGGCTACAAATATTTTTTGACTCCTACTCTATCCGAATAGAAGAGAAATCGGTTGAATCAATTATCCAATCCGAATTCTCCTGTAGTCGTCTGGAGGAGCAGTGAGACAGAGCAGGGAAGAGATGTGGAGAAGCAGGGTGTCAGAGACTCGCCCCAGCAGGTAGGATGACAGCCTGTTGCAGGTTGCACCTCTGTCTGGATGGAGCACCAGGAGCCAACTTCACTTTCCAAACTGAATCCTCTCCCTCGGTGTGTGCCCAGGCTGGGACGCACATTTGAGCAATTATAAGCCAAGTTAATAGATGCAAAACTCGAGACCTGGAAAGCAGGTCTGGGGAAGATTTTTCTGCCAACGGCTGCTTGGGTATTCACAGCATCATCTGTGGGCCATACACAATCATCAACTTAAAAATTAGCCTGCTATAGTTACTGAATTCCGACTACCACCCACAGTTGCCTGGCAGAGCCAGACCCAGCAATTTGGTGGGCCTTCTATGGCCCACGAGCTGGACATTTCCCACACAGCTGTAAAGCATCACGGGACTCCAGAGGAGAAATGGATTAATCATATCTGAAAAAGTTAAAGGGGATTCCAGAGGAGAAGTGAAATTTGCAGTGAGTCTCGGGGAAATAATTCCGCATCTACAGAGGTTTTCGATGCAAATCTTTCCCAAGAGTCTCATTGGAAGATGAAGAATAAAGTGTATCAGTAACTTCTAGAAGAGTAGAAGTCAGAGCCAGAGACAAAAAGTGATGATCTTTCTGGGCAGTGTGATCCCAGTGGCTGTGACACTGAAACCCTTTGACAACACAGCAATGCTTATGTCTCTGACATTGCTCCTTTAGTAGATGAGAAAATATCTACCACACAGGCCACTTACGTTCACTGCAGTCTGGACTGTCTGTGCCCACCATTTCCACTTCTCCACTTCCTACTGCTCCTCAGTTCCTCAACTTGGGGTCCCTGAGCATCACTTTACTTTTTAAAAGGTTTTTATTAATTTATTTGAAAGGCAGAAATACAGAGAGAGAAGGAGAGAGGGAGAGTAAGAAAGGTCTTCCATCCACTGGTTCATTTGCCAAATGGCTGTAATGGTTGGGGCTGGGCCAGGCTGAAGCCAGGAGCTTCATCCAGGTCTCCCATGTGTATGCAGGGGCCCAAGGGCTTGGGTCATCCTCTGCTGCTTTCAGTTGCATTAGCAGGGAGCTGGATAAGAAGTGGAGAAGCTGGGACTCGAACTGGCATCCATATGGTATACTAGCCTTGCAGGGAGAGTCTTAACCTCCCATGCCACAGTGCGGGCCCACGAGCACTGCTTTTCTAACACTGCTTGTGTCAAGTTAACTACAGTACTTCCAAAATCAATGGTCACATTTTAGTCCTCATCTTAGTGAACCTCCCAGCAGCATGTGTCATCCGCTTCTTCAAACTGGTATGCACATGAACTTGTCAGTAGAATAACCCCCATCGGTTCTTAGCTGGACTGGAACCCTGCTATAAAAGGCAGATTAAGAAGAGAAAAACACACAGAAGTTTATTAACGTGTATATGTCATATGTACATGAGAGACAGCCGAGGAGAGGACAGCCTGCAAGGGACAGCTTTCAATTACAGGTGGAATAGCACCTTCAGCAAATTAACAGTAAATTTTAAAAGAAGAAACAGACAAAAGAAAAGGACTTTGAGTGCGGAGAGGCAGCACCTGGGGGCATGGCACGTGCACGACAAAGGCTGGCTGGTAGAGCGTGCTCAAGTCTGCTCCTCTGGTGCCGTCTCCAGGCTGAAGAGAGCCCCAAACTGTCTTCAGTTTTCCCTGGTGGAAGACAGTGGGTAAAATCTTTTGTCTCTGTAAATATATGTCCTGCTTTTAGGCAAACAGCAGGAGGGCGGAGAGCTTTGCTGTATTCGAATCTTCTTAATTGCCTGCAGCTCAAAAACCCTTGACATCTCAGGGTAAGGCAGCATATTCTGGCCCCCCACCCCCAAACACCCTCAGCACCTTTCTCCCTGGCTGTTCTTCCTCAGTTTCCCCGAGGAGCCTCCTCACCTGGGTCACCCGTGTGTTGGAGCTCCCGTGACTTTGGCCCTGAACCCTCTTCTCTACCTCCTCCCCATGCTTTGCTTTCGGGATCTCAGTCACCCACAGGGATGTAAATACCATCAAATATGCTGATGAGATGCAGATTCACAACCGCCTGCATCTCTCCGTGGCCCCATGCCAGGAATCCAACTGCCCATCCAGTATCTGCACACGGGCATCCCAAACTGAAGGAATTTGAAACCAAACTCTTGACCACTCTCATCTATTCCTTTAGAGCCTCAGCGAATAACAACCCACGTATCCCACTGCTGAAGCCAGGAGATTCGGAGCTATTCATTTTCCCTTCTTCTTCATTCTCCATTTATAATACACCACCAATACCTGTACGTTCTGCCTTCTAAATGTATATATTGCATCTGTAGTCTTCTCTCCATTTCCACTTTCTCGGACATCACTCTCTCTCCTCTGCTTCACAGCCAAGCCTGCCCCTTGTTCAACCTGCTTCCACTTTTGCCTCTCTCTAATCCTCCACACAGCAGCCAGAGTCATCTTTATGCCTAAAAGCATTTATCCTTTCCTAAAAATTGCAGTATAATATAAATACAGTAAAATCCTTTAAAAATAGAAATCAGATTACATCACTTCCCTGCTGAAAATTATTCAAAGACTTTCCACTGTCTTGAAAAAATAAAAATCAAACTCCTTACCATAGTATATAAACCCATTTTTTTTTTTTTTTTTTTTTTTTTTTTTTGACAGGCAGAGTGGACAGTGAGAGAGAGAGAGACAGACAGAAAGGTCTTCCTTTGCCGTTGGTTCACCCTCCAATGGCCGCCGCGGTCGGCGCGCTGCGGCCGGCGCACCGCGCTCATCCGATGGCAGGAGCCAGGAGCCAGGTGCTTTTCCTGGTCTCCCCATGGGGTGCAGGGCCCAAGCACCTGGGCCATCCTCCACTGCACTCCTGGGCCACAGCAGAGGGCTGGCCTGGAAGAGGGGCAACCGGGACAGAATCCGGCGCCCCGACCGGGACTAGAACCCGGTGTGCCGGCGCCGCAAGGCGGAGGATTAGCCTGTTGAGCCACGGCGCCGGCCATAAACCCTTTTAATAATCTGATTTTTTTTCTTTTCCAATCTCTTCTAAAAATGTCCTTCCTACCACTGTAATCCAGCCACACAGGCCCTCTTTCAGTTCCTCAAACATCCTATGGAACTGCTTTTGCCTCAAGATCTGTTCACTTATTTTCCTTTGGTCTCAAATGACTTCTCCATTCTTCACATCACTCCTCTTTCTCAAGTCTGTATTCCAACGCAACCTCCTCAGAGTGAACTTCTAGCCAGGCAGCACCCTTTCAGAGGCAGGAAATACACCTGTTCATTCACCGGCTTATAACCAGTGCCTAAAACAATTCCTGACCCCTTACAGCTTTTTAATACGTACTTTCTGGGGGCTGGCGTTGTGGTGTAGCAGCACTACTGTGCTTCCAATCCAGCTCCCTGCTAATGCACCTGGGAAAGCAATGGAAGATGGCCCAAGTGCTTTGGTCCCTGCCACTCATGTTGGGAACCTGGATAGAGTTCCAGGCTCCTGGCTCTGGCCTAGCCCAGGCAAATGACTATTGCGGCCATTTGGGGAATGAACCAGTGGATGGAAGATCTCTTTCTCTGCCTCTCCCTCTGTGTCATTCTGCCTTTCAAATAAATGCAATAGATCTTTAAATAAATCATTGCTGGTTGAGTGAATGAATGAACTGGTGCGAGAGGCGGAAGTGGCAGCCGCTCTCCACTGACAGCACTCTCAGAGAACCTCAAGACAATGAGGTAATGCATGCAAGGTGCCAGACCTCATCCTTGGCACAGTGTAAGGGCTCTATATATGGCATCACATATGGCCTGGGAAGTACTGCACAGCTCTTGGGGCTAGGGGGGCAGCATAAGGATATTTCAAATTTACTGCAAGCACTAAGGAGAGACAGCAAGAAGCTTTCTTCCCCAAACCTTTGTCCTTACATCATGCTTCCCCAGCACAACTGATATAACACTCTGAAAAGGGGGCAATATTTTTTCTCTGAGACTTAGGATTCATTCTTCTAAAAATATTTGTATTTACAGCTGAGAGGCAGAGAGACAGAGACAGAAAAAGAGAGGGGTCCTATTCACTCCTCCAAATGTTCCCCAATGGCCATGGCTGGGCTGGGATCAAGCAGGGAGCTAGGAATGCAATGCAGGCCTCCCCCATGAGTGTCAGGAGCCAGACTGGGACTTGCAGGGTCTGCATTAGCTGGAGGCTGAAGTCAGGAGCCAGAGCTGGAAACTGAACCAAGGCACTCTGGTGTGGGATGTGGGCGACCTAACAGGCATATTAACCACTAGGCCAACTGCCCACCACCCTGAAACTAAGACTAATTTCTTTTTTGTTGTTTATCTATATTTATTTAAGATTATTTTTTTTTGAAAGAATTACAGAGAGGCAGAAGCAGAGACAGAGAGATTTTCCATCCACTAGTTCACTACCCAAATGGCTACAACAGCCAGGGCTAGGCCAGGCCAAAGCCAGGAACCAGGAGCTTTATCCAAGTCCCTGACATGGGTGCAGGGGCCCAAGCCATCCTCCACTGCCTTCCCAGGTGCATTAGCAGGGAGCTGGATCGGAAGTGGAGCAGATGGGACTCCCATACGGGATGATGGACATCGCAGGAAGTGGCTTAACCCATCATACCATACACAGCCCCAACTAAAACTAATTTCTACCATCTTTCTAAAATACCCAATCTGTAATTGCGCTCAATCAGAATCTGCCTGTTTACATTTCAAACACAGGCTCTGTCTGAGTCTGAGACAAAAATAAGAAATGTATTTAAAAACCTCTGATTTGGGGTGGGTGTTTGGCACCGTGATTAAGATTCCGCTTGGGATGCCCACATCCCATATGGGAGTACCTGACTTCATGCTCCACTTCAGGTTCCAACTTCCTGCCACTATGCTCCCTTGGAGGCAGCAGGTGACGGCTCCAGTACTTGGCTCCCTGCCACCCATGTGGGAGACCATATTGGGTTCTAGGCTCCTGACACCCAGCTGTGCATTATGCAGGCATTTGGGGAGTAATCGGGCAGAAGGAAGATCTGTCTGTGTCGCTGTTTCTAATTATCTTCAACTACAACCAGGGCTCTAGATAAGGCCTTAGGCCTGTCATCCTGAGATGCAGAACTCATTAAAGGGTGTTAATGACCATGTCCAGAGGCAAGGAAGCCCCTCACAGCAGGACTGCTAAGAGCGAATCAGCTACTTCTACTTGTAACTGACCTTCTTTGGCAGGGCCTAACTCCAGCAAGGGGCCAGTCCCAGCAAACAATCCATCAAGGAAGGGCTGCTTCTCTCAGGACTGCCTCCATTCTCCTACCCAGCTCACCCCCAAAGACAAACCCAAATTTGAAATTCAGTCAGGATCCAGGTAAGTGGAGCTCTCGGAGCCTAGAAGGAGGGTTTCAGACATTCAGTGAGCAGGCAAGAATCTGAATCTTCAGGTCGAACCCTTCTCGCATGTTCAGATGACAAACCAACAGTACTTAAAAGTTCTAATAGAGTATGCTCATAATTATAAAGAAAGAAGCTTTTCCCTTTTTTTTTTTTTTTTGGTATTGGTTAATTTCTTCACAATGAGTAAAGATATATTTTAAAGTCAGAGCAATATGCATTTAAGAAATCACATAGATCTTCATCTTTCATTTTTAACACTGTCTCTTGTAAGTAATTGGCCACTTCATGTAATCCTATAAATCCACTGTAGGCACTGCCCCAGGGTCTTTTGGGCAGAATTCCCAGCTTCCTCTTTTCAGCTAAAGGAACTCTGCCTTCCTGAGCCTCCAGGGATTAAGAACGGCCCAAGGCTTTGCCCACGCAGCTGCAAGCACATGTCCTGAACACTGTGAAGCCAAGGACAGGTTTGCAAACTCATCCGGAATCCCAGCTCTGAACTGCTCTGGGTAATTACTGAGGCCAGGAAGCATCTTCTGCTCCGCCCGGATTTCCCCAGACAGAAGGGCACAAAGTCACCTGGAGCACACGTTCAGCAACGTTCTCGGAGGGGCTCAGCCTGGAGACCGCTAAGGGTGCTTAATTCCCTTTTCCTCTCTTCACCCTGCTTTGTTCTGCTACCAGAGAACCTCAGTTCACTCATCCATAAAATGGAGAGAATCATCTTCCCGCCTACATCACAGGGGTATCAACACTTACTGCATCCCTCCCGTGTGCCCAGTGCAGGGCTGAGTAGCTCTGTATGAAATATGATTGTGGTTCTTGCAAGAACTGCAGCAAGTAGATATGGCTAACAGTAATGTCTGTTTTATAGATAAGGAGGCTGCGGCCCCATGGTAAAGCCTGGGACTAAAATCTAGCTATAAAACTCACAACTTAAACTGTATGTACATCAACGTCCTTTGGTAACCCTGAAGCACTACAGAGATGCAGCAATTATTATGGTTATTATCTGTTTCGCTGCCATGTGTGCAGGAGCCTCTCTAAGCTAGACTCGGTGGAAAAGAGAAGAGAAGGGGGAGGGGTGTGAGCGTGGGGGGAGGGGTGTGGATGCGGGAATGACAAGTCAGGAAAATCACATCCCCCTGTCTCCAGGTCTCCACCCCGCCCTCACACTCCCCATTCAACCCTTTGTTACCATCTCTGGATTGCAGGGCTAAGGTTAATAAAGAGCTTCCAGAAAACCCATCATTTTGATTAAAGCCGGGGCCTATCTTGCCAGACAGCACCCTGGAGTCTGCCGGCTCGGCTAAGTCAGAGTAGCCTGCAGAGGCTATTAAATGATTACAGCCGCTTCCGGCGCGGCCAGACGCTCCGCAGGACTGCTCGCTCCCGGAGCGGGCGGCGGCCGCAGCCCTGACTGCCCAAGAAGGAGGCCAGGCACGCGATGCTCTGCAGATTCGGGGTTTGCAAGTGAGCACCAGGCTTCCTGGGCAGGGCCACCTTCCTTCTCCCTGGTCCTGGCTCCTCTGCTCCCCAAGCAGTCCCTGCAGTCTTTCAAGCAGTTTGCGCCTTCTTGGCTGTGAGCAACCATTTCACTTCTCTCTGAGCCCGAACTTGGCAGATTGTAGAATCATAAGCAAATGTTTAGGCTGACCAAAGGGCAGAAGCCATCAGCTATCAGCCCTCCGAAAGCCCAGGTCCTACATCTCAATCTCCTTCCCCACCCCCTCTCCAGCTATTTGTGGGGCTTGCAGCCTGAATGGACAAGCTCTGCCTCCCCCTGCCCACCAGTCCTTTATGAATTGGGCAGAGCTAATCTGAGTAATCACAGCCCACAACACACAGGGGAATCATGGCCTGAAACCCAAATCCTGTGCAGGATCAGAGAGCGAGGGAGGGAGAAAGCTAAAACTACTGGGGCCAGCATCCCCCTGTGCTTCTTAGTCCTTCATTTTCCCCGGAAACCAGGGAAGGGGAGGCTGCACGCCCTGTTCTCTGCAAAGCCTCGGCTCTGTCATCAGCATGTCCCGGCTGAAACCTGGCTGCAGCATGTAAGCCATGTGATGTTCTGCAAATTACTTACTGTCTCTGGGCCTCAGTTTTCCTCTGTAAAGGAGATAATAATAGCCCCCGCTGCGTTGAGCTGTTATAGGATTAGATGGGATTATCCTAGAGCATTTAGCACAGTGCCTGTTGTAAAAACTCATTAAACTGCCTTTGTGAGATCAGAGCAATAGAAGAGTCGTTTGGTTTTTTAAAGATTTGATTGATTGCTTATTATAGATCAGGCAGCTTATTAAGCATTCTGCATATTCATTTATTGAAATGGAATCTTGACTCATCACAATTAATTTAATTACACCTTTATTTATTTATTCATTTAAAAGATTTTCTGGATGTTTCTTCATCTATTTTCATCTACTTGAAAGGCAAGAGTGACCAAGAAACAACTTCCATCTGCTGGTTCACTCCCCAAATGCCCATAATAGTCAGGGCTGGGCCAGGCTGAAGCCAGGCGTCCTGAACTCCATTCAGGTCTCCCACGGGAGTGGCAGGGACCTCAGTACTTGAGCCATCATCCGCTGCCTCCCAGGATGCATCATCAGGAAGCTGATGGGAAGCGGAGGTGCTAGGACTCAGGCCTCTGAAGTGGGGGCAGGTGTCCCAAGCAGCAGCTTTACCCACTGCACCACAGTGCTCACCCTGTTTCAAAGGAGTTTTATTTTACAGATAGGAAATCTGAAGGCTGAAATTACAGCAAGACAATTTTTCCTGAATCACAATGGAATCTGATAATGAGGCTGAAACATTATTCTCACACACATGCCCCATTTTTGATTTCTTGTGAAGTCTGAGGGGTGGGAGAGGAGCCAGAGAGGAACCTGACTTCCAGGGCTAAGTGTTTTGATCCTTGGAGTTGGGAAGGCTGTGTGTGTGTGTGTGTGTGTGTGTGTGTGTGTGTGTGTGATGGAGCCCAAGGGAGCTGTGGCTCCTGGGTGCTTCACCCTGGCTGGCTGGGATGCCTCTATCTGGAAGATTCTGTGGCTGTTTGGTGCCTTGAGCCACAGCTGGGCTAATTTTCAGTAATCTTGGAGCGGAAGAGATAAATACACTTGGCATATTTTTGAAGCCACAGCTCTTGCTTTGTGCCCAAAATAACTCTGTCATTTCTAGGTTAAGAGTATAAAGATACCATGAGCTGCGAGCTCAGACTCAAACACTGGGATGGCCGCGTTCAGACCACCCGGCTCTCCACACTCAGCTTTAGAAAATAAACCTTTTGTTTTCTTTTTTGACTCCCACAACCCAGCAGGGCTCAGGCAGCCTGGCCTTGAGTTTTCTACCTTATTTCCTGGTTGCTAAAGTCCCCCAGCGTGTAGGGAGGGCAATTCCTCAAAAATCCTCCTCCTTCAGCCAGCTATTCTATCCTGGGGGCAAGAGAACGCTGAAGACGCAGGCTCTGGGGTCACACAGATTCGGGGTGGGGGTCTCAGCTTCACCAGCTCTTTGCAGTGTAACCTTGAGCAAGGACCCTGGCCTCTGGGTGCCCACTCTTTCATATGGAAAACAAAGACAGCAACATTCCTCTAATGGGATTGTGAGCAGTAAGAAGCCACAGCGCTAGCTCCGCTCGTAAATCAGAGAGAGTGACGTAAATCAGAGAGACTGACGTCTGGCACGCAGAACACTGAAATAAAGTGCAGTACTGCTACCATGCAGTATTCCTCTAGGGGCCTGACCGCCCCTTTAACCACCGATTCCTGGAGCCAGGACTGTTCCCGACACTCCCCTCCCAGCCAACCCTGCCCATGTCCCCAGGGGTCACTGAAGAGTCCCCGCTGTGCGGTTTTCCAGGTTAGAAACGGTTGCTAGGGAGACAGCTCTTCTCGGGGGCCCTCTGAAGGAGGCAAATGATGAAACCAAGCCCCTCCACGGTGCTCCGGGTGCAGGGCCAGGGCTCCAGGCTCTCAGTCTCCCTCCCAGAGCCGAAACTTTCTTTACAAATCAGCCTCTTACTGAGTAAAACGAATTCACTCAGTTGAGGGCGTGGCCCAGCTAACCCTGATCATAGGTCACTTATCTCCTCTACAGAGAAAAAGTAACACCCCCTGCCACCTGTGTGGAGGGTACACACAAAATTGTTAGCAGTGGTTGCCCCACTGTAGGCGAGCGGGACTGAGAGAAATGGACATTCTATTATGAACAATGCTGTAGTATTTAGTATTTACTTCAGCAATGTGATTGCAGTATATTTTAAATATATATTACTTTAAAATGCATACTTACAAAAATGTGAAGAGGCACCCAGTAACCACTGGCTCTGGTTATTTCTGTGGAGCGTGACTGGAAGCAGGAAACGAGGCACTACTGGTTTTATTTTAGTTCTGTACAGATTTAATCTGTCATGATTTTTTTTCTTTTATAATTAAATCAAAGATAGACATTAAAAAAGCACACTAGCTCTGTACAGCTGAAAAATGAGCTGAGACAAAATGTCACTGCCCCAGATACCCTGCCCCAGAACTAGGACTTGGAGCCAAAGGATAGTAGGGGCCCCCTTGCTAATCAATGAAGAAGTTCAAGACAGTCACAGCACGGTATTAAGGCCAGCAAGGGCCTTCCAGGGCCCAGGAACCCAGCCTTGCGGGCACCAGAGCCCCCAGTGCCGTTTCTTCCTTCCGCACAAGCTCATGGCAGGAGTCTTCCCTAGGTTTCCCACTGCCTGCCTCACCGGAAACTCCAAACTCCTTGAGGCGTCCTCATTCTGCCTAACAATAAAATGGCTCTGGCTTTGGTTGGGTTTTCAAACTTTCCTCCTGTACCCTCCCCCCTCACGTTACAATCTGTGCATCTTACAACCTGGCAGCAGGCCCAGGCTCTGTGTTGCTGTGTCACTTCTCAGCCTTGAGCAACCATTTCTAGACAAGCCATGCTGGAGGTACAAAATACTGAGGGTACAAAATGGAGAGACTGTCAGTAAGAGTGCTACCGCCCTCGAAGCAGCCAGGTAGGGCAGGGCCCTGTGCGCCCCCAGGGTCCCCTCAACTCTGGGCCGTTGTGGCACCACACCCCTTAATCTGGCGAAGCCATTCTCAGTGCCCTGACTGCCCAGCATTGTGCTCAGCACCAGGAGTACCAGATAATCACAGCTGTGCAGGACTTTCTGTGCTTACCATGAGCTGACGGCTGTGCATCATCTCATTCAATGCTTCCCACAGCCTACAGTTTTTCCTTTTACCCTTTAATAAATGAGGCTGTATAATTAGGAAGTGGTACAACAGGGATTTGCAGCACCATGCAAGGCCACACGCCCTGACGGAAGGCAAAATCTAATCAAACCCACCCTTCACTCACTACATTTCTCAGATCACATCTACCAGAATTACCTAAGAATATCTCCAAGGTCATTTCCTTGTATTAAAATAATTTTTAAAGGGGTCGGTGTTGTGGAATATATAGTTGGTAAAACCACTGCCTGCAATGCAAGTATCCCATATGGGCACAAGCTCCTGTCCCAGCTGCTCCACTTCCAATCCAGTTCCCTGCTAATGTGCCCAGGAAAAGTAGCAGAAGATGGCCCAAGTACTTGGGCCCCTGCACCCTCGTGGGGGACCTGGATGAAGCTCCTGGCTCCTAGCTTTGGCCTGGCCCAATGCTAGCTGTTGCAGTCATCTGCGGAATGAACCAGCAGATGGAAAATCTTGCATTTTCTCTCTGTAACTCTGACTTTAAAATAAATCTTTAAAAAAAGAAATAAATAACAAACCCAGTGGCTCTCCATTGCTGTTAGACAAACTAGTGAGTTTTCAAGATATTTAAGGCCTTGCGGAATCTAACTTGTCTCCCTTTTTGATCTCATTTCCCCGAAGCTCTGGATCCCGTCCCGCTGATCAAACATTCTCATCACATCCAGCCAGCCAGTGCCCTCGTGTCATGTGTTTTGTGTATGTATTTTTCCCTTTGCCTGGACTTTTCTTCCTCCTCGCATCCTACTTCCCATCCTGTGCTAGTCAGTATTAAATAATCTCTGACTTGGTCCTCTAAATTCCCGATTCCATCTTCTGAGGTCCCACAATATGCATTATTCACAGTCACCGAGGCAGGATCTGGACCCTGTGAAAACATTCTGGGGCCCCTCTCAGGACAGGGGACCAGCTTACCTCATTCACAAGGGGTCTGTATCGATTGCAACATGCACAGGTCCTGGGTGCCCCTCTGGACAGGCCCTGGTAGTTGCCCCTGCTCCCATCCTCTTCACTGGACCTGCCTACGTATGACACTGTTGTGGTCCTTGTCACACCACACTGCGGAATTTACCCCTTGACATTCATATTTTTCTTGACATTTCTCCCTTCCCTACCAGCTGAGGGGGATGGGACTGGGTTATAGTTGATACGATATTCGCATGACCAGTGCTTGGTGAACGATTGATGACTACCTGAGCATGGATGTTTCCAACCAAATTCTATACTGAAGTCAAGCCAAGCAAAGTGCCCTGGACAGGATACATTGCATTTCACTTCTATGTGTGTGTGTGTGTGTGTGTGTGTGTGTGTGTGTCTGTGTGTATGAGAGAGGGAGGGAGGGAGGGAGGGAAAGAGAAGTGAGGGAAGGGGGAGTGAGGGCTTTAAAAAGAGAAAAGTAGTGATGATGAGAGTGTAGAGCTCTAGGGAGGAGGTTTACTGAGGGTCTTCCTAGTGCCCTTCAAATCACAACCATGTAGAAGGCCATTATCCTTTTATCCATTAGGTTGTGACCCTAAGTGAGAAAAGACCAAAGAACCCAATTCGTATTTCTAAATCCCCAAAGAAGCTCATCTTCTCTACAGAAATTTCCCAAAGGCAAACATTCAGAATCAATCGATGCTTGGCTCACCAGATGGGAAGTGATGTGACATTGAGCACTGACTAAACACAGCACCACCGACTGCAGACTGCAGGGACCGAAGTTAAGCCAACATGCTGGTGACACAGGGGCCCACAGGGGCTGCCGGCCTCTGAGGAGGCCCTCTCTGGGATCGCATAGCATAATCCCTGTCATTAACATCTGCTGCTAAGAGTACAGAGCGGCCCTAAGCTTCAGCGGTGCCCAACCTGTTAACAGGAAGCAGCTAGTGTGAGACTAGATCGCCACACAAGATGTTCCTGGAAAGCAAACCAGTCCTGAGGCGCATCCATATCCACATAATCGGCCCCAAACCCATCCCCAAGGCGGGAAGCATCACGAGGAACACAGATGGGTCTTAGGAGTACTCACCAAAGGGTCACCCCAGCCCCAACTCCCAACACAGTCACACCAAGTCACACCTCTCTCCTTCCTCTCGGAATCCCCTGCATACCAGTCAGCTTTTTGTCACTACTCAAAATACCCAAGAAAAACTAGTTATGAAGAAAGTAAGTTTATTTTGGCTCACAGTTTTAGAAGCTCATCGTCCAAGATCAGGTGACCCTATTGGCCTGGCACCTAAAGGGAAGTAGATGGGAGAATGCAGACAGAAGAAGACTGTATGGTGAGCCAGGAAACAGAAAACAGGGAGAATGCTTGCTCATATCTATGTGGTTTCTCATGTCTATGTGGATCATGGTGCCCTACCCTAACAACCCCGTACCAGCCAATCACTCCCCAAAGACCTCATCTTCAGCTACCATAATTGGGTCAAGCCTCCACTCTGTAAGTGTCATCAGTCCATGATGCTGCATGAATTAGGGATCCAGATCCTGTTGCAACTACAGCACCTCGGTATACATTTAATCTGATTTCACTTTTTATTTTTATTTTTTTGACAGGCAGAGTGGACAGTGAGAGAGAGAGAGACAGAGAGAAAGGTCTTCCTTTTTGCCGTTGGTTCACCCTCCAATGGCTGCCATGCTGCGGCCGGCGCACCGCGCTGATCCAATGGCAGGAGCCTTATCCTGGTCTCCCATGCAGGTGCAGGGCCCAAGCACTTGGGCCATCCTCCACTGCACTCCCTGGCCACAGCAGAGAGCTGGCCTGGAAGAGGGGCAACTGGGACCGAATGTGGTGCCCCGACGGGGACTAGAACCCAGTGTGCTGGCGCCGCAAGGCGGAGGATTAGCCTATTGTGCCGCGGGACCTGCCTAATCTGATTTCACTTTGACACATGCTAGATGCATTCAAAGCAGGCCACATGCAATACCCCATCCCCTGGCATCACAGTACAGAGAGTGGCCTTTCCACCAGCTACCAATGCCTGATGATAGACCCTTTCAAGATGGGCCTGTAGGGGCCAGTGCTGTGGCATAGCGAGTAAAGCTGCTGCCTGTGGGCACTGGCATCCCACATGGGCACCAGTTCGAGTCTTGGCTGCTCTACTTCCAATCCAGCATCCCTGATAAAGGCCTGGGAAAGCAGTGGAAGATGGCAGAAGTGCTTGGGCCCCTGCACCCACCTGGGAGACCTGGAAGAAGCCCTAGCTGCTTTCAGCCTGGCCCAACCTGAGCTATTGTGGTCATCTGAGGAGTGAACCAGAGTCTCTCTTTCTTCTCTTTCTAACTTTCAAATAAATAAATCTTTAAAAAAAAAAAAAAAAAGATTGGCCTGTAAACGACCCAAAGAATACTATCCTCCCTTGCTTGTTCACCAACACTGAAATAATACTCTCAAGCCTGTGGCAGAGCACTATCACTTAGCCTTTGACATAATAATAACAAGGCAGTGGAAACGATTTCCCTCTTCTCTTCACCTTTTCACCTCTGCCCACAGAGAGGGGGATACCCATCAAATCAATGCTCCCATCCTTTAGGAAGAAAATGTTCATCTTTAGCTCTATTTTCTTACTTACTCTTCGCAAGAAGAGCAGTTTATCTGATTAGAGATTCCTGATGTCTGAATTTATATAGGCATGCTTCTTGGTTGGACAAAATCACTGTGTTTTCATGACACGCCTCACCTTAACTCCCTGTTTCTCCGTTCTAGCTCAGTCTCCATTGGGTAAACAAATCAGAACAGGTCCCCTCCTTACCAAGAGAGAAATCTGTCATCATTCATTTTCTTCCCTTGCATCTGGGAAGTTGGAGACCTTGTAATATTCTCCAGTTCATCTTTATCAATAATAAACTTGATGCTAATTTTGATGACTCAGTTGGCTGCTTGCACCTAATTAAGATTTGGAGGAAAAGGAGAGTATGATTAATTAGTTTCTACCAGACTTTCAACAATTCATAGCTTTCAAAAGGGCTTTAACATATAGTCCACACTCACTACACCCTCTTCATGGTCCTAATATGCACCTTATTTTACCTTCAGTGTTACTGAAACACACACCCAAATCTGCACTCTCTTGTATGCAATTTGGCGTGCAACTAAAGTAAACACCCCTGCCGTGGAGACTTCTCCCCTTGCCACAGACCCAAAGGGTATTCACTGGACTCTGGCTGACTATGGGCATAGAAATGTAAAAGGTATGTTCCTGGGGAAAGCAGTATCTGTGACGCAAAGTCAAAAAGACAAAAGGGAAGCCTTGGGAAATGTCAAGTCACTGCTCAGCGTGGTCCATGAGCGCTCCCTCGAACAATGGCTGCAGTCTGATGTTGGAAGTAAGCCCAAGCTGGTGGGTTTTTTTGGACTATCAACAGCAAACCGGCTGCTTAGACTTCCTGTACAGAGCAGGCTTTATTTTAAAGTGTATTTGGCTGTTTTACAGGCAATAGCAGCTATAATCTAGAGGTCTGAGTACACTGTTCGGGATTTGGTAGACGAGGGTTCCGGCTCTAGTAATGGTAAATTTCTTACTCTGTGTCTCTTGTGGATCCAAGTCCAGTTCCTAAGTCACCTTTCCTACCCTCCTCTCCTAGAGCTCTGATGTCGAGTCTGACTTCTACAGAGCTCTCAATGCCCTGACTCAACAGCAGCACAACATTCTCCCCCTGATTTCCTGAGCTCCCCGCCCTCTAGCCCACTCCCTCAGAGACGGGCTGTTCCAGGCAGCGCCACTGCCGATGAAGCTGTCCATCCCCCACAAGATGGCGAGAGGCACAACGTCCACCTCCAAGTCCCAGTCTTGTCCTGACTGTGGCTAAGAGACTCCCAAGTACTGAGGCACACAAAGTCTCTTCTCCAACCCAGACTCATCGCCAGGCTTCCTAGCTGTGAAAAGTCACGGGACCCCTCCCTAGAGGCCCCCGGTCTTCAGCCAGTGCTAGACCTCAATATGTTTCTCCAGATTAGGCAATGACCTTCTCAATTGCAAAGTGAACTGCTTCTGAGAAGATGAATTTTTCAAGTTCCCTGGGAATCTGGGCTGAGTTCCTCTGCAAGTGTTTGCCATGACAGAGTCTTGCTGTTGCTGGCTTCATTTCTAGTGTGCTGGTGTCAGCGAGGCTGAGGACAAGGAATGCTGGGGCTACAAAGGCTGAAGGAATTACAAACGGTCAGTGCTGCTCTGCCCTCACCCCCAGGTCATAAGCTGATTTTTCCTGCACAGGCACTTCCCAGCGAAGGGCTCCAAGACCTCTGATTCTAAACAGCCCCAGCATCTTTCCCACAGAACAGCACAGGCTCTCACCCCTGCATTGACCCCTCCCTGCAAAGCTCTCCGACACATGGGCTGCCTGTCATCTTTGAGCGGAGGCAGGTGACAACATTGACTTTCCTGTGTTCCTGTCCCTTTGTGACACGAAGGCTGAATTTCAGAAACCTGAATTTCTCTCTTGACAAAGGGCTAAAAATTCGGTGACAAAGAACAGTGTGTGGAGAAGGCAGGAAGGGAGGGTCACTCAGAAGCGCTTTTCTTCCACACAACGCTCTTAACCTGCAGGACAAGGTGCACGGTTTTCTAAGACAGGCTCAAAAGTTGTTTCTCATGATGGGGCTAGACTACATTGCTCCAGTGTAACTGTCACACCAAAGGGATCAATGAAAACACACAGAACTCCAATGAGGCTTTGTTTCCTGCCCCTGCATTAGCCTGCCTCTCTGCCTCCCTGGGATTTGAAGGAAACTGAAGCCAGGGGGAAAACTGTTGGCTGTCTGTTTCTCCTCACTGCACCCTTTACAAAGGATGCTGGGAGCCAACATCTGATGTCCATACCACCTCCGTTTGTGGCGACTGTTATGGGAGAGTTTCTTTTATTACGTATCAGGGCTCCAACCTTGACTGTATTCTGCCCTGGGCTATAATCCTGAAAACATGGTGTGGGACAAATCAGAGAAGTGTGGGAAATACAGGGTGTTTAGGGAAAGAACTACCTCAGAAGCTATCTATCTGATTAATTTCAGAAAACCAGGAAATCTCTATTCCAGTCTTGTGTACATGATCTTAAAAAATGAAAGGCTTAGAGTATTCTCCTAAGAAGGAAATGAAGAGGGGTTGACGCTGTGGCTTAGTGAGTAAAGTCTCCGCCTGTGATGCCAGTTTTCTCTATTGGCGCCGGTTCGTGTCCTGGCTGCTTCACTTCCAATCCAGCTGTCTGCTATTGGCTTAGGTAAAGCCATGGAAAATGATCCAAGTGTTTGGGTCCCTGCTATCTACGTAGAAGACCTGGATGAAGCTCCTGGCTCCTGGCTTTGGCATGGCCCAGCCCTAACTATTGCAGCCATTTGGGGAATAAACCAGAGAATGGAAGACTGACTTTTCTTTTCTTATCTTTTCTTTTCTTTTGTTTTCTTTTCTTTTCTTTCCTTCCCTTCCCTTTCCTTTTCTTTCTTCCTTTCTTTCTCCCTCTCTCTGTAACTCAAAGAAATAAATCTTAAAAAAAAAAATGAGGAGGTGAGGAAAACAATAAATGGATGGAGCAGGCAAACCCTTAAGCTTCCTAGCTTGCTTCCTTTATCGGGGAAGGGAACCTTCTTTCTGCCAAGAGCCATGTGGATATTTATAAATCATTCATGGGCCACACAAAATTATCAACTTAAAAATTAACTTGCTATAGATTTGTTGAATTTTGAGTCCTGCCTGAGATTGCCTTCGCAGGGCCTGACTAAACAATTCAAGGTTCTTATATGGCCCATGGGCCAGATGTCCCCCACACCCAGTAGGTAAAAGATGCTCATTCCCCTTCCCTGCCATCTTGCTCCCTCGCCCCCCAGGCTGGGCCAGAACAAACTCTGTGTTCATCAAAAGCTACCTACAGAACTACAACCAACACAATGAGCTCCTCACCCCCAGAAAGGGAAAGTACATCTTCCAAGGACTTTCCTTAGCTGGGGGTACTGAGCAGAGCTGGCACCCCTGGGCTAGCAGGTGGAAGGTGAGAGCGGAGGACATGGGCAGGAGACAGCTGCCCCACTCACAAAAATTCCTGCTCTCATTTTTTTTCCAAATAAGGCTATGCACACACCTCCCAGGACTGCCATTGCCATGGCAACAGCAGAAGTTGAGGGTGAGCAGGTTAGTGGAACAGCATGCTTTCTAAATTCTCCAACAAGGCCGGAGGCTGCACTTACTCATGCAATGGAAAAATTCATGTTGACAGTGCTCCTAAATGGATTCCAAAAATCTTAAGGATCTTGGTTGCTTTCTGAGGGAGAATAAGGGAGTCTCCAGAGAGTCTCTCCGTGGGGAGTTGGTTTTGTCAGAGATGTAGGAATTCCCCTATAAAACCAGGGCACTTAAAATATGTCAGTTTTCTACTGAATAAAGAGATGTGGCAAATCAGGAAAAATGCAATCCCCAAGGAAACAAAGAAACAGGACTGTCCTTAAAAACCTTCTCCACAGGGGCATTCATCTATAGGGGCATCATAGATGCATTGTGGCACAGCAGGTAGAGCTGCCACCTTCGATGCTGGCATCCCATGTGGGTGCCGTTTGTGTCCCGGCTGCTGCACTTCTGATCCAGCTCCCTGCTAATGGCCTGGGTAAAGCAATGAAAGATGGCACAAGTGCTTGGGCCCCTGCCACACATGTGGGAGACACAGACGAAGCTCCTGGCTCCTGGCTTCAGCCTGGCCCAACGCTGACCATTGCTGCCATCTGGGGAGTGAATCAGCAGGACAAAGATCAATCTCCCTCTCTCTCTCTCCCTCTCTCTCTAATTCTGACTTTCAAATAAAGAAATAAATGTTTTAAAAATGAAAAATCATCCATAACAGTCTTCCCATAGAGGTAACTCAGAACAACTTGGGACTAGATTTTAAAGTTGAAGAATTTATTCATTCCTTATAAAATTATAAAAATGACCAGGCTTTAAACACCTTTTGTTCTCAGGCTTTGTAATATAAGGGTATTTCTAAAAGTTATTGTAAAAAAATTTTAAAAACAAATTTTGCTGCAAAAAAATTTGAAATCCCATGTACATTTTTCCATAATATGCCTTTTTTGCAAACTTTTTGAAGATCCTTCATATGTGTGTATTATCTCATTTAACTCTTGCAATAATTTTATAACATGGACACCATTATTATCTCCATTTTACAGAGAAAGAACTGGGAATCAGAAAAGTGAAGCAATGGTCCCAGGAACATACAATGGTCCCACTGGCAGAGCTAGAATTCAGAGTCGCTCTGACTTCACAGCTCCAGCCCTTAGCAATGATCCCGCTGGTGTGGGGAAAGGTTGCTAAACTGATGCCTTCCTTGTACAGTTCCGGCACCTCCAAAGCCACCAGACAGTATCAGAAACACTTTCTGTAGACCGATTCTTAAACTAGCGCACACCAGGATCACTTGCTAAAACAGATTGGTAGGCCCCAGCCGGAGATTTTCTGACTTGCCCCTGAAAATCTCTAGGGCAGGCCCTGAACATCTGTATTTCTAACAAGTTTCCAGGTAGGGTAGCAGGTGCTGCTCCTCCAGGAACCATACTTTGGCAACCACTGTCTAGCCGCTGGGAACTCAGGTTCTCCAAGTCTAATTGTCTCAGTGGCTTCCTCCACCTAATTAATCTCTCACTTTTCTGTCTGAGATCTCCTGGGGTCTTGCTTGACAAGCTCATGTTATCTTTGGCAATTGCTGTGTATTTTCAAATTCCCTGAGCTCTCTTGAAAACAGTGAGTATGGTCATCCCTCTATATCCAAGGGGGATTGGGTCCACGAGCCCCTCACCCCCTAGGACAACAAAACCTGCTGATGCTCAAGTCTCTTTGGCTTGAGATTTGCATAGAATCTAAGCACATCCTCTCCTGTACTTTTAATCAACCCTGGACTACTTGTAATACCTAATACAATGTAAGTGCTACACAGAGTTGTTACCTTGTGTTGTTCAGGGAATAATGACAAGAAAAAGTCTGTACATGTTGAGGACAAATATCATTTTTTCCCAAATATTTTTGTATGATCTGCTGTTAAGTGAATCCACAAAGAACTGACAGACATGGAAGGCCAACAGGATCTCCCACTGTAAAAGAACTCACGGTAGGGCCAGTGCTGTGGCACAGCGGGTTAAAGCCCTGGCCTGAAGTGCCGGCATGCCATATGGGCACTGGTTCTAGTCCCAGCTGCTCTTCTTCCAATCCAGCTCTCTCCTATAACATTGGAAAGCAGTAGAAGATGGCCCAAGTCCTGGGGCCCCTGTACCCATATGGGAGTCAAGGAAGAAGCTCCTGGCTCCTGACTTTGGATCAGCGCAGTTCCGGCCGTTGTGGCTATCTGGGGAGTGAACCAGCAGATGGAAGACTTCTCTCTGTGTCTCTACCTCTCTCTGTAACCCTGTCTTTCAAATAAACAGAATAAATCTTTAAAAAAAAAAAAAAAGAGCTCATGGTAGCCTTCCGTAAGCCCTGAAATCCCATGAAACACAGAAAGGAGAAACTCGGAAGAGCTAGGAGCAGGTAGTTCGGCAGCTTGGACCACTGAAGCCCCACCAGTTCCCTGGCAGCCAAGGGCGGTCTTTATAACCTCTCAGGATTCCCTCGGGGACAGATCACAAGTGCACATTCATTAAAACCTCCTCAGGGCATTTACAAAAAGAGCTGTGTCCTGAGAACAGGTCCTTTATGCCCCTCCCCCAAACCACAGTCCTCCATTTGAGGAAGGGGCTGTAACTGTAGTCCACAAAGTCCCTGTTTAGCTAATGTTCTCTCTCTGCTCCATCTCACAGGAAAGCAGAAAGCATTAAGAAAGTCCCAGACCTGGGGTGGCCAACAAAAGAGGTGAAGCTGGATGGAGACAGGGGCCAGTGACCAGGACTAAGCAATCTAATGCCTGACTTGTCTGTCCTGCAGAAGACGTCACCTGGCGATGCCCTCACTGAGCCCAGGCTTTTGCAAGCTGTGGAAATAAATGAGCAGTTTAGTAAGGAGGCAAAAGAATTCATCAATGGGGAAAAACAACGGAAGGAACAGGCTTGAATGTGGATCAGTGCAAAGCAGGCCCCAATCCTTTTAGGCCCTGGCTGCAGCTGTCGCAGGTGCTGGCGGGGGAGAGCAGCAGACAGCTGGTTCAGGGAAGGGCTCAGGCAGAGTGAGGAGTCTCCAGCACCAGAAAGGAGCCTCTGGAAGCCACTGCGTCTTCACAAATACCAAAGGCAACAGAATCAGGGAATGGCAGGCTCGGTCTGCAAACCGAAACAACCGAACGTGGGGGGAGCATTTTCCTTTTCTTCAGGGAGCCCTCCTCACTCGGCTCCCGGAGCGCAGCTGGATGGGGGAGCTGGACTGTGAGATATCAAGTGGCTCAGACCACCTCAAAAGCCTGGATCTGGTCCTGGAAGTGAGAACCACTGAACCCTGGCCACCAGGTTATCAGTCAAGGCCAAATCACAAATTGCACAAAACATTGCTGTCCCAGAGCAAAAGAAGTAGGATGACGATACATTCACTAATACCAAATGCCAAGCACTACATTCAGCCTTTTTTTTCCTCCTTTAGTTCTCACTGCAACTCAATAAGATAGGGGCTTTTATTTTTATTGTACCCAATTTACAGGAAGGATAATTAATAAAATATGAATTTAAACTGTTTGTCTAGGCTCACCCAGCAAGTGGGTTTAGGATTGGAATTCATTTTCCATCTGACTCCAACCCATAATCTTAATCTTTTTGGTGTATTCCCTCTAATCAGTACAAAACATATTTTCAGTTGTAAAACCTAAAAATACCAAAAAGGACAGAAAGCAGAGAATTCTTTTTTTTTTTTTAAATTTTTGACAGGCAGAGTGGACAGTGAGAGAGAGACAGAGAGAAAGGTCTTCCTTTGCCATTGGTTCACCCTCCAATGGCTGCCGCAGACGGCACGCTGCGGCCGGCGCACCGCGCTCATCCGATGGCAGGAGCCAGGTGCTAGGTGCTTATCCTGGTCTCCCATGGGGTGCAGGGCCCAAGAACCTGGGCCATCCTCCACTGCACTCCTGGGCCACAGCAGAGGGCTGGCCTGGAAGAGGGGCAACCGGGACAGAATCCGGCGCCCCGACCGGGACTAGAACCCGGTGTGCCGGCGCCACAAGGCAGAGGATTAGCCTGTTGAGCCACGGCGCCGGCCAGCAGAGAATTCTTTTACCTTCATATCACTGGTACAGAGGCATGCTGGAAAGCAGGGTTGGGCCATCGTGGGGCTGCTGGGAAATGTAAGCTCTGTCCAGTGCAGTCCGTGGAGGCTGCAACTCATAAGTCAGCAGCCAGGCTCAGTGCTGGACAGGAGGAACTGCACAACTAAGTAGGGGAGGGGAGCAGTGCAGACCCTTTCCCTATCAATGGGCTCCTAATGCCCTTTTCTCCATTTGAAAGGCAGAGAGAGACAGAGAAAAAGAGTGAGGGAGGGAGAAAGATTGCCTGTTGGCTGGTTTACTTCCCCAAATTCCTGCAGCTCAGTCTGCATCTCCCACAAAAGTGGCAGGGACCCAGGTACTTGAGCTATCTCCTGCTGCCTCTCAGGATGTGCATTAGCTGGAAGCTGGAATTAGGAGCAGAGCCAGGACTTGAATCCAGGCACTCATATGAGATATGGCTGTCCCAAGTGGCATCTTAACTGCTACACCAAATGTCTGCCCCCTGACATGCTTTGGAATCTGAAAGAGACACGTGGGCCAGATGCATGAAACAACCAATAGATGTTTCCTATTTCACATTTGCCTAAGGAATACACATCACCCAGCATCATAAATGAGAGGGAAAGTGTATTCTATTTAGTTAGTTCTTGGCTCCCTAGACTGATCTGTAGTGACTCTATGAGAACAAGAAAAATCCTTGCAATGAATGCCAGGAAGTGAGGCATGATTGCATGGGCTGCTCTGACTGAGTGCTCTCAACTTTTCAGATGCCTCCCGTCCTGCAACACTGGGCAATCTAAAACGACTTCCTTCTCCATCACTGCTTCACTCCATCACTGGCACTGGGGTTGCAGATTTCTCAATGAACTATTTTATGTTCTTCCCCTTGCCATCTGGCAATATTAGCTCTCTAATGAATTGCTTCAATTGGTGCATTTTTTTTTCGACAAATGTGACTTTTAGTTGAATTGTGCAACATTTATAAATAGCAAATTTTGGCTGATTATGATCAACAAAAGCCTTTAGAGTTGCCAACAAAAATGGGCCCTTAGCTGCACATCTTACTTGGATAGCCTAATCATTTGAAAAGCACCTGATTATTTTTAGAAAGGATTTTTCACATGCACATTTCTGTGTCATCTGTTATGTGTGTGTAAATGTATTTGAACTTGGATGGATTCTTATAAGCCAGCCGTGCTATGAATGTGAGTGCTAGATACACTTGCATTTGGAGCTAGAAACACCTGGGTTGGAATCCTACCTTTGCCACTTGCACGTTATGTGAACTTGAGTACATTTCTTAACCTCCCTGTATCTCCAATATCACACATGTAAAACATACATAATGAATCTCATGCAAGATTGTTATATGGAGTAACTGAGTCTATATTTGTGGTAACTTGGTACAGTGTCTATGCATATTATGGCTTGATAATTATCAAGTTACTAATTAGTAACTACTCCCATCACCAGGGTGTTCTAGTAGCAGAAGGTTATGGTAGACATCGCTGTGAGTTATGCCAAACTCCCTTCCTGAAAACTGCCACAGGGCTGGACTTCCAAAGCCATGTTTTTATTAAATGATATTGAACAAGAATAAGGGAGCTAAGAATGTATGAGTTTAAGTAATTTTCCTTTGCTCACCTAGCTATTGGGTTCTTTTTTCCAGCTTGGCACATTGTCTTTCTTGAAGGTTTGGATTAGGACTTGCTCCCCAGTGATCCTTGAAAATGAGAAACCGTGAGGTGGTCCTGCTTAGCAATGTGCATGTGAAAGCAATAAAGGTGAGTCTGCAGAACGACGTCAAGGTGCAGAGAGCAGCAGAGCTGACTGTGACTTAAATTCAGTCAGCAAAGCCTTGGTTCTGGTCATTTTTTACTTCCGGTGCTGGTGTTGTGGCACAATGGATTAAGCCACCACCGGCAACACTAGCGTCCCGTAGGAGCACCAGTCTGAATACAGGCTGCTCCACTTCCAATCCAGCTCCCAACTGATGTGTCTGGGAAAGCAGCAGAAGATGGTGCAAGTGCTTGGGCCCCTGCCACCCGCATGGCAGACCCTGATGGAGTTCCAGGCTCCTGGCTTTGGCCTGGCCCAACCCCAGCCATTGCAGACATTTTAGGGAATGAATTCTCTCTCTCTGTTTCTCACTGCATGTCTCCCCTTCTCTCTAACTCTGCCTTTCAAATAAATAACTAAATAAACCCTTAAAAATTTTTTTCAGTTCCACAAGAAAAACCTGCTCATTCATGCTCTCTGTCTCTCTCTTGCTCTCGCTCCCTATCTATTTCCTCTTTACTTACTACTTTGACCAGGTGGATGTCTACTGTTTTCAATGGACAGATCTTTTCAAACAATGTCATCTCTGTGTATGAGGCCACCAGCTCTTTTCTGAGTGCTCTGAGTGGCCTGAGTACTTGAAAGGCTGATTATTTTTACATACCCTTACTCTTACATTACCTGTTGTCGACTCTTCAAGAACATTAAGTGTAAAACCAAAATAATTATGCACATAAGGAAATAAAATGCATTTGAGAAAAAGAAAGTCAACACCCTTGGTCTTACACAAACAAGTCATCTGATCACTTTAAAGAACCCAAGTGTGAATGGAGAGACCCTGCTCTTTACCTGGTGTCGCACTGGAGACGGTTGGCCACTGCTGATCAGGCCCTCCTGGACCAGCCCGTAGAATGCCGGCCTCCTCCAGGTGCACAGAGCTGAGTAAACACATAGACCCGGGTAACAGTTAGACCACAGATGCCTTCCCAGCCCTTAGAAATTGCTTTCATCTCTGGTGGCGGGGCTGCAGCTAACACATTCTGCTCCTGCTTCCATTGAAGCAATCATTGCTGAGTAATCACCTTGCATAAACTGCAGCAGCACCACTGACTGACTTACTATCTGCTGTATCATCCTGGCAACCAACGTCTCCTGTCTTACAGTCACTTTCACTTTCATGACCTGTCACTGTCATGATCCTGTCATCTAACAGGATGCCCCCCAGGCGGCAAAGGCCATTTTCACATCTTAGGCCTGAAACTGGTAAGAGCTTCTTCTCAAAAGCCCCAATCTTCTCTTGCAGGTTCCCTTGTTTCCAAGATGCCTTATCACAAAGAAGAAAACCCACCAAAATCATGTTTTGCTTACTGTGGTGCGAGAGTATGTCAAAAGGTCATGGTAAATTCTCAGTATCTTTTCCTCCTATTTGTTCATCAACTTTTTAAAGAACCCTCAGATTGTTTCAGTTTGGCACCCAATCAATTCTCAACCTTATTTTCTGTTTTTCTTTTCTCTGCCTTTTATGCCTGAAGGACCCACGCTGCACTTCCTGGGACTAGAGGAGCCTAATCGCTACCACTTACACATCCCAGTCCAGAAGAGATTAATTCAGCAAGAAACACTGCCGGGAATGACACGTGGACTGGCAGGCCGTTAGAGGCAAAGAATACGGAACCCACAGCTCGAGGCGGACAGAACACTGCGTTCATTTATGGATGTCTACTGCTATCACACAGTAGACTCTCAACTATTTTTTTAGATGAGTGAATAAACAGCCTATAAGGGTCAGTATCCAAGAGAACCCTCATCAAAATTAGAAGATGCTTTAAACTAGACACTTGTTTACCTTGCAAATGAAATCCCTAAAACTGACTGAACTCAAAGGGCAAGTAATCCTGAACACCTGGGTGAAGGGGGCGGTGAGCTTCAAGATAACTTCCATATTCTCGTGTTCTTTGATTCCAAAGACTATTTTAATAGAAATTCACTCATTATGTTCTGATCTGTTGTTATTTTTCCTTCATCTTTGCCCTAGAATTCCCCCCCCCCCAAATAGTAACATCCTTCAACTATTCCTAGATCCTACTAACAAATTATCTAAGGGGTCTCAAAAATTTCATGGAAAACATCTATTATGGTAAAAAAAAATTACTCATTTATTGAAAACATTTTCACCAAAGTAATCTTATGTTTTAAATCCAGGTTCCACAAACTTGTTGAGGTACTTTCATATAAGTTCAGTCAGACTCATGAAGATGTAACTGTCTTGGAACCAGCTTAGCTTAGAGCAAGATTAAAAAAAAAATGGTTACATGATATTTGAGCTAACCACTTGTGTGAAAGAGATGAGTGATATTTAACTTCACCAATCTAACCTAAGTTCAATGGACTACATTTTAAGGAAGAAATGCCACTGCAGTTTCAACTTTTATCCTATTTAAAATCTCATATTTGGAGCTATTTCAAAAAGTTCATGGAAAATGGAATTAAAAGGCTTTTATGGTGCAAAAATTTTTGAAACTTGGGATATATTTTTATGTACATTTTCATGCATTTTCCATGAAGTTTTTGAAGATGCCTTGTATACATGGATTTCAAAATATTTTGCACCAAAATAAACTTCTCTTTTAATTCTATTTCCTCAGACTTTTTGACATATTCTAGTATCTTAACTGAGACCTACTGAATAGCAGCCCTTTTTTTCACTTGAAAAAATGACAGGGAAACATTTTAATATTTTAATCTAATGCATTTTAATGGGCTAACATTAATTTTTCATTAACTCTACACACACTTCATGAGCTCTCTGCTTAGAATCTGATCTAGGTTTGGTGAAGATTCACTTAACAGTTGCCTAGAGCTTTTGAGAGGTGTAAGTTTGGAGTTTATTTCTTCTCGAAACTAAAATCCTTTTGGTGGTGGTGATCACCAGTGTTTTGGCTCTCCCCATCTGGTTTCTAAAGACATTCACAAATAATGAATCTTTTATTTGGCCTCATGGCCTGGATCCTAGCTCAGCTCTAGGAGTAATGGTAGCTCATCAATTATTGTCAAAGAGACAAAGTAGAGAAAGCAAAATTATATTTAATCGGAGTCTCAGAGTAATGCTATTACTTTAGATTAATTTAAAAGAAGCTAGATTTGGTCTCCAGATAGTCAATAAAGTATGGGTCGCTCTCTCAGGAGCCCATGCCATTGATGACAATAAGATAGCACCAAGAGAGAGAAGATACAGAGACTCTAACAGGGGTGAACATAAACAAGAATAGCAATTACTGTGATTAATAGGATGGAATAGTCAATGTGAGATAGGAAAACACCGCAGATGACATGTCCGTTTACACCACACAACGTCCCCAAGTCCAAAAACATCAGTATTTGTTCCAGCTTTTAAGGGAGGGACGGAAGACACAGCTGGACAGGGATGAAGGAGTTTGGAATTAGATCCCAGAAGCAATTTCGATGAGACAAAACGCACAGCGGTCTGTCTCTGTGTCTTTACTGACGGCTCTTATTTGCCAGCACTTGATGAGCATTTGGCACTAAGCTCTCTCAGCATTTCAAGGAACAGTCATGGAGACAAAGATGACTGCATCCCCCTGGCAGAGTACCTAAATCTCAGTGACGATGGCTGCTGCCGGCCTACAGAGACGCAGGCGATTTGAACCAGAGCAAGCTACTGCCGAGGGAGGGAGGGAAGGAAGGCGGGAACACGTACCTGTGCATGCCTGCTCTCAGGGAGGCTGAGTAACGCCAGTCAGGGTTCGGCTGCCGAGGCTGCAAAATCACAAAGGGAATTTTCTGTTAAAATGGTGAAAAAATGCTCCCCAGGGCAACTGTTCATTGATTAGCTGCTCCCTAAATATTTTTAGGCATTCAAAGACATACTGAATGAGCCATTTTCTGTGCAACTCGAAAATCATATCCACATACACATAGTGTTTTAGGAGAAAATTAAATTATCTCATCAGGGTCCTCACAGAGAAAACCAGATCTCACAGTGTCGTAAGGGCCAGCTTTGGTTTTGCCTCGCTAGTGTGGATCTGTGTTCTTAAAACACACGCAGAGCAGTTTGTCTTGAGACAGGAAAAGCGTTCACGGCTGTGCCCTTAGATGCCCCATTAAGGCAACTTCCTCCATTCAGGACTGCAGCTAGCACAGGGCACACGAGGGACTACACAAGTCCTGCCAGCCTGGCTGGACTGCAGAGGACTGCAATCCGCTGCTGGCTCTGCAGACTGCAGCAGGTTTGGCCCAGGACGGAAGCGCCTGGTCGTAACACCAGCCACTGACAATGGCTCTGCTCCTGCCTGAAGAGGAATACTAGAGAGAGAAAAACAAACCACTACAGACTCTGACCTTGTTTTGCTACCTAATCCTCTTCATAAAATCGCACTTGCTCCCTGCTCCTCTCTGCTTTCTCACTCAATTACTGTTCACTGAGCTCAGAGAGCTTAACGGGAGAAGCTGAAATCCAAGAAGACTGACTCACTCTGCACCACCACCTGTGGGCTGGGAAGATTTGTTGTCCTCTCGCCACAAACTGTCAGTCCAAAGTGGAGGGCACAGAGAGGAAGATAGGGGCAACCAGAGACTCTTCGGGGAATTATGTGCTGTTTAGAAGCTTCTCAGAGTCACTGGGGCCAAAGTCAGTCACCACCACAATCTTGTGCCAATTTGCAACAATTTTACGATGAAAAGCTTGTGGTAGACTTTCTCTACATGTGTTTTCATGGGTGAGGATTAAAGTGGTCCTGTCACTAACATTGCGGTCTAGTCGAGTGGAAGGGGGGGGGGGTTGCAGACTGAATATTCCTCTGGGTAACACCTATTGTATCTGGCAGACACAAATCCACTAAAATACCAATAAGCTATTTCAAATTGTCAATCATTTTTCTTCCTATTATTCTCATAGTTCATTCAGGGGTGCAAAATATTTCAGAAGCACACTTCTTCCTAAGAGCCAGGGAGAAGTAGAGCAGCACCCTGACTTTCAGATGGATGTGGGGGTGGTATTCAGAGATTCCGTCCAAAACAAGGTTCAGAAAAGGATACTTTATCTCACAGGTGCCCACATACCGACCTGCCCGGTCTGGTCCTCTTCAAAGCTGCTGGCAAGACAGGAAGTGCAAGCTGCTTCACCCTTGGTTTAAGTTCACAAAAGGCTACACAAAGTATCATAAAACTCTACAGACCAAATGAATGGGGTTCCCATTTACTACCAGGGGTGTTAGAGGCAACACAAGAGAAAACATTTATCAATCATTTTTCCAAACCTTGAAATACAGCTGAAGTACTTTATATCAACCATGATTATCACCATCTTACCAGCAGCAGCAACAGGGCTAGCCTGTCAGTTAAGAGAACTTTCCTAGGAGAAAGACATCTGTTGAGTAAATGTTGCCAATCTTTCCACAATTGGGTAACATTCCTGATGAAAATTGCTTCCTCTTGATCTTCAGAATGAGATCACCAGCCTCATTTTGCTGAAAGGCCCAGTTCTAGCTGGACTGACCGGGAAATTCAGTTTATCACACAATCTCCCTTCCCCAACACACATTTAATTTGGCATGCTGCTGTTTTCTGTAATAGTCCATCAGCAGCAACATGCTTCTCAGAATCCTAGTTTCTGCCAGAATCCTAGTTACGAGATTTCTTATGGCAGTACGATCAGATGGGGAAAAGCAAAGAAAGAAAGAAGTTAATACGTTTTAACCAGTTATACAACACTAGACAAGAGGATAAGCACTCTAGACACCATGGTGTATTGATCCTAATTCTTTCTTTCTTTGTTGGACCATAAACTCTATGAAAGGACTGTATCTGCTGTGTTCATAAGACACGAATATCCTCAGGTATTTATAAATGCATAGCTATACTTTCAAACCTTAACAGCATTCTGGCATTTGGAATTTTTAAAATTTTAGCATTTAAAAAAATGTTTTCAGAGGTGGCACTATGGCTCAGCAGGTAAAGCCACCTTCTGCAGCACTGTCATCCTATTTGGGTGCTGGTCTGAGTCTTGGCTGTCCCACTTCCTATCCAGCTCTCTGCTAATGTGCCTTGGAAAGCAGCAGAAGATGGTCCAAGATCTTGGGTCCCCTCACCCACATGGAGACCAGGAAGAACCTCCTGGCTCCTGGCTTCAGATTGGCGCAGCTCTGGCTGTTCCAGCCATCTAGGGAGTGAACCAGAGATGAAGACCTCTGTCTCTGTCTCTCTCTACCTCCGTCTCTCTGTAACTCTGCCTTTCACATAAATAAGTAAAATCTTTTTAAAAAAATAAATTACAAAAATAAGAAATCTAATCTTTAGAGAGACTAAAATTTTCACTTGATTGATGAGTTTGGCTGATATTTACTTTAGGGCTTCCTAACAGGAAAGTCTGTGTTTTAAATAAATTCACATGCAATCAGACATTTTTCTTTTGTATTTTTTTAACTTCTGAGTGTCCCAGATATTGACTTTTTTATGACATGGATTTATTTTATTTATTTAAAAGGCAGAGTTACAGAGAGAGAGAAAGGGAGAGAGAGAGAGAGAGAAAAAAAAATCTTCCATCCACTGGTTTACTCCCCAAATGGCCACAACAGCTGAGGCTGGGCCAGACCAAAGCCAGGAGTTGGGAACTTCATCTGAATCTCCCACATAGGTGCAGGGGTCCAAGGACTTTGGCCATCTTCTGCTGCTTTCTCAGGTGCATTACCAGAACTCTGGATCAGAAATGGAGTAGCCAGGGTTTGAACCAACACCCACATGGGATGCTGGTGTTGCAGATGGTGGCTTAATCCATTACACTACAATGCCAGCTCCTATAACATGGAATTTTAAAATTTTTATTTTTCTTTTTATTTGAGGGAGACACACACACACACACACACACACACACACACAAAGAGAGACAGATAGGCAGATCTACCATCTGCTGGTTCACTCCCCAAATGCCTACAACAGCCAGAGCTGGACCAGTCCAAAGCCAGGAGCTTAGAACTGAATCTGGGTCTCTAATATGAGTGGCAGGGACCCAAGCACCTGAGCCATAACCTGCTGCCTCCTGGGGTGTGCATTCACAGGAAGCTGGAATCAGGAGTGGAGCCAGGACCTGAAACCAGGCACTCCGATATGGGATGCGGGGTCCTAAGTGCTGCATCCTAAGTGCCCACTGTAATTTATTTTAAAACAATACAAGCAGCAGTAAAACATATGTGGGTTTCATCCAGAACTTGATTAAACTTGGAAAAATTCAAATTTAAAGGTTCACTACTGATATATCTGACATAATGAGATGTTGATAAGGCCTGGGCTCCCTGATGGCTTCGTTGTCTAGTATTGGAGGGCACATCCCTGTACTAGGCTTAATTTCTACTGGTGGAGAATGCCAGTATGCCCTGTTGTAACAAAGTTTACTCTTTACATAGAACAACTGCCATGAAATTCTGGATTTGGAAAATACCACCTAAGCAGTCCATACAGGTGATACAGTATTACTGAAGAAAAGAACACATTGGAGATTCTATTAGAATCACAGCAAAGACTTAGTTGATCCTATAATGGTATTGTGTATGATTTATAATGTAGGGTATTTGAACTACAGAGGGATAAATACTTCTTCTAAGAAGATTTAAAGTAAAACAGATTTTAAAAATATCCTATGTGATGTGGATGTTAAGGTACAGGAGGTTAAGCCCCTATTTGGAATCTTGGAATGCCTGAATGTGGATTAGAATCCTGGCACCTCTGCTGCTTTTTTTCTTTTTTTAAGATTTATTTATTTATTTGAAAGGCAGAGTTACACAGAGAGAGAAGGAGAGGCAGAGAGAGAGAGAGATAGGTCTTCTATCTGCTGGTTCACTCCACAAATGGCTACAAGAGCTGGAGCCAGGCCGATTTGAAGCCAGGCCGATCTGCAGCCAGGAGCTTCCTCTGGGTCTCCCATGGGGGTGCAGGACCCTGAGCAGTTAAAGCAACTTCCACTGCCTTCCCAGACCTTAGGACAGAGATGGATCAGAAGTAGAACAGCCAGGACTAGAACCGGTGCCCAGATGGGATTCCAACACTGGAGGCA
This sequence comes from Sylvilagus floridanus, assembly GCA_949820135.1. Taxonomy (NCBI): domain Eukaryota; kingdom Metazoa; phylum Chordata; class Mammalia; order Lagomorpha; family Leporidae; genus Sylvilagus; species Sylvilagus floridanus. Next base: position 26,698,118 of record OX463241.1, on the reverse strand, counting down.
GCAGCTTTACCTGCTATGCCACAGTGCTGGCCCCCATCATCTCTGCTTCTGACCCAGCTCCCTAATAAAGCAGCCTCGGAGGCAGCAGATGATGGTTCAGTGTTTGGGTCCCTGCTACTCATATGGGAGATGTAGATGGAGTTCTTCTCTCCTGGCTTCAGCCTGGCACAGCCCTGGCTATTGAGGGCATTTGAAGAGTGAACCAGTAGATGGAAGATATCTCTTTACCTATCTACCTCCTTATTTATCTCTCTCTCTATTGTGAGATCTCTATTTATCTCTATTGTGCATTTCAAGCACATGAGAAAAGACATTTGAAAAAATACCCTCTATTTTCTATAAATGAAAATGGCTATTCAGTGAAATAATATGCTATCTCCTTATCATGGAAATTTGTGTTGAAACTATTAATAAGTTGCCGTATGAGACTATTTCATTTTCTTTCCTAATAAGGCTCTATAAAGGATATATCCACTGCAACTTTTCATAGCAATATGAAAACATTGACAAAAACTATGCTAGGCAGAATTCTAAGATAGCCCCCAAGATCCCAAAACCAGTGTACACACTCTTCATAATCTCTAATACTGTGAATACGATGGGTATTATTCTCATTATTCCATAATATTATATGCCTCAGTTGGCATGAAGAAGGGGAGTTCATCAAGTTGGGACTGACCTAATCACATGAGCCCTTTAAAGCTGAATCCGGCAGAAGTCAAAGTTGTAAGGCAGAAGCAGGATTCCAAGTGAGAGAAGATCCTCCATTGCCAACCCTGAAGATGGAGCAGGCCCTGAAAGCAATCTCTTGTAGCCAAGCAGTGAGAAAATGGAGATTTCAGTCCCCAAGGAACTCAATTCTGCCAACAATCTGAACAAGCATGAGAGCAGAACCTCCAAAGAACCCAGCCCTGACAACACGTTGATTTCAGTCTTGAGAAAACCTAGAAAGAAAACTCAGCCACATGGTGCCGGACTGTGAGATGCTAAATGAGTGGGGTTTTAACCATTGATTTTTGGTCATTTGTTATGAAGCAACAGAAAAGGAATGTGTGCACCATTTCATTGAACATTAAGACAGAAAGGATTCTAACATTTAAAATAATCACTGTCATGTTGCAAAATCAAAATTTTGAAAAATGATAAATGTGAGCTTTCCTAGTGAAATTCTTGCATCTGAACAGTCATTTACAACCTAATCCACAGAGCAGGAAAGTAAAGCAAGCATGACTTTAGAGCGTATCTCACAGATTCCAGATCAACAGAAAGTGCCATGTCTGCTTCGTTCTGGCTGCACAGACTGTTGGTGCAGCAGCTACTCTCCCACTCATAGCTGATCCTCCAAAGAGCCCAGACTTCTGACCCAGCAAGGCCAGAAAGGATATGCTGATGCTTAGATGCCCAAGGAACTGACATTTCTCTTGTCAGATATGTCTGTGCCTTTGCCAAGTTCAAATACTTTAGAGAAAAAAGCTTGTATAATTTTTAGGTTAGCAGGTTGGAAATACTGCTAAGGAATCCTCTTCACTTTTGATTTTTGAAATCATGATTATAGATTACACAGCTCAAGATATTATCACATAAATCAGCTAAATTTATATTCTATTATAGTAGGCATGAAAACATAGATTCCATGAGGTCCTAGAAAAGTCACATTCAAAGACATGTGTAAAACTCCTTCAAATTTCGCTAAACCTCTGGGAATGGTGATGGTAATTCCCCCACCCAAACATTTTGCAAACGGACATCATTCTGACCTGTCGTGGAAAGCAAGAGTGGTAGCCAACCAAGGCAAGGATCCAGAAGTGCCTTCTATTCCATCAGAGACAGCATGCCAACAGACAAAGTGTAACCTGCCAGGCTGTATCCCTGCAGAGTGTTGTGGGTTAGACCAGATGCCCATGTGACGGCTCACTCCTGGATCAGAGGAAAGGGCAGGCCAATGACATCCATCCAAGCCACAACAAACAGATTTCTCCGTCAGTCAGAATATGTACAAGATAAAGAATCAGAGAAGAGCTCGGCCATAATTCTACCTGGCTCAGCACTCTGCAGGAAAAGCGAGGAAGGAGGTAATTTGAAGTGATGATCGTATTACCAAACTGAAGAAAACAAACCTTTTCTCAGAACTGTCCTCTAACCAATATGAAAATGTCAAAACCAAAAGAGCCCCACCCACTAACAAGTGGCCCTCACAGGATAACAAACTGGAATGGAAATTCAGAGATGCAACGTCTTTGTCCCTTCTGACCATTGTGCAATTCTTACAAATTCATCATCATGTCACTTTAAAAAATTTTTTTTCTGACAGGCAGAGTTAGACAATGTGAGAAAGAGAGAGACAGAAAGGTCTTCCTTACGTTGGTTCACCCCACGGCTGTGCCGATCCGAAGCCAGGAGCTAAATTCTTCCTCCTGGTCTCCCATGCAGGTGCAGGGCCCAAGGACTTGGGCCATCTTCCACTGCACTCCCGGACCACAGCAGAGAGCTAGACTGGAAGAGGAGCAACCGGGACAGAATCCGGTGCCCCAAATGGGACTAGAACACGGGGTGTGGGCGCTGCAGGTGGAGGATTAGCCTAGTGAGCCGTGGCACCGGTCCTATCATCAAGTCACTTTACAGGAAGTGTCCATTCTGTTTCAGAAGAATCACCACACACAAAATCAGTCCTGGGAGAAACAAATTGCGTACCACTGAGAAGTGGGTTAACCTCTTCAGGTCACTACTTTTGGAACTAGGGCAACTTTTGGAACTAGGAGGCTGACAGATATAACTGAAGGTGAGGTGGCAGCAAAGTGCTTTACAATAAGTCAAAGTGAATGCAAACGTAAGTCATTGCTGCAGCAATCTCCACGTGTTGTGTCCACTTGTCCCACTGAGGCCCAGCTGGACAGATCTGCTCAGCGTACTCAAAGTAACTCATTAGCAATCACAGGATGAAGATCGCAAGTGCACAGAATCTACCTTAAGATTCAATTTCTTGCCAAGAACACAAATGTAACTGTGATCTAGCAACCCTTCCCAGGTATATTGGCAGGTATGTGTATGATCTCAGAATACACAGGTGACATAGATATGATATGACAACTGATAATGGTGGACTCATTTACATTGTTTACACTTCTATGACCAGGCCTTAAGGGAAGGTCAGTTTTTTAAGAAACCAAGTAGTGTCTTCCTACCTGTCTCCAAATACATGTAAAAAAAACAAGAAGGGTGTTTGTGCTTCAGCGTTGTTTTTGCTCAGAAATACCGTCAAGCAAGAGTTTGTTCCCAAGTGATCCACTGAGCTGTGTAAGCATTTTTGTTTATTTCAAATAAAAGATATTTGTATTTTTTCTTATTCATACTATCCATCCATACCACACTATCTTCTGTATCAGGTAGTCCAATAGAAATATACCTGTTTTGTTCTTAAAAAAAAAAAATTCAGTTTCTTTTCATAGAGACTCTGAAGGGAGTGCCACTGCCTTCAAAATCAGGTTTTCCCAGACCTCCAAAGAGAAATGCTGCCCCACTGCCAGACAGTTACTTTAAAAACCTCACTGCATAAGTGGCTCGTGAAGTAAGTAAGCTCAATGGGGGTAAAAATCCACCCCAAGATCAGTGTGGTGCTGAATGCTGATTCTTAATGAGCAATGAGAGAAAAATCATTAGGAGAACTATTGAGATACAAGGTTTTAACAGGTCTTCCCAATAATAAAGCAAATAAACAAATAAAAATATATTAGTTTGAGAGCAACATTTTTCCTCAACAATTTGTTTTCTGTTTCTATGCAAGGAGTTATTTTCTTCCAAAAGCGGTTCATTTACACTATCAGATGAACTACTGGTGGCTGAAATGCCTGCATATTCCATATCAAAAGAAGTATAAACACTGGGATTTCTGTCTATTTATACTACGGAAAAAAGCAGCTTTAGAGTCAGGGATGATTTCTTAGAATGCCGCTGGCAGAGTGACTGCTCACCTAACTCGTCCAGGCCTACTTCCTCACACGCTAGATGTTGACAAACCTTTATTTACTCCATGACTTACAGACAGTGAACTCCTGTGGCAAAGCAGAACACTTTCTATGGAGCACGGTGGGCAGTGAGTACAAATCCCCGACTTTGCCTTCCCACTCACCGTCTAATTTTAATGTAGGCACAGGGCATTAGCTGCTCCCCAGGACCCTCTCGCCATCTGCAGTAACTGGAAGGGAATAAAGCAAGCCCAGGCTGGGAATTTGACAGATTGCTCTGGCGATAATGACCTTCAGAACCCAGTGACTTTTTGCTCCCATTTCGCCACGCAGTACCACAGCGGCTCCCTTTCTCCTGATAACCTGATAATCTCAGGAGCTCTGGATCCTGGGGCTCTTCACTGAATTCCTGAGCGCATCTGGTAGAAATGTGCCTTTGTTAAAATCACCTCCTGGCAAAACCCCACAAGAGCTAGAACCTTCTGACACAATGTTCTCCCTAGATGAAAGGTTTGTGTACCACAGTACCAGCTAACACCCAGGTCAGCGTAAGAAATAGTTCACGTATCAAACTGCCCCAAGCTTTGAGTCAGGAAGGGAGGGCGAGAGCGGCCTCCTCCCAGCCTTTGGCTCACAGCTGGCGGCAAAGCGGCGCCCTGGCTGCCCCTTGCTCTGTGCCTCTTCACCACCTGCAGCCCACCCCAATCCTAAAGGGCTTCACAGGAGTTTGTTAAGCAAATGTCTACAACATCCTCATTTAAAGCTAAGCCCTTTTACATGCTTCCAAAAGGTATGATCTAAAGCATTCTGGAAACTTTGATTTTTTTCCCCCTCTCTATTTTTCTTAATCTGCAATCTGTCTGAAGTGGCTTCTCAGCAGTAACTAACATCAGGCTCTTCTGAAAAATGGATAAATCTATCTACAATATCCATGGGAAAAATCTATTCTCAACCAGAAATAAGAAACTCTGAGCTTCTGCACTGCACCCAAGATTATCATGAACTTCACATGTGACAATATGGACATTGATAAAAAGACAGTGACATGAGAATGAAAAAGCATCTCAAGAACACAGAACAGACAAAAACTAGAAGCTTTAAAATTCCTACTAAGTAGTTCTTTCGAAAGATAATTCATCACTATGTATGGGACAAAATCTTGGCTCTTAAAACCTAAGTTTAAAGAATCACACAGCAGGTGTCTATCATTTACAGCACACATGTGGAGACAGCATGCTACACAAACACACCCATCACTTTACAGCAATTTACATACCTTCTTCACAATAACGAATACACTGGGGTTACGCCTTCTTAGAGCTCAGAACCAGCGCATATACCAACACCTGTATTCACGGCCAGTAAGGCATCCACTTTCCAAGCCTTCTGTGGTTATTGCCAAACCAGATTTTTAGATTTAGAAAATGAACGTGTGCCTTGAAGTCTTGTCACTTAAAGAATTAGGGGCTTGAAAAGGCTACTTTACAGCTCCTCAAGACCACAGGAACCATCAACAGGAAATCAGAAGATTACAGACTGCATTTAAAGTACCAGGGATATCCTCCTATGATGAATTCAGAGTATGCCAAGAAAGTTGGCTGGTGGGAGAGTTCTTTGCCCCTTCTCTTCCTGTTTAAGCCCAGCTTGTCCTAGTCTTCACCATCCCTAGTCCACTTATTCTAAAATCTCCCTGGTCCACCCAGACAAATGATATCACTCATTTCCTCTGACAGCCCCCTATAGAAGAGTTAGGACGTCACAGCACCAAAGCAAGCTTTGGCTTCAGGACAAGGTTCACGTTCTCTACACTGCTCACGTGAATTTCCAGAGGATCTTATCATATTATTTCAGGGCAGTTACAGGAGAGATTAACTGGACAACTTGCACAGTAGACAACACAAGATATAAACAGGGAAAAGTCTACAGAGTTGACCATGACAGGCCCTATAGGTTTAAGAGGTTTTTTTAAAAAAATATACTCCTATAGGATAAAAGAAACCCAACTTTTCCTATAGATGATCTAGCAGAGGCCTTTTCTCCTTGAATCCCATCATGCTGCTCCCTGAAACAGAACCCTCAGGCCCATTTCTATTTCTCTATAGTACTGTGCTTTAACCTCACATATTTAAGACTGGTTGTTACTTCACAAAGAATGTTCTGGGTATATACTCATATACCAGAAACAAAAATGGGAAGTAAAACAAATTCTCACATGCTACTTTTCTAGACGGGCAACATAGCAGATTAAGAACAAATTAGAGACTATTTATACTCAGGTTACCAGATAATCCTTGCCCCTGCTAACAAGTCCGTAAGACCAACCACATGACGCTGGGTTCGTGGAAGACCCCTTGACCACCGTCTCACCTCATTTTGAGAAACAGCCTCGTTTTTGAGAATAATCAGGTTCCCAGCACTCTGCCCACTTTGGCCTGTGAGGTGCCTGCTGTCTGTCACTGCCGCTTGGGCCCCCCCGGGCCCTGGTCCTGTCTGGGCGCCTGTGTTGTAAAACATGAACGTGTCACTCCCTGAGCCTGCTGTCAGACAGGCCTTGTAGCAGTAAGTCTTGGTGAGGGAGCCATTCCCTCGAACCTCAATGAAGTGAGGCTGCACTTTGAGGCCCTGGGGTAGCCTGGCATCAATGTTGTTGTTGGCCTGCTTGTAGAGTTCCGCAGGGCACCGCTCTCTCACGCCGCAGAATCCTCCACAGCAAGCAGTGCCATACGCAGTGTAGCGGTAGCACTTGATGACACTCAAAACAATGATTGTCAAAAGAAATATAAAAGACACTGTGCTTAATGCAATTATCAGATAAAGTGTAATTTCAGAGTTTGTCCGAGGGCTCTTCACGTGTCTCTGCGTGTCGGGGAAGATTTTAGAAACCCTGTCCACCACGGCCACTGTAATGGCGACAGAGGATGACAGCCTTGGCTCCCCATTGTCTCGGACCACCACGGTCAGGTTGAAGGTGGTGCCGCTCTCATCTCCCATCTTCCTGGTAGTCCTGATTTCTCCTGTGTGCAGCTCCACCTTAAAGAGGTCCAGGTCAGAAGTCTGGACTAGATGGTAAAAGAGCCACGCATTCTGCCCAGAGTCCGAGTCCATGGCTATAACTTTTGTGACCAGGTAGCCAGCAGGGGCAGTTCGAGGCACCATCTCAATGGCTGCGGACAAATTGGTTGAGGTAGGGTACAGGATGTGAGGGGCGTGGTCATTCACGTCCACCACATACACATTGGCGGTCACAGTGCTGCTCAGTGATGGGACCCCCTTGTCCTGGGCCTCCACCGTCACAAAGAACTCCCGAAACTTCTCATAGTCAAAGGAGTTCACGGCATACAAGCTGCCACTGGCACTGTTAATGGAAACATAGGAGGTGACTGGCAGCCCTTGAATCTCCCTCTCCAGGAGAGAATAGGTCACCTCCGCATTCTCTTTTTCATCAGGGTCTGTGGCCTGTACCGTGCACATCAGGACACCTGGCAAGTTGTTCTCCTGGATGTAGATGGCATAGGAGTCCTCCAGGAAGCTCGGCGGATTGTCGTTGACATCGGAGATCTCCACCTGCAAGGTCCGCTGGGACGTGAGCGGTGGTACTCCCCCGTCAGTGGCGGTCACTGTGATGTTGTAGGCGGCCACCCGCTCCCGGTCCAGGGGGCCACTCACCACCAGCGTGTAGGGGTTGCCAAAGCCGCTCAGTCGGAAAGGCAGAGTGGCCTCCACGCCCAAGCTCACCTTCTGATTCAAGCCCGAGTCTTGGTCGTTGACACTGAGCAGGGCCACGAGGGTGTTGGGCGTAGCACTCTCAGACACCGGGCTGTAAAGATCCCTGAGCACCACCTCCGGGGCATTGTCATTCACGTCCACGATGTCCACCAGCACCTTGCAGTGACCCTCCATGGGCACTGGACCCCGGTCGGTTGCCTGCACATAGATTTGGTAGGAGGAGGCCTCCTCGTAATCCAGCGCCCCGATTACTCGCACTTCCCCGGTGCTGGCATCGATACTGAAGAGCTGCCTCTCCCGGTCTGACGTGTAGCTGCTCAGGGAGTAGCTGAGCTCGCCATTGGAGCCCTCGTCCGGGTCTGAGGCGTTCAGCTTCACCACCAGTGTGCCTGGGGGCGCGTCCTCCCGCAGCTGGACGCGGTAAGTGGTCTGGTCGAAGGCGGGAGAGTTGTCATTCGTGTCCAGGACACGCACAGAGATCTGGGCTGTGCCGGAGCGAGCCGGGCTGCCCCCGTCCACGGCTCTGAGAACCAGGTGGTGCAAAGCTGCCTGCTCGCGGTCTAGGCCCTTCCGCAGCACCAGCTCCAGCACCTTGCTGTTCTCTTGCAGGGGCTTAAGATCCAGCTCGAAGTGCTCGCTGGGGCTGAGCTCGTAGGTCTGCACTGAGTTGGCGCCCACGTCGGGGTCCTGCGCGCTCTCTATGTGAAAGCGCGCTCCGGGAGCCACCGATTCGCTTACCTGAAGCTGGTAGTCGGGCCGCGGGAAACGCGGAGAGTTGTCGTTGATGTCCAGTACCTCCACCTCCACGGCGCTCACCGCCACGGGGTTGTGCGCCAGCACTTCCAAGCTGAGCAGGCAGCGAGGCCGCTGCTCGCACAGCGCCTCCCGATCTATGCGCTCGTTGACGAAGAGCGCTCCACTCGCTAGGTCCAGCTCCAGGTAGCGCGGGCTGGGTGCCCCTAGATGGTTGATGCGCAGGCAGCCGGGCCCCAGACGCCGCAGCTCCAGCCCCAGCGCGCTAGCCACGTTGCCCACGAGCGCGCCGGGAGCCTGCTCCTCCGGCACCGAGTATCGTAGCTGGGAGGCCGCTGGGCCCGGCAGCGGGAGCAGCAGCAGAATCAGGAAAGGCAGCAGCAGCAGCCAGGGCATGGGCCCCCGGGATCGTGGACGCTCTGTGGCCCCACGTCTGGTGCCCGCCTGCTCCATAGCCACCGGCCGCGCCGGAGGCAGCGGGGCAGGGCCGGAGGCAGCAGCGTCCCCAGCCGTGCTCCGCGCCCGGGCCCCGCCTCCGCCTCCGCTCGTGCCACCCTGCGCCGCTCCCCCACGGCTCACGAGCTAGCAAACGCCGGGGGCCGCTCCCCTCGTCGGGCCTCCCAAGGGCTCCTGGCCCCGCCGCCTGCGTTGACTCCCCCACATCTCAGCGCCTCTGCTCGCGTCGGAGCAGCTCAGCCCCGCTCGGCTTCCTGCGACTGCAGCCGTAGCTGCTCCAGAGGGAGGGTTAAGGAAGCAGGAGGGGAGGAGGAGGGGGCGGGGAAGCGCTGAGCAAGTCCTGCGTGGATTCCGCACCCAGGTGGCGGACGGCGACCTCGAACTGCTCAGCCGCTCCAGCCTCTCCAGCCCCCTCCCCAGCCGGGACCCGCCTGCTCCCAGCAGCCGACCGCAGGAACTCGGCCACTCCCTTCCTCCCTGCCCCCAACGCACTGCTCATCCAGTCTCCACGGTCTCGCGCCTGCCTAACGGGTCTTGTAAGGCGATTAGTGTAGGGGAAAGCAGTAAAGTCCCTAGAACTCCAGCTCTCAGCTTCCCAGGAAAACAATTTTCAAGCGCAATCCAGGAAAATAAACGGAGGGGCCCCAGCTAAGTACCCACACCTGGGCGACAGCTCCAACATTCAAAGGAAACAGTGGCAGGCAAGGGCTCTGCAGGTGCGGAGGACCTGCCCTGGAACACTCTGAAGTACTCCAGAAAGTGTTAAACTCCTAGGCAAAGGGGGAGAGGTGGGGATGTGGGGGGTGGCGAGCGCTGCTGGCTTTGGGGGAGCAAGCCTGGGATCCAACAGTCAGCCTTCCCGTGTGTGCCCTGGCAGATCACCAGCGTCTCGGTGTTTACAATGTTCTTTTTAAAATTGGCTCCACGAAGCTGCCGCCATAGGGATCTTACTTGACCCGTTTTGATCACAGTAGGGGAAAACCTGGTAAAATTCTAAGAGATTCTATCCTTTTCCTAATCTTACTTCAAATATTTTTCTTTCAAGAGTGATTTAATTTTTTTCTTTAATGAATGACAACGTTTTCAAGAGCCTGCAAAACCATGAAATCAAGAGAGTTAGTCTTGATCCCCCAAGCAGGCTGGAACTCCAACTCCATTAATGCATTGCAGTTTTAAAAAAAAATCTGTTATTAAGCAAAACGTGGGAGGCTGGGCTTTATTTTTACAATTGCCAGTTATTTCAGTGGCTGCAGCTCATCTTCTATAAATACAGGGCTCCTACAGACTTCTGCTCTCTGTGCCCCCAAGACTTCCCTTGTGTTGCTGCAGAGGCAACATACAGCAGTCTCTTGAGCAGAGAATGCAGAGGGAAGTCTTTCCATGCTGTGTCATTCTTCCCAGGCCCTCTCTCTTGTCTTCCACAGAGGTTTTCATCTATTGCTCCACATGCCAAAAGCACCCACCAAAATGTCCTTTCTCTTCCTCATCTCCCAGCATCCTTTAGCCTTTACAGATCTCCCTCTGTGGGTCTTTTTCTAGCTCTGGACTGGAAAAAAGCCAGAGTAAGACCTGACACTTGACATGCCTCCCTCCTCAGGAACAGCTGAAGGAGCCAAGGTCTTAATCCTAACACCTAGATTTCAAAGGCCTGACCTAGCAAACCCCTGCCTTCTACCTGCTAAGTGCACTCACTACCAAGGCTGCCCGCCCTAACCAATCTAATCCCAGAGAAAACTCCCAGCTTCCTCCTATCACTGCTGCTGCTCATTTGTCCTCTTTGTTCCCTCAAGGATGCAGAGTGGGAAGCAATTTCCATCAGAATCTATTCCTGCCTCCTTTCTCTGGACTCTGGCTTTTCCCAGTCTGCACCCTCCCCAAACAACCCCACTGCAACTCTGTCTCTGTTTGCCCTGGTAATTTGATCTCACAGAGCCTTAATCTCCCAAGTGCACAAATTGTAGGCCTGGCCTATGTCCTCACCCATTACTTATTTCTGAAAACAAATGGCTTATAAGTGGAATCAAGTTATAAGTTGTCAGGAAAAGTGACCTTCCTTTCCCACATCTCCTCCCAGCCCTCCCAGTCGCTGCCACCTCTGCCCGTGGCTCAGAAACCTGGCCACTGGGTATTGACCATGTGTGGCCCTGTGCCCCTGAAAAAAAATCACAGGCACTTAAAGAAGAGATTAGAGTGACAGAGGCTCAGTGATGTTTGTAATGGAAGTCCTCGAGTGTCACGTCTTGGGAGAAAAAGCAGGACCTGTCTTTCAGCAATCTTGTCATCTTCCAGCAAGGACACCTGCCAGGTTGTCCATTTTGATGTTTTAAGATCGGAAGCTCCAACTAGTGTTTACTCTCTCAAGTAATTAGATTAGGAAGGGAAACACAGGGCCAACACAGTCACCCTCCTTTTCAAAGAGAGTGTATTAAAGAGATAGTGTACTCTGCATTTGGCACTAGGATGACTTAGCTCCCCACACTACTCTACCGAGGCTCCTGCCAACCTTGCCAGTTGTTGGAATGTGATTGTTCCAACTGTTGGTAAGTGCCTGTTCTGCAAATATTAATGCTTATGCCTCACCCACACCATTATGTATTCCTTCCCTTGGACCTTCAAGAATGAGCAATTAGAAAGCAGAACAGAACAGTTACTGGCTGGCGCCGTGGCTCAACAGGCTAATCCTCCGCCTTGCGGCGCCGGCACACCGGGTTCTAGTCCCGGTCGGGGTGCCAGATTCTGTCCCGGTTGTCTGCTGTGGCCCGGGAGTGCAGTGGAGGATGGCCCAAGTGCTTGGGCCCTGCACCCCATGGGAGACCAGGGAAAAGCACCTAGCACCTGGCTCCTGCCATCGGATGAGCGCGGTGCGCCGGCCGCAGCTCGCCATCCGCGGCAGCCATTGGAGGGTGAACCAATGGCAAAGGAAGACCTTTCTCTCTGTCTCTCTCTCTCTCTCACTGTCCACTCTGCCTGTCACAAAAAAAAAAAAAAAAAAAAAAAAGAAAGAAAGAAAAAGAACACAGAACCTGGAGTCAGGCAAACCTCTGCCAGTGTGTGGCTGTGCACATGTTACTTAACCTTAGCTTCAGTCTGCTTGGCTTAATTGGGGAAAACAATATTGAGTGATGTCTATTGCAATTACATAAGATAATATATGTCAAGTGATTTGTACAGTGACTGTTGCTGTTAAATGCAGCAGTTTATTATTACCAGGTAACACCTTAGTTCACAGTCTCTATATAACATGGTCCATCAGTATCAAACACAAACATGCATCTGTAATGATGCCAGATAAGAAACCAGTGATGATGGGGAAGATGAAGGTGCACCAAAGTTAAGCTTTCTCATTTAGCTCTAGAATTTAGCCTATATTTTGAAAACAAGACAAAAGCAAAAAACAACTCCTTTTTATATCACCAAGAGAAACAGACTTTGTCATAAGATTTCCTTTAGAGGATGTATGTCTTAACAAGAGATTCACATTTTTAGGACATACAGAAATACTTTTGCAACAGAGTACAGGGTAGTTCCTTTATATACTGTAATCTCCACCACTCAGTATAGAGCTTGGCACAGAGATGCTCAATTAATGTTTTTTGAACAGAACTAAATTTTGCAAATTCATTTGTGCAATTCTGAGCAGAAATAGTTTCTTCCCACCCACCCCCTTCTAAGCCTTATATACTTGTACATTTTCAGGGCCCAGATCAAAACCCACCTAATCCATGAAACAGAGTCTATTCTAAACGCTTTCACAGTCTGCAGCACATCTCTGAATGCTGTCATTTTTTAAAGATTTATTTTATTTATTTGAAAGAGTTACAGAGAGAGGTAGAGACACAGAGACAGATCTTTCATCTGTTGGTTCACTCCCCAAATGGCCACAAGGCCAGAGTTGAGCCAATGGGAAGCCAGGAGCCAGGAGCTTCCTCTGGGTCTCCCACGTGTGTGCAGCGGCCCAACGACCTGGGTCATCTTCCATGCCTTCCCAGGCCATAGTAAAGAGCTGGATCAGAAGTGGAGCAGGCAGGACTAGAACTGGCGCCCATATGGCATGCCAGCACTGCAGGCTAGGGCTTTAACCTGCTGTGCCACAGCGCCAGCCCTGAGATATATGTCATTCTTTTATTCATCTAAATACTTTAATGTTATCTCTTTCATTATGAGAACCTAACAGGAGCCATGTCATGTATTTCTGTGTCTCCTTCACAGTGTAGGAAACCTTATAGACTCTCAATAAGTAACTGTTAGTTACTTCATTTTCTCCAACTCCTATTTTTAGCAAATGCATGAACAGCTGCTACAACTCAGGCATTCCCTCTTTGCTGTACACAGAGCATGTCTTATGGGCAAAGAAATCAAGAACCTGCAATGGTTTCTCTAAGGATTTTTTCATTTAAAAAGAAAGACTGTGCCCAAAAGTAGTATGTTATCACTCTATTTCATATTAAAATTATAAATTATAAAGATACTCCTTGCTCAAAACAAAGGGACCTGATGTGAGAAGAACCATGAAAAGACAGGATACAGTATTTTTACTCCTATGCTAGACAAGGACTTTGAAATAGTATTCCTCAATTGTGTTTCTTAATTATATTTGTGAAATGCATCCATGATGAGATCACTGGGCACAAGAACAAAACCAATCACAACACAACAGAATTAAGCCTACAGGAAAAATGCTGGCACTCATAAACTTTCCTAATTCACATAAATTTTCCTTTCTTCATTATTAACATCATTACAAATCATTTTCCTTTGGGAAAACAAATAGTCCTCTGGACTTAGGGCCAAAGAACATGCTTATTAATTTGATCAAGTTTTGGGATGACTACTATAAAAGTATCTGCCAATACACAGAAGTATCTTGTGTCTTTAGATTGCTCCACAGAGCCTATGTTATTTAGTTTTTAAAAAGTAGACAAACAAACATTCTTAGGGCGGATGTTTGGCCCCGTGGTTTATGCTGCTTGAGATACCCGCATCACGTGTGGTTTGAGTCCCGGCTCTGCGCCAGATTCTAGCCTCCTGCTAATGTGCACTCTGATAGGCATCAAGCGATGCTCAAGTAGTAGGGTCCGTTTCACCCACATGTGAGTACTGTTTTTGAGTTCCTGGCCCAGCCTCGGATCTGGGAGTATTTGGAGAGTAAACCAGCAAATGGGAGTTCTCCCTGTGACTCAAATAAATAAATTTAACATTTAAATATTTAAAAAATGGGACATCCCTCATGTTTAATTGTGGCCCAAAGTAGTTTTTAAAGCTCTATTTTGTTAAAAAGGAACAGGATTCTGATCTTCATGCATCTCCAGAAGGAAAATACTTTCCAACGCATTCACAGGTCCAATGCCCATTCGTAGGGAAGATAAAAGATTTTTGTAAAAATGACAGCCTGACTTTTTTCACATCTCCCTTCCTGCAGACAGAATACATCAGCTAAATATTTATCATTAACAATTGGTTCTCAGGCAGAGAGCCTCTAAATCCAATTTTAAGAAACAAATATACTATTGATACTCAGCTGAGGTGTCTCAAAATTGCTTAGAAGCAATTCAAGCCATCTCTGGAAAAGTGACAACAAAGGCTAAAGATTTGAGACAGACTGTGTAAAGATAATAGAAGAAAATCAAGCTGGTTATTTTAGGGTTTTACTTTTTCTATTGTATACCCAATCAAGATGTCCTAACAAGAAGCACAGAATATTACAGGTTGTTATTTATTTAGGAAATATCTTGTAATTCTATATTTTTCACTAGACAGTAGAGTTAGGTAATTTCATAACTGTTTGAATAACAGTGCCCAAGAGTGTTTATTTTTTTAAGATTTTATTCATTTATTTGAGAGGTAGAGTTACACACAGAGGGAGAGACAGAGATAAAGGTCTTCCTTCCGTTGGTTCACTCAAGAGTGTTTATTAATGGAATACTTCAACCTAGAAGGAAATTCTAGTTGGAAATTGTAGGCATCCACCCTCAGTTTTACCCCATTCAACATTTTATCAATGACTCAAGACAAAGAGGGAGCAAGTATTCAGGTCAATCCAGCAGCCAGCTAAGCCATTCTGGAACAAGAACTGCAACTTCCTAAATTAAACCATGTTTTTAATTCACTAAAATTAGTACCAATATTCCATTTGAGATTCAATACATGCCCAAATTCTTTAAGTTGGTATTTAAGCTAACTTTTGGCTTTGAGTATTGCCATTAAAACCTATTCCAAGTTTCCATTCATCACTCAGGACCTCTTATTTTAATAGAAAACCTTGTTTGGCCATTTCTCCTCTGTAATTTTTGGGATTTTAGCCACAGAATAAAATAAGATGAGAATTTGGCACTAAAAAACATCCTTGTTCCCAAGTGGATTCTAGCCAAAGCATTCATTTAGATACTGTTAAGGCACCTTGAATTTGAACTGTTTTCCGAGATGTGATCTAAGTTCATATCTTGAAGGCCCAGTTTCTGCTTTCTATGCCCATTGTGTTTGCTGCTTGGAAACAAACATGTACCTCTAAGAAAGGTCAACTCTTAAAATCATCCATTTATATATTCAGAGTATCAAGTAATTGCTGCCTTTTTTAGGATTCCCTTAGCATCCTGATACCTTAGCACTCTACAGTTCATGTATTCCTTGTGATAGGTTCTCTTTTTTATTTTTAAAAAGATTTTATTTATTTATTTGAGAGGTAGAGTTACAGATAACTAGACGGAGAGACAGAGAGAAAGGTCTTCCATCTGCTGGTTCACTCCCCAGATGGCCGCAACAGCCAGAGCTGCACCCATCTGAAGCCAGGAGCCAGGAGCTTCTTCCTGATCTCCCATGCGGGTGCAGGGCCCAAGGACTTGGGCCATCCTCCACTGCCTTCCTAGGCCACAGCAGAGAGCTGGATCAGAAGCAGAGCAGCCTGGACTAGAACCAGCACCCATATGGGATGCCGGCACTGCAGGCAGCGGCGTCACCTGCTATACCACAGTGCTGGCCCCTGAGTTCATCTTCTTAAAGCTATTTGTAAATGACTTCTAGATTGTTCAGTTTTGCCTCAGTGTTTTCTTTCTTTTCTTTTTTCTATCACAAGCAAAGGAAACATGCTATACTTGGCTGACAGGACTGAGAAGAAAAATCTGGTAGTTTCTATTCATATGGTATCTCTGAGCTTGTGGTCTCAAAGACCGCAAAATCCTTCAAACTGCACCTACAACAATATGCTTTGATTAATGCCAGCTTCAGCTTTTCAGCAAAGAACACAAAGAAAATACTCACAAAACTCCCAAATCAATTAACACTTTATTTTAATGTGACTTTTCTCTAGCTAATTCTATTGGCCAATTCCCTAATAAATCTAGTGAACCAAAGAAAATACAATGGTAACTTTAAAATATGAAAGTTGAAATAGAATCGTTCAACAATTTACTATACAGAGCTGCTTTCAAGCAACACTGAATAGAAATCTCGCTTTCCCTCTTTACAATTCAGTGTTACATCTATTCTAACAGTTGTCACATTAGGATATTCAATATCCTTTATAATTAAAATTTCATCACAGTCTCCTGTGATTGGTTTTTACAGTACTCTCCAGCAGAACTAGCACTGCTTTTATCCAGTTATCATAAGTTCATTTAAAAATCTCAGCTCTATATGAAAAATTTATTAGTTCATAAGTCATTGTACATTTAGGATACATTGGACAGCCATGCCTCATAGGATAGGGAAATGTAGTCCTCCTTAAACTAGCAGGAATTAAGAAATAAAGGGGGATTTTCAAGTTAAAACAAAAAGTCATTCTTTCCAAGGATCAATAATGATGTTTGATAACCTATTAAGTAACAACAGCCCTGATAAAGTCAGGCTGTAGATTTCCTGTGATTAATATTTTAAAAAATGTTCCTTGTGCCACATTCAATTCATTCAGAATGTTAAAATCAGTAAAAGTGAAGGTCCTTTAAAATCTTTTTCTCCTGTAGACTAAACCATGAACAGATAACTGTACATTCCTCCAGACTTTACCTATGCATATATGAATACACACACCTAGGAACTTTACCAAAATGGAACCATACCCTACCCAATATTGTATAACTTTACTTTTTTCACTTTTACTTAAAAAAAAAGATGGACATCCTTTCATGTCAGTAAATATAGTACTGCTTCCTTCTCACTAAAGACTACATAATATTCACTATGTGGATAGTTCATAATTTATTTTTACTCTGTGATTGAATATTTAGGTACATTTCCAAAAGTATATGCATGCACATGTATGTGTATTTATCCTTAGGTTAAAGGATGCATATTCAAATTTCAGTTAAATATGCCAAAGTGCTTTCTCAAATTTATCTGTTTATTTATACTTATCTCCTCAATTGATAAATAGGAGCTGACATCATGATGTCAGCATCCCATAGGAGTGCCAGTTCAAGTCCCAGTTGCTTCACTTCTGATCCAGCTCACTATTCATACACCTGGGAGGATGTCCCAAATACTTGAGCTCCTGCTCCCCATCATTGGAGACCCAGATGGAGTTCCTGGCTCCTGGCTTTAGCCTGGCCCAGCCCTGGCCATTGCAGCCATTTGAGGAGTGAACCAGCTGATAGAAGAACTCCCTCTTCCCCTCTCTCTCCTCCCTCCTTCTCTTCAAATAAATAAAATATATCTTTAAAAAGTACTAAATAAGCCAATTAATCTACTTTTCCTTTGTCTCTAAAATTATCATTTCAGAGTAAAGAAATAGTGCTGTAAAGAAATATTTTCATAGCACTCCCTCTTTTCCTTAATAAAAAGGTCTCATATTTTAATTTATGTCACATGGCTCTCATAAATACCTAAGTGTTCACTGAGAAATTTTGCCCACTTCCTTGTATTTATTTTTATTTAAATTTACTTAAATTGACTAATTCATTATAATGTTTTTAGATTTATTTATTTATTCGAAAGGCAGAGTTACAGAGAGGCAGAGACAGAGAGAGAGAGAGAGAGAGAGAGAGAGAGAGAGAGAGAGATATCTTCCATCCATTTGTTCACTTCCCAAATGGCCACGACAGCTGGAACTGGGGCAATCCAAAGCCAGGAGCCTGGAGCTTCTTCCAGGTCTTCCACACAGGTGCAGGGGCCCAAACACTTTGGCCATCTTCTATTTTCCAAGGCCTTAGTAGAGAGCTAGATTGGAAGTAGAGCAGCCGGGACTGGAACTGGTGCCCATATGGGATGCCAGCACTGTGGGTGACAGCTTTACCCGTTACATCACAGTGCCTGCCCCCATTATAATGGTTTTTAAAAATCACCTTCCATATGTTGAGCAGGGGTGAAGCTTGTGTGTTTAAAAAGGTACATTCAGGGTCTGGTGCAGCAGATTGAACCACTGCCTGCAACACTCACATCCAATATGGGCACTAGTTCATGTCCTGGGTGCTATACTTCTGATCCATCTCCTTGCTAATGTGCCTGGGACAGCAGGGGAAGATAGCCCAAGTTCTTGGGTCTGTGTCCACATGGGAGACCTGAATGAAACTTCTGACTCCTGGCTTCAGACTGGCACAGCCCTGGCCATGCAACCATTTGGGGAGTGAACCATCAGATGAAAGCACTCTCTCCCTCACCCTCCCTCCCTCTCTCTCTCCCTGTCTCCCTTTCCCTCTCTCTGTAATTGCCTTTCAAATAAATAAATAAATCCTTTTTTTTTTTTACAAAAAAAAAGAATGTACATTTATTGATATCTACCTCTTCAGATATTTATCCAACCCTTAAGTCAGAGATAGACAAATTACTCAACTAAATTCTTGGATAAATGTGATATTTAAGCAAAACTTAAAACATAGAGTCCAAAGCTGGGTCCAGTATATCTAAGTAGTTTATAACAGACCCTTCCAGAGATAGATGTAGCTTCTGGACAAAAGGAGGGTAGAATGGTTAATGAGTATAAAACTACCACTAGAAAGAAGGAATAAGTTCTGATATGCTACAGCACAGCAGTGTTCCATAAGCATTTAAATTTTAGTGTCCTACAGCACAGCCAGAGAGAGGATTTTGTATGTTCTCACCACAAATAAATGATAGATGTTTGTGTTGACAGGTGCACTAATTACCCTATTGGATCGTTACATAGTATATGAAGGATTCTTTAAAAAGTTCATGAAAAATGTGTATTTTGAAAAAGCTGGCTGGCGCCATGGCTCAACAGGCTAATCCTCCGCCTTGCGGCGCCGGCACACCAGGTTCTAGTTCCGGTCGGGGCACCGGATTCTGTCCCGGTTGCCCCTCTTCCAGGCCAGCCCTCTGCTGTGGCCCGTGAGTGCAGTGGAGGATGGCCCATGTGCTTGGGCCCTGCACCCCATGGGAGACCAGGAAAAAGCACCTAGCACCTGGCTCCTGCCAATGGATGAGCGCGGTGCGCCGGCCGCAGCGCGCCGGCCGCGGCAGCCATTGGAGGGTGAACCAACGGCAAAGGAAGACCTTTCTGTCTGTCTCTCTCTCACTGTCCACTCTGCCTGTCAAAAAAAAAAAAAAAAGAAAAGAAAAGAAAAGAAAAGAAAAGAAAAGAAAAAGCTATGCGTGTATTTCAAAATTTCTTGCTCCAAAACAAGCTTATCTTCAATTCCATTTCCTAGAACTTTCTGAAGTACCCTCATATACATGTATTGAAATTTGACAGTGTATCCCACAAATATGTATAACCATGTCAATTAAATATAAAACTTTCAAACACATAAAGCAACTGTCTGAGTATTCTTGAGAGCACATTAGTTCCCCCCATCCTGTTTTGCTTTCCATGGTTTCAGCTACCCTTAGTCAACCATGGTCCAAAACTACAGTACAGTGCAGAGAGAATCTGAGCACACATTCACATAACTTTCATTATAGTATATTATTATAATTGCTCCATTTTGTTCTTTTTATTTATTTATTTATTTGATAGGTAGAGTTAGTGAGAGAGAGAGAGAGAGAGACAGACAGAGAGAAAGGTCTTTCTTCTGTTGGTTCAGCCCCTAAATGGCCACCACAGCCGGAGCTACGCTGATCTGAATTCAGGAGCCAGGTACTTCTTCCTGGTGTCCGACGCGGGTGCAGACACCCAAGCACTTGGGCCATCCTCCACTGCCTTCCCAGGCCACAGCAGAGAACTGGACTGGACTAGAACCGGTGCTCATATGGGATGCCGGCGCCACAGGTGGAGGATTAACCAAGTGAGCCCCAGCGCCGGCCCCATTTTGTTCTTATTGTTGTTGATATCTTACTGTGTCTGATTATAAATTAAAACTTTATTATATGTATATAATTTCTACAATAGACAAATCCATAGAAATAGAAAGCAGATTCATGGTTGCCTGGGATTGGAGGCAAGAGTGTATGGAATGGGGAATGATACTAATGGGTACAGGGTTTCTCTTTGGGGTAATTTAAAATGTACTAAAATTAGACAGTGGTGGTAGTTACACAACTCTCCATTTACTAGAAACCACTGAACATACTTTATATAGGTGAAATTTTGATATTTGAACTAGAACTTTCAAAAGTTATTATTTTCAAAAACCGTGCAAAAATAGCATATGTATACACAGGGTTTCACGCTAAGGTTCCGGCATCTGTGGAATGTCTTGGAATGCATCCCATGGATAAGAAAGCCCAACTATAAACAGAAGCTGGCAGATTTGGGGGGAAAGAGCACCAAAACCTGGAGAGAGGGAGCAGCATGGCGTGAGATTCCTGGTTTTATTGCGTTGGTGTGAGGGCAGATCAAGCTGTGGCACAGCAGAGGTAGCTAAAATCTGATGGACAGCTCTAAGTTTCTCTGACCTGAGGAACATGGAGAAGGACCCAGGAGCCACCACAACTGTGGGAGAGGGGCTGGGAATCCTTGAGTGCAGGGAACCAGAGAAAGGGAGCCCTAAATTCTGAATTTAAATTCTCCCTATCTCTCTGCTGAGCCCTGAATCCCATATAAAGAGCTAAGCCTGATGCTAAAATAGCTAAATTTAAATTTGAAATATTTCTCAGTACAAGAAGAAAAAAGTGCATTTTTGATCTAAATAACAAGAATTCACAATATCCACAATATGATCCCAAGTCATTTAACATATAAGAAACCAGAAAAATGTTATGAATTTTTAGAAGCCAAAATGAGATGACACGGATGTTGGAATTAGCAGAAAAAAGCTTTCAAGTAGCTGCCATAATATATTCAATATGGTAAAGGAAAATACGTTGGTAATAAACAAAAAGAAAGGGAATCTTACCAAGGAAGTAGAAAACAGAGAGTCAATGGGAATTCAATGAAATCATCAACTGGCTGGATAAAGACCAGCCTTCAGAAAAGCAAGAATTTGAACATCAGCAGAAAGTCTGCAACCCCATCAGCACCGAGCTGCACCAGAGTGCAGGAGGCATGCCAGGAAGAATGCCTGGGGGCTTCCCTGGTTGGGGAGCTCCTCCATCCAGTGGTGCTTCCTCAGTGCCCACAATGAAGAGACTGATCAAGCCAAGCCCAGTGTAGACACAGCACTGTTCCACACAGTAAAAGATGGAAGGACCCACATTTGTAGAAAATTCTGTGGCAGTTTCAAAGTTCAGCTGCTATAGTAAATTATTGGACATTCTCAATACTTGAATATGGAACATGTGCACAGGGAAAAGAGATAACATTGCACTTTATAAGCACTGTATCTAAGTGGACAACACATTGTCTTAAATAAACCTGTATTTAAAATTGGGGGAAAAAAGAGCCAATGGATATCTGAGTACTAAGAAAGTATAATATCTAAAACAAACAAACAAAAAAAAGTATTAGCTGGTTTTAATAAAAGAATGGAGGGGCCAGCACTGTGGAACAGAAGACTAAGCTGCAGCCTGCAGCACCGATTCAAGCCCGGGCTGCTCCACTTCTGATTCAGCTCCTTGCTAATGTGCCTGGGAAAGCAGGAAGGAAGCCCAAGTCCTTGGGCTCCTGCTTCCCACATGGGAGATCTAGAAGTTCCTGGCTCCTGGGATCAGCCTGGCCCAGCCCTGGCTTTTGTAGCCAGCACATAGAAGATCTTGCTCATGCTCTGTCTCTCTTTCTCTGTGACTCTGCCTTTCAAATAAATAAATCACTCTTTACAATAAAAAGAATGGAGATAAGAGATGCCAAAGTCCATGAATCGAGAACAGATCAATAGAAATCCAATCTGAAGAGAGAAAGAATTGAAATAAAACAGAGTCTCAGAGACTTACTGAACAATATAGAATATAGAAAGAATATATATTATTAAAAATGGAACTTTGACCATACCATAGTAAAACTGGAAAATATATAAAGGTTTCCTATGTATTTAATTGAAGTCCAGAAGAGGAGAGAGAAATTAAAACTAAAAATTTTGAGGAAGAAAAGGACAAAAATTTTTTTCCAGATTTAGTAAAGTTTATAAATCTATAAATTCAATAAACCTAGTCAATCCAAAAGAGGATACCTATGAAAGAAACCATGGGCCGGCACCACGGCTCCACCTGTGGCGCCAGCACAATGGGTTCTAGTCTGGTTGGGGCACTGGATTCTGTCCTGGTTGCCCCTCTTCCAGTCCAGCTCTCTGCTATGGCCCGGGAGTGCAGTGGAGGATGGCCCAAGTGCTTGGGCCCTGCACCTGCATGGGAGACCAGGAGAAGAACCTGGCTCCTGGCTTTGGATCAGCGCAATGCGCCAACTGCAGGGGGCCGGCTGCTGCGGCCATTGGAGGGTGAACCAACAGTAAAGGAAGACCTTTCTTTCTGTCTCTCTCTCTCTCTCACTGTCCACTCTGCCTGTCAAAATAAAAAAATAAAAAAAAGAAAGAAAGAAACCATAAATCAGTGTATCATCGTCAAATTTATAAGCAAAAATAAGTTGGAAACCTTGAAATCAGTCCTTCTCCATTCCCACTCCAAAAAGGCCAACAAAAACAATAGTATGACAGACAGGGAACAATAACTCAACTTACTGTAGACTTCTCATCAGAAACTATAGACATTAGGAGGCCATGGAAGAACTTTTTTTAATGTTGGAAGA
The DNA here is from genome assembly GCA_949820135.1 of Sylvilagus floridanus. Taxonomy (NCBI): domain Eukaryota; kingdom Metazoa; phylum Chordata; class Mammalia; order Lagomorpha; family Leporidae; genus Sylvilagus; species Sylvilagus floridanus. Next base: position 26,675,219 of record OX463241.1, on the reverse strand, counting down.
AAAATAAATATATTAATTCATATACAATATTGGTAAAAATTCAAGAGAAATAAATATATTTTCAGAAAAATGAAAACTAACATAAATCACCACTGCATATCTGCATTACAATAAGTGCTAGACGAGGCTTTTAGGTTGAAGTAAGAAGGTACTCAGCTCTTCAGGAACAAATTAATGGCACTGGGAATGATAAATGTCTAGGTAAATGAAAATTATTGGTTTTAACTTCTTAGTTTCTTTAAAACATTTAATGATTATTTAGACAAAATTATAATAACTTTGTGTTGTGGGTTTTATATTATATGAGATTTAATACAAATGAAAACTGTATCATAAGCAGTGGCATAGGAGAAGCTAAAATGTCTTACATCATTGCTAGATTTCTATATTTTATGAAAGATACACTATTAACTCTGAGTAAGAAAAGTTAAGTATGCATACTGTAATCTTCACAGCATCACTAAAAAAGCAAATACCCAAATTAAAGGATTCTAAAGCACATTAAAATAATTCAAAAGGCAACAGATAAAAGGGAACAGAGGAACAAAATCAGAAGGGACTAACAGAAAACAACATATTGGAGAACACAAAACTAAACATATATCACACCAGGGCCAGCACTGTGGCCCAGCGAGTAAAGCCACCATCTGCAGTGCCGGCATCCCATATGGACACTGGTCGAGACCTGGCTACTCCCCTTCCAATCCAGCTCTCTGCTATGGCCTGGGAAAGCAATAGAAGATGACCCAAGTCCTTAGGCCCCTGCACCAAGTGGGAGACCAGGAGGAAGCTCCTGGCTCCTGGCTTCAGATGGGTACAGCTCTGGCTGTTGCAGCCAATTGGGGAGTGAACCAGCGGATGGAAGACCTCCTCCCACCCTCTGCTTCTCCTCTGTATAACTCTGACTTTCAAATAAATAAAGCTTTAAAAAAATACAGAGATTATTAAAATGGGTAAAAGAGCATCCAACAATAACTCTTCTACAAGGGCACACTTTAAAGAAAGAGAAAATAAATTGATAAAAAAGGGATATGCCACACATTTACCATGTGACTAGAATGGCTTCATTAATATTAAATAAAATATCTTCAAGAAAAAAAGTATGACAAACAAAACCAGATAATTTATAATGATAAAAAATAAATCACAATCATTTGCAGAAGGACTAGACCAACACTGGAAGCTCAGAGCACAGAGATTTCTGGAGTGATAAAAACTGTACAAAGGAATAGATGGTTAAGAGAAATAAGGCCAGCTTTAATGTTTCACTTCACAACTATGAGGAACAAGGCAAAGACCACCGCAGAGCTTCAGCAGACTTGCAAAATCCAAAAATAGCTACGGGGGAAAACCCGGCATTTTCCACATAATGCTCATACTTGCTGAGGTGCACTAAGGCAAAATAATCTGGTAATTACCCCTGGAATGCACAGAATCCATAAGGGGAATTGGCCAAGTCCACACTGTTCTGCTGCACCCTGCTCTACTCAGGAAGATTCTGATCCTCCAATACTTAAACCACCGATTAAATGATTTAAAGTAGGAAACCCATTCCTTCTCACCACCCAGACCTTTAATTATCCACTCGCATAATCTGCAACCGTCCTTCTCGACCACTCCTTTGCCCACTGTTAGAAACTGACTCAGGCATTCTTTAACAAGAAACTTCTACCTTCCAACCTGCTACTCCCCCTTTGAAGGTAAAATTGGTTTTTTTAGAGTAGTCAATAGTTCCATCTCTGTGTTTTAAATTCCTATCACTCTTTAATTCAGTGCTTCTCCTGTGTCCTCACTTCTGGAGCTACTTTTGCTGAAGTGTTTAACGACATCATATCGACCAGTCCAAGAACACTTTAGAGAGCCTTTGCTACTAATTTCTGTGGTGTACCACAACTGCATCCCATTCTTTTTATTCAAATTTTCTTCTTTATTTGCATTAATTATCTACTTCTGAAGTTTTTGCTTTCATCTCCTACTTGTTTGTTTCCCTTAGATCGTAGACTTTTATTCTCTCAGACCTCAAAGTGTGCTCCACAAAATCTGGACTTTGTCTTTTCCCCTTTAAACATCATCCACAGACAGTGTCATCCACACTCTAGCTTCATTATTCACTTTATGCAGATAACTCAATTATATTAAGATAAATATAATTTTAAAATAAAATACGGTATAATTATAAATGATTACAAATATTTTTTAAAACATTCATGGAAAATGTTTCCTAACAGACCCACAGAAGTATATAATTGTTACTGTACTTGTTGTTGGTTTATGGATGATTTCTCATTTTTTCCAAAATGTATACCCAAACTAAACCCACCTATTCTTCAGCCCAGATAGTTGGCACCAACCAAATTCAAAGGGAAACAGGAAAGGAAAAAAGTCCTGTAAACCTGTCGCTGGATTCCAGAAAGCCTGCATACTTTCAGCTGGGAATATATGGTCTAAGCAGCCAAGGACTTACACGTCTTGACCGTGATTTGGAGTGTTTTACAAGCAGTATTCAAGCACTAGCAGAAGTAAATAAAAATCTATCCTAAGGGCAGGTACTTTCTTCCAAGGTCTCAGGATATCCTGAAAAATTATGATTTTCACGGTACTGACAACCACAAGTCAAATAAAACCCGGCACCAGGAAAACACAGTGATGTGAGCAGAGACTACCTGAAAGAGCAGACTTCAGATCCTAACTACCAGAGGAGACCCGAGATGTTTAAAGAAACAAAAAGCAAGTTTAGCAAAATTTTCATGGAACAAAAAACTATTAAGGATCTAACAATAATTAGAATATTTAAACTTTTAAAATTTATTTGAAAGGGAAATTGTACATGCTCCTAGTGCTAGCAATGGTCAGGGCTGGCCTGACCCAAAGCCAGAAGCCAAAAACTCAGTCCAGATCTCCCATGTGGGAAGCAGAAACCCATCTGCTTGAGCCATCATCACTCCCTTCCGAGGTCTACCAGCAGGAACATGCGAACACTCCAGTGTGTGATAGAGGCATCTTAATGACTAGGCTAAACATCTTCTCCATAACCAGAATTTTCAAAATAAAAAGCAGAATGACCAAAATTAAAATTTAATCTGTGGGTCTGGCACTGTGGTGTAGTGGGTAAAGCCGCCGCATGCAGTTGCCAGCATCCCATATGGGCGCCAGTTTGAGACCCGGCTGCTCTGCTTCCCATCCAGCTCTCTGCTATGGCCTGGGAAAGCAGTAGAGGATGGCCCAAGTCCTTGGGCCCCTGTACCCATGTGGGAGACCCGGAAGAAGCTCCTGGCTCCTGGTTTCGGATCAGCACAGCTTGGGCTGTTGAGGCCATTTGGGGAGTGAACCAGTGGATGGAAGATCTTTCTCTCTTGGCCTCTCTTTCCATGTATAACTCTGATTTTCAAATAAAGAAATAAATCTTAAAAAAAAAACTTAATCTGTGCCACACTCTGGCCCCTTCAAGACTAATTTAAGTCTTAACCAATGAAAGACTGCAAGGTTAGCATATCACTGATAAATCAATCAATATAATTCATGATATTAATAAAAGGTCAAAAAAATCACATGATGACTTCAATAAACAAAGTTATGATAAATTCAAACCTCATTCATTATTTTTAAAAAACTCATAGTAACTTAGAAAAAGAAGGGAAATTCCTTAATCTGATAAAGGTTCTCAACAGAAAATCTAATCAAATAACACTTTAGATTAAATATTTAAAATTATCTCCAAAATCAGGAATAAGACAAGGCTACTCACTATCATCACTTCTATTCACTGTTGTACTGGATTCCATGGTAAGAGCTTTAAATTAACAAAATGATATGAATAGAAAATAAAAACAAAGATAGTAGAACTAGAATTATTTGGAGAGGCAAGCAGTATATGTAGCAAATAAAAAATAATATAAAAATCTGAGAAGAAAAGTTTTCTTTTGACAGGCAGAGTTAGACAGTGAGAGAGAGAGACAGAGAGAAAGGTCTTCCTTCTGTTGGTTCACCCCTAAAATGGCTCCCACGGCCAGTGCACTGTGCTGATCCAAAGCCAAGAGCCAGGTGCTTCCTCCCAGTCTCCCATGCAGGTGCAGGCGCCCAAGCACTTGGGCCATCCTCTACTGCCCTCCTGGGCCACAGCAGAGAGCTGGACTAGAAGAGGAACTGGGATAGAATCTGGTGCCCGAACTGGGACTAGAACCCAAGGTACCGGCCCCACAGGCAGAGGATTAGCCTAGTGAGCTGTAGCGCCAGCCTGAGAGGAAAAGTTTATATAAAAAGCAAGTTCTTTTTTGAATATTTCATCTAAATGTTTAATTCTACTAGGAATACATATCTTAAAGCATGAGATGATACAGTGTACAGTAGATAACTCACACTGGAATAAGCACACAAGCATGGTGTTTCATTTTGCAGGATCTGATTGGGAGAATGACACAGGTGACTGGTGCTCTCTGATTAGGTATTACTATCAACAACACTTGCATAAAGTGCTGATAAATAACTTAAATGTTACAAAAAAGGACAGTCCCCAGTAAGGTCCAGGTCTGCCTAGACAGCTGGTAGGTTTAGTGTAGTTGTTGGCACGTGGAGTTCAGATGGCTAAAGAAAAAGCAAGTTCTATTTCCATACACTGGCAATAAAAGTTATTTTAACATTATTAGAATTAAATTTAAAAGATACTGGCATGGACATTTGTGGTTAAGATGTCCATACACCACACCAAGTGCCTGATTAACATCCTCACTCTGCTTCCAATCCCAGCTTCCTGCAACTGTGGGAGCCAGCAGATGATGGCTCAAGTATGTGGGTCTCCACCACCTACATGGGAAACTCTGGTTGCATCCCAAGCTCCTGGCTTTGGCCTTGCCAGCCCCAACCATTGCAGGTATGTGGGGAGTAAGCCAGCAGGTGAAAGATACCTCTCTCTGTCTTAAAAATAAATAAAGAAATGGAAATCTTTGAGAAATATAATTTAAAATAGCATAAAATATCAGCTCTCTAATGAAGTTATACAATATCTCTACACATACAATCATGCAAGTATATATATAGATTTAATAAAAATTCAAATAAATTATTATCAAAGTATCCCATAGTCTCTATAGATACATTACATCAACTGAAATCAGAGTTTTTTTTTTTTTTGTAAAAACTGACAAGCTTATTCAATGATTTATAAAATATCAAGGTACAATATGGCTAAATTAATCTGGGAGGAAGAAAATTGACACAACTGCATATCAGCACAAATTAAAAGCTACTATATTTAACATAGAATAGACTGGCACTAGAATAGACACAAAGATCTAAGAAACAAAATAGGGAGTCTAGAAATAGAACAAATGGATACAGTCACTTGGTTTATAACAAGGATGGCACTGCAGTGTGCAGTGAGGAAATGATGGTCTTTTTACTAAATACTGCTGTGTGTGTAGAAAATCCAACTGGATTTATATGTGGAAATAATTAATCTTGACTTTTACATTATACCAAACTCAAAAAGCAATTTCAGGTGATTTAAGATCTAAATGTGGAAGTTAAAACAAGAAAGCTCCTGGGGGCCAGCATTGTGGCGTAGAAGGTAAAGCTGCCGCCTGCAATGCTGGCATCCCATATGGGTACCAGTTTGAGTCCTGGCTACTCCACTTCTGATCCAGCTCTCTGCTATGGCCTGGGAAAGCAGTGGAGGGTGCCCCAAGTCCTTGGGCCCCTGCAACCACGTGGGAGACCTGGAAGAAGCTCCTGACTCCTTGCTTCAGATGGGCACAGCTCAGGCCTTTGTGGCATATGAGGAGTGAACCAGCAGATGGAAGACCTCTCTGCCTCTGCCTCTCTGTAACTCTGCCTTGCAAATTAATTAATTAATTTTTAAAAAAGAAAGAAAGCTTCTGGAACTAGCACACTGACCAGAAGTAGCTATTTAAATTTAAGCTTTAAAATTACTAATATTAAGATTTCAGTCCCTCCATTTCACTAGTCATATTTCAGGGGCTCTGTAGCCACATGTCTGATTTTTTTTTTTTTTAATTTGACAGGCAGAGTTAGACAGTGAAAGAGAGAGACAGAGAAAAGGTGTCCTTCTTCTGTTGGTTCACTCCCCAAATGGCCCCCACGGCCGGTGCCCTGCGCTGATCCGAAGCCAGGAGCCAGGTGCTTCCTCCCAGTCTCCCATGTGGGTGCAGGCGCCCAAGCACCTGGGCCATCCTCCCCTGCCTTCCCAGGCCACAGCAGAGAGCTGGACTGGAAGAGGAGCACCAGGACTAGAAACAGGTGCCCATATGGAATGCTGGTGCCGCAGGCGGAGGATTAGCCAAGTGAGCCACAGTGCTGGCCCTTTTTTTTTTTTTTTTTTTTTGCCACATGTCTTATTTACACAGATAGAGAAAATTTCCAGAAAGTCAGAAAATTCTGTTGGACAGCAATGTTTTTTTTTCATTTTAAAATATTTATTTAATGAATGCATTTCTACATAGATACAACTTTAGGAATACAGTGGTTCTTTCTTCCATAGCCCTCCCCCCGATAGCATCCCACCTCCCATCCCTCTCCCTCCTTCTTCATTATGGATCTTTTTTTTTTTTTTTTTTTTTTGGACAGGCAGAGTGGACAGTGAGAGAGAGAGACAGAGAGAAAGGTCTTCCTTTGCCGTTGGTTCACCCTCCAATGGCCACCGCGGCCGGCGCATCGCACTGATCCGAAGCCAGGAGCCAAGCGCCTATCCTGGTCTCCCATGGGGTGCAGGGCCCAAGCACTTGGATCATCCTCCACTGCACTCCCTGGCCACAGCAGAGAACTGGCCTGGAAGAGGGGCAACCAGGACAGAATCCAGCGCCCCGACAGGGACCAGAACCCGGTGTGCCAGCGCCCCAAGGCGGAGGATCAGCCTATTGAGCTGTGGCGCCGGCCTCATTATGGATCATTTTTAATATGACTTTATACACAGAGGACCAACTCTATGCTAATCATAGACTTCAACAATTTGCCCCACGCCCACACACAACAAATAGAGTACAGTTTGGGGATAGAATTTCCAGTCGATTCTCATATTACAATTCAATAGGGACAGAGGTCCTACTTGGGGAGCAAGTGCACAGTGACTACTGCTGTTCCTTTAACAATTAACACTCTTGTTTTATGACGTCAGTGATCATCCGAGGCTCTTGCCATGGGCTACCAAGGCTATGAAAGCCTTTTGAAACCATAGACTCCATCAATATTTGGACACGGCCATAAGCTAAGTGGATGTTCTCCTCTCCCTTCAGAGAAGAGTGTCTCCTTCTTTGATGACCCTTTCTGTCCTCTGAGGTGTCACAGAGATCATCCGTGTAGGATATTTTTTGTCACAGTCTTGTCTTTCCATGCCTGAAATGCTCTCACAAGCCTTTCAGCACAACCAGGAAGCCTTACGGGTTGATTCTAAGGTCAGAGTGTTAAGCAATGTTCTATAATATAATACAGGAGTATTTTTTCATGACCTTAAAGCAGGTTACACTTTCATTAAAAGGATATAAAGAATAGTAAGAAAAAGAAATACTGATTGCTTCTCAGCCTTTTGGCTAAGATCAAGTGAAGAAACACTGATAAACTGAGTCTCACTAAAATTAAGAATTTTGTGAATCAAAAGACACCATTACGAGGCAAAGAATATTTCTGTAAACTATTCGTCAGTAATCTCTAGTTTATATTTTAAGTGAACAAAATAAAGTGGAAAAGAATAATAAATAAAAATAGTGTATCGATGAGGCAGCAGACACTAAACTTCTCTAAATACACTGTTTTATAAATTTATTGTGGAACACGTGAATATTTCATGTAATTATAAAACAAATCAAATTTTAAAAAGCAAGCCCTACATTTGAAAGTAATTTGAAACAAATGACCCTGACTCTTGCATCCAGGCTTGTATCCAACTATTCCAAAGATACTTTAAAAAAAAAAAGATTTATTTATTTATTTGAAAGTCAGAGTTATACAGAGAGAGAAAGAGAGGCAGAGAGAGAAAGATCTTCCATCTGCTGGTTCACTCCCCAAATGACATCAATGGCCAGAGCTGAGCTGATCCAAAGCCAGGAGCCAGGAGCTTCTTCTGGGTCTCCCATGTGGGTACAGGGGCCCAAGGACTTGGGCCATCTTCTACTGCTTTCCCAGGCTATAGCAGAGAGTTGGATCAGAAGTGGAACAGCTGGGACTTGAACCAGTGTCCATATGGGATGTTGGCACTGCAGGCAGTGGCTTTACCTGCTATACCACAATGCTGACCCCCTAAAGATATTTTAAAACACAGTAATTTGAGTATAACATGCCTGTTGGGATATACCTTTCAAGTGGCAACCTCTGTAAAATATAGTTGTTATAATAATCACATTGTTAGTGTCATTCTGGCATTGTTTTCAAAGTCTGTCAGAATGGTGTGGAGTCACAAACATGTAATTATGTTGATGTAAATGAAAACTGGGACTGTAGGTGTGGGAGAAAGGAAATATAATACTGACAAGGTTAAATAAAAACCTTATAGTGCTACATTTGAAGTAAAAAGATTAGTATGAACTTGAGGGCATCCCTTAGCTCAGTAACCGAAAACACCTGGAAATGCTAACCAACCCTGTAGCTAACAGCATACCTATTGTCCCTATTGTATCTCTAAATATTATTTCACATTGAAAACAACCAAAAGGATCCTTAGAGAATGATTCCAGTTCTAGGACACGAAATATACAAGATGACCTGGACATCTTGTCATATTAAAAGCAAGGAGGAGGGGTTGGCAATGTGGCTCACTTGGTTAATACTCCGCCTGCGGCATCCCATATGGGCGCCAGGTTCTGGTCCTGGTTGCTCCTCTTCCAGTCCAGCTCTCCGCTGTGGCCAGGGAGTGCAGTGGAGGATGGCCCAAGTGCTTGGGCCCTGCACCCCATGGGAGAGCAGGAAGAAGCACCTGGCTTCTGGCTTCAGAGCAGTGCAGCGCCGGCTGTGGGGGCCATTTGGGGAGTGAACCAACAGAAGGAAGACCTTTCTCTCTGTCTCTCATTGTCTACAACTCTACCTGTCCAAACAAAAAAAAAAAAAAAGCAAGGAGGAGCTCAAAAGATTACCAAGAGTCACTTGGAAAAGACTCAAGGTGTTACCACTGAGGAAAACTGGGAGACAAGTGCACGGGATTTCTCTGCACCATGTTTGCAACTTCGTGTGAATCTATATTTTAAAATAAAAGGTTTAGAACAGTACATACTCACACAGACATGCAAGCATACACATACACACAGACTCAGCAGTCAACCTGAAAAAAAACCTCACTTACCAAAACCAGCATAATTTCAGGATTAAAAAACTAACTGTGGGGGCTGGTGCTGTGCAGGTTAAGCTGCCAGATGCAGTGCTGGCATCCCATGAGCACTACTTCCAGTCCCAGCTGCTCTACTTCCGATCCAGCTCTCTGCTAATGTGCCTGGGAAAGCAGTGGAAGATGGCCCAAGTGCTTGGGCCCCTGCCCCACATGGGAGACCTGGATGGAACTCCTGGCTCCTGGCTTCAGCCTGACCCAGCCCTGGTGGTTGCAGCCACTTGGGGAGTAAACCAGCAGATGGAAGATTCTCTTTCTCTCTCTCTCTCTCTCTCTCTCTCTCACACGAAGTTGCAAACATGGTGCAGAGAAATCCCGTGCACTTGTCTCCCAGTTTTCCTCAGTGGTAACACCTTGAGTCTTTTCCAAGTGACTCTTGGTAATCTTTTGAGCTCCTCCTTGCTTTTTTTTTTTGTTTGGACAGGTAGAGTTGTAGACAATGAGAGACAGAGAGAAAGGTCTTCCTTCTGTTGGTTCACTCCCCAAATGGCCCCCACAGCCGGCGCTGCACTGCTCTCTCCCTCCCTCCCTCCCTCCCTCCCTCCCTCCCTCCCTCCCTCTCTCCTTCTAATTCTTTCAAATAAGTAGATAGATAGATAGATAGATAGACCTTTTTAAAAAACCTGCAGTGGATTGTGCTATATCAAATATGTTTTAAGTCTATGAGCTCACAGTGACATATAAAAATATTCATTGGTCTTTTTTTTAGGATGCTAAAAAACTGCTAAATAAAGATTCAAACATTTATCCTGCTGTTCCTATGTGAGCTATACCTCAGAATAATCAAACAATTGAAGGAAAAATTCCCTCTAAAGACATATTACAGTTAATAAAGGAGGAGAGGTGGGTATTTGGAAGATCAGTTAAGCCACCGCTTGGGACATTCAAATCCCATATTGTGGTCTCTGAATGAGAGTTCTAGCACTGCTTCTGACTCCAGCTTCCTGCTGATGTGCACCCTGGCAGGCAGCAGGTGACGGCTCAAGCAGTTGTATCCCTGCCACTCATGCAGGGGACCCAGCATGATTTCCCGGCTCCTTGCTTTGGCCTGATCCAACCAGCTGTTGTGGGCTTTTGTGGGAGAGAACCAGCAGATGGAAGGTCTCTGTCTCTCTGCCTTTCAAATAAATGAAAAAGAAGGAAGGAAGGGAGAGAGAGGAAGGAAGGGGGAGAGGGAGGAAGGGAGAGTGAGGCAGCAGAGGAAAAGAGAAAAGTGGTTCTCAAAAGTGTGGACCAGTTGAGTGTCCATGAAGTCAAAAGCATGTTCAAAATAACGCTTAAACATCTCTGGCCTTTTTCTCTGCATTCACATTCACACTGATGATGCAAAAGTACTCATGGGTAGAACCAGGTGCTACAGATGTCGTCAAGGACATGGCTCCAAACTGAGCTGCAGTCATTGTGTTCGTGACCATGTGTGCACAATGAGAATGCCTTAGATTAAGCTGTTATACAAAATATATTTGGAAGGTCTGCATAGTTCAGCAAATCGATAGTTTCCAATGACCAATACCTGTGACTTTAAAAAAATCACATAATGGAAGGAAGAGATAAATGATATCAGCATTTTAATAGTTACTTATGCAAACTCTTCTGTATTTAACTATTACATTGAATACAAAATAAAATATAGAACTAAAAAATGAGATATTGGTAAATACCAACCTTACAATGATAATACTAAGTATTACAAGGATAGAATAATTGGAATTATCAAATGCTTCTGATAGAAGAGTAAACTGGTAAAACTAATTTGAGAAACCACTGATGATATTTATTAAAGCTAAACACACTCCTACCTTCTGATCAAGCTGCTCCTACTATGAGCTATATATCCAACAGAAATGCAAATATATGTGCACCAAAAACATGAGAAAATGTTCACAGAACTGTTCACAAAAGCAAAAGAAAAGATTTGAAAAAATACATAAACAGAAAATGGGTCAAAAAATTGTGGTATTTATGCACATTAAATATATAGCAATTTAACAGATGAATTATTACTATATACAAAGAGCCTGGACAAATGTCACAAATATAAGAATAAGCTAAAGAACCAGACATAAAAAACATAATCATCCCATATGAATCTATTTTTACCATATTTTCTATTAATTCACGATGACAGCTACATTTCAGGAGAGATTAATTACGGGCAGGCTAGCTGTGGCTCTGATACCATTTGACTTCTTTTCCTCTATGGTGGTAATACAACTGTACTGGCTTTGGATTACTCATCAAGCTGTACATTTATGAAACATGGACTTTTATGTACATTATACTTCAATTAAAATTTTTAAGAAAAAAAGTTATTTGGGGCCAGCACCGTGGCTCACTGCAGCACCAGCATCCCATATGGGTGCCAGGTTCTAGTCCCAGTTGCTCCTCTTCCAGTCCAGCTCTCTGCTGTGGCCTGGGAGGGCAGTGGGGGATGGCCCAGGTGCTTAGGCCCCTGCACCTGCATGGGAGACCAGGAGGAAGCACCTGGCTCCTGGCTTCGGATCAGCACAGCATGCCGGCTGTGGCGGCCATTTGGGGGATGAACCAATGGAAGGAAGATCTTTGTCTCTCTCACTGTCTAACTCTATCTGTCAAATAAATTTTTAAAAAAGAATAAAAGTTATTCAAGGCACTTAATGGCATGCTGGGTAGAAAAATTACACCTTTAAACTCATACATTAGCAACAAAAAAGTTTGGAGTGGGTATTGCAACACAGCAGACTAAGTTGACACTTAAGTTGCCTGCATTCCCTAAAGAATGCCTGGGAGTGAGTCACACCCCTACTTCCAGTCCAGCTTCCTTCAAAAAAACCTGGAAGGCAGCAGATGATGGCTCAAGGAATTGGGTCTCTGCTACCCATGTGAGAGACCTAGATGGAGTTTCTGGCTCCTGTCTCCTGTGTTCAGCCTGGCTTAGCACTAGCTGTTGCAGGCAGGCATTTGGGGAGAAAACCAGCAGATGAGTGATTCATATTTTTTTCTTCTCTTTCTCTCTCTCTCTCTCTCCAATTCTGCCTTTCAAATAAATAAATAAAAGAGATTTTTATTTATTTATTTGAAAGGCAGAGTTACAGAGAAAAAGAGGTCTTCCATCCACTGGTTCACTCCCCAAATGGCTGCAGTGACCAGAGCTGGGTCAGTCCAAAGTCAGGAACCAGGAGCTTCTTCTGGGCCTCCCAAGTGGGTGCAGGGGCCCAAGGACTTGGGCCATCTTTCACTGCTGTCCCAGGCCATAGAAGAGGGCTGGATTGGAAGTTGAGCAGCTAAGATACGAACCAGTGTCCATATAAGATGCCAGCACTGCAGGCAGTGTCTTTACCTGCTATGCCACAGCACAGGTCTCCTAAATAAACCTTTTTAGAAAACAAACAACAAAAGGTTGAAACTCAGTAAACTAAATAAACTATAAAGGAACAACACAATGAATGCAAAGAACATATGAGGAAGGAAAAAGAGAGTAGAAATTAATAAAACAGAAAGAAAATACATAAGAAGTATACTCCCCAAAACCAAAAGTTAGCTTTGAAAAGGTAATTAATAAACCACTTCTAAGTCTAATCATGAAAAGTGTTAAAACTGAATAGCAGGACTGAAAAGGGCAAAATCTCTCCAGACACAGAAGGGAACACATTTTCTACAACTTGGTGGAAAAATATTTGAAAGTTAAGGTGAGATTAACATATTTGTGAAAAATAAAATCTAAAAAAATTAGAAGACTAAATATGTGAATAATTATATTAATAATAAAGACAAATGATTTTGTGATTCAAACCTTCCCACCAGGAAAAGTAGATTCCCTAAGAGGTTCACCGGTGAATTCCACCAAATGTTTAAGAAAGCTCCCTCACCAGTCTTAACAAACATGTCCAGAGATCCTTAAAAAGGAGTTTGAGAAAGGGACAGAGGTAACTAGAGAGACAGAGATGGGGAGAGAAACTTCTGACATGCTGAACAGGACCAGCATAGCCTGGATAGCAAGTCCTAATAAGAAACGACAAACCCATCTTGACTGGTGAACACAGAATCAAAAAACCACCATTGAGATTTCTTTGTTGGTTGGGTTTTGTGTTGTTGCTCTTTTTTCAGATGTATTTACTTGAAAGGCAGAGTCACCCCCCCACACACACACACACAGAAAGAGATAGAGAGATACAGATAGAGACAGAGACAGAGACAATCTTTCATCTACTGGTTCACCACCCAAATGGTCACACAACTGGGGCTGGGCCAGGCAGAAGTCAGGAGCTTCATCTGGGTCTCCCATGTGGGTGGCAGGGGCCCAAGTACTTGGGCCATCACCTGTTTCTTTCCCAGGTGTGGCAGCAGGGAGCTCAATAGGAATTGGAGCAGCAATCAGGATGAGAACTGGCACTCAGATATGGGATACTGACATCTAGGCAGAGGCTTAGCCTGCTACACAATGCAGGCCCCAGTTGGTTGTTTGTATTTGGAATGAACATCATTTTGAGTCTAAACAAAACAGCTATATTCTTTGCTTACAGATTCTAAAGAATAACCATTACGTGCCTGAATTAGAAAGTATATTTCTGAGGATATGTTATTAGAATTCTACTACGGAAACAGAGTATACGTAGATGGCAATCAGATGGCTGTAGGAACAGCGTGAATTTGGAATGGAAGAGAAAGCTTTTCTGCTTCACTGCTGCATGGGAGAATATAAGACTGTATATTCATTCCTAGATTCCAAACCGAGTTCCAGATAAAGACATAGAATGACCTTCTGTTTGAGGCAGAGTTTTTTCGTTTGAAAGGCAGAGTGCCAGAGGGAGAGAAGGAGAGGTCTTCCATCTGCTGGTTCACCCCCCAAACGCCTGCAACAGCCTGAGCCAGGCTGAAGCAGGAACCTGTGTCACTATCCTGATCTCCCTCATTGCTGGCTGGTGCCCCGAGTACTTGAGCCATCATCTGCTGCCTCCCAGGCACACCAGCAGCAAGCTGGATGGGAAGCAATGGAAGTGCTTAATCCCAGATAGTCTGATTTGGCATGTATGCACCCCACACAGCAGCCTAACCCCCTGCATTCACCACAACACCACCCTGAGAAAGAAATTTTTATCCTTATCCTTTCTTTTTATATATATAAACACAGCATTAAAAAGACATAATTAATTTATATCCTGAACCATTCTCTTAAACCATCCATTACAATTGGGAATAAAATAAGTGGCCACCTTTATCACTTGGCTTTTTTTTTTTTTAAGAATAACTCTTACCAACAAATTCCTCATTTCCTGTAATACTTTAGTCAGTCAGAATCTGAAGTGTGAACCATATTCCTTTGATGTTCTGCCAAATATTGATATTTCTGATACTCACATGATATGCATTTGAGCAACGTAAAAACCTTTTAGCAATTTAGCCTACCTTCATTCCAACACAGCTAAGTGTATTCAGTCTCTGGAATATTATCATTGCCCTGCAAATATTGAGGACTACAAAAATCAATGGGTGCTCAACATTATCAAACAAGTTGTCAATACTTTCCCACTGACGTTTCCCCCAGTCACTGCTTCTCCCTCTGTCCACTCGAGGTACAGAGCTCTTTTCCTTTCTGTTTTACAGGTTTGAGGTTCTCTATTACATAACAAGTGCTGTAATTCTGTCTACATTTTTTTTAAAACTTGGGTATACTTCAGATGCTATGTAAGCTTCCTTAGTCACAGCACTCCAAAAGGGTTTTTGAAGTAGTTATCAGCTTCAAAGTAAACACACAAAATCTAATTAACCTATAGGAAAGTCTACTTATGGAATGTATGCTTATAAGTAAAAACACATAGAATGCCAAAAACCATTCTGCCACTCTGTTAACAAATGACATTGCAGAGTGGAAAATACCCTATAAAACCTGCAAAAAAGAAACCACTTTAATTCCAGAAGAACCACACACTAATACAACATTGCTATGTCCAAACTATAACTTTTATGTGGACTACTTAATAAGTTGTTCAGTAAATGTCTCATGCATTCTTGCCACACTACTATGTAAAAAATTTTTCCAGGGGCTGGTGCTGTGGTGTAGCAGGCTAAACCTCTACCTGCGGCAGCCGCATCCCATATGGGTGCTGATTCTATTTCTGACTGCTCCTTTTCTGATCCAGCTCTCTGCTATGACCTGGGAAAGCAGTAGAAGATGGTCCAAGTGTTTGGGCCCCTGCACCCATGTGGGAGACCCTGAAGAAGCTCCTGGCTTCAGAATATCCCAGCTCCAGCCTTTGTAGCCATTTGGGGAGTGAAGCAGTGGATGGAAGACCTCTCTGTCTCTCCCTCTCTGTGTAACTCTACCACTCGAAGTAATAAATAAGATCTTTAAAAAATTTTTTTCCAGTTCTTTCCATTGCAAATGGAAAGTCAAAATTTATATCTCAGAGGTATAATTTTGTTTATAGCTGTTAAATATTATCAGGGGTGCTGAGAAGGTGTGTTCAATTCAGTTGATTCAATATTACCACAGGTTCATCTAAGAAGTGTTTCTGAACACAGTTAGCAGTCATCTCCTGATCACAAGAATTCAATCCCATAAAAATTCGATTCCCGTGGCACTGCTGTCCCCTTTCCGTATCTGAATAAAGGATATTGGCAAGTTCAGTCTTACACCTGTAGCCAGATTGCTCAGGTTGGCAGCACTGTATTCCCACACAACAGCAAACGGTCATTACCAGAGCCAAGTCCCAGAGCGGCGCGGAAGAGATAAGTCTGAGAAGAACTCTCCACTGTAGTGACATCTATTGTGGCTGATGCCATGAAAGAACCAGAAGCCACCTGCTTAGTGACTACACCTCTGATGGCAACAGCCTGGGTTCCGGCTCAACTGATACACACAAAGAAAAGCAAGCACTCCAGAAAGAAAAGGCAAATACAGGCTGGGGCAACTATCAGATACAGAATCTGGGCAGAAAGCCGCCCTCCTGGTTCCCAGACATCTTCAAAGTCTGGAAGGACCTGAGGGACTGATTCACTCAAGAGCACCCCCAAAGCCACAGAGGAAGAAAACAGTGGGTCCCTGTGGTCCTGAACTGCTACCTCCACCCTCTGCTGAACCCCGTCAGTGGGAAGAACTGAGCGGGCGGTGCAGAGCTCTCCCTTGTAGGCTAACATTCTGAAAAGGCTGGCGTCTGAAGCCTGGGAGATGCGGTAGGAAAGCCAGGCACTGGAACCACCGTCTGTGTCCTCTGCTACCACTTTGGTGAGCAAGTGTCCAGTTCTGGCAGAGCGGGGCACAACTTCCACTGGGACTGAGCCATTTCTGGGCAAGGGAAGCAAGACGACCGGAGCACTGTCATTCCTGCCTGCCACAAACACATGTACAGTCACCGTTGCACTTCTGGCGGGAATGCGCCGTCCCAGCCCTCCACTCGAACTAAACCTCCAGAGCCGCTCAAAGTCAACGGAAGTTGTGGCGGTGATCGCTCCGCTGGGTGATTCCACTGCCACCAAGCTAGAAGCTGGTGTTCCTTCCAAGGTGACATCCAATAGCTCATAAAAAATAAGGCTGTTCTTCCCCCGATCCAGGTCCTGGGCAAACACCCGGCCTAGAGAGGCCCCAGGACCGCTGTTTTCAGCCACAAAAACCTCCTGCTGTGGTTGAGAGAAGCTTGGCGTGTTGTCATTCAGAGCAGCGACTGACACAGCCAGTGTCCTTCGTGAGCCAAGTGGGGGCGAGCCAGTGTCCCAGGCAGCAAGGAGGACCTGGTACTCGCTCCTCTGCAGCAGCTGTCAAAAGAAGCCTTCAGCTGAAAGGGGCCCCTGCTGGACATGCTACAAACGACCGAGGTCCTCGTCCCTCACACTAAGGAGGGCAATCACCGGGCCAAGGGCGGCGTCCTCGGGGACTGGGCTGTACACAGTTACGAAGCTCACTTCAGGGGCATGGTCGTTCACATGGGTCACCTCCACCAGGAGCTTAGTGGTGCTGGCGAGGCCAAAGGTGCCCGCGTCCCTTGACTCGAGATATGCCTCCAAGAGCATTTCTGGCCAACCCAGTGGTGTGGCTACCCACACCTCTCCACTTGGAGGTGCACGTAAAAGTGATGCCATAGCCCTGTTCGCGTTGCTTAAAGAGTACCACACTTCCCCATTGGAGCCCTCATCCGGATCTGAGGCATTGGGTGCAACCTCTGGAAACATGGTGCAGTACATGGAGCAATCCAACACAGAGGCATCGTCATTTGTGTCCACCAAGATGATGGAGACTTGCACATCCCCGGAGCACGCGGGCCACCTGCCATCCCGAGCCGTGAACACCAGCAGCTCGAGATCCAGAGCTTTCTCTGACACCAGCTCCGGGTATTTGCTGCCTTTAACCCACAACCCCATGACCAGCAGAAAGTACGGGCTGGGGCTGGGCTGTATCTTAGCGCCCCGTTGCTTCCTTCGTCCCCGTCCTGGGCATTCAAGACAGGAAAGTGGGCTCTGGGCATCAGGTACTCAGGGATGTCCAGCTGCACGACACCAACAGGGAAGAGGGGTGAGTTGTCACTGGCGTCCAGGGTGAATGTTCATCTTGTGCAGCTTGAGGGGTCCTCGAACATAGCTCAAGATGCACGCAGCTTTGTTTCTTTCTTTTCTTTTTCTTTTCTTTACTTTTTTTTTTTTTTTTGACAGGCAGAATGGACAGTGAGAGAGAGAGACAGAGAGAAAGGTCTTCCTTTTTCCGTTGGTTCATCCCCCAATGGCCACAACGGCTGGCTCACCGCGCTGATCCAAAGGCAGGAGCCAGGTGCTTCTCCTGGTCTCCCATTCGGGGGTAGGGCCCAAGGACGTGGGCCATCCTCCACTGCACTCCTGGGCCACAGCAGAGAGTTGGACTGGAAGAAGAGCAACCGGGACAGAATCCGGCACCCTGACCGGGACTAGAACTCAGGGTACCGGGGTCGCAGGCAGAGGATTAGCCTACTGAGCCACGGCGCCGGCCAATACACGCAGCTTTCGCCCTGCACAACCGCTCGCGGTCTGCCTGCTCCTGGACCACCAAGCTACCACTGGCCAGGTCCACCCCGAGGTAGGCGAAAGTTCTTTAAGGACAAAACAGCCGCTGGCAGCCTCAAGCCCGTGGCGACATTGCCTACCACTAAGCCCGGCTCCGTCTCCTTCCACACTTTGTACTCGAGCTGTCAGGTGGCCGCGCTGCAGGAGACCCACAGACAGAGAATCGCCGCCCCCCCAGCCCACCATCCTCCCTCTGAGCGTCCACGCTCCACCGGCGGCGACCCGGGACCATGCTCCGAACTCCCGGAGTGCACGAGCCGCAGTGAGGAGCGAGCCCCGCCGGCCGCCTCCGCTGCGGGCAAGATGAGCAGCCACCGCCGACGTCTCGCCTCCAGCCCCGGGGTCGACGGCCTGGGAGGTTTGCTTTACTGGAGCTTGGTAGCCGTCTGGGCATGCGGAGCGGGCGCGGTGCAGAGGAGCACAGCGCCGCCTAGGGGTGCCTAGTCGAGGTGACCAGCCCGGTCACTAGCGGGTGCTAGTGGCGCACCCGCTCCAGTCTCCGCGGGTTGGGACCTCGCCCCAAGCTCCCGCTGCGGGCGCCGGGCGGGGCCGGGAAGACACACGGAGAAACCACCTCGCCTCTCCTTAAAGGACGTTCCCTGAACAACGCCCGGAGACCGCCACGGTCCTGACGTCCCCAACCTCTGCCTGAAGACGGCAGGCACCCGGAGTTCAGCCCAAGTGGGGTCCTCCCGACAACGGCTGGACAGTCCAGCGCCGGGTCCAGGGCGCTAGGACCCGCTGGGCCCGTACAGTGCGTGCGGAGAGCGCAGGAGGCGGGGAGAGGCGGAATGGTGGACGTGACCGACCAGCCTTCCACGCTTAAGGAAACAGGAGCCCGTGATCCAAGTGCAGGAGCGTTAGCGGTGCTGGAGTCCCAGGCTCTCCGGCAACCTATGATGCTCCGGGAACTCCCAGAGCCCAACAGAGGCGACCAGGAAAGGGCACACCAGCGAAGAGCATCCGCCTACCCTTGCTGCGGACTCTGGTTTTTCCAGGCAGCGCAGTTCACCAACCACGCTCCGCATACAGGGAGCGCTTTGCGAGCAGCACTCGGCACGAAGTCCAGAACCAGAAATTCAGAAAGCAGCACCGAGGCAGAGTGCCGGTGCATCCTCCAGCTCTGCTTTTAATCCGGTCTTCCGCAGGGAAGTCGGAACCCTAAGTGGCAAAGGCTGCCTGACTCGCTCGCCTTCATGAGTTAAGGGACCGCAAGGCACAGACTCTAGGACGAGAAACACGTGGGTCCACGTGGTTGAGTGGCAAGGGTGGACATCAGGGCACTGCGTCGGGATGTGAACCAGCCCACAAAATTGGAATTTACCTCATCACATTTCAAAGCCGAAACTACCTGCTTCAGGGCCAGAGACAGGGTTCGCATTTCCTCCTCTTAATTTACGCCTGCCCACCAAGCTAACTGCTCTGGGCTGAAAGATTAGCTCCTCTGTTTTGCCATCAAGGCAGATGAAACCCACTTGGAAAGTCACACCCGAGTTTTGGAAGGCCTCCTCACTTTAAGAACAGCAATCCCCCCATTACACTGGGCTTAGGAATTCTAACCTCTATCTACCAGGGCACTGTTTGTGGGTGTCAATTAGGGCATGAGGAAAAGGAAAATCTCACAGATTCAGGATGGGAAACCTTCACAAAAACTCCTCTAGTATCAAAGGAGCTCATTTGTGGCGAGAACCCATGGCTAGCACCCACCGTGTAGGATTTGTCTCTCCATGTGCCTGACTCTAGGCATCACATTGCATTCTTATTCCAAAAAAAAAAAAAAAAAATAGGATTTGTGGGGAAGCAATATTTAAGGGACGAGAAATTCCAAAGACAAGGAAGGCTAAGGATGTTTGCCTTTGGATAAGATGATCAGGTAAACATGAAAATCATAAATAAACAAAGCTTCTCTTTAGGAAGAGTGTTTACTGCTAATATTTCAGTTTGTCATTTTATAGAAATGTCCACAATTTCTCCAAATGTAGGTACATCTCAGCTTTTAGCTAAGCACAAGTGTAACTTTAAGTGGGTTCTGTGCAAAAACATAATCTTAATTTCTGCGTAGGCTCAAATGTCAGGACTAACTAAACTTGACCTTTAGCTGTAAAGTCAGAAGGTTTCTAGCCACATTGCACAAGCTCATATCACAGATCCTGAGGCCAAACAAGCAAATAAGCAAACTGGTACTCACCAAAGAGTGTGTCCACAAAAGGAGATCCTACTTTAAACAAGAACTTCTTAGTAATTAAAGTTATTCCCTGGGAGTACATTCACGTTATTTACTTATGAAAACTAAGTTAACAGATCACCATCAGGTTAAGAAAACCTTAAACATATAAAGCAGCTTAACAAAGGGCCCAAGTCAAGTTTAACAGATTGGGAATTCCCTGGCAGGAGAGGTCTTGTCCTTCAATTTTGTTTTTCAAGTATCTTCCTATGTCCAGAACACGAGGTAAGTGGCTACAGCATTTTTGATACTCAATGTCCTGTCTCCCTCTCTCCTTCTTTCTCTCTCCCTTCCTTCTTTTACTTAAACCCTTTACCAGTAACAAATAGTGAATTTCTTTCTCAATTTCTATTATCAACGAACTAGTTTTTTTCCATAACATAAAACCTTCTAAACCTTGGCTTTTTTTTTTTTTAAATCTAACTCTAGCACCTGGCTCCTGGCTTCGGATCGGCGTAATGCCGGCCGTGGCAGCCATTTGGGGGGGGTGAACCAACGGAAGGAAGACCTTTCTCTGTCTCTCTCTCACTGTCTAACTCTGCCTGTCCAAAAAAAAAAAAAAAAAAAAAAAGAATATAACTCAAACTCTATACTGTGTTCACTAATTACTTTTTATCATTTATCATTATGTATTAGACTTTCAAAAATTATATTTCTCTAAGATCTTTTCATATTTCACCTTCAAAGTGTGACCCTCAGGACACAGTCAGACTCCAGGTTGGTTAAATTAGCTATGAGAGATCTAGATCTTCCTCTCTTTTTTTAAAGATTTTTTTGAAAGGCCGAGTTACAGACAGAGAGAGGGAGAGACACACAGAGAGAGATATCTTCCATTTGCAGGTTTACTCCTCAGATGGATGCAACAATCAGGGCTGGGCCAGGCCAAAGCCAGGAACCTAGAGCTTCATCTGTACCTCCCACGTAGGTGGGAGACACTTGGGCCGTCCTCCACCGATTCCCCAGGCTAATAGCAGGGAGCTGAATTGGAATGGAGCAGCCAGGACACAAACTGCTGCCCATATGGGACTCTGGCACCACAGGCAGCAGCTGAACCCACTATGCCACAACACTGGACCCCAGATCCAGACCTGTCATTCTAAATACTACATATATAGTAAGAGTCCCAAATGTCAGGGCCATCTACCTGCTATTCTTGATAGGCACTGGCTGAAGACAAATAAGACTTAGATTGATGGGAGTTGAAATCTGACATTTATTCATATATCAAAAGCTTTTCTTGAATGATATCTTGGGATTTTTCCCCTTTTCCATGTGTCCAGTCTCTTTGAAGACATTTATTAGGAGCATGTTGGAGCTCTTTTTCCCATGTTCCAGAGTAATATTTTCCTAATTCTTTCAATCCTTTGTTCTTTCCCACTTATTTTTCTCAACCTTATCAAATGTTTCTTCTTGTTCTTTGCTGTACGCCAAGCAAGGCCTTAATGTTTGTGAGGATTTTACACTTCTCTTCTATTTATCTCATAAATTGTGTCAGCTCAGTTTTCATGAGATATGTTCATTGTACCCTTAAAACTCTGAAACTCTGTTTTAAGTTATTGATTCTCTGAGGCTACTTAAGACTAAGATTTGTGAACAGAATGGGATAAAACATTTACAAACCATACATCTAAAAAAGTATTCATATTCAAAATAAATAAGGAACTTACACAACTCAATAGTAAAAAAAAAAAGAAAAAACAACTTAAAATGCAGAGAGAATCTTAATAGACATTTCTCGAAAGAAGGCATTAAAATGGCTACAATGTATAGGAAAACTGCTCAAAATCACCAATCATCAGAGAAATGAAGATTGAAAACACAAAGAGACATCAGCTCACACCTGTCAGAATGCATGGGAGAGGGTGTGGAGGAAAGGGCACCCTTGCACCCTGTTGGTAGAAAGGTAAATTTCTACAGCCATCACAGAAATCACTATGGGAGGTTTCTTAAAAAATTGAAAATAAAGCTACCATATGATCCAGCAAGCCTACTAGCTGATGGTACATATCCAAGGGAGATGAGATCAGTACGGCAATGAGATACCTGCTCTCCATTGTTCACTACAGCTTTCTTCACACTGGCCAAGACACAGAATCAGGATAAATGACCATGAAAGGATGAATGGATAAAGAGAACGTGGTATATACTCTCAATGGGAAACTATTCAGCCTTAAAGAAGAAGGAAATTTTGTCATTGATGACAAGATGCATGAACTTAGAAAACATGTTAACTGATGAGTTAGGCACAGAAGGACAAATACTACATGATCTCATCATGGAATGGGAAGAAGTTGAACTCATAAACAAGAGAGTAAAATGGTGAAATGATGGTTCCCAGAGGCCATAGGGGTCTAAAAAAGTTGAATTCATGGAAGAAGGGAGTAGAATGGTGATTACCAGGGGCCAGGGCAAGGGTCGACATTGATCAAGAGTATAAGTTTTCAGTTAGATGGAGAAATAAGTTCAAAATATCTATTGAGTATAACAATGCACTTTATTCTTGAAAAGGACTGCAAATAGATGCTTAGGTTCCCATCATAAAATAAGGTAAGTACATAAGGTAGCCTGCATGTTAATTAGCTTGAGTTGGCCATTTCATAATGTATATACACACATCTCAAGATAATACTTTGGGCCGGCGCCGTGGCTCAACAGGCTTATCCTCCGCCTTGCGGCACCGGCACACCGGGTTCTAGTCCCGGTCGGGGCGCCGGATTCTGTCCTGGTTGCCCCTCTTCCAGGCCAGCCCTCTGCTGTGGCCCGGGAGTGCAGTGGAGGATGGCCCAGGTGCTTGGGCCCTGCACCCCATGGGGAGACCAGGAAAAGCACCTGGCTCCTGGCTCCTGCCATTGGATGAGCGCGGTGCGCCGGCCGTCTGCGGCGGCCATTAGAGGGTGAACCAACGGCAACGGAAGACCTTTCTCTCTGTATCTCTCTCTCACTGTCCACTCTGCCTGTCAAAAAAATTAAAAAAAAAATTAAAATTAAAAAAAAAGATAATACTTTGTACATGATAAACATATATAATTTCCATTTGTCAATATAAAACATTAATTTTCATAAATCTTTTGATGAGACCTCTAGTCGAGAATCTTGCTCACTTTGTAGTAAAAATGTTCAGGTGTGCATTCTCAGCTGTATTTTTTTTTCTTTTTAAAATTTTTTATTTATGTATGTATGCATTTCAAAAAGCATATAGAAAGACAGATCTCTTCCATCCTCTGGTTCACTCTCCACATGTACACAGCAGCTAGGGCTGAGCTAGGCCAAGGCTGGAAGCAGGGAACTCAACTCAGGTCTCACACATGTTTGGCAGGAACACAGGGCTTGAGTCACCACTTATTGCTTTCTAGGCTATACATTAGCAGGAAGATAGAATCAGGAACAGAGCCAGGACTCAAACCTAGGCACTCTGATGGGAATGCTGACATCCCAAGAAGCAAGTTAACCACCATGTCAAATGTAAGCCCCCTATATAATGCCTTCAGCCTCTGTCTAGATCTCGTCCTTCCAAAAAAAGTATCATTGGTTTGGCATCTCTGTGTGAATCACTGCTCTGAGAAACACCAGCTAATCAGCTCTATCTGGGATCTTCTAAGGCAGGTCTCCTCTCTGGGTATTCTCACATCTTGATGCATTCTTCCTAGCACCTGGTTACTTACCTTCCTATATGGTTGAGTTTCAAATATATTACAGACTTTCATCAATGAAATCATTCTGTTTTTTGTCAGCTATTCTTCAGTTTTTCATGGGTTTCATGAGGGAAAAGAACCATTCAAATATATATTTTCATTCACACATAGTGGATATAAATCCTACTCTCTGGCTAGTTATTAAAAGTACATGGGAGGCCGGTGCTGCAGCTCACTAGGCTAATTCTCCACCTGCGGCACCGATACCCCAGGTTCTAGTCCTGGTTGGGGTGCTGGATTCTGTCCCGGTTGCTCCTCTTCCAGTCCAGCTCTCTGCTGTGGCCCAGGAGGACAGTGGAGGATGGCCCATGTCCTTGAGCCCTGCACCTGCATGGGAGACCAGGAGGAAGCACCTGGCTCCTGGCTTTAGATTGGCACAGCACACCGGCCATAGCGGCCATTTTGGTCCAGGGGAAACCAACGGAAGGAAGACCTTTCTCTCTGTCTCTCTCTCTCTCACTCTCTAACCCTGCCTGTCAAAAAAATAAACAAATAAAAAATAAAGTATATGGGAAAGTTATTGTTATTGTATTTATTTTAAACTAATTACCCCACTGACTACTCATTCGTTCTAATTTTTGCCTTTGATTCTCTGGGACTTTACAAGCAGGAAATTATGGAACCTTTAAATTGTATCATCACCAGTACATTTTACCTTCCTTTCTAAAATACACACACACACACGAAGACACTTTCAAAAGTTCAAGGAAAATGAAGAGAGTACTTTCAAAAGTTCAAGAAAAATGAAATTTTTAAGAGTTATTTATTTGAAAGAGTTACACAGAGAGAAGACACAGAGAGAGAGGTCTTCCATCTGCTGGTTCACTCCCCAATTGGCCACAATGGCCAGAGCTATGCTGATCCAAAACCTGGAGCCAGGAGCTTCTTCCAGGTTTCCCATGTGGGTGCAGCGGCCCAAGGACTTTCCTGCTTTCCCAGGCCTTAGCAGAGAGCTGGATCAGAAGTGGAGCTGGGTCTCGAACCAGCACCCATATGAGATGCCAGCACTGCAGGCAAAGGCTTAATCTACTACGCCACAGGGATGGCTCCATAACTCATCTTTAATTCCATTTTCCAGGGCCAGCGCTGTGATGCAGTGGGTTAACACCCTGGCCTGAAGTGCCAGCATCCCATATGGGCGTTGGCTCATCCTGGCTGCTCCTCTGCCAATCCAGCTCTCTGCTATGGCCTGGGAAAGCAGTGGAGGATGGCCCAAGTGCTCCCTGTCTCTCTTTCTTTTAAATAAATAAATAAATCTTTAAAACAAATGAAAACATGCCCATACAAAACCTTGTACATGAATGTTGATGGCATCATATTTGTAATAGCTTAAGAGTGCACACAATCTAATTATCTATAATCTGACGGGTAAATAGATCTATTTCATATGATAGAATATATTTTAGTAATAAAAATGATTGAAGCACTTACTCTATGCTGAGGTAAAAATGAATTTTGAAAGCATCATGCTATGTGAAGAAGTTAGTCAGGAAGGGCCTCATGTTATCTGAGTCACTCTATATGCAACGTCCAGGATAGGCAAGTTTATGGAGAAATAAATTGATTAATGGTTGCCTAGGTCGAGAGAAATGGAGGGGTATGTGCAGGGGTGATGGCTAGGGCTATGAGGTATCAGTTTCAGGTGATGGAATCTTTTTTTGTTTGTTTGTTTTGACAGGCAGAGTTAGATGGTGAGAGAGAGAGACAGAGAGAAAGGTCTTCCTTCCATTGATTCACCCCCCAAATGGCCGCTACAGCCAGTGTGCTGCACCAATCCAAAGACAGGAGCCACGTGCTTCCTCCTGGTCTCCCATGCTGGTGCAAGGCCCAAGCACTTGGGCCATCCTCCACTGCCTTCCCGGGCCACAGCAAAGAGCTGGACTGGAAGAGAAACAACCGGGACAGAATCCGGCACCCCAATCAAGACAAGAACCCGGGGTGCCGGCGCCATAGGTGGAGGATTAGCCTAGTGAGCCACGGCCCTGGCCTGGTGCTGAAATCTTTTAAAATTATTATAAATAGTGGCTATTTGTAAATATTTTAAAAAACCATTGAATGTATACCATGTTTTTAGAGAGAAAAATGCAGAGAGAGAGAGAGAGAGAGAGAGAGAGAGAGAGAGAGAGAGAGAGAGAGGTGTCTGCCATCCACAGCTCCACAACAGCTGAAGCTGCACCAAACCAAAGCCAGGAGCCAGGAGCTTCTTCCAGGTCTCTCACGTGGGTGCAGGGGCCCAAGCACTAGGGCCATCTTCCACTTCTTTCCCAGGCCATAGCAGAGAGCAGGATTGGAAGTGGAGCAGTCAGAACTGGAACCAGCGCCCATATGGGATGCTGACATGGCAGGTGGCAGCTTTACCCGCTACACCACAGCTCTGGCCCCGAATGTATACTTTAAATAGGTGAACTGTATGGTAAGAGAATTATATTCCAATAAAATTGTTAGCAAAAAAAAAAAAAAGAAAGAAAGAAAGAAAAGAAAATTTTTTCAGACAAAGAAAAACTGAGAAAACTAACTGCCATTAGACCTAACCTGAAAGAAATGTTGGCCAGCGCCGTGGCTCAACAGGCTAATCCTCCACCTTGCGGCACCGGCACACCGGGTTCTAGTCCCGGTCGGGGCGCTGGATTCTGTCCTGGTTGCCCCTCTTCCAGGCCAGCCCTCTGCTGTGGCCCGGGAGTGCAGTGGAGGATGGCCCAAGTGTTTGGGCCCTGCACCCCATGGGAGACCAGGAGAAGCACCTGGCTCCTGCCATCGGATCAGCAGGGTGCGCCGGCTATTGGAGGGTGAACCAATGGCAAAAGGAAGACCTTTCTCTCTCTCTCTCACTGTCCACTCTGCCTGTCAAAAAAAAAAAAAAAAGTCAAACTTTTTTCTTCAGGCTGAATAAATATGATACAGACCAGGAACTCAGATCTTCATAAATAACCAGTGTCAAAGAATAAATAAATGAGTGTAAAATAAAAGTACTTATTTTTCCTATTCTTCATTGATCTAAAAGATGATCACTTAAAATAATAATAGAGTAGTGGATGATTATAGCCTGTGGTTAAGCAACATCACAAGGGACAGGAGACAGGAACTGGGGACACTCCATCATAAACTGGAGTGGGCCAGGCATTGTTGTGCAGTGGGTTAAGATCCTGCTTGGGGTGCCCACGTCCCACATTGGAGTGCCCAGTTTGAATCCCAGCTACTCCATGCTTCTGCTCCAGCTTCATGCTAATGAGCCTGGGAAGAAGCAGATGATGGCCCAAGTATTTGCGTTCCTGCCACCCAGCTGGGAGAGCCAGATGGAGTTCCTGGTTCCTGTCTATGGCCTACCCGTGATTGGTGCAGGCATTTGGGATGCAAACTCGCAGATGGAACATACTTATCTCTCCCTCTCTCTGTATCACTCTACCTTTCAAATAAGTAAATAATACTTTATACCGTTGGTGCTGTGGTGCAGCAAGTTCAAGCCTGGGCCGGCAGCACTGGCATTCCATATGGGCATTAGTTTGAGTCCTGGCTACTCCACTTCTGATCCAGCTCCCTGCTGATGCACCTGGGAAAGCAGCAGAAGATGGCCCAGGTCCTTGGGCCCCTGCACCCATGTGGAAGACCTGGAAGAAACTCCTGGTTCCTGGCTTCAGATCAGCTCAGCTGCTGCCACTGTAGCCATTTGGGCAATGAACGAGTGAAAAGAAGACCTCTCTCTCTGTCTCCCTCTCTCTCTCCCCTTCTCTCCCTCTGTAACTTGTCTTTGAAAAATAAATAAATAAAACTTCTTTTGAAGTACCTATTGAACAGGTAAAGCATAATAGCATTAGCTGAAGGTTGGTGTATATTAGTTATAAATGTATGTTATAAATGCTAGGATAACCATTAACTTTTTTAAATGAAAGAAGAAAATGGAATCATTTAAATGTTCAGTTAAGCCAAAGAAGGCAGAGAAGAAGCCTTTGGCAATTAAGAGATAGTAACTTAAATATTTACATCATAAGATTAAGTGTGAATGGTCTAAATGCAACAATTAAAAAGCAGTTTGTCAGAGTAGATTTTAAAAAACCAGCTATATGGGGCTGGTGCTGTGGCATAGTGGGCTAAGCGTCTACCTGTGGTGCTGGCATCCCATATGGGTGCCAATTTGAGTTCTAGCTGCTCCTCTTCTGATGCAGCTCTCTGCTATGGCCTGGGAAAACAGTGGAAGATGGCTCAAGTCCTTGGGCCCCTGCACCTGAGTGGGGGACCCAGAAGAAGCCCCCAGCTCCTGGCTTCAGATTGGCCCAGCTCTAGCTGTTGCAGCCATTTGGAGAGTGAACCAGTGATGGAAAACCTCTCTCTCTTTCTCTCTCTCTTTCATTAGTTCTACCTCTCAAATAAATAAATAAAATCTTTTTTTAAAAAAAAATCCAGCTATATGTTTTCTACAAGCAATCCACTTTAAATATAACAACTCTAATAAGTTAAAAGTAAAGAGATGAAAAGAATACACCACATTAACACAAATCAGAGGAAAGCGTCAGATAATGCCAACTTCAGAACAAAGAAAATTATTAGGACTAAAAAAAGAACAATCTGTAAAATAAGAGGCTTAATCCTCCAAGAATACATAACATTTTCAATTTATATACACCTGAAAAAGAGTCAAAATACATGAGGCAGAAACCAATACAACATAAAGGAGACAAATCCACAATTTTAGTGGGGGACCTCAAAACCTGTTGTTAGCAACTGATATATCAACAGGGCATAAAATCAGCATAGACAGAGACCTGAATAACACTATGAATCAACTGCATATGAATGTCATTTAGAGAGTACTTTATTCAGAAACAACAGAATACAAATTCTTCTCAATTTCACATGGAACTTCCACCAAATATGGATCACTAAAAATATTTTAAATAAGGAAAAAATAGAAATCATACAAATTATGTTTTCAGATAAAGATGGAATTAAACTAGAAATTAATAATAG
This sequence comes from Sylvilagus floridanus, assembly GCA_949820135.1. NCBI lineage: Eukaryota > Metazoa > Chordata > Mammalia > Lagomorpha > Leporidae > Sylvilagus > Sylvilagus floridanus. The sequence goes on along the minus strand of OX463241.1, from coordinate 26,646,013 downwards.
CTGGAAAAAATCAATATTTGGGGGCCAGCACTGTGGTACAGTGGGTAGAGCCATCGCCTGCAGTGCCAGCACCCCATATGGACACCTGTTCCAGAGTCAGCTGCTCCACTTCTGATCCAGCTCTCTGCTATGGCCTGGGAAAGCAGTAGAGGATGGCCCAAATCCTTGGTCCTCTAAACCTTCATGGGAGACCCAGAGGAAGCTCCCAGCTCCTAGCTTTGGATCAATGCAGCTCTGGCTGTTGTGGCCATTTGGAAGTGAACCAGCAGATAGAATCTCTCCCTCTCTCTCTTTCTCCCTCTCTCCTTCTCTCCCTCTCTATCTGCCTCTCCTTCTCTCTGTGTAACTCTGATGTTTAAACAAATAAATTTTTAAATTAATGAATATTTTGAAATTAAATAACACACTTCCAAATAATACAAGTGAAATAAGTCTCAAGAAAAAATTTTAAATTTTTATAATTACATGGATATGTAGACAAAACTTATCAAAATTTGTGAGATGCAGAGGAAACATCACTCAAAAGGTAATTATAGCTTTAAATGCATTCATCAGAAAATAAGACCTAAAATCAATAACTTAAGGTTCTACCTTAGGAAACTAGAGAAAGAAGATCAATTTAAGCCAAAAACAAGGAGAAAGGAAAAATAAAAATTGGAGCAGAAATCAATGAAACTGAAAACAGGAAAGCAATAGAAAAAATAAATCCAAAAGCTGGTTCTTTGAAAATATCAATAAAATGGAGAAACTTCTAGCCAAGCTAACCAAGAAATAAAAGACACAAATTAGTAACAGAAATGAAAGAGGAGTCCTCATACTGATCCTTTGCACACTAAAAAGAATATAATGAGCAAATCTATGCTCACAAGTTTATAATTTCGATAAACCTGATGAATTCCTTTAGAGACACAAAACCCAAAATTCACACAAGGGAAAATAGGCCGCCTGATTAGCCCTCTATCTATTAAAAAAGAACCTTTTTTTTAAGACAGAGGCTGCCATTAGTCTAAGGTCATAATGTATTAGATTCCCCAAAGTAAAGTCAATTTCCTCGTTTTCAGTAAGTTTTACTCAGTGTTTGTAACTATCAGTAACTTGTAGTTGATGGTGCCCCCTCCACACCCCGCACTTATCTCTACTCTAGAAACTCTGCCCAAGAATCTCAGGGGCATTTCTCCTTCTGTTTTGTGGCAATTACATTCTCCCAATAAAGTTCTGGCACTGCAGATAAAAGCACAAAGCCCAGATGGCTTCACTGGTGAACACAACTAAACATTTAAGGAAGAATGCTACCAATGCTTCACAATACTCTGTAGGAAAAACAGAAAGAACACTTACTAACTTAATCTCTGAAGCAAGCATTGCCCTTACAGCAAATCATTTGAAACATTACAAGGAAGGAAAACTATGAGCCAAATTCTCAGGAACGTTTTTGCAAAGCCCAATAATGAGCTCTGGAATATGTCTGGGTCCTAATTTCAGAACCTGTGGATTTAATGACTCACATGGTAAGAGGAACTTTATAGGTATGATTAAATTAAGGATATTTAGGTGTGTGGGTTATCCTGGATTATTGGTGCGGGGCCAATGTAATCACAATGGTCTTTATAACAAGGAAGCAGGAGGATCAGAGTCAGTAAGAAGATGATGGGCTGAGTAAGCAAAAGGCTGGAGTAACACAAGGAAGGAGTCACAAGCTAAGGAATGCAGACAGCTTCCAGAAACTGAAGAAGGAAATAAAATAAATTATCTGAAACCTCCAGAATGAATGCAACCTGCCGACAGCTTGATTTTAGACTTCAGATCAGCAGAATTGTAATAGACAATGTTTGCATTGTTCTAAGCTGTTAAGTCTATGGTAATTTGTGTCAGCAGCAATGGAAAACTAAAACAAACACAAATGCAAAAATCCTCAAGAAAATATCAGCAAAATGAATCTTTAAATGCATTTAAAAATATATACCACAAACTAGTGGGATTTATTCCAGTTGTGCAAGGTTGGGTCAACATTTGAAAAGCAGTCAATGTGATACAGACTAGCAGAATACAGAGAAAAATTATAACAGTATATCAATTGGTGAAGACAATCCTACATCTATCTGTGATTTAAAAAAAAAAAACAACCTTCTTGACAGGAAGCGGGCATTTAACCTAGTGGTTGAGGCACCCACATCACACACTGAAGTACCCGGGTTCAATTCCATGCTCTGGCTCCTGTCTCCAGCTTCCTGCCAACACAGACCCTGGGACAAAACCTTGATAGCTCCACTGACCAGGTTCCTGCCATACACATGGGAGATCTGGACTGTATGCCCAGTTCCTGGCTTCAGCCTTGGCCCAACTAGACATTTGAGAAGCCAATCAGCAGATGGGAGTGCTTTCTTGCTCTCTCATTCTCCCTGCCTCAAATAAACAAACACACAGTTTTTACATTCTCAACACAGGAAAACAACTTCAATTTTTTTAAAGATTTCTTTATTTATTTAAAAGTCAGACTTACACACAGAGAGAAGGAGAGGCAGAGAGAGAAAGGTTTTCCATCTGCTGGTTCACTCCCCAATTGACTGTAGTGGTGGGAGCTGAGCCGATCCGAAGCCAGGAGCCAGGAGCTTCTGCTAGGTCTCCCACATGTATGCAGGGACCCAAAGATTTAGGCCATCTTCTACTGCTTTCCCAGGTTACAGTAGAGAGCTGGATCAGAAGTGGAGCAGCTGGGACTCAAACTGGCACCCATATGGGATGCTGCACTGCAGGCGTTGGCTTTACCCACTATGCCACAAGCACCGTCCCCAACAACCTCAATTTGATACAAAACACCTACAGAGAACTACAGCAAACACCATGCATGTGAAAAACTGGACAATTTTCCCTAACACTGGGAGCAAGGCAAGCATGTCCTCTCTCACTGTTCCTATTCAACATTGTTCTGGAAGTCCTAGATAAAACTTTATGAAAAGAGAAGGGAATAAAAGGTATCTAGGGTACACATGAATATTTACAAAGTTTTATTCTTAATTACTAAAAACTGGGAATGATCAAGGTATTCATTAATGTTTGAATGGACAAACGGTGAGATATCTACACAATGGAATACTCATCAGTAAAAAGAAATCTGTTGTCGAGACACAAAGGCAATGCATGCATATTGTTAAAGAAAAGGACATAGTCTGGAAAAACTATACATTTTAGGATTCCAAATTACATGAGATTCAGGAAATATAAAACTATAGTGGGGACTGGCACTGTGGCATAGTAGGTTAACCTTCCACCTGTAGTGCTGGCATCCCATATGGGCACCGGTTCATGTCCCAGCTGTACCACTTTCAATCCAGCTCCATGCTGGTGGCCCAAATGCTTGGACCCCTGCACCTACATGGTAGACCCAGAGGAAGTTCCTAGCTCCTGGATTCAGATTGGTCAAGCTTTGGCCACTGTGGCCATTTGGAGAGTGAACCAGCAGATGGGAGACTTCTCCCTCTTTGTCTCCTTCTCTCTGCCTATAACTGCCTCTCAAATAAATAAATATTTTTTAAAGATTGATTTATTTATTTGAAAGTCAGAGTTACACAGAGAGAGAGGAGAGGCAGAGAGAGAGAGAGAGAGAGAGAGGTCTTCCATCTGATGGTTCACTCCCCAATGGCTGCAATGGCCAGAGCTGTGCGGATCCGTAGCCAGGCGCCAGGAACTTCTTTCAGGTCTCCCATGCAGGTGCAGGGGCCCAAGGACTCGGGCCATCTTCCACTGCTTTCCCAGGCCTAGCAGAGAGCTGGATTGGAAGTGGAGCAGCCAGGTCTCAAACTGGCACCCATATAGGATGCCAGCGTTTCAGGCCAATCCACTGCACCACAGTGCTGGCCCCTCAAATAAATAAATCTTTACCAAAAAAAAAAAAAACTATAGAGATAGTAAACAGTCAGTTGTTGCCAAGGGCAAGATGGGGATGTGGGAGATGGATAAGGTGAAGCACAGGATGAAACTACTCTTCTGTATGAGACCATAACAGTGAACACAAAACATCAGGAGTCTGTCAACACTGATAGAACTTTATAGCATAAAGAATAAGCCTACTGTTTATTCCATCCTAAAATAAAATGCAGAATATGAAAAATGAATTTAAATGTATTACAAATATATGAGACCACTTCCGTGAAGGGAATGGGGTAAGGTACTGACTTGGGCAACTTCGGAAATGAGTGCATGTTTTAAGACTATAGGCAAAAGAAACTTTACATATGTAGTATACTCTAGTATCAAACCATTGCCCCAGAGGTACAGGCTAACAATTCTGAAGCTGCTAGAATTGAACAGTTAAGTTAAAATGGATGATAAATGGTGGAGGCCAGTTTGGAGTAGGAACATACAGAGAAGCAAGTAGAAGAGGCTGGAATGATCCATGTAATAGATTAGAGATCGAAACATCAGTATGAACCCAGGTTTTGCTTACTATAGACACAGACGGTGATATTCAGAAATATTTACAGATATGTTTATATGCACATTACATATATTTCCTTGTTCTGTCAGCTGAGAGAGCCCACAACAATACCCCAGTGGCAAAAAAAAAAAAAAACCTAACACTTAGACGTGTATTTCTTTTTTTTATTTTTTTCTTTTATATTTTTAATAATACATGTATTATATCACACATGTACAATATTATCTTTTGAAATGTCAAGATATTTTTAAAATTTATTTATTTATTTGAAAGACAGTTATAGAGAGAGGTAGAGACAGAGAGAGAGGCCTTCAATCCATTGGTTCACTCCCCAGTTGGCCACATCGGCCAGAGCTATGCCCATCCGAAGCCAGGAGCCAGGAGTTTCTTCCGGGTCTCCCACATGGGTGCAGGATAGCCATCTTCTACTGCTAGGCCAGGCCATAGCAGAGAGCTGGATCAGAAGAGGAGCAGCCAGGACTAGAACTGTATACTAGAGTATACTACATATGTAACATGTGGGTTGCCAGCACTTCAGGCCAGGGCTTTAACCTGCTGCGCCACAGTGCCAGCCCCCTCAGACCTGTATTTCTAAAACAAGTCTTCAGTAAAAGGAATTCAGGGGTTATTGTAAAAATTGCAGATTCTAGGACTGGGGACATTGGAATAGAATAGAGAGCCCAGAACAAGACCTACACAATAAGCTGATAAAAGAATAAAGGAAACAAGATGGAAAAAGGATAATTTCTCAGCAAGTGGTGCTAGAACAACTGGAAATCCATATGCAAAATAATAATCATAATAATCTACACATAGACCTTCCAGTTTTCACAACACTTAATCCAAAATGAATAGCACACCTGAATGTAAAACGAATTTAAAAACTTCTAGAAGATAATTTAGGAGAAAATTTAGGTGGCCTTGGTTTCACATTGAGTTTTAGTTACCAAAGACATGATCCATGAAAGAAAAAAATAATTAAGTTGGACTTTCTTAAAATTTAAAACTTCCACGGATGAACATTGTAGCACAGTGGGTTAGGGCACTGTTTTGGATACCCATATCCCATATGGGAGTGCTTGGGACTCAGTCCAACTTCTACTTTTGATCCAGCTTCCTTGTAATGCATACTCTGGGAGGCAGCAGATGATGGTTCAAGTGCCTGGATCCCTGCCACCCACATGGGATAATTAAATAGAGTCCTCGGCTTCAACTTAGCCCAGCCTCAACTACTGCAGGTATTTGAGGAGTAAACCAGCAGATGGAAGATCACCTCCACCTCCACCACTTCCACCACCTCCACCACCTCCACCTGCACCACCTCCACCTCCACCACCCCCACCTCCACCTCCACCTCCACCACCCCCACCCCCACCTCCACCTCCACCTCCACCTCTCATTGCTCTGCCTTTCAAATCAATAAACAATCTTTTGAAATCCAATACTTCTTCCTTGTGAAAGATGCTGTTAAGTGAATGAAAACACAAGTCACAGACAGGGACAAAAATATATGTAAAACATATACCTAATAAAAGATCTATATCCAAAATAAGTAATTTAAAATCAACAATAAAAAAAACTCAATTTCAAAGCAAGCAAGAGATCCAAACAGACCTCACTAAAGAAAATATAGAGATAGCAAGCAATCTTAAGAAAAGATGTTCAACATCATATGTCATTGAAAAATTGCAAATCAAAACAAGATACCACTATACAGCTGTCAAAATGGCTAAAAACCCGAGAATGCTAAATGCTGATGAGATACATAGCAACAGAAATTCTCATTTACTGCTGATAGTAATACAGAATGGTACGGCTGCTCTGGAAGACAGTTTGTTAGTTTCTTACAAAGCTGAGCATAATCTTACCATATGATCCAACAATTGAGCTAGTAGATATTTATGCAATTGAGTGCAAACATGTCCAAACAAAAATCTGCACAAAAATATTTATACTAGATTTATTCATAATTGGCAAAAGCTGGAGGCACCCAAAATATCCTTAAAAGGTGAACAGATACATAAACTGTGGTACATCCATACAAAGGAATACTAGTCAGTGATAAAACTAACTGAGTCATCAAATTATGAGAAGACAGGGGAAAAATTGAAAGGGATGTTGATAAATGAAAGCAGCCTTCTGAAAGGCTATATCATTTTCATGATTGACATTCTGGAAACAGCAAAACTGTAAAGACAGTAAAAACGAAAAAGTCAGTAGCTTCCAGGGTTAAGGAATAGGGTAGCAGATTAATAGGTGATTAGCAGGAGATTTTAGGGCAGTGAAACTACTATATGATATTGTAATAGTCGATTCTGCAATTGCAAAATCCACAGAATTATCCAACACAAAGAGAAATCATTACTATAAACCATGAAGCTTAGTGAATAATAATGTATCAAGGCCAGCATCATGGTGCGGCAGGTTAAGCTACTGCATCCAACACCAGCGTTGCATACCTGTGGGCACCCATTCAAGTCCCTGCTGCTCCACTTCCAATCCAGCTCCCTGCACATGTGCCTGAGAAAGCAGTGGAAGATGACCTAAATGCACAGGCCCCCGTACCCACATGGGAGACCCAGATGGAGGTCCAGGCTCCTGGGTTCTGGCCCATCCCTGGCTGTTGTGGATATCTGGAGAGTGAACCAGCAGATGGAAGATTTCTCCCTCTCCTTCTCCCACTCTCCCTCTCCCTTTCCCTCTTCTCCCTCTCCATGTCTGTAATTCTCTTTCAAATAAATAAGCAAATAATCCTTAAAAATACTGCATCAATATTGATGCATCACTTGTAACATCATTGCAAAATGTTAATAACAGGAAACCATGGTGGGGGAAAGGAAAACCACAGGGTATACAGAAATTCTCTATAGCAACTGCTCAATTTTTCTGTAACTCTAAAACTTTTCTAAAAACTTCAAGTCCATTAATTAAAATTTAATTATTAATTAAAAACTTGGATAGTAATTATACACACACACACACATACACACAAAGATCTGCACATAAATGATCACAGAAGCCTATTCAAAACAGCCCCGAACTGGAAACAATCAAAAAGGCCATCAACAGGTAAACTGATTACCTCTGTACAATGCAATACTGTTCAATAATTAGAAATTGTGCACTATAACTTTTCAATAACATGAAAAATATGCACTACTGGCATATTCAATTCAAAAGATTCTCAAAATAATAATGCTCAGTAAAAAAAATCAAAAAACCAAAATTTTAGAAAATACAAACTAATCTACAGTAACAGAAAGCAAATCAGTTCTTACCTGGGGACAGGGTGATGAGTAATGAATAGGGGCAGAGGGGTAGATTACCAGGAGGCATGAGGGAGTGCTGGGGAAGGATATATTCACAATCGTGACTGTAGTGATGACTTCATCAGTATATACACATGCCCAAATATTAAACTGTGCACTTTAAATATGTGAAGTTTATTTAATGACAATTACACCTCCATAATTTTAAAAGTAGACAAGTGATCAAAAGAGATATAAAAATTGAAAAGGAGGTAAAATTATTATGATTTGAACATGACACAATTGCACACCTACAACTAATTACACCTACACCTACAACTAATTAGCCAAAAAGCTGATTACTAAGTCACTATCTGTCCCAAGTACAAACTCCCTCTGGTTAGAAAATACATAATAAAATTTCCTTTTCATAAACAGTAACAATGGGGCTGGTACTGTGGTGCAGTGGGTAAAACCACTGTCTCCAGTGCCAGCATCCCATATGGGCGCTGGTTTGAGTCCCAGCTGCTCCACTTCCGATCCAGCTCTCTTCTATGGTCTGGGAAAGCAGTAGAAGATAGACCAATGCTTGGGCCCCTGCACCCCCATAGGAGACCGGGAAGAAGCCCCTGGCTCCTGGCTTTGGATTGACACAGCTCCAGCCCTTGCAGCCAATTGGGGAGTGAACCAGCAGATGGAAGACCCCCCTCCCCCTCTCTGCCTCTCCTTCTCTCTATGTGTAACCTAACTTTCAAATAAAATAAATAAATATTTTTAAAAATAAATAAGCAACGGCCAGCGCTGCAGCTCAGTAGGCTAATCCTCCGCCTAGCGATGCTAGCACATCGGGTTCTAGTCCCGGTCGGGGCGCCAGATTCTGTCCCGGTTGCCCCTCTTCCAGGCCAGCTCTCTGCTGTGGCCAGGGAGTGCAGTGGAGGATGGCACAGGTGCTTGGGCCCTGCACCCCATGGGAGACCAGGAGAAGCACCTGTCACCTGGCTCCTGCCATCGGATCAGCGCAGTGCGCCAGCCGCAGCGCGCCAGCCGTGGCGGCCATTGGAGGGTGAACCAATGGCAAAAGGAAGACCTTTCTCTCTGTCTCTCTCTCTCTCTCTCACTGTCCACTCTGCCTGTCAAAATAAATAAATAAATAAATAAGCATCAACAAAAGAAGTACATGAACAGAACCTTTTGAAGCAGAGAGCAATTATAAACAACACTTCTCCATGTAAAGACAGCTGCTGGGGTCGACACTGTGGCGCAACCGGTTAAAGCCCTGGCCTGAAGCGCTGGCATCCCATATGGGTGCCAGTTCTAGTCCCAGCTGCTCCTCTTCTGATCCAGCTCTCTGCTATGGCCTGGGAAAGCCAAGTCCTTAGGTCCCTGCACCCACATGGGAACCCTGGAAGAAGCTCTGGCTCCTGGCTTCGAATCGGCTCAGCTCCAGCTGTTGTGGCCATCTGGGGAGTGAACCAGTGAATGGGAGACCTCTCTCTATCTCTACCTCTCTCTGTAACTCTGTCATTCAAAATAAAATAAATCTTCAAAAAAGACAGCTGCTATTATTAACTGAAATGTGTTAATACTATAAGGGAACCATTTCTCTCTAAATTAATGTAACATTGAAGTGAGGTCCAAATCAATATGCCAAAGTACAGTTTTTACCTAGAAAAGTCTGTACTAAATTTTGTAGCTAAAATATACATGTAAAAGTAGCTATAGTATTTTTGAAAGAAAAGAATAAAGAGGTAGCTAGCCCTAATGTGTAATTAAATTACAGTACATAAAATATTGGTAGTGAATATCTAAAATAAATGTATAGTTTAATGGAAGACAATAGGACTAAAAATTCAACCAAGTATATACAAAAAATCCACAACAGCAGTAGAGAATACAACAAAAGTAGTTTTTTTCAGTATTTATGTTGCAAAATTTAAGATAACTGCATTCCCCACTAAATTCTTCACTCAAAATAAATTTCAGAAAAGAAGTAGGCTTCTGGCACAGTGGTTAGGATGCTGCTGGTGAGGCTCACATCCCATTATCAGAGTGCGTGGGTTCAAGTCTCAGCTCTGCTTCCAGTCTACCTTGCTTCTGATGCACCCAGCTGGTTGGTTCCCTGCCACCCAGCTGGGAGATCCAGGTTGAATTCCAGACGTCTGGCATTGGCCTGGCCCAACCCCAGGTGTTGCAGGCATTTGGGGAATAAATCAGAGAATAGAAGCTCTCCCTCTATCTCCATCTCTCTCTGTCTCTCTTTCAAATGAATAAAATAAATAATATTTAAAATTCAAGATAAGAAAGTATTTAAACCTAAAAATAAACTATAAAAGTACAAAAACAGGGGTCAGCACTGTGGCTTAGCAGGTAAAGCCGCTGCCTGTAGTGTCAGCATCCCATGTGGGTGCTGGTTGGAGTCCCAGCTGCTCCATTTCCGATTCTGCTCTCTGCCATGGCCTGGAAAAGCACTAGAAGATGGTCCAAGTTCTTGGGCACCTGCACCTGCATGGAAGACCCTGAGGAAGCTCCTGGCTCCTGACTTTGGATCAGCACAGCTCCAGCTGTTGCAGACAATTGGGGAGTGAACCAGCAGATGGAAGACCTTTCTCTCTCTCTCTCTCTCTCTCTCTCTCTCTGCCTCTCCTTCTCTCTCTCTAACTCTTTCAAATAAAAATAAATAAATCTTTTTTAAAAAGCACAAAAACAAAACATGTAATAATTTTTGCACAGCCGCAGATTTGGGGAAGTTTTTACTCATAATCTAAAGCTCATTACTCTGAAAATTTTAAATTCCTCACCACAAAAAATTCCAAACAGGGTAAAAAATATAGAAAATACATAAGAAAGTATAAAGATAATTTTCTAATTATATAAAAGTTATGATCATCAAACTAGCAGAACAAAATAGGCAGCATATAAAATAAATGTCACAGAAAAAACAATTCAGTAATATTATAAGAATCAATTCATAATACATTGAATAAAAAATTATAATGACATTGTTTTAAACTCAAGGTTATGGAGATTAAAAACTGAAAACATTCTGTGTGGGTAAAAAGCACAGAAAATATACTCTCATATATTTATAATTAGTGGGAGGAAAGAAATCATTAAAATTAGAGAATAAACAAAATTTAAACCAAAAAATATCTTATTTTAAGACATATTACTGGGCAGTTATAGTCAAACTAGCTTGGTATTGGCATAAGAATAGACACCTCAATCAATGGAAAGAACTAGAGACCCCTGAAATTAATCTATGCATCTACAACCCACAAACCTTTGACAAACTCCCTGGAGAAAAAGACACTCTCCTCAGCAAATGAGGTTGGGACAATAGAATCTCTGCACAAAGAAGTATGCAACAAGACCCCTACCATACACCCTATAAAAATCAACACACAATAGATCAGGGATCTAAATCTAAGATCTGAAACCATCAAACTACCGGAGGAAAACATAGGGGAAACAATGAAAGACATTAGCAAAAGCAACAACTTCTTGGAAAAGACCCCAGAAGCATAGGTAATAAAGGCAAAAACAGACAAATGGTATTGCATCAAGCTAAGAATTGACCCTATGAATATAGAGTGGATTAAAATTATGTCTTTGAGGGACAAGTGCTATGATGTAGTGGTAAAGCCATCACCTGCAGTGCCGACATCCCATATGGATGCTGGTTCAAGTCCTAGTTGCTCCACTTCCCATCCAGCTCTCTGCTATGACCTGAGAAAGCAATTGAAGATGGCCCAAGTCCTTGGGTCCCTGCACCTGCGTGGGAGACCCGGAAGAAGCTCCTGGCTCCTGGCTTCAGATCAGAATAGCTCCAGTTGTTGCAGCCAATTGGGGAGTGAACCAGTGGTTGGAAGACGTCACTTCTACCTCTGCCTCTCTGTAACTCTGCCTTTCAAATAAATAAATATTTTTTTAAAAGTCTGCAAAAACTGACGAAAGGAAGAGGGGAAGGGAGTGAAGAAGGCTGGAGGGGAGAGAAGGGGGTATGGTTATCTTGAAACCGTGTCTGTGGAATGCATGAAATCTCTCTTTCTTAATGTCTCAGATTTGAAAGTCAGTTACACAGAGAGAGGAGAGGCAGAGAGAGAGAGAGAGAGAGATGTCTTCCATCCGATGGTTCACTCCTGAATTGGCCGAACGACCAGAGCTGAGCTGATCCAAAACCAGGAGCCAGAATCTTCTTCTGGGTCTCCCATGCAGGTGCAGGGGTCCAAGGACTTGGGCCATCTTCCACTGCTTTCCTAGGCCACAGAAGAGAGCTGGATCAGAAGTGGAGCAGCCAGGACTCGAACCAGTGCCCATATGGGATGCTGGCGCTTCAGGCCAGGAGTTAACTCACTGCACCACAGCGCCGGCCCCATGAAATCTCTTTATATTAATAAAAAATATGCTTCTGCACAACAAAGGAAGCAAACAACAAAGTAAAAGGCAACTGACAGAATGGGAGAAAATATTTGCAAAGTATACATCTGAAAAAGGATTAATATCCAGAATATACAAGGAGCTCAAGAAACCAACAGAAACAAAATAAGCAATCCAGTTAAGAAATGGGCTATGGAGATAAACAGGCATTTTTCAATGGATGAAATACAAATGGCTAACAGACTCATGAAAAGAGGCTCAGGATCACTAGCCACAGGGAAATGTCAAAAAAAAAAAAAAAACACCACCACAATGAGGTTTCACCTCACTCCAGTTAGAATGACTATTATCCAAAAATCAAAAAATAACAAATGCTGGCAAGAATGTAGGGAAAAGGGACCCTAATGCCTAATGCATGTAAACTCATACAACCATTATGGAAGACAGTATATTGATTCCTCTGAAATCAGTATATAATACACCCTGCCATTCCTGTGAATTTACTGAAAGGAAATGAAATCAGCATATGAAATAGTTATCTGTAACTTCACGTTTATAGCATCTCAATTCACAATAGCTAAGATATGGAATCAGCCTAGATGTCCATCAGCTGATGGATAGATAAAGAAATTATGGTATATATACATAATGGAATGCTATTCAGTTGTAAAAATGAAAGAAATCCTGTCTTTTGCAACAAAATGCATGCAACTATAGAACATTATGACTAGTGAAATTAGCCAGTCTCAAAAAGACAAATATCATGTTTTCCCTGATTTGTAGTAACTAATATACAGAGTACCCAAAAATGTAATGTGTATGAGTAGAACTGACATTTTGAAATTTGAGTATTTTATACAGCCCTTTCCTATACTCTTGAGGCACAATGCATTTTCTACTTACTACTTGTTGAATTCTCTATTTAGTGAAGGATTATGCTAGTGAGTACAAAGAAACCAATAGTATGTCATTGTAAAAATTAAAAGAAAAGTAGGAGGGAGGGAAGGAGAGTAGGGTGGAAAGTATCATTATGCTCTTAAAACTGTATATATGAAATATACAAAGTCTGTTCTCATTTACAAATAAAAATTTCTTTAAAAATCTTTCATCTTTATATTCAACAAAAGGATTATGACCTGATAAGAATTTGTGATATCACTAATATCAAATGAAAATATTTAATTTTTTTTTGACAGGCAGAGTTAGACAGTGAGAGAGAGACAGAGAGAAAGGTCTTCCTTCCATTGGTTAACCCCCCAAATGGCGGCTATGGCCGGCGCACTGTGCTGATCCCAAGCCAGGAGCCAAGTGCTTCCTGCTGGTCTCCCATGCGGGTGCAGGGTCCAAGCACTTGGGCCATCCTCCACTGCCTTCCTGAGCCACAGCAGAGAGCTGGACTGGAAGAGGAGCAAATGGGACAGAACCGGCACCCCAACTTGGACTAGAACCTGGAGTGCCAGCGCCACAGGCAGAGGATTAGCCTAGTGAGCCGCAGTGCCGGCCAAAAAAATTTAAATTTTTAAAGATAAAAGAATACAGAAATCCAAGTACAAAGAAAAAGAAACTGAAAAAGAATAAACATGTAAAAAGAAGAAAACAGTGTATCTAAAATAAAAATTAGTTAACATAATTAAGAATTCAATTGATTGTATAAGAGATTTTACATAGACAAATTAAAAATCAGCAAACCATTTGGCCAGAATCATGGTGTAGCATGTTAAGCCACCACTTGCAATACTTGCATCCCATGTGGGTGCCAATTCAAGTCTTGGCTGCTCCACTTCTGATTGAGAAGATGGCCCAAGTGCTTGGACCCCTCTCACCTACATGTGAGACCCAGATGAAGCTTCCTGCTCCTGGCTTTAGCTTGGCCCAGCCCTGGCCACTGGCGCCATCTGGGGAGTGAAGAGGCAGGTAGAAGAGTTCTCTCTCTGTCTCTGCAACTCTCATTTTCAAATAAATAAATAAAGCTTTTTTTTAAAAAAAAAAAATGAGATAACAGAATCAACCAGATGGAATTATTTGAGTGATAATGGGAGGAGGTTTTCAAAAATTTAAGAAACTATGCATCTTTGATATAAAGTACTATATAAAGCTCCAAGAGGATTAAAACAATGCAAACCCACACTCAGACACATCGTAGTAAACTGCATAAAGGATAAAAGCAAAAAGTTAAACAAAAGAAGAAAAAAAAACACCTGAAATGTACAACTAAATGACAGCCGACATCTCATATAAACAACAGACGCTAAGAGAAAATGGAATAAAATCTTTAAGGTTCCGTGGATACAAACTTGCCAACCTAGAACTCTAAAATGACTCCTCACCCTTGTATAATTCCCTCACGTTGAATGAGGGTGGATGTGTAAATATGATGAGATTTTACTCCCCATAATATATAAGGAAAGGAAGATGGTTGGGAATGAGACTGGTTCAGTCAGATAAGCCCTTTAAGAACAGAGGGTTTTCTCTGGCTTGACACAGAGAAACAAGTTGGAAAGCCATGACACTAGTAATCTGGAAAGAATTAAAGAATTAAATATCCATGTGGCAAACTGCCTATGGGGACTATGTGTGAGGAAATGAAGGAGTTGAGAGTTGTACCTGGTCAACAGCTAGCAATAATCCAGAGACTGCAGTCCTATAGCTACAACAGACTTAATTTTTCCAAGGACCCAAACAGACTTGGAAGAAGAATCTGAGCTCTAGGTGAGAACCACAGAGCAGCTGATATGTGTATCTCAGTCTATGAAAACGTGGACAGAGGATCCAGGAAAGGCATGTCTAGACTCCTAACTCCCAGAAACTGTGATACAACAAATCCATGGTGTTTTAAGCTGCTACATTTGTGGTAATTTATTTCACAGCAACAGAAAATTAATACACTGGCTAAGACAGAACTCAAGAAAGTTTTCAAACAAAAAGCTGAGATAGCCTATGACACTGACCTTCACTGGATGAAATAATTAAGTATTCACTTCAACAAAAGGAAAGAGAAATAATAAGGGCATATTCCAAGAAGAAGGAAAGAAGTGAATGCAAAAAAGAGAAATGGTAATCAAAGAAATTGTTAAACATCTGGTAAATGTTATCATGCATCAGCAAAACTCAATCTTTTGCACACCAATATGACCTAATATGACATCCTTCCACTGTTAAAGGGAAGGTGCAGACACGAGTACGTATGTTCAACTTTTAATGGTGGTTTTTGGAGATAAGACCTTCTTTGAGAAAGTGAATAACAAAATCATAATGAGGACTCTCAGCATGGACTCAATGCAAAGAAAACCAGGAATCAGATTATTTGAACACAAAAGTATGTTTTAAATTCAGATGCTGGGCCAGCGCCATGGCTCACTAGGTTAATCCTCCGCCTGTGGCACCGGCATCCCATATAGGTACCAGGTTCTAGCCCCGGTTGCTCCTCTTCCAGTCCAGCTCTCTGCTGTGGCCCGGGAGGGCAGTGGAGGATAGCCCAGGTGCTTGGGCCCTGCACCCGCATGGGAAACCAGGAAGAGGCACCTGGCTCCTGGCTTCAGATCGGTGTAGCTCCAGCTGTAGCAGCCATTTGGGGGGTTAACCAATGGAAGGAAGACCTTTCTCTCTGTCTCTCTCTCACTGTCTAACTCTACCTGTCAAAAAAAAATTCAGATGCTGTGTTTTAAGTGGTTTAACTACTGAGAGTAGAAGTTACATGCTACTGAATATTTTCAAGCCAGACAGCTAAACAAAGGACTTGCCTGATAATGAATTGAGATGAAATTAGATCAGAAGATTAAAATCTTATAACTGGCAGAGCTGATTTTACCTTCTGCCTTTCAATGTAAAGATGCTAGTACACTATTAGTGTAACACTGACTTACTGTTCAGGTAATTATACTTCCCAGTTTGCCTAGGCTGTCTCAACCCCTGTTCATAGTTCTAGCCTAATTATTAATGATGCCACTTGTTTACTTTTGGCTATATAACAAATTATTACCATATCTCACAGCTATGTGGATTAACAGGGTTCACCTCAGTAATCCTTATTTGGGATTGGGCATACAGTTTAATCAGATCTCAAGTGGGGTTGTTGTCATCTGAACACTTGACTGAGCTGGACACCAAAGATGGCATCGACACTCCTGTGCCAGGTACCTCATTCGTGATGCCTGTGTGAGTATCTCTCTCCATGTGTCCTTCCTGTGTATATCCAGCTCAGGCTGACACAAAGCATGGCAGTCTCAGGGTAGCTGGATCTGGTACATGGTGGCTGATTTCCCCTGCAGAAAGTGTTCCAAGAGACCAAGTGGAAGCTATAAGTCATATATTCTGATGTTGGAATCACTCAACAGTAACTTTCACCACACTCTACTTGTTAAGAGCAAGTCACAGAGCCAGCCTAGATCCAAGCGCAAGGATTAAGCAAAGATGTAAACCTAAGGATCCATGAGATGTCAAAGATTAGCTACCACGTCATCAAAGTGTCCCGGTTTGGGTGAAAAACGATATAGTCAACCTATTATACAGGTGAAATACTGATATTAATATCTGTTAAGTATAGGAAACATGTTTGGACAACCATGGCCACTGTAGGACACAAACATGGTTTATACAGCACATGACTATTACTGATCTAAAATGACCACTTACTTTTATTTCAACATTATCAACATCCTTACAGTATTCTAGGTAGCAGTTAGGTCAATCTTTTCCTTCTGCATAGTTTTTCAAATAAGCTCTGATAAACTAGTACTTCAGCCTAAAAGAATATAAATGGAATGTATAATTTATGAGCCAGTAAAGAAAAAAATTTAAAAATCTTTAAAGACATCTGCTTCTGAAGAACGAAACTAAAATATAGAAAGATGGTGAGATACCAGTATAGATTTTCATATCTAAAAATTCATGGAAATAGAAAGAAATTAAGAAACTAGAATAGTAAAAATAAAACTACTGAGCAACATTTGAAACAAAATTAGATATTGGGGTGTTGCCCAAGATCCCCCAAATTCAAGGATATAGGAAGAAACCACTGACACTGTAAGACACGTTTAGTATCATAACTATTCAGGAAGAAACAGAGGAAGGTGATGGGGCTTCTGGCAGTACGGAGAACCGGAAAACCCCAATGGTACACATGAGTGCCTACTGAGGAATAAGACAGAACAATTTGGAAAGAGTAGCCATGGCTGGAAAGAGGGTGGAGTTGAGCACACTAATTTAGAACCTAGTGGAAGAGGATGACAGAATGATTGGATTGGGCTAAAGCTGTCTTGGCTCTGTGAACAGAAAGTCCTGTTCTGAAGAGTAACTGCTAGAAGTGAAGCCCAAGTTAGGCAGAAAAAGAATAACTGAACAGATTCATCCCTGAAGATATTGGCAGTTATCCTAACTGTAATAAAATAAATGTCCAAATCAAAATTTAGAGACTAAGAAAGAGAACTTGTTCAGGCTATCCATTGTTCTTTAGAGAACAATCCCAACTATATACTGCTTTCAAACAGCTTATTCTCTCCCCTGGTTCTGACTCAGATGGCTGGTTCTTGCTTGAAGTTACTCAAATGAATGATACCAGATGAAATAGATGCTTAACAACTAACATACAAATAAAAAGGTAAACTAATCTGCACAATTAATAGAAAAAAAAACTTCAACACAAAAACAAAAATCAGAAAGCAGAATTCTGAAAAGAAAGTAAGTTTACAAAAATAAAACATTTGGGGCTGGCATCACGGCATAGCAGCCTGCTATACCAGCATCCCCTATGGGCATCCCATATGGGCAATGGTTCATGTCCTGGCTGCTCCACTTCCAATCCAGCTCTCTGCTAATGGCCTCAGAAAAAGAGTAGAAGATGACCCAAGTGTTTGGCCCCTGCTACCCATTTGGGAGACCTGGGAGAAGCTTCTGGCTCCTGGCTTTGGCCTGACCTTGCCCTGGCTGTTGCAGCCATCTGGGGAGTGAACCAGCAGATGGAAGACCTCCCTCTTTCTGACTCTGTTTCTCTCCCTGTAACTCTGAAATGCAAATAAGTAAATATTTTTTTAAAAAATTCAATTTATTAGAAAATATAGTAATTAAAAACCTGTACATACCTAATAATATAGTTTTAAAATTTTAAAAAGTGAATTCTAATACCTAAACAAATATACATTTGTGGTAGAAGACTTTAGCATACCTATCAATAATTGCTAGCATAACTTTTAAAAATAATAAGATTAGAGATTTTTAACTATGTAACTAGCCACGTTAACCCTGCATCCAATAAATACATTGTACATGTACATATGTTCAAGCACACATAGAGCATCTGTAAAAATTAACCATAAATTATGCTACCAAGAAAGTTTCCAGAGTTGAAAACTTAAAATCATAAAGAACATGTTCTCCAGATACACTGATTTTAATTTTTTAAAAAGATTTATTTGTATTTATTTGAAAGAGAGTTAAAGAGAGAGGTAGAGACAGAGAGAGGTCTTCCATCCACTGGTTCACTCCCCAGATGGCTGCAACGGCCAGAGCTGCGCTGATCCAAAGCCAGGAGCCAGGAGCTTCTTCTGGGTCTCCCATGTGGGAACAGGGGCCCAAGGACTTGGGCCATCTTCTACTGCCTTCCCAGTCCATAGCAGATAGCTGGATTGGAAGTGGAGCAGCCGGCTCTCGAACCAGTGCCCATATGGGATGCCAATGCTTCAGGCCAGGGCTTTAAACCACTGCACCACAGCGCTGGCCCCTACACTGATTTTAATTCAAAAATTAACTCAAAGTAATTGAAACATGATTACAGTCTTAAAAATTAAGAAAAACATCAATGGATAATTTTTTTAAAGATTTATTTTATTTATTTGAAAGAGAGTTACAGAGAGAGGTAGAGACCGAGAGAGAGGACTTCCATCCACTGGTTCACTCTCCAAGGTGGTCACAATGGCCGGAGCTGTGCTGATCTGAAGCCAGGAGCCAGGAGCTTCTTCTGGGTCCCCCACGTGGGCGCAGGGGCCCAAGAACTTGGGCCATCTTCTACTGCTATCCCAGGCCATAGCAGAGAGCTGGATTGGAAGAGGAGCGGCCAAGACTCAAACTAGCACCCATATGGGATGCTGGTGCTTCAGGCCAGGGCTTTAACCCATTGCACCACAGCGCCGGCTCCTCATTCTTTAATAACTGTAAAATACTTGAACTGAAAGATGGTGGAACTTCTACATGTGAATACTGATAGGATGAAGCTAAAACATTATAAAATAATGACTTAAAATTCACTTCAAATTATTAGAAAAAGAAGTTAAGATAAACAAAATTTAAGGAAATAAAAAATGAGAGCTGAAATTAATTTTTCTCCTTGTGGACAATCCAAAGATGTTGGAATTCTTTAACTCACTTCATCCCCTTTTCAGTTATATGTTATTTAATCATGTTTTAGACATCACAAGACATTATCATTTCAATAATTTATACAACTCATATTCTTTTGAACAAGCAAGGGATCAACAAAATTAAAGTGAATCCTTCTAAAGAACCAATATTAATAGCATCTGGTGTTGTTGATACAGAAAAACAAGCCCAGGAAACAAACATGATATCAAGAATTGAAATGGGGGGGGGCTGGCGCTGTGGCATAGCAGGTAAAGCCACCACCTGCAGTGCCAGCATCCCAGAGGGACACCAGTTCGAGTCCCAGCTGCTCCTCTTCCAATCCAGCTCTCTACTCTGGCCTGGGAAAGCAGTAGAAGATGGCCTGAGTCCTTGGGCCCCTGCACCCACGTGGGGGACCCAGAAGAAGCTCTTGGCTTTGGATCGGTTCAGCTCTGGCCATTGTGGCCAACTGGGGAGTGAACCAGCGGATGGAAGACCTCTCTCTCTGTCTCTCCTTCTCTCTGTGTGTAACTCTGATTTTCAAGTAAAATAAATAAATCTTTAAAAAAAGAATTGAACTGGGGGAGTACGCTGCAGTGGATACCAGCATTCCATATCAGAGTGCCAATCCAAAGTCCTGACTGCTCCACTTCTGGTCCAGTTTCCTATTAATGCACCTGGGAAAGCCTTGGAAGATGGCCCAAGTTTTTAGTGCTTCCACCCAAAAAGGAGACCTGCATGGAGTCCCTGGCTCCTGGCTGCTTGCAGCCACTTGGGGAGTGATTCACTGGATGGAAGATCTCTCTCCTTCCCACTCTCCCTCTCTCTGTGTCACTCTTTCAGATAAATAAATAAATCTTAAAAAAAAAAAAAGGCCTGAAATGAAACTATCACTATAGATTCTGTAGAAAATGTGAACTAAGGATTTACATCAACTGAAAAAAATCCTTGGGAAAATATCACAAACTATAATCTACTAAAGAGGACATAAACAAAATTACTTAATAGGAAAATAGGAAGTTGAATCATTAATCAGAAATACCACCAGTAAAACTCCTGGTAAAGACATCAATCATGAACTCTAGTTTCAAATAAATAACTCAAAGATCAGATAAACTTCCCTGGAAAACTGAAAAGGAAATAACATATTTATTAAGAACCTAGCATAAGTTAATACTAAATCTAACAAGGAACCCCATAAATACATACAATTCTTATGCTTGCTAAAAAATTTAAATACAAATAAATCTAACAAAAAATTAGAAATGAAAATAAGGGCATGCCAGTACTACTATGAAACTTAGATGTAAAAGTCTCTTCTTAAAAAATTAATAAAATAAGGGGGCAGTGCTGTGGCATAGTGGGTAAAGCCGCCGTCTGGAGTGCTGGCATCCCATATGGATGCTGGTTCAGGTCCCAGCTGCCCCTCTTCCGATCCAGTTCTCTGCTATGGCCTGGGAAAGCACTAGAAGATGGCCCAGGTCCTTGGGCTCCCACACCCGCGTGGGAGACTTGGAGGAATCTCCTGACTCCTGGCTTTGGATCGGCGCAGCTCCGGCTGCTGCAGCTAATTGAGGAGTGAACCAGCAGATAGAAGACCTCTCTCTCTCTCTCTCTGCCTCTCCTTCTCTCTGTGTAAGTCTGATTTTCAAATAAATAAATATTTTTTTAAAAATTTAATAAAATAAGAGCCAGGATTGTGGTGCAGTGGGTTAAGCCACTGCCTGTGACACCAGCATCCCAAGAGCACAGATTTGAGTCCCAGCTAGTCCATGTCTGATCTAGATCCCTGTTATTGTGCCTGAAAAAGCAGTGGAAGATGCCCAAGTACTTGGACACCTGTCACCTATGCAACAAACCCAGATAGAGTTCCAGACTCTTGGCTTTGGCTGGCCATTTGGAGAGTGAACCAGCAGATGAAAGATCTCTTTTTCTTTGTGTCTCTGTCTCTCTTTATAACTCTGCCTTTCAAATAAATAAAATAAATCTTCAAAATACAATGAAATAAAGCAGACAGTATACAGAAAGTAGTTATATTTATATTAATAGTTATATTTATAATTATGTTTACTCAAGGAAATGAAGGTTGGTCTAACATTAAAAAACAAGTAATTCAACATATTAACATTATAGAAAAAAATTGCACATATTACATACAAAGGTGCAGCTAAAACACTTTACACTGATAACATCCAAAATCAATAAATTCAGATTTGCAAATATTAATAGTAAAGACAACAGATGAAAACATTTTAGATGTCATTTTTAAATGCAGAAATCATTTAAAAATGAAATTTGGGGGCTTGTGCTGTGGTTCAGCGCAGTAAGCTGCCACCTGCAGTGTCAGCATCCCATACTGGTACCAGCTGGAGTCCCAGCTGCTCAGCTTCCAAAGCAGCTACTGTACCTGGGAAAGCATCAGAGAATGGCCCAAGTCTTTCAGCCCCTGAATTCACATGGGAGACTCAGATGAAGCTCCTAGCTCCTGGCTTTAGCCTGACCCAGCCAGGGTCATTTCGGCAATTGGGGACTGAACCAGCGGTTCGAAGATGGATCTATCTATCTATCTATTTATCTGTCTATCTTTCCTTCTTACTTTCTGTAACTCCACTTTTCAAAGACATAAAAAATAAACCTTTTTTAAAAAAAGAAAGAAAATGAAATTTTGAATGGTATCACTTTTAAAACAATCATGTATCTGGACATAAATCTAACAAAGTATTTCTAAGACTTCCATGGAAAAAAATTGCAACACTCTATTGAGAAACATTGGGGAGGACCTAAATAAAAAGAGATGTATGATATGTTCATGAATAGGAAGCTGCATATGTTACCGATTTCAGTTCCAAAAAACTGATCTATAGATTTCATGCAATACTAACCAAAATTTCAGCAAAATTTGTTACTGAAAAGCTATAAAACTTGCATCTGAAATTTAAGTAAAATTAAAGGCCAAGAATTACCAAGTCTTGAATAAGATCAAATCGGGATACTGTGTGATGTTTTGATCTATGTATACAATGTATGTATATATTGTACACAATCTATGTATACATTGAATCAAATTAACATATCTATCACCTCATGATCACATTTTTCTGGTGAGAACTTAGAAGTCTATTCTTTCAGCAATTTTGAAATATACAGTATAACATTAATAACTATGCCCCACAAATACACAAATTATTATTTGTCAGTTAAATTAGTCATTTTAAAAGAGACATTAAACAAAATAATATTCTTTTAAAAAGTGAAATGATCTGATGAAATCTTTACTTAATATATACTAAATCGATCTTCTGTATGTAAAGATAATTTAAAATGAATCTTGATGTGAATGGAATGGGAGGGAGGGGGAGATGGGAGGAGTGCAAGTGGAAGGGAAGTTATGGGGGGGGGAAGCCATTGTAATCCATAAATTGTACTTTGGAAATTTATATTTACTAAATAAAAGTTTTAAAAAGTGGAATGATTTATAATATCATATATCAAGCCTTTTTTCAAAAAGATGTATTTATTCCTTTTAAAGATAGAGTAACAGGAAACGGGAGACACAGAGCAAGAGAAAGATTTTCTTTTACTGGTTCACTCCCCAAATGGCCACAAGGAAACCAGGGACCCGGAACTCCATCAAGGTCTCCCACCTGAGTGGAAGGTGCCCAAAAATCTTAGCAGTTGTCTGCTTCTCTCCTAGGCACATTAGCAGGGAGATGGATTGGAGCTGGAGCAGCCAGGACTAGAACAAGCACTCCCATAAGAGACACCTGCATTGTACGTGGCAGCTTAACATACTTCAGTTCTGGCCCCTATGTAGCAAGTCTTAATGTAAAACTACTATAATTAAAATATATGGTACTGGTGATGCTACTACCAGAAAAAAAAGATAGAATAGAATAAACCACTCAGAAACAGACTAATATAAATAAAAACAATGTGAATATGAAAGAAATGGCACTATAAAACAGTAAAAAAAAAAAGAAGTAGGTTTTTCTAAGAATGGCACTGAGACAATTTCCATATGATAAAAATAAAACAGGACAACTTTCTTATATAATTTATGAAAACCAATTCTAGAAAACATGGAGAGCAAAAATATAAAAGATAAAAAACATAAGGTTTCTAGCTTACAATGTAGGTGAATATATTCATCAGCTCATGGTAGAAATGTATTTCTTTAACCAGAAACAAACAAAAAATTTTTAAATATATAAATTAAATAACAAAGAAATTAAGAACTTTTTTTATAAAAAGCCAAAAAGACTCTAACTTGGTGGGAATATCAACAATAGCCAAAATCAAAAATTGAGTTGAAAAATGACCATTTCATTCACATACAGTAAATTTTAAATTAATTACAGAACTATAGTAGTATAACAAACACTGATTTGAAGAAATTAAGAATTTTTCATATCAAATTATATAGCAACAAAGAAGGGAAAAGGAATCCAATGAAATTGGCAAAGAATTTGATCCAGAAAGTTTAAGGTCCTAATAATCAATAAGAAAAAGAGTTCATAATATGCAAATAATCATATTTAAAAGGACGTTCATAAAAGATGCTCAAGTGATCACTAACATGAAAAGTTGCTCAGCTTCATAAGAGAAATACAAATTAAAATGATAATGAGATGCCACCATTCATCCACCAAATTTAAAGGTCTAACTACTGCAAATATTGTAGAAGAAGAAAGCAACATAAGATTCAAAAGATGTGAGCAAAAGTGAAAAAAATTTAAATCACTTTAACAAAGATTTTAATAGTATTTGGTAAAGCTGAAGGTATATATCCTATGGTCCAGTAATTCGTATCCCAGGTTTATAACCAGAGAAATGTACATTGTATACACTAGGAGATATATACAAGAAAGATCACTCTCAACATCAGAACCCAAAAACAGCCAAGATATCAAATAATATGGTGTTTAAGGTTTTACTTATGTATTTATTGAAGGTCAGAGAGAGAGAGAGAGAGAGAGAAAATCTTCCATCCACTGGTTCACTCTCCAGACAGCTGCAACAGCCAGGGCTGTGCCAGGCTGGAGCCAGGAATCAGAAGTTTAATCTAGTCTCCACATGGGTGCAGGGGCCCAAACACTTGGGGCCATCTTCCTCTGCTTTTTCAAGGTTAGTAGCAGGGAGCTGTATCGGAGGTGGAACAGCGGGGATACGAACCAGCGCCCACACGGGATGCCAATGGCATAAGCAGTGGCTTTATCCACTACACCACAATGCCAGCACCCCTAAATAATAGCTTTAAGTAAATGATTATATGATCTTCAATGAACTATTTAAAAGAATGAAAAATGAATAAATTACAGTTATCCAACATAACATGGGGAAAATCTTAACATACACAGAATCAAGTGAAACAACAAACATATAAGAAAATATATATTTTTAAATTCCACTTATATAAAATTCCATAGGCAGAAATAAAGGTTCAGAATGACCTGAGTGAATAGAATTTGCAGAGAAGAATGAGCTGTACAGAAAGAAGGAGACCTAGAGAACTACTGAAGTGTCTTCTTCGATCTTTGGTTGAAGACTAATGTACACATGCATTGGGTGAAAATCCACAAGACCAAGGAAAGAAACACCGGAAAGAAGTAGACAGAACAATTCCTAGAGCTCACACAGGGCTGGAAATAGTTCACATTCCTACTAGTCAAAACACAAGTTATTAGGTGCTCTCCTCAGAAGAGTAAAACTTCAGTAGAGGCTGAATTAGTTCTATGCTAAAAACTGCTCTGGATGTAAACTAACAAAACTTGAAATCAACCTTTGAAAGAAACAAATTGGTCCCATGCAACTTCACAACTAAGTCCAACTCTTCAGAGAGTCTCAGCAGCAATATTACTGACACTTTGAACTGGGTAATTCTCCATCACAGAGGACTATCCTGACATTGTAGGATGTATTCCATCATCCTTGGCCTCTAGCAGTAGATGCCAACAGCAATCTCCAAGTAGCTAATAACGAAAAATATATCCAGGCACTGACAAACTATCCTTTGGAGGGCAAAACTGACCCTGGCTGAAAACCACTGCTTTAAAGGATCTGTCTCTCCACACCCTCCTCACATCCCACCTCTGCAGCAACTAACAATGTAAAATTCACAATCTGATCACAGATTACCAGACATGTAAACAAGCAAGAAAATCTAACACAAACAAGAATAAAAATCAAACAGGAACAGTAATGATTTGCCCGCTGAAATTAGCAAACAGGAATATTAAAACATCTGTTATAAAAATACTTGTGTACTAAAGAACACAGAAAAAAAGTTCAACATTAAGTGGGGATAAATAAAATAGCACTTAAAAGATAAAGGGCCTGGCACTGTGGTGTATCAGATTAAACTGCCACCTGCAAAATTCCAGCATCCCATATGGCATTGGTTGGAATTCTGGCTGCTCCACTTCCAATCCACCTTCCTGCTAATTCACCTGGGAAAAGCAGTGGAAGATGGCTCAAGTCCTTGGGTCCCTGCACCTATGTGAGAGATACAGATGAAGCTCCTGGCTCTTGGCTTCAGCCTGGCCCATCCCCAGCCATTGAGGCCATTTGGGGAGTGAACCAAGCGGATGGAAGACCTCTCTCTCTCTCTTTCCCTTTCTCTCTATAACTCTTTCAAAAATAAATATTTAAAAACAAGATCTACATAGAATCTTATCGAGAAAAGAATACACTATCTGAAATAAAAAACATACTGATTAGGATTAGTACATATGACACTACAAAAGGAAAGATAAGTGAACTTGAAACCCTAGATAATTTATCAAAGCTATTCAAAATGAGGCACAAAGAGAGAAAAGACAGACAAAAATGATCAAAACTACTGTGAGACAATACCAGTAAACAGAAGTGTAATTGAAATACCAGAAAGAAAGGAATTGAAGAAAAAGATTTTCAAAAAAATATGGCTGAAATTTACCCAAATCTGATGAAAATGATAAACCCACAGTCTGGAATATCAACAAACTACAAATATTCTAACATAAAGATTGTCAGATTACAGTACATCATAACCAGTGTAAAAAAATGCGACAATAAGGAAATTCTTAATGGAAACCATAGAGGGTAGGAACATGAAGGAGGAAGATGCATATGCAGAGGAACACAAGCGATCTTTGTACCAGAAACTATGCAAACCAGAAGACAATGGAATGACATCTTTAAAAAACTGTCAACAATACCCAGTGAAAATACTTTATCAAAATTAAAAATGAACTAAAGGTTCTTCTCAAACAAAAGTGGAGTGAATTTATTGCCAGAACACATCCATTACACCAAATTTCAAGGAAAAACCTAAAATTCATAAAAGAAAATAAGATATTTCTATATATAAAACTTTAAAATATTTTATATAGGAAAATACACTACAAACATCAATAGAAATTATATGGGAGGAAAATATATTTGTGATATACACGGCAGATAAACAGTTAATATTGATATTACTGAGAGAACTTTCCCAAAATAAAAACAAAACAACAAATAGACAAATAATTGATAAGTCAAAGAAGTCTAAGTCTAAATCAACAAACTACACATGATAATGCAAATTCACGATTGTACATAGGAACTTAAAATAAAATAGTGGGGCTGGCAATGTGGCACCTATTAAGAGTCCCATTGGGGCCCCTGCTGTGGCATAATAGGTAAAGCCACCATCTGCAGTCCCGGCATCCCATATAGGCACCAGTTCAAGTCCCAGCTGCTCCACTTCCAGCTGGCTCTCTGCTATGGCCTGGGAAAGCAGTGGATGATGGCCCAAGTCCTTGGGCCCCTGCACCTGTGTGGGAGACCCAAAAGAAGCTCCTGGCTCCTGGCTTCAGATCCACGCAGCTCTGGCAGTTGCAGCCACTAGGGGAGTGAACCAGCAGATGGAAGACACCTCTCTCTCTCTCTCTCTCTCTCTCTCTGTGTGTGTAACTCTTTCAAATAAATAAAAATGAATCTTTTTTTTTAAAAAAAGAGTTCCATCTGCACCTAGAAAATCAGCAGATGATGGTCTAAGTGCATGTGCCCTTGCCCACCACATGGGAAACCAGATGGAATTGCTGGTTCCTGGCTTGGTCCAGCCCTGACCACTGAGGTCATTTGGGGAGTGAACCAGTGGATGGAAAATCAATCGCTCTCGCTCTCGCTCTCTGTCGCTCTCGCTCTTGCTCTCTATTACTGCCTTTCAAGTAAATAAATCTTAAACATTTAAACGATAATGAGATGTCACTATATAGAGATCACATTGTTAGAAAGTTCAGCCTCTACTGTTTCTGGAAATAAAAGGAAAAGTGTGCTCATAATTTGTTGTTGGAAATTTAAAGTGCAACAAAATACTTAGAAAGCAATCTAGCAATGTATTTTAAAACAAAATTATTAATGCTTTTTAATGCAACAATTCTACATCTCAGATTCCATTTCTTAGAAATAAATATTTCCAATATTTTAGGAAATATATGTTCTTTTATAATGATAACAAGCAGAGTTTATGGAGACAAAAGAACACCTGAAAGCAAAGTGGTTGCCCATCAACAGGTGAATAACTGAATACATAACTATACTTCCACACTATGGAGTACTACCACACAGCTATTAAAAATATCAGATTTGCAGGGATTTCCTAAAGGTACTAGTTACCGAAATGTAAAATGCGACAACAAAAATAACACTAGGTATGTATGTGTATAAAATAATTATTTGTGTGCAAATCACAATGTAAAAGATTGTGTGATATTGTTAATATGCAGACTGGGACACCCGCATCCTGAATCAGAGTCCTGGCTGTGGTTCGGTTCCAATTTCCTGCTGATAAACACCTTGAGCAGCAAATGATGGCTCTGAGCTGGTTCCCTGATGCTCACACTGAGGACCTCAGCTCCTAGGGCGTTCAGGAGCGACCCCAAGGATGAGCTCATCACTCTAACTCATGATCCCTTGCAAGTAAATCATTTTTTATGAAAAAGAAAAATCACAAGGTATTTTAAATCAAAACCTGAGAAACACTAAGCTGATTAGAGAACAGCAATGGAGAAAAACGCCACTTCCTCCAAAAAGGTTTTTTTAAAAAGGAAGAAAATGCAATGCAAAACAAGGAATTTAGATGAAAAGTCCTGAAACTCATTAAAACAATCATGAATGTGAGTATATATATTAAATTTTTCAAAATTTAAAATTATAATTAGCCTTAATAAAACAAAATTTTCTACTCGTTTAGGTTCTCACAAGGTAACATGTCTTACAAATGATCATGCATGCAGCAAATACTTAAAACTATTCCAAATACAGTGATTATTTGTATTTTGAACATCTCATAGAAGGTTCCATGTTAAAATTTCACATTGAAAAATGCCTAAAATCAAATGTCAACAGAATAGTTAAATACCATTAAAACTACAGAAATAAAATTAAACTACTTAAATAGAAATAGATATTTTAATAGAAATTTAAATAGAAATTAAACTATTTAAACAAAAGTAGAATTAAAGATACTTTTAAAAACAGCCAATGAAGACTAAAAGACCTAGTAAGTACAATGATTTTTTTTTTTAATACAAGGTTACCTCCTTCAAATGTTCTGAATCCGCTTCTCTTTCTCCAATTTCCCCTGTAGAGAGCGGACCCGGAGGAAGGCCGGGGCTGAAGGCCATGAGGTCGGCCTTGGGCGCGCCCTCGCCGCCGCTCACCCGCTGCCGCCTCCGCTGCGAGCACGACCAGCTCCCCACCGCGCTCGCGCACACCAGCGCCGGCTGCCCCGGCCCGCACGCGCCCTCCGCCGCCGCCGGCGCCCAGCACCGCAGCGCCGTCCACACCACCAGCGTCAGCACCAGCAGGCTGCTCACGGCGCAGATGGCCACGATCAGGGACGCGTTCACGTCCAGCAGCGCCGCCGCGCCGCCCGCCGAAGCCGCCGCCGCCGCCCGCGACGACGACGCCGCGCCCGCAGCCGCCGCCTGCCCGCCGTCCACCAGCGACAGCAGCACCGTGGCCGTGGCCGTCAGCGCCGGCTCGCCGTGGTCCTTCACCAGCACCAGCAGCCGCTGGCGCGCCAAGTCCGCCTCATCCAGGCTGCGCGTCGTGCTGATCTCGCCCGTGTACAGCCCCACGCGGAACGGCAGGCGCGCCCCGCCCGACGCCCCAGCCGCCCCGGCCGCCCCAGCCGCCGGCGCCTGCAGCTCATACGACAGCCACGCGTTGTAGCCGGCGTCCGCGTCCACCGCGCGCACCTTCGCCACCACGTGGCCCGCGCCCGCCGACCGCGACACCCACACCGGCACCGCCTCGCTCGCCGGCCCGCCCGCGCCCCGCGGCAGCACCCACGGCGCGTGGTCGTTCTCGTCCAGCACGAACACCTGCAGCGTCACGTTGCTGCCCAGCGCCGGCACGCCCGCGTCGCGCGCGCTCACCTCGAAGCGCAGCAGCTCCAGCTCCTCGCGGTCCAGCGGCTGCAGCGCGTGCACGCGCCCGCTCTCCGCGTGCACCGACACGTAGCTCGACAGCAGGCGCTCGCCCACGCGCCGCTCCACCAGCGCGTACGACACGCGCGCGTTCTCCCGCGCGTCCGCGTCGCGCGCCGACACCGTCACCAGGTGGCAGCCCGGCGCGTTGTTCTCCCGCACGAACACCGTGTACTCGGCCTGCGCGAACAAGGGCGCGTTGTCGTTCACGTCCGCCACCTCCACCCACACGCTGGCCGACGCCCGCAGCGCCGGCGAGCCCGCGTCGCGCGCCGTCACCACCACGCCATAGCCCGACACCAGCTCGCGGTCCAGCCCGCTGTCCAGCACCAGCGAGTAGTAGTTCCTGAAGGTCGACAGCAGCCGGAAGGGCACGTCGGGCGTCAGGGCGCAGCTCACCTGCCCGTTGGCGCCCGAGTCGCGGTCGGACACGCTGACCAGGGCGATCACCGTGCCCACCGGAGCGTCCTCTCGGATGGGCAGTGACAGAGAAGTGATGGTGATCTCTGGGACGTTATCGTTTATATCTAGGACTTCCACTAAAAGGGTACAGTGACCTGTCCTTGGAATATTCCCTTTGTCAATTGCTTCCACGTATATTTCATACAATTTTGTTTGTTCAAAATCCAGTTTACCTTTCGTCCTAATTTCTCCAGTGCTGGGATGTATGACAAAGGCACTGGTCACTGCCGGCGTTGTAGGCTTTCTAAATGCGTACACCACTTCTCCATTGGCACCGTCATCCGGGTCTGTCGCATTTAGTTGAATCACTACTGTCCCGTTGAACACGTTCTCTAACAGTCTCACTTTATAAAGGAGCTGGTCAAAAGCCGGGGCATTGTCATTCACATCCAGAACCTCGATCAGCAGCTGAACTGTGCCGGTCAGCTCCGGTTTCCCTCCATCCACAGCTGTCAGTAATAAACTATGCTCCTGCATTTCCTCTCGGTCCAATGTCTTCCTCAACACAAGCGATAAAGAAGAGGTCTGCTCACGACTGTTTTGGATGTCTAAGGAAAAATAATCGTTGGGATCCAGTCGGTAGGTCAGGGCTGAGTTCACTCCGATATCTGCATCGGATGCGCCATCTAGTGGAAATCGGGTTTCCGGAGGTATCAACTCTGGAATGATGATTCTTTTCTTACTTTCAGGGAACACGGGCGGGTTGTCGTTGATGTCCCTCACCTCCACCTCCACGTGGAACACCTGCAGCGGCCGCTCCACCACCACCTCCAGGTGCACGCTGCACTCCGCGCTCCGCCCGCACAGCGCCTCGCGGTCCATCCGCGCGTTCACGAACAGGATGCCGTTCTGCACGTTCACCTCCAGCAGGTCCCCGCCGGCCCTGGACGCCACCCGGAACAGGCGCGGCACCAGCTCGGCCAGCGGCAGCCCCAGGTCCTGCGCGAGGCGGCCCACGAACGTGCCGTGCTGGGCCTCCTCGGGGACCGAGTAGCGCAGCTGGGCGCGGCCCGCCCGCCAGGTTGCGAGCAGCAGGAGCCAGGGCAGCAGGCGCCGGGCTCCGGAACCTCCTCGCAGGGAAAACAGCATTGTACACTCGAAAGACTTCAGAGTATCTACAGTAGATTCAATGCTTTACCTCAAATTCCCTCTCAAGATCCAGTTTTACAGCCTCTTCGTGCGGGCGAATGTGCAACGGATGTCCGCTGTCTGCGTTTTCCCGGAGGAAGGAGGAAGCGGTGTGGTTCTCCGCGGAAGCGCTCTCAGCGAAGGGCGACACCATGCGCACGAACGTGTAAGTGTACCAACGACTGAGTTTTCAGATTTTCCACTGGTGTAAGCTTTTCCCCTCTTGCATTTTCTTTTCTTTTTTTTTTTTTTTTTACCGTAAATTCCTAATTGAAGTAGAAACGTTTACCTTCTCAAAACCAGTAAATTCTCATATTCCGCTCATTATGTATCTTAGTTGCCAATGGATTAATGAGTTCCATTTTCCCACACACTTATTTTTAAATGTGTAAACTGTCCGTGCACAATTTTAAAAGACAGAAAACATAAACATTCATTCTGAGGGTCTCCAGCTGATGCGGACTTTGGTGGGAAGGTCAGTTTCCTGTGATATCTTTCAAGACACCCCCCCCCCAACAGCCACTAACTCCAAATTGGAACACAATCACGTAAGAATAAAACGGATGATGGTGGGAAATATTGACAACATTTTAAAATAAAGCTACCATATTTATGAACTTCCCCAGGTAGGGCTTTGAAATGAGGATAAAATGTTTGTGTTTTAAGGGAAGCATCCAGTCATTCAGTGTGTGTACAACCTTGTGTGTGCATAGACACAAGAATGCTTTCAAAGTTGGGATTCTTTTTGCATAAAGTAGGCCAAGAGCTGGCATCCTCTGTATTTAATAGAGTTTGAATTGCTACCAAAAGGCTCTCCTTCTCCCTACCCAACTCACTGCATCATCACAGGGAAAATCATTGCTATCCTTTAAACTGGTTCTAATTTCCCAAGTGACAATAGCTACAGACAGACGTCAACAAATATTTAGCAGGGAAGGGAGGAAGGGGATCCTACTTTTGTCTATTTGCTATAACTGTCATTTCAGGACTAAGAGCACAATGAAAAATACATCACAGCTCCCATAATTATCTTGTCAGGTCTGTGTATATCTCTACAGGAAATGACAGTTGGGTACACTTCTGTGCCTCTGCTCCCCTCTGAAAATGTGGGTGCACTATTGAGTATTTTCTTGCCTTCATCACCCTTTCCTGCACCACTACTTCTACTAACACAGCTTTATTCTTATAACAGGAATAGTCCCTTGATTCTAACTCTTCTTGTCTATCAGGCCCTAAATTGCTTCACTTCTCCAACTAAATAGACTCATAGTAATCATTTAGAATATTCTCTTCCAGATACACTAGAATCACTCATTTACTTATATCACTCCTCTAATGTTTTCTGTAGTCTCCCCTATGCAGTATAACCATCCATTCCCCATTCTTCCAATGGCACTTCTCAATATAAAGTAGCTATTTAATCATGATGACTATTTGTATTCTCTAGAAGTTTACTTTAATTGGACCTTCATAATTCATAATTAAGTCTTGCCTACAGAAATTCATTCATATTCTGTCACCTCTATTCTAATTCTCAACCTCACTGCCCCCATATGCCTTTAATTGCTTTTGATTTGCCCGCTGAGAGCTAAGTCATCAAGCAGGAAATGGCTATCTTCTATCAACCTTTTTTATTTTTATTTATTTTCCCTACTAGTTCAAGGGAAAAATTGTTCCTACTTCTAAGGACAACTCTACGCTCTTTAAAAATTATTATTTTCTGGCCGGCGCCATGGCTCACTAGGCTAATCCTCCACCTGCGGCGCCGGCACCCTGGGTTCTAGTCCCGGTTGGGGTGCCGGTTCTGTCCCAGTCCCTCCTCTTCCAGTCTAGCTCCCTGCTATGGCCCGGGAGGGCAGTGGAGGATGGCCCAAGTGCTTGGGCCCTGCACCCGCATGGGAGACCAGGAGGAAGCACCTGGCTCCTGGCTTCAGCTCGGCACAGCATGCCGGCTGTGGTGGCTATTTGGGGGGGGGGGTGAACCAACAGAAAGGAAGACCTTTCTCTCTGTCTCTCACTGTCTAACTCTGCCTGTCAAAAAAATTATTATTTTCTATTTTCTCTTTACTATTTTTAATCTTCAGCTTCATTCTCTTGCTAATTTTTAGTATCTCCTTCTTTACTTCTTTCTTTCCTTCAAATATTTCTAGATATACATATATATATATATTTTATTCCTGCATTTTAGCTCCTTCTTTACCTGTTTCTTTCCCTCAAACAACAAACATTTCTAGATATATACATATATATATATATTATTCCTGCATTTTAGCTCCTTCTTTACTCATTTCTTTCCCTCAAACATTTCTAGATAAATACACATAAATATTACTCTTGCATTTTTTAAAAAAACTTACACTCATTCCCTTCCCTTCACCTCTAACTTCTAACATTTACTTGAAAAGTGCACTGAGTTTTCTTTCAGCCACCTGTAGTCTATGCTGCCTATGATTTTTCAAGCCTACTACAGAAGTTTGAATGCTGCCCACCCCAAAGATATACCCACATTTTAATCCTCGTAACCTGCAGACAATACTTTATATGGCAAATGACGTGAATAAATTAAGGATCTGTAAAGTTCCATGGATCATCCTAGACTATCCAGGTAGACCATAAGTGCATACCCTAATAAAACAAATGCAGGGAAGAAAGCATGGAAAGAGAATAGGTAATGTGACCACAAAGACAGAGATTGGGGTGGTGGAGCCACAAGATAAGGAAAAAAACCCATCAAAGAGACAACAGATTCTCCTCTGGAGTGACCAGGAGTACAGTGGTACAAGCACCTTGATTTTGGATTTTTGGTCTTCAAAAGTGTGAGAGAATAAATTTATTGTTGTTTGACACCATCTGGCATCACCAGGAACTAACACACCTACACACTTAAATTCTTTTCTTGGACACACTACTTTTCAACTCTCTCTCTCTCTCTCTCTCTCTCTCTCTCTCTCTCACATTTCATTCTTTCATGGATTTATATTTTTTCCCCTAAAACAATTACTCCAAAATCTACACCTACAATCTCTGAGTTCCAGAACCATATTTCCATGGACAATGCTATTCTCCTAGAACCTCAAGAGTAGAATTTTCTTAAACATCCCTTTCCATTCACTACTCAAACACAAATTGCTTCTCCAACTGTGTCTGCATCTTGGTTAATGGCAACTTCATCCACTCAGTTGACCAAACTAAAAAGCAAGTGTCAAATTCTTTTTGCCTTTCTTTATCATTTGTATTGAGTCAGTCATAATCTTGTTGCTTCTGCATTGCCTATGCCTCTTGTACATGTTTCCTTCAATCTATTTCTGCTTTCATAATTCAAGTCCCTATCACTTGCAACTGATTACTATAAAAGATTTTATGTATTTTCTTGCCTTCAGATTCTCCCCTGCTCTAGTCCTTCAAATACATTCTCACCAGAGCAAACTGCTCATTTAGTCATTTTAATCTGTCTGCAATGCCTTGCTATTGGACTGTGATCTATCTTTCAAGACAAGCTTGAATAAAATGTTGCCTGATTTTACTCTCCCTCCTTCTAAAATGTAGTGGATTGCCCAGGCAATACATTTCAACACCATACATTTATTCAGAAAGTCTCAATTGAACATATGCTATATTCCGGGTCCTAACCTAGACATGTGTGAGAAAGTAGACAAGCCTACAAAGTTTAATGCTTTCATTACTGGCTAGAGGAAGTAATGCTTTATTCTGTGGTGGAAGAGAAGCATGTGGATACTTTCGGAAAACAAAGTCACAAGATGTAAATATACTTTAAAAGATTCACTGTACAGAGCAGTAGCACCCAGAATAGGTTTCAGATCCTCCAAAAATGGGTGAGAGCCCCTTCTAATGAGCTATCTGTCTAAGTTTCAGGTTTCTCATATGTTAGTGAGGATGACAATTATTCTACTTAGATGGTACAGTTAACCTGATAATTAAATAAGATAATGCAATCTTAGCACAGAGCCTAGAAAATAAAAGGGGCCATGTTACTGAATCCCTAAATGCCATTAAAGCAAGATCTACCATTATTTCTGTGGCAAAAGAGGAAAACTTCTAAATACATTATAAACCTACAATTGTAAGATATATCCTGACTTAGAAGTTGTTTAAATATTTTATATGAGAAACTGTTTTATTGTTTCCTAGACGAATAAGGATGGTACAGTACCAATCAACTTGAAAGATATTCAGTGAGAACAATGACAGAAAATTATTCCACTAAAATTAAAATCTATCGTTTTATTGTTAAAATATCAGAAATTTCATGTTATCATCTCTCTATTATAATAAAATTAAAAGGGAAATCCAGGAGGCTAATTTAATAGTTTAACCACGTGAGGCTCCACTAAAGAACCCAGTTAATGGTACCTGGAATCATTATACTATCTTGTCACTTGTTTCTAATCCTGAAGACCAGTATTTTGAGTTACAAAACTATTAGTTTTAACTCAACATGCTATAATTAGAAAAAACTAATCATTCCTATATAGTGGAAAAATAATAATTTTTTTTTTTTACAGGCAGAGTGGACAGTGAGAGAGAGAGAGACAGAGAGAAAGGTCTTCATTTTGCCGTTGGTTCACCCTCCAATGGCCGCTGCGGCCCGGCGCATTGCGCTGATCCGAAGCCAGGAGCCAAGTGCTTCTCCAAGTCTCCCATGCGGATGCAGGGCGCCAGGACTTGGGCCATCCTCCACTGCACTCCCTGGCCACAGCAGAGAGCTGGCCTGGAAGAGGGGCAATCAGGACAGAATCCGGAGCCCCGACTGGGACTAGAACACAGGGTAAGGGCACAGAAGGCAGAGGATTAGCCTATTGAGCCACGGCGCCGGCCAAAAATTTTTAAGTATAGAGATCGACAACTTCCATTGTCTCTTCAAATTTCATGCCACAATGGGAGCAATACACAAAAGCAACAAAAGATGAAATATTATACATTTAGGATAAAATTATGAAAAAAAATGGGAAAGAGAAGACTTGATTCCAACATAAAGGCAACTTATTAAGGAAAATAATTATCCTCAAATGATTATCACTTACTTCATTGGAAGGGTTTAGACAATCCTCTTGAGGCGGAGGAAGGCCGGGGCTGAAGGCCATGAGGTCGGCCTTGGGCGCGCCCTCGCCGCCGCTCACCCGCTGCCGCCTCCGCTGCGAGCACGACCAGCTCCCCACCGCGCTCGCGCACACCAGCGCCGGCTGCCCCGGCCCGCACGCGCCCTCCGCCGCCGCCGGCGCCCAGCACCGCAGCGCCGTCCACACCACCAGCGTCAGCACCAGCAGGCTGCTCACGGCGCAGATGGCCACGATCAGGGACGCGTTCACGTCCAGCAGCGCCGCCGCGCCGCCCGACGAAGCCGCCGCCGCCGCCCGCGACGACGACGCCGCCGCCTGCCCGCCGTCCACCAGCGACAGCAGCACCGTGGCCGTGGCCGTCAGCGCCGGCTCGCCGTGGTCCTTCACCAGCACCAGCAGCCGCTGGCGCGCCAAGTCCGCCTCATCCAGGCTGCGCGTCGTGCTGATCTCGCCCGTGTACAGCCCCACGCGGAACGGCAGGCGCGCCCCGCCCGACGCCCCAGCCGCCCCGGCCGCCGGCGCCTGCAGCTCATACGACAGCCACGCGTTGTAGCCGGCGTCCGCGTCCACCGCGCGCACCTTCGCCACCACGTGGCCCGCGCCCGCCGACCGCGACACCCACACCGGCACCGCCTCGCTCGCCGGCCCGCCCGCGCCCCGCGGCAGCACCCACGGCGCGTGGTCGTTCTCGTCCAGCACGAACACCTGCAGCGTCACGTTGCTGCCCAGCGCCGGCACGCCCGCGTCGCGCGCGCTCACCTCGAAGCGCAGCAGCTCCAGCTCCTCGCGGTCCAGCGGCTGCAGCGCGTG
This sequence comes from Sylvilagus floridanus, assembly GCA_949820135.1. Taxonomy (NCBI): domain Eukaryota; kingdom Metazoa; phylum Chordata; class Mammalia; order Lagomorpha; family Leporidae; genus Sylvilagus; species Sylvilagus floridanus. Next base: position 26,608,686 of record OX463241.1, on the reverse strand, counting down.
CACGCGCCCGCTCTCCGCGTGCACCGACACGTAGCTCGACAGCAGGCGCTCGCCCACGCGCCGCTCCACCAGCGAGTACGACACGCGCGCGTTCTCCCGCGCGTCCGCGTCGCGCGCCGACACCGTCACCAGGTGGCAGCCCGGCGCGTTGTTCTCCCGCACGAACACCGTGTACTCGGCCTGCGCGAACAAGGGCGCGTTGTCGTTCACGTCCGCCACCTCCACCCACACGCTGGCCGACGCCCGCAGCGCCGGCGAGCCCGCGTCGCGCGCCGTCACCACCACGCCGTAGCCCGACACCAGCTCGCGGTCCAGCCCGCTGTCCAGCACCAGCGAGTAGTAGTTCCTGAAGGTCGACAGCAGCCGGAAGGGCACGTCGGGCGTCAGGGCGCAGCTCACCTGCCCGTTGGCGCCCGAGTCGCGGTCGGACACGCTGACCAGGGCGATCACCGTGCCCACCGGAGCGTCCTCTTGGATGGGGACCAACAGAGAAGTGACTGTTATCTGAGGAACATTGTCATTCAAGTCCAGAACTTTCACAAGGACAGTGCAGTGACCAGCCATGGACGGAAGCCCCTTATCAGTTGCCAATACCTGAATTTCATACGCATCGTTCTCCTCATAATCCAGTATCCCATAAATTCTAATTTCACCTGTGTCAGGATTGATTACAAATGTACATTTCTTGCTCTCTGGCAAAATCGTTCTGATTCCATAGGAAATTTCTCGATTCGGTCCTTCGTCTGGATCGGAAGCGTTCAGGTGAACCACACTCGTGTCGTTTTGGACATTTTCAGACAACACTACTCTGTAAGCTGGCTCCTCAAAGGCCGGCGCGTTGTCATTCACGTCCAGGACGGCTACCTGGATCTGAACGGACCCTGTCAGCCCCGGTCTACCGCCATCGACCACCATCAGCAGTAAAGTAAGTTCTGCTATTTCCTCTCTGTCCAGAGACTTCCGAAGAACCAACTCAGGTAACATACTTTTGTTTTTTTCCGTTACCATTTTAAGCGCAAAATGCTCGTTTAGACTTAAGGTATAGGTCAGCAAAGCGTTTACGCCGATATCCGCGTCTGAAGCGCCCTCTAGAGGAAAACGAGAGTCCAGAGGCGCAGATTCGGAAATGAGCACCTTCTGTTCCCTTTGTCTGAACACGGGCGGGTTGTCGTTGATGTCCCTCACCTCCACCTCCACGTGGAACACCTGCAGCGGCCGCTCCACCACCACCTCCAGGTGCACGCTGCACTCCGCGCTCCGCCCGCACAGCGCCTCGCGGTCCATCCGCGCGTTCACGAACAGGATGCCGTTCTGCACGTTCACCTCCAGCAGGTCCCCGCCGGCCCTGGACGCCACCCGGAACAGGCGCGGCACCAGCTCGGCCAGCGGCAGCCCCAGGTCCTGCGCGAGGCGGCCCACGAACGTGCCGTGCTGGGCCTCCTCGGGGACCGAGTAGCGCAGCTGGGCGCGGCCCGCCCGCCAGGCTGCGAGCAGCAGGAGCCAGGGCAGCAGGCGCCGGGCTCCGGAACCTCCTCGCAGGGAAAACAGCATCGCGGATGCAGAGGTCTGTATTGGGACTTGCAGATTTAAGGGCGCTTTCGCGCAAGATCTCTTAGGCGCGGTCTGCTTTTCTGTAAATACCTACTTAATAGATATTCTCCAGCTTTCCGGTCAACATGGAGTCGCCCCTCTTCTGTGAACGGCTGGAATCTGGGTGCGGAGCCGGAAATTTTTCTTCTTCACCTTTTGAGTATACAGCGACATCATGCGACTGATTATGTAAGTACAAGAGAAATCCTGAGGTTCTTTTTGGTCTGACCACTTGGGTCACAATAAATTCTGTTTCAACTTTTAGATATTTTCCTTGATTATCTCTACATGTATTAAAGTGTACAAGTATGATAGGAACACAGCACAAATATTTCTTTCATAGGTTGGTTATATAAAACATTTCTGTTTCAGACTATGTCACAAATCCATCTTTGAAATAAGGTGTATGTCAGAAACCACTCTTTATCCACTATGGAGAATAAAAAATGGGATGCATGATTCCTTCCCTTATAGCTTACAATTCACACTGTTCTAATGATTTTTAGCCTCAACAACTCCATTCTAAGATTTTAGAACAAAGTCAAGAACTTCATCATTTAATAAAACAAACTAAAATATTTGTTAACTAAACAATACTCTATATAAATGGTTTCCTTCACAAATCTGTGAAAATTAGAATTCATACATATTAAGGGTGTCTTGTTTTTGGTGTCTTGATTGCTTTTTTAAGAAGGATGGCATTTCATATAACTGCTCCCATTCCCACAAATCAAAACAAAACTCAGGTACATGTTCTGGAAAGTTTACCATTTTCATGTAACATATTGAGTCAAAATCCCCCAATTACAAATTATGCTAAGGTGGCAGCAGAACACTAATATGAAAAATATCTCTTGGAGTGTTCTTTAAGCTTCATCTCCTTGACAAAGTCAAAAGAACATGGACTTGATGCTCTCCTGTTGGTTTCTTTTCAAATCTTTCCCCAAAAGAGATCACTTAGTAATTACTAGGAATATGCTTCTCTTCAAAAAAAAAAAAAACTAAACTAAAAACCAGAATAGTGACTTCAATGCAAGGGGGAATTAAAAACCCCTTCATGATTTTACTCATTCATTCAAAACCAGTCTCAAGGAAAAATAAAATGCAGTAAAAGATCCCACAGCACACTATGAGAATATAAATACAGATTCTATAAGTTCATTACTTTTCAAGTCAAAAATCTTTAAATCAATTATTTGCTGCCATTCCTTTTATAATGCAGTAAAGGAAACTAAAGTGTGAAGACTTCACATACCCAGAACAAAACCACAAATGACTTTACAAGTAGAAAAAAACCACAAAATTGATTATTAACCAAAAACATTTGAATTTTCTGCTATCAGACTAATTATTTAAGTTGTCTAATATAACCTTGCTTAATTTCCTATTTTCCATTTCCAAAAATACCCAGTGTATCATACCTGCTAAATAACTTAATGGAAAAATACAATGTCATGTAGTCCTTAACACTGTTAGACTTACTTAAATGATTAAGCAGACAGGACAACTAAGATTAGCTTAAAATTTAACTGATCTACAAAAGATACTGAAATTATAACATTACACCAAAAAAGTTAATCCTGACTTTTAAGAATAAGCACAAAAGATATTAGCCTGTAGAAATAAGTCAAGGTAATTGTGAATTATTAAAAATGTATATTAGTTACTTCAGTAATATAAAAGTGGTGACTTGTGGAATTTTAACCTATCCTGAAAACATTTTAATGACTTTTAAAATTAAATATGAATGATCTTGATTTGGAAATCAGTACTAATATTTTCCCTAATATTCATATTTATTATATTTGAAAAAGTTCATAAGTGATATGATTTAATCACTTTGAGTCTGAAATATTTTATATTTTTTTGCCTACTTTTTAATATTTAAAAATATTTTTACCCGGCCGGCGCCGTGGCTCAACAGGCTAATCCTCCGCCTTGCGGCTTCAGCACACCGGGTTCTAGTCCCGATCGGGGCGCCGGATTCTGTCCCGGTTGCCCCTCTTCCAGGCCAGCCCTCTGCTGTGGCCCGGGAGTGCAGTGGAGGATGGCCCAAGTGCTTGGGCCCTGCACCCCATGGAAGACCAGGATAAGCACCTAGCACCTGGCTCCTGCCATCGGATGAGCGCGGTGCGCCGGCCGCAGCGCGCCGGCGCCGTCCGCGGCAGCCATTGGAGGGTGAACCAATGGCAAAAGGAAGACCTTTCTCTCTGTCTCTCTCTCTCACTGTCCACTCTGCCTGTCAAAAATAAAAAAAAATATTTTTACCCAATCAATATTCAGGTGAAAAAGTTTTTTTTTTAAAGTCTACATATCTATTTCTTTTGAAAAGCAGAGTCTGATTCCACCATTCTACAGGTACTTAAGAATCAGTAAATTAGAAGAATGACCAAGAGATAAATGATTTTGCTAGAACCTTTATATGTGATTATGCAACATGGGTAGAAAAATTTGTAAGCAGTATAGATAAGGCATTTAAAGACAGAACCGTGGAAATGCGAAATGAATGAAACTGATCAATGTCACTGGGCACTCACTTGAGAAAAGTTACCTTTTTTCCATTCTAGAAGAATCACACAAACTTAGCAAAGAATGCCAGTTACCATTTATTGCAGATATTATAATCCTACATAGCTCATTTTATAAGCTTGCAACATGTGATTATTAGCCTAGTTTGCTTTAGAGTCATGAATCAGGTAGCTCTGAGGACATAGCAGCTAATAAATGTTATTTCAAGAAATTAAAAAATTACAATATCTTAATACTATTATTTTGATCAAAGTATCATATCAGAATGCAAAGATGGACAGTTGGATTTAAATAATATGAAAAACAGATTTTATCAAAGCATTAGAGAGTAGAGGGAAAACTAAAGGTTATTCAATGGATAAAACATTTATGAGTGTTTAACCACCACAGAAAAAAACTGTTTTGGTGCTAATGAAGAGTGTGCTCTGTTTGAGACAAGCGTGAAGACAGAAGAACCAATCTAATAACATTAAAATAGCAAGGCAAAAGACTATAAATGACAAACATCAGCAAAAGGAATCCATGGGAGTTACTGACATCACCGCATATAGTATATCGGTGACACTCAGTAATTAGTTCTACATGATAGCAAAAGAAGCATCTTGCAAATTTCTCTAGATAATTTCTCATCGAATATGAAGAGAAATAGGATTTTATTAGCTAGAGAAATTTAACCTTACAATTAAAAGACTCGAGACACGTACGTATATTGTAACACTGACAAAGTTATTTAAAACAAATCTCATTGCTTCATAACGATTTAGTTGAGAAGCTATGTTTTGAAAAAACATAACCACTTAGTAAATAGGACAGAGCTATACAGAACTCACCGGTGCAAGATGATTTGAACCTGCCTCCTCTGGCCTTTCTCCTCCATCTTCTCTGTCCAGCCCCGGAGGAAGGCCGGGGCTGAAGGCCATGAGGTCGGCCTTGGGCGCGCCCTCGCCGCCGCTCACCCGCTGCCGCCTCCGCTGCGAGCACGACCAGCTCCCCACCGCGCTCGCGCACACCAGCGCCGGCTGCCCCGGCCCGCACGCGCCCTCCGCCGCCGCCGGCGCCCAGCACCGCAGCGCCGTCCACACCACCAGCGTCAGCACCAGCAGGCTGCTCACGGCGCAGATGGCCACGATCAGGGACGCGTTCACGTCCAGCAGCGCCGCCGCGCCGCCCGCCGAAGCCGCCGCCGCCGCCGCCGCCGCCCGCGACGACGCCGCCGCCGCCGCCGCCGCCTGCCCGCCGTCCACCAGCGACAGCAGCACCGTGGCCGTGGCCGTCAGCGCCGGCTCGCCGTGGTCCTTCACCAGCACCAGCAGCCGCTGGCGCGCCAAGTCCGCCTCATCCAGGCTGCGCGTCGTGCTGATCTCGCCCGTGTACAGCCCCACGCGGAACGGCAGGCGCGCCCCGCCCGACGCCCCGGCCGCCCCGGCCGCCCCAGCCGCCGGCGCCTGCAGCTCATACGACAGCCACGCGTTGTAGCCGGCGTCCGCGTCCACCGCGCGCACCTTCGCCACCACGTGGCCCGCGCCCGCCGACCGCGACACCCACACCGGCACCGCCTCGCTCGCCGGCCCGCCCGCGCCCCGCGGCAGCACCCACGGCGCGTGGTCGTTCTCGTCCAGCACGAACACCTGCAGCGTCACGTTGCTGCCCAGCGCCGGCACGCCCGCGTCGCGCGCGCTCACCTCGAAGCGCAGCAGCTCCAGCTCCTCGCGGTCCAGCGGCTGCAGCGCGTGCACGCGCCCGCTCTCCGCGTGCACCGACACGTAGCTCGACAGCAGGCGCTCGCCCACGCGCCGCTCCACCAGCGAGTACGACACGCGCGCGTTCTCCCGCGCGTCCGCGTCGCGCGCCGACACCGTCACCAGGTGGCAGCCCGGCGCGTTGTTCTCCCGCACGAACACCGTGTACTCGGCCTGCGCGAACAAGGGCGCGTTGTCGTTCACGTCCGCCACCTCCACCCACACGCTGGCCGACGCCCGCAGCGCCGGCGAGCCCGCGTCACGCGCCGTCACCACCACGCCGTAGCCCGACACCAGCTCGCGGTCCAGCCCGCTGTCCAGCACCAGCGAGTAGTAGTTCCTGAAGGTCGACAGCAGCCGGAAGGGCACGTCGGGCGTCAGGGCGCAGCTCACCTGCCCGTTGGCGCCCGAGTCGCGGTCGGACACGCTGACCAGGGCGATCACCGTGCCCACCGGAGCGTCCTCTCGGATAGGCAGTGACAGAGAAGTGATCAGCACTTCGGGTGGATTATCGTTTTCATCTAAGATTTCCACCAGGATTGTACAGTGACCAGCCATGGGTGGAATCCCCTTATCTGTAGCCTGGATCTCAATTTCATAAAATTTGCTTTCTTCGTAATCTAAAGTCCCATTCACCCTCACTTCTCCGCTGCTCTCATCCAGGGAGAACAGGAATCTCCCGCTGGGCTTAATGGACACCAAGGAGTACGTCACCTCCCCGTTGACTCCTTCATCTCGGTCCGTGGAGTTCAGCTGCGTCACAAGAGTCCCTCGTGCACTGTTTTCTGTCAGCCTCACCTTGAATTCTGGCTGATCAAACTCCGGATCGTTGTCGTTAACATCCAGGACGCACACGAGCAGGTGTACGGTGCCGCTGAGCGCGGGCTGGCCCCCGTCGGTAGCCGTCAACAGCAAACTGAATTCTGGCGTTTTCTCTCTGTCCAGAGACTTCTTCAGTATCAAAGAGAGTCTTTTAGTCTGTTTACTATTTGTTGGAGAAGCTAAGGAAAAATATTCGTTTTGACTTAGTCTGTAGGTTAATAGAGCGTTCTCCCCTATGTCCGCATCAGTAGCTCCCTCCAGTGGAAAACGCGAGTCTGGGGGTTTGGATTCGGAAATCTGCAGCCTTTGTTCTTGTCGGGAGAACACAGGCGGGTTGTCGTTGATGTCCCTCACCTCCACCTCCACGTGGAACACCTGCAGCGGCCGCTCCACCACCACCTCCAGGTGCACGCTGCACTCCGCGCTCCTCCCGCACAGCGCCTCGCGGTCCATCCGCGCGTTCACGAACAGGATGCCGTTCTGCACGTTCACCTCCAGCAGGTCCCCGCCGGCCCTGGACGCCACCCGGAACAGGCGCGGCACCAGCTCGGCCAGCGGCAGCCCCAGGTCCTGCGCGAGGCGGCCCACGAACGTGCCGTGCTGGGCCTCCTCGGGGACCGAGTAGCGCAGCTGGGCGCGGCCCGCCCGCCAGGTTGCGAGCAGCAGGAGCCAGGGCAGCAGTCGCGAAGCGCCCACTCCAAACATCGCATAGGAAATCAGCTCTCAGAATAGAACTCTCTGCATGCACACTCTGAGATTCTTCCGCTTCAGGATGTGAAAATCACTGCATTTTTGAGAGCGGTTTCCAAGGATCCTGTTACAGTGGCGTCCGCTTGGATGGAGGTGTTTAGAAGGGGGAGTATCAGAGTGCTCAGCGCAACCTGGAAGGAATTCTTTGGACCGAGTAAAGAGCGACACCTTGTGTCTGAAGCCGTGAGCGCCGCGCGCTGCATCCACCGTCCCAGAGGACCGCATTTCATGTTCTCCTGTTTCCCAAGATTTTGTTTCCAGGCCAGCCTGAATCATATTGAAACTATACCTAAGCAGAAATGGCACTTTCTAGGTCTTGACTACCATTTAATTTGTTTCTATGACTTACAGTTATAGAATTAACTCTTTTAGTTGCATACTTAGAGGGAGAATTCATTCTGTAGCCAGCTTTGCAAAAAACTAGCACAAAATTTTTCCTGAAGGCATGGTTTCTCATATAAAAATATTATCAAACTCAGAGTCTACTACTACCAGATTCCTTTGTCACTTTGGCTGCCAGGAAACTCCAAGAAAATTTTGAGGTTGAGTACTAACTCTCTAGTCTTTGCGTTCTGCATGTTCTCATCACATGGACTTGCCTTCTCATATCTATTTTTTTACAAAATTATAGGGTATAATATGCAGTTAGAATATATGTATACGTTGTTTAAAGATCAAATTAGGGTAATTATAGCTATCTCCTCAGACATATTTATCATTCTTTTGTGGTGAAACACTCAACTTGCTCTCTTTTAGCTATTTTTAAAAATGTAATATACCATTGTTAACTATATCTAATCTATTTTCTTTTTTCCTGGTTTTTTGTCATTTACACTTAGTTTTCTTGTTATGGTTCTGTATCCATTGCAGAACAATAAGCAAATGATCATAAACTCAAATAGTACATTTGGTAGTTTAAAACATAGAACTCACCAAGGAAAAGTCTATTGACCTAGATGAGTTTTATATCTGACATACACATGTATGATTTCTCTGTAAGTCTCATGGCTGTTAGACGTCAAATGGCATTTTGTGTAAGGGAGTCTATGATATGACAGAAGTAGTTCTACAATTATAGAATAAATTTCATTATCATTCAGTGAAATAAATAAAATCACCATGAAAATCTCTGTACCACATCAGTATTTCCACATCACTAATATTGGTTTCCATAAGCTCATCAACATATGCATAAAAATAGCTTATTTTTGTTGAAAGAACAATGAGTTTGAGATCATAAGTTCATCTACAACACAGGAAGCAATTTTTAATTATTTCTCCTCTCACTGTCTGATATTGTGCTTAAAACACAATCATCGGGCCGGCGCCGTGGCTCAACAGGCTAATCCTCCGCCTTGCGGCGCCGGCACACCGGGTTCTAGTCCCGGTCGGGGCACCGATTCTGTCCCGGTTGCCCCTCTTCCAGGCCAGCCCTCTGCTGTGGCCCGGGAGTGCAGTGGAGGATGGCCCAGGTGCTTGGGCCCTGCACCCCATGGGGAGACCAGGAAAAGCACCTGGCTCCTGGCTCCTGCCATCGGACAAGCGCGGTGCGCCGGCCGCAGCGCGCCGACCGCGGCGGCCATTGGAGGGTGAACCAACGGCAAAGGAAGACCTTTCTCTCTGTCTCTCTCTCTCACTGTCCACTCTGCCTGTAAAAAAAAAAAAAAAAAAAAAAAAAAAAAAAAAAAAAAAAACCACAATCATCATACAATTCAAGTAAATGGAAAATTATCTTAGTGTTATGCAAACAGAATTTCATAGACTACTCACTGAAAAATGGGAATTGTTAATGTGAGTTTTCATTGCCTGAATCTGCAATTTGCCTATGTTTTAGCTGTCTTTTCATCTACCACCTTTAGGAGTTAGGAGTAAAAAACTTATACAAAGGAAGTTTCGAGTAGAAAGGGATTCTCAATAAATACCACTCAAGTTTGAATATATTGTTATCTCTTTTAAAGATTTATTTATTTATTTATTTTTATTATGAAAGAGTTACAGAGAGAAGGGGGGACAGAGAGAGAGAAACTCTTCCATCCATGAGTTCACTCCCCCAGACAGCCACAGCCAGAAGCCAGAAGCCAGAAGCATCATCGGCATCTCCCACATAAGTGCAGGGGCCCAAACACTTAGACTACCTTACGCTGCCTTTCTCAGGACATCAGCAGGGAGCTGGATCAGAAGCAGAGCAGCCAAGACTTGAACTAGTGCTTAGTAAGGCATGGTGGTGGCTTTTCCCACTATGCCACAATGCTGGCCCCTATAGTTTTGTTTTTTGTTTTTTAATTATTTGAGAGAAGGAGAGAAAAAGAGAGCTCCTATCTGGTGGCTAACTCCTTGACAACAGGCTGCCAGGGCTGGGCAACACTAAAGCTAGGAGCTGGGAGAAAATCCAGATCTCCCACATGAATAGTGGGGACTCAAATAGCTGAGCCATCATCATTTGCATTAACAGGAAGCTGGAGTCAGAAGCTGAGAGTAGCACTTTAACCCAGGTACCCTAATATGAGATGTAGGCACCTTATCTAGCACCTCAAACACCAGGCAAAACACCATTCTCTTCTGTAGTTTTTATGGTTCATCATCAACCTTAAAATACTGCAGTGGCATATGAAAAAATTATCACATTAATGTTAACATTTTTCATTATCATAACTTTAAAAATCTATATATATTCTATTACTAATTAGATATTTTGTTCCACTTTTATCCTAATGCCAGTATTCTTACTAAAGTAAATGTGGAATTTCCTTTGAAAACATACAAATGCAGGCATATCAACTTCTATGGCACTGAATTCTGTTGAGCATCTATAACCATATGAGCCTTTAACAAAAATGTAACATTAAGCAAGATAATAGAATCTTTAATATGATATTTGAAGTTTGAAGCACTTCAACTTTCTTTTGGACAAAAGAAAGCAACAAATATCTAACCAGCTTATTATGGTAACTGAGGATTGAGGTGTTATAAGGCAATATGGAGTCAACCAAGGTAGAGAATTGAACACAAAAAATTTTATCTAGGAGAGATGATTGCATCACATGTTGAATTAAAACCAGATGTTAATTTAGGTATCAAATTTCAAAACTACAGTATTTTGTGAATATGTAAAGTGACACTGGGTGAATAGCAAGTCCAAAAATAGCTGGATATAGTCATCACTTAATAATACATTTTGGATTTTGGCTGTGGTACTTTATGTCACCATTTCAATCAGCTCCTATAGAAAAGATTAAGCTATCTTTGAATTCATCTTTGGATATAGGCTTAGCATGCAGATATAAACTATTATCAAGAAATCATACTAACATCACCATTGACATTGACTTTGTAAACTCAAGTGAGGATTAAAAAACTATGTGCCTGACCTTCATGAAATCAATCTAGTCAGCTTTCTACCTACAGTGACATATTAAAGTGCATAGTTTAATGTCCTACTACCTTGTATCATCCACTAATATTCAATATGAGGCTACAGACACAGAAATAAATCTTGAAGCCATTCTGAGAAGCCCAGAAGTTTCTTCAAAATCAACAGATTGGAAATACACTATTCAACCACTGAATCAGCAAAATTACAGGATTTGTTCAATCATACTGACTCTGCTCTATCATGGCTTATTCAAGTAAACATAGTGATTCAGCCACAACAATTTTAAGTTAGCACAAGCAGCTCAGCCAACAACAAGACTGAAGAAGACTGAACCGAGAAAGACCTATACACATCTAAAGTTTTCCACTGGAAATTTAGGCCTTTAAAGCTGTTATTGAAGTATACAACACTGTAATTTTTTAAAATCATCATATTATTACTTACATTTATCCAAAATACTGTCCTCACCCACAACAACAAAAACAACAACAAAACAGCAAAGTCGTTTTTGCACGTGGTATTTGGCTTTGGTATTCTGCATGAATATTGAGAACTACTATATTCTGATTTTTCTCACATTTGAAATGATTCTACTTACTTACACCACTTCCACACTTCTTTTAAAGCAGCTCTTATTTACAAATGAACATGTAAATACCTATCTCAATGTGGCATTGACTGAAGCAAGTGATGACAATCATGAACTCATCTAAGAAAAAAATCACTAAAAATTATTAATGCCCATCTTAGTTATGGCATGGCACAAAAACTGATGCTTGTAATAAAAAGAATGAAAAAGGTATGCTTTTGAAGATCAACACCATCATGTACTAATTGAATGGAACTGGAAAAGAAAGCTAAATATCTCAGCTTCTCTTAGCTCATCTTTAAAATGTGGATACTCATATATACATATATACACTACTTCATACACTGCTATAAAAATCAAATGAAATAATGTTTCCTAAGTCCCTCACACCATGTCTAACAAAGAGAAATAACTCACACAATGGCAGTTTATAATAGCTAGTAACCAAGTGTGCTCTTGTTCTACAGATGTGTGTGCAGAGAATCCTAGCACCACGGTCAGGACGTAGGGCATAACCTTCCATTTTCTAAAGATTTTCCAGAAGTTTACCTTCACATAAATTATATTTCCATGTAGAAAGTAACCACAAACACTGCCTCAGCATTTATATTAGCTTTACCCCATCTATAACATGGTTGCCACATGCAAATCTGTATAATTTATTTCCTCACATGGTAGAATTAAAAGGTATTCCATTAGTAATTAGATCCAAAAGCAACAAAATAACCTTCAGCATATTTGACAAACATCCTTAAATCTCTCAATAAAACTTCTCTGGGATCCATTTAGAGAAAATAATCCATATACACATACTACTGAGGGAAAACATTTTGCATCAAGTGTATCAAGAAGATACCACCTTAAATTCCAAGGTGTGGTCAACACCTCAGATGTCAGGTGGAAGTGCTTGACTGACCTTTCATAGTTCTTAGGCTTAACTTATTCAAAGCAACATCACTGTGAAGAGACCACGCAGCTTGATGACCACCATACATGAGAAGCCTTTCTCAAAGCAAAAAAAGTGTGAATTTTCACACTCTAAAATATTTCCATAGAGCCTCAGGATAGATACCAAGAATGGAGAAATAATGAGATTGATCAATGTGCAAGTGAATTTTCCAAATAGGAAAAGCTCAATAAATTAAACTGGAGGAGAGCAACAATGAGTTCACCAAGGAACTAAGCAGAATTGACATTGTAGGATATAAACAATAAGAACAATGGAAGAGTAGTAAGAAAGTAAACAAGAAATGTTAAGATTGAAGACAAAAAAGGAAAACTACCTCCAAAACAAAGTCAAAACTCCTCCCACCACAACCACCATCTCAATAAAGTATGACATTGATTGTAAAGAAACAAATTGTTTGTAAAATGAAACTAACTCGGCCCTGAAAATCCCCATTAGTCACAGATATTCACAGACTGTAGGAGGCTAAGACTTTAAATATCATTTCACTAAATAAAATAAATTATGATTAAATGCTATCAGTAATTTTGAATGTGTGCATAGTAAGGAGAAAACATCAATAAGACTAAGAAAATGGATGGAAAGGATGATTTTGCTGCAAAATTCAGAAGTTTATTTCAGCCTAGCCCATGCCTACATTTCTCCCTTATTACCCTTGCCGCTTATTATCCTTTCCCCTTATTAACCTTTTAAAAATATTTTAAAGAAATTTGTTACCATGCTCTTTACAGGCTAGAGAGATATTTCCCACCAATTCACTCCCCAAATGCCCACCACAATCAGGACTGCACCATGCCCAGGCCAACAGCCCTTAAGTGATTTCAGCTCTCCTTCACGTGAGTGGTTGGGTATCTGATCCGTCAAGTGTCAGTTCAGTCACTTGCAGCCTCCGAAAGCACACATCGGGAGGAAGCTGGATTTGAAGCTTAGAGTAGCCTGGATAGGAACCACGTGCTCTGATATGGGGAGGGGCATAACAAGCAGTCACTCAACAGTTGTGCCAAACGCCAGGGCCTCCAGGATGTATGAAATAAATCATATCAAGAGAGAACTAAGTATAAAAGCAAAGAACTTAAATAGATTAATACACTAACATGTAACTGAAACTAGGATGGAAAATATCCAAGAATTACTGTACTTACATTCCCGAAAATCTCCTGTTGGACTCCAGGGTCCGCAGAACTGGATTCAGGAGGAAGGCCGGGGCTGAAGGCCATGAGGTCGGCCTTGGGCGCGCCCTCGCCGCCGCTCACCCGCTGCCGCCTCCGCTGCGAGCACGACCAGCTAGCTCCCCACCGCGCTCGCGCACACCAGCGCCGGCTGCCCCGGCCCGCACGCGCCCTCCGCCGCCGCCGGCGCCCAGCACCGCAGCGCCGTCCACACCACCAGCGTCAGCACCAGCAGGCTGCTCACGGCGCAGATGGCCACGATCAGGGACGCGTTCACGTCCAGCAGCGCCGCCGCGCCGCCCGACGAAGCCGCCGCCGCCGCCCGCGACGACGACGCCGCCGCCGCAGCCGCCGCCTGCCCGCCGTCCACCAGCGACAGCAGCACCGTGGCCGTGGCCGTCAGCGCGGGCTCGCCGTGGTCCTTCACCAGCACCAGCAGCCGCTGGCGCGCCAAGTCCGCCTCGTCCAGGCTGCGCGTCGTGCTGATCTCGCCCGTGTACAGCCCCACGCGGAACGGCAGGCGCGCCCCGCCCGACGCCCCGCCCGACGCCCCGGCCGCCCCGGCCGCCGGCGCCTGCAGCTCATACGACAGCCACGCGTTGTAGCCGGCGTCCGCGTCCACCGCGCGCACCTTCGCCACCACGTGGCCCGCGCCCGCCGACCGCGACACCCACACCGGCACCGCCTCGCTCGCCGGCCCGCCCGCGCCCCGCGGCAGCACCCACGGCGCGTGGTCGTTCTCGTCCAGCACGAACACCTGCAGCGTCACGTTGCTGCCCAGCGCCGGCACGCCCGCGTCGCGCGCGCTCACCTCGAAGCGCAGCAGCTCCAGCTCCTCGCGGTCCAGCGGCTGCAGCGCGTGCACGCGCCCGCTCTCCGCGTGCACCGACACGTAGCTCGACAGCAGGCGCTCGCCCACGCGCCGCTCCACCAGCGAGTACGACACGCACGCGTTCTCCCGCGCGTCCGCGTCGCGCGCCGACACCGTCACCAGGTGGCAGCCCGGCGCGTTGTTCTCCCGCACGAACACCGTGTACTCGGCCTGCGCGAACAAGGGCGCGTTGTCGTTCACGTCCGCCACCTCCACCCACACGCTGGCCGACGCCCGCAGCGCCGGCGAGCCCGCGTCGCGCGCCGTCACCACCACGCCGTAGCCCGACACCAGCTCGCGGTCCAGCCCGCTGTCCAGCACCAGCGAGTAGTAGTTCCTGAAGGTCGACAGCAGCCGGAAGGGCACGTCGGGCGTCAGGGCGCAGCTCACCTGCCCGTTGGCGCCCGAGTCGCGGTCGGACACGCTGACGAGGGCGATCACCGTGCCCACCGGAGCGTCTTCCGGGACCGGCAGCGATATGGAGGTCACCACTAACTCCGGAGCGTTATCGTTGACGTCCACGACTTCTATCAAGACGGTACAATGACCAAACATCGGGGGATTGCCTTTGTCAACCGCCTCTATTTGGATCTTCCAAAACTGTGTTTCTTCAAAATCTATCTTCCCATTTACTCTTATGCCTCCACTGACCGAATCTATGTGAAAATAGGCTTCTAAGCGAGGCGAGACCTCGGTGGTGAAAGAATACAGAACGTGACCATTGGAACCTTCATCCGGGTCGGAGGCGTTCAGGCTGATCACCAGGGTTCCGTTGGAAGAGTTCTCTGGCAACTTCACGCGGTAGAGTGATTTGTCAAACACGGGGGCGTTGTCGTTGACGTCCAGTACCGTGATGCGCAACTCCACGCTGCCGGTCAGCTCAGGCTTGCCCCCGTCCGTTGCCCTGAGCACCAAGAGCAGCTCTGAAGCCACTTCTCTATCTAAAGACTTTTTTAATACCAGTTTGACAGGATTTACCTGTTCCGCACTGGTCGGCACATCCAGCGAGAAATATTCGTTGGGGCTGAGTCTGTAAGTCAGCTGCGCGTTGCTGCCCACGTCTGCGTCCGAGGCGCCCTCTAGCGAAAAATGAGAGTCAAGAGCCCTCGCTTCAGAAATGAACAGATTCTTCCTTGTCTCCGGGAACACGGGCGGGTTGTCGTTAATATCTTTCACCTCCACCTCCACGTGGAACACCTGCAGCGGCCGCTCCACCACCACCTCCAGGTGCACGCTGCACTCCGCGCTCCGCCCGCACAGCGCCTCGCGGTCCATCCGCGCGTTCACGAACAGGATGCCGTTCTGCACGTTCACCTCCAGCAGGTCCCCGCCGGCCCTGGACGCCACCCGGAACAGGCGCGGCACCAGCTCGGCCAGCGGCAGCCCCAGGTCCTGCGCGAGGCGGCCCACGAACGTGCCGTGCTGGGCCTCCTCGGGGACCGAGTAGCGCAGCTGGGCGCTGCCCGCCCGCCAGGCTGCCAGCAGCAGGAGCCAGGGCAGCAGGCGCCGGGCTCCCGGGCCGCTTTGTCGGGTCGCCATCAGCATTATCCCTCCGTTGGCAAAACTTTGTTTTATGTCTGAAGAATGCAGCTCCTTTGAGATCTCGCCTTTGCTTCTTTGCTCCGGGGCTCCCCGCTCATTTTAATATGGGTGTGTTTGTGGTGTAAAGCACCGGAACAGCGGAGCTTCTTTCTGAACCGCGAATTATCTGGTTTTCTTTTGTTGAAACGATACTCTCCTTGGAGAACAACGACATCCAGTGGTTCAAAACGTAAGTGCCTTTGATTTCCTGGTATTACACTTACCTTACTTCTTTCCTGATAACTTCGTATTTGTCTTTGTGTTGATAGTAGGGTTTATATTGTTTCACTACACATGTTTTTATGTGTTAACATCAGATCTTCAAGGGCAGTTTTATCTTACAAATTAGAATTCAAGAAATCCTTCTATATTTAAACATCTAAGCACAGTATCACCACTAACCATATTATCATGTCTACAAATAAGATATTTGTAAAATACTAGTGATAGTGTGTTTTCCTAAGAAACTGATAATTTTGGAATGGCTTCTTACAAAGCCTATTCCTAACACTCTATAGTTTTCTATTATTTAATATTTACAGTATGTTGTTACTCTCAACATTTGGTCCAAATGTGTAGAAGATAACTGAAGATGCAAATTCTTTAAGTTATCATCTCAACATAAATGGGATTATTGGTTCATACCAAGATTTACTTACTTTCATGTTAACGAATTTACCCAGTACTGACACACAGAAACGCTGTTTATTTCTGAGATTTTGTCTCACCATAAAGTGTTTTATTCCCACTGTATCTGTTATCCTTTCCACCCTCTCATACAACTTCAATGTGCATTATATTCATAGCTTATTTGGCAAAGATAGTCTTTTTATCATCTAAAAAAAAAAACAATGATCGGGGATTTAAATGATATTTTCCTTTTTACCCCACTTGATTCCAGAATTTCTTTGATGAGACTGGAATAAAAGATTGTTCCATTCATTCACTCAAATTTATTTTCATATTTTTATCTTGGATATTAAAACTTACATACTAAGTTGCATAAAACTTTTACCAGCATCAGTAAAGTTTATCAGTGCTGTCTTAAAGAAAAAAAAAATGTTTTACTCATTCTCATGATTGTGAAGAACCAACTATTCAACATCTGAATTCTTCCCGGAAAATTGAACCCATTGAAAAACCCCAAATTTCCCTACTAAAAAAAACGATAAATGGATGTATTAGAAAGTATTAGATTTTAAATAACAATGAGCTTCAATCTTCATTTGAACTCTTTTCAAAATGCAATTCAATTACTATAAATGCATGCCAGAGATTCACAGTTCTAATTATAACTAATTATCTTTATTGTAGGAGACATAAATTCTAGACCAACAAAATGGATAAAGAACAAGGCAAGAAAAATGTTATCACAGTGAGGTGACTAAATTCAGAGAAATGACCAAGAAATTTAAACCCACCCCTTATATTTTTGCTGTGCTGTCTAAAATGATATAGTCCTTTTGGGAATACTCCTTACTTAAATGAAGTCCTATTCCATTTTGAGCTTGATGGACTGCTTCATAAATTATATAAACATAACTTGTAAAGTCCCCAATTCTAAGGTCTGCATTTAGCTAATAATTGCATTATACCAATAAAGCTATGAGTTGATCATACATCTCAAAAGACGATCACAAATTCTGTGTCAGCAAGAACTGAAAAAGCAATCGTGACTGACTTGTTTTAACATCATCTAATAAAGAGCATGTTAAACATGACTACAGAAGTATGATGTTATAGTTTTAAAATAAATGTACTCATTCCTCTATTGGCAAGGATGTGAAAAACTAGCCTTGATTTGAGAGATTTTTCTGGTTTTCTGCCTCTGAATTAAATGAAGGAAATGGCCTATAAAGTTTTACTTTTTATGTTAATGACTCTGCAAGACTCAGCCTGAAATCAGTAATATTTGTCTTTGCAATCTCTCAACTTCTCATTCTGAGCTCTCCCCTCATTACCTTCACTTTCCTCAACTCCCCCTTCATAGAACTTAGAATCAGCATGTTGCTGAATAAAACACTAATTTGTTATATCAAGATTTTCTGAATGTTATGTTAACCTATTTTTGAATATGTGTACTTTTAAAGAATATGTTCAAAAAGGACAAAGTCAGTAAATAGGACTAAACTGGCAAGCATAATTCTGTATTCTCTGAATAACTCAGAGGAAGACAATCTTTTACAGGACTGCTCTGCTGAGGTTGCACCCGGATCCTATAAAGGGCAAGCAGAGAAGGCAGATGTAGGCAAAAGGAACTGGGTGTTTGTTACATGGAGCCAAGTAAAGGGTTCAGAACATCAAGAAGCACCTAAGTATCCAAGTAACTCACAGAAACAATTTTTCACCTGGTAATGGAAAGTTACAATATATACTCTAAGGAATGAGGAAAGATCTACCTATGTATTGATTTTAGATGAACTTTTAACTGTATTTTCTTTGGTTGTACACTCTAAAGATATTTCTCTGAGTTTAATCAGAGACTGCCTTGCAAAAGAAACTAATAATATTTTTAAAACTGCTGAAAGAAAAAAGTGGTAAAACATCAGAAAACTGAAAAATATTCAATATATCTATACCTATTATAAAAATGTAGAATTATAATACCAAAGATAGCCAGTATCATAGATATGCAATGATTAGCAGTCTCTCTGTTAAAGTTAGGAGACCAAACAAGTATATCTTCACCTTGGAGATTAAATTTCTACTTATTTATACTACAAGACTGGAAACTGGAGCTGACTTCGTGGTGCACTCCGGTATGCTGCCTTGCCATATGAGCACCTGCTCCAGTCTCAGCTGCTCTGCTTCCCATCCAGCTCCCTACTAATGCTCCTGGGAAAGCAGTGGAAGATGACCCAGATACTTCGGCCCCTGTCACCCACGTCGGAGACCCCATGGAGCTCAAGTCTCCTGGATTCAGCTTGGCCCAGCCCAGGCCTTTATGACCATTTGAGAAGTGAACCAGAAGATGGAAGATTGATGTCTCTCTCTCTCCCTCCTCAACCCCTCCCTCCCTCTCTCCTTTTCAAATAAATACTTTTAAAAAGAGCAGACATTATATAATTGAAACATCTACTGATGAGTGCCCCTACAGAACTGAGATTGTATGATTTATAGGGGCCTTTACTAAAGGAAAGGAGGATCCACTGGTTTGTTATTCAAGAAAATTCTTTGCAAATATCTAAGGGGAAAGCACCTGTTTCGTGAGCACACTGGATATAGTGAAAACTACACTTTATTTGTATTAATTGATCATCTATCATCTCCAAGGCTTGGAGACAGACCATGGGAAGTATTCACACTGAAGGCATTGCAATGATTAAATTCCTGATGCAAATATTTTTGTATGCTCATACTTGAAGATATCAGCTTTTATTTGAAGCTACTTATGAAGCACATACTGAAAAGCAATTTCCATCAACATACTGAAACGGGAAGGAAAAAGTAGTTGCTAAGATCCAGGGTGAACCTAACAAATCAGTCACTTCGGTATTTGTTCACACTGCAATTAATTTTTACAAATGAAATTATGGGTAGCAGCAATCAATTTCACAAAACGTAATGGAGAGTGTGGGTTTGTCACAATGCAATTTAATTAACGTGCATCTCTGAGTGGGTGTATATCTGTCTGAGGGTGTGTGTGTGTGTGTGTAAATAGGACTAAACTGGCAAGCATAATTCTGTATTCTCTGAATAACTCAGAGGAAGACAATCTTTTACAGGACTGCTCTGCTGAGGTTGCACCCGGATCCTATAAAGGGCAAGCAGAGAAGGCAGATGTAGGCAAAAGGAACTGGGTGTTTGTTACATGGAGCCAAGTAAAGGGTTCAGAACATCAACACCATTGCTTTAGGGTGACTATGTAAGCAATTAAACTAAATTACACTATATGATATGTGACTGGTATAAAATATTGTAAGAATAATTAATTTTCTCTTCATACTTTTAATATCCAAACAAAAGTAAGCATGTTCAATCTCCTTAACATTAAAAATTATTTTTCCAAAAATCCTATTCATTAATAAAACCATGATACCACCCTTAAAAGGAAGAATCAATACCTATTATAAGCAATGCCTAATGCCAACAGAGGAGCAGTTAATAAAGAATCACCAAAGTTCTATAAAAACTATGAAACATTGTTTCCTACTAAGAAAAATGAGAAATACACAGTGGCATAACACTACTACAATTAAAAATGGCAAAGAATTAAAGCTCAATATATTTAATGTAATCAATAAAACTGGTATATTTCAATCCATCGACTACCAATCTCTTGTAATACTGAAAACCAAATATAATGAATGGATATTGAAAATGTAGTATATCATGTAGTATACAGTCTATACGTAGGGGAAAAGCCACTTTTTCACTGAAAAGTGCAGTCTTCTTGTTAATACAAACCAGCCAAAAATTTTAAATGAAATTAAATAAACATGCACTAAAACGCTAAGCTAGCAAATTTAGTGACTTTAAAAAGTGGTTATGAAAATAAATTATCACAATTGCACAGATATACAACATTGAGATTGGAGAATATTAAAATGTTCAGTATTTTCAATTAAAGATCAAATATCAAGCAAAAGATGGCACAATAAGGACAGCAGACAAAATATAAATATAAAATTCCAGAATAAACTACACTACAAATTATATAGGCAGGACATCTGAGCATTAATGGTGTGGATGAGATGAAAATATTCGAGAAATAAGAAAAACGCCATTAGATACTATACCCAACGAAAATCTGAAAATGAAAATAATACGACCCACCTTCCCAACCTGGTCGGGTCCAGCAGACAGATCTTCCACTCCAGCGTCGATCATTGGACACGGAGGAAGGCCGGGGCTGAAGGCCATGAGGTCGGCCTTGGGCGCGCCCTCGCCGCCGCTCACCCGCTGCCGCCTCCGCTGCGAGCACGACCAGCTCCCCACCGCGCTCGCGCACACCAGCGCCGGCTGCCCCGGCCCGCACGCGCCCTCCGCCGCCGCCGGCGCCCAGCACCGCAGCGCCGTCCACACCACCAGCGTCAGCACCAGCAGGCTGCTCACGGCGCAGATGGC
The DNA here is from genome assembly GCA_949820135.1 of Sylvilagus floridanus. NCBI lineage: Eukaryota > Metazoa > Chordata > Mammalia > Lagomorpha > Leporidae > Sylvilagus > Sylvilagus floridanus. The sequence goes on along the minus strand of OX463241.1, from coordinate 26,587,639 downwards.
CACGATCAGGGACGCGTTCACGTCCAGCAGCGCCGCCGCGCCGCCCGCCGAAGCCGCCGCCGCCGCCCGCGACGACGCCGCCGCGCCCGCAGCCGCCGCCTGCCCGCCGTCCACCAGCGACAGCAGCACCGTGGCCGTGGCCGTCAGCGCGGGCTCGCCGTGGTCCTTCACCAGCACCAGCAGCCGCTGGCGCGCCAAGTCCGCCTCGTCCAGGCTGCGCGTCGTGCTGATCTCGCCCGTGTACAGCCCCACGCGGAACGGCAGGCGCGCCCCGCCCGACGCCCCGGCCGCCCCGGCCGCCCCGGCCGCCGGCGCCTGCAGCTCATACGACAGCCACGCGTTGTAGCCGGCGTCCGCGTCCACCGCGCGCACCTTCGCCACCACGTGGCCCGCGCCCGCCGACCGCGACACCCACACCGGCACCGCCTCGCTCGCCGGCCCGCCCGCGCCCCGCGGCAGCACCCACGGCGCGTGGTCGTTCTCGTCCAGCACGAACACCTGCAGCGTCACGTTGCTGCCCAGCGCCGGCACGCCCGCGTCGCGCGCGCTCACCTCGAAGCGCAGCAGCTCCAGCTCCTCGCGGTCCAGCGGCTGCAGCGCGTGCACGCGCCCGCTCTCCGCGTGCACCGACACGTAGCTCGACAGCAGGCGCTCGCCCACGCGCCGCTCCACCAGCGAGTACGACACGCGCGCGTTCTCCCGCGCGTCCGCGTCGCGCGCCGACACCGTCACCAGGTGGCAGCCCGGCGCGTTGTTCTCCCGCACGAACACCGTGTACTCGGCCTGCGCGAACAAGGGCGCGTTGTCGTTCACGTCCGCCACCTCCACCCACACGCTGGCCGACGCCCGCAGCGCCGGCGAGCCCGCGTCGCGCGCCGTCACCACCACGCCGTAGCCCGACACCAGCTCGCGGTCCAGCCCGCTGTCCAGCACCAGCGAGTAGTAGTTCCTGAAGGTCGACAGCAGCCGGAAGGGCACGTCGGGCGTCAGGGCGCAGCTCACCTGCCCGTTGGCGCCCGAGTCGCGGTCGGACACGCTGACGAGGGCGATCACCGTGCCCACGGGAGCGTCCTCTCGGATGGGCAGTGACAGAGAAGTGATCAGCACTTCGGGTGGATTATCGTTTTCATCTAAGATTTCCACTAGGACGGTGCAGTGACCAACCATGGGTGGGTGTCCTTTATCTGTGACATCCACGAGAATTTCATAGCTGTTGCTGTCCTCAAAGTCAATTGCGTCATTTACTTTTATTTCTCCCGTCCTCTCGTTTATTGTGAATTTCTGACTCACGACTGGAGAAACCAGAGAGCTAATGGAATACACCATTTCCTTGTTTACACCCTCGTCGGCATCAGAGGCGTTCAGCCGCGTTACTAACGTTTGGTTCGCTGAGTTTTCGTACATTTTCACTTCGTAAACAGATCTGTCACACACCGGGGCGTTGTCATTGGCGTCCAACACCATGATCAGCAGAGACACAGAGCCGCTCAATTCCGGTTTGCCCCCGTCAGTTACCGTCAGTAACAACTCCAGCTGAGGAGTTTCCTCACGATCTAGCAATTTTCGTAGAACGAGCACTGGGAATTTGCCTTTTCCCTTTTTATTTATAACATCAAGAACGAAGAACTCGTTGGAAGCCAGCTTGTAAGTAAGCATTGCGTTCTCTCCAACGTCCGCATCCGACGCGCCCTCTAGTGGAAACCGCGAGTCCAGCAGTCTAGACTCGGGTATGGAGAGCTTTTGTTCCTTCACGGAGAACACGGGCGGGTTGTCGTTGATGTCCCTCACCTCCACCTCCACGTGGAACACCTGCAGCGGCCGCTCCACCACCACCTCCAGGTGCACGCTGCACTCCGCGCTCCTCCCGCACAGCGCCTCGCGGTCCATCCGCGCGTTCACGAACAGGATGCCGTTCTGCACGTTCACCTCCAGCAGGTCCCCGCCGGCCCTGGACGCCACCCGGAACAGGCGCGGCACCAGCTCGGCCAGCGGCAGCCCCAGGTCCTGCGCGAGGCGGCCCACGAACGTGCCGTGCTGGGCCTCCTCGGGGACCGAGTAGCGCAGCTGGGCGCTGCCCGCCCGCCAGGCTGCCAGCAGCAGGAGCCAGGGCAGCAGGCGCCGGGCTCCTGTGCCGCCAGATCTAGAGACCAAGGTCGCTTCTTGTTCCTCCGTCACAGACCAATAAATTAGCGACCTGGAACGCACACATGCTCTGAAATGTCCTCTTCGGTTTCCTACTTCCATCTTTAATCCCGGTTGCTGAGATCTCAGATTTTAGTTACTTCCTAGTTCGTCAGAAACCGTGGGTTGAGCCTTTGTTCCGAAAAGCTCCTATTTTGTGGACGACAGCGACATCCGGTGGCTTAGTATGTAAGTACAAATCTTTGAGTTTAACAAGTTTGCTTTTAGCTCTACTTTTACCTAACCTTATCTCTGGGGCCTTTCAAAGCCTTACCTTATGTCTTTGCACATGATAATAATGTTGATCCCACGTACGTTTTAATATATATGCTCAGAGAAGTAATTCTTTCACTAACCACAGATCATAGTTAGCTAAATTTAGCATGCCTTAACCTTTTACAGATTAGAGTGCACTAGTGTTTTGGTGACTCCAAGTTTAGGTCTCTAAGTTATGAATCACAGTTCCTTTCTCTTTGTCATTACCTTGATATTAGATGCATCTTACTTAGACATTAATCTCAAGCACACACTGCCCGTGAGGTGTTTCCAACTCCTAAATTCCAGTATCCCAAGAGTATAAAGAGATCCCTGCTTCATCATCAGACATGTCTCCATGTAGATTGCTATAATCTCACATGCTAGCCATGGGACTTTGGTTTTCCAACCATTTAATCTCTCCCTGTCTGTTTCTGCTTTCACAACATTGGTGGGTAGTAGGTGGTTAAGTGAATTATGATGCTATAAAGATCTAACACAGTACCTTAAACTGAGTGAGTACTTCACAAATGCAAAGTATTCTCAGGCTTTATGTTGTCCACATTTGTTTTTCATGATGCTCAAGACCAAATCTGTCTCTTCAGGAAAAATCATTTCCCATAGATACTGTCACTCTACAGTGCCTTCGTATCACCTTTGCACACACAGAAAGGGGTGCTCTCCTTAGCAAAAGAGAAAAGTGCCTTGACTGAGAAATCAGCTCTGTAAGGACAAGTTCCACTTTATCATACCTCACAGAAGCAAAAATAATTTTAATTATGATTCTAAATAAGGTCATTCACAAGCTTGATTTCTACCTGCAGAGTCAATTGCATCTGTCCTAGTTACATTTAAGCTTTTCAAATACACAAATGATACAGTTCTGGAATTTGTGATTTTTATCAATGTCAATATTTTTCATCACAGCCTTCAGTAAAAAAAATTTTTCTCTCAAAGTTCTTGGAGTCAAATATTCAGAAATAAAAATTATCTACTGATATATCTATGCTGCTGAAGAAAATCTTTTTCCAAACAATACAATTATTTAAATGCTAGGAAAACAATACAAAGTTGATTAATTTATTGATGTTATAACTTGTCAAATGTATTTTAATGTATAAATAACTTTAACCTCTTTTGAGCAACAGTACTTATGAATAAGAGAACTGACAGAAATGAGAGTCACTCAATTCATCAGTTTATAAACCTTAATAAATTCTATTTTTATAATTCTCTAGTTCTTTGGTAAGATTCCAGGATAAAAATCCATTCAAATTCTGACTTTAGGAGTACTTCTCTTATAAATCATGAATTATTATGTAATGATTTATCTACCCATCCACAAAACCAAAGTTCAGTTTGAGCTACCAATTAGAATTTGAAATATGTTTATAATTGATTAATCTCAACAACACAATGGTATGAACTAAATTCCATTCCTTTTAATGTGCATATTTTTATTTATTTTTGTCTACTTGAAAGAGTGACAGAGATATACATACACCCCAATAATCTGCTGGTTCACATCCCACATGCTTTCAAGAGCCGGGACTGGGGCAGGCTGAAGCCAGGAGTCTGGAGCTCAATCCCTCCCACTTGGGTGGGAGGGACCCAACTACTCACCTGCTGCTTCCCAGGGTACACATTAGCTGTGCTTGAATGGGAAGCAGAGCCAGGACCCAAATCCAGGCACTCCAATCTGGGATGTAGGTGTCTTAAATTGTGTCCTAACAGCTAAGCCAAAAGCTCACCCCTAATGTGCATTTTATACCATGATATAACACAAATGTCCCTATATATGTATACATGATGCTGAATTAAAAATAAGTTAGCAAAAATAATAGCCCCTTGTTTATGTAATAAATTTTAATTGATGTAAAAAATTATACCCCTTTAAATAATGGCTTTGTCAAGCATTAAATAGTTATGATTTAAACCATCAGTTGGCTAAGAATCACCTGGGATGATTGTTAAACCTCAAATTTGCCCTTACTATGTATTTTGGAAATTTTGAGACAGTGTTAAATTAACATTCAGATAGGACTCCAGGTGTTGCTAATGTGTTTAGCATTAAACACATTGTTTAGTTCTAAGAATAGGCTGACCATAGACTGAATTTGGCTGGAACAGGCTGTTATGTCTGTGGGCTTGTGTGCTTATTTCGAATGCCCCTTTCAAAGGCATCTGAGATCAGATCGTGACTTAGTTTACCCTATCTGTAACTGTGATTTAAGAAGAACAAGTGGAGGAGGAGCACCCCTGCTGGTTTCCTGTTTCTAGCTTAACTGAGGAATGTTACAGACACATATAGGGATAGCTACTAGGCAAAACAATAAAGGGCCTTCTATGACCTCACCTGTGTTCAGAATATGCCAATTTTTTTGAATCCCAACCTCCCTGGATCCCAGTGTGCTCAGCCTTCCTGATGACTTCAAAAGACAAATGCATTTAAGGTGTTCACAGCCCTTGTAAGAATTTGCATATACTGCAGCCATAATTTGGGAAATAATAAAAATTAATTTAAAGGACAAAATTACCAATGACATAAAATACCCATGCATATAAGACATACACTTTTTTGTTACAGAGGACATAGTGAGGACTTTAAAAAACATTAGCCACAGAAACAAGAGGGTTTCTTTGGGGGAAGGAGGCAAAAGACATTATAATACCTCTCGATCCATATTATGAATCAGATACCTGGGCCCAAGTTCAAATGATATATAGAACCACCCCACCCAAAAAATCCTCCAAGACAGGGATATTTGAAATTATAAGCCTGAACTCAAGATGAATTGTATTGATAGACATAGGTTTATGACCAAGAGACTATTTGTTTTGAAAAAAATAAAATGGAAAAAAGATTATGTTGTAGCATGTTCCAAATATGTATTTTAGGATGGGAATTTTGGCAAACATTTTATTCTAACTTGTATTTGAGTCATCATTGTAGCTCTATTGCCAAGACCACTCTGATTTTGCTCCATGAAGATTTTAACTAAACAGTACCTTGTAAAATGTATTTTACACAAGATAACTGAAAAAGAGAAAGATAAATCACACACTGAAAACTCTAAGTGACAGTTAAAAAATCAATAAGAAAAAGATTGCAGAATGTAGATAACCAGCAGTTTCAACATCACCAACCACAATAAGAGGTGGCAACTTTCATGATGCGTAACCTCACAGCCAGATCCCTGATTGTGTACAAGTAAATTCCCATGTAAACTGGTAGTAGGCACTTTTAAGTTCCAAACTTCATAGTTCAAGATAGTGCAAAATATAGAGCCTTAACTTCCTAAACAATTCTACCATTAACTTGAGAAAAACTGAGTAAAGATGAGAAAGGAAAGTATTTTCACTAGCATCAGAAAAGATTTCTAGATGTAAAAGTGATAGTTCATCCACACTTTCTTATACGCTGGATGACCAGCCTCTGAGAAACATATTTTGTACACGTTGAAATGCGGAGTTACATTTCTGACAGATTCTTAAGCGGAGCCAACCATTTCTAGAGTTCGTCAGAAGTTACTCTGTGATAGGGGGTGCTGCAAAACTACGAGGCGCACAAGATTTGCCACCTACAATGAGGTAGAGGGCTACAAGGTCAACGTGCTAGCAGTCACTATGAGATTCTGCTATTGTCCCTGTACCCAGAAGGATGAGAATAAGACCCAACCCATAACTTACAGCTGCACTAATGAGTTGTATTCCTGGATGACTGACACATTGGCTTTAACACTTGTCATGAGGTGCAGCAGCAGCCCACAAGGAATTCAGTGTCTATTCCTCATGAGTCTACACATGAACTGACTCACGACCGACAAATATGTGCTCGAACATAGTCTGCAATGATTCTCCTTAAAAGTTAAAACACGAAGATCTGATCCAAAGATAAAGGACACAATTTGCAGGAAATTTTGAAAGTTGGCGTATCTTGGGGAAAACAGAGGAAGGGAGATATTTATTTAAAGGGACCACAATAAGTAATTCAAATTTTTGAAAAACAAATTAACGAACACAAATTAGTAAAATATGAGGAAAACCTACCTTACCAGAACAGTCCAAAGAAGCAGGCGGTTCTGTTCCATCTTCAGAGAGCGGACCGGGAGGAAGGCCGGGGCTGAAGGCCATGAGGTCGGCCTTGGGCGCGCCCTCGCCGCCGCTCACCCGCTGCCGCCTCCGCTGCGAGCACGACCAGCTCCCCACCGCGCTCGCGCACACCAGCGCCGGCTGCCCCGGCCCGCACGCGCCCTCCGCCGCCGCCGGCGCCCAGCACCGCAGCGCCGTCCACACCACCAGCGTCAGCACCAGCAGGCTGCTCACGGCGCAGATGGCCACGATCAGGGACGCGTTCACGTCCAGCAGCGCCGCCGCGCCGCCCGCCGAAGCCGCCGCCGCCGCCCGCGACGACGACGCCGCCGCCGCAGCCGCCGCCTGCCCGCCGTCCACCAGCGACAGCAGCACCGTGGCCGTGGCCGTCAGCGCCGGCTCGCCGTGGTCCTTCACCAGCACCAGCAGCCGCTGGCGCGCCAAGTCCGCCTCGTCCAGGCTGCGCGTCGTGCTGATCTCGCCCGTGTACAGCCCCACGCGGAACGGCAGGCGCGCCCCGCCCGACGCCCCGGCCGCCCCGGCCGCCCCGGCCGCCGGCGCCTGCAGCTCATACGACAGCCACGCGTTGTAGCCGGCGTCCGCGTCCACCGCGTGCACCTTCGCCACCACGTGGCCCGCGCCCGCCGACCGCGACACCCACACCGGCACCGCCTCGCTCGCCGGCCCGCCCGCACCCCGCGGCAGCACCCACGGCGCGTGGTCGTTCTCGTCCAGCACGAACACCTGCAGCGTCACGTTGCTGCCCAGCGCCGGCACGCCCGCGTCGCGCGCGCTCACCTCGAAGCGCAGCAGCTCCAGCTCCTCGCGGTCCAGCGGCTGCAGCGCGTGCACGCGCCCGCTCTCCGCGTGCACCGACACGTAGCTCGACAGCAGGCGCTCGCCCACGCGCCGCTCCACCAGCGAGTACGACACGCGCGCGTTCTCCCGCGCGTCCGCGTCGCGCGCCGACACCGTCACCAGGTGGCAGCCCGGCGCGTTGTTCTCCCGCACGAACACCGTGTACTCGGCCTGCGCGAACAAGGGCGCGTTGTCGTTCACGTCCGCCACCTCCACCCACACGCTGGCCGACGCCCGCAGCGCCGGCGAGCCCGCGTCACGCGCCGTCACCACCACGCCGTAGCCCGGCACCAGCTCGCGGTCCAGCCCGCTGTCCAGCACCAGCGAGTAGTAGTTCCTGAAGGTCGACAGCAGCCGGAAGGGCACGTCGGGCGTCAGGGCGCAGCTCACCTGCCCGTTGGCGCCCGAGTCGCGGTCGGACACGCTGACCAGGGCGATCACCGTGCCCACGGGAGCGTCCTCTCGGATGGGCAGTGACAGAGACGTTATTGAAATTTCTGGAATGTTATCATTGATATCCACAACTTTCACTAAAACGGTGCAGTGACCTGCCATCGGGGGGTGGCCTTTGTCCTTCGCGTCGATGCGGATCCTGTATGAATTCATTTCTTCAAAATCCAAATTCCCTTGAATCACTACCTCCCCTGTGTTGGGATCTATTGCAAAGTGGGCAAGGACCAATGGTGAAACAAGGCTATTGAAGGCGTACGAAATCGCCCCATTTGTCCCCTCATCCGGATCAGACGCATTCAGTCTGATGACAGTTGTTCCGTTGTCTGAGTTTTCAAATATTCTTACTTTGTATTCGGAGTGCTGGAAACTGGGCGCGTTGTCATTCACGTCCAACACTGTGATCCGCAGCTGGACAGTGCCCGTGAGCTCGGGTTTGCCTCCATCGGTGGCCACCAGGAGCAAGTTATGTTCCGGAATGTCTTCTCTGTCCAGAGACTTTCTCAATACGAGCCCAATTTGTGTGTTATCATCACTGTTTGTTTTCACATCTAGCGCGAAGAACTCGCTGGGGCTAAGCTTGTAGGTTAAAACTGCATTAGCTCCGGTATCTGCGTCCGACGCGCCCTCTAGCGGAAACCGCGAGTCCAGCAGTCTAGACTCGGGTATGGAAAGCTTTTGTTCCTTCACGGAGAACACGGGCGGGTTGTCGTTGATGTCCCTCACCTCCACCTCCACGTGGAACACCTGCAGCGGCCGCTCCACCACCACCTCCAGGTGCACGCTGCACTCCGCGCTCCGCCCGCACAGCGCCTCGCGGTCCATCCGCGCGTTCACGAACAGGATGCCGTTCTGCACGTTCACCTCCAGCAGGTCCCCGCCGGCCCTGGACGCCACCCGGAACAGGCGCGGCACCAGCTCGGCCAGCGGCAGCCCCAGGTCCTGCGCGAGGCGGCCCACGAACGTGCCGTGCTGGGCCTCCTCGGGGACCGAGTAGCGCAGCTGGGCGCTGCCCGCCCGCCAGGCTGCGAGCAGCAGGAGCCAGGGCAGCAGACACCGCGGTCCCAGTTTCCCTTCAGATGTAAAAAACATGTGAAATACCTCTTGTTTTTCCATTGGAAAGATCTTGTCTCCTAGTGACGATGAGATGCTGAGTGAATCCTAGTTAATGAATTCTGCGTCCGCCATCGTTCAGCAATCAAGGGAAGACGCAATAATGGAACAGCTCCTGAGTGGCTCCAAGCGTCTTCGTGGTGGACAGCGACACCATGTGGCTCCAAAGGGTAAGAAATGAATTCACAGAACTGCTGTACTTTGACTTTTTTACATTAAAAAAAAATTTAAATCTTTTTGCCTTTCTTCTGCGGTATATCCTCCATGTTGTTTGTTATTTGAAGAGTCAGCTTATCCCATTTGACTTCTTTTAATTTAGAGAAAGAGACCCAGTTATTCATAAGGAAACAACTTTCCTCCCGATGTTGTAATCATTGCTGTCCACCAGTTAATTTATTCGTGATCTGTAGTAGCCTTGGAAATGAGAAGCGTATACTATCCTACACATTTGGAGTTGAGAAGAAACTTGACTATATACATCTTCCTAGGAGATTTTTAAATATTATTCTAGGGAAAATGTAGCTTAAAAGTAACAAATATTGTCTACATCTTTAAAAACTATAGATTCCTGAAGTCCATTTTTTCATAAACTCTTTAGATTCTTTTATGTAATAATAGGTGAAAGCTTCAGTGCATGTTCTGTACTCTTCTTAATTTCTATGCAGCTGGCGTCCGTCCTTCCACTCCAATGTTTCGCTTCCGTGTACTTCAGTTAAATTTCAGCAGAATTCTCACCCACTGTGCTTTGCTGCTCTTGCTCCATCCACTGCTCCTAAATGGTCGCATGTGTTTCTGTCAACTCCAATCTCATCCTATATCCTCTTCCTTCAAGTGTTCTCATCCACTTCCAACTTTCTACTGAGATCTTTTGGCAGGGGTTCCTAAATGTACATCTTCATCCCCCACCTTTTCTTATCACTGTCATCCACACATCCTGAATCTTTGAAAAGTTTTATTTAATATCTAAACATAACTAATCATTAATAATCCTCCAATTCAAATATCTGGAATTTACATTTTGTTTTAATAGCATGCACTTCCTCCAGGTCATCCATATTAATTTTTATTATTCCTTCTGCCTTACCTGTCTCATTCAAAGTGTGACTACAGCCAATATGTTGGTTCACATGCTACTATGTTTATCATTATGAGTAAAGCTTTCACTGAATTGCAGTAAACCATAAAAGTCCAAAACATTAGAATCACCATTAGGTAACTGATAATGCAATCAAAAGGTAACTTTTCTAGGGTTATTTTCAATGATTCTCCCATAGGAACCTTATTTTCAAGACAATATTGACCACTTGGCTTTCCTTTTTCCCACTGCAGCCACTGCTCAAATGGAGTTGTTCAATGCTTGTATCTTTACCTATAAAAATGCTACTATTATATACTAAAGTTAATCCCAGACATCAACTACACCATTAATTCATTCCTAATGTCATCAGTTGGAGCTGATTACATCCTTCCTTGAAAGAATACAATTGGGGTTTCCAATGGAACTTCAAATGACACATATCCACTTCCTACCTTCCTCCAAAATTCTTAAGTACATTAAATACCCACGACTGTAATCCACTCTTCTTCCTTGAGAAGCTCTGTTTTAAAAGAATTAACTTGATTCTACATTGAGTTTCTAGAGCAATGAAGTGGGGCAAACAAAGGATTCAGGTGTGAATCAACAACAACTCCAACACAAGACATTCCATTGCTTCCAATAACATAAGCCCTCATAAAAAGTATATGAAGTCTTTTCTTGAAGGTTTATTATAGTGGTGGATGTCGTCCATATACTTTGATCTAAATAAGTGTACTTTCTGCACTTAAGTTCTGTTAAAATTATCTTATTATTAAGTAGCATATCAGTCTTTCCACTACAATTTGTACTAATTTCAATTGGAATGTCTTTAATAGTTTTTTTTCTTGCCTCCAAGTAAAAAAAATATAAAATGTTTTTGACATCCTTTATGAAAAATGAATTAACATGAAAGAAAAATGTTGACCCTCTTCTAAGAAGGATTGCATTTCCCCACCATTTTTTTCAAATAGTTCATTCTAGTCAAGGGGAAAGATTATGTGGAGAAAAAAAAGATAAATTATGTATAAGCGACCTCCTATCTCAGATAAGAAGACAATTATACTGATAATATAAACCTATGAGTTTATATTTCAAAACTAAATATATTGATTTTCTAAAAGTTGGCAGTTGCTTAATACAGATGTGGACAGAGACAAGAACTCATAATTTCTAGGACTTCCCAAAGTAACTCGAGGTATTATAAATATCAAAGTAGTATAGTAAAAGGCTATGTATAAGTACTTATGAGAATAAGAAATAATACTGCAGTACAAGTAAGGAACAAGTATTCTTTTTTTTTTTTTTTTTTTTTTACAGGCAGAGTGGACAGTGAGAGAGAGAGACAGAGAGAAAGGTCTTCCTTTGCCGTTGGTTCACCCTCCAATGGCCGCCGCGGTCGGCGCGCTGCAGCCGGCGCACCGCGCTCCTCCGATGGCAGGAGCCAGGAGCCAGGTGCTTTTCCTGGTCTCCCCATGGGGTGCAGGGCCCAAGCACCTGGGCCATCCTCCACTGCACTCCTGGGCCACAGCAGAGGGCTGGCCTGGAAGAGGGGCAACCGGGACAGAATCCGGTGCCCCAACCGGGATTAGAACCCGGTGTGCCGGTGCCGCAAGGCGGAGGATTAGCCTGTTGAGCCACGGCGCCGGCCAAGGAACAAGTATTCTGTCATACAAAGTATGTAATGTTTGGTAATTGTTAAACCCATACTTTTTTTACCCAAAAATCTAGAAAACTGGTTCTCAGTATTGGACATGGAGACAATCAACTGTCTACCATCTACTCAAAGGCACAACTATGTAATAAACAGGTCTATTTATAAAGAACAAGTGTAAGAAGAATTTGTATCATTAACATTTTTTATGTTCTTATTAATCTGAAAATGAAAGGCAACAACATATAGTATTATTTACTAATCAAAGTAGTAGGATTTTCATTGTGAGTTCACAATTACTTCTCACCAACAAAATAATTTATAAATTGAGAAATATCCAAGATTCAGGAAAATTGTTCCACTAAAAGTCCGTGTCAACATAAGGGAAAATAAACTATAATATATCAGAACAATGAGACAGTGTCGTCTAGAGCAAATAGTGAGAAATCTCCTTAAGTAATGAGAAACTGTCATTACCAAAATATTTTAAGTGGAAAAAAGCAAAATTAAAAGCAATACTAATATCATACGTTAAAAGGTCAGGAAAATGTATCTACATACAGAGAAAACACCTCTGGAAGGACACCAAGAAGTAGAATGTTTGAAGTACTCAAAGTGAATACTAAATATCTTAGTGATGGAGGGGGAGAGATCTTAACAGTTCTTTTCTATAATATTAAAATTTTAAATCATGTAGCTGCATTTCTTATTCAAAACCTGATAACATGAAGGCATCGACATTAAAATTTCAAGCTATAAATAGCAAATGCATTATGAGTATGTAAAGCCAACTGTTTAGATGAAGTTGGAAGTAATTATTTACCAAACACACACAAATAAAAAATCAGTATAATATAAAAAGTTAAAATAACTTTCAGGAAAAAACAAAAAGTAAAATTGACAGGCACTATAAAAACATTTCCAGGAAGTCACAAAATGAAACTTGGAGAATATGTAATTTCAAAATATGTCCTCCTGTGTCCAGGGCTGTTCCCAAGCAGTAAAGCTGTTCCTTGGGGTGCCGGCATCCCATATAGGAACGCCAGTTCACCTGCTCGACTTTCTATTCAGCTCCCTGCTAATGTGCCCGGAAGTAGCAAGCTTTGGCTCAAGCACTTCAGTTCCTATCATCCAGGTAGGAGGCCCAGATGGAGGTCCAGGTGCTGGCTTCAGCCTGGCCCAGCCATGGTTGGTCTGCACATTTGGGTAGTGAAGGAAAAGCTGGAATACATCTCTCTCACGCTCGCTCTCGCCCTCGCTCTTTTGTGCTGCCACTCATGCACTTCCGCTCTCTCTCCTCTCCCCCCCCTTCCTCTCTCTACTCAGTCTCTCTCCCTTTCTCTCTCTGACACTCTCTGAAATAAATCTATTGTTATAGTTCTACCATAGTTCCTGGAGATTAAAGCAATTGTTTATATTAAAATACAAATAAATTTCTATCACAAAGTGAATTACCACTATCAAAAAAACTCCCATAAATAAAAGATGATTACTGCAACTAAAATATTGCAGAGATTAAAGACAATAGATTAAATATTACCTAATATTAACAAAATGACTAACAACAGAAGATACTACAGGAAAATGCTACAAATATGCATTAATTCATATTTTTAAAAAATAGAAAAATGAGAAAATACGGTAATTTTAATTATTTTTAAGGAGAATAATGGGTGTGAATAAGATTTTAAACACTCACGTTGTCTGTGTCAGTAGAGGTGGGGCCCGGAGGAAGGCCGGGGCTGAAGGCCATGAGGTCGGCCTTGGGCGCGCCCTCGCCGCCGCTCACCCGCTGCCGCCTCCGCTGCGAGCACGACCAGCTCCCCACCGCGCTCGCGCACACCAGCGCCGGCTGCCCCGGCCCGCACGCGCCCTCCGCCGCCGCCGGCGCCCAGCACCGCAGCGCCGTCCACACCACCAGCGTCAGCACCAGCAGGCTGCTCACGGCGCAGATGGCCACGATCAGGGACGCGTTCACGTCCAGCAGCGCCGCCGCGCCGCCCGCCGAAGCCGCCGCCGCCGCCCGCGACGACGCCGCCGCCGCAGCCGCCGCCTGCCCGCCGTCCACCAGCGACAGCAGCACCGTGGCCGTGGCCGTCAGCGCCGGCTCGCCGTGGTCCTTCACCAGCACCAGCAGCCGCTGGCGCGCCAAGTCCGCCTCATCCAGGCTGCGCGTCGTGCTGATCTCGCCCGTGTACAGCCCCACGCGGAACGGCAGGCGCGCCCCGCCCGACGCCCCGGCCGCCCCGGCCGCCGGCGCCTGCAGCTCATACGACAGCCACGCGTTGTAGCCGGCGTCCGCGTCCACCGCGCGCACCTTCGCCACCACGTGGCCCGCGCCCGCCGACCGCGACACCCACACCGGCACCGCCTCGCTCGCCGGCCCGCCCGCGCCCCGCGGCAGCACCCACGGCGCGTGGTCGTTCTCGTCCAGCACGAACACCTGCAGCGTCACGTTGCTGCCCAGCGCCGGCACGCCCGCGTCGCGCGCGCTCACCTCGAAGCGCAGCAGCTCCAGCTCCTCGCGGTCCAGCGGCTGCAGCGCGTGCACGCGCCCGCTCTCCGCGTGCACCGACACGTAGCTCGACAGCAGGCGCTCGCCCACGCGCCGCTCCACCAGCGAGTACGACACGCGCGCGTTCTCCCGCGCGTCCGCGTCACGCGCCGACACCGTCACCAGGTGGCAGCCCGGCGCGTTGTTCTCCCGCACGAACACCGTGTACTCGGCCTGCGCGAACAAGGGCGCGTTGTCGTTCACGTCCGCCACCTCCACCCACACGCTGGCCGACGCCCGCAGCGCCGGCGAGCCCGCGTCGCGCGCCGTCACCACCACGCCGTAGCCCGACACCAGCTCGCGGTCCAGCCCGCTGTCCAGCACCAGCGAGTAGTAGTTCCTGAAGGTCGACAGCAGCCGGAAGGGCACGTCGGGCGTCAGGGCGCAGCTCACCTGCCCGTTGGCGCCCGAGTCGCGGTCCGAGACAGTGATGAGGGCGATCACCGTGCCCACGGGAGCGTCCTCTCGGATTGGCAGAAAGCGGGAGGTTATGTCCAGTTGGGGAGTGTTATCATTCTCATCCATCAGTTTCACTATTACTTTGCAGTGTCCTGACAGAGGGAATGCACTTCTGTCCACTGCATCAATATTAATTTCATATAAATTACAATCTTCATAATCCAGTTCCCCATTAACTCTTATTTCTCCAGTCCTAGAGTTGATTATAAATTTAGATCTCACATCATCAAGGACAAGATTGCTAAAGAAATACACTATTTCCTTATTAATGCCCTCATCTGCATCTGAGGCATTAAGTTGTATCACTAACGTCCCATTTGGCGCGTTTTCCAACAATCTGACGTTATAAATGGATTTATCAAATTCTGGGGCATTATCGTTCGCGTCCAATACATTGATCAATAACTGAACTGTACCTGTTAGTTCAGGTCTTCCTCCGTCAATCGCGATCAGCACTAAACGATGTTCTTGGGTTTCTTCTCTATCTAAGGGTTTCTTCAAAACTAGCTTTAAAAAGTTCGTTCCTTCTTCATTTGATTTAATATCCAGGTCAAAATATTCGTTAGCACTCAATTTGTATCTCAATTCTGCATTTGCTCCGACATCCAAATCAGATGCGCCTTCCAGTGGAAACCGAGAATCTGGCATTCTTGACTCTAAAATAAACAGCCTTTGTTCTTGTCGGGAGAACACGGGCGGGTTGTCGTTGATGTCCCTCACCTCCACCTCCACGTGGAACACCTGCAGCGGCCGCTCCACCACCACCTCCAGGTGCACGCTGCACTCCGCGCTCCGCCCGCACAGCGCCTCGCGGTCCATCCGCGCGTTCACGAACAGGATGCCGTTCTGCACGTTCACCTCCAGCAGGTCCCCGCCGGCCCTGGACGCCACCCGGAACAGGCGCGGCACCAGCTCGGCCAGCGGCAGCCCCAGGTCCTGCGCGAGGCGGCCCACGAACGTGCCGTGCTGGGCCTCCTCGGGGACCGAGTAGCGCAGCTGGGCGCGGCCCGCCCGCCAGGCTGCGAGCAGCAGGAGCCAGGGCAGCAGGCGCCGGGCTCCGGAACCTCCTCTGTGGTAATAGACCATCGCAACCTCGTCCCCAGTCTAGTTCTCTACTGCATCACCACGCCGTATCCTTGGACAACTTAATTCCCAATTTTGTATCTTTATATATTTATTCGCTCACCTTTTCGAGCCTCTGTAGCAGAGCCCAAAATGGCAGGTCCTCCTCCTCTCTAAGGACAGTGCACTCTCTTCCTGGAAAGTTGGGAGGAGCGGGAAGGGAAAGAAACCCGGCGGTGTACAGCGACACCATGTGGCAAAAAGGGTAAGTGTTTTACTTTGTTTTTCTTAAATTACCTTACATGGACCTACTATTTTCCAATTTCAATAACATGATTCTTATGACTCTTTATATCCCTCATCTCTAATCAAAACATATAAGTGAAACCTAAATAAACTTGCATCAGTATAAGTACTTCATTAAAACTCAATACATCGGAAGTCATGAAACTCCAGCCCCTGCTATGGTAATTTGCATTTACCTATTTTATTTAGAGAATGGTTTGCATATTCCCAAATGGATAAAAATAATTTTAATAGTTGATATTTTGACTTTTCCCCCTACCTAAATATATATTCTTAAATTCTTGAGTTTTGCTGTAATTATCCAATGTCATGTTTATAAACTACCTTTGTTACTCATAAAACTAATTTTTATTCCACTTAGCAGTGCTTAAAAATGACATTTGTTGATGTTATTTTCAAAACAACTGAAAATTTGATAACATTCTTGCCTGAATTGCTTTTTTGAAGTCTGATTTCACAATGATGAAAATCAATTTCTTTAACTTGTCTAATAACACCTATTTTTTTGTGTTGACTCAAAATTATAATAAGGAGATGTCAATTTCCTAGAAGTCAAAGACACAGTAAGAGAGCTTGGGTAAGCATCTTGATGCTAAGTTCAAATTAGTAGCATCCAAGCCACATTTCTTCAGGTTGCTTCTGCAGGCATTGTGAAGTCGCGTATCTTTGCACAAGTTGTAAGTCATAATCCTCCTGCACTCTGTAGGATGCTGTGTGCCATAGACTGTCTAAGTCCAGCAGAAATAATGTGGAAGATAATATAATTTTATTAGCCAGGCTACATCGTTATCAGTTTCATAACTTTTCAATCTCCCAACCAATCCATCACAAGGTCTTATTTGGATTTGACTTAATAAATATAGAGGCCTTCATCTTTAAAAAAATGGCCAAAAGAAAATGTCACCAACTTTTATATTGAAGAGGTAATTAACACTCTTCTTATTTATATACTCAGTAGAATTCCTTAAGTATTACAAAATCTTCCATACCTATGATAACAAGAGGGACCAAAAGATCAATAATTTTATTACTGATACTTTTCCAATTAAAATATGGCTTGGAAAAAAATAAGAAATTGCCAGAAAATGCAACATTAATTGAAATTCACTTGGTTTCCAGTATTTAAACTTGTAATGTAAAGAAATAAGATAATATCACAAAATTTGATTAACATATATAATTTTAAAGTATAATAATTTCCTTTGGATTTGGAGGATCCTTACTATTTCTAATATCCTTGTTTCCCCATAACATTTGGGGAATGTTATTAACCTTTTAACCTTTTTTCAAAACTCTTTGCCCATTAGTGTGATAATTTTCAAGTTTTTAAATACACAATGGTTTAAAAACCAATGAAATTATAATAAATAATCTGAAAATAACATCAGCTGATGTACCTACTTCCTATTACAAAACAGTGACTTATGTGGAACTACAAAGCTATGGCATAACTTACAGCTGGAAGACACAATAAAATACATGAATATTCCCTTTTAAAAGTAGTAAATTAAGTATTTCAAAGCAAAATGACCGTGGCATTAGCAATTTGTGCACTGTAATTTACAAAATATTTTGGTATATATCAAGTACTTAAAAAAATCAGTGATGAGAATGTCACAACAGTCTGATTTCACATGCCCTTCTAAGTCTAGAAAAAAATCTTTCATGTAACTGCCTCAACATTTCAAGAGAAAAGACAATTCCTGACAGTGATTTTATACCTGTTAAATTATATTCAATTTTTAAACAATCATCAGTATTTGTCTTTAATGAGCAACTCAATATAAAAGCTTCTTTCTCAATAATTATAAATTTTCCAGTCTGAATTTCATGGTGGACTACATAGGAAGAAAGAAAGTTCTTTAAGTCTTCCAAGCCACTCTTTTTTAATATTTATTTTTTATTTGAAAAGCAGAGAAATAGAGATAGAGGAAAAGTCAGGGGGCGGGGGGAGAGAGAGAGAGAGGAGACTTCCATCCACTGGTTTACTCCCCAGTGGCCACAATAGACAGGTCTGGACCAGGCTGAAGCCAGAAGCGAGAAACTCCATTCTGGTTTCCCACATGGATGACAGAGGCCCAAGCACTTGAGCTGTCATTCACTGCCTTTCCAGGTGCATTATCAGGAAGCTGGATCAGAAGCAGAGGAGCCAGGACTGGAACTGGAGCTCTGATAAGGGATGCTGGTGTCCCAGGCGGCCGCTTAACCTGCTATGCCACAATGTGGGCCTGTCCACCCATTCTTTCAAATATCATAGGTCACTGTTTTGAACTACTTAAAGAGTTACTCTTCTCTCGAGACATTTCAGTCATATTTAAGTCCCAGTGTATGAGTAGCACTCCCTGTTTGAGAATGAATTTAGATTGAGAAAACTGAGTAATGCTTTAAGATGTCTCCATTTAACTTACTGAAAGCATTCGCTAACACATACACTGATACAAGAACATTTAATCTGCATAAGAGCACAGATATCTTCTATTCCAAATAAAATCCAGAATAAATTTTTTTTTTTTTTTTTTTTTTTTTTTTTTTTTTTTTTTTTTTTACAGGCAGAGTGGACAGTGAGAGAGAGAGACAGAGAGAAAGGTCTTCCTTTGCCGTTGGTTCACCCTCCAATGGCTGCCGCGGATGGCGCGCTGCGGCCGGCGCACCGCGCTCATCCGATGGCAGGAGCCAGGTGCTAGGTGCTTATCCTGGTCTCCCATGGGGTGCAGGGCCCAAGCACTTGGGCCATCCTCCACTGCACTCCTGGGCCACAGCAGAGGGCTGGCCTGGAAGAGGGGCAACCGGGACAGAATCCGGCTCCCCGACCGGGACTAGAACCCGGTGTGCCGGCGCCGCAAGGCGGAGGATTAGCCTGTTGAGCCACGGCGCCGGCCCAGAATAAAATTTTAATAAGCTATATTTCTCCTCCCCTACCTGAAGAAAGTCATACCAATTTATAGTGTAATAAAAAAGTTGAAGCAATTGTATAAAGACATACATTTGAGGGATTACATGACCACTCAAAATTAATCTATAGAAATTCGTTATGCTACTACAAAAGCATATTTTGTATGTGTAGTATAATATTAGCTTGTTTGTAAAATGGTTCAGAAGAGAAGGTGTACCTGCCCTGCGAAGAACTGAGCTAAAATTTTCTATTATATACCCACAATGGATAAAAACATGAGGACAATTCTAAAGTACTCTTGAGAGGACACACAATTAAATTAAGCATTATTTTTTCATGCATTTATACTGCTTTCACTACTGTTAAATGCCTCACCTAGTGGAAAGGGACAAGAAGCGAAATTCAAGCCATGTTACCACTCTATGCTACAGTGAACCATGTCAAATTTCAAAGAACTGATCTCTCAGGTTATATTCATTTTTAAAGTCCTCAGTCAAATGAGTGAAACCTTTGTGGGAAAAATGTTTCTTATACTGTTAGTCACTTTCCAAGATACAAAGAAAGTTGAGTAATTAAAGGTAAATAAACTTCAATAATCTTGGATCTTATGATTCACTGGCAGGAAAGAAGATACAGGTTTTAAAATAAGATGCAGATTCTTATTCTGCTATTTATTTTACTTTGAGTCTGCAAACAGAATGAAGAGGGAATTAACGGGAGAGACAAAAACAAAAAGTAGAAGATTTGTAATGACAGAAATCATAATAGTAGATAAAAAGGAAAAGAGATGAAATGTTTCTTCAAAATAAGCCTTTTCCATAAATACCCAAAGTCCACATTGAGCTCAAACTTAACTGCCCCCCTCTCCTTCTCTGAAAGAAGACAATATCATCAAGAACAAGTACAGACTTTCATGCACAATATCCAGGACTCAATTCATAATTATCAGGCATATCAAGAAAGTATCACGAAGAAAGAATTCAAAGAGATACACAGAGGATTCAGTTATTATAGTCATCAGACAGATCACAAGCATCAAGGGTTAATGTGGCCAACTAAATACCTAATGTAGAATACCCCCCCCAAAAAAACTGTATTTTTTAACTGAAATAATGCCATGATTTAAGGATTGAACTGATAATTAAAAACAAAAATGGACTATAAAGATATAAGGCATATGGCTAAAAGTTTCAATATATATACACTTTGAGTCACAAAAGAGGAGAAGCAAATATGAGCTGGAAGCAATATTTGAAGGAAGACTGATATACATCTTTTCTTAAACTGCTAAAATATGTCAACCCACAATAAAGATGCTTTCAATACTTGAAGCGAAATCAAAAAAAACTAAAACTGGGTATATAAAGGTAAACCTATTGGAAGTTTTTCAAACAATAACAGTGTCAAACAGAGAGAAAAAGACAATACCCCCTGAATAATAAACTTGATAGCCATCTTCTCAAAAGAAGACATGGAATATCATCTGGAAAGTGCTAGAAAAACAACTTCCAATCAAGATATCAACACTCAACAAAATCATTTCTCAAAGTGATAATGAAACTAAGACATTTCTACATATGCAAATGCTTAGACATTTCATCACCAATGGAAGCACACTAAAAGAAAAATTAAGGAACTTCAGAAGAAAAATGATCCAAGAAAAAATTGAAAGTATAAATGGGCATTAAGCTACACAAGGCAATGATAATCATGTATTATATGTCTAGAACTATGTACAATTAAAAGGCATAACAGTTACAAAAAGTTGGTGATGGATAAAATGAATTATTCAATGTTCTAAAATTGTCCAGTCATAGTAATAAAATTATTGATTTAATTTATTTTTTTAAGAAGTCGAGAAATGTGTTATAGTCTCTAGAAAAACGGATAAAGGGATTTATATATATATATATATATATATATATATATATATATATATATAATTTTTAAAAATAACAGAGGTAGTGACGACTACAAGATAGCATTTTAGGAAGCCCCAGACCCTTTTTTCTGCAACAGACATTCCGAGTCAACAACCCACACATTCCCATTGTGAGAAACCCAGAGTTAAAAGGCTCCTTTGCCCCAGACAAGCTGCAAAAGCATTCATATTGATGCTGTAAGGAAAGTCTGCTTCATCCTCTCACTGTATGCCCTCCCCCCAGTGTCTGTCACACAGGAGGAAATTTCCACCTCCTGCCTAGTCCTTGAGGAAAGAGAAAGAATGGTACACATATTCCAAGCTCTGACTTCGGGGTGGTGGTGCACAAATACTCTTTTGTTTCTCACCTGTCCCAGAGACTGATGAAATCCAGCACATTCTAGATAGCTGAGGGCAGACGAGAACAATCAAGAGCTGAGAAGCATGCTGGTGTTCCAGAGGACTCCTAACACAACAAAGTCCTCCTGAGCCGGGCATAATGAAGGAGAAGCCGAGCATGCATCCAAAGTTCTGGCTTTTCACTGGACAGCCCAAGGAACTGTTTCCTGTCTCACCTGATGCAGGGCTCAGCTTAGACACAGTATGTTCTAGATGCCTTGAGACAATTCAGGATACACACAAAAAGAAGTTAGCAGATGCAGCTGTCCCAGAAGTAGTATGACAAGAAAAACAGATACCAAAGAGATATTATGCGTGACTGAAAAAAATAAACCAAGAATCCCCTGGCCAAGAGTGTGGGGAGCAACCCAGTGGATGGAAGATCTGTCTGTCTCTTCCTCTTTCCCTCTGTAAATCTGCCTTTCAAACAAATAAAATATTTTTTAAAATGATAAATACATGTCCATTTCTCACTACTCAGTAAATAATAAGTAGAAATGTCTGTATACGAACATCCAAAAAGTATACAATATATTTATGAACTAGACATTATTTAAAAGACATTTTTTAAAAACTGGCCAAAATCCTCAATAGCAAGGCAAATAACTCACATTGTATTTATAAAATAATACCAGAGTAGAATTAAATAACTACAAACATACATAAACAATGATGAGTGATATGAATAACACACAAACACACATACAATATGTTTTGTACAGTCCCACTTAAATTCAGAAAACATGCCAGAATAAACCACAATCCTAAAAGTCAAATGTGGATAGAGTTGGGGAGAAAAGGGAGGAATTGTTTAACTGAGGTCCTTCAAGACTAAAGGTAGAGGATTTTCACTTTTGGACAAATGATGCAGCTATATTATCTCTATACACGTTTGTGTGTGTGTGAGTACTATGGCCGAATAATAGGAAAACGTTTCATCCAAGTGGATTGTCCCTGACAATAACCAAAATGAATACACTAAACACAAAATGCCTTAGAGGCAGCAGTCATGTGAACAACTGTTGGACGATGAAATGTAGAAAAGGGGACATACATGGTCTTGATTTCTGACTAAGAATAATATCGTTAAAACAGGGTGGTAAAACCATATAACGAAATCCAATCCAGAAAATACGATTCAGAAATATGAAAGAAGATGAAAATTCACATTGAATAAAAGGATATTTTAAACTAACCTTTACAGTGGAATCCCCGTTTGCCTCCTGCTGATGCTCTCTGTGCCCAGGGTCAGGTAAACTGGGGCTGAAGGCCATGAGGTCGGCCTTGGGCGCGCCCTCGCCGCCGCTCACCCGCTGCCGCCTCCGCTGCGAGCACGACCAGCTCCCCACCGCGCTCGCGCACACCAGCGCCGGCTGCCCCGGCCCGCACGCGCCCTCCGCCGCCGCCGGCGCCCAGCACCGCAGCGCCGTCCACACCACCAGCGTCAGCACCAGCAGGCTGCTCACGGCGCAGATGGCCACGATCAGGGACGCGTTCACGTCCAGCAGCGCCGCCGCGCCGCCCGACGAAGCCGCCGCCGCCGCCCGCGACGACGACGCCGCCGCCGCAGCCGCCGCCTGCCCGCCGTCCACCAGCGACAGCAGCACCGTGGCCGTGGCCGTCAGCGCCGGCTCGCCGTGGTCCTTCACCAGCACCAGCAGCCGCTGGCGCGCCAAGTCCGCCTCGTCCAGGCTGCGCGTCGTGCTGATCTCGCCCGTGTACAGCCCCACGCGGAACGGCAGGCGCGCCCCGCCCGACGCCCCGCCCGACGCCCCGGCCGCCCCGGCCGCCGGCGCCTGCAGCTCATACGACAGCCACGCGTTGTAGCCGGCGTCCGCGTCCACCGCGCGCACCTTCGCCACCACGTGGCCCGCGCCCGCCGACCGCGACACCCACACCGGCACCGCCTCGCTCGCCGGCCCGCCCGCGCCCCGCGGCAGCACCCACGGCGCGTGGTCGTTCTCGTCCAGCACGAACACCTGCAGCGTCACGTTGCTGCCCAGCGCCGGCACGCCCGCGTCGCGCGCGCTCACCTCGAAGCGCAGCAGCTCCAGCTCCTCGCGGTCCAGCGGCTGCAGCGCGTGCACGCGCCCGCTCTCCGCGTGCACCGACACGTAGCTCGACAGCAGGCGCTCGCCCACGCGCCGCTCCACCAGCGAGTACGACACGCGCGCGTTCTCCCGTGCGTCCGCGTCGCGCGCCGACACCGTCACCAGGTGGCAGCCCGGCGCGTTGTTCTCCCGCACGAACACCGTGTACTCGGCCTGCGCGAACAAGGGCGCGTTGTCGTTCACGTCCGCCACCTCCACCCACACGCTGGCCGACGCCCGCAGCGCCGGCGAGCCCGCGTCGCGCGCCGTCACCACCACGCCGTAGCCCGGCACCAGCTCGCGGTCCAGCCCGCTGTCCAGCACCAGCGAGTAGTAGTTCCTGAAGGTCGACAGCAGCCGGAAGGGCACGTCGGGCGTCAGGGCGCAGCTCACCTGCCCGTTGGCGCCCGAGTCGCGGTCCGAGACAGTGATGAGAGCGATCACCGTGCCCACGGGAGCGTCCTCTCGGATGGGCAGTGACAGCGACTTGAATTCCAAGACTGGTACATTATCATTGGTGTCTTCTACTTCCACGATCACTCTACAATGACCGGAGAGTGGAGGTTGTCCTCTGTCAGTGCCCTCTATGAGAATCTCATAGGATTGGCTTTCTTCAAAATCAATATTTCCCTTCACAGTCATCTCTCCAGTAACTGCGTCTATGTGGAACTTGGACTTCACGTTTTGGGGAACATCAGTTGAGAATGAATAAATAATTTCCCCATTCAAGCCTTCATCTAGATCTGAGGCATTCACTCTAATTACCAACGTGGCATTGGGGACATTTTCCGGTAATTTCACCACGTACAGTGCTTTGTCGAAAATCGGGGCGTTGTCGTTTGCGTCCAGTACCGTGATGAGTAATTCAGCGGTTCCGGTAAGCTCAGGCTTGCCCCCATCTGCGACCCTGAGCACTAAAACAATCTCCGGAGCTTCTTCTCGGTCTAGTGACTTTCGTAATACAAGGCCAAGGCCTTGTCCCCGCTCACTGTCAGATGGTTTTTCCAGCGAAAAGTACTCGTTTGGGCTCAGCGTGTAGGTCAGCAGCGCATTGGCTCCGACGTCTGCATCGGACGCGCCCTCCAGTGGAAACCGAGAGCCAAGAGGTCTGGATTCCGCAATGAACAGATGTTTAATGGCCATTGGAAACACTGGCGGGTTGTCGTTGATGTCCCTCACCTCCACCTCCACGTGGAACACCTGCAGCGGCCGCTCCACCACCACCTCCAGGTGCACGCTGCACTCCGCGCTCCGCCCGCACAGCGCCTCGCGGTCCATCCGCGCGTTCACGAACAGGATGCCGTTCTGCACGTTCACCTCCAGCAGGTCCCCGCCGGCCCTGGACGCCACCCGGAACAGGCGCGGCACCAGCTCGGCCAGCGGCAGCCCCAGGTCCTGCGCGAGGCGGCCCACGAACGTGCCGTGCTGGGCCTCCTCGGGGACCGAGTAGCGCAGCTGGGCGCTGCCCGCCCGCCAGGCTGCCAGCAGCAGGAGCCAGGGCAGCAGGCATCTGGATTCCTGACGAATCGCCCAGAAATATTTCATCTCCAGAGCACGGTGCTTCCTTCTGACCTGGGAACTAGAATAAGAATCAGCAGAAGTATTTTAAATTGGTCAGTCCAGCGCTGATGCATCCTCCATTGCCGGATACAGCGTCTTCCCTCTGAGAACAGAGGAATTCTTCCCCGTTTATTAGTTCTTCTTTCGGATATATTTTATGGTAAAGAGCGACATCATGTGGCTCTAAACCGTAAGTACCCATTCTATCAATCCACACTATATAACAGCCAGTTTTTATTTATTCTTTCAGCTTATCCACATTTTTTCTCATTTATTACTTATTGTTTACACTTTTTGAGCCACTGATTGATCAGGTGTAATTCTTAGTTTTACCAGAGGAGCAAAATCAGTAAAAATCCCTTTTTACAAAGTAGAGGTTTTCAGTATTTAGAGACTTAACTGTAGGTCATATACACTTTGTAAACACACAATTGCAAAGCGTTGATAAGGAAAACTCGAGTGTTCCTGAGGACAGCAGAGGTTGTCAGTGATGCCAACACCCTCTTAATCCTCACATCTCTGTTCCTGTGTTGACATGAGTCAATACAGAGACTTACACCAGCACCTGGGGAAACTCTAAGTTGGAGTACCAGCCATGGAAAGATAAATGTGCAAATGTTTTTTAAAAGGTATCAAATGCCATCGCCATTTAATTGAAGAACTTCCTCTTTTCATCACAGGGCTGAAAGTGCAAGGAAAGTTTGTTCTGATTTTCCAAGGAAGGTTTAACAAGGGAATAAAAATAGCTAGAAAACTATTCCAAGTAATTTTATTGAATGTAACTCATTGATTCCTATGAGCAAGGGTGATATTCTCTCTTTTTTTTCTTTCTTTCTTTTTTTTTTTTTTTTTTTGATAGGCAGAGTGGACAGTGAGAGAGAGAGACAGAGAGAAAGGTCTTCCTTTTGCCGTTGGTTCACCTTCCAATGGCCGCCGCGGCCAGCGTGCTGCGGCCAGCGCACTGCACTGATCCAATGGCAGGAGCCAGGTGCTTCTCCTGGTCTCCCATGGGGTGCAGGGCCCAAGGACTTGGGCCATCCTCCACTGCACTCCCGGGCCATAGCAGAGAGCTGGCCTGGAAGAGGGTCACCCAGGACAGAATCTGGCACCCCGACCGGGACTAGAACCCAGTGTGCTGGTGCCACAAGGCGGAGGATTAGCCTAGTGAGCTACAACGCCGGCCGATATTCTCTCTTTTTAAAAGATTTACTTTATTTATTTTAAAGGAAGAATGACAGGAAGAAGGGGGAGACAGAGAGAAAGAGACTTCCATGCTCTCATCCACTCCCCCCAAATGACTGCAATGGTTGGAGCTAGGCTAAGCCAAAGCCAGGAGCCAGAAACTCCACTAGATCTCCCACATGGGTGGCAGAGGCCCAAGTCCTGGGCCATCTTCTGATGCCTTTCCGGGCACATTAGCAGGGAGCTGGACTGGAAGCACAGCAGCCAGGACCTGAACCAGCCTTCTATATGGGATGCCACCAGCAGCTCAGCCTGCTTAGCCTCCCGGGGTGGCATTCTCATTTCCACTCTTATGGCCTGTTCACCAGGGTCTAACAGGTCTGTTTTCTCCTGTTAGCACTCATATGTCTTATTACTCTGAGTAATTTGCTGCTTCTGAGAACATTTATCAGTAAACATGCTGTAAGAAATATGCATCATTTCTAATAAAGTATTTACAAATAAATTTCTCCCATTTCATGATGATTTAAAATTTCTCTGGCTCATTAGAATTTCATGATCAAACCAATAGGACAGACTTCATTACATTTCATAAACTGAAGTAGCCAAATTGAATCACTTAGGCCATTTATTACATTAATTTCTCTCTTGTAAGAATGTGTGTATACCCTCTCCCAAAATACTAATTTTAAAGGTAATACTATTTTAAAAGTTTAGTAGCTCAAAAATGCCCACCTAGTACTTGTTGAATATTTGCCCAAAAGAAATGGCTTGACTGTCACCAACTGCCTAACAAAATGCAGTAATTTAATGTGGTCACATATCTAGACAGGAAAGTATGATATCTCAGCACCCTGTATAATGTTCTAAAGACACAAAAAAGATTTTACTTAGACCCTGTCCTAAGATATATTTTCCCCCAAGGAAACCTTTTATTTAATAAGTACAAATTTCATAAGTATGACTTAGGAATATAGTGATTCTTCCCACCCTCCCTCTCACCCCTATTCCCACTCCACCTCCTCCTCCCTCTCCCATTCCCAATCCCATTCTCCATTAAGATTTGTTTTCAATTAACTTTATACACAGAAGACCAACTCTATACTAAGTAAAGATTTCAACAATTTGCATACACATAAAAAACCTGTTTAAGAAAAAGTTTTACAGTTAATTCTCATAATACAACTCATTAAGGACAGAAGTCCTGCATGGGAAGTAACTGCACAGTGACTCCTGTCATTAACTTAACAATGAACACTCTTATGTATGATGTCAGTGATCACCCGAGGCTCTTGTCATGAGCTGCCAAGGCTATGGAAGTCTTTTGAATCCACAATCTCCATCAGTATTTAGACAAGGCCATAGGCAAACTGGAAGTTCTCTCCTCTCTTCAGAGAAAATTACATCCTCTTTTGATGGTCACTTCTTTCCACTGGGGTCTCTCTCAGAGATCCTTCATGTAGGGCATTTTTTTTGCCACAGTGTCTTGGCTTTCCATGCCTGAAATTCTCTCATGTGCTTTTCAGCCAGACCAGGATGCCTTAAGGGCTGATTCTGAGGTTAATGTGCTATTTAAAGCAATTGTCATTCTATGAGTCTGCTGTATGAACTGCTTCCCATGTTGAAACATTCTCTCTTTTTTAATTCTATATATTATTATTACCAGACCCTTGGTCGTATTTATATGATCCCTTTAACACTTAATTCTATCAATATGATCACGTTAATACTTAACATGGTCACTTTAACACTTATGATAGTATTTTTACCACCAATTATGGGATCTTGGGGATCCCAATGGGATCTTGGGGTCCCATGGCAAATGGGATCTTGGGGTCACATGGCAAATTCTTAAACTGTACCCTCAAAAGTAATTAGGAATGTATGCAGAACTATACAGCTTTACAATTATAAGCTCCCTCCTCCCTCTTATTCTCACTCTTGTTTTTTACTGAGATCTATTTTCAGTTGACTTTATAAAAAAACCATTGATTCTGTATTAAGAGTTCAACAAATAATATGAAGAAGAGGGAAAAAAATACCTGTTACTCAACAGTCAAGACAAGGGCTGTTCAAGTCACTGCTTCCCAAAGTGTCATTTTCACTTCTCCAGATTTCCTTTTATATGCTCTATTAGTTATCACAGATCAGGGAGAACATACAATATTTTTCCCCTTGGGACTGGCTTATTTCACTAAGCATGGTGTTTTCCAGATTCATCCATTTTGTTGCAAATGACCAGATTTCATTTTTTTTTACTGATGTGTAGTATTCCATGGAGTACATGTCCCAGAATTTCTTTATCCAGTCTTTAGTTGATGGGCATTAGGTTGATTCCATGTCTTAGCTATAGTGAATTGAGCTGAAGACATATTTCAATTTCATATTGAAAACCTGGGTTTTAGCTTAATTTTCAATACAATTCCTGATCTTTGAGTCACCCTGGGATCTACTAGACAGTGAAGGCTTCCCACCAAATAAAGAACAATAAATTTTCGTTCATAAAGAAACCTACCACAGAGGGACATGTTGGTATCTATCTTCAAACTATCTTGCCCCTTATTTTCATAAGCTACTTAAACCCATGTTTTTCTAGACAAAATAGTCAACCTAGTAAAAAATAGTTAGAGGCTCCACCTCTAAAAAACACAATGCTCACAAAAAATAAATTTATGAATCAAAACAGAAATCAGAGTTCTTCCACTGTTTAGGGACTCAAACTGTAGATTTCTACAAAATGATCATAGATGTTAAGCACACTAGAAGAAAGTGAAAAGTTTTTTTATCATTCATTTTACTTTACAGTATATTTAAATACATAAATGAGGATTCAAAAGAATTGAAGTAGATTTTTATTTGGAATCTATTCCATATTCATTTAGTGTAACATCAATACAAATCTGAAGAGAAAAAAACTGAAAAATGTTCAAAATGTCTTAACCAACAATCTTATTGGTCAAGAATTTCAGGAGGAGAGCTGAATTTGAAGACTGAAGTCTCATAATCAGGGCGATATAACTCTGAATGACCCTATTATTTACAATAGGACGACACCAGGACTCAAAAAATTAACATCGAACTGAAGCTGTCCATGTGATGCAAAATACTTGATGGATAAGAGGGCAACAAAGGATAGTAACAGAAAAAAAAAGGGGGGGGGAATGCAATGAAGAATCTCATCCTTATTTTACATGTTAGAATCCCCACAATGTCACTGAATTTTAATCAGGCTTCACCTGGCTACTAATTCTCTCCAATGGCAAGAAAATTGAATGGGGTGGGGTGGGAGGAAACCAGCATTGAGGTGTAATAAGTAAAGTTGCCACTGTGATGCCACCATCACACATGGACAAGGGTATGTATTCCAACTGCTCCATTTCCTATCCAACTGCCTAGGAAAGCAGCAGAAGAAAGTCCAAGTACTTGGGCCCCTTCCACCCACTTGGGAAACCAGGATGAAGCTCCTCGCTTCTGCCTGGCCCAGTACTGGCCATCAAGGCCATCTTGGGGAGTGAACCAGCTGAAGGAAGATCACTTTCTCTCTCCCCTCCTCTTCTCTCTCTCCTGTAACTCTTTCAAAATAAATAAATATTTTTGAAAAAGTAAAAGAAAATAAAGTTGAATGTAAGTCTATTTACTAGGGACATGGATAAACAAGTGAAGGGAGAGGATTTACTGGAAATTACCATAACGTCAGATTTAATCAGTGTCAGTTATTTGCAAGTTTCTAGTTGCTGCATGGCACAATCAATAGGGTGATATTCAGAGGAGGTCACAGGAATGACACTGACGTATCAAATTTATGTCACACTGGCACCCTTAGTATGGCATGAAAAAGAAATTAATGAAAAAAAACTTTTGCTAGTAACTATAGTTTTAAAATTAGATATATATTATTATATTCAACAGACTTTTCAGATGAAAATAGTTCTTAAATTTAAAAATATTCTGCAACAATGTTTAATTTTAGTAGGGGAGTATTAACTCTTCACTTAAGGTATGTTTTAATTACTACTAATGAAACTATTGAGAAACTGACCATGAACAAGATATAAATCTAAAAGGTGTGAACAATTATATTCAGAGAGAGTGGAGGGAAGGAGACTCCAAACAAATTAATAAGAGAATAAAAAGGTTCCATATAAGATAAATGGTAAAATAATGCTTGAAACTGAAGGTAAAGCTATAAAAAGAGTTGTGCACATTTAGTGTGATGGATAATGGACCAGTGATTCTACCACGTACTAGGAGCAGCCAGTGCAGGTGGCAAAAAATATGGAGGCATTGTGAAGGAACGACTTGACCGAACTTGTACTCAAATCTCTAAAAAATACTATTCAACGATATTTTTTATTTTCTAACCAGACTTTTAGCAATAAATCTTACTACCGCACCCACAGATAAACACTAAATTAAACTCCAGTAATGTATCTCATGACGTATTTTCAATTTAGTTCAAATTCAGTCACAAAATCCAATACTTCAATGCAAAATTGATGTCAGAAACACTCAAACTCCAAGAACACAGTGTGGCGTGTTTAACTTTTAACATGGTTGCAAAGGAACGAAGAGGTTAGAGAATTTTCAACAGCACATTTTAGAAGCAAACAAAAATACTCACTTTGCCGGAGTGGTCAACGTCCACATTCATTCCATCCTCGTTTTCTGGACCCGGTGGAAGGCCGGGGCTGAAGGCCATGAGGTCGGCCTTGGGCGCGCCCTCGCCGCCGCTCACCCGCTGCCGCCTCCGCTGCGAGCACGACCAGCTCCCCACCGCGCTCGCGCACACCAGCGCCGGCTGCCCCGGCCCGCACGCGCCCTCCGCCGCCGCCGGCGCCCAGCACCGCAGCGCCGTCCACACCACCAGCGTCAGCACCAGCAGGCTGCTCACGGCGCAGATGGCCACGATCAGGGACGCGTTCACGTCCAGCAGCGCCGCCGCGCCGCCCGCCGAAGCCGCCGCCGCCGCCCGCGACGACGACGCCGCCGCCGCAGCCGCCGCCTGCCCGCCGTCCACCAGCGACAGCAGCACCGTGGCCGTGGCCGTCAGCGCCGGCTCGCCGTGATCCTTCACCAGCACCAGCAGCCGCTGGCGCGCCAAGTCCGCCTCGTCCAGGCTGCGCGTCGTGCTGATCTCGCCCGTGTACAGCCCCACGCGGAACGGCAGGCGCGCCCCGCCCGACGCCCCGGCCGCCCCGGCCGCCGGCGCCTGCAGCTCATACGACAGCCACGCGTTGTAGCCGGCGTCCGCGTCCACCGCGCGCACCTTCGCCACCACGTGGCCCGCGCCCGCCGACCGCGACACCCACACCGGCACCGCCTCGCTCGCCGGCCCGCCCGCGCCCCGCGGCAGCACCCACGGCGCGTGGTCGTTCTCGTCCAGCACGAACACCTGCAGCGTCACGTTGCTGCCCAGCGCCGGCACGCCCGCGTCGCGCGCGCTCACCTCGAAGCGCAGCAGCTCCAGCTCCTCGCGGTCCAGCGGCTGCAGCGCGTGCACGCGCCCGCTCTCCGCGTGCACCGACACGTAGCTCGACAGCAGGCGCTCGCCCACGCGCCGCTCCACCAGCGAGTACGACACGCGCGCGTTCTCCCGCGCGTCCGCGTCGCGCGCCGACACCGTCACCAGGTGGCAGCCCGGCGCGTTGTTCTCCCGCACGAACACCGTGTACTCGGCCTGCGCGAACAAGGGCGCGTTGTCGTTCACGTCCGCCACCTCCACCCACACGCTGGCCGACGCCCGCAGCGCCGGCGAGCCCGCGTCGCGCGCCGTCACCACCACGCCATAGCCCGACACCAGCTCGCGGTCCAGCCCGCTGTCCAGCACCAGCGAGTAGTAGTTCCTGAAGGTCGACAGCAGCCGGAAGGGCACGTCGGGCGTCAGGGCGCAGCTCACCTGCCCGTTGGCGCCCGAGTCGCGGTCGGACACGCTGACCAGGGCGATCACCGTGCCCACCGGAGCGTCTTCTAATATAGGCAATGATAGTGATTTGATGACCAACTCGGGTGTGTTATCATTGATGTCCACAATTTCTACTAGAACTGTGCAGTGACCAGCCAGTGGAGGAATTCCTTGATCTGTCGCCTGTACCTGGATTTCATATGACTGGATTTCCTCGAAATCTATGTTTCCCTGCACAGTGATGTGTCCGTTGTCCGGGTGTAAGTAGAATTTCTTCCGAATATCTTGTGACGTGTCTGTATTGAAAGAATAGGTGATGTCCTTATTGACTCCTTCGTCCAAATCAGAGGCGTTGACGATGGCCACCAGGGTTCCATTCGGCGCGTTTTCCAGAAGTCTGACTTTGTAGATCGCCCTCTCGAAGACTGGGGCGTTGTCGTTCACATCCAGAACGCTGATCCTGAGCTGAGTCGTGCCAGTGAGCTCTGGTTTGCCGCCATCAGTTGCCGTTATCAGCAGATGATGCTCAGGGGTCTCCTCCCGATTTAAAAGCTTTTTCAATACGAGACCAAGGGATTTAATTCCCTCATCATTCCTCTTAACGTCCAAGGTAAAATATTCAACGGGATCCAGACTGTAAGTCAACAACGAATTTGCTCCGATGTCTGCGTCCGAGGCGCCCTCCAGTGGAAACCGAGAGCCAAGCTGCCGGGATTCGTAGATAAACAGGTGTTTAATGGCCACTGGAAACACTGGCGGGTTGTCGTTGATGTCCCTCACCTCCACCTCCACGTGGAACACCTGCAGCGGCCGCTCCACCACCACCTCCAGGTGCACGCTGCACTCCGCGCTCCGCCCGCACAGCGCCTCGCGGTCCATCCGCGCGTTCACGAACAGGATGCCGTTCTGCACGTTCACCTCCAGCAGGTCCCTGCCGGCCCTGGACGCCACCCGGAACAGGCGCGGCACCAGCTCGGCCAGCGGCAGCCCCAGGTCCTGCGCGAGGCGGCCCACGAACGTGCCGTGCTGGGCCTCCTCGGGGACCGAGTAGCGCAGCTGGGCGCTGCCCGCCCGCCAGGCTGCGAGCAGCAGGAGCCAGGGCAGCAGGCGCCGGGCTCCGGAACCTCCTCGCCGGAAAAACAGCATCGCAAGCTTTTTCCAAATACTGTATCGCTCTTACATCAATCCAAAGTCAAGAAAACAATGTGGTTTCTTTATTCTTTACTTCTCAAACTCGTCATCGTTGCCATATTTCCGGGATGATGAGGAACGACAGCATCCGAATACGTAATGCATGCTGTGTATTTTTTGTGTGTGCGGATAAAGACCTTGTGGTGGACAGCGACATCATGTGGCTAAATGTGTAAGTATTAAATGGACGTATTTACCTTTTCTTTATCGTTTGAACTTCACCCTGATTTTTATTTGTAGTTGTAATTTCCTTAAAGCATTTCTCAAGTTCTTAATTTTTATTAAAGCATATCCTTAGAACGGTTCCAGTAATCCATTCTTCTCAATTATTCCAATTTACAATATACAGTAAAATAATCATGGACAGCTATTGAAAATACTTCTCATGTGAGAGAAACTAATTCCCCCTTTAAATTATCACAGAAATCTTCTGATGTAGGTATCGACATAAATCTCTTTTAAAAAACACTGGGAGAACATGCAACATAAAAATGATTTAATAGAGATCTCAATCTGATTAGATGTCATACCTTTAACTACTGGCTTCCTACACGACATTTTATTATAGAAGTCAGATACTTTGAGCTTTGTGGTCTTCAAAACATAGATACACTGAAGTATTTATAAAATGTGTGTATACATATCTAAACACATACACTTTTACCTTGTGACAATGGCTACATTACAAAAGATGTTCATATTTAATTTATAAAATGCCTATAAACAATGTTTGTATTCTCTATTTGATGGCTATGTTCTTGCTAACTGTCTTAACTGCTCTTTATATAACAATGTCATGGGGTGAGGCTTTAGCTCAGGGATTAATTTGCTCACGTCCCATGTCTGAGTACCTGGGTTCAATTACTGGCTCTAGGGTCCTGCTAATGCAGGCCCTGAGAAGCACGGGTGATGGCTAAAGTGCTTGGGCTCCTGCTACCCATGTGAGAGACCTGGGTTGAGTTTCCTGCTCCTGATTTCAGTCCCACAAGGCATTTGGTGAGTGAACTAGTAGACAACAGCACTCACTTTCATTCTCTCTCTGCCTCCCAAATAAATACATTTTTTAAAATGCCAGAAGTCAGTCTTATAGAAGGAAATTCTTCTGTGAATTTATTTCTTATTGTAGGATTTCACTATGTGATTTGCCTAATTGTTAATTCAGATGATACCAAGTGAGAATGTGTAAATTTTAAAATTTCCACACATTTACGCATTTAAGTTTACCTGTAGATTTTAAACTAGTCTCAGAATGAAATAAGTATGTTTTTGTATTTTTAATGAACTCCATTATGGACAAATTTCTGGATTTCAATTTCTTTAAAGTAGTCACTTGGAAGAATTAATGTTTTTGAAACTGGTGAACAGAGCAAGGTAACTGGAACACTAGCTACTCCTCATCCTATGCAAGACCAGGCAATGAGATATTCTAAAGAGCTCTGTGAGCTTATCGAGGTCAAGAGTTCCCTGAGCTTTTGGAAGCCAGGAAGAGAAAAATTACTGAAAACATCCAATTTAGGGAACTAAAAGAATGCTGAATTTTTGCTTATAGCCAGATTATTTTAAAATGAAATCAAACACACTTAAGTATTAAAAGCTTTCATATGAGTTTTTGCTTTCTGTGTACTCAACTCAATGGATGCTGGGATTGCAACTTACTCATATGTTATCATACATATTTAGAACAGAGTTAAGTTATCCATTACCATTCTTGTGAGTAAATAAATATTTAAAACTAAGTTTTTCAAATAAGATAAAGAGGTAAGTTACATTAAGGGCATTTTTTTTGCTATCATACGAATATAATATCTAAGTGATTATATTGTGCTAGCTTATGAAGAAATATATATTTAAAAATTATTTCTGGAAGGCATAGAACCAGGAGATAACTTCATATATCAATACAAGTCAGTAATTTGGTGAATCTTGAAAGGCAGCAGCTAGTTTGAAAATTAGGGACAAAATTAAAATTGTAAAACATCATGGACTTTCTTTTAATGATATTTCCTTGACCACTTATTGCAGTACTACACATTTCATTAAGCTATAGTAACTGCAAAATTATATGCTGCATGGCAGTTTATAACAGGATAGACTCCACACTGAATTTCAGGAGTTACAAGTTATACCAAAGGAACAGTGAGCTGAGAAGATTGAGCCAATGTGTCAATCAGTGAAATCATCAATGAAGAGTTTCTTCTATCACCCATACATTTCCTCAGGCAACTTAATCAATAAAAAATGTAAATAAAAAGAAACCACTAAGAATGCATGAAGGAACAGACTGTGACTCCAGGAGTGTGACTCCAGGAGATCTGTGCACACCTAAATATCATTTCAAAGGCTTATCATTTACCTATGGTATAAATGTAGTAGCCAGACACCGAGAAGGACAGAGGCCACCTGAGCATTCATATGTCCTGCACACAAATCTCAAGGGAATGATGAGCAGCTCTGACACTTTAGGTGAGACTTCTCCCAAAACAGAGCTCCTTCTTCATTTCTTCAAGCTACTTGCTTTTTTTGTTTCTTTGTTTGTTTTAAGCTGTATTAATTTATTTGAAAGGCAGAGTTACAGATAGGCGGCGGGGGGGGGGGGTGTGCCAGCCTTCTATCCTCTGGTTCAGTCCCCCAAATGTCTGCAATGGCCAGAACTGGGCCAATCCAAAGCCAGAAGCCTGGAGCTTTTTCCAGGTCTCCCACGTAGTTTCAGGGGCCAAAGCATTTGGACCATCTTCCACTGCTTTCCCAGGCCATAGCAGAGAACTAGATCTGAAGTGGAGCAGCCAGGACTCAAACCGGTGCCCATATGAGTGGTTTTACTCACTACACCACAGCCCTAACCTGAGCCATTTGTTTTTCCTGTAAAGACTCAAATGAACTTTTCTGATTCCCAGAAAATACATACTCCACTTTTTGAGGTGTATCAACTCTAAGGATCAAGTGTTCTCCACCAAATTCCCCTCCTCCTTTGAAATCAGATCCTAGATGGAAATGGATCTTGTCATATAATTATGACAAGGCTGAGGCTAAGATTACTCAGGGGAAGCTATTTCTATGATACATCTATATACACATACATTTAATATAAACAGCAAATAGCTAAGGAGTTAAATGGCAGGAGACAGTTTTTGATGGTAAATTTCACCTCCACAAATTTCCTTTGGTTGAAAAAAAACCTTTCCAAGTATAGTATTTACTTGTCAGGTTCAGTTTTTTTAATTACTCAACATATACCAGAATTTCAAATAAAAACGTATTCATCCAACACCAGCAGACCTTACCTTTTGGAAAAACTCTACTTTGTTAGGAATACAAATGCTGGAGAGTCCTCAGAAACCTGAATATAGCCCTACCACATGACCCAGCCATCCCACTCCTAGGAATTTACCCAAGGGAAATTAAATTGGCAAATAAAAGAGCTGTCTACACCTCAATATTTATTGCAGTTAAATTCACAATAGCTAAGACATGGAATCAACCTAAATGCCCATCAACAGAAGACTGGATAAAAAATCATGGGATATGTACCCTATAGAATACTACACAGCGACTAAAAAACATGAAATCCAGTCATTTGCAACAAAATGGAGAAATCTGGAAAACATCATGCTGAGTTAAATAAGCCAGTCTCAAAGGGACAAATATCATATGTTCTCCCTAATCTGTGACAACTGAGCACCTAAAAGAAAACCTGTAGAAGTGAAATGGACACTATGATAAACAATCAGCACTTGTCCTGTCGAGGAACAGCTTACTATTTTATTCCTTTTAATATTTTCTTTTTCTACTTAATACCATTGGTTGAACCCTTTAATTAACACACAATTATTCTTAAGTGTTTAAATTTAACTAAAAAGTGATCCCTGTTAAATGTAAGAGTGGGAATAAGAGAGGGAGGAGATATACAGTTTGGCACATGCTCACTCGGACTTAGCCTTAATGGTAGAGTTAGAAATGTGCCAGGGGATTCCAATTCAATCCCATCAAGATGGCATGTACCAATGCCATCTCACTAGTCAAAATGATCAGTCTCAGTTCATAATTGATCATAATGATAGGATTAAGAGTCAAAGGGATCACATATACAAGACTAGTGTCTGCTACTACTAACTGACATAATTAAAAAGGAGAGAATGATCCAACATGGGAAGTGGGATACACAGCAGACTCATAGGATGGCAGATGTCCTAAACAGCACTCTGGCCTCAGAATCAGCCCTTAAGGCATTCAGATTTGGCTAAAGAGCCCATGAGGGTATTTCAGGCATGGAAAGCCAAGACACTGTGGCAAAAAATGACCTAAATGAAAGATCTCCATGAGTGAGATCCCAGTGCAAAGAACAGGCCATCAAAGAAGGAGTTACCTTTTTCTGAAGGGAGGAGAGAACTTCCACTTTGATTATGGCTTTCTCTAAATAAGCTCAGAGTTTGTGAACTCAAGAGGCTTCTATAGCCTTGGCAGCTCATAAGAGCCTTGGGTGATTACTGACATCATAAATAAGAGTGTCAATTGTTAAATCAACAACAGGAGTCATTGTGCACTTACTCCCTGTGTAGGATCTCTGCCCTTAATGTGTTGCACTATGCAAATTAATGGTAAAACTAGTCTTCAAACAGTACTTTATACTTTGTGTGTCTGTGTGGGTGCAATCTGTTGAAATCTTTACTTACTATAAACTAAGTTGATCTTCTGTATATAAAGATAATTAAAAATGAATCTTAATGAAGGGTGGGATGGGAGAGAGAGTAGGAGATGGGATGGTTTGCGGGTGAGAGGGTGGTTATGGGGGGGGGGAATCGCTATAATCCAAAAGTTGTACTTTCAAAATTTATATTTATTAAATAAAAGTTTTCTAAAAACAAACAAAAAAAGGAATACAAATGCTATGCGATGAAACGGGATAGGTCTGCAGCAATGAAAAATGTATTCCCAACCATGCTGTGAGGTACTAGAGAAAGGCAGTCAGTTTTTGCCCAGCGGAAAGTGTGCAAATATTAGCTTAATGATTTTGGTATGGGAGAGAAAACTGATCAATGACTAACAGAAAGATTGAGTTCATGTATACTTCACTTATATGAAGAAAAAGTCCCATCATCTGACCAACCACAATGTTATTTTAAACATTAAAATTTTAACTGCACAAAACTGAGGGGGAAAAAAAGAAAAAAATAAAGGAAAAAAAGGACAAAAAAGAATAAAAAATAAAAAAAACCTGAGGGGAACATTTTCTCAATAAACTCTATTTTGCCTGAAAATGGAAAATGTTAACCATTGTAAAATATTCCAAATAACAGGTTATGTTACTTATGCAAGATATACTCAAGATTGGCAGTTATTTCTAAGTGCTGCCATGTGTGATCAAGACCTATGACAGATGGCTTCTAGAAGTCGTGGCATTAAAGGACAGCTATTTCAATTACAGGGGAAAGAAAAGGTAACTTATCAGCTATTGCATAAATAAAGATAGGCATATTCTTTTTCAAAACGATTTATTTAGGGGCTGGCATTGTGGCATGGCAGGTAGAGCCACCACCTGCAACACTGGCATTCCATATGGGGACCACTTCGTGTTCCACTGCTCCACTTCTGATCCAGCTCCCTGTTGGTGACGTGGGAGGTGCAACAAAGGATGGGCCAAGTATTTGGGCCCCTGCCATACATGTGGGAGACATGAATGAAGTTCCAAGCTCCTAGCTTCAGCCTGGCCCAGCCTGGACCATTGTACCCATTTGGGGAATGAACTAGCAGATGGAGAAGATATCTGTCTCTCTCCCCCTCTCTCTGTACATCTACCTTTCAAATAAATAAATAAATCTCTTAGGGGGGCTATTGAACATCCATCTGCTGGTTCATTCTCCAAATGGCTGCAAAGGCTGGGGCTTGACCAGGCCAAACACAGGAGCCTGAATGAGGTCCAAATACTAGGGCCATTGTGTTCTGCCTTTCCAGGCACAACAGCACAGAGCTGGATTGGAGGTGGAACAGTTGGCACTCCCATATGGGATGCTGGCTTCGTAAGTAGCAGCTTAACCACTGCGCCACAGCTCTGTTGCCCCAAAAGCTAAAAGTATTCTTTAGTCCAGAGAACAACTTGGGAAGCGTCCAGGATGAATAATGCACTTTTGTTCCAAACATTCTTACAGACTGGATAGTGTACATTGAAAACATGTGTTATATAATGAAATTTGTTAACTTTATTCCAATTGCAATTCTAAATTTTTAAGAGAAAAAAAAATGGGGCTGGCATTGTGGAGTAGCATTAAAGATGTTGCCTGCAGTGCCAGAATCCCATATGGTCACACTGGCTGCTCCACTTTCTGTCCAGCTCCATGCTAATGTGCCTGAAAGCAGCTAAGGATGGCCCAAGTCCATGGGCCCCTGCACCCACGTGGGAGACCTGGAATGGACTTTCACTTGGCCCATTCCTGGTCATTGAGGCCATTTGCAGAACAAATCAGCAGATGGAAGAATTCTTTCTCTCTCTCTCTCTCTCTCTCTCTCTATCTCTCTCTCCATGTAACTCTGCATTTCAAATAAATAATTCTTTGAAAAGAGAGTGGGAGAGAAATCATTCAGGCTTCTATTTCTCATGATGAAATATTACACAATATTAATTAGGAAAAAGCCTAAATGTAAAGATAAGATCAAGAGGCCAGCATTTGGTTCAGTGGTTAAGGAGCAGCTTGAGACAGCCACATCCCACACTGGAGCACATTGGCTGGAGACCCGCAGTTCCCATTGCAGCTTCCTGCTAATGCACCCTGGGATGCAGCAGGTGATGGTTTAGGTACCTAGGTCTTGCCGATCACCTGACAGACCTGATTCAGCTCTGAACTCTTGACTTTCCGCTGTTGTGGACCTTGGGAGAGTGCCCCAAGATATAAGATCTCTGCCTATGCCTCAGTTTCTCTACCTCTCCATTTCAAATACAGTTAACTAATCAAAAATCTGCAAAGGAGATGGGCAGTATGGCACAGCACATTAACTGCTACTTGAGATGATCTCATCCCATAGTGGAGTCTCTGTTCCAGACACACTCAGTTTGCAATCAAGTTCCTTGCTAATGTTACTGGGAACCAGTGGATGATGTTGAGGTATTTGAGTTACTGACAGCATTTGGGGAGTTAACAAGCAACAAAAAAATCTCTCTCATTCACTCTCACCCAAATAAATATTTTAAATAAATAAAATTAGAACATATAATAGTTTAAATGCAAGAAACGGACCTCCAACCACACTGAATACTACATAGAGAGTAATGATATAAAATAAAGAACGAACTATGCATCACATAGTAAATAAGTCATAGAGAATAAGCAAACAACAATCTCAGAATTGGCAAGAAAATTTTAAGACTCACCTTGCCTATGTACTCTGATTCTGAGGGCTGGGGTTTTTCTTCTGCAGAGTCTGGACATTGAGGAAGGCTGGGGCTGAAGGCCATGAGGTCGGCCTTGGGCGCGCCCTCGCCGCCGCTCACCCGCTGCCGCCTCCGCTGCGAGCACGACCAGCTCCCCACCGCGCTCGCGCACACCAGCGCCGGCTGCCCCGGCCCGCACGCGCCCTCCGCCGCCGCCGGCGCCCAGCACCGCAGCGCCGTCCACACCACCAGCGTCAGCACCAGCAGGCTGCTCACGGCGCAGATGGCCACGATCAGGGACGCGTTCACGTCCAGCAGCGCCGCCGCGCCGCCCGACGAAGCCGCCGCCGCCGCCGCCTGCGACGACGCCGCCGCGCCTGCAGCCACCGCCTGCCCGCCGTCCACCAGCGACAGCAGCACCGTGGCCGTGGCCGTCAGCGCGGGCTCGCCGTGGTCCTTCACCAGCACCAGCAGCCGCTGGCGCGCCAAGTCCGCCTCGTCCAGGCTGCGCGTCGTGCTGATCTCGCCCGTGTACAGCCCCACGCGGAACGGCAGGCGCGCCCCGCCCGACGCCCCGGCCGCCCCGGCCGCCCCGGCCGCCGGCGCCTGCAGCTCATACGACAGCCACGCGTTGTAGCCGGCGTCCGCGTCTACCGCGCGCACCTTCGCCACCACGTGGCCCGCGCCCGCCGACCGCGACACCCACACCGGCACCGCCTCGCTCGCCGGCCCGCCCGCGCCCCGCGGCAGCACCCACGGCGCGTGGTCGTTCTCGTCCAGCACGAACACCTGCAGCGTCACGTTGCTGCCCAGCGCCGGCACGCCCGCGTCGCGCGCGCTCACCTCGAAGCGCAGCAGCTCCAGCTCCTCGCGGTCCAGCGGCTGCAGCGCGTGCACGCGCCCGCTCTCCGCGTGCACCGACACGTAGCTCGACAGCAGGCGCTCGCCCACGCGCCGCTCCACCAGCGAGTACGACACGCGCGCGTTCTCCCGCGCGTCCGCGTCGCGCGCCGACACCGTCACCAGGTGGCAGCCCGGCGCGTTGTTCTCCCGCACGAACACCGTGTACTCGGCCTGCGCGAACAAGGGCGCGTTGTCGTTCACGTCCGCCACCTCCACCCACACGCTGGCCGACGCCCGCAGCGCCGGCGAGCCCGCGTCGCGCGCTGTCACCACCACGCCGTAGCCCGACACCAGCTCGCGGTCCAGCCCGCTGTCCAGCACCAGCGAGTAGTAGTTCCTGAAGGTCGACAGCAGCCGGAAGGGCACGTCGGGCGTCAGGGCGCAGCTCACCTGCCCGTTGGCGCCCGAGTCGCGGTCCGAGACAGTGATGAGAGCGATCACCATGCCCACGGGAGCGTCCTCTCGGATGGGCAGTGACAGAGACGTTATTGAAATTTCTGGAGTGTTATCATTGATATCCACAACTTTTACTGAAATTTTACAGTGTCCTGACATTGGTGGGGTTCCTTTATCAAAGGCGATGATCTGAATGTTGTAGGATTTCGTTTCTTCATAATCCAGCTTTCCCCTCGTCCTGATTTCCCCTGTGCTGGGATCTACTTTGAATCTAGTCTGCGTGGTGGAGGGCGCATCACCACTGATTGAATACAAAATCTCGCTGTTAGTTCCTTCATCCGCATCTGAAGCATTTAACTTAATTACTAAGGTGCCCTCTGCGGTGTTCTCCAACAACTGAACTTTGTAAACGGATTGGGTAAAAGTAGGCTCGTTGTCATTCACGTCCAGTACTTTGATTTGTATTTCAACAGTGCCCGTGAGCTCGGGCTTGCCCCCATCAGTAGCCACCAGTAGCAAATTAATCTCAGCAGTTTCCTCTCTATCCAGAGATTTCCCCAGCACGAGAAACAACGACTGGCTTCCGTCATCGTTTGTCTGTACTTCCAGAGAGAAAACCTCGCTGGAGCTGAGCCTGTAAGTCAGCTGCGCATTGGCTCCGACGTCTGCATCGGACGCGCCCTCCAGTGGAAACCGAGAGCCAAGAGGTCTGGATTCCGCAATGAACAGATGTTTAATGGCCATTGGAAACAAGGGCGGGTTGTCGTTGATGTCCCTCACCTCTACCTCCACGTGGAACACCTGCAGCGGCCGCTCCACCACCACCTCCAGGTGCACGCTGCACTCCGCGCTCCGCCCGCACAGCGCCTCGCGGTCCATCCGCGCGTTCACGAACAGGATGCCGTTCTGCACGTTCACCTCCAGCAGGTCCCCGCCGGCCCTGGACGCCACCCGGAACAGGCGCGGCACCAGCTCGGCCTGCGGCAGCCCCAGGTCCTGCGCGAGGCGGCCCACGAACGTGCCGTGCTGGGCCTCCTCGGGGACCGAGTAGCGCAGCTGGGCGCTGCCGGCCCGCCAGGTTGCGAGCAGCAGGAGCCAGGGCAGCAGGCGCGGGACCTCCAGGCCTCTTCTCAAAGAAGACAGCATCACTAATCCTCAGTGCGTTGATTAAATTAAAATACCATGTTTTCCGAGGATTTAAGGACCTGAGTCTCCGAAGAGCCCTGCCGCTTCTCTTATTGTTCCGCCTATCTGGAGTGACAAAGGACTGTGGTATTTTTCCTTCCCAGAGAAGACTCTGTGGTAGAC
The DNA here is from genome assembly GCA_949820135.1 of Sylvilagus floridanus. Lineage (NCBI taxonomy): Eukaryota > Metazoa > Chordata > Mammalia > Lagomorpha > Leporidae > Sylvilagus > Sylvilagus floridanus. Next base: position 26,544,475 of record OX463241.1, on the reverse strand, counting down.
AGCGACATCCTGTGGCTAAAATGTAAGTTTCTACTGTTTATTTTAATATAGATTTAAAACTAGATAATTGTCTGCTTTAAGTTTATTCATAGCTTTCACCCTGGAAAAATACCTATTTTAATCCCTGAAATGGACTACCGCTTCCCCCTTTTTATTGTGATTAAAAACATGTAACACCAAATTCACATTAACCATATTTCAATGTACAGTACAGGAATGAGTATATTCACCTTGCTGCAAATTCTTCATCTATAAAACAAACTCTATAGTCATCTGACAACTCTCAGCTCCCCTCTTCCCGGCCGGATGACCACATTCTACTTTGTTTCTATAAATCTGACAGCTCTTAATACTTCCTATAAATGAACTCATACAGTCTTTGCCTCTGTGATTGCTTGATTTGATTTAGCATGCTGTCCTCAGGTTCACCAATGTTGTAGCATGTGACAGAATACCTTCCTTTTAGGACTAAATGATACTCCATGGTATGTACGTCCTGCATTGTGTTTATCCATTCAACTGTCCATCATCATTTGGGTTGCTTCCACCTTTTGACTTTTGTAAATAGTGCACTAGGAACACACATGAGCCAAAAATCTCAAGAACCTGCCTGCAAGTCTTTCGGATACATCACCATTTTTTACCATTTCTTCAAATAAACCATGTAGGACTCAAAGGGTTTTTTAGTCAACTGAAAATACATTTACATATACTGTTGCTCTTCTCTAATTTATATTCTTGAATTACTTGCAGATGCTTGATAAATAATACTTTGTCTCTCACTTGAATAATTTTTCATTTAAGTCACCATTAATTTAGTAATGTTCCCTCCTCTGTTACATTTGAATTCTTATGCAGGAATAGTTTGGTTGATCTTTTAATTGTTAATTATTTAAGAATATTTTTTATTATTTCTTAACTAGCCCCTTCACATGTACAATACATGAAAATAGAATAAAGGCAACATGAGGATGAATAAAACTAATCAAGGGGTAGACCAGTGCACAAACTGCGTCATAAAGGATCATTTTCAGTTATACTAAATATGTTACAAATTTTATTTTCAGCTTCCTAGAGCAAAGAAGAAAACAAACTAATTACAAAATCTACAGTGTGGTCAGTGTTGTGTAACACAGGCACCCCACATCAGAGTGATGGTTCAAGTCCCAGTAATTCTGCTTCCAATTCAGCTCCCTGCTAATGCACATGAAAAAGCAATGCATGAGAGGCCAAGTACTTGGGTCCTTGCTCCCAGTGTGGGAGACAAGGATGGAGTTCCTAGCTCCTGGCATTGGCCTGGCCCAGACCCAGTTGTTGTAGCTATTTGGGGAGTGAATCAACAGATGGAAGATTTCTCTCTCTCTCTTTTCAAATAAATACATAAATCTATTTTAAAAAGCTTTATAGCATCTATAAAAGAATAGTAAAATAATCTTCACTAAAGTAAAGCTAGCTTTTCCTGGTGTTGGATCCCCAGTAACAACTTTTCTGTTCAGTTCAGTATCAAGATATTTATTAACACCACTTATGAAAGTGTATGTTAATATTAATCAAACTATAACAGCAAACTCTAATTACACTGATTAGGAAAATAAACAACATCATTTATTGACTTATATGTGGAGGCAGATAATTATGTACTAGTTGTAGGCAGAACTGGGTCTTCATGCTTTGATAATGCCATAAAGAAAACATCTTCACATTTATGCGACTTATTTTCCTCTGATGGCCTTCTTCTTGGGCTTTAACCAAGTGGTGGCATAATAACCAAAGTAGCTTTCAGAATAAATGTCACTAGTTCAATAACCCTAGACAGAAAATGTCTCTTTCCTAATTGTCCCAACAAAAATCCTAGGTATCACTTCATGTGGCCTACTTTGGAGGATAAATCTTTCCCACAACCAGTAGTTGATTCTCACATATGCCAGACATAAGTCACTTGTTTTTTCCTAAAGCCAGAGATTAAATCAGCTCCACCTAAATTAGTAAACTGATATGGAAGAAGTTGGTTCTTGGAGGTCATGGCATGTACCCAGATTATCCAGGAGCTTTCACTGGTTACACATAGCTACAGACTATTAAAGCATTTCATGGTTGCAACTAAACTGAATGTGCAGTAATTCTTATGTTATCAGTTCTAACATACTGTGCATTATTGGCACACTAAGGAATAATGTTCAGAATGCAGATATTAGCTTCAGGAAACATGGCTTGTTTGAGGCAGTTTTTCCATTCATACAAAATAATTGTGTTGGATTTTCAGAATGACCTACCTGGGGGATTCAGAGGCATTTTGAGCTGTTCTTCAGGTTTTCTGATGACCTAAAACTTCTCTCTCTCTCCCCCAAAGAGAGGGAATACCAATGCCAGTTATGGGTGCACATTCTCCCCAGTGGGGAAAGGGAATTGAGAAATTATGCTTGAAAAGATCTTCCCCTGGCCTGACATCTCTTGACATCTATTGTAGGTTGAATAGAATCCCCAAAAGACATCTCCCACAACATCAAAATATGACCTTATTCAGAATAAAGGTTAAGATCTTGGTGTGAGGACACCCTAGATTAGGATAGACCATAAACCCAATGATAATTGTCTCATAAGACACAGGAAAAGGGAAGACACACAACAAAACAGGGAACAAGCAAATGTGAAGACAGAGGCAGAAATTAGAGTTATGCTGCCAAAATTAAGAAATGCCAAGAGTTACGAGAGGCTGAAGGAGGCGAATTTTCCTTTAGAGTCTGGAAGGCAGTTGGAGGGAGGATAGCCCACATTTGTGCGGAATTATGCCTTGTAGAAAGAACTTTAAGAGGATGGATTTCTGTAGTTTCAAGCCAAGCCACCACGTTTGTGGTCATTTGTTGCAGTTATCCTAGAGAACTGTATAGTATCCATTGCTAAAGTTGTACTCTATGCATCTATCAAACTGTAAACTCCATAAACTTATATCTGAGCCCTTTTTCTTACGAAACCCTCAGCCCAGTTTTTCACAAAGTAGTACAAAGACCCAGAAGAAGAAAACACAAGGAGGGGGAATGGATGCTAGGCAAGAGAAAAGAAAGGGTCTCTATGACTTTAAGTTTAGTATTTTTTATCTACTAACTTTTTTATATGAGAAAGAAATCAGGACACAAGAGATGTTTTTCCATGGCATCTAAGGTATTCTAATTTACTTATTGGTCAGATACCTTAGTTAAAATGTCATAATAAGGTTTTCCCATCAGTTGTATTCCCTTTTGTAAATGAGTTCTTAATTTATTCTATTTATGTTAGTTTAATGGCAGTAGAAGCCCAGTGAGTATATTGCTGTGCACTATTTCAATTATCCTCTAAAACAAACACAATTGTATTTCTTTCTCCTGCAAAATCCTCTGCAGTTAGAGGAGACTTCCTGTGACAGCTTTGTCCACATGCTGGCTCACATTTCTGGAATGCTTTGATTTTATGGCATTTCAGTATCAACCCATGCTTCTGAAGTCACTGCAACAGGAAAAGACAGCAGAAGACACTTTTTTTTTTTTTGACAGAGTTAGGGAGAAAGAGAGAGACAGAGAAAAAGGTCCTCCCTCCATTGGTTCACTCCTCAAATGGCTGCTACGGCCTGAGCTACACAGACCGGAAGGCTCTTGGGCCATCCTCCACTGCCCTCCCGGGCCACAGCAGAGAGCTGGACTGGAAGAGGAGCAACCAGGACAGAATCCAGTGCCTATATGGGATGCTGGCGCCACAGGCGGAGGATTTGACAAGTGAGCCATGGCGCAGGCCCCAGCAGAAGAGATCCTTACACTGGCAGTTACATAATTCTGCTTGGAATTGACACACATCATGTACATTTCATTGGCTACCTCTAAGCAATAGGGAAGTAAAATTGTCAAATAACAAATGAATCACAGGAAAGAACAGGTGAGAAAATAGGAAAGTGATAGCTACTTGTTCTGTATAATTTAGACATTTTCCTGCCTATCTTCCCTCCTGCCCTGCAAGCACATACCATGCCTGTATTTGCTTTTCAACCAAATAACTGTTTTATGGTATTTAGTTGAAATATTGTAAATTTTCCTTAAGCCAATCAAATCTGAGGTTCTCACACAGTCTACTTAAAAACTGAAAGTTGTAAAATAACTGGATGCCACAATTGCTGCTTTCAATTTTTAAAAGGACAGTAGGAAAATAGAATAATTAGTTCATCTTCATAAAAATGAGGAATGGATGTGCATTTGGCACAGTGGTTAAGACCCCGATTGGGATGCTGCACCCCATACTGGACTGCCTGATTGGAGTCTCAGAGGCGCTTCTGAATCAGGCTTCCTGCAAATGTGCACCCTGGGAGGCAGCAGTGATTCCTCAAGTATTTGGGTCCCAGCTACCCATGTGGGAGACCCAGATTGAGTTCCAGGCTCCTGGATTCATCCAGGTCCAGCCCTGGCTGTTGTGAGCATCTGAGGAGTGCACTAGCAGATGGAAATTTCCCTCTGTCTGCCTCAGACTCTCCTTTGCTCTGCCTTTCAACTAAATAAAACAATAAGAAAGAAAAAACTGGCCGGCGCCACGGCTCAATAGCCTAATCCTCCGCCTGCGGCACTGACACACCAGGTTCTAGTCCCAGTCAGGGCGCTGGATTCTGTCCCAGTTGCTCCTCTTCCAGTCCAGCTCTCTGCTGTGGCCCTGGAAGGCAGTGGAGGATGGCCCAAGTGCTTGGGCCCTGCACCCACATGGGAGACCAGGAGAAGCACCTGGCTCCTGGCTTCAGATCAGCACAGTGCGCCGGCCGCTGTGGCCATGGAAGGGTGAACCAATGGAAAAGGAAGACCTTTCCGTCTCTCTCTCACTGTCCACTCTGCCTGTCAAAAAAAAAAAAAAACTTTTCAAGAGATAAATAAAAGCACGTCATGGAAGAAAGCTTGTGATGAAAGACAAAACTATTAAACATTAAACAAAGAGAGAATAGACAAAACTATTAAATTTGTGTTAACTAACAAAGATTCTGTGAGAACATTTTAACTGCCAAGGCAGGGAAAGGCTAAGCTGTGGCACAGTGGGTTAAGCAGCCACCTGTGAAGCTGGCATCCAATATGTGTGCAGGTTCAAGTCCTGGCTAATCCACTGAGGATCTAGCTCCCTGCTAATGCACCTGGGAGAGCAGCAAAGGACAGCCCAAGTACCTGGGCAGCCCCTGCCCCTTCCCCCGCCCCCGCCCCTGCCCCCGCCCCCATGTGGGACATCCAGATGAAAGTGAACCAGTGGATGGAAGCGCTCGCTCTCGCTCGCTCGCTCTCTCTCTCTTTCTCTGACACCTCTTCTCTCTAACTATGCCTTTCAAATAAATAAATAAATCTTTGGGAGGAAAAAGCCTGCCAATGGGAAATCCATTAGTATTTATGTAAAGTAAATAGTAAACAATAATACCACTCCAAAACATCTCTGTCTCCATTCTAGAATTACCTTTTCAAAAATAAAAATCACTTTTCAGGGGTGGCTCTGTGGCACAGTGAGTTAATCTTCCGCTTGCAGCGCCAGCATCCCATATGAGCACCAGTTCTAGACCCGGCAGGTCCTCTCCCAATCCAGCTCTCTGCTATGGCCTGGGAAAGCAGTGGAAGATGGCCCAAGTGTTTGGGCCCCTGCACCTGTATAGGAGACCAGGAAGAAGCACCTGGCTCCCGGCTTCAGATCGATGAAGCTTTGGGGAGTGAACCAATGGAAGGAAGACCTTTCTCTCAGTCTTTCCCTCTCACTGTCTGTAACTCTACCTCTCAAATAAATAAATAAAATAAAAAATAAAAATAAAAATCACTTTTCAAACAACTCTGTATCAACTCAAATCTCTGAAAACTTAACTACCAAATTATAATTTCCCATAGAATGTTTCCGCAATGGACTCTTCATGTGACATTTTCTGTATGTCTGAAGGTTTGGCAAACAAAATATATTCATTTACTATTTGTGTAACTTCAGAATCAAATACAGGAAATAAAATGCAACATTATCCTCTTGGGTAAATGACCAGAAAATACACGAACTCTATGTCAAATATATACCAGTTGGTCTACAAAACTCCTAAACAATATATTTACTGCCCACTCTATTACTCAACCCTTAGAGAATGACCAGCACTCAACTTGCACTGATTGCACATTGGGAAGAGAGAGTACTTTTCCACTTTTGAGAAACTGGTATGGAGAATTTCCTTTATTATTTTTCATACGCTGTACTCATTTACTTTCAGAAATGTGTGTATTAGGATTTCCACAGCCTAGGCTTGATTTTTAGAAACATTTTGTACATCTTTTTCTTGATCTTTTAAACATTTCTTAAGCTTGCTTTTGCAAATGTCTTCTATTGTAAGCTATCTTATATATTTTACAAAAGGAAATTTGGACACACAAATTTTTATATATCCTTAGGAAACCTGGGGTATTTTAAAAAGCTTAGTCATAATACTGAACTTAGCCTCAGCACCTTCACCCATAAAGTGAGACTAAAGCATTCACCTCACAAAGGCATTGGTAGGACTCAGGGAGATAAAAGCAAAGGGTGAGAGAATGTGTTTCCTAAGTGGGTCTTCCTATCCCTTAAAATTTATTTAAAAGACATTTACACACAGAGAGAGAATCTTCCATCCACGAGTTCACCCTCCAAATGGCCACCACTGTGGAGTCAGGAGAAAAGAACCTCTTGAGATCTCCCAGTGGGGCAGCAGGGGTCTAAGTTCAAGCCATCTTCTGTTACTTTCCCTGGAGCAAGAGCAGGAAGCTGGATGGGAAGAGAAGCAGCAGGAGTCCACCTGTGCTAGAGTCAGACCTCAGTGTGGCAGGCAGCCCCTTAACTGCAGAGCCACAAAGTCAGGCCCCCTAGGCGGGTCTTCTAAATAACAATTCCTGTAGTATTTAGCTTCCCAAACTCTGGGGGACTCAGGGGTCAACAGCTTAATGGAATCTGTCCTGACAATGAAAATGCTTCAACAAAGAAACTGTGTAAGTATACTTGTAGTTAATGACCTTAAAACTCTTCTGTGTATTACCTGCTTGAATCCTAGCAACGAAAAGGAGCCTTTGCCTACATGTATTTGCCCAGGTCTCCACATCTGGCTAGGAGAAACAAAGTAAAAACCAACCTGAAGATACAGCAGTATTTGACCACCTTGAGATCCTGAGTTAAATACGACCAACAGTAAATACAATAAAAGCAATTTTTAAAAGTATTCTATGATTTAAATCAAGGAATATGAAAATCTGCCCCTACATTTTATGTTTCCTAATTCCAGTCAAGATGAAACTCTGATTTAAAAGAATACCTACAACAAACACATGGTTTCAATGTTAGTGAACACCTGTAATATCTATTATTTTAAATTACATTAAAAACATGGATAGACAAGTTATATGTAAAAACGAAATTGAAACCCAGAACTGGAAAGTTGGACTTACGTTACCGGAAAGATCCGAGTTTGCTTGTGGATGTTCACTTCCCTCAGACGTATTTACACCGGGGGACAAGCCGGGGCTGAAGGCCATGAGGTCGGCCTTGGGCGCGCCCTCGCCGCCGCTCACCCGCTGCCGCCTCCGCTGCGAGCACGACCAGCTCCCCACCGCGCTCGCGCACACCAGCGCCGGCTGCCCCGGCCCGCACGCGCCCTCCGCCGCCGCCGGCGCCCAGCACCGCAGCGCCGTCCACACCACCAGCGTCAGCACCAGCAGGCTGCTCACGGCGCAGATGGCCACGATCAGGGACGCGTTCACGTCCAGCAGCGCCGCCGCGCCGCCCGACGAAGCCGCCGCCGCCGCCCGCGACGACGCCGCCGCGCCCGCAGCCGCCGCCTGCCCGCCGTCCACCAGCGACAGCAGCACCGTGGCCGTGGCCGTCAGCGCCGGCTCGCCGTGGTCCTTCACCAGCACCAGCAGCCGCTGGCGCGCCAAGTCCGCCTCATCCAGGCTGCGCGTCGTGCTGATCTCGCCCGTGTACAGCCCCACGCGGAACGGCAGGCGCGCCCCGCCCGACGCCCCGGCCGCCCCGGCCGCCGGCGCCTGCAGCTCATACGACAGCCACGCGTTGTAGCCGGCGTCCGCGTCCACCGCGCGCACCTTCGCCACCACGTGGCCCGCGCCCGCCGACCGCGACACCCACACCGGCACCGCCTCGCTCGCCGGCCCGCCCGCGCCCCGCGGCAGCACCCACGGCGCGTGGTCGTTCTCGTCCAGCACGAACACCTGCAGCGTCACGTTGCTGCCCAGCGCCGGCACGCCCGCGTCGCGCGCGCTCACCTCGAAGCGCAGCAGCTCCAGCTCCTCGCGGTCCAGCGGCTGCAGCGCGTGCACGCGCCCGCTCTCCGCGTGCACCGACACGTAGCTCGACAGCAGGCGCTCGCCCACGCGCCGCTCCACCAGCGAGTACGACACGCGCGCGTTCTCCCGCGCGTCCGCGTCGCGCGCCGACACCGTCACCAGGTGGCAGCCCGGCGCGTTGTTCTCCCGCACGAACACCGTGTACTCGGCCTGCGCGAACAAGGGCGCGTTGTCGTTCACGTCCGCCACCTCCACCCACACGCTGGCCGACGCCCGCAGCGCCGGCGAGCCCGCGTCGCGCGCCGTCACCACCACGCCGTAGCCCGGCACCAGCTCGCGGTCCAGCCCGCTGTCCAGCACCAGCGAGTAGTAGTTCCTGAAGGTCGACAGCAGCCGGAAGGGCACGTCGGGCGTCAGGGCGCAGCTCACCTGCCCGTTGGCGCCCGAGTCGCGGTCGGACACGCTGACCAGGGCGATCACCGTGCCCACGGGAGCGTCCTCTCGGATGGGCACCGATGGTGAGGTGACCACAAGTTCCGGGGCGTTGTCGTTTACGTCCAGCACTTTCACCAGCACCTTGCAGTGATTCGACATCGGAGGACTTCCTTTATCAAATGCGTTGACCTGGATTTCGTAGGACCTTGTTTCTTCATAATCCAGTGTACCAGTTAGTCTAATTTCTCCTGAGCCGGGATCAATGGCGAATGTTTCTTGAACGTGAGGAGAAACGTCACCGCCAAAGGAAAAGACAAGCTCGCCATTGACGCCCTCGTCGGCGTCGGAGGCGTTCAGCGTGGTCACTAACGTCCCGTTGGCGGTCGTCTCTGGGAGGTGGACTCTGTACACGGCCTGCGGAAACCGTGGCGCGTTGTCGTTCACGTCCAGCACGGTGACCAGCAGCTGCACTGAGCCTTTCAGCTCTGGTTTGCCCCCGTCAGTAGCTGTCAGTAACAAATGATGTTCTGGGGTTTCCTCCCTATCCAGAGACTTCTTGAGCACAAGCGAAAGAGATTTACTCAGTTCCTCACTTGCCTGGACTTCCAGAGAGAAGTAATCGCTGGGGCTGAGCGCGTACGTCAGAAGGGCGTTGGCGCCAACGTCCGCATCCGCGGCGCCCTCTATCGGAAACCGCGACTCCAGCAGCCTGGATTCGGGAATAAAAATCCTTTGCTCTCTGGCTCTGAACACGGGCGGGTTGTCGTTGATGTCCCTCACCTCCACCTCCACGTGGAACACCTGCAGCGGCCGCTCCACCACCACCTCCAGGTGCACGCTGCACTCCGCGCTCCGCCCGCACAGCGCCTCGCGGTCCATCCGCGCGTTCACGAACAGGATGCCGTTCTGCACGTTCACCTCCAGCAGGTCCCCGCCGGCCCTGCACGCCACCCGGAACAGGCGCGGCACCAGCTCGGCCAGCGGCAGCCCCAGGTCCTGCGCGAGGCGGCCCACGAACGTGCCGTGCTGGGCCTCCTCGGGGACCGAGTAGCGCAGCTGGGCGCTGCCCGCCCGCCAGGCTGCGAGCAGCAGGAGCCAGGGCAGCAGGCGCCGGGCTCCGGAACCTCCTCGCCGGAAAAACAGCATCGCAACAGCACACCCTTCGAGCCACAGTCACCTTACTTCAGTACCATCCTGCTTTTATCTCCTTACCGGTTTGGTCTTCTCCAGGGCGGTGACAAAATGGAGCTTCTTCCTTTAGTTTCTAGCGATCAGTACATTTCCACGGAGAAGACTTTGTGGTGTACAGCGACACCATGTGGCTAACGTGTATTTTAGATACATTCACTGACCTTATACAGTCTATATGATTTTGCAGTTTACTCAATGCAATCTTTTTCATGTTTGTGTCCTTTAAACACCCAGGGAATATGTATGTCAACAATTTTCTTTATCTGTTGTCACAAAGGCATTACAATTGAATTTGGAAAAATTCAGGTGTGCTTAAATAACCTCTGATTGCATCATTTTATTTAAAACTACTTATCAGATCACACTTTTTTATTATTAGACACTTGAAATGGAATGCTGAAGTTCTAAAATAAATACATTGACCACTAAAGTTCACCTTACTCTAGGGTATTTTGGGTATTTGTGGGATTTTAAAAATTTACTAAATTTGTTTGAAACAGAGTGACAGACAAAGATCTCCTACCTGCTGGCTCACTCCCCAAATGCCCACAGCAGGGAGGGGCTGTGCAGAGCTAAGAGCCAACTGTTCTCCTACATGGGACCCAAGAACTTGGGCCATCATCTGTTGCCTCCCTGGGTACACATCAGCAGGAGGTTGGAATAGGGACACAAGCTGGGATTTGAACTCAGGCACTCCAATATGGTATGCAGCTGTCCTAACTGTTGAACCAAATGCCTGTCCTAATATTTGTTTTTTAAATATTAGAATTATTACATTTATTGTGCATTTATAAATGCATAATCACCAGTTAATTATATATGGCACTTCTAGAAAATTTTCTAAAATACATTTTAAAATTCTTCAATGTTGTTTGAATAATTTCATCATTTCCTGATCATGTAAATGTTAAAAATCAAGATGTTCGGGACATTTTTCTTTGTTGCTTGTTACACAATATAATGACCTAAGTGTTGAATGCATAACTTTGGCTTCCAAAAGTCATTATTACAAATTGAATTGGTGTCCATGAGATATTTATTCCCATATCAAAATTTAAGCCATATGTTTTTCTTAAGACCAAATATTATATTTTAATAAAAATAATCTAGATATTGAACCACTATCAAAAACACATACTGAGAATCCTATAAAAGTCCACAGTCAAAAATATAGTGTGAATCTAGTGGGAAGAGTGTTTAGAAGAAATAATTCGGGAATAACCTATTTGAAACCTCTCTTCCAACTTCAACCCAATTCATAATCAGAACCCCACAGTTCAATAAAATTTTGACTAAAAATTGTGGGCAGAATAACCCATAGCTAGTTATTTTTCTAGTGACTTTAATGTTTTTACTTTAAGAATATTTTAAAGCATTAATATAGATAGGATTATTTAATCCATTATAACTGCATAATCAGAAAACCCATATCCTTGTTTATTTGATAATATATATGAAACATGGAGCTATTTTAAAAACCAGTTGGAACATTTAATGATAGTTCATATAGTAATTACTTTGTTAGAAAAGTTACAGAGGCCAGCATTATGGCATAACAGGTAAAGCTGCCCTAACAACACTGGCATCCTATATGGATCCCAGTTCAAGTCCCGGTTGCTCCACTTTCCATTCTGTTCCCTGCTAATGCACCTGGGAAAGCAGATGAATATGGCCCAAGTCCTTGGACCCCTGTACCCACTTACCCACTTGGGAGATCCGAAAGAACCTGCTGGCTCCTGGCTTCATCCTGGCCCAGCTATGGCCATTGTGGCCATGTGGGGAGTGAACCAGTGGATAGAAGACTCTCTCTCTCTCTCTAACTGTGCTTTTCAAATAAATAAAATAAGCAAATCTTTTTTAAATAAAGAAATGAGGGGCCAGCACTGTAGCACAGTAGGTTAGTCCTCTACCTGCAGCGCCAGCATCCCATATGGGCACCAGTTCGAGTCCCAGCTGCTCCTCTTCCAATCCAGCTCTCTGCTAAGGCCTGGGAAAGCAGTAGAAGATGGCCCAAATTCTTGGGCCCCTGCACCCATGTGGGAGACCAGGAAGAAGTTCCTGGCTTCGGATCTGCCCAGCTCTGGCATTGCAGCCATTTGGGGAGTGAACTAGCAGACTGAAGACCTCTCTCTGTGTCTCTCCTTCTCACTCTCTGTAACTCTACCTCTAAAATAAATAAAATATTTTTTAAAAGAAAGGAAAAGGCACAGTAATGTAAAATATATATACTCTTATTCCAATTTCAGAACCCGGAATGAGTCTTAAATACTGGTAGAACAATACTGTCAACATTTAGATGTATAAACTACTTTATGTGTTGTAAATGCGGGGACCTTAAGAATGACACAGTAGTGAGCTCTCTGAATCTTCTTTTTGTCTTTTCTGTTACACACTTAGACCTGAAGAAGCCAGCAATCAAAAAACATCATTAGATACAGATGAAAAAAGCTTAAAAAAAAAAAAAAGGCTCTCTCTAGACAAAGGACCTGGAAAGAAGCAACCTAGCAAGACAAAAAGCTTTAAAATAATTATATACTCCAGGCAAATACCACAGGGGGGGATGACCCCACACCAGCAAAGGTTGTGTGGGACCTAAATTTATACCCTTGCAAGGCCGTCCTGAGGCATCCCAGTTCCTCCCCCGGGGCAGTGTCAGGGAAATCGAGGTATGGAGCTGGTACGTTCATCACCACCCCTGGTATAGAGCCTCACGGTTATGGTGTCTGTGGAGATCATGGGGAAGACTCCACCCCTCCCCAGCAGGAACATCACACTCCCTTCCCAACTCTGCCGGATGGTGTCATGGAGGCCTAATGGAGAGCCAAGACCATCCACCGAGTGATAACAAGGCCGCCCACAAGGTAGCATCAGTGGAGACACACGCCAACCAGAACGCCCACCCTACCTAGCCACACACAGCACAGAGTGTCAGTGGAGGCTTTCGGGGAACTGAGACCTCCACCTCCATGTGGCAGTAATGAGCCAATGGGTGCCCAGCCTCTCTGACAGCAGTGTCAAAAGAAGCTAGCTAAAATGAAAGCTTTATGTAAGACCCAGAGTTTCAGAATGAAAATGCTCATGTTTCAGCAACAACAACAGGAAAACACCACTCATCACATCAAGAATCAGGAAGATAACAAATTGAATTTGAAAGAATTCACAGAAATCTGCCTTTATCCAGAGTTTTCATTTTCATAGGTTCAGTTACTCATGCTCACAGTCCAAAAATATTAAATGGAAAACTCCAGAAAGAAACTATCTACAAGGTTTAAATTGTGTGCCGTTCTGAGTGGCATGAAGGGATCCGGTGCCACCCTGCTGTGTCCCGCCCAGGACAGGAATCTTTCCTCTAGCCGGTGTGTCCATGCTGTGTGTGCTGTCTGCTCATCAGGCACACGCTGGCAGTTCTGATTGTCAGACCAACTGCCAGGGTATGGCAGTGCTTGTGTTCATGCTTCCTTTATGTGAAAAAGTGAAATTTTTCAGCTTAAGAAGGAAAGAAAAAAAATCATACACTGAGGCAGCTAAATCTAACGGTATAATATTTTAAGAGAGACTGAGAGAGAAACCATATTCATATAATTTTTATTATAGCATATTGTTAAAATTGTTCTGTTTTTTCTATTTCTATTATTAGTTATTGCTAGTAATCTCTTACCAAACTTAGTTTGTAAGTTAAACTTCATCACAGCTATATATGTATAGTAAAAAACATACAATATAGCTGAGCACTATCCTCAGTTTCAGGCATCTGCTGGGGGTCTCAAAATGTATCCTCTATAGAAGAAGGTGGGGGCCAGCGCTGTGGTGTAGCAGGTTAAGTATCTGCCTAAGGCACCAGCATCCCATGTGGGCACTGGTTCGTGTCACAGCTTCTCCACTTCTGATCAAGCTCCCTGCTAATGGCCTGGGGAAGCAGTGGAAGATGGCCCAAGGGCTTGGACTACTATACCCATGTGGAAGACTGTATCCGTGTGGGAGACCAGGAAGAAGCTGCTGGCTTGACTTAAGATCAGCCCAGCTCCAGCCATTGCAGCCATCTGGAGAGTGAACCAGCAGATGGAAGACCTCTCTCTCTATCTCTATCTCTTCCTCTCTCTGTCTGTAACTCTGCCTGTCAAGTAAATTAAAAAATCTTAAAAATAAAAAAGGTCAACTACTCTATAGATGTCAAAAATGAGATGACAGAGCTGTTAAAATTTCTGAAAAAGACTTTTAAAGCAACCAATGAGCAATTGCTTCAATGAGAAATTGCAAACATACTTGAAAGAAATCCAAAAATATCCTCCGTAATGAAATAGAATGTATCAGCAAAGAAACAGATGATTAAAAGAACCAAATAGGGCCCAGCGCTGTGGCTCGCTTGGTTAATCCTCCACCTGCAGCGCCAGCATCCCATTTGGGTGCCGGGTTCTACTCCCAGCTGCTTCTCTTCCAGTCCAGCTCTCTGCTGTGGCCCGGGAGGGAAGTGGAGAATGGCCCAAGTGCTTGGGCCCTGCACCCCATGGGAGACCAGGAGGAAGCACCTGGCTCCAGGCTTCGGATCAGTGCAGCGCTGGCCATGGCAGCCATTTGGGGGGTGAACCAATGGAAGGGAGACTTCTCTCTCTCTCTCTCTCTCTCTCTCTCTCTCTCTCTCTGTAACTCTACCTGTCAAATAAATAAAAATTAAAAATCTTTTTTAAAAAAGAACCAAATGACATTTTAGAACAAATACAATAACAGTGCAATAGAAAAATGGAGTAGTCAAAGAAGGATAAATTAAAAAAAATAGAAATTACTTAATCTGAACAATAGAGATAAAATAGACTAAAAAATTAAAAAATAAAACAAAACCTCAAGGACATCCATGACCATAACAAAAATAACTAACATTCATATCATTGTAGTCTTGGAAGAGGAGAAACAAAATGAGGCTAAGAAACAATAATGGATAAAAACCTCCCAAATCTGTTAAACAACATAGGAAGGTGAGAAAATTCCAAAAGGGACAAACCAAAAAAAAAAAATCCACATCATAAAACATAGCGAGTTAAGCTATCTGCTGCACGAGCATCCCAATATGGATACCGGTTCAAGTCCCAACTGGTCTACTTCTGATCCAATTCCTTGTTAATGCACCTGGGGAAGCAGCGGAGGATGGCCCAAGTACTTAGGGGCCCTGCACAATGTGGGAGATCCAGATGAAGCTCCTTGCTCTTGGCTTCAGCCTGGAACAGCCCTAGTCATTGTGGCCATTTGGGAAGTGAACCAGCAAATGGAAGATCTCTCCTCTCTTCCAGAGCTAGCTGCCTCCATTGTAGGTGATGAAATGTATTATGGTCCCACTTCAAATGTTGGCACTGCTATGAGCATGGCCTTTCCCTTTTCTGTAATTCAGAATGAAACTCTGGATTCTCAGTTTGTACATTGCAGTCCCAGCAGTTTTTACTGTAGACATTCTCTGAAGACAGTCGTATACTTTCTAGTAGCTATCTGCAAACCAGACTTTAGCTTCTCCAGGAACACTACAGGCATTCCAATGAACCAGTATTTGGTTTTCTCTCCCACTCTTTCCCTCTCTCTCCCTCTCCCTTTCACTCTTGCTCTCTGTTGTCCTGCCTTTCAAATAAAATAAAAATGAACTTCAAAAATCATAGTCCTGGGGTCAGCACTGTGGCACAGCTGGTAAAGCCACTGCATGCAAAGCCAGCATCCCATTTGGGCACCAGTTTATGTCCTGGCTGCTCCACTTTTGATCCAGCTCCCTGCTAACAGCCAGAGAAAAGCAGTGAAGGATGATCCAAGTATTTGGGCCCCTGCCACCCATATGGGAGACCTGGATGAAGCTCCTGGCTTCTGGCTTCAGCCTGGCTCAGTAGTGGCTATTGAAGTCATCTGGGAAGTAAACCCACACATGGAAGATCGATCTCCCTATCTCCCTCCCTCCCTCCCTCCCTCTCTCTCTCTTTCTGTAACTCTTTCAAAATAAAAATTAAATCTTAAAATAAACCATAATCCTAAAATATGTTCAAATAACTTACAGAAGGCAGAGAAAAGAAAACAAATAAAAGGACATAATTCTTTTTTAAAAGATTTATTTATTTGAAAGGCAGAGTTACACAGAGAGAGAAAGAGGCGGGAGGGAGGGAGGGAGGTCTTCCACCCACTACTTCACTCCCCAATTGGCTGCAATGGCCAGAGCTGTGCCAATCCAAAGCCAGGAGCCAGGATCTTCTTTCAGGTCTCCCACATGGGTGCAGGGGCCCAAGGACCTGGACCATCTTCCACTGTTTCCCAGGCCACAGCAGAGAGCTGGATCAGAAGTTGAGCAGCTGGGACTTGAACGGCACTGGCCCCAAGAACATAATTCCAAGGTGGGGCTGGCACTGTGGAGTAGTGGGTAAAGCCCTTGCTTGTGACATCAGCATCCCATACGGGTTCCGGTTCATGTTCTAGCTGTTCCACTTCTGATCCAGCTCCCTACTAATGGCCTGGGAAAAGCTGTGGAAAATGATCCAAGAGTTTGAGCCACTGCTACCCACAAGGAAGACCCAGATGAAGCTCCTGGCTCCTGGATTACGCCTGGCCCAGACCTGGCCATTGTAGCCATTTGGGGAATGAACCAGTAAATGGAAGGTATCTCTCTCTCTCCCTTTCTCTCTCTCTCCCTTTCCCTCTCTGTCTGTCTCTGCCTCTATCTCTAAACTCTGGCTTTCAAATAAATCAATCTTTAAAAATATAAATAAAAGAACATAATTATAATAATTAAGCTAATTTTTAAAATTCCTAAAAATTTATATATTGTATGATTCCATTTATCTATCATTATTGAAGTAACACTTTAGAAGTTGACAACAGATTAGTTGCAGAGGTTAAAGAAATGGGCCTGGGAAAGAAGAGGGAGTGGGTTTAATAGGGCAATCTGAAGGATCATTGTAATAAATAAATAAATAAATCTTAACAAAAGGCCTGATTCCTTTGATTGCCATCAACATACATAGCACTTCTGTCATTACAACAGTCTTTTCCTTTTATGTTATTGATGTCACACATTACATCTTTACATAAATATGCCCAACATATATATATATATATATATAATTATTTTTATGTATGTCTTTCAGATTTTACCCACAACTAAAAGTAGAATTATAAATTAAAATTGTATATGCTCATGTATTTACCTTTACAGAAGATCTTTATATCTTCATTCATATTTGTGTTACTATCCAGCTTTCTTTCATTTCAACCTCAAGTATTTCTTCTAGGACAAGTATAGTGCTAATGAACTGTTTTATCTTCTGTTGATATGTAAATGTTTTAACTTATCTCTTATTATAAAAATTTATTTATTTGAAAGGCAGAGTGACAAGGGTTGGGGGAATATATATATATAAAGAGAGACAGAGACAGAGAGAGAGAGAGATCCATCTTCTATCTACTAGTTCATACCCAAATGGCCACAACAATGGCCAGGCTAAAGCCAGGAGCTAGGAACTTCATTTGGGTCTCCCACATGATTGATAGGAATCCAAGAACTTGAGCTATCAACAGCTACCTCTCCTGTGAATCAGCAGGAAGGTGAATCACAAGCACCAAGTAACGGGGACTTGAACCAGCATTCTGACATGAGTTGCAGGCATCCCAAGCAGTGGCTTCACCTGCTGCATCACAACCCCTGCACCTTTCCCCAGTGTTTGAAGGACAATTTTAATGGGTGTGAAATTCTTGGTCTATCACTTTAAATACATTATCCCTGCTTCCTGGCCTCCTAGGTTTCTAATAATATCAGCCAGTAATTTTATTTAGTCCCCTTATACATCATGAGTTGCTTTTTTTCTTGCTGTTTTCAAGATTGTCTCCTTGGGCCTGTGTTTTGATGCAGTAGGATAAGCCACTACCTGTGACACTGGCAACCCATATGGGCACAGGCTGGAGTCCCAGCTGTTCCACCTCCAATCTAGTTCCCTGCTAATGCAACTGGGAAAGTAACACAAGATGACCCAAGTGCTTGGTCTCCTGCCAACACTGTGGGAGACCTGGATGGAGTTTCAGGCTCCTGAATCGGCCTGGCCCAGCCCTGGCTGCTGCAGCCATTTGTGAACTGAGCCAGCAGATGGAAGATCTCTTTCTCGCCCCCCCTTCTCCTTCCCTGTGATTCTGCCTTTCAAATAAAATAAATCTTTTAAAAGTAAAAAAAAAAGGTAGCTTAATGTGAGTTTCTTTGTACTTGGAGTGGAGTTCATGGACCTTGTTGGATATGTAGATTCATATCTTTCATCAGATGTGGGAAGTTTGGGGCATTATTTTTTGAAGTACTCTTTGTATTCCTTCCTCCTCTCCCTCCTCCTCCTCCCTCCTTCCCTCCTCTTCCTGTCTCTCTTCTCCTCCTCCTTCTGTGACTCCTATCCAGCAACAGCATAATACACACTCTTCTCAGGTGCATATTGAACATTCTCCAGATTATACCATAGCAATAAATATAAAAGATTGAAATCATAAAAGGATGTTCTCCAGTCACAATGTCTAGTGGAAATTAATAACAAAGAAATTTTGGAGATGAAGAGGTATATAGAAATTAAACAACACATTACCAAATAACTCATGAGTAAAAGAAGTCTCTAAGAAAACTGCTTGAAGTAAAAGCAAACAGAGCATAGCATTCCAAAACTAATGGAAGGCAACTAAAGCAGCACTTGGAGGGAAATTTGCAGAATTAAATTCCATTTTTTTAAAAGATGAAAGGTTTCAAATCAACAAGCTAAGCTTTTAGCTTAAAGATTTATTTATTTATTTATTTATTTATTATTTGAAAAGCAGAGTGACAGATAGAGAGGAGAGCCAGAGTGATTCTCCTGTCTGCTGGTTCACGCCCCAAATAGCAGCAAGGCTGGTACTGCTCCAGAGCCTGCCACTCCACATGGGCCTCCCACTTGGGTTGCAGAGGCCCAAGCACTTGGGCCATCTCTCACTGCTTTCTCAAGCACATCAGCAGGGATCTGGATGGGAAGTAGAAGAGTGAGGACTTTAACTGGACCTCCAATATGCAATGCTGGCATTGAAAGTGGTAGCTTACCCCACTACACAATGCTAGCCCTAAGCTCCCACCTTAAAACTCTCAGGGTCACCATAGAGGACACCCACACCCCATACTGGCATGCCTCAGTTCAAGTCCCAGATCTGCTTCTGATTCCATCCTTCTGTTGATGTGCACCCTGAGAGGCAACAGGCAATGACTGAAGAATTTGAATCACTGCCACTCACAGGGAATCTTAAATTTGGTTCCAGGCTCTTTGGTTTTTGGTTTGGCCCAGCCCTGGCTGCTGAGGGCATCTGTGTAGTGAAACAGTGGATGGATGGAATATCTTTGTCTGTGTTCTTTCTCTGTGTATGTCTCTGTGTCTCTGTCTTTAAAATAAATGAAAAAGAAAAGACATAATAGGGAGAGGTGAAAGTAAAGCAAACCCAAAATAACTGAAAAAAATGAACTATTAAAGATTGGAGTGGGTATTGATTGCATCTAACAGAGCAAAACAGTGCAGAAATTAAGAAAAGCTAAAGTCTGTTCCTTTAAATTTCACTCATTTTATGAAGCCAGTACTAACTTGACACCAAATCAGACAAAGATATAATAAGTGGAAAAAACTATAATTACATTTTATTAATATAGACAGAAAAACAGCCAACAAAATATTAGAATATCACACCCAGAAATATTTTCAAAGAATCATGTAACATAACCAAGAGTGATTTATTCAGGGAATGCGAGGGCACTTTAACATTCAGAAATAAATTAGTGTATAAATAAAGAAAAAATTCACAAAAATCACCTCAATAGACATTTTCTCTTTTCATTTTCATATGTGAACTCCAAACAATTGCACAGAGATCTAAAATTACTACTACATCTCTGGTCCTTGCCCATATAAAAATATAAATTCTAGAGTCCCTTGAGGAATTCTTCAAATTAAAAAAGAGAAATAGCTGGAAGAAATCATTGAGAGTTAAGCGAGCTCCTGGGAGTGAAGGAGGGAGTAAGGGAAGAGAAGAAGAAACAGGAAAGACATATCAATGGTTTTCATGGATCCAAAAGTGAGGCTATTTTAAGTCTCATGTTTTTCATTGGCTTTAGCTAAGGAAATATTTAATGAGGCAATTTTTTCATTTTCTTTTAATTTTTCTTTGTTTTGATTTAAATGAAAGGCAGAGAGACAGTGAGAGAGAATTCATTCTCTGGTGCACTCCCCTAATTGCCTGCAGTAGCTTGAGGTAGGCCAGGCTAAAACCAGGAGATTGGAACTCAATCCAGGTCACTACTGTGAGTGGCAGGGACCTGAGTACTTGAGTCATTATCTACTGTCTCCTGTGGTAGGCAATAGCATGAGTATGGACTCAAACCCAGACACTCTAACACTGGATGCAAGTGTTCCAAGCCAAGTCTTTTTTTTTTTTTTACAGGCAGAGTGGACAATGAGAGAGAAACAGAGAGAAAGGTCTTCCTTTTGCCGTTGGTTCACCCTCCAATGGCCGCCGCAGCCGGGGAAGAAGGAAGAAGGAAGAAGACCCAAGTCCTTGGGCCCCTGCACCCACGTGAGAGACCCAGAAGAAGATTCTGTCTCCTGGCTTTGGATTGGCCCAGCTCAGGCCATTGTGCCCATCTGTGGAATGAACCAGTGGATGGAAAACTCTCTTTCTCTGTCACTGTCTGTAACTTCACCTCTCAAATAAATAAACAAATCTTAAAAAAAATAAAATGTACAATGTAGGGGAGGAGCACAGGAGTTAAAATGCAGCTTGGGCCATCTGCATCTCTTATCAGAGTCCTTGGGTTTGAGACCCAGTTCTGTTTCTGATTTCATCTTCCTACTAATCAGCACCCTGGGAGGCTGCAGATCATGTGCTTAAATACAGATGCAGACTGAGTTCCTACTCCTCACTTCAGTCTGGCCCAGCCTTGACTATTGTGAGCATTTGGGAAGTAAACCACCAGATATCTGTCTGTCTGTCTGTCTATCTATTTATCTATCTCCCCCCTCTATCTCTCTCTTTCTCCCTCCCTCCCCCCTCTCTGTCTTTCTGCCTTTCAAATAAATAAAAACAGGAGTAGGCTTTGCAGCACAGTGGGTTAAACTGCCGCTTGGGATGCCCACATCCCATGTCAGAGTGCCAGTTTGTGTCCTAGCTCCTCTGCTTCTAATCCAGTTTCCTGCTAATGCATTCTAGGAGGCAGCAGATAATGTGGAGTACTTGGATCTCTTCTACCTGCATGGAAGACCTAGATGGAATTTCAGGCTCCAGGCTTTGGCCTGGCCCATCCCTGGCTATTGCAGGCATTTGGCAAGTGAACTAGCAGATGAAATCAACTGTTCTCTATTCCTTCCAAGTAGATGAAAATAAACATATTTATAATTAATTAAAATATAAATAAAAAATTTAAATATACCATCCAGTCCAAAATATAATGCTCTCCAAAGCATCCATTGTAACTCTAAATGGTACCCAGTAAAGTGTATCAGTCAAAGAGACACAGGTTAAGGTAGCATGTACCATTTCTACATTTTCAAAATTTTCTTCCAGGATAGATATTCTGATATTCTCCAAACAAAGATATAAAAAGTGAATGCTGCTGGAGCCATGGCTCGATAGGCTAATCCTCTGCCTTGCGGCGCTGCACACCAAGTTCTAGTCCTGATCGGGGCACTGGATTCTGTCCTGGTTGCCCCTCTTCCAGGCCAGCTCTCTGCTCTGGCCCAGGAGTGCAGTGGAGGATGGCCCAAGTGCTCCCTGCATCCGCATAGGAGACCAGGAGAAGCACCTGGCTCCTGCCTTCGGATCAGCGCGGCTGTGGCGGCCATTGGAGGGTGAACCAACGGCAAAAGGAATACCTTTCTCTCTGTCTCTCTCTCTCTCTCAATCTCACTGTACACTCTGCCTGTCAAAAATAATTTTTAAAAATTTTTTTAAAAATTAAAAAAAATGAATGCTTTCTTAGTTTAATCAAATTATATTATAAAATCTCTCATGTTGAAAAACATAAATGCTACTCCGAAGATCTTCCTTTGTGCTTTATATTTATTCTCACCAGTATGAGTTGTATTTTCAATGTTTTATTTACTTACCTTTATTTATTTGAAAGAGCAACAGAGAGAAAGACAGAGAGGGAATTTCATTTGCTGGTTCATTCCCCCACATCCCTGCAAGAACCAGGACTGGACCAGGCTAAAATCAAGAATGTAGAACTACATCAGGTCTCCTACTGCGCAGTAAGGGCCAAAGGACCTGAGCCATTACCTCCTCCCTGTAGGCACATCGGCAGGAAGATGGATTGGTAACAGAGCAGCTGAGACATGAGCCACGCACTCCAATATGGAATGGGGGCACAACAAGCAATGGTCCAACTGTTGCACCACTATACCTGCCACCAGAATGAAGTATCTGATGAAAGAACGATTATCTCAGGCCGGCGCCGCGGCTCAACAGGCTAATCCTCCGCCTTGCGGCGCTGGCACACCGGGTTCTAGTCCCGGTCGGGGCGCTGGATTCTGTCCCGGTTGCCCCTCTTCCAGGCCAGCTCTCTGCTGTGGCCCGGGAGTGCAGTGGAGGATGGCCCAGGTGCTTGGGCCCTGCACCCCATGGGAGACCAGGAAAAGCACCTGGCACCTGGCTCCTGCCATCGGATGAGCGCGGTGTGCTGGCCGCGCCGGCCGCGCCGGCCGTGGCGGCCATTGGAGGGTGAACCAACGGCAAAGGAAGACCTTTTTCTCTGTCTCTCTCTCTCTCTCTCTCACTGTCCACTCTGCCTGTCCAAAAAAAAAAAAAAAACAATTATCTCTAACATGAGTGAAGGTCTTCCCACACACCATGCACTAGTAGGGTGTCTCCTCTTTATGAAGTTCTAGAAGCTGAGCAATTTAATAGCCATTGATTGAAGTCTCTCCACATTTTTTGTATTCATAGGGTTTTCCATCAATATGAATTCTCTTTTGCACATTAGGAGGTCTTTATTGACTAAAGGCTTTCTTACATTTGTAATAATTTGCACTAGACTAAATTCATTGACATGTACTGAGGTTTGATTATATGTAAAAGCCTTCCCATATTTCTTGCATTTAAAGAACTTCTCACCAACATGAATACTCAAATCTCAAATAACTTGTTGATGTACACTGATGGTTTCCCACTTTCTTTAAATTCAGAATGCTTTTTAAACACTAATATAAATGTGATCTTGCCCAAATAAATATTTTATTGAACTACTTACACTCAAAAAAATTTTCATCAGTATGAATTCTCTAATACATAGGAAGGAGAGAATTAAGCCTAAACATTTTCTTACATTTCATCAGGTTTCTCCCCAGTTTAAATTACCTGATGTTGAATAATTTGTCTATCTACAATAAAGACTTCCTGGAAGTAGGCATTTACACTAGTGGTTATGATACCCACATCCCATAATGGGATGCCTGTGTTCAGTTCCCAGCTTCGGATCCTGACTTCAGCTTCCTGTCAATGCAGACACTAGGAAGCAGCAGTGATGGCTCAAGTAATTGGGGTCTTGCCTCCCCCATGGGAGGTCTGAATTGCATTCCCAGATGCTGCTACAGTCCTGGCCCCAACACAGCTGTTGCACGTATTTGGTGAGTGCACCAGGAGATGGGAGTGCACTTGTGCTTGCTCCCTCCCTCCCTCTCCTACTCTCCCTCTCCCCCTTACTCTTTCCACTCCCCTCACCCTCTCCCTCTCAAATTAAGAAGTAAACACCTACATTCATAAAATTTCTCATTAGTTTGAATTATCTGGTTTTCTGAATAACTCAATTAGGTTAAAATGTATTACATTCTTTACCTTCATGGAATGTCTCACTTTGGTAAGTATCATACTGTTGAGTAACTTGTCCATCCACAACAAAGGCTTCAATACACTTCTTACATTCATAAAACATCTCACCAGTATGAATTCTCTAATATACAGTAAAGACTGAATTCTAAATGTCCGTTCATATTTCTCTCATTCATCAGATTTATAACCAGTATGAATTCTCTGATATTCTGTAACTTTTCTACATATAATAAAGCCTCTCCTAAATTCACATATTCAAAAACCTTATCATCAGTATGAATTCTCTGATTTCCTATATAAACTCAATTAGTTTAAAGACCTTTCCATATTTCTTATATACATAGGATTTCTAGCCAGTATGAATTCTCTGATGTTGATTTAATTGTGCACACAAGTAACAACTTTCTCAAATTCTTTTTTTTTCTTAAGATTTTATTTATTTATTTGACAGAGTTACAGACAGAGAGAGAGAAAAAGAGAGAGAGAGAGAGAGAGAAAGGTCCTCCTTCCACTGGTTACTTCCCAAATGGCTGCAACAGCCAGATCTGCACCAATCCAAGGCCAGGAACCAGGTGCTTCCTCCTGGTCTCCTATCCCTCCTGGTCTCCCATGCAGGTACAGGGGCCCAAGCACCCAGCCCATCCTCCACTGCTATCCCAAGCCAGAGCTGGACTGGAAGAGGAGTAACTGGGACTGACTTGGCATCTACACAGGATGCCGGTGCTGCAGTGCACCATGGTGCCAGCCCCTTTTCTCAAATTCTTAACATTCATAGAGTTTCTCATCAATATGAATTCACTATACTATGGTAAAGACTGAATTAACTTTAAAACTCTTTTCATGTTCCTTACATTTTCTATGTTTTCACCAGTATGAGTTCTCTAATGCAGAGTAAACTTATATCCACTAATGAAACCCATCCTACATTCTTTATAACATCATTTCTAACCAAAACAAATTTTATCCCAGTTTAAAATGGGTTTAATTTATTATATTACTTAAACAAAGTTTTTATTCTGAATCATGTGGTTTAAAATAAGTAAATGAGTGACATTATTGTAGATAATAATCTAAGTTATAACTCCCTCTCCAGCATGTTCTCACAATTTGTTCTTAACAAAAACAGAGGCACCATGGTCAAGCTCATTACTTCTTAATCTCCTTAATTCCTAGATGACAGTTTTTAAAGTTTTTTTATTTGACAGGTAGAGTTATAGACAGTGAGAGAGACAGAGAGAGAGAGACAGAGAGGAAGGTCTTCCCTCCTTTGGTTCACCCCGCCCCAAATGGCCACTATAGCCAGCGCTGTGCCGATCCAAAGCCATGAGCCAGGTGCTTCCTCCTGATCTCCCATGCAGGTTCAGGGGCCCAAGCACTTGGGCCATCCTCCACTGCCCTCCCGCGCCACAGCAGAGAGCTGGACTGGAAGAGGAGCAACCAGGACTAGAACCCAGCACCCATATGGGATGTTGGCACTGCAGACAGAGGATTAACCAAGTGAGCCATGGTGCTGGCCTCCCTAGATGACATATTTAGCATTCACACTCCAGAATTCTGGGTCCAAAGGCTACTGTGGTAAAGGAGGAAGATAGGGGCTGGTGCTATGGCACAGTGGGATAACGCCCTGGCCTGAGATGCTGGCATCCCATATGGGCCAAGTTCAAGACTCGGCTGTTCCACTTATAATCCAGCTCTCTGCTATGGCCTGGGAAAGCAGTGGAAGATGGCCCACGTCCCTGGGCCCCTGCACCCACCTGGGAGACCCAGAAGAAGCTCCTGGTTCCTGGCTTCAGGTCGTCGCAGCTCCAGCCATTGCTGCCAAATGGGGAGTGAACCAGTGGATGGAAGACCTCTCTTCTCCCTCCCTCTGCTTCTCCTCTCTCTGTGTAACTCTGATTTTCAAATAAATAAATAAAATGTTTTTAAAAAAGGTAAAGGAGGAAGACACAGAATTAGAATGGCATATCTCTAATGGCAATCTTGAAGGAAACAGTTTTACTAATAATATAGTTTTGTGCAACTTACTATTTTAAAAGCCTTTCCAAAAAATAGTGTAAGAAGTACCTTCCATCCAGCTCTCTCTGCTATAGCCTGGGAAAGCAGTAGAAGATGGCCAAGTCCTTGGGTCCCTGCAGCCACACGGGAGACCTGGAAGAAGTCCCTGGCTCCTGGCTTCGGATTGGCTCAGCTTCAGCTGTTACAGCCATTTGGGAGTGAACCTGCAGATGGAAGAACTCTCTCTCTCTCTGCCTCTGCCTCTCTGAAACTATGCCTTTCAAATAAAATAAATTTTAAAATAAAATAATCAACAATCTTCATATATAAATAATTTAGAGTTAAGAAATAAGACATCATATCTAAAAATAAAATGATTGTTATTAAAAAAAAAAAAGAATTTATTCAAGAAGTATCCAAAACAACATGTGGAAAAATTTAATGTATTTCTGAAAGAAATGACAGTGAAACTGACAAAGTGGAAAATATCCCTTGTCATTACATTAAGTCCTTTGGACTTAATAGCATGAAAATATTGATTGTGTCCAAATTAATAGGAGGGGGAGGAGGAGGGGGGAGAAGGGAGAGGAAGATGAGAGAAAGAAAGAAAAAGTAAGGAAGTAAGGAAGGGAGGGAGGGAGGGAGGAGGGGGAGAGAGAGAAAGAGAGAAAGAGAGAAAGAGAGAGAGAAAGAGAGAGAAAGAAAGAAGGAAAGAAGGAAAGAAACAGGGACCAGCACTGTGGCATAGCAGGTAAAGCTGCAGCCTGCAGTGCTGGCATCCCATATAGGTGCTGGTTCTAGTCCGGCTGCTCCATTTCTGATCCAACTATCTGCTATGGCCTGGGAAGGCATTAGAAAATGGCCCAAATCCTTGGGCCCCTGTACCTGCGTGGGAGACCTGGAAGAAGCTCTTAGTTCCTGGCTTCAGATCAGTACAGCTC
The DNA here is from genome assembly GCA_949820135.1 of Sylvilagus floridanus. Lineage (NCBI taxonomy): Eukaryota > Metazoa > Chordata > Mammalia > Lagomorpha > Leporidae > Sylvilagus > Sylvilagus floridanus. The sequence goes on along the minus strand of OX463241.1, from coordinate 26,517,810 downwards.
CAGCCATTGCGGCCACCTGGGGAGTGAAATAATGGATGGAAGACCTCTCTGCCTCTGCCTCTCTATAATTCTGCCTTTCAAATAAATAAACAAATCTTTTTTAAAAAATTGTAAAGCCTAAGCCATAGAAAAAAGAGATAAGCTGTAGTTTATTACAAGGTTTAAATTTTTGTCATTCTACTGCTTAAAAGAACTCCAGAACATATTATTCCTATGTAGCTATAACCTAGTACCTGTTAAGAAACCTTTTCCCCAGAGGATGGTAAATTTTATGTTATATATGTTTTACAATTTTTTAAATTTTAAGTTATTTTAGGTAAACATTAAGTGCACCCAATGATTCTTTTAAAGAGAGAAAATCTTCCTAATTCTTTAGCTATTTCTATATTACCTTATACTTTCATTGCTGTTGGTACATTTTTAAGTTGATGTTTGTTATTATCAATGTATGAACATGTATAGAATCTAAAAACAATAGTGAAGAAAACTGAAAAAGAACAAAGCACAGGGCTTAAGTTTATAAAATACTGGAACACATTATAAAGCCTATGGTACTTGCAAAAGAATATACAAAAGAAGGGGACATATTTTCAAATAAAAGGAGGTACTTGTGGAAATTCAGTACATGATGCTGTCTACTGAAATCAAAAATACATTCTAAACACTGGTCTTAGAACAACTGGGTAGCAATTTGAAAGTTGAAAAATATTGATCTGTGGGGGCAATGCCTCCCTCGAAGTCTCTGTCCTGCCTGCTTTGCTCACTGTCCCCATCTGTGTGAAAACCCTCCTTAGACATGAGATAAGAATTGAGATTGCCTTCAGTGCCCCTTAACAATGGGAAGACAAGGACCTGAATTCCAGCTGTCTCCACCAACTAAACTTGATAGAGTTGTACAAAGAGTTCCCATATAGCACACACCCTTGAGTGGTTCCTTATTGTTCAGATTTAAGTGTCACTTATGCCTTTGGACTTAAACTTTTATCAAAATGTTTTGGAAGTAGTATCTCCAAGTCTGGGGTTTCTCTTTTCATTCTCTTAATAGTGTTTTCTATCACAAAAAATTTAAATGTTTTAATAAATTCCAATTTATTTATTTTCTTCTATAGCTTACAGTTTTCAATTTTTAAAATTATTATTTTATTTGAAAAGCAGAGAGAGACAGACAGACGTGAAGAGTTCCTATCAGCTAATTTATTCTCCAGATGTCTGCAATAGTTGGGGCTGGGCTGAAGCTAAAGCCAGAAGCTGCAAAATAAGTACAGGTTTCTGTAGGTGGCAGGGATCCAATTACCAGAGTTACGCTCATGCTTTCGTAACTATAATAAAGCCTCTTCTCTGCCTTTCTTTTTCTTATATTAAATTTATTTGAAAGGCAGAATTACGGAGAAGGGGAGAGACAGAGACAGATCTTTCCCAACTGCATTAGCAGGGAGCCAACCAAGAAGTGTGGAGCATGTAGGAGACCTAGTAGAAACTCCTGGCTCCTGGCTCTTGGCTTCAGATCAGTGCAGCTCCAGCCATTGTGGCCATCTGGGGAATAAACCAGTAGATAGAATACCTCTCTCTCTTTGCCTATGCCTCTCTGTAACTCTGCCTTTCAAATAAATAAATAAATCTAAAAAAAAAAGAAAGAAAGAAAGAAAAAGAAGTGTGGAGCTGGTTTGAACCTAAGCCCATAAGCAACACAAGTGTTGCAGGCAGCTGTTTAACCCACTGTATCACAAAACATTGGGGGAAGAGAGAACACAGGACTCTGCCTTTCTTTTTGCATCTTTACCTCAACAAAGGCATCTTCCCTTCCTTTTATATTTTTTAAATATTTATTTATTTATTTATTTGAGAGGTAGCATTATAGACAGAGAGAAAAGTCTCCCACCCACTGGTCCACTCCCCAAACAATGGCACTGGCAGCAGCTGGGCCAATCCAAAGCCTGGAGCCAGGAGCTTCTACTGCGTTCCTTACTCAGGTGCAGGGGCCTAAGCACTTAGGCCATCTTCCACTACTTTCCCAGACCACAGCAAAGGGCTGGATCAGAAGAGAAGCAGCTGGGACTCAACCTCCATCCATATGGGATGCTAGAGCAACAGGCCGAGGCTTAGCCACAGCACCTGCCCCATCTTTTATATTTTAACTAACAAAAACTAACTGCTGTTGCTGTGAATTATTTGTGAGTAGTCTACTGAATAATATTTGCATGAGAATTTCAGGAGACTACTGAAAGGAGATAACTTAGAAAGGCAGATTTAGACCCAGCTTTCAAAGAAGCCACCACCCAACTGATGCTGAACTCTGTTATCAAGAAACTTCCACCGGGCAGCCAGCACTCTGCGACCCCTGCACCTGCGTAGGTAGCTCCTTGCTCCTGGCTTCGGGCTGTCCCAGCCCTAGCAGTTGCAGCCATTTTGCTCCTAGCTCCAGCCACTGTAGCCATCTGGGGAACAAACCAGTGGATGGAAGAGTCTCTCTTTGCCTGTGCCTCTCTGTAACTCTGACTTTCAAATAAAGAAATAAATCTTAAAAAAAAAAATGACAAATGCAGCATTGGTGTTATGACATAGCAAGTAAAGCTACAGCCTGCAACACCAGCGTCCCACATGAGTGTAAGTTCAAGTCCCTCTGCTCCACTTCCCATATGGCTCCCTGCTAATGGCCTGGAAAAAGCAGGGAAAGATGGTCCGGCTGCTTGGGCCCCTGCGACCAACCTTGGAAGAAGCTCCTAGCTCGTTGGTCCTGGCTCCAGGCTTTGGCCTGGCCCAGCTCCAGCTGTTGCAGCCTTCTAGGGAGTGAACCAGCAGATGGAAGATATCTCTGTCTCTTGATCTTTCTGTAGCTCTGACTTTAAATAAATAATTTTTTTAAAAAAATGACAAATACATTTGTCTTTTGAATTGTCAATATCTAAGAAGTTAAATATATCTCCATAAATATTGACCATTATATATGTAAAGCTATTCATTGCAGCATCATTTGTGATCATAAAATACCTAGGGGGGCCAGTGCTGTGGCGTAGCATGTAAAGCGGCCATCTGCAGTGCCAGCATCCCATATGGGTACCGGTTCGAGACCCAGCTGCTCTACTTCCAATCCAGCTCTATGCTATGGTCTGGGAAAGCAGTAGAAGATGGCCCAAGTCCATGGGTCCCTGTACCACATTGGAGACCCGGAGGAAGCTCCTGGCTCCTGGCTTCAGATCTGCACAACTCCAGCCAATGCGGCCAACTGGGGTGTGAACCAGCAGATGGAAGACCTCTCTCTCTCTTTCTCTCTGCCTCTCCTTCTCTTTCTGTGTAACTCTGACTTTCAAATAAATAAATAAATAAATAAATAAAATACCTAGGAGGCTGGCGCCACAGCTCACTAGGCTAATCCTCTGCCTGCGGTGCCGGCACCCTGGGTTCTAGTCCCAGTCGGGGCACCGGATTCTGTCCCGGTTGCCCCTCTTCCAGGCCAGCTCTCTGCTGTGGCCCAGGAGTGCAGTGGAGGATGGCCCAAGTGCTTGGGCCCTGCACCCACATGAGAGACCAGGAGAAGCACCTGGCTCTTGGCTTCAGATCAGCGCAGTGTGCCAACCGCAGCGGCCATTGGGAGGTGAACCAAAGGAAAAGGAAGACCTTTCCCTCTGTTCTCTGTTTCTCTCTCTCACTGTCCACTCTGCCTGTCAAAAAATATATATATATATATATACATACATGCATATATATATATATATATATATATGTAGACCAAGGCTCCAGTTTTGTGGCATAATGGGTAAAGCTGCCACTTGCAACACAGGTATCCTATATGGACGCCAGTTCCAGAATTAACTTCTCCACTTCCGATCCAGCTCCCTGCTAATGTGCCTGGGAAAGCAGAAGAAGACGGCCCAAGTCCTTGAGCCACTGCACCCATGTAGGAGATCCAGAGGAAGCTTCTGACTGCTGGCTTTGACCAGGCCCAGCTCTGGCCATTGCAGCCATTCAGAGAGCAAACCAGCAGATGCAAGATCTCTCTCTCTCTCTCTCTCTCTCTCTCTCTCTCTCTGTCTTTTCTTCTCTCTGTGTAACTCTGACTTAAAATAAATAGGGTTAATGCAACGGGTTAATGCCCTGGTCTGAGGCGCCAGCATCCTATGTGGGTGCCAGTTCGAGACCTGGCTGCTCCACTTCTGATCCAGCTCTCTGCTATGGCCTGGGAAAGCAGTGTGCTTGGGCCCCTGCACCCGCTTGGAAGATCTGGAGGAAGCTCCTGGCTCCTGGCTTCGGATCAGTGAGGCTCCAGCCGTTGCGGCCATTTTGGGAGTGAGGCATCAGTGGAGGTCCTCTCTCTCTCTCTCTCTGCCTCTCCTCTCTCTGTGTGATTCTGACTTTCAAATAAATAAATAAATCTTTAAAAAAATAAATCAAGCTAGCAAAATCTTTAAATTTTTTTTAAATAAAATAAATAGGGGCCAGTGCTGTGGCATAGTGGGTAAAGCCACCACCTGCAGTGCTGACATCCCATATGGGCATTGATTAAAATCCCAGCTGCTCCACTTCCAATCCAGCACTCTGCTATGGCCTGGGAAAGCAGTAGAAGATGGCCAAAATACTTGGGCCCCCTGCACCCACGTGGGAGACCCAGAAGAAGCTCCTGGATCCTGGCTTTGGATCGGCCCAGCTCCGGCCATTGCAGCCAACTGGGGAGTGAACCAGCAGATGGAAGACCTTTCTCTCTGTCTCTCTCTGTGTCTGTAACTCTGCCTCTCAAATAAATAAAAATAAAATCTTTAAAAAAAAAAGACTAAAAAACATGGTCAGCCTTGTGGCATAGCAGGTAAAGGCACCACTTGGAAAGCAGGCTTCCTATATAGGCACCAATTGGAGTCCTGGTTACTCCACTTTCCATCCACTCCCTGCTAATGGCCTGGGAAAGCAGCAGAAGATGGCCCACGTGCTTAGGCCCCTGTCACCTATGCAGGAGACCTGAATGAAGCTCCTGGCTTCAGCCTGACCCACCATTAGCCATTGCAGCAATCTGGGGAGTAAAGCAGCTAACAGAAGATCTCCCTCTCTCTTTCTTCCTCTCTCTGTCTCTGTCTCTCCCTCCCTCTCTCTCTCTCTGTAATGCTGCCTTTCAAATAAATAAATAAATAACAAAATATTTTTTTCAAAAAGAAGACTAAAAAACAATTTAAAAATAGCTACATTAATATGTATAGAGACAGGCAACATAGAGACATATGGAACAAGACATCAAAAACTCAAAACTGGGTTGGCAGGCATTGTATGTCACAGTGGGGTTAAGCCACCAGTTGGGGTGCCAGTATCACATATCAGAGTACCTAGGATCCAATCCCCCCTCTGCTTCCTATACAGCTTCCTGCTGATGTTCCTGGGAAGCAGCAGATGGTAACCAAGTGCTTGGGCTCCTACCACCCATGTGGGAGACTCATATGGAGTTCCTAGCTCCTGGTTTCGCCCTGGCCTAACCCCAACTGATACAGACATTAGAGAGTGAACCAGTGGATGAAAGATTCACTCTGCCTCTCCTCTGTCACTCTGCCTTTTAAGTAAACAAATAAATACCTGCTATAAAAATTTCAAAATATGGAGGCTGGCGCTGTGGCGCAGTGGGTTAACGTCCTGGCCTAAAGCGCCGGAATCCCATATGGGCACTGGTTCAAGATCCGGCTGCTCCACTTCTGATCCAGATCTTTGCTATGGCCTGAGAAAGCAGGAGAAGATGGCCCAAGTCCTTGGGCCCCTGCATTCACATGGGAGACCTGGAAGAAGCTCCTGGCCCCTGGCTTCAGATCGGCGCAACTCCGGCTGTTGCAGCCATCTGGGGAGTGAACCAGTAGATGGAAGACCTCTCTCTCTGTCTCTACTTCTTTCTCTGTGTGTAACTCTGACTTTCAAATAAATAAATAAATCTTTTTTAAAAATTTCAAAATACAAGAAGGAATGGACTACAAGTAGAGTTCTTTTCATTGCTTTGCTCTAACTCTTTATTAAAATGCTTAGAACACAAACTGGCATTCTTTTATAAGTGACTGCTTCACTTTTCCTGGAACAGGACATATATGTACTCCGATAAAACAGAATGAAAAGTCTGAATGATGGGAGTTCCTATACAAGGCTCTTATCCTCTCTTTTTTTAAAATATTTATTTATTCATTTGAAAGCCAGAGCCAGAGAGAGAGAGAGAGAGAGAGAGAGAGAGAGAGAGAGAAAGACCCCTCCATCAGCTGGTTTATTTGCCAAATGGGTGTACCAGCCAGGGCAGGGCCTAGCCAAAGAAGGAGCCAGGAGCTTCTTCCAGGTCTCCCATGTGGGTACAGGGGTCCAAGGACTTGGGCCATCTTCTGTTGCCTTCCCAGGTTAGCAGGGAACTGGATGGAAAGTGAAGCAGTCAGAAGTCGAACAGTGGCCATATGGGATGCCAGCATCACAGGTGGTAGCTTAACCCACTTTACCACAACGCCAGCCCCTATCATCTTGGTTTTAAGCTCTCATTCTAGGAATACTGTTTTGTTGGGTCCATGTCAGTGTACATTTATACAAACCCACAGAATACATACTTCCAAGAGTGAACCCCAACATGGGGTGGGTAAGAAAAAAAAAGAGTGCACCTCTCCTTCAACTATGGACTTCTGCTGACTGCACAGGTTCAATTGTGATAAACAGACTACTCTCCTGAGGAATGTGGCTAGTGGAAGAATTTATACATGTGTGGCAGCAGGGGATGCATGGGAAATCTCGGGACTTTCCACTCAGTTTTGCTGTCAACCTAAAGGTACTTTGAAAAATAAAACTTATTGCAATTTCAAAAACAACAACAAAAAAGAAATAGACTGGAAATTTACTTGACTTTTCAAGATCCTCTCTCTCTGGAGGCCAAAGTAAATCACTTTTACAAAGAACTGCCCTATTGAGAACCCATAGTTTTCTATTTTACTGCAGAGTGATTAAAGGAAAAAGAGGAAAAACAAAAACAAAAAAACTAACAATGAAGGAATCATACTCCTTATGTCTCTGGATAGAGAAGTAGAGGTAACCATCAGCCAAAGGAAATAAAAAGTGCACGAGTTAAATACCTAGTTCATCACCATTAGCTATATTTGCTCAGTTAAGGCTTTAATCCCTTCCAAACCAACAACTGTATCTTAATCCAGCTATGCTTGCTAGTAAATGAAATACATGCCTTCGCCTACAGTGCCAGCATCCCATAAAGGTGTGGTTGAGTCCTGGCTGCTCCATTTCCAATCCGGCTCTCTGCTATGGCCTGGGAAAGCAGAAGAGGATGGCCCAGATGCTTGGGTCCCTATATCCACACGGGAGACCCAGAGGAAGCTCCTGGCTCCTGGCCTCAGATCAGTGCAGCTCCAGACATGCAGCCAATTGGGGAGTGAACCAGTAGATGGAAGACCTCTCTCTCTCTCTCTGCCTCTCCTCTCTGTGTAACTCTGACTTTCAAATAAATAAATAAAATCTTTAAAAAGAAAAAAAATTAAGCCCAACTTTGGATTCCATGAGGCAAGAAAGATCTTCACAGCCCGCCAGAAAGACAACCTATTCCCTCCTCGGCGGTAATTTTTCTGATATGCTTGCACATGCCTGTCAACATCAAAAGTTGTAAAAATCATTTCAGTAGTTGTCAGCTCTTCTGATGATATATGTAGTATTGGGAAATGTTGATGCAGTTAGTCATCCTTGAGCATATGAAGAAGAGTGATTTTGTCCCCATTGTCCAAACCCAATAATACAAGCTTTCCAGGTTTCTTGTAGAGTCCAGGAGCTAGATCACTGCAGATCCACTCAAAGATGAATGACATTACGCATGCTTACTACAGCCTGAGGGGCTCAGCTGGCGGTGGTAGGCAGCTTGGATCTTCATTCAGGAAACACAGGAAGCAGCAACCGGGACCACCGGCCAGATCAAGTGCTTAATTCTTTATGGGCATCTCCTTTCCCTTTCTTTCTTTTTCTATCTTTATAACCAATGTTCAGTTACTATTCTTTCAAAATAGAGCCTGTTACAACCACAAGATGATGTTTGGGAGCTTCATGGTAACTACAAAACAAAAATCTACAACAGACCAATCAAAAATAATAAACACGGAATCAAAACAGAACAGATGACTAAAGAAAATGACTTAACAACAAACGAAGATTTTAAGACAAGGAGAAAGAAAAAAGAGAAAAACTAAATAAAACTAGAAAACAAGTACAAAATGGCGGTAGTAACTCCTTACCTATCAGTAATTACCTTAAATATAAGTAGGGCTGGTGCCACAGCTCACTAGGCTAATTCTCCACCTGTGGTGCCAGCACCCCGGGTTCTAGTCCCAGTCGGGGCGCTGGATTTTTCTCCCGGCTCTCTGCTGTGGCCCGGGAAGGCAGTGGAGGTTGGCCCAAGTGCTTGGGCCCTGCACCTGCATGGGAAACCAGGAGGAAGCACCTAGCTCCTGGCTTTGGATTGGTGCAGTGCACCAGCTGCAGCGGCCATTTGGGGGTGAACCAATGGAAGGAAGACCTTTCTCTCTGTCTCTCTCTTTCTCACTGTCTAGCTCTGCTGTCAAAAAATTAAAAAATTATAGTATATAAATAGATTAAATTAAATTAAATTCTTCAATTAAAAGATAGAAATTGACCAATTGAATTCAAAATACAATATCCAACTATACACCATTTACAAGAAACCCAATTCACTTCTGAAGATACAAAAAGACTGAAAAGGATCAAACAACATATTACATGCATGGGGATGGCATTGTGCCACAGTGAGTTAAGTTGCCACTTATAATACCAGCATCCCATATCAGCTTGCCTGTCCAAAGTTCAGCCTGGGCTTCTGACCTAGCTGTTTGCTAATGTACCTGGGAAGGAAACAGAAGATAGCCCTGCCACTCAGCAGGGAGATCAGGATGTAATTACTGGCTCCTACCTTCAGCCTGGTCCAGGCCTGGCTATTACGTCTGTCTATCTGTCTGTCTCTCTCTCTCTCTCACTCCAGCTCTTTCAAATAAACAAATTTTTTAAAAAGATAGTTCCTGAAAATGGAACACAAAAGAAAATAAATATAAAGAAGATTTTAAACCAAAAGCAGTAAGAAGAGATAAAGGTCATTAAATAACAACAAAAGATTCAATACAGCAAGAGGAAATAACAATTTTAAGTATATATGTATATAATATCAGAGCACCCAACTACAAAAAGCAAATATTCATAGACCTGAAGAGAGAAATGGGCGCTAACACAATAATAGTAGGGAACCATAAAACTCCCTTTCTGAAACAGATCATCCAGGCAGTCAACAAAGAAGCAGCAATTAAAAATATATCCTAAGGGCCAGTATTGTGGCATAGCAAGTTAAGCCGCCACTTTCAACATAGGCACCCCATATCAGAGCGCCAGTTCTAGTCCCAGCTGCCCTGCTTCTGATCCAGCTTCCTGATAGTGTGCCTAGAAAGGCAGCAGAAAGTGGCCCAAGTGCTTGGGGCCCTGCTACCCACGTGGGACTCTGGACTAATTGTACATTGGATGTAATAGAGCATTACATCCAATGCTACAGAATATACATTTTCCCCAATAGCACATGGAACATTCTCCAAGATAAATCATATGGTAGGTCACAAAGTGAATCTCAACAATTTTTTAAAAACAGAAGTCATACTGAGTATCTTTTCTGACCACAATATAATAAAACTAGAAATCAATAACAAGAAAAATTGGAACTAAATTAATCCATGGAAACTAATGAATCACAGAAAAAACAAGAAGGAAATTAAAAAATTTTTGAAACAAATTAAAATGGAAACACAACAAACTAAAACTTACAGATACTTGAGGCCAGCTCTGTGGCATAGTGGGTAAAGCAGCTGTCTACAGTGCCGGCATCCAATATGATTCAACTCCCAGCTGCTTCAATTCTGTTCCAGCTCTCTGCTGTGGCCTTGGAAAGCAGTGGAAGATGGCCCAAGTCCTTGGGTCCCTGTACCCACATGGGAGACCCAGAGGAGGCTCCTAGCTCCTTGCTTCTTATCAGCCCAACTCTGGCCATTGTGGCCATTTGGGGAGTGAACCAGAGTATGCAAGACTTACCTCTCTCTCTGCCTCTGCCTCTCTGTAACTCTGCCTTTCAAATAAATAAAATTTTAAAAAAACTTATGAATACAGCAAGAGTAATACTAAGAGGAAGCTTTATAGCACTCTATGCTTAAGTTGCAAAAGCAGAAATATCTCAAGCACACAAGTTAACACTGTTCCTCAAGGAATTAGAAAATAAAAATAAACCTCAAAGTTAAGAAAAGTTAAGAAATAATAAAACTCAGAGCAGAAATAAATGGAACAGAAACCAAACATACACACACACACGTTAATGAAATAAAATGCTAACTCTATGAAAAGATAGCCAAAACTGACAAACCCTTAATTAATTAAGAAAAAAAGACTCAAATAAATAAAATCAAACATGAAAAAGGAGACATTACAACTGACAACACAGAAACACAAAGAATTATTAGAGATTATTATGAAAGAAATGGATAATTTCCTGGATACACATACCTTACCGAGATTGAATCATGAAAAAAAAGAATACTGAAATAAACAATAATGAGTAGTGAAACTGAATCAATAATAAAAGCTCTTCTATCAAAGAAAATCCCAGGACCACATGACTTCACTGCTGAATTCTAACAAACATTTAAAGAATTAACACCAATTATTAAATGATTCCAAAAATTAGAAGAGGAGAGAATTCTTATCAACTCATTTTATGGGGTCAGCATTGCAAGAAACCAGACAATGATAGAACATAAAAACAAATCTATAGAATATCTTTGATGAACACAGATCCAAAAATCTTCAACAAAATGCTATCAAACCAAATCTAACAACACATTAAGAAGATTTTTCACTAAGATCAAGTGGGATTCATCCCAGGAATGCAAGGGTGGTTTGCATATGTCATACGATCACATGATCATCTCAATAAATGCAAGAAACGTATTTGATAAAACTCATCATACATTCATGATTAACCTCTGCAAATTAAATATAGAAGGCATCGTGGCAAAACGGATCCGGCATCCCATGTTGGAGTGCTGGTTCAAGTCCTAGCTGCTCTACTTCTGATTCAGCTCCCTAATAATGCACATGGAAAAGCAGCAGAGGATGATCTAAGTATTTGGGTCCCTGTCACCTGCATGGGAGACCGATGAAGTTCCTGACTCCTGGATTTGGCCTGGTCCAGACCCAGCCATTGTTGTCATGTGGGGAGTGATCCAGCAGATGGAAGATCTATTTCTCTCTTTGCCTCTCCCTTTCTCTCTGTCATTCTACCTACCAACTAAATAAAATAAACCTTACATTTAAAAAAAAAAGCACATATAGAAGGAATGAACTTCAACATAATAAAGATCATATGTAGCATGCCAATAGCTAACATTCTACTGAATGGAGAAAAGATAAAGGCTTTTTCTCTAAAATCTTGAACAAGATAAGGATGCCCATTTTCACCACTTTTATTCAACATAGAACTCTAAATCCTAACCAGAGTAATCAGGCAACAGAAAGAAATAAAGGACATACAAATCTGAAAAGAGGAGGTTGATAATTCATAGGTGACATGACCTGGTACATAGAAAATCCCAAAGTCTCCACAAAACCACTATTAAAAATAATAAAGGAATTAAGCAAAATTCCAGGATACAAACTCAACATACAAAAGTCAGTAACGTTATAATGCAATCATAGTAAATTGAAAAAATCAAGAAAGCAATTTCATATGCAATAGCTACAAAGAAAATAAAATACTTAAAAATGAATTTAAACAAAGAGGTAAAAGATTTCTACAATGAAAACAGCAGAACACTGATAAAAGAAATTGAAGAGGACACAAAGAAATGGAAACATATCTTGTATTCATGGATTAATCATAATTAATTCATGGAATAATCCACATCACTGAAATGCCTGTACTATGCAAAGTGATTTGTAAATTCAATGTAATCTCTATCAAAATACAATTGGCATTTTTCATAGACCTAGAAAAAAGGCTACTAAAACTTCTATGGGACCACAAAAGACCCCAAATATCCAAAGCAATCTTAAGCCCAAAGGACAAAGCAGGAAGCTTTACACTATCTGTCTTTAAAATATATTACAAAACTAAAAAAATTTAAACAGCATGGTATTGACATAAAAACAGACACAAAGACCAATGGAACAAAAGAGAGACCCTAGAAATAAATCCATGCATCTACAGCCAACTGATCTTTGATAAATGCTAAGAACACATATTACAAAAAGCTCACTCTTTTCCCTAAGTGATACTGGGAAACTGCATACCCTCATGCAGAAGAATAAAATGACCCCTATGTCTCATCATATACAAAACTCAACTCAAAGAGCATTAAAAATCTAAATGTTGGGGCCATTGCTGTGGCATAGTAAGCTAAGTATCCGCCTGTAGCACTAGCATCCCATATGGGCACCGGTTCTAATTCCAGCTGCTACATTTCCAATCCAGCTCTCTGCTATGGCCTGGGAAAGCAGAAGAAGATGGCCCAAGTGCTTGGGCCCCTGCACCCATATGGAGGACCCAAGGAAGCTTCTGGCTTCTGGCTTCAGATTGGCCCAGCTCCAACCATTGCAGTCATTTGGGGAGTGAACCAGAGGATGGAAGACCTTTCTCTCTGTCTCTCCCTTTCATTGCACTCTATCAAGTAAATAAATAATAATAATAAATCTAAATGTAATATTTGAAACTTTGAAATTACAATAAGAAAACTTAGTGGGGGGTGTCCTTCAAGACATTAGGATAGGCAAGGATTGTTTTTGGATCATACCACAAAAGTATAGGAGACAAAAGCGACAATAGATAAATGGGAGTTCATCAAACTCAAGAGCATCTGTAAGGGGCTGGCACTGTTGTGCAGCAGATTAAAGTCCTGGCCTGAAGTGCCAGCATCTCATATGGGCACCGGTTCTAGACCGGCTGTTCCACTTCCGATCCAGCTCTCTACTATGGCCTGGGAAAGCAGTAGAAGATGGGCCAAGTGCTTGGGCCCTGCACCCATGTGGGAAGCCTGGAAGAAGCTTCTGGCTCCTGGATTCAGATCGGCGCAGTTCCAGCCATTATAGCCATCTGGGGAATGAACCAGCAGATGGAAGACCTCTTTCTCTGTCTCTATCTCTCTCTGTAAATCTGCCTTTCAAATAAATAAATCTTTTAAAAAATGAAATCATTCTGTCAAAGAGACATCTACACTCCTGATTACCCCAGCACTATTCACAATAGCCAAGAAATGGCAACTAAATGTTCATTGGTTCATGTCCCAGCTCTTCTAAGCCAGTGTCTTGCTAATGTGCACCCTGGAAGGCAACAGATAATGGCTCAAGTACTTGGGCCCCTGCCAGCCATGGGGAAGATCCAGAATGAGTTGCTAACTCCTAGCTTTGGCCTGGCTAAGCTCCAGCTATTGCATGCATTTGGCATTTGGAGAGTGAATCAGCAGATGGAAGATTTCTCCCTGACTCTGTCTAATGCTCTCTGCCTAACATGAAATTTAATAAATAATTTTTAAAATGATGAATGTTATCATTTGCAACAATACAAAGGAAACTGGAGTTCATTGTGTAAGTGAAAGAAGCCAATCACAGAAAGACAAGTGCTACATGATCGCACTCATATTGGAAATCTGAAAAAGTTTATCTCATAGAAGCTGTCAGGCCAAAGGTGGTTCCCAAAGGCTGGGGAGCACAGTAGGGAAGGAGGACTGGGAAATGTTTGATTAGTGAGCATTTGGTTAGAGTTAGATAACAGGGAGAAGTCCTGGGGCTCTACTGCCCACTAGGATGATAATATACTATATATTCCTCTCTTAAAAACTAGAATCAAATCTCTGTTTCTCTCTCTGTCTCTGTCTCTCTCTTTCTCCTCTCCTATCACTCTGCCTTTAAAACAAATTTTTTTTTTTTGACAGGCAGAGTGGACAGTGAGAGAGAGAGACAGACAGAAAGGTCTTCCTTTTGCCGTTGGTTCACCCTCCAATGGCCGCCGCGGCCGGCGCACCGCGCTCATCCGATGGCAGGAGCCAGGTGCTAGGTGCTTTTCCTGGTCTCCCATGGGTGCAGGGCTCAAGCACTTGGGCCATCCTCCACTGCACTCCCGGGCCACAGCAGAGGGCTGGCCTGGAAGAGGGGCAACCGGGACAGAATCCGGCGCCCCGACCAGGACTAGAACCCGGTGTGCCGGCGCCGCAAGGCGGAGGATTAGCCTGTTGAGCCACGGCGCCGGCTAAAACAAAATTTTTAAAAACTAGAATAAAACATTTTGAATCTTTTCACCATAAGAAATATTAGATGAAGATGGACACTGTGGTACAGCAGATTAAGTCGCCACTTGGGATGCCCAAATCCCATATCAAGTGTCTGGTTCGAGTCCTGACTCCTCTACTCTGATCCAGGTTCTTACTAATGCACCTGAGAAGGCAGCAGATGACGGCTCAAGTACTTGGGATCCTGCCACCCAGGTAGGAGTCCTGGATGGAGTTCCTAGCTTTTGTCTTTGCCCTGGCCTAGCCCTGGCAAGCATTTGGGTGTGAATCAACAGATGGAAAATGTGTGTGTGTGTGTGTGTGTTTCAAATAAAAATTAAAATTTAAAAATTATTTTTAAAAATGTGCAATGGCCCTAAAGCATTATTTCTCAAAGACACAGGGACTGGCATTGTAGCATAATAGGTTAAGTTGCTGCCTATAGTGCAGGCACCCCATATGGGCACTTGTTTGAGTCCCAGTTTCTCCACTTTTGATCGAGCTTTCTGTTAATGCACCTGGGAAAGCAGCAGAAGATGGCTGAAGTCCTTAGGCCCCTGCACCCACATGCGAGACCTGGGTAAAAATCCTAGCACATGGTTTCAGCCTGGAGTGAACCAGAGATTGGAGCAGAAGGACATGAACCAGTGCCCATATGGGATATCAATGCCAGGGTTCCAGGAAGCAGCTTTACCCACTATGCCACGATGCTGGCCCCTACTCTGCACTTCTAATCCAGCTTCCTGCTAATGCACCTAGCAGGCAGCATATTATGATCCAAGTACTTGGGTTCCTGCTACCCAAGTGGGAGACATGGATGGAGTTCCTGGCTCCTGACTTTGACCTGGCCCAAGCCCAGCTGTTGTGGGCATTTGGAAAGTGAACAAGCATATGAAAGATCTCTCGATCTCTCTCTCTCTCTCTCTCTCTCTCTCTCTCTCCCCCCCTTATTCAAATAAATAAATCTTTTTAAAAAGACATACAAATGACCAGCAGGTATATGAAGAAATTCTTAAAATCACTAACCATAGCCGGTGCCGTGGCTCAATAGGCTAATCCTCCATCTGTGGCGCCGGCACACTGGGTTCTAGTCCTGGTCAGAGCGCCAGATTCTGTCCCACTTGCTCCTCTTCAAATCCAGCTCTCTGCTGTGGCCCGGGAGTGCAGTGGAGGATGGCCCAAGTCCTTGGGCCCTGCACCCTCATGGGAGACCAGGAGAGGCACCTGGTTCCTAGATCAGCAGGGTGCATTGGCCACAGCGCACTGGCCACAGCGGCTGCTGGGGGGTGAACCAACGGAAAAAGGAAGACCTTTCTCTCTGTCTCTCTCTCTCTCTCTCACTGTCCACTCTGCCTGTCAAAATAAAAAAAAAAATCACTTACCATTAGATAAATGCAACTCAAAACCACAATGAGATATCACCTCACTCCAGTTAGAATGGCCATTACCAGAAAGAGAAAGAAAACAAATATCAATGAAGATATGGAGAAAAGTGGATCTTTACATAACTGACAATACTTTTTATATATTTTCTTCTCCTTCCTTCCTTTTTTTTTTTAATAGTAGCTATAAAAACTGTTGGTGTAAATTAGTATTGCCATTATGGAAAATAGTACAGATGGTCCTTAAAGAATTAAAAATAGAACTACCATATGATCCATTAATTCCACTGCTGGAAATATCCAAAGGAATGAAATCAGTATGTTGAAAAGACATCTGTACTTCTATACTTACTACAGCACTATTCACAGTAGCCAAGAAATGGAATTATCCAAAGTATTCATCAACTCACAAATGGATAAAGAAAATATGGTACACATCACACACACACACACACACACACACACACACACAGAGGGGAATACTATTCAAACAAAGAAGGATGAAATAATGGGGGCAGGGGGCTGGCGCCGTGGCTCACTTGGTTAATCCTCCGCCTGCAGCGCCAGCATCCCATATGGACACCCGTTCTAGTCTTGATTGCTCCTCTTCCAGTCCAGCTCTCTGCTGTGGCCCGAGAAGGCAGTGGAGGATGGTCTAAGTTCTTGGGCCCCTGCACCCTCGAGGGAGACTAGAAAGAAGCACCTGGCTCCTGGCTTTGGATTGGCGCAGCGCTGGCTGTAGCAGCCATTGGGGGTGGTGGTGAATCAACGGAGGGAAGACCTTTATCTCTCTCTCTCTCTCTCTCTCTCTAACTCTACCTTTCAAATAAATAAATAAAAATATTTTAAAAAAATAATGGGGGCAGGATTTGAGGCACAGTATTAGTTGCCACTTAGGAAGCCCACATTCCATAGAGTGCCTAGTTCAAGTCCCAGCTACCTTGCTTCCAATCCAATTTCCTATCAATGCACATCCTGGGAGCAGATGATAGCTCAAGTACTTGAGTACCTGCCACTTACCTGGCTTTGACCTGACCCCAGCTCCTGCTGCAGGCATTTGGGGAATAAATAACTTTTTTTTTTTTTTGAAAAAAAAAAAAAATGAAACGCTTTCATTTGTGAAAACATGGATAGTCCCAGAGGACATTATGCTAAGAGAAATAAGCCAGTCACTGATAGATAAGTGCCACATAGTCTCACTTATAGGTAGAATCTAAAAAAGTTGATCACGTAGAAGCTGAGGGTAGAACAGTAGTTCCCGCTGAAGGAGTTAAAGAAACAGAAAACCAAATTTAAGAGGGGTGCTGTTGAAGGAGTTAAAGAAACAGAACAGTAGTTCCCGGAGGCTAGGAAGGGTAAAGGAGAAGCAGTGATGAGAAAATGCTAGTCAACAGATAGACCAAGTTACAGTTAGATAGGAAAAGGAAGATCTGGTGTCCCACTGCACACTAGCCAGGAACCAGGATCTTCTTCCAGGTCTCCCACAGGGATGGAGGGGTCCAGGCACTTGGGCCATCTGCTGCTGCTTTCCCAGATGTATTAGCAGGGAGCTGGATTTGAAGTGGAGCATCTGGGACTTGAACAGGCACCCAGATGGCATGATGGCACTACAGGTAGTGGCTTCACCCACTATACCACAGTGCCGGCCCCATTTGCTTTCCTTCATATAGGAGTTTAGGTGTACGGCTTCGCCATGTTTCCCTGCCAACTCTGTATGTATCTAAAATTGTCCAGAGCTGTCTGAGAATGGGAAGTTATTCTTCCTTGATGTTGTTTTGAAACAGTTTCTTTTTCAAACTTTCTCAAGTGGTTTTGGCAGCTGGAGATGTAAGTCACACCTGGGAAAGACCGCAGTAGTGAGAAGGAGCAAAGCAGGATGCTGGGGAGCTGAGATTCTGTGGACAGCAGGTTTACTCACGGAGGACTCTCCAAACATTCTCCCCAAGGCTGCCTACCTGGTTTGTGTCACAACCCCACATTTCTTCAGCTCTTCACCCACACTAATTCACTCAGGGATCCACAACCTTTGTTTTGTTTTTTTAAAGACTTACTTATTTGACAGAGTTACAGAAAGAGAGGGAAAGAGAGAGATATTTTCTATCTCCTCACTCACTCCTCAGATGGTCACAACAGCCAGGGTTGAGCCAGGCCAAAGCCAGGAGCTCCTTCCGGGTCACATGGGTGGCAGGGGCCCAAGGACTTGGGCCATCTTCTGCTGTTTTCCCAGGCCATAGCAGAGAGCTGGATTGCAAGTGCAGCAGCCAGGACTTGAACCAGCAGTGCAGGTGGAGTGTTAATCTGGTATACTGCACCAATGGCCCCTCCATACATTTTTTGAAGTAACCTCATACATGGATCATTTCTGCTTTAATTTGTTAAATAATGTTTTCACACTCCTA
This sequence comes from Sylvilagus floridanus, assembly GCA_949820135.1. Lineage (NCBI taxonomy): Eukaryota > Metazoa > Chordata > Mammalia > Lagomorpha > Leporidae > Sylvilagus > Sylvilagus floridanus. Next base: position 26,499,741 of record OX463241.1, on the reverse strand, counting down.
ATTCTTTTAGCACCTAAATAAGAGAAACAACTTAAGCTCATATCAAATCAACTTGCTTCAGTCTAAAGCCCCACATGCCAGCTTCATGGCTAACCTCTGAACTCCTTACCTATTTGTCAGTTCATGTCTTAGTTCGATTTATGCTGCTAATACAGTATGCCAGACGGGGTCACTTACAATGTGGTTGGCTACAGTTCTGGAGCCTAGAGAGCCTGAGATGGAGGGGGTTGCACCAGATGAAGGCCTTTTTGCCGGGTCCTCCTATAGCAGAGTAGCAAAGAAGAGCTGCAACCTGAAAGCTTAAGCCCCTGTTGAACCAGCATTAATCCACACCAGGGTCTCTGCCCTCGTGATCTCGTATCCTGTGGTGAGGCCCAATGCCCCACGATGCTGCGACCAGACAGCTTCCAACATGTGTCCTTTGGGGACCTGTCCAGACAATAAGAGTTCTTAGGCTTCCTTTTGACCTGCTTTGCCAGGGACTTTACAGAAGGCACAGTAAAGGCCAGTGTCTGTCGTCCTGAGTCTCTGAAGTAAAGCAGCTAATGTTTGCTTGCATGTTCATGGGACACTTTGAACCTCCACGTCATGTGGCAGACAGCTGAGATGTGAACTTGGGCTGTGTCATGGGAAGGGGGCTAGCACTGTGGCACAGTGACTGCCTACATGCCACCATACCATATGAGCTCTGGTTCAAATCCCGGCTGCTCTATTTGAGATCCAGCTCCCTGCAAATGCTCCCAGGAAAACAGCCCCCCACATAGGACAATGGATGGAGTTTCAGGCTTCTGGCTTCAGCTTAGCCCAGCCCCAGCCACCCAGCCACCTGGGGAGTGAACGACTAGATAGAAGATCTCTCCTTCTCTCTCTCTTTGCCTCTCCAACTTTGCCTTTCAAATAAAATAAGATAAATCTTTCTTTTAAAATTTTCATTGAAATATATATTATGGAAAAAAATGCATTGATCTCAAATTTTTTGCACCAAAATAATTTTTAATTCTATTTTCCACTAACATTTTGAAGTATATATTAGAACACACTATTTAGTTTCCTATGGCTTCTGTGAAAAACTGTCACAAACTTGGTGACTTAACACAGACATTTATTCTCTCACAGTTCTGAAGGCAAGAAGTCCAACATCAGGATTACTGGGCCAAAATCTGGGTGTGGGCAAGGCCACGGCTCCTGCAGAGGTGGCTGGGGTGAGTGGGGAGCATCCATTCCTGCCTCTTCCAGCTTCAGGTTGCTGCCAACGTTCTTTTGCTACTCCAAAGGCATCATTAAGTCTATCCCTTGCTCTGTCTTCATATCCCCGTATTTCTCTCTTACAGGGAAACACCCACTGCGTTCAGGCCCACTCACATCATCCAGGATCAGCTCCTCATCCCAAAGTCCTTAACTTAATTACATCCGTGATCACCCCCGCCCCCCCAACACACACACTTCTTTTTGCCATATAAAGGAACATAAGTTCCAGAGATTTCTTAGGGTATGAATTTCTTGGGAGGGTACTTTTTTCTTCAGCCTACTGTTATCATTGGTATTTATATTACATTTTATAGTTTATTAATGCTTTCAGAAGCTTCAGATATTGCCTTATCATAACAACCCTATAAGGCAGTTAAGGCAAATATTCCCAAGTCTTCCAAATCTAGTATCACCAGTATCATCAAGCCATGTTGATAGCAACTATATTCCTCCCCAAACTCTAAAACCTCAGTCATCAGGCAATCCCATGCTGAGAAACCTTTTAACAAAATGCCTGACTAGTAATCCTCAAACTATTAATCATAAAAAGCCAGGAGAGACTGAAAACCTACCAGGAACTAGAGGAGGTTAAAGACGCAAGACAGCTCAACGCAATGCAGATCCTCATGGGATTCTGGAACAACAACAACGAATTTAGTGAGAAAAAAATGATAGAATTCAAATAAGGTCTGGAGTTCAGTTAGTACTAATACAGCAATGCTAGTTCCTAGTTGTGGCAGGTATATACCTTGGTAACATAAAATACCAATGATGAAGGAAACTGGGTGAGGGCTATATAAGAACTCTCCCTACAGTCTTTCTAAGTTTTTTTCTCATTCCCAAATTAATCTAAATTAAAAATCTTTTTAAAAAATATATCTATATAGGCAGGATGCTTCACTTAAGAAATAAAAATAATCAGATAATAATTTTAAAATTTCAACTATATACCGCAAATAAGAATTGTATTGAAAACTTAAGGTTATATAAAGGTTGAAAGTAAAAAGACAGAAAAAGAATGGTAACCAAATATAAACCAAGAGAAATCTGTGAGGCTACAATAATATCAGAGAAGATGTTTCAAAATCAAAAATCATTAGCAAAAAAAAGATTTATATATACATGGAGAGAGAGGGAGAGAGAACGGAGACAAATAATGAAAAGAAAAAAATCTTATAGAACAAGAGATTCATAATGAAAGATTTTAAGACATCTCTTGCAATAATTGATAAGGAAAAAAAATCACGCCAGCATCCCATATGGGTACTGGTTTGTGTCCTAGCGCTCTCACTCTTGCTCTCTCTTTCTAGCTCTGCCTTTCAAATAAATAAAATAATTTTTTAGAAAAAGGATATCTAGGGGGAAAAAGAGCTAAAACAAACATCATCCTTAATGGTTAAATGATGAAAGTCTTCTCTTTGAAATCCACAAGAAAACAGGGATTCCTGCTCTCATAACTTTGTCATTGTCATCAGTGTCTCGAAGCTCCTAATCAGTGGATACAGTAAGAGAAGGACATAAAAGCCACAAGCGATAGAAATAAATACATAAAAAAGATTAGCATGATTATAAACATCAGAATATCACAGAAAATCTAAAGAAAAACTAGTAGGTTTAATGAGAATAGCCAGATTTTCTTTTACTGCTTGCTCTTCTTTAATGATTTCTGTGACTACCTCATGGTTTAACCCATTGAAGTCTTCCTAGGTTTACCTGAAAGTAGAATGAATAAAGGCAAAACCTTGAGAAAAACAAACAAGAGGCACAGAATGGGGAAACAGAATGAAAAGTTCAGCAAATATACAGAGAATGTTTTAAAACCTCACCAGGAAATGAAATTGGAAAAAACAGAAGAGCACTTTTATCAAATGCCAGCTGACACCTGGCAGCCAAGCACCAGTCACAGACTTGGGGAGGATGAAGATTTGGGGCCTGAAAATTCGAGTCAGATGTCTTTAGAAACATCAGAAGAAAGCAGCAAACACAGAGAACTTGCCTAGGCCCTCAACGGAAATGCACCACCTCAGCAGACTGTGCACAAGGAGGGCTTTGATTTCCCTAGGAACCATCAGAAACAGCTGGGATGTGGCGACTGTTGCTTTCCAAGGCCCAAGCTGGGGCATCCTGAGAAGGCTTCCTATGTCTTGCAGTTCACAGGGTTTGTCTGAATGATGACAGCTGGGTACCACATCTCCCTCCACAGCATTCCACTTCCTTTCCCGGAAGTCTTCAGGGAGGAGGGGGAGGCTTGTCACTGGGATACTAGTTCCCCTTCTTTTGTTCAAGAATATACAAGTATTTGGAAGTCAAGTTTGCATAGACAGAAGTAGAATGGTGGCTGTCAGGAGTTGGAGGTAAGTGGAGATGGGGTTATTATTTAAGGGGTATGGAGTTTCAGTTTTGCAAGATAAAGAGTTCTGGCAAGAAATGGTGGTGGTGATGACTGTTTAATAATGTGAATATACCACTGAATTAAATGCTTAAAATGGTTAAGATCATACATTTTATGTTCTTTGTATTTTACAATTAAAGGTTGGAATGGGGGCTGGTGCTGTGGCACAGTGGGTTAACGCCCTGGCCTGCAATGCTGGCATCCCATATGGACACTGGTTCTAGTCCTGGCTGCTCCACTTCCAATCTAGCTCTCTGCTATGGCCTGGGAAAGCAGTGGAAGATGGCCCAAGTCCTTGGGCCCTTGCACCTGCAAGGAAGACCTGGAAGAAGCTCCTGGCTCCTGACTTTGGATCGACACAGCTCTTACCATTGTAGCCAGTTGGAAAGTGAACTAGCACAATGGAAGACCTCTCTCTCTCTGGCTCTACCTCTCTCTGTAACTCTATCTTTCAAATAAATAAATCATTTAAAAAAAAAGATTGGAATGGATGATGATATAGCCAATTAAGCCACCACTTGAGATGCCACAATTCCATATCAGAGTGACAGTCTGAGTATCAGCTGCTCTGCTTCTGATCCAGCTTCCTGATCATGAATTTGGGAAGCAACAGATAACAGCTCAAGTGCCTGCATCCCTGCCACCCACATGGGAGAGGAGTTCTGGACCCCAGGATTCATCCTGGCCAAGATCTGGCTGTCGTGCCCATCTAGGGAGTGAACAAGTGTATAGAAGATCTCTCTGTGTGTGTTTCTCCCTCTTTTGCTCTCTGTTGCTCTGCCTTTTTTAAAAAATAGACAAATCTAAATATTGTCAGCCATCAAAATTCCAATCTCCCCACATGCATGAAAACAAAACTAAGGAAAGCAAATAAAACCACCTATGGCTAACAGCATAACTGGAAGAAAAAGAAAATTATAAACCTCATTTCACATATAAGCAAGTAAATATTAATCCAAACCCAGCAGATCCAACTGCAGGACAAGGTGAAGAAGAGAATCCAAGACCACACAGAAAAAAAATAGAAATCAGTAGGGGACCAGTAAGGATGGAAGACAGATAAAATCACCACCAGAAAGTGTTCCACCTTGAGTAGAGAAATGCTGAAGACAGGTCTGAGAACCCTGGCAGATGAAAGGAACTGAGGTATTAAAAAGAAGGGCATGAAAGAATTTGAGACTAGAAATAGCAATTTTAGGATGGTATTGTTTCTGGAGGTCAGAGGCACATCTTGAATGCTTGATGGTGAAGAGGAAGAAGGAATTGAACAGCGAGAATTAAGTCTCATAGAAATGAAAAAGAATCATAAAATCAGAAGACACCCAACCTGGTGCTTCAGGCCAAGAAACAGCTCTCTAGGGGCTGGTTCTGTGGCATAGTGGGTAAAGCCACCACATGCAGTGCCAGCATCCCATATGGGCACCAGTTCGGATCCCAGCTGCTCCACTTCTGATCCAGCTCTCTGCTGTGGCCTAGGAGAGCAGTCCAGAATGGTCCAAGTCCATGGGCCCCTGCTCCAACAAGGGAGACCGGGAGTAAGCTCCTGACTCCGGATCAGCACAGTTCCAACCATTGCGGCCAATTGGGGATTGAACCATTGGATGAAAGATCTCTCTCTCTCGCTCTCGCTCTGTAACTCTTTCAAATAAGTAAATCAAACGAAAGAAAGAAAGAAAGAGAAAGGGAGAGGGAGAAGGAGGGGGAGGAGGAGGGAGAGAGAAGGAGAAGGAGAGGGAGAGGGAGAGGGAGGGGGAAGGGGAGGGAGGGAGAGAGGGAGGGACAGAGAGAGAGAGGGAGGAAGCTCTCTAGGAGTACAGTGAGGTGAGGGGAGATGCACTTTCTTCTGCCAACACAAGAGGGTATGCTTGAGCTAACAAACCCTGGTTAAGCAAACTCCTGCCCTCTTTGGCCATTGCTAAAACTGGAACATAAAATGTTTAAAAGTGCACACAAAATGACAGGTTTATAATGTCACATATAGAAAACTAAAAATTAAAATACTTTAAAACATATCCATGAAATGAGAAAACTGAAACACAGCACTCCAGTGTAAATCAAATGCATTCAACATTTAATGACATGAAATAATGGTGATCAGAAAAACTCAGATCATAAATTAAAAAAGAACAAAAAGATTGGGGCCAGCACTGTGGTATAGTGGGTAAAGGTGCCGCCTGCAATACAGGTACTCTTATCCCATATGGGCACCGCTTAGAGTCCCCACTGCTCTTTTGATCCAGCTCCCTGCTAATGTGCCTAGGAAAGCAGTGGAGGATGGCCCCTGCACCCATGTGGGAGACCCAAATGAAGCTCCTGACACAGCCCTGTCCTGTGTGGCCATTTGGGGAGTGTCCCAGATGGAAGATGGATCCTCTTCCTCTCCTTCTCCCTCTCCCTCTCCCCTCCCTCTCTAACTCTTTCAAATGAAAGAAAAGAAAAATGAAGAAAAGAAAGAAGAAAGGAAGAAAGAAAGGGCACCAAACTGGAAAAAGAGAGAGAGAGAGAGAAAGAGAAAGTCAATATCAGGAAATAGCAAACTTTAAAAATCATAGGTAAAACAGATTAAATTATACAATGGTCTAAAGGGAATGAGATTTTATGTAAAATACAATAACTGGTATTAAGGAAAGGGATAAAAATAGTCAAGAAAATGAAAAAAATAAATAATGTAATAAAAAGAATCAGGAAAAACAAGTGGTAGATACAAGAGCAAAAAGATTCAACACATAGTGCAGTCCCTGAGGACAACTAAAATAATGGAACAGGTGTGATATTCCAAATTACACTAGCAGAAGTTTCTGGGAATAAAACCTGAGTCTATACATAGAAAGGCTCTTGAGTGAATCTAGGAAAATTGATTTGGAAGATCTAAGGAATGTTAGAAGCTCAGTTAGATTTGAGAGAAAAAAATCCTCAGGGCCTCAGGCAAAAGAAGACATTACAAAATATAATAATAAAAGTAACGACTGGAACAAAAACAGAATACTATGCATGGAAAGTAATTAAAAATGTAATTGTTTATTTAAGTCCCAGCGCTAGTTCTGCCACCTCTCCAGGAACTCCTGATTCTTTTTAATGAGGGGGTAAAGGCAAAAGGACTGGAAAAGCACCCGCGGGCCTCGAACCACCAACGAGTTGGTGACTAGATCTGATTCAGTAGACGAAGGAACCGCTGAGCTAAAGCCAGCCCAGAGGATGCTGTCAGATCACAGTGCTTTGACTCAGAGAGGCGCACGTCACAAACAGCACGAGACAGACGTCATAGAGGGCAAACCAGGAACTGGTTACTCCGGGACCGCCCCGCCTCCGCAAGGTTGACGCGTGACCACCCAGGGAGCCGCAGCAGCGACTCTGCCCCCGTCCTCCCCCGGGGCTGTTCTGCAGCAGCACCCAACCCACCCCACCCCACGTTTCTGCACGTCCCTGCAGCTCGCCTCTGCACCGCCCCGCCCACCCGCAGAGCAATTCCGAAGGGTCACCTGACTAACTCGATGTCCAAAGCCAGTGCAGATCCCAGGAGGGGTAGAATCTTAACAAATACGTATTTCAGACCTTACCTTGGAAGTTTGCTACTAAATCACAAACCCCTAAATGTTATATAGTTTTTTTTATTTCCTGTTAATACTTTTTATACGTATTCTTACGGACACTGTAAACAGGTAACCTCTCTTCCTAAAATTCCTTTCCTTCAAAAAAAAAAAATTCCTTTCCTTCCTGAATATGTCAGTGTGCCACTTTTCTCTACTCATATATGTAAACTACATGACATTTTTTTTCTTTTTGGGGGTATTTAGTCTTGGAGTTCTTCCCTGTCAGTACATGTTTGTACATAATGGCCCCATTATATCCTAGCATAAAAGTACTAGTATTATTTTAAATGTTTTACTATCAGAAACAAAGCTGTAGTAAACGTCCTTGTTTGTAAATGTACACACACACAAGTATGTTTTTAAGGTAAATGCTTGAGTAGAGGTTATGGGAGAAATTCTGGAAGCCCTGAGGGTACCATAAGGTGAGCCATAAGGATCATCTTTTGTTCCTAAGTACTTCAGATATCCCCTAAGAACATAACTCCTTCACATCTGAGACCCTGATGCCTTGCTCCATTAACATAGTAGTGCCTGTGACATGCTCGCCCTCTGAGCACTAGATTAACTCAAGTGGACTCTCAGAAGCACATTCCTCAACCAGAAGGCAAGTCTTCCATGCTTAGCTAGACTTCCAACGTCAAGAGCTTCTCTTCAGAGATTTTTAAATCATCTGGGACTGCTCCAGACTCCTGAATTTCCACCCCATCTCCTTCCATCCCTTTTCCAAGCTACCATTTTAAGCCCCTCCAAATAACTCATGACCTAGACTCAGATCACTTGCCAGTCCAGAGGGCTTTGAGAACCTGGAATTTAGAACTGCTTTTCAGTAATTGCTTCTCAGCCCTTTGGAAAAGATCAGCTATCGAACTGCTTTTCAGTACAGGTGGTCAGAGGTTGTACCATAGAGGGAGAGAAATCATTTGAAGCTAAACTGAATTAGATGACCTCCTAAAGAATGAAGACTGAATCATGGAAAAAACTGAAACCTGCTCCAGCTTGCCTTGAAAGGAGTGACAAGATGACCCAGTCAACTACAGCAGACTGCCCACGGAGCTCTAGTGCACATAATCCTGCCAAGGAAAACAATCCACTGGTGTCTCCGGGAGGTCAACACTCTTATCTAAAACATTGACCCATTACTCTCCCTGGTCTCTTAATAGAAAAAAGAAAAAAAAAAAAAACATTGACCCATGCCTTAACCCAACAGAAGGCACAGTCACAGTGTTCCCGGAGCAATATTCAGCATCAAAAATTAACCAGGAAAAGGGCATGTGTGGCAGCAAGGGAATTTTGTATGAAAATCCAAAGGTAAGAGTATGGTGCTTTGCACAATCCACAGTTGTTCAGATGCTAAAGAAAGGGGCGTGAAGAGCTAGACAGAGCAGAGGAAGAAAGTCAGTCACATGGTGGCAAGCTTATTAACCCAAATAGATCCTTTTTCAGGGTACAGAATCACTAGCAGTAGTTCCATTAGTCATCTGCTTAAAATGACTATTATTCTTTTCTGTGTTTGGCTGCTTTGTCCCCCCGCCGCCCACATTCCAGGTCCAGCACTTGGTCTAGGGTAGCAAAGATTTGGGGTTTGCTTTTCGTTAGCTAGTTCTGTGCCACCTCTCAAGTCAGACCATAGCTGGGAAGGCAGCATCATTCTCAAAGGTTCTCAACAGAGCAAAGGCGATTTTGCCCCCTTCACTCAGGAACATATATATATCTTTTTTATTGTCACAGCTGCAGAAGGAGGTGCTACTGGCATCTAGTGGGGACAGGCTAGAGATGATGCTAAACATCCTGTAACAAACAGTAGTGTCTCTATGACAAAGAACTATCCAGCCCCAATGTCAACAGTGCCAAAGTTCAGTAACTGTGCCTAGATCAACCACAGCTAGTGAAAGAAACACTAAGTTAAACTGAGCTCTGCTGTTCCAAAACAAGGAAGACCCAAGGAGACTGAAATTACAGAAATTGTTTTGTCCAAACTCCTCTGGACAGATACTGTATCAGAAGGAACTACAGTGCAAACTGGAGAAACCTAGTAAAACAAACAAACAAAAAACAGAGGGGGGGTGGTCAATGAAAGGGAAGAGGGGTCAGTGAAGGGAGCATAAAAGCTCTATCTGGAAATCCTCAGTGAGATAAAGGAAAACATACAAAGGGAAGATTTTGGAAATGTTCCCACCAAATGTGAAACAGGCCCACTCAATGCTATTTATTATACATGTTGAACAGCCCTGTGACCCAAGGGCTCCCACAATGAGGTTTTGAGTTTTTGTTGTTTTTTGTTGTTGTTTTCTTTTTTGCATCAAACAGGTTCTTCCAAGAGCCTGCTCACAAGGAAGACAAAAACAGAGAAATCCTCAGTAAAAGGAAACAAACAGTAGTTGAAACAGTCTACATCCAAAGAACAATGTTAAAAAACTCACCAGACACAAGCCACACCAAACACTCATCCCATTTAATTTCCTGTTACATGCTCTGAGGAGGCGAGAACATCAGGCTCCAAGGCAACAATGCTCTGAGATTCTAGCGCAGGCCCCCTCTATGTGACAGATTCATGCACACACATCCGCACACACCACTGACCCAGGCAGAAGTACACATGCATGCACAGGTGGCTGAAGAACCTCAGGGCAGGATGGGAGAAGGAAGGGCTTGTCAAGGATATCCCATCAACTGGAAAGTGGGGAGCCCGAGATCCCTTCTGCTGCAGGCTGAACATTAAGTCAAAATTAAAACAAAGGCAGAACACAGGATAAAGGTAGGATGCTCAGACAAGAAGGTGAATAGATGAAGATGCAGAGGCTTTTGGGAAAGCAGCCTCCGAGGGAAGGTGGGTTTTGTTTGTTTTGTTTTATTGGGAACTCAGACGGGCAGAGGTCCTGTGACTCCAGCGATAAACTGAGGCTCAAGGAATATGCCATAGCATTACCTCTGCATCCTGTGCCCTCTCCCAAGGTAGAGGGAAATCACAAATACCCACCCTTTAGCCCTCCCCACTGACACTCTTAAGGATTTCCCCCAGTACCCAAAAAGAAGTATTTCCCCTACCCCCAACACATACACACACAAAGTTAGGTCCAACATAGGCCAAAATTAGGCCAAGTATAGAAAGCGTCAGTAACTTTTCTTCGTGGAACCAAAACCAGAGAAGCCCATCACAGCTGCCATCTCATCATCCTCTTCAAATGTCAAGTCCTCCTCAGCCCTCCTTTTCTTCTCCTTCTGTTTCTCTTTCTTGTAGGCTTTAGCCTTTTCCTCCTGTGGGGGAAACCACTCAGACTCAGCTCAGACTCCTGAACTGTGTATTGTCAAAAGATACATGTACGTGTCAGGATTTCCTCTATATTTGGGAGAAAGTAGTTAGACAAAAGCATGTAACTAACTGACATTCTAGCATAAGCAGTACATGCCAAGAACTGTTCTGAGTACTTTATATATTTCACTTGGATCTCCAATATGGAGAAACTGAGGCCATATATAACTTGACAAGATTCATAGCCATTAAATGAAGAAACAGAATTCTGATCCTATCAGCCTGGTACCAGGGGCCTCTTGATGATTTTTATCAATTTAGTTAATCCACAGAAGAGACTAAGGCTATGCACACACGGGTATAGGAGACAACCAGGAAATCTCAGTGGGGACAGCGCTGGGCACAGCAGGTTAAGCCACCACCTGTGATGCCAGCATCCCCTATGGGCACTGATTCAAATCCTGGCTGCTCCACTGTGCATCCAGCTCCCAGTTAACGTGCCTGGGAAAGCAGCAGAAGATGGCACAAGTCCTTGTGCCCCTGCACCCACAGTGGAGACCCAGATGAAGCTCCTGGCTTTGGTCTGGCCCAGCCTTGGCTGTTACGGCCATTTGGGGAGTGAACCAGCATATGGAAGAGCTTTTCTCTCTCCTTTTCTAACTGTGCCTTTCAAATAAACAAATCAATCTTTAAAGAAAAAAAAAGAAAGATAAAGGAAGGGGCCAGTGCTGTGGCACAGGTTAATCCTCCACGTGAAGTGCCAGCATCCCATATGGGCACTGGTTCTAGTCCCGGCTGCTCCTCTTCCAATCCAGCTCTCTGCTATGGCCTGGGAAAGTAGAAGATGGGCCAAGCACTTGGGCCCCTGGACCCATGTGGGAGACCCAGAAGAAGCTCCTGGCTCCTGGCTCCGGATCAGCCCACCTCTGGCTGTGGCAGCCATTTAGGGAATGAACTAGCAGATGGAAGACCTTTCTCTGTGTCTTTCCCTCTCACTGTCTGTAACTCTGTCAAATAAATAAAATCTTAAAAAAAAAAAAAAAGAAAAAGAAAATCACCATACCTTCCTCTCAATTTTTTTGACTCTAAACTTTTTGTTTTCTTTTTTTATTTATTTGACAGAGTTAGACAGTGAGAGAGAGAAACAGAGAGAAAGGTCCTCCTTCCGTCGGTTCACACCCCAAATGGCCACTGTGGCTGGAGCCACTCCGATCCGAAACCAGGAGCCAGGTGCTTCTTCCTAGTCTCCCATGCGGTTACAGGGGCCCAAGCACTTGGGCCATCCTCCACTGCCCTCTCGGGCCACAGCAGAGAGCTGGACTGGAAGAGGAGCAACCGGGACTAGAACTGGCGCCCATATGGGATGCTGGTGCCACAGGTGGAGGATTAACCAAGTGAGCCATGGTGCCTGCTCTAAACTTTCTTAAAAAAACAAAAAGTCTTTCTAAAAAATTAAATGAAAGCATAATTATCCATAAAAGCAAGGCCCAGAGAGTCCAGGAAAAAGGGTAGGTTTGAAGTCATTTCCTTCAGATCATGAGAGACTCAAATAAAGACAATAAATGTTTCCCCTAATATTCAGAACATACAACTCTGGGGCTGGGGATGCAATGAGGAAGAGGCCTCCCATGAGTCATGATATAAAATTCAAAGCTGGGGCTGTACAGAAGTGCCTTACTTCTTCTCTGAGCTCCTTCATCCTTTCCTCAAAATCATAATCCTTCTGCTTCTCTTCCATCTTCTTCTTGTTGACCTCAAAACGTTTCTTCACCTGATCCAGTGTAGAACGTTCCACACGCATAGACATGCCCAGGTTTCGCTGATCTGGATGAGGTTCAAAATAAGAAGGCAAGGTCATTACAACATCCTCAGAGCCTCAAAAAGTCTTTTCCTAGCCTTTTAAAAACCTTTTCATAAAGCAAAAATAACCATGGCTGGGGTTGGAACTGTGGCACAATTAGTAAAGCCACAGCCTGCAATACTGGTATCTCATATGGGCGCAGCCAGTTCAAGTCCTGGTGGCTCCACTTCCGATCCAAATCTCTCCTCATGTGCCTGGGAAAAGCAGCAGCAGATGACTCATGTCCTTGAACCCTTTCCACCCACAGGGGTAACCTAGAAGGGGCTACTGGCTCCTGGCTTCAGCCTAGCCCAGGCCCTGGCTGTTGCAGCCATTTAGGCACTGAACCAGCAGATGGAAGATCTCTTTCTCCCTCTCCCCCATCTCTGTGCATGTCAAATAAAAAATAAATATTGAAAAAAATTAATAATAATGGCTGAAAAATACATAAAAAGCTCTTGGCCCCACGTGTCCTAGAAGCAGTAGCTCCAGATAACAAGATGGAAGTGGCTTCCAACTGCCCTTATCAAGCAGATGAGCATCAGTGGGGCCAGCCTGGCCCAGGGGAAGTACACAGAATGGGCTTATTGAGAGCCCAGAATCTCACCTGATGGTGATAATGAAGTAAAAGACAACCTGACCTAAAGCAACAGAAGAGTTCCCCAGGCATCAAAAAAAGACCCAGGGAAGAGTATTTGATGTAGCAGTTAAGACACTGTTTGGGACACCCACATCCCATACCAAAGTGCCCGGGTTTGAGCTGCAACTCTGTTCTCAATCCCAGCTTAATACTAACATACACCCTGAGAGAATACAAATGATGGCTTAACTGGTTGGGTCCCCACTATCCCCCAACTTGGGAGATCTAGATTGAGGTCTATGCTCCTGGCTTCAACCTGGCACATCTTCAGCTGTTGCAGGCATTTGAGATGACCACATTTGGGTAGTAAACCAGCAGATGAGAGATCTCTCTCTTCCTGCCTTTCAAATAAAAGTTTAAAACGAGGGCCAGCACTGTGGAGTAGCGGGTTAAACCATCATCTGCAGCACCAGCATCCTATATGGGTTCTGGTTCGAGTCCTGCCTGCTTTACTTCCAATCCAGCTGCCTGCTAATGCACCTGGGAAAGCAGTGGAAGATGGCCTGAGTGCTTGGGCCCCTGCACCCATATGGGAGACCCAGATGAAGCTCCTGGCTCTGGCCTGGCTGAGTCCCAGCTGATGTTACCATTTGGGAAGTGAACCAGTGGATGGAAGATCTCTTTCTCTCTCTGTCTCCCTCTGCCTCTCCTCCTCTGTAACTCTAGTTTTCAAATAAATAAATAAATAAATCTTAAAAAAAAAATTCCAGGGGCCAGTGCTGTGGTATAGTAGGTTAATCCTATGCCTATGGCACTCGCATCCCATATGGGCACTGGTTCGTGTCCTGGCTGCTCCTCTTCTGATCTCTGCTGATGACCTTAAAGCAGCAGAAAATGGTCCAAGTGCTTGGGCCCCTGCACCCACGTGTAAGACCAGAAGAAGCTCCTGGCTTGATTAGTCCAGCTCCAGCTGTTGCAGCCATTTGGAGAGTGAAACAGTGAATGGAAGATCCCTGTCTGTCTCTCCCTCTCTCTGTAACTTGGCCTCTCAAACAAATAAAAATATAAAAAAACAAAAAAGCCCAAGATACCCACCTCCAAAACCCAATCCCAGTCACAAACTACCTCCAAGCCTTACGTTTCTTTCCGTTAATGTGATCCAGGAAATTGATGGAATCCTTCACCACACAGTCGCACACGTTGCAATAATATCTAAAAACAGTAGGAAACAGCACTGGGTCACATCTGGTTTCAAGGATCTTATCCTTTTCAACTAAAAAATACAAATTCTTAGGTAAACTTCATTTCAGAAGTTTTAAGGTTTCAGGGTAGGCACTGAGGCACAGCTGGCTAAGATACTGCTTAGGAAGGCCACATCCCAAACACGAGTGCCTGGTTCAAGTCCCAGCTACTCCAGGTTCCTACAAATGCACCTGAGAGGAACATGACAGTCCAAGTACTTGGGTTCCTGCTAGCCACATAGAGACCCAGATGGAGTACCTGGTTCCCTATTTTGGCCTGGCCTAGCCCTAGTTATTGCAAGCAGTTGAAGAGTAAATCATTATATAGAATCTCCCTCTTTCTCTGTCCCTCTGCCTTTCAAATACTCTATTTTTTTTTTAAAGTCTAAAATTCTATTTCCATAAAGCCTTAGCTCTTAGTATCGTGTAGTTGCCATCCTCCAAAACAGCCCCCATAATAAGTCCCCTTCCTGGTGTTTCTACCCTGTGTAGTCTCCTTCCAATTTGTACCTGGGTTGGTTTGTGTGCTAAACAGATTATGTTCAAACTGATGACTGATCACTTCTAAGATTAGGTTTTAAAAACTACGGCTTCTATTTCTGTGTGAATCACTTGTTCTTGAAAAAGGCAGTTGCTCTGTTGTGAGCAGTCCTACAGAGAGGTTCATGGGGTGAAAGAACTTAGGCCTCCAAACCATAGGTTTGTGAGGGAGCTTGGAAGCAGATCCTTCAGCCCACTTAAGCCCGAGATAAATGCAAACCTAGCCAACTCCTTGCTTGTAGCTCCATGAAAGACCCTAGAGCAAGAACCACCTAGGTAAGCCACTTCCAGATTCCACACCCACATACACTGTGAACTTTTTGTTTTATGCTGCTAAACCTTGGGTTCCCTTATTAATTTATGTATCCATGGACAGAACTACTGCAGAGAAGAATGACAGCCACTCGAAGTTTCACTCATCGCTACCTATGCTGACCTCCTGCTTGAAGTCCTAACTGCACAGAGAAACAGTGGCGGCAAAACAATGACAAGATCTTGTGGGAACCTTCTTCCAATAGGTTACAGTGTGGGTCGGGGAGGAAGGTGCACAACCAGGTAATCCATAGCAACTGCAGCCTTTGTGCCAGTCTGGAACCTCAGCCCTTTTTCTGCCCCATTAACAGCTCCAAAGCCCCATCCTAGTTCTACCTATTTCTCCCCTAGAAATCTCAACAGACTCTCTCCTCCTTTCTTCTTCTTTTTTTTTTTTTTTTTTTTTTTTACAGGCAGAGTGGACAGTGAGAGAGAGAGACAGAGAGAAAGGTCTTCCTTTGCCGTTGGTTCACCCTCCAATGGCCGCCGCAGTCGGCGCGCTGCGGCCGGCGCACCGCGCTCATCCGATGGCAGGAGCCAGGAGCCAGGTGCTTTTCCTGGTCTCCCCATGGGGTGCAGGGCCCAAGCACCTGGGCCATCCTCCACTGCACTCCTGGGCCACAGCAGAGGGCTGGCCTGGAAGAGGGGCAACCGGGACAGAATCCGGTGCCCCGACCGGGACTAGAACCCGGTGTGCCGGCGCCGCAAGGCGGAGGATTAGCCTGTTGAGCCACGGCGCCGGCCCCCTCCTTTCTTCTTCTAACAAAGAATCTCTTTGAAGATGTAAGGAGCAGTTACACTGCCAACATGAACAAGGCCACAGAGTGGCCACTTCTGGAGACACTAATTGTTAACCTAAGACCATGGAGGACAAAGTAAAACAAACCAAAGAGTGAAATGATAGGCAGCAAGGTTACTATCCTAGGGTTAGGGATCCTCAACATTTCCTAAAACAAATATATATATAGTTTGTTGGACCTATTACTAGCTGTTTGGAAAGATAAAAAACCACTTACCCTCCCATCTCAGACTGTGGGGTGGTCTTGGTAATGACAATTGTCTTCCCAAGCTTAGATTCCAGGTCCACTTTGTAGTCTCTGTGTCGCAGAAGTTCCCGCTTGACTGGCTGCACTGGTTTTCCTGAAACATAATGGAGAAGAAAGTCCCTTCAATATTACAGTTATCAGTCAGAAAGGAAAATAAATGCATTAAACCCAAAATTAATGATTCCTGAAAAAAGGCCACAACAGGCACCTCCAGCAGCAGTCAGCAGTAGTGAGGGAGAATCTGAACACAAGAAAAATGATAAGCAATTCCTACTATCTACAGTTTTTCTCCACTTTAAAGCCAGCTAATCTACAAGCTACATGTTTTCTATTTATTGATTAACTGAGGGGAAAAGTTATGAATTCCCACTAAAAGCAGCCTTTTCAAAAGAGCAAGGACATATGAGTAAAAAAAAAAAGTGAATCCGGTGAGAAGAGGGAATAATTTGTGACTTATACATAGTTAGGAACAGATCCTTTAATTATCCGGCATACCCAAGAAAATTTATTAGTTTCAAGTCAACCAAAAAAAGATCAAGGACACTCAGGAATTCTTTACAGGCAGATACCCTACGCATAACACACAAATGGCCAAATTTTAAAAGGGGGGCCAATATTTAGGAAATAGCTATTCACAGACCAAGTACATAATACAGAAAAACCAAGAGGTTGGGGCCTGTGTTGCAGCAGTGAGCTAAGCTGGCACAGCAACATGGTCGCCCTTACTGGAGTGCCTACTAGAATCCTGGGCTGCTCTGCTTTTGATTCAGTTCCCTGATAATGTACCTGGGAAGGCAAGGAAGATGGCCAAAGTTTGGGCTCCCGCCACTCATGTGGGAGACCCGGGGAGAGCTCCCAGCTCCTGGCTATTACAGCCATTTGGAGAGTGAACCAGCCAATGGAAGGGTTCAGTCTCCCTCTGTCAATCTGCCTTTCATATAAATAAATAAATCTTAAACAACAACAAAAACAGCATTGTTAGCATGTGAAAAGTGGTGTGGGAGTAAATAGAACGTGAAAACAGATGAGAAAAAATCAGACATTTCTTTTCCCAGAGTGGGCTCTATCTAGGAGAGGAGCATCCACGACGTCCCTGATGTCGTGCAAGGCGCAGAGCAACAGCAAGAGCGAGCGCCAGCTCAAAGAATCGCACGTTCCAGGCAGTACCCCGCTTGTCTCCGACTCTCAGAGTCCCGACTGCGCCAGGAATGTTCTCCTCCCTCTTCAGAGCTCTCAAGGAAAAGAAGGTGTCTTTGAGAGCAGTAATGCCCAGCAGCCAATCAGTCCACTGAACTTCTCTGTCACTACTAAGGAGCCCAGTCTCTGTAACTCAGGAAAGCACCAAATGAGCCAACCAATGAAGACAAGCAAGCAGAGAACAGCGCTGAAAAGCACCACAAAACCTCTTTATTTCAGACGCGGAGAAGCCGCGGGACACTTTGCCAGAGGTGCCAGCCACCCTGTAGGAGGGCAGCCCATCCCAACTCTCCCGCCCACTGCATCGCCGCCGCGACACCCCGAGCCCTGGACAGAGCAGGCACCCACCATCCTTCTTCTCCCTCTCCTCCGTGAGCCTCTTCTCGGCAAGCTTTTCGTATTCATCTTTGTCCCACTTTCGGCGAAAGTCCAAGTTTTTTGTCTGTGGGGAAAGAAAGCGCTCAAGACCTGTCGCTATCGCGTCTGGACCCCTAGAAAGTCTGAAGGAACCGCGACCGCACCGCCAAGGCGGCTCCAGGATTTTTGGAAAGCGAAAGCTCTCCGGACCAGACCAAGAGGCTAAAGTGGCCTCAGGACCCCAACCCAAGAGAACTCCGCGGTTCCACAGACCCCACGCCTTACGGAGTTCTCGAACCCGGACCCTAGGACCGCGAAGTGTTGGGAAGCCAGTCCGCTGCAGGAGCTTATTTCTTATTCAGCACTGAGAAGTCCCCCCACCACCCCAAAAAACCTCCCCCTTACACACAACACATACCCCGCTGCCCGACGCCATCTTCACAGCGAAGTGAATGGGAGGCCGGAAAATGCTGTAAAATGAGGCCTGGAGCCGTAAAGCAAGTCGGCCCTCCAATAAGCTTAGAGTCTCGTATTCTGAATAGGCTAAGGACTGGAGGGCTTTCACAACACACTTGTCGGCCCCGCCTCTGCTCCAAGGAGACGGCGCAGGCGCAAGAAGAGTACGAAGCAACACGGAAGTAAGGGCGCCTGCAAAGGATTTTTTGTACCGGCTTTCAAAACAAGCGGTGAAGAGCCGACACGTTTAATTCAGGTTCTGAAAATGCCTCTTTAATCAACTGTGCGTGCATTGTCAAGAGTTTCTGAACCTTAATTCCCAAGTACTATTAGGGGCTTTAGATGTCTCATTCCCCTGCAGCTGCTAGGGATGGGGCCCTGAACCGCACTGAAGTGTTGGCAACGCTGAACCTTCCCCAGGCAGAGATGGAGAGCGCTTTTTGCACTAGGGCTCTCTTTCTTGAAACAATACTACCACTCTGGTTAACTCATTTTTTCCTTCAACTATGGGACATCATAGGTCATTCAGTCTCTAGGAAACCATTTCCTCAATATGACTGGACACGAGGCGGCCAATCATTAGCAATAATCAGGTGAAGCACTCTGGCAGATTTCTAGCAACATGACTATCAACGAGTCGGGGAGTGGGGGGCGGGGGTGGAAGATGGGGCTGTGGTTGCTCCTTGCACAGACTACACCTCAGGGAGGTTACTTCTAGCTCACAGAATTCTTCAGTCTAAATTGAAACAAGCCAATGACCTAGGCAAGCCAATCCCTTGATAACACATCACTCAAACTACCACATTTAATACTTTATTTAACAAATTATTTAACCACCTGTAGAAGAGCAGGGCATGGAATAGTTGGAGCATGACTCTGGCATAGGAAATGGTCTCCAAAAGCTCAGATCTCCAACTTGTCAAGTCAACCCCACTATTACAAACGGTGGCTGGCAGAGACGACAGATCAACTTGGGCACTCCACACCCTTACGATAGCATCTCCACCCTCAGAGCGAAGAGCAGTCATTGCTTATTCCTTGCTTTCTTTACAAAACTCCTTGGACATATCCAGGGTTCGTTGAGGACAAATCCCCCAGAATCTGGTTCCAAAGCAGCTGTGGAAGGTCCAGTATCTGCCTTCTGATCTCGATGGTTCAGAATCCTCATCCTGAGGTGGCTCTCCCAGAGCCGAGCCTTGCTCCCAGCAATGCCTCAGCACCTCTTGGTGGCATTTAGCAGCACTCCAAATTTGCTTCCGCAGCTGGAAAATGTCTCTTTCACGTCCCAGCCATCTGCACCCATGCAGAGCAGCTTCCCGTACCAGCCCAGGAGTCCTCAGGCCTTCTACAGTTCTGTATCCAGGAAGGATGGAGGAGGTAGAAGCACTTGTCACCTATCCTGGCCAGCTATGCTGAAATCCAGCAGGAATTCTGGCCCAGATGAAATCTCTTCTACAAAGAGCAGCAGATGGCTTTCAAGCAAGGATCAAGACTCAGACAGTCGCTTCTGAATTTCAGTCACAAGATCTTCCCGTTTAACAGCCACCTGAAACATACGAGAACCCTCAAGTGACAAACTAGAAAGTGATACTCGCTCCTTAATCACTGCTTTTTCAGATTCATTTTACTCTGTGTGTACTGTGGGCTTCAAGGTAATCTGGAGAACATACACCCTCAAGACTAAAGGGATTTGTTTACTTTGTTGGTCAGTCTCAAAACACCCATTTTGATTTTGTTTCTCCTTCTTTGCCCATCAAGCCAATATTCACTGCCTGCAATGGTTGTCTGGAGTGGGTCTTCTTCATTCATCTCTATCAACTATTAATCCTGGAGTTTTTCCTCATCGATACAATACATACTTCTTAAAAGAATCTTGGAAAGGTACACATACTTGTGCTTCTGTTTCTGCCTGCTCCGACTTACCTCCCCTCTGCTGGCTACTGAACGGATCTTGACAACCCCTTCCTTCAGTTCTTGCTCACCAATAATGACCACCAATGGAACGCCTGTGTTCTCACAATAGTGCAGCTGACTTAATAATTTAGGGTTGTTCTTGTATAGCATCTCTGCCTACAAAGGAACAAGGTAGAGAATGTAAAAGTGACAAAGTACACAAACCTCTGTACATGTATTTCTAAGGTAGTAAAAATTATAAGTGGCTGGACCTCCTTTCCAAATAAGCCATTCTAGTCGTTAGACTAAAAAGTTCTAGATTTCCTCCCAAAGCTCAAGGTAAAATGGGCCTGGCTCAGAAGTCACCCCACCATACCTTGATCCCAGCATCCCAAAGCTCAGCAATGAGCTTCAGTCGCTCTTGGAGAAAGTTCTTCTGGGGTGTGGCCACAAACACTTGGGTCTCTGTGACTCGTACCTTCTCACCAAGAGCCTGATAAAACAGGGAAAAAACAGTAAAACTACTAAAAACTTCCTCTGAGCCAGCAATTCCACAAAAAGCAAAGCAAAAAAGAATTGTCAGAAAAACAGCACTACTGCATTTTAGAAACAGGAGGCTTTTCAGGCCTTTACCCCACCCAGCCCTATCTAGGAGCTACCTGCATTCTCTGTTCCACAATGCAGAAGATCCGCTCCACTCCAATACTGAGTCCCACACATGGCACCTTGTGGCCTTTAGGATCAAACATGGCCACCAGCTCATCATAGCGACCACCAGCAGCCACACTGCCCACATTCAGAGGCTCCTCTTCAGCCTGAGCAGGGGTCTGCAGCAGCACTGCCTCATAGATCACTCCTGTGTAGTAGTCCAGGCCCCGAGCCAGGCTTAGGTCAAAAGAGATCTGTGGAGACAGGGCCCAAAGTAGACTCAGGATCCTGAGGGCCCCAGGAGGCTCTCAGGAGGCTCTTGAGGTTCACTCCTGACTCAGCTTACCTTGTCGGTGATTCCAAACAAAGTTAGGTATTCAAATAGCAGCTTCAGATCCCTCAGGCCCTCTAGGGCCTGCTTATTCTGGGATAGTCTGGGATCCTGGAATAACTGCTCTACCAGGGACACCCCACCTGGGGAGAAAAGTGGGAAGAAATAATGTCTGTGCTGGTCACCCAGATGTGTTTCGTCCAGTTTATGCTTTATATGCTCTAGCTAACCCTCTTCATTGTCTAATAATGAGGGAAAAAAGATCCTGGTCTCTTATGAACAGAGCCTCGTCCTCTGCCTATACTTTTGCCCCCAGAAGACACAAAGTAAAAGAGAAATTAAATATAGGCCAGCTAAGTGCAACTATGGAAAGCTGTTTCAGATAAAGAATCTGACCACTGCCCTCAGTCCAGTTCTACCACGGCTCTGAAAACCCTAGTTCTTACCATGACACTGGACATAGTCCCCAATTCGATCAGCTACCTCAGGAGCCAGGCCTTTCTTTGTCACCATCTCATGTCTCACATCTGTCCAAGGCATCTGCATAAACACCCAAACATTAGCCCAGTCCCAAGATCCTTCTTTCTCAACTGAAAAAGACATCATATTTTATTCAGTATGTATGTCACAAGTAGCTAACAGCATCCTCAGCAAAGTCAAAGGCAACTCAAGACATCTACCATGATCCCCACTGTACAGCAGAACTCAGACCTTTCTTCAGAATGCCCCTCTACCTTCCTCCCATAAACATAAGCTCACTTCCATCCACCACCTTGGTTTCCCTCTAGTTATATGGGTTTGAGGGTGGGGCAGAAACCCAGATTGGAACTACTGAAGCTTTTCTTCATTACCTTGTCTAGTTTGTCTATCGAGGAGCAGATGGCACGGAACTTGCTTTCAGGGACCCCACAGACAGCAAACACTCCATCTATAATCCGCCGGTCATTGACCTGTGAACTCAATGGAAGTGACCTAAGCACCCTGTCAGTCCCGTTTCCTTTAAATCATGGCAGTCCCTATTCTCTCAACTCATAAAAGGGATAGGAAGGAAATCTCGCAAAGAATATAC
Source organism: Sylvilagus floridanus (assembly GCA_949820135.1). NCBI lineage: Eukaryota > Metazoa > Chordata > Mammalia > Lagomorpha > Leporidae > Sylvilagus > Sylvilagus floridanus. The sequence continues at coordinate 26,477,751 of OX463241.1, read as the reverse complement.
ACAAATGCAAGATATAAAACAGCTGTACTAAGAAAGTCCATGAACTGCAGGCTTAAAGGCTGGGGTCACCTATGGTTTGGGACTTGCATAAATAGCACCAAGCCACTGGACTTATCCCCAGTCCTCAGCCCTGACCTCACCTTAATGAGAAAGTTCCCCAGCTGCAACCCACTTAGGATTTCACATATGATCTTCAAACATTCTGCATCAGGGATCATAGGATCAAACTGACCTGCAATGTCAAAATCCTACAACAAAGAAAAAACATGGGAACAATTTTCTAATGATCAATCAATTCCCAGGTCATAGTCCCCGGAACTATCAGACTGTGCTGTCCCCATCAGGTCACTTACACACTGGCAGAACTCCCTGTAGCGGCCTTGGACTATGGTTGGGCTCTCCCGCCGCCACACCTTTCCAACATGGTAGCGTTTCATCTTCTTCAATTTATTCATAGCCAGATAACGAGCAAAAGGGACCTCACATGAATAGGTTAAAGAAGAATAGAAAATTCAAAGCTTAGGCCTAGGACACAGATTTTAAGGAGGACTGGACCTCTTGGAATTGGATCTCATCCACTAGGATGAGAACAAGGACCTTATCTGGCTTGCTTCCCACTATCCCCAAGGTGTAGCAGTGCTTGGTATCCAGTATATATGGAATATGTCAAAAACGAAGCTGTTGGGTGCCAGCACTGCGATGTAGCAGGTTAAGTTGCCACCTACAGCGCTGGCATCCCACATAAGCAACAGTTCAAGTCCCGGCTGCTCTACTTCCAACCCAATTCCCTGTACCTGGGAAAAAAGCAGAAAATGGCCCAAAGTGCTTGGACCCCTGCACCCACATGGGAGACCTGGAAGAAGCTCGTGACTCCTGGCTTCGGCCAGACCCAGCCATCTGGGGAGTCAACAAGTGGATGGAAGGTCTCTCTCTCTAAGTCTTTCTCCTTCTGAAACTCTGCATTTCAAATAAATAAAATAAATCTTATAAAAAGAAACCTATAAAGGCTGGTGCTGTGCAGTAGCGGGTAAAGCCGCCACCTAAAGTGGTGTCATCCCATATGGGCACCAGTTCAAGTACTGGCTGCTCCATTACTGATTCAGCTCCCTGCTGATAGCCTGGGAAAGCAGAAGATAGCCCAAGCACTTGGGCCCCTGCACCCACATAGGAGACCCAGAAGAAGTTCCTGGCTTCTGGCTTCAGACCGGCACATCTCTGGCCATTGCGGCAATCTATGCAGTGAGTCAGCAGATGGATGACCTCTCTCTCTCTCTCTCTGTGTGTAACTCTGCCTTTCAAATAAATAATTTTTTAAAGATTTATTTATTTATTTGAAAGGCAGAGTCACACAGAGAGAGGAGAGGCAGAGAGAGAGAGGTCTTCCATCCTATGGTTCACTCCCCAATTGGCTGCGATAGCCAGAGCTGCACCTATCTGAAGCCAGGAGCCAGGAGCTTCTTCCAGGTCTCCCATGTGGGTGCAGGGGCCCAAGGACTTGGGCCATCTTCTACTGCCTTTCCAAGCCATAGCAGAGAGCTGGATCAGAAGTGGAGCAGTTGGGTCTTGAATCGGTGCCCATATGGGATGCTGGCGCTTCAGGCCAGGGCATTAAGCCACTGTGCCACAGCGCTGGCCTCAAATAAATAATTTTTTTTTTAATTTACTTATTTCTTTGAAACTGAGAGTTACACAGAGAGAAGCGGAGAAGCGGGGAGGGAGGAAGGGAAGGGAAGGGAAAGGAGAGAGAGAGAGAGAGAGAGAGAGAGAGGTCTTCCATCCTCTAGTCCGCTATCTAATTGGCCGCAACAGCCAGAGCTGCGCCAATCTAAAGCCAAGAGCCAGGAGCCAGGAGCCTCCTTCGGGTCTTCTCACACAGGTGCAGGAGCCCAAGGACTTGGGCCATCTTCCACTACTATCCCAGGCCATAGCAGAGAACTGGATAGGAAGTGGAGCAGCCAGGACTTGAACTGGTGCCCATATGGGATGCCAGCCCTGCAGGCGGCAGCTTTACCACAGCGCCAGCCCCATAAATAAACCTTCAAAAAAGAACACTATAAATACAAAAATGCAGATGCTGCATCCCACTCCAGTTACAGAATTAAGAACCTCTGGGTCCAGGAAGCTGTGTTTCTGCACGGTTCAAGAAGGGACTCTGATACACATTAAAGTAAAACGATCAGGCTCCAGGCAAGGCTCTGCTGGCAGAACTGCTTTCTGGGAGAAATGGGAATAAGGCTGATGCCAATGTACTTGTACAATCCCAGAGTTACTCTCCTCCCTTTTTTCAGACAAAGCCCTCTGGACTTGAAAGAGATCAGTCAGGCTCCAGCACTCAGGATACTGTAAGGTCATAGCGAAGGGACAACAACTCTCCACCTTGATCCTTCAGATCATAGATGAGCCCAGAGTTCTCCCCGTAATTCTCAGTGAGCATTTCCTGCAAGAGGCAAACAGAAACAACCCCGATTGAAACAATGACTACAAAGCACAGACGAAAAGCCCTTTAGGACACGAAGGCAGGTGAAGAAATGGGTTTCAGGCACTCTTCTCTCCTTACCTTGAGCTCAAATGCTGGAGTATCCAATCCCTGAGCTCCATGACGTTTGAAGCAGCTAACAACCACATCAAGGATTTTCTCCCTCACAACCATCTGCTGGGGACTAAAATCCCTGGTGCCCTGGAAATCAAAAGCAGTCATAGTGAAAAGAAAACTGAAAAACAAATCCATTGAAGATAAAGAGCTAAACTTTTTATAATCTAAGTTATGGAACTGAAATTTTTTGAGTTCAGGTGATTCTGGGCCCCACCCAATAGCTCAAGAATCATGTTTGTTTGTTTTTAATTTAAAAGTATAATTAAAAGGCATCATAGAGATGACCAAAACAGGGATCAGTTTTCCAAGCATGCCAATGGGAGAGAGTGAACAAAGTGTATTACCTTTGGGGTCTTGATGATAACATTTGGCGTTTCTTGATGTGGTTTCAATTGGGATGTCAGCACTGACTCTGCCACCTGTCGGAAGAAAGATGAAATATGGTTCCTCTGGAAGCTGGCCAGACCTGTGATGTCTCTGACACTGTGAACCACAAATATGCTCTTCTCCAGTTCTCAGATCCTACTTAAACAGCAAAAGGAATTATAATAAGGTAGCACTGATTATTAGGCTTGGAGACAGGCGAAATGCAACTTGAAAGCAGAGGAGAGCCATCCCAAGGACACCAAAGCAGCCCATGGAATGAAATGGAGTGGATTTCCTGACTTAACTAAAAAACTCAGGTTGGTAGAGTGCTGTGGCGGAAAATTAGTTAAATATCTGAGTCCTATCGTTCATGATGAGACAAAGCATCTGCCGAGAGGATTTGAGGGACCTTCCTAAGTAATGCAAACCAGAAAAGTTGGGACTTTATTACTGGATGGCAGCATGGGCCTTACAGAAACAGAGGGTGTGGTACTTTTAGCCTCTGGCGACTCTCCTTCAAGAGAAGTCCAAATTCAAGTTCACAGTCTCACATCTGTAGTCCCAAAATTCAAAACTCTCTGAAAACCTCAAATGTTTTTTTGAAATTCATTCTGAAGTTAAATTCTAATACGAGCTCAGTCCGCTTAATGGTCTTTAGTCATCTCATTTAGTGGAAATACCCATATATTTTGCCTTAAAATATTAATTAATGTATTTGACTTAGAATTGCAGATAAGAGCATAGATCTGTATGAAAGCACTCCCTTACTTGAAGCTTCGGGTAAATCATTTAACCTTGCAGCCTCTGTTTCCTAAACTACAAAAACGCCAACCTCTCGTGATTGCTCTGCGGATTAAACAACAAAGCACTCAGAACTCTGCTTAGTGCCGATACATAGTGGGAACTCAGTAAAAACCGAATGCAATACTACTGGAGTACTGGCTACTGGAGCCCGTACTTTCAGACCCGGAAGCCCTGCCCGGGCCGACTGGAGCTCTCAGTCAGGCTCACCTGGCTATGACCACGGACCGCCTGGGTACACGCAGAGGGGGGCGGTCGCAGAAGCTGGCTGAACAGCGCAGCCCAGACCCTCTTGGGCAGGAGTCCGAGCTGCGGCATCGTGCGCAAGACACCGGCTTTCCAGGACACGATGCCAAGGCGGAGAATGAGGCAAGAGGACCCCAAAAAGAATACCGGTAGCTGTACACTTCAGGACCCCGAGCTCCACTTGTCCCAGAGCAACGCTTCCGGTTGGTGCCGGAAGCGATGTTGGGACCTGGCGGAGGCTCTCTAGGCGTACAGGAGGGCGACTCGATAGCCGGAAGTCATCCAGGCTGAACGCTAAGGTGGAGTCCGCCGGGGCTGGTCTCAGCTTCAGTTAGCAGCAGGGATGGCCGACCGTGCGGCGCTTGAGGAGCTGGTGCGACTTCAGGGAGAGCGCGTGCGAGGTCTCAAGCAGCAGAAGGCCAGCGCCGAACAGGTGCGACTCAGGTGACAGGGGAGGGGCCGAGACAAAGCCAGGGAGGATTTAAAGCCTGTCGTCGGAACCGAGGTCAGGGACGCGGGAGAAGGGGCCGGGCTGGTAGGGAGGAGGATGGGCCCGGTAGGGAGGTGGCCGGGGTGGGTGCCCAGAGAAGCAAAGCCAGGCCTGGGCAGACAGATCTGCCTTGGAGTCTGAGGAGGGAGGAATACTGAATGAATGGTAGGGGAGGCAGGGAAGTGACTGACGGATAGCCCAGCGACTTCTTTCCCTCCACAGATCGAAGAGGAGGTGGCGAAACTCCTGAAACTGAAGGCACAGCTGGGCCCTGATGAGAGCAAACACAAATTTGTGCTCAAAACTCCCAAGGTAACGGGGTTCCTGGGAGAAAACGCTGAGATAGTCCGTAACTCCATTCACGAGGGCACCCATGTCTGTTTCCCCGGAGCAGGTGATGGATGAGGACCTGAGCTACTGCAGAGGATTGACAGTGGCTCCGGGCGGGAGTCACTCTGGGATGACAGAAACTAGGCCAGCCGGGTATGCAGGGGAGTCGACCTGCTGCTGCTGCTCCTCCTTTCATGTAGTAAATATGCCTCCCACGTCCCTGGTGCTGTACCAGACAGTGAATATACCATGGTGGACAACACAGGCTGCCCTCGGGGAGCTTACACTGTACCGAAGGAGACAAAATCCGGACAGATCATCCAATTGTGACTGTAAATTGTGGCAAATGGTATAAGGAAATAAAGAAGGATGCTCTGAGAAAATAAAGCAGGACTGAAGAGTCTGGGAAAATGTCACTGAGGAAGTCATATACTAACTGACCTAACTGATAGGGAGGAGATAGCCAGGGGGGTGAAGAAGATAGATCCAGGTAGAATATGGAAATCTTGAAGCAGGAGGGAACTTTGGTAGTCACCAGGACCAAAGGAAGACCTGTAAGACTAATACAGAAGCAAAGTAGAAAGGAATGAAGCTGGAGAGTCCGAGCTCATCTTCCAGGATTTCTGTTCAAGTATCACTTTGTAAGTTCTGTAGACAGATTATTTACCCATTCATCGGGGTTCCCTTGGCACTCATTCATACCTTTATATATTTTTTAAAGATTTATTTATTTAGTTGAAAGGCAGAGTTACACTGAGAGAGAATGAGAGGCACAGAGAGAGAGAGAGAGAGAGAGAGAGAGAGGTCTTCCTCCTGCTGGTTCACTCCCAGTTGGCCACAACGGCCAGAGCTGTGCCAATCCGAAGCCAGGAGCTTCTTCTGGGTCTCTCATGCAGGTGCAGGGATCCAAGCACTTGGGCCATCTTCTACTGCTTTCCCAGGCCATAGCAGAGAGCTGGATAGAAGAGGAGCAGCCGGGACTCGAAGTGGTGCCCATTTGGGATGCCAGCACTGCAGGCAGCAGCTTTACCAGCTGTGCCACAGCACTAGCCCCATACCTTTATAATTGTGTTGACTTTTTGTAGTTATTCACGTAGTTTATTTGCCTTGAGGCTCAGAATCAGTGCCTGAAAATAAGTATTTAATGAATGTATTTGAAATTGAATTCCAAAGGAGAGAGATGATATTGTCTTTCTTGTGTTAAGATTAACACTTTGGGCTCTTAAATTCATTGAACAGTTCTTTCACTACACACAACTCATTTTCAAAGGTTAGAGAGACAGAATAAAATCTCAAAGCAGTGATATCAATGATTATGCAATCTGTAAAATGGAAAATTTAATGGATATTTTGTAATAGGTCAGTCCTCACCCAAACTGAATGATTAGTTTTAACATCACTAAAAGTAGAGCAGCAAGACACGGTCTTCTGCTGATGTGATGCAGTAAGAAGTATCTAGCACCACCCATGAAGTATTCTTGCTAGACGCTGAACCTGAATCTGACCAGGTCTTTGAACTAAGAGTTTATAGGAAATGCTCTTGTACCACTTAATAACATGTTAAATGACACATTCAGAATATTGTTAATCAGATCTGGGGTGTGAAAATTTTTTAAGAACAAATGTCTCATTTTCATCAACAAATACTTTTTTTTCAAAAAAGGAAACCTTTAGATAGGTATATGTATAGATATATACCTATTAAATAGATATATGCATATGTATAGGTATATGTTTAGGTATATGTATACTTTTAGATAGTATATGTATACTTTTAGTAGGTATAGGTATATATACCGCATACAATGCATGGCCTTCATTTAGAATTGGATTCAAATAAGCCACTCATAAAAAGGTATTGCTGAGGCAATAGGGGAAAATGTAACATGCCTTGCTGGTAGATAATATTAAGAGGCTAGTTAGTTTTGTTGGTTATAAGAAAGGCATTTTCATATTCTAAGTTTTTCTTTTTAAACCTTTATGTATTAGAGAATCATACTGAAGTATGTATGGGTGCGATGATGTGATGTCTGAGATTTACTTTAAAGTACTTCTGAAAGAACGTCAGCGTTTAAATGAAATAAGAACAGTGGATGTTAATGGTTGTTGAAGCCAGGAAAGGGATACATAGTAAGCCATAATACTATTCTCTGTATGTCTGAAAGTTTCCATAATGTTAATAGAAAATGAGATTATATTGGGGAGTTAATATCCGCTGTAGTTTGTTAAACCACATTAAAAAAAAAAAAAAAGATTTATGTTATGTATTTGAAAGGCAGAGAGACCAGGAGTGCAGTGCAGAGGGGTCTAGCATCTCATGGCTGGGGTAGAGGGTCTACCCACATGGCTGGGGCTGTGCCAGGGTGAAGCCAGAAGCTTGGAACTCCATCTGGGTCTCCCATTTGGTAGCTGGGGCCCAGGTACTTGGACTATCTTCCACTGCTTTCCCACACCCATTATTAGGGAGCTGGAAAGGAAGTGGAGCATCGTGGATTTGAACCTGTACTCATAAGGGATGCCGTCATCACAGGCAGTGGCTTAACCCACCATGCCACAACGCCAGCCCCTAAACCACATTTCTTGACATGTGAATCATACTAATAACAGAAAGCTCAGTATTGTAATATGATAGGGAAAAGCATGTTTCATAGTACCTTCATGGACAAAAGTTTTTTTTACAATAATATTAAGACATTATTAGCTTTTTCATTGTGTTAACATTTTTCATTAAAGGTGCAAAAGCACTTATGAATAGAACTGCTAATGCCTTAGCACAAATCAAGACAGTGGCACTTGGGGCTGGTGTTGAGTCATGGCAAGTAAACCCACTGCCTACAATGCCAGCATCTCCTGGGTGCTGGTTCATGTTCCAGCTGCTCCACTTCTGATCTAGCTTCTTGTTAATGTCCTGGAAAAAGCAGGAAGATGATCCAAGTGGGCCCTTGCCACCCATGTGGGAGACCTGAATGAAGCCCCTGGCTCCAGGCCCTGGTAGTTGCAGCCATCTGGGGAATGGATCAGCAGATAGAAGATCTCTCTTTTCTCCTTCTCTGTAACTCTGTACCTCTACTTTCCAATAAATATATTTTTTAAAGATTTATTTATTGGAAAGAGAGAGAGGTCTTCCATCCACTGGTTCACTCCCCAAATGGCTGCAACAGCCGGAGCTGAGCTGATCTGAAGCCAGGAGCCAGGAGCTTCTTCTAGGTCTCCCATGCAGGTGCAGAGGCCCAACGACCTGGGCCATCTTCCACCACTTTCCCAGGCGCATTAGCAGGGGGCTGGATCAGAAGTGGAGCAGTCACGACTCTAACTGGCACCCATAAGGGATGACAGCACTGCAGGCTGGGGCTTTACCTGCTATGTCACTGTGCCAGCCCTGCATAATGAAATATTATCAACATTTCGAATATCTGTATAACTATCACCAGCAAACCAATATTTTCCAAATAATCAATAAGCATGAGTGAAAAATCCATTCAAAATATAGGTTATAGTAATACATGTAACATGCATTGATCATGTAACATGAAATAACATTAAAAAATTTTGAGGGAGTCGATGTTGTGTCATAACAAGTAAAAACCACAGCTTGGGATGCTGGCATCCCATATGAGCACTGGTTCATGTTCTAGCTGCTGGACTTCTGATTCAGCTCCCTGCTCATGGCCTGGGAAAAGCTCCCGCCACCCATGTGGGAGACTGGATAAAGCTCCTGGCTTCTGGCTGCTGGCTTTGGCCTGGTCCGGCCCTGGCTGTTACAGCCATTTGGGGAGTGAACCAGTGGATGGAAGTTCTCTCTCTCTCTCTAACTCTGACTCTCAAAAAAATAAATAAATATAAAAAAAAAAGAAAAAAAAATTAAGTGTATAGTTCAGTAGCTTGAAGGAAAAGACATTTCTATAATTTTGTGCGGAAAAAATGGAATTAAAAGGTAAGTTTATTTTGGTGTAAATTTTTAACAAAATCCCTGCATAGTTCTATTAATAATATGCATTTTCTATGGACGTTTTGAAGATACCCCAGCATCGTACACTTACATTGCCATACAACTGTTACCACTATCCATCTCCAAAACCTTTATCATTTATACTGAAACTGTGTACCCACCAAATTGTACCTCCCTGCTCCAATATCCTTCAGCATCTAGTGGCCACTATCCTACTTTCTACCTCTATGAATCTGACTAGCCTAGTTACCTGTGCAATTGAGAGACTACAGGATTTTAATGTGACAGTAGGAAGGATTCATTGATGTAGCTTTAAGAGCCTATACTGCAACCAGTCTTTGTGGGGCAGGCATTGTGGGTTAAGCTGCCACTTGGGATGCCAGCATCCCATATTGGAATGCAAAGGATCAAATCTTGCCTGCTTCCATTTTTTTGTTGTTATTGTTTGAAAGGCAGAGTTACACAGAGAGAGGGAGAGACAGAGAAAAGAGAGAGATTTCATCTGTTAGTTCACTCTTTAAACTGCCACAATAGCCAGGTTTGGGTCAGGCTGAAGCCAGAAACCTGCAACTCCATCTGATCTCCCATGTGGGTGGCTGGGGCCCAAGTGTTTGGGCCATCCTCTGCTGCTTTCCCACGCACATTATGGAGCTGGATCAAAAGTGGAGCAGCCAGGACTTGAACGAGTACCCATATGGGATGCTGGCATGCAGGTTGTGGCTTAACCTACTACACCACAATGCTGACCCCGCTACCTCCACATCTAATCCAGCTTCCTGCTAATGTGGCAGCAGATGATGGCCCAAGTCCTCGAATTCCTTCCACGTCTCTGGGAGACCTGGATCAAGTTAGTGGCTCTTGACTTTTACATGATCCAGCCTTGGCTGTTATGGGTATTTGGAAAGTAAATCAGTGCAAGGAAGATCGATCAATTGATCTCTCTCTCTCTCTCTCTCTCTCTCTCTCTCTCTGCCTTTCTGTCAAATAAATAAAACCTAAAAGACAGGGAGAGGGGGACGGAGGGGAGGAAGAAGGAAGGAAGAAACTACTACTAGTTGAATTTTGGTGTGGTTCCATACACCAGTTTAGCTGAAAAGTTTATAAAATGCTTCTCCTTTTATAAAAACCTATGTATATAAGGCTAGATTTTCTTCACATACTTCAAACAACATCACAATAGATTGAATATAAAAAGCATATTTGAGAATCCAGACATTATAGCTTTGCAGAGATGAAAATCAGTGCCATTCTTCTCACTAAATCTTTTTGTTTTGGAAAATGGTTGCATTTTCCAAAAGTATCATTTATGTTAACCTGTAACGGATTTATTATTTGCTAAAAGAGCTAATAAATGTCCTTACATTTTCACAGTTTTAATTTCCAATACAGCGAATACTGATAAGTATAATCCTCTTTGGGAACCTTAATAAATAGCAAGAGTGGGACGAGGGCCTGAGACCAAAGGTGCTGGAGTAAGTGGTAAAATCCCTGAGTAGAAACTGATCTGGAAGGAGAACAGAGTTCTAGTCCTGACTGCCACGCGCTTGCTGAGTGGCCTTAAGTAATGCCTGGCTTCTCAGTGTCCTGTAATCCAGCCACAGAATCCTTCTGCCTAAGCTGTTGCATGAGAAGAGTCCTTCGGAAAAGTTAACGTCCCGGAAGAGTTCTTGCAGAGAGCACCACAGTTCCCTTGTCTGGTGCTCTGGTAACGCACCGGTGTAAAACCAAATAAATAGAAAAATAGAGTGAGAAAAAACAAATAAATAGAAGAATAAGTAACAAGTGAGAAAAGAGAGATTTGGGTACCTTTTTCCAATTAAAGGACTTTGTTACTTTAGCCACAAAGCTGAAACAGCAGTAGCTCAGCTCTGAACCAGCCCTGGAGTTGACAGACACGACTTGGTAAATACGTTTTTCTCTGCTGTGATGATGTCCTTTTATTTTTTTCTTTGAAAATCACTTCCATGTCAGATAAACTGTAAATTGCTCCTGACTGTAGTAATGCTTTTAATAAAAAGCTCCAGCCATTGCAGCCATTTGGAGGGAATAAACTAGTGGATGGAAGACCTCTCTCTCCCCCTCCCTCCCTCCCTCTCCTTCTCTCCCTCTCACTGTCTGTAACTCTGCCTCTCAAATAAATACATAAAATCTTTTTTAAAAGGGGGGGCCTGTGATATTCAGAGGGAAAAAAAAAACTGTCTGCCCATGCCTTAAGGCTGTTGTCAGAAGCAAATTAGAGAACAAATAATACTATTAATTAGGATTCAAAAGAATAGTCATGTCGAGAGAAAAGTGCTCATAGAGTTTAGAATTCAACTAGCTGACGGAGTTTGAATTGGTTATGTTCTTGTTATCAGGCAGGTATTTGTGTTAGGCAGGGAAATACTCTATTATTCCCAGAAGAGTTTTTAGAAAAATTCCTTGGAGAAAAGAGTTCTGAGAATTCTAGAAACTAGAACCAAGTTGAAAAGGAGATGGAATCTGGGAGGCTGACAGCAAATGTGTGTGGACTTGATAGGGAATTAGCTGTGCCCATTTTACAGCCCAGCGGCCTGTAGGAAGATCTAAGTTTGGGCAGGATTTGCTTTTCTCGTTCTTGAAGTCATCTTTTTATATCTCTATAACTTACTCATGTTTGTTTTTCAATCTCATCCCTGGTTCCTTGGTTGTTTTTAACTCCAAGGGCACAAGAGACTACAGTCCCCGGCAGATGGCAGTCCGGGAGAAGGTGTTTGATGTCATCATCCGCTGCTTCAAGCGCCACGGTGCAGAAGTCATTGATACGCCTGTGTTTGAACTAAAGGTGAGACATTTAAGGAAAAACTGCATGGTGGAAGAGTGGACATACAAATAACAAAGAGGATGAGAAGAGAGAGGGCCTAAAGACTCCCCTCCTGTTGTGGACACAGGCCTTCTCCAACGAGGAAGAGGACAACAGTGGCACGGAACAGCCTTTTATTTGTCTTGGTTGTGTCCATGGCTTCCAAGAGAGCCCTGATGAGGAGTGGAGGTTATTCTAGCTCCTTTCCCCTGCATTTTAATGAAGATATTTTCTAGATGCGTGCAGACCATATGTATATGACCATATGTATATGCGTGCAGACCATATGTATATGCAACCAGTCTCCTATTGGTAGACCTTGACATTGGTTCTAGTTTTTTACTGTTTTTACTGTTACTGGCCTAGCAGTTAGGATGCACACGTCCCATATCAGAGAGCCTAAGTTCACGCCCTGCCTCCAGCTCCTCACTCCAGCTTCCTGCAAATGCTTCCTGACAGTGATTGGCGCAGTGATGGTGCAAATAATTGGGTCCCTTCCACCCATGTGGGAGACCTGGACTGAGTTCCCAGCTTCAGACGACTTCAGCCCAGGGCCATTGTGGGCATTTGGAACCAGTAAATAGGGAAGAGCTTTCTCTCTCCCTCACTCACTCCCACCCCCTCCCCATAAGTTAATAAGAATTTTTAAAACAAATTTCACCACTCCCTGCTTAAAGCTCAGTGATTTCCATTGTACTTAAAATACCCAAACTCTTGGGGCCCAGCGCCGTGGCTCACTTGGTTAATCCTCCGCTTGTGGCGCCAGCATCCCATATGAGCGCCAGGTTCTAGTCCTGGTTGCTGCTCTTCTAGTCCAGCTCTCTGCTGTGGCCCGGGAGGGCAGTGGAGGATGGCCCGGGTGCTTGTCTACACCCGCCTGGGAGACTAGGTGTGGGGCACCTGGCTCCTGGCTTTGGATCAGCATAGCTCCGGCTGTGGCGGCCATTTGAGGGGTGAACCAACGGAAAGAGGACCTTTCTCTCTGTTTGTGGCTCTGCCTGTCAAATAAATAAATAAAATCTTTAAAAAAAAAATACCCAAACTCTTTTACTTGGGTTTACAAACCACTAGATGATTTGACCACAGCCTTCCCCACATCATCTCATGCTTTTCTTCCTCTTGTCCATTACATTATTCTGGTCTTTCTATTTCTAGAACATACTGTCTTTCTACCTCAGGGCCTTTTTTTTCTCTTGTTCTTCCCTTTCCTGAATTCCCTTTTCACAAGTTCTTTGCATGACTTTAATTTCAGATTAAATTATTTTGTACATTTTAATTTAGGGTCTCAGCTAAAATACCATTCCTCAAATAATCCTTTCCAACTGTCTTTTCCTAAAGTAGCCCTTGTCTACCACATCAACCTGTTTGATTTCCTTTAGTGTAGCTATGACTGAAATCACCCATCGACTGTTTCCCTGTGTGAACGTAGTGCCTGTTTCTGATTACCTGATAACAGGCACTGCCTTTGTCTTATTCTTTGATAGATACTTAGTGCTCAGAACAATGTCCACTACGGTGGACGTTGATCTGTAGGATCAAATCATATAAATGAAATTTCTGGGTTGAAAGAGTATACCCATTTATGTTTTTACCAACTGTATTTGTTTGCTCAGGCTGCCCTAACAGCATGTCATAGAGTGGATATCCTGAACAACAGAAACGTGGTTTCTAACAGTTCAGGAAGCTGCAGGTCTGAGATGAAGTATTGGCAGGGATGGTTCCTTCTTGGACCCAAGGGCTCTTTCCATGGCTCTTAGATGACCAGCTCCTCCCTTCGTCCTCACATCATTTTCCCTCTGTGTGTCCAAATTTCCTCTTTCTATAAGGACACCAGTCACATTGGGTTAGGCCCTTCCCTATAACCTCATCTTAGCTTAATGACTTCTTTAAAGGTAGTTTGGAGGTTGACAGGGGTTAGGATTTCAGCTTGCACAGTTAGGGATTAGAGGACCCAATTCAGCCCATGATACCAACCAGTGTATGGTTCTTTCTGATTCTACACATTGGGAATCTTTAGACTTTTTATCCTTGCCAATCTAGTAAGTGAAATAAGTTATCACCTGTTAAAGACATGACAGATAAGGACTTCTCTGTAACACCCAGAGGACACTGGGCTTTTGACATTACTCAAATCTCAGATATCATAAAACCATGAACCATGTATATTTGCTGGTCTAATATCCACTTATAGGAGTTTATCTTCAAGAATAATAGTTTTGAAAAGTAAAGGCTAAGTAACCTAAACATCTAACAGTATAACATTAGGAAAAAAGTAAATATTGAGCTTTTTCTCACCAGAATGTTATGAGTCTTTTAAAAATAATACTTCACTTGTGTCACAAAATGGAAAGAAGAAAATCAACACAAAATTAATGTTCCTTTTCATTGTAACTATGTTAAACACCTAAGAATTGGGATGAAGAGAAAGGTAGACAGATTGAAATGTCACAATAGAGTAGTAAGTTTTTGTTTGCCAAACTTTCTTTAAATTGTTATGCTCTTTTTTAGTATTATATTTATGATTTTAAGCACATTTCTGTTTTTTCCAGGAAACACTGACCGGAAAGTATGGCGAAGACTCCAAACTTATCTATGACCTGAAGGACCAGGGTGGCGAGTTGCTGTCCCTTCGCTATGATCTCACTGTATCTTTATAAGCCAGGGCTCTCAAGACCTTGGATGGATTGGCCCTCAGTGGGGCTGGGGCTATTTCTAGCATCAGGGATAGGGAGAGGAAGACATAGGTAGGTTTAAACATGAGGCTTGGCAGCTAGGGGAATTATTTCTCTAAACCATGAGTTGATCTTTGGCTAAACAGAACATAGCCTTGTCAATCTAATCATGAGTAAGCTATCTCCAAGCTGTAAGAGATCATCTGCTTAGAGAGCCCACCTGGGGCCCTTTTTCTGCTCTTTCCAATCTGTCTAGCCCCCTGCTGCAGTTGCGGGCAGCTAGATAGTAGTCTGTAGCCTTGGGGAGACAGTACCAAACAGGATGGAGCCTTTCTCTTTCTTGACACTTAAGTTGCCCCTCATGGTAGCACAGTTGATTCTGATGTTCAAGTGCTGTTTATCTTACAAGTGGTGGTTGTACCCACACAGGGAGGGGTTAGACCCCAGCTTCTGTTGGTGGTGATAACTTCCAGACAGTCATAGGAGGCACTTTCTCCTTAACTCTCTGTGACCAGGTTCCTTTTGCTCGGTATTTGGCAATGAATAAACTGACCAACATTAAACGTTACCACATAGCAAAAGTATATCGACGGGATAACCCAGCCATGACCCGTGGCCGATATCGGGAATTCTACCAGTGTGTGAGTACTGGGAAGTGGTAGGACAGGATGGGTAACTTGGGCCCTCCCTCAAGCCACAAGAATCTATTGAATACTCGTGTCCAGAGCAACTGGTTGTCCCAGATAATGTTCAAGATTTCTATTGTGTTTTCATGTAGATTTCACAATGGCCTTGAGGGGAGGGCAGGAGACATTAGTATCTTTATTTTACATGTGTAAATTTAATACTCAGCAGATGAAGGTATCATAGGGATAAGAAAATCAAAGTCAGCAGGAGAACCCTATGGCTGGTATCTTTTCTATTAATTCACAGTGATGGGATAGCAACAAAGGATGAGGAAATTATACTTCAGATATGAAATCACCAAGACTGATAGCAAGCTTCTAGATGAGCATAGAAAACAAGGATTAAGGATTAAGACTAAATACTTACTCCACAGCAGGAGGAGGAATTAAGATGATGAAGAAATAAACAATGGAGGGACAGTGTAGTAGACGGAAAGGAAACCGGGACTGGTGAAAAGCCCAAGAATGCTGGGGCTTTCCTCTAGGCTGATCAGCCATACAGAATGCAGGACAAAGTCTGTGCTTGCATGCAAATAGGCCTTTATGGAGAGAGTACAGAGCTCCCAGAAGGCCGCTTGAGGGGGCTGAACTGTGAGAATCTGGCTATCTCTCTTGCTGCAGGATTTTGACATTGCTGGGCAGTTTGACCCCATGATTCCTGATGCAGAGTGCCTGAAGATCATGTGTGAGATCCTGAGTTCGCTTCAGATAGGTGACTTTCTCATCAAGGTCAGAGCTGAATGGGGCTGGGAGGGCAAAGGTGGGCCTGGCCTTGCCCAGGAGAATGAGCAGAGGGACCAGTAGCCCCAAGTGACCAGGGCTATTGAGGATCATGTAACTAAAAGAGTCCTTTGCTAACTATGCCTTGGGTCCCGCAGGTTAATGATCGGCGCATCCTAGATGGAATGTTTGCCATCTGTGGTGTTCCTGATAGCAAGTTCCGGACTATCTGCTCCTCAGTAGACAAGCTGGACAAGGTGACAACCCAAACACTTGACTCTTTTTCTAGATCTCACCCTGCCTTAAGAAATGGAAAATGAGATTAGGAGAGAGTGGTGCCTACCTCCATGCCCACCAAAGGAAGAGTAGCCACAGGCTGTAGGTCAGAGGGTAGCTTCTGCTTCTAGATTGTTCTCAAAAGAGGGTCCATACTTGTTTTTTTGGGAGGAAAGCTGCCACAGGTTCCCAACTGTTGTCTGTGTGACCAGGTATCCTGGGAGGAAGTGAAGAACGAGATGGTAGGAGAGAAGGGCCTCGCACCCGAGGTGGCTGACCACATTGGTGACTACGTTCAGCAGCATGGTGAGGAACGGAAGCAGCCTCCCCAGCTGCCATTCCCTGTCCCCAACCTCCCTGAAGTTGTATGTGGGTGTGTGTAGGGGGAAAGTGTATGTTCACACATACATATGTGCATACAGTTACAGTCCTACCCTTTTCTTCTCTGTGTCAATCTGGCAAACAAATCTGTCTCTCCAGGTGGAGTGTCTCTAGTAGAGCAGCTGCTCCAGGATCCTAAGCTGTCTCAAAACAAACAGGCCATGGAGGGCCTGGGAGACCTGAAGTTGCTGTTTGAGTATCTGACCCTGTTTGGCATTAATGACAAAGTGAGTCAAGCTGGGCATGGGAGGTCCCTGGAATGGGATTTCAGGTCCCTGACCCTAATCTGGTACTGACCACATCCTTGTTTCCACAGATCTCGTTTGACCTAAGTCTCGCTCGAGGGCTAGACTACTATACCGGAGTGATCTATGAGGCAGTGCTGCTGCAGCCCCCAGCTCAAGCAGGGGACGAGCCCTTGGGCGTGGGCAGTGTGGCCGCTGGAGGGCGCTATGATGGGCTGGTGGGCATGTTCGACCCCAAAGGGCGCAAGGTTCCATGTGTGGGGCTCAGCATTGGGGTGGAACGGATCTTCTCCATCGTGGAGCAGAGACTAGAGGTAGGTCAAGGGGGTAGGAAGAAGAGAGTCTGGGCATGTGATAGCATCTTTGATCTCCAAGGAAGAAAGTGGTGCTGTTTGGGCAAAGAGCCTATCTCAGAAAAATGGAAAGAGCACTGCTATGCTTCACAGATTCCCACCCATTACAGGCCAGTTTTGTGGATCTCTGCCCTCCCTTTCTCCACTGAATGCTGTACTCTGGGTCCCTGCTTCCCTCAGGGCTGTCAGGAATCATGGTTGATTTATCAACGATCCAGAGCTTCCTCCTGACAAGGAATACTTACCATTTTGCTGCCATGGGCCAAGCACCATACTTGGTACTTTTCATGCGTTATGTAACATAATTATTAGAGTCCTCTTGTATTATTTGCATTATAGGTGAATTAATTTGCTGAAGGTCTTGAAACTTCTAAGTGGGTCAGAATTTGAAAATGTAGTTACTATTTTGAAAGGCAGAGTGAGAAAAGAGAGAGGCAGAGACAGATCTTCCATCCTCTGTTTTCACTCTCCGAATGGCTGCAGCAGCCAGGTTTGGGCCAGCCCAAAGCCAAGAACACAATCCTGGTCTCCCACATGGGTGGTAGGGACCCAAGTATGTGACTATTTTTCACTGCCTTCTCAGGCACATTAGCAGGGAGCTAGACAAGTGGCAGAGTCAGACTTGAAATCCAGACAGTTAACTCGAGGGTCTCAGTGCGCTGTAGTGCTGTCTCCGAGAGGGAAGCATGTGTCTGAAGACCTGGGATCCCTCAGATGACTGCGTTGACTCTATAGTACCTAGAGTAGCACCAGGGGAGCTCGTCGTAGTCTAAGACCTGTGCTGCTGCTCTTAAATAGCTCAGTGTGTTTCATCCTTTGGGGAATGCTCTGACAACTTTCCCACTGTTCCTATCCCTTTTTTTTTTTTTTAATAAGACTTATTTATTTGAAAGCCAGAGTTAGAGAGGTCATCCATCCACTAGTTGACTCCCCAGATGGCTCCAACAGTCAGGACTGGGCCAGGCCAAACAGCCAGGCGTTCCACTGTGTTGTGGCATAACAGGTACAGCCACCGCCTGCGACACCAGCATCCCAAATGGGCACCAGATCAGGAACCAGCTGCTCACTTCCAAATCAGCTCTCTGCTAATGCACCTGGGAAAGCAGCAGAAGATGGCCCAAGTGCTTGGGCCCCTTCACCCCACATGAAGAAACTCCTGGCTCCTGGCTTCAGCCAGGCCCAATCACAGCCATTGTGGCCGTTTTAGGAGTGAACTAGCGGATTAAAGCTCACTCGCATTTGTGCTCTCTTTCAAATAAAAAAAAAAAATTAAAAAATAGTTTTCTAGAAAAAGTCAAGGGACAACAACAGCATTGTCCATTACCGCTCATCCTCACATTCTGAGTTCTTCCCTGTAACTGAATAATGAGAGGTTCAGTCTACTAAATGAGCAAACACTTAGTGGCAGCTAGAACTGCCAGGATTGACTTGGTTGTCTGGAGTGCTCACAGTGGTACTTGTGTGTGCATGTTCTTGTGGACCATAAAAGTCCTAGGTGGAGATGAACTTAAAATTACCGTAAATAAGGTACCTTTGTCCTTGCCTAAGGTTATTCTGGCAAATGATAACTATAAATCAGTTCATTTCTTTTTTTCCTCTCTCCTATCTTATACCCACTTGCTAGCTGAGACACTGGGCCCCTTCCCTCCCTAACTAGAGGCTCCTTGAAGATGCTAGCCCAGCTCTCTCTCATCTGCCCCTTCCCCAGGCTTTAGAGGAGAAGGTACGGACCACAGAGACACAGGTCCTTGTGGCTTCTGCACAGAAGAAGCTCCTGGAGGAGAGACTGAAGCTTGTCTCTGAGCTGTGGGATGCTGGGATCAAGGTATGGGAGGCAAACCCCAGGGCTACAGCGTACCTGGAAGGGCTGGACACCAACTACATAATAGCTCACCCCCTAGTGGCTCCTGGCATTAAATCGTGGAAGGAAGCTAAGAACCACGTGCCAGCTTGGGACCCCGGGAGGTTATCTCTGAGGACAACAGAAGCCAGCCTTCATCTTCCGCCCTGGTCCCCTACAGGCCGAGCTACTCTACAAGAAGAACCCAAAGCTGCTGAACCAGTTGCAGTACTGTGAGGAGGCAGGCATCCCGCTGGTGGCCATCATCGGCGAGCAGGAGCTCAAGGACGGGGTCATCAAGCTCCGTTCAGTGGCTAGCAGGGAAGAGGTAAGGGGGCACGAGGAAAGGCTGTCGGACTAGGGAGTGTATGCTGTGTTGGCAGGCCTATGCCCATTCAAGACCTGAGCCATTCACGCTGTCCCCACTTGTAAAAGACCTAAGGCATGCCTAACCTTTTGCTGTGGTTGTCGCAGGGTAAACACCCCATCAGCACATACACCCCATGCCTGTCTGCCTAAAGTATTAGGTTGGGTTCCTGCTTCCAGCTGAGTCAGAGCTGCTGACTGTTGGAAGAATCAGGCACTCTGGGCGCAGTGCGGTGGAAGATGTTCATACCACCCTGTTCCCCCTTCCTGGCCAGGTGGACGTCCGAAGGGAAGACCTGGTGGAGGAAATCAAAAGGAGAACAGACCAGCCCCACTGCATCTGCTGAAGCCAGCCGCCTGTCAGGAAGGGAAGTGCAGCCGGCACCATCGGAGGTGAAGACAAAACCGCATATGCACCAAAACAGCTATGGACGTCCTGGCCCGGCAGGAAGACCTGAAAGTGGACTAAACAGAGACTTGTGTTATGATGATTTTACTGGTAGTCACTGGCAAAATGGGCAAGAACTCCACCGCTTTCTCTAGAGGGCCGCAGCCGATGAGTGCAGCATGCACCCCTGGGTCTGAGATGCCCTCTGCGGGGCCCCACTCCAGATAAAGCAGATTCGGCCCCGTGCCAGTCGCCAAAGGTCCAATAAAATTGCCTCAACCACTGGAGCTTGCCTGCATCTCTGACGTCTAGCTGCAGAGCCTGAGCCACCCATTCAGGCCACTTCAGCGGAAAACGCAGCCCACCGCCTGGTCCGTGGGGCGAAGGGTGCCCTGAGGGTCGAGCGCCCAGCGCCTGGAAGGCAGGGCTGCCCGCGCACTCCACCGCCAGAGTTTCTGGCTTTCACCTGCGGCTCCCCGAGGGCCCGCGGCGGCGCACGTGCAGTGGATACTTCCACCCTTGAGAGGCGGGGTCGTGCGCAGAGCCAATGAGAACGTGGGGGGTGGAAGAGTAGAGAAGCTTCCAGAGGCCGGCGCAGAGGAGGTTATAAATAGGGTGCGGGAGGGCAAAGGAGGGAGAGCCATGCAGTCCAAACGCGAGTGTGAGGTAAGTGATTGGCGAGCATGGGCGCAGACGAGCTCCGCCTGCTCAGCGGGGGGTGGCCGCCGGGACGCCAATGGCGCAGGCGAGGTGGGGGGAGCTCTGCGCTCGGTCTTTCCAACCTGCCTTTTCCCTCAGCAATGGTGTGAGAGGGTGAATCCAGAGAACAAGGCGGCCCTGGAGGCGTGGGTCAGGGAGACGGGCATCCGGCTGGTGCAGGTGAACGGGCAGAGGAAGTATGGCGGGCCACCCCCAGGTACAGTAGCCGCAGCCTCGACGGCGCCCGACCAGCCTTAGGGGGAGGGGCCTGCCCCAGGCATCACAAAACCCCAAACTGCCCGAGTTTACACGCCCCCCAGCAGATGAGGACACTGGACTTTGCCTCCCCGCCCACCCGCCCCGTCGAGTAAAGGAGCCAGACATAACTTGCACCTACTTTGCACCAGCCCCGTTAGTGCAGTTACGTGATTGTGCCAGGGACCGGGATACGGGCACTGTACCACTGGACTGACGGTCGCGGGTGCCAACTCGGTCCGGTCCGGTGGATGACAGAGCCCCCCTCCATACCCCCTCCCCCAGGCTGGGTGGGCAGCCCGCCGCCGGCCGGGTCCGAGGTGTTTATAGGGCGGCTGCCCCAGGACGTGTACGAGCACCAGCTGATCCCACTGTTCCAGCGCGTGGGCCGCCTCTACGAATTCCGCCTAATGATGACCTTCAGCGGCCTGAACCGCGGGTTCGCCTACGCCCGCTACAGCTCACGGCGCGGCGCACAGGCCGCCATTGCCACGCTGCACAACCACCCGCTGCGGCCCTCCTGCCCGCTGCTGGTGTGCCGCAGCACGGAGAAGTGCGAGCTGAGCGTGGACGGCTTGCCGCCGGGTCTGAGCCACCAAGCGCTGCTGCTCGCGCTGCAGCCGCTGGGCCCCGGCCTGCAAGAGGCGCTGCTGCTGCCCAGCCCCGGGCCGGCGCTCACGCAGATCGCGCTGCTCAAGTTCAGCTCGCACCGCGCTGCTGCTATGGCCAAAAAGGCCCTGGTGGAAGGTAGGGCTGGAGGCGCGGGGCAGGGGCGGGGGCGGGGGCGGGTGGGGGCCTGACACATTCTGCTAGTCACTTTACACAGCAGTTTAAGTCACAAAATTTGGGGTTAAGCGTGCCTGGGTTTATGACCTTACATTGTGTTTGATGTCAGAAGTTATTTCCTATAGGGCCACTGTAGGTGCATCAACATTTTTAATCTTCAGCATTTCAAAGAAACTGGAAACTTTTCCTGTTTTGAGAATTAACTATGTGCATGTGGTATTTGGGAGCTTGCCTGATCTTCAGCAAGCATATCACAGTAAAGATAAGCCATTGTGATGGTTATAGCAAGGAGCAGTCAACTTCACCCCTGTTTTCAGAAGGTCACACCAGGAAATGCACATGCTGTTAAGTAAACACTGACCAGTGTAATTCCTTGGGGCTCCCAGGGTCAGGACTGGGTGGGCCCAGGGCTTAGAGCTGCTTTGTCTCTTTTTTCCTGCAGGGCAGTCCCGCCTCTGTGGAGAGCAGGTGGCTGTGGAGTGGCTCAAGCCAGACCTGAGGCAGAGACTGCGCCAGCAGCTTGTGGGTCCCTCACTACGGTACCTTCAGCCTGAGGGCAACCGATTGGCCCTGGCCGGGGACAAGCTAGGGTCCCAAGGAGCTCGGGCTGCCCTGCAGCTGCTGTGCCAACGAATGAAACTGGGCAGCCCAGTATTCCTCACCAAGTGTTTGGGCACGGGCCCTGCTGGCTGGCACCGCTTCTGGTACCAGGTGGTGATCCCTGGGCATCCAGTGCCCTTCAGTGGCCTCATCTGGGTTGTGCTAGCCACAGATGGGCAGGATGGGCATGAGATAGCCAAGGATGCCGTGTCTGCACGGCTGCTAGAAGCCCTGGGTGAGTCTGGGGCCAGCATCTTGTGGTCCGCTGGGGCTGAGGCAGGCACCATAGTTAAGCAGTGACCCCCGTCCTCAACAGAGGCAGCCTACAACGGTTGGCAGAGCCTATGTCGGTCCCCAGCCCAGCAGGCCTGGGCAGCCGACCAGCTGATTAAAAAAGGGGGAAGGCGCCTCGGCCTGATAGCTTCCCTGTTGGGACATAGCCCCAGTGTGTCTGGGGCAGCTCAGGTTTGGCTTGGGTTACGCTGGTGGGCCTTGTCCTCTCCCCTTTGGGTCTCCACCTAACCCATGGTCTTCCCTTTGTGACGTACCCACCCTGCCCTCCCCTGCTATTCCTTCCCGCCCTCTGCACATGAATCTGTTAGATTTTTTTGACTTCGGTTTTTTTATTTGGGGGGACCGGCTGAGCCAAAGGGTCAGAAATTCTGCCCTTCGTCCCTAGCACTTGGCACTATGGTTTTGGTTTATGTATCGTTTCGACGTTTTCTATGCTGGTTGTATTTATATTAAACCCTGGTTAGTATATACATGTGTCTGTGCTCTCTGGCCCCCAGCGTAGGGTTTGTCTTTACACTGGCCTAGAGAACAGCTGCCACAGGGCAAGTACTTCGTTCCCTCAGTGCCCTGAGTCCTGGGCCTGCTGTGCATCTGAAGCTGCACAATAGGGTATGACAGGTTCCAGTCCTCCCTTAGGATCCACTCCAGGAAACAAAGACGTGCCCAGCAAGGACCTGTCCTGAGAGTCCACTCGCCCCTCAGTCACTGTCCTCCTCCATTTCCTCCCCTTCCTCCTGAGCCTTGGCACCCTCTTCCTCTTCCCTCAGCCCTGCAAAGAAATCATCAGCACTCCAGGCCTTGCTGCTCAGGGCTCGCAGGGGCCCGCCCTTTTTCTTGCGCCGCCGGTAGTCATCCACCACCACAGCTCGAAGCTGGGCCATGTCCCAAAACTTGAGGCGCTGGTCATGGCCGCTGCTGGCCAGGAAACGGCCACAGTGGGAGAGGGCCAGCTTCTCCACGGGCTCCCCAGCATGCTGGCCCACGCTGCCCACCACTCGGTTTGGCAGGATGTTGACAGCCCTGCCGGGAAAGAACAATGTTGGGTACTGGTAGCTGGGCTTGCCCTTCCCATACAGCCTGAGGGCTGTCCTGGCTTCCCTCACCTGATGATGCCATCGGTGGAGCCAGCGCACAGCAGACTCTCAGTGACCGGAACCATGCAGTCGATGGACTCCGCTCTCAGGGCAAAGCGGTCACTGGTGGCCCCAAAGCCATTCCAGTTGAAGAGGTAGATGGTACCTTCACTGGAGCCACAGGCCACCTTCTTCCCAAACTGCAAGGAAACAGGGCAGATCATGTCTGTGGCGCCAGCTCAGACCGAGCCCCTAGTGCACACACACCAGGATCCCATCATACTCAGCTGTACTTTCATGAGGGTGACAGAAGTCAAGTCCCCAGATTGAGGCTCTGAGAGTAGCTCGAACCTGCGTCGCTTGATGTTGAAGACACCAAGGCAGCCATCCCCACTGCAGAGAGCAAAGCAGCAGGCTTAGCCAGAAGCTCTAAGGAAAGCTTAAAAAAAAAAAAAGGCCCAACCACTGTTGTCAAGCTCCACCCCCATCCTAATGGGACTCGCTGCTTCTGCTTCCCTGCCGGCCCTCCAGGAAAGTTTTAAAAGGGCCAGTTCCTGAACACCTGGCTCTCTTGGCTCCTCTCATCTACTCTCCTCACTAGCTCCTCTCCTCGGTCTCTCTCTTCTTCTTCTCTCTCTCATCCTTCTTCGTCCCTCCCCTCCAGTCGGCTGGGTTTTCCCCCAATAAACCACTTAACCTTATAAAAAGGGGGGTGGGGGGTGGGAAGGGCAGAGGTTGGACCTGGCTGTCAGCAGCAGCTTCTTGGCTGGGTCCAGAGCCATGTCGGCGATGTACTCCTCATGCTGCCGCATGTCCATTAAGGGGCCCTCCTTCCGCTGGTCCCAAAGCCGGATCCCACCTGTGTCATCCCCAGTGGCCAGAACATTCTCATCCACCAGCAGCAGACTGTTGATAGGAGCCCTGGACACACAAATGCAGCACCTGGAGGATTTCTGTCCCAGCAGGAACTGCCCAGTCCTTACCTTCCCCCCCAACCCCCAGCTTCATACACACAAATGGCTCCCTTACCCATGAGCTTTGGAAATACGTTTTTCCAGCCGACCCTGCTCCACATCCAGAAAGTGGATGGCTTTGTCCTTGGAGACAGTAACGAGTTCTGGGGGAGAAGGTGACAGGTCACAGTGCTGGTCAGTGCTCCCTTCCCATCGCCACGCTGCCAGCTGCCTGCCTCTACTCACTCTGCCCGTCTTCAGAGAACACCACTGCACGGCAGGCCTTGAGGTGGTGACCTGAGGACCAGAGCTCCTTGGTTTCTCCCTCTTGGCAAGAGTAGGAGAACCTGGGGGACAGTAGGAGGAGGGTGATGCATGGAGTACAGAGACCAAACCCATAAAACCCCCGCCCACCTACTCAGGAGATCCTGTTTACACATCTCCAGACCCCTATAAGCTTATCATCCCATTTTTCCATTTCCAGCGAGTTTAAATTATTAGGTCTTGTTTTCTTTGAATATGCAGACTACTTGGGCTTTTTCAACTCTGATGATGTCAAGGTACACATTCATTAGAAACTGTCTTTGGGGCCGGCGCCGCGGCTCACTAGGCTAATCCTCTGCCTGCAGCGCTGGCACACCGGGTTCTGTCCCAGTTGCTCCTCTTCCAGTCCAGCTCTCTGCTGTGGCCCGGGAGTGCAGTGGAGGATGGCCCAGGTGCTTGGGCCCTGCACCCGCATGGGAGACCAGGAGAAGCACCTGGCCTCTGGCTTCAGATCAGTGCAGCGCGCCTGCCACAGCGGCCACTTGGAGGGTGAACCAATGGAAAAGGAAGACCTTTCTCTCTCTCTGTCTAGCTCTGCCTGTCAAAAATAAAATAAAGTAATAAAAAGAAACTGTGTTTGGAATCCTGGTATTTTCCCACCCTAGCAATATGCAGTAAGATACTCTTGTGATGCTGCACAGCTGATACTTGACGGTGTACTGGGTTGCTAGCTAAGATGTTTGTTAGGTCAAATGTATTCAATGAGTTACTTAGGATATTTTTAACTTGCAATGAGTTTATCTGAAAGTAACCCCATTCTAAGTCACAGGAGTACATGTACATTAATTCAAGGTACATTTGCTCAGTGTTTTTAATAAAAGATTTATTTGAAAAAGAAAGGGACAGACAGATCATTCTGCTGGTTCACTCCCCAAATGGTTGCAACCACCAGGGTTGGGCCAGGCTGAAGCCAGGAGCCTCTTACAGGTCTCCCACGAGAGTGCAAGGACCCAAACACTTTAGCCATCATTTGCTGCTTTACCAGGCACATTAGCAAGGAACTGGATTGGAAGTGGAACAGCCTGGACTTGAACTGATGCACATATGGGAAGCTAGCACTGCAGACAGCACAGCAGACAGCTAGCACTGCCAGCCCTGTCTAAAACCTTTTCTGAGGCAGAAACAGAACTTGATAAACAGAAGTTAAGAGGGATGTGCAGAAAGGTGGAGATCTGGGTGACTCCTCAGTGTCGGGCACTGTAGATACGGGCAAAGGTAGAAGGGAGGCTACATTTGGATACCTGACTGACTACCTGGTCCCTTCTACAAGGTGGTAGTTACTCCCATCTTAAAAATGAAAATACATGGTCGGCACCGCGGCTCACTAGGCTAATCCTCCACCTTGGGAGGATTAGCACACTGGGTTCTAATCCCGGTCGGGGCGCCAGATTCTGTCCCGGTTGCCCCTCTTCCAAGCCAGCTCTCTGCTATGGCCCAGGAGTGCAGTGGAGGATGGCCCAAGACCTTGGGCCCTGCACCCGCATGGGAGACCAGGAAAAGTACCTAACTCCTGGCTTTGGATCAGCACGATGCGCCTGCCGCAGCACTGTGGCGGTGGGGCCATTGGAGGGTGAACCAACGGCAAAAGGAAGACCTTTCTCTGTCTCTCTCTCTCACTGTCCACTCTGCCTGTCAAAAAAAAAATAATAATAAAAAATGAAAATACATAAGTCACCTAGCCCGTGGCCATAAGGTAATAAGGGAAAGAGGTTTAAATAAGTGAATCACATAGCAGAACTCTGCTGTTTAAAACCTTCAATGGCTTTCATGGCTTCCAGCCTACATCTTGTGCTCAAACGTGTATTGAGCACCTACCCTGGACTAGAGGCAGATGAAATGGAAAACATAATGGGCTACGTATTACATTACAAAAAGGTTTTACAAATTCCAGTCATAACCCATTTGCTGCAAGTGGCATTCTGTGTACACGTAATAAGGACAGGATAAATCCAGCAGTGCCGCGCAATGGGTTAAGCTATGGCTGGCATCCTATTTGGGTCCTGGCTGCTGCACTTCCAGTCCAGCTCCCCGCTGATGTGCCTAGGAGCACATTATAGGAATGGCCCAAGTACTTGTGCTCCTGCCACCCACATGGGACGGAGTGGCAAAGAGTTCCTAGCTCCTACATACTGGACCAGGTGGCTGCTACCATTTGGGGAGTGAATCGGGGGATGGAAAATACCTCCCCCGCCCCTCCCTTACACTTTCCCTGACAAATAAATCTTTTAAAAATTATCAGAGTAAATCATTTGCACCCCCTAGGCCCACCGTGTCCAAGTTAAGGCTGTAGCCAGTGCCGGGATAGGCTGTTAACACCTCCCTCCCTTGTCACCATGATAAAATGACCAGAGCAACTTATTTGTAATCTAGAAAGTTTTTACTGTGGAGCAAGATTTAAAAGTTTGAAAAACATTTCTTTAGTGGAGGGAACAGGAATTCAGATAATAACACAAACACATGTGTGATTACAAGTCATAATAAAATTTATGAGGGGAAGGTACCTGGCACCAGTTCTAAGGTAAGCATCTAACAGGTTACGAGGGAAGACTTGCTGAGGGGAAAGGAAATTTCCAAGCGGAAAGACTAGCAAGTGCAGAGAAGCTGAGACTTCAAGATACATAAAAATGGTAAGGATGAATGAGCGCAAAAAATAAAAGGAAGCGCGAGCACGGGTCAGAAGGTCAGAGCCTTGAAAGCTAGATTATGGAATCTGTACTGAATCCTAAAAGTTCACTTAAGGGTTTTAATCAAAAGAGGGCCATGGTCTGATCTGTGTTTTTGAAAGATCAATTAAACGGACAGGAGCTACAAAGCAAGCGCCCCGTAGAGCCCGTTTCGGGATCAATAATCTGGTGGGGAACAAAGGGCCTCAGATGCCCCCTTATCTTGCTATGGTCTCTGGGCTCGGTCACGATACCCCTGCTACTTGTTCTTCCTTTCGGTTCTTCTAACAGATCTGTGTAGCAACATGTTTAGAGCCGAATGTTTTAGGACGCATCGGACCAGAGGGGTTCAGCAAAATCTGTCGCTCACCAACGTTCCTCCCTCCTGGTCTCAGCTCCGTCCCTCGGGAGCTTCCAGACCAGGCGCTCCCGCACCCACCGTGTCCCGGACCTTGCAGCTCACTCACACGAACACGTCCCCGTCCACATCTCCTGCCGCCAGTAGGTCGCGGGAGGGGTGGAACGCTAGCCCACTGGCCGGCGCTTCCAGCACAATGTCTTCCGGGGTGTCCCTGATCCGGGCCGGGGCCTCCGTGGAGTCAGGGTCCTCCTCGTCACTCGCAGCCTCTGCAGGCCTCTCCTCACACGTGTAATCCATGCTCCGGAGAGTAGCTAGCGAGGCTCGGAAGAGACGCCAGCACTCACACACACGGTAGGAGGCGTGGCCCACGGCACGACTTCCTCTTCAGGAGTCGGGCCCGGAAGTGTCGCCAGGCATTGACGTCACCCGGAAGTGGCGGGCCGGCCGTCTCAGTAGGAGGAACCGACAGAGAGGCGGTTCCCCGCGGCCCGCTTTGTAGCCCTTGCGGGAATCGGCTGTGTGGCCGTCGACCCCTCCCTCTCTCCCTTGGGAATTGCGTTAAAGTTCTTCCCCCCCCGACCGATTGTTGTTTCTGTTAACTCTGAGGAGGAACTAATGCCTTCGCGATAGGAGAGGGGAAGTCATTCGTAGCGAAGTGAAACCAAGATGGCAAACAGCAGCTAGAGCGGTCAGAAAGCGGCCAAAATCCCACACGAGACAGGGGTCGCAGCCAGCGCACACGCTCAAGCCGCTGCCGTCCGCGCCCAACCTCTCCGAGACCGAACAGTGGTGCCCTGCGCCTGTTGCTACAGTTTAGTTCCGGACTTTGAGTAGGCCGGAGGGAATGGCAATGCCTAGAGCTACCAATGAGTTCCTGAAGAGGAAAATGGGCACTACGGCTGCGGTTCCGGATATCTCAGTTTCCGGGGGATCCACAGTGATGGGAGCAGCTGCAGGGTGGGGCTGATGAGAGGAACAAGGTGCTCCTGTGGCTTTTAGAAGCGTGAAAGAACTGAGGCACCCGAGACGCTGCCTTTCCTGTTTGCTGCCTGGAAAAGTTGCTGTGTGGCGTTGAGAGTCCTTGTCTCTCGTTATGCGGCTAATCAGAGGGCCGCGACCACTTCTGTGAAGCTTGGAGAGACTCAATTTTAACCTTGCAGTCAAGCCAAACGTCTAGCTCCTAGTGCCCTAAGTTTCTTCATCTGAGCCAGAGGTCTCTGTGACCTACTAGGGACAACAGCCTACAACCAGGGAATCTGGGTGTTGTCTGAAATTAATCATTTCCGGTGCAGTTGCATCAGTGTAAAGTCAGCCTCACGGGTCACGCACAAAGCTGACTTACTCAAAAAGCCTTGTCCTATTCAGGTGAAAACAGGGCAGGGCCAGCATTGGGGTAAGCTACCACCTGCAGCGCTGGCATTCCCATATGGGCACCAGTTCTAGTCCCAAGTGCTCCACTTCTGATCCAGCTCCCTGGTAATACACCTGGAAAGCGCTTAAGATGGCCCAAGTGCTTGGGCCTCTGCACCTCCGAGGGAGACCTGGAAAAAGCTCCTGGCTCTTGGCTTGGCCCTGGCTTACACCAGTCTGCGGCCATTTAGGGAGTGAACCGGCAGATGGAAGACTCTCTTCCTAACTCTGCCTTTCAAATAAAATAAATAATTCCGGGGGTGGAGGAACCAGGGCAACAACTAAGGTAATTTTCTAGCATTCCTTGGATCTGGTGAGCTCACAGGTCTTGGGTTTAGCACAGGTAGCACCAGCTTGGCATCCAGCCAGGAAGAAGTGGTGACTCCTAATTGAGGAGCTCAAGATGAAAGTTCTGACAATGGGCAGAAAGGAAGAAAAGGGCAGGATACAATGATTCAAATGCCAGAAACCCACCTGGACCTGGGCAGACTTTCTGGTGAAATGGAGGCACCAAAACTAATGCCCTACAATAGGGATTCCCATATTTGCAGGGCCACACTACACCAGTTCCACCAAAGCACTTCCCCACCATTATCCTTTCAGCCAGAGGCAGCAACTGGCACTCAGTGTCACTTTAGCTCCAAGGAGGGCATCAACTCATAAAATATTTTTGTTCCTATGGTGTTTTTTTTTTTTTTTTAAGATTTATTTATTTCAAAGGCAGAGTTAGAGGCAAAGGTAGAGAGAGAAAGGTCTTCCATCTGCTGGTTCGCTCCCCAGTTGGCCACAACAGCCGGAGCTGCGCCGATCCAAAGCCAGTTTCTTTTGGTCTCTCATGTGGGTACTGGGGCCCAAAGACGTGGGCCATCCTCCACTGCTTTCCCAAGCCATAGCAGAGAGCTGGATCGCAAGTGAAGCAGCCGGGAGTTGAACTCGCACCCATATGGGATGCTGGCACTATAGGCGGTGGCCTTACCCATTACACCACAACACTGACCCCCAAAGGTGATCATTTTCATCATATGCCCTCACCCAGATGCCAGTCCAGCACTGCCCTGGGATCAGGCCAGCAGCCTGCTAAGCAGACTCCAATATGCAGGGAATTTGTCCTGGTGTCAGGTATCAGGCCCTCAGACAGGCTTGAGTAACATTAATCATTTAGGTTCCTCTGTCCACATCCTGCCCATCAGTTAGGGACATTCTTTCCTTCCCTGCTGGGCACACTGGCCAGTAAACATCCTTATTGTTGAGGAATATAGCAGCACAGCTCAAGAAATGACACATCCTTCTAGGTGTGATTTCTTCTTAAATTTTAAAAATTTGGGGGGCCAGTGCTGTGGAATACTGGGTAAAGCCAGTGCCTGCAGTGCCGGCATCCCATGTGGGTGCCAGTTCAAATCCCAGCTGCTGCTCTTCCAATCCAGCTCCCTACTATGGCCTGGGAAAGCAGTGGAAGGCCCACGTCCTTGGGCCCCTGCACCCATGTGGGAGACTGAGACACTCCCGGTTCCTGGTTTCATATCGGCCAGCTCCAGCATTTGGGAAGTGAACCAGCAGATGAAAGACTTCTCTCTCTCTCTCTCCCTCTCTCTCTGCCTCTGTGTAACTCTGCCTTTCAAATAAATAGATCTCTTAAATTTTTTTTATTTTTTATTTGAAGGCCAGCATGTTACAGCAAAGTTAAGCTGCACCTGCAATGTCACTCTCCCACCAGCTCATGTCCCTGCTGCTCCACTTCTAATCCAGCTCCCTAACAATGCACCTAGGAAAGCAGTAGAAGATGTTCCCAAATGACCCAAATGAAGATTCTGACTCCTGATTTTGGCCAGGCCCAAGGCCAGCCCTGGCCATTGCGGGCATTTGGGGAGTGACCTAGCAGAAGGAAGGTCTCTCCCTTTCTGTCTCTCCCTCCCTATCTGTAACTCTGTTTCAAATAAATAAATCTTTTTAAAAAGGTTTTTTTTTTTTTTTTTTTTAATTTGAAAGAGATCTTCCATCTGTTGGTTCACTCTCCAAATGTCTGTATCAGGCAGGGCTGGGTGAAGCAGAAAGCCAGATGCCTGGAACTCAATCAAAGTCTCCTATGTGGGTGGAAGGGCCCAACTACTACAGCCACCATCTGGTACCTCCCAGGGTGCACATCATCAGGAACCTGGAATTGGGAGCAGGGCCAGGACGTGAAGCCAGGCAGCCTTATATGAAATGAAGGCATCCCAAGTGGCATCTTAACTATAAAACCACAATCAGAGGAGTGGTATTCCAGGGACCCAGAAGGGAGGATGAACACAGAAAAGACAAGACAGCAGGTTAACCAATTTTAATGGAACCAATGATTATACAACAAAATTTTATATACATTCACAAAAACACCTTGCAACCTTTCTGGGAATTATAGAAAGAAAGCAGTGGGGAGCCTGTGGAAATTCTCCAGTTGGAACTGGAGATTAGTACTTTGGTCTTTTGACTTCAACCCTGCAATCAAAGGAGAAACAGATCAGCATAAGATATGTACACTAGGCAGTTCTTACCAGACCCACAGAGGAAGCTGCTCACCCATCAGCCTCCATCTTCTTTCTCTTCTCAATGATCTGCAAAAAGACGAGTGATAAATGAGTCACACTGCCAGAGTAAATTCAGATACGGCCCAAGACTGACCTCTCGGTCACTTGCATGGCTCTCCCTGCCTATTTCTGGGCCTGTGAGCCAGGGACTCCTCGCAGCTGAAAGCCTCACACCTGAGGGACAGTCCCACTCACCGCACTTATCTTCTTCCACTGCCGGTCAAGCTCTGCCTTGTCATTGGTTTCCTTGAAGCGCCGAGTTTTCCGCCCCTCAGACATCTTGATGCCATACTGGAATGCAGCCCTGAAAAGAGCCATTGAGTGAAGCAGGCATGAGAGGTTGCAAAGCAGAAGCAAGGTTTCCCAGAGGGCCCTGCAGGGACACAACCTACTGAAGAATTTATCATCCAGACATCCTCTAACTTGATTTGTAGGCAAGTTCACCCAATCACCATAGGCCTCATCACTCCCTGCCCGTGTTCTCTAACAACTCACTTGGGCAGAGCTTCCTTGTTGTTCATATACTCGCTGTATTCCTCCTGCGTATCAAAGTCCCAGCGGCCTAAGGGGCCCTTTTTGTTACCCTGTTGCAAAACAGAAAGGAGAGATAGGCAGGGAAGAGACAGTCAGTGGAAATGGAATTGTAGCCCTAAGTTAAAGCCAGACTCTCCCAAAATCCCACATTTCACCATTCGTAAGTCATATTCTGGCCGGCGCTGTGGCTCACTAGGCTAATCCTCCACGTGCGGCGCCAGAACCTTGGGTTCTAGTCTCAGTTGGGGCGCCGGGTACTAGTCCTGGCTGCTCCTCTTCCAGTCCAGCTCTCTGCTATGGCCCCAGAGGGGACCCAAGTGCTTGGGTCCCTGCACCCGCATGGAAGACCAGAAGGAAGTACCCGGCTCCTGGCTTTGGATCAGCACAGCGCCGGCCGTAGCAGCCATTAGGGGAGTGAACCAACGGAGGGAAGACCTTTCTCTCTGTCTCTCTCTCTCTCTCTCTCTCTCACTGTCTAACTCTGCCTGTC
Organism: Sylvilagus floridanus; assembly: GCA_949820135.1. Lineage (NCBI taxonomy): Eukaryota > Metazoa > Chordata > Mammalia > Lagomorpha > Leporidae > Sylvilagus > Sylvilagus floridanus. Next base: position 26,445,225 of record OX463241.1, on the reverse strand, counting down.
AAAAAATAAATAAAAATTTTTTAAAAAAAAAGTCTTATCCTAACAAATAATAAATGCTTACTGCAAACTATGTGATAGGCATTATTCTACATACACACCTAAACACCTCTTATTTAATTCTCACAAAGTCAGTGAAGATAGAACTATATATTTCTCTCCAGTTTCCAAAATAGTAAAACAAGGAGCTGGCACTGTGGCGCAGAGGATTAATGCCCTGGCCTGAAGCGCCGTCATCCCATGTGGGAGCCAGTTCAAGACCCAGCTGCTCCACTTCCAATCTAGCTCTCTGTTATGGCCTAGGAAAGGAGTGGAGGATGGCCCAGTTCCTTGGGCCCCTGCACTCGCTTGGGAGACCCGGAGGAAGCTCCTGGCTCCTGGCTTCAGATCAGCACAGCTCTGGCCAATTGGAGAGTGAACCAGCAGATGGAAGACAAGACCCTACCCCACACCCCCCTCCCCCTGCCTCTCCTCTCTCTGTGTAACTCTGACTTTCAAATAAATAAATAAATCTTTTAAAAAAAACAGTAAAACAATTTGGCAGTCACAAAATTAGTAAATGGCAGAGGTGGACTTAAACAAAGCTCCAAGAATAAAGAATGCTTTTAGCTACTGCAGTACACTGAGAATAAAGGAAAAGCAGATGATATTTCTTCAACATTAATTTTGTTTAATATTTAAAGGAAAACTTTAATCCTGGCTAGAATAAAGTTCACTTATTTTCTGAAGACTGCAATTCCTCCTTCCCTCTCCACACATGCATTAATGCCTTCTTACAGACCAGGAGGAAAATCCAAGCCTGGCATATTGTTGTAGGAAACAGAAAGATTCCTGGCCCTAGCTCATTTGATTATGTGCAGAAACTTCAAAAACAGCTCAGCTGCTCCCGACTTGTAATACTGCTGCTTCTAATGGTGCAACTAAAGGAGGGTCAGGCCCAGTAAGCAAGACACAGACTCCTGTAGAGCAGGAAAGAGGAGATATGGGAAAAGGACCCCATCCTTCCAATGCCATACCTGGTCCATTTTGCTATAATCCACCTCTTCATCACTATCCACAGCCATGTCATCCATCCTAAAGAGAAGCAATGGTAAAACAGATGCTTTAGACTCAGAGACTGTTTGCCTAGAAATGATTTCCCCTCTGGACTTCCCAGTCTAACAGTTAATCCAAGTAAGAAACATCCCTGAGTCCCAGCAAATCAAATCTCCACCTCACCCCCGCCCCCCAAGTTTTTCTCCATAATCCCAGCCACCCACTTTCCTTATTGGGTCTCACGTACGTGGCTGGATAGCACTCTGCGTAACTGTTCGACATGCCAAAGAAATCTCCCAGCTGCTTTTTGTCTTCTGGCTTCTTTAACATATGCTATGTTAAAGAAAATACTAAGGGCTAGCACTGTGGCAGAGCGGGTAAGGCTGCCACCTGCAGTGCTGGCATCTCAAATGGGCACCAGTTGGAGACCCACCTATTCTACTTCCAATTCAGCTCTCTGCTATGGACTGTGAAAGCAGTGAAAGATGGCCTTGGACCCCTGCACCCATGTGGCAGACCCCGAGGGGACTCCTGACTCCTGGTTTGGATCAGCACAACTCCAGCTATTGTGGCTATCTGGGGAGTGGACCAGAGTATGGAAGACCCCTCTCTCTGCCTCTCTGTATCTCTGCCTTTCAAAATAAATGAATAAATGTGAGAGAGAGAGAGAGAGAGAGAGAGAGAGCGTGCGCACGCGAGAGAGAGAGAGAGAAAGAAAAGAAAGAAAAAGAAAGAAAGAAAGGAAGGAAGGAAGGAAGGAAGGAAGGGAGGGAGGGAGGGAGGGAGGGAGGGAGGGGGGGGGGAGGGGAGGGGAGGGGAGGGGAGGGGAGGGGAGGGGAGGGGAGGGGAGGGGAGGGAAGAGAAAAAAGAAAATACCAGATAGAATTTCATTACAGAAAAACTTTAGGCAAGAGAGTCCAAGGGTCAGAAGTCTCAACGTGAAAATTCCAAGGAGAGGGCTAAGCTTCAGTGGGACCCCCAGGGAGGGGCAAGGCAAGATTTCATCCCTGTCAAATTCAGCATAAAGCAGAAGGAGTGAGGGGGCGAAAGGGAGCAGGGAGGCAAGTGAGGTAGAGCTGAAAAGGGGACAGTTCTTCAGAACCCAGGAACATATTAAAATAAAGGATATGACTCAGTGCCTTCCCAACCAGCAGACCCAGCAAACTTTTCATTGATGGACTTGATCAACTCCTTGGCAGAGCCAGGTCCTGAGAAAAAAAAAAACTCTGCTCAGCCTTAGAACCAAGGCACTCACAAATTCCTCCTCTTGAAACACTTCCAACCTGCGCCTTTCATAAAAATATTTTTTTCCTGGCAACAGACACTTTCGTCTAATAAAATTTTATCCACACTCCAATTATTAATGAGTTACTGTGGAGGAGATGGTGGTGAGGTACCCAGAACACTGCACAATTAACCTCGACGCACCTGCTCAAAACCCGAGGGCTACAGGAAACGCTATCTAAGACCAAACATATCCTGCCATTGCCCAGGAAGGTGAACGAACTCCAGACTCATCCTGTCCGTTCTGCAAGCAAGACATGATTCTTTTGAGAACCCACAATCAAGAAGCTTCCCAATCTGACCTTTACCAGCTCTGAGCTCTAGATCAAACTCAGCCCGGGGAAAGCAGCACTGTAATAGCTAATGGAAAAAACCATGCACATGACCCACCTTTGTCGACGTCCATGGGCTGAAAAGAGAAAACTGAGGTGAGTGTCACCAAGAGGGATTCTCATTCATCTTTCCCACAAACTGAAACAATTCCCTACCCCACCCCATCCCCATGTCCAGGATGGTTCCCCCCATACCCGCTCCCCACATTAGCTGACTCAGTGGCTGCTGTGAAGCCACGAAGCACTTACATAATAAATGGGATGTCCTGCACCTGGCTGGGCGGCTCCACCGGTGGTACCAAGGGCCCACATCTCACCTCATCATCCACTTTTGGCTTCTCAAAGTAGCTGTGCCTCTTCTTTTCCTCCTCCCTCTCTCGGTCCCGCTCTCGCTCCCGCTCCCGATCTCGTTCTCGTTCACGCTCTCGGTCACGGTCTCTGTCTCTCTCCCGATCACGCTCCCGTTCCCGGTATCTCTCCCGCTCCTTGTCCCGAGGTGTCTTGGTGGTGGAAGGGACATAATCACCAATGTCTTCAAAAATGCTAAGAAAACAGAGGACACTAGTTGGCAAAGTCACACATATTTCCACTTCCCCTGGTCATTTTTCCAGACTTTTATTTGAAAGGCAGAGTTACAAATGGAGAAACAGAGAGATCTTCCTTCTGGTTCATTCCCCAAATGGCCACAGCAGCCAGTCTGAGCCATGCCCAAGGAAGGAGCTATAAGCTCCATCAGGTCGCCCAAGTGGGTGCAGGGGCCCAAGCACTTGGGCCATTCTCCGCTGCTTTCCCAGGCATATTAGCAGGGAACTAGATCAGAAGTGGGGTAGCTAGGACTTGAACCAGCACCCATATATGATGCCAGCATTGCAGGCAGCAGCTTAATCTGCTACACCACAACACCTGCCCCTATTTTTCCAGATTCTTACACCATGTCCACCCCACAATTTCTTGGCCAAAGCCAAGAAATGTGGCATCCCTGCCATGAGATTAGGTGCCAGGGGCTGGAATACATACTTCATGTCAGCCTCTGGAGGTTTCTTCTCTTCCAACTTTCCTGAAAAGTCAAGAGAGGAGTCAGGAAAACACTCCTGAATTAATTCCCACTCTGCCTCACTAACCTCCCCACATCTCATCGCACTTTGAAACATCTTCTGTTTAAAGGACAAAAGCTACCCACTCTCCCTCCTCATGCTTCAAACCTGACCACTGCTTCCTAGATGGGCCCAGCAGACAGAACCTGAATATAACCAACGTCTTGTAATGGTCCACTGCTCCATTTTTCTCTGCTCCCTTGATGCCGACAGCTTTCAGGATGCTTTGGTCCCAAACCCAGGTGGCCCTACAATGGTGACGGGGCTCTCCCAAGCTTTCTGGGTACCTTTATCCTTCTTTTTGAGCTTCTTGTTGCGGGTTCCCTGCCGCAGGTATGACAGGATCTGGGTGAGCTTGCTGATGACAATGTCATTTGTGGTCAGTGTGGTCTGGGCCTGAAAACCGCAAGAAGCAAGAACATTATCCAGCTGAGCAGGAGTCTCTTCATTTATTCATTCACTCAATTAACATACTGAAAAGTAAGTTACAATTAATGAGGTGGAAACAAGGAAAAGAGGTGTTGCATAAGAACTCTCCAGATAGATGAAACAATATGCTCAAAGGCCCTGGATCCAAAGTGAATCCAAAACATTCAAGAAAGCAGGATAGCCAGGAAGTCATGGTGAAGGGACTAGAAAGATCAGATGTTGTAAGGCTCCCAGGCAGTGGTGGATTCCGCTCTTTAATTCAATAACAGTAAGAAACCATTGAAAACTTAACTGTAACGAGACAAAAATTTGAATTTGAAACAGATTCCCCTAGCTATATATTAAAAAAAAATCATAATGGGCCGGTGCCGTGGCTCAACAGGCTAATCCTCCGCCTTGCGGCGCCGGCACACCGGGTTCTAGTCCCGGTTGGGGCACCGAATTCTGTCCCGGTTGCCCCTCTTCCAGGCCAGCTCTCTGCTGTGACCAGGGAGTGCAGTGGAGGATGGCCCAAGTGCTTGGGCCCTGCACCCACATGGGAGACCAGGATAAGCACCTGGCTCCTGCCATCGGATCAGCGTGGTGCGCTGGCCGCAGCGCGCTGGCCGCGGCGGCCATTGGAGGGTGAACCAACGGCAAAAGGAAGACCTTTCTGTCTCTCTCTCTCACTGTCCACTCTGCCTGTCAAAAAAAATAAATTAAAAAAAAAATCATAATGGAAGTTAAGATGGAGGCAGGGGGTTGATGATTACAGAGGAAAATTTTCTAAAATTGATTGTCATGGTTATACAGCTCTAAAGACAGTTTAAAAAGGCACTGATGTGAATAATTTAAGAGTAAATTATATGGCATATAAATTACATCTCAACAAAAAGAAATAATAATATATTGGATGGAAACTAGAATGGAAGTGAGGAACCAATTAAGGGCTTCTTTTAGTAGCTTCAAGAGATTGTGGCATAGACTGGAATACTACTGATAGAGATGGAGAAAAGTAAATGGATTCAAACCAGATTTAGGAAGCAAAAAATGAGCAGTACTTGGTCATGTGGTAGGTGAGAAACAAGACAGAAGTGGGGCTGATTGTCATATCTGAAGCTCATATGATAGGTTCTCAGGACTCTGACTCACCTCCATGGTGGGGCAATCAGCCTTGCTGCGAATAAGAGTGGTAGGGATATCTGTGTCCGCATACTCATCATCTAAGTCCACCACATAGGCCATGCGGCCTGGCAAGAAGAGTTCATTCCGCTCATATGCTTTGCTCTTGAAAAGCATACGATAAACATTGCGACCTACAAAATGGCAAGGAATAGTGAAAAGCCAATGAGATCCTTCTATAACAGCCACCATTTATTAAGTCCATACTCTATGGCAGCCACCATGCCATACGCTACACATGCATTGCTTCATTCAGCCTTCACAATATTATTATCCTTATTTTACTGGTAAGAATACTAAGGCTGAAAATTAAGTGATTTATCTAAAGTCAAATAACTACCAAGTAACAGAGCCAAGAACTGGACCTAGGCAGATATAACACAAAAGCCTGGGCTCCTGTCTGCTCTTCTACACTGCCCTTTCGACAGCACTGCGAGCCTGCACTGTATGAAGCCCTGGGAGGAAAAGGATGAGGGTCAAGGTAACTCTGATGATGATGGACAAAACAGTGTACTACGTGTTCAACATGGTTAGCATGTTTTATCTATATCATTTTTCAACCCTGCAATAATCCCATGAAATAAACATCAATCCAATTTATACAAATGAAAAGGAAACAAAGTCAGTGGTCTAAAATCACATATCCAGGGGCCAGCGCCATGGCGCAGCAGGTTAAAGCCCTGGCCATATGGGTACCAGTTCAAGTCCCGCCTGCTCCTCTTCCAATCCAGTTCTCTGCTATGGTCTGGGAAAGCGGTAGAAGATGGCCCAAGTCTTTGGGCCCCTGAACCTATGCGGGAGACCAGGAAGAAGCTCCTGGCTCCTGGCTTTGGATCGGTGAAGCTCTGGCTGTTGTGGCCAACTCTCTCTCTTCGCCTCGCCTTCTCTCTGTGTAACTCTGACTTTCAAAATAAATAAATCTTAAAAAAAAAAAAAAAATCACACATCCAGTGTGGTTCACCATCATTTAGAGATACCTTCACTGAGACCTAACTCCATACTCCTCGAGCTTTTAATCATTAACCCCATTTCTCCTCTGAGGCACAGGCCTCAGGAGAAAGAGCTTCCACTCTAACTGCAGAGACATAAATAACAAGTGAAATAACTAAGTCCATGTGTGAGTTCAATTAGAATATTGTTTGGTAACTAGCTGGCTTAAGAGTAAGATAAAGGTAAAGAAACTGAGGAACAAGAGACATATTCTTCCAGAAATCATTAAATTCCCTTTCTTTCACCTATAACGCATAATCACTAGTATAAAAACCTGTACTCACCCAGACGTGTTTTAAATTCAATTTTGTTTTCAGGATCCTCATCTTTCCTGGGGGGAAAAATTTTTTTTTTAATTTTTTATCAGGGGGAGACTGAATGGATTCCTTACTTTAGGTCTCACATGTTTCTACAATCCCAAGACTTCTTTGATATTTACTTACTTGGTTTCCTTCTGGGGCTTTTCCATCAGTTCCTCTTCCTCTTTCTCTTTGCTCGCAATCTCAGCTCGTACCTAAGAGGAAAGCAAATAATGTTTAAAAAAACACATTTACCTGTCATATTTCTATGGAACATCCACTACACCTTACTATGGCAGGAACTCAGAACACAATATTCAACAGGACAGACACTGTTCTTATTCTAAAGGAGCATGTAGCAGAAGAAACAGTAACTGCTGTAAGTAAAGTAGAAGACCTATGCAGGAACTGGAAGGTAAGGAATTGGGGTCCTGCTTAACCATACCTACATGATCAGGAAGGCTTTCCCAAAGATACAAAATTGAGGCTGATACTTAGACGATGTATGCAATTAGTTCTAAGAAGGAGTCATCTTTAGCACTTCTTCCAGGTTAGATGGTATAAACCACCAGGAGTCGCCTGCCTCGCCTCATAGGCTGAATTAGAATATTCAACACACTAGCATTTTCCCCAGCAGTCCACCAGGACACACCTTTTGAAGCAGAGCAAAATCCAGGCCTTTCACCAAATGGGTGTGTTCCATGTCACCACCCAAGAACTTAGACTCCTGGATCAACTGTCTTCTTTTCTCCGCAGCTGATTTGTCCCTGTACAACAAGAGAGATCGAATTACAGTAATCCTTTGTGGCTGCTAAGTGCCCTTTGAAATAGTTGAGTGTGAGCTTCAGAGCAAGGGCAGTATTAGGAAGAGCTCATAAGGTGACTGACATGTTGAGGGAACCATGCCCTCACCCCCTTGGTACTCACGCCTCAGCAGTGGGGCCCACAGCCCGGTAGTTAGCCGTGGTGCTTATGAGCTCGGTTTCCTCGTAATCTTTGTTTACACCATCTCTCCGTTCCTTGGCACGGTCCCGGTACTTCTCTGCTAGCTCCCTCTCTCTCTCAATTTCCTGTTGGCGAAGCTTGGCATAGTAACTGTGAATGGATAAAGGCACATGTGTAAGCTCACCAGCAGCTATCTCAAGGTCAACAGAATTATTCCTGTCAGTCTCTCAGATCTTCTCCCAGACCTCGACAGGCAGAGCTCATGCATTTCCTGATAGAACTGCTGACCCCGTCCTCAACATCACAACTACGGGCTTTTTCCAGCTCATAGAAATAAAGCTGAAGGGCCGGCGGTATGGCTCAGCAGGTTAATGCCCCCGGCTTGAAGTGCTGTCATCTCAAATGAGCGCCAATTCTAGTCCTGACTGCTCCTCTTCCAATCCAGCTCTCTGCTGTGGCCTGGAAGAGCAGTAGAAGATGGCCCAAGTCCTTGGGCCCCTGCACCCACGTGGGAGACCTGGAAGAAGCTCCCAGCTCCTGGCTTCAGTTCAGCGCAGCTCTGGCCACTGTAGCCATCTGGGGAGTGAACCAGCAGATAGAAGACCTCTCTGTCTCTGCCTCTCTCTGTAACTCTTTCAAATAAATAAAATAAATCTTTAAAAAAAAATAAAGCTGAAAAGCCACCTTAGGACATTCCATCTGTCACTTCAGAACCCTTGAATCCTCCCATATCTACTGATTCTCTGCATGTTTGACAGATTTTTCTACAAAGGAATCATAAAATCCTCTGAATTTTTATTATTTTCCACATTTAAACTGGAAGTAACTCATTCCTTGCTGGTCCACAGCATGGGTCCAGAAGGTTATTTCATATAAATAATAATGAAGGCAATCAAGATTTAGTGAGTAGGGGCTGGCACTGTGGTGTATCGGGTAAAGCCGCCACCTGCAGTTCCGGCATCCCATATGGGCACCGGTTCAAGTCCCAGCTGCTCCACTTCCAATCCAGCTCTCTGCTATGGCCTGGGAAAGCAGTGGATGATGGCCCAAGTCCTTGGACCCCTGCACCTGCAGGAGAGACCTGGAAGAGGCTCCTGGTTCCGGGCTTCGGATCGGTGAAGCTCTGGCCATTGCAGCCAATTGGGGAGTGAACCATCGAATGGAAGACTCTCTCTCTCTGCCTCTCCTCTCTCTGTATAACTCTGACTTTCATATAAATAAATAAATCTTTAAAAAAAAAGATTTAGTGAGTGGTCATTACATGCCACACACTGATATTAAGGACTTACAATATACTTTTCACAGATCAAGTTCCTAACAACCTGACAAAAGTTACCACTATTTCTATTCCATCTATGCATTAGAGGGGTTAAGGAAAATGCCCAAGGTTATTGAGCTTGAAACTGGTGATGATGTGGCCAGCAGTGCGGAGCAGCCAGTTAAGCTGCCTTCCAGGATGCCGGCATCCTGTAAGAGTCCGAGTTTCAGTCTCAGTTGTTGACTTACAACACAGCTCCCTGTTAATCCGCCTGGGAAAGCAGCAAAATATAGCTCAAGAGCTTGGGCCCCTGCCTCCCATGTGGAAACCCAGATGGAGTTCCTGGCTCCTGGCTTTGGCCTGGCCCAGACATGGCTGTTGCAGCCATTTGGGAGTGAATCATCGTACAGAAGATCTCTCAGATCTCTCTGTCTCTGCCTTTGAAATAAGTACATAAATCTTGAAAAGAAAAAAAAAAAATGGTGATAATGAGATTAAATACAGCCAGGCTGACTCCAAAGACCTACACTGCTACTCTAAGTATCATCCTTCTCCAGTAACAAAGCAGAAAACCTCAGTCTGTACTCCCTTACCCCAAACCCTAGCTACCTTTCCCAACACCCCCCACTGTTTCTTCACCTCTTCTTTTTTCGCCTTCGTGCAGCTGGGTCTTCATCCTCATTGTACTCCCTTGGCATCCTAGAAGAAACAAATTCAGTGATAGCAAAGTATTGCCATGGCTCCAAAAACTCCAAAAAGTAAACAATGCAAGAATTTCAAGCAGGTGAAGATCTACATCATTATTATTAGGCAAGCAGTTCCCAAACTTCATAAAGCATCATAAACACCTAAGGGATTTTTAAAATTATGTGTCTCCAAGTATCTACTCCAGAGAGTCTAAGTCTGTGGAGCTAGAATAGGCCCAGAAAGCTGCCCATTTGCAGCTAGTACAAGTGGTCCATGGACTACATCCTGAGAAACAGTGAAAACATTAGAACCACAGGCATAAACACAGTAGTCTAACTCCTAAGACATTCTGGTTCAGTAAATGGGATAGGGTACAAAGGAGATGAGAGACGGGTTGGGTCACCTAAGACTTACTCATGGTGACGTGATTTAGAGGGTGGTGCAGAGGTGGGTGCAGCCCTTGGGGTCATGAGAAGTTTCCTGAAGTCTTCATTGGTAAGCTTTGATCTAAAATAAAAGGCAAAGTTTTAAAAGAAAAATTAGTACTCAAGAGAAAAATTTGACTAACTTAAATAGAAACCAGAGAAATACACAAACTAAAACAGACATGCCACTTTCAGCATATTAGAATGTTAGCTATTAAGCAGTCTGATAGGGGCTAGCACTGTAGTATAGTGGGTGAAGCTGCCACCTGCGGAGCCAACATCCCCTATGGGTTGCTCCACTTCCAACCCAGCTCTCTGCTATGGCCTGAGAAAGCAGTAGAGGAAGGCCCAAGTGCTTGGGCCCCTGCACCCACGTGGGAGAGCTGGAGGAGACTTCTGGCTCCTGGCTTTGAATCAGCCCAGCTCCAGCCATTGCAGCCATCTGGGGAGTGAACTAGCAGATGGAAGATACTACTCTCTCTTTGCCTCTGCCTCACTGTAACTCTGCCTTTCAAATAAATAAATGTTAAAAAAATAATAATAAATAAAAAGTCTGATAAATAAAGTACGAGAGAATTGGGGAAAATGTTTATTCTCATGGGAATATGAACAGTTTAACCAATTTGGAGGGCAATTTCACAGTATCTATGAAAATTTAAGTATAAATATCTTGTGGCCCAGCAACTCCACTTATTTATATTTAGTTTGGTTGATTACTAGCATAGGTATCTAAGAAAGTCTGTGGGTCCAACACTATGAGGCAGCCAATTAAGCCACCACTGGTGACGCTAGCATCCCATGGGAGAACTGGTTTGAATCCCCGCTGCTCCACTTTCAATCTAGCTACCTGCTAATGCACTTGAGAAGGCAGTGAAGGATGGCCCACATGCTTGGAGACCTGGATGGAGTACCAGGCTCCCAGCTCAGTCTCAGTCATTTGGGTCATTTGGAATGAAGATCTCTTTCTCTCGCTCTCTCTATCTTGGCCCATCAAATAAATACATAAAACTAAGTTAAAAAAAAAAAAAAGCAAGCCTGTAAAGGATATTTCATTATAGTTTTGAAAATAACAAAAAGTTGGAAACAACCTAAACGTCCATTCACTAGAGACACCAAACTGCAAAGTTTTCCAAATATCAGTCACACAGCATTGATGGCATGAGAGATAACATCACTTGGTACGCTGACAAGGACTGCATCCTTGACCAAACTCTAGTCAAGATCCTTTGTGCTCTCCTCTGACTAGGGCTCTCCCTTAGCCTGTCAACCTGTTTTTGAAAAGAATCCTACTATGGGGCCAGGCTGTGGTGTAGCAGGTAAAGACGCCACCTGCAGTGCTGGCATCTCATATGGGTATCAGATGGAACCCCAGCTGCTTCACTCCCAGTCCAGCTCTCTGCTGATGCCATGGGAAAGCAGTGGAAAAGAGCCCAAGTCCTTGGGCCCCTGTACCCACGTAGGAGACCCAGAAGAAGCTCCTGGCTCCTGCTTCAGATCAGCCCAGCTCTGGTCGTTGTGGCCATTTGGGGAGTGTTCTCTCTCTCCCTCTCTCTTCCTGCAATTCTGCCTTTCAATTAAACAAATCTTTAAAAAGAAAGATTTCTGGTAGATCAATTTGTCAAGAACCTCCCTACTCTTGATATCCAATGACATTCTCCTTTCCCACCCTTTGTATTTAAGCTAGTCCTCTTCCCTCAAGGAAGAATTTATTGAAGACTATAACAGGAGTGAGACTGAACACAACTCCAGATACATTTAACAAAGACGGAGAGAGATGTTACTAATATGAACTTGGTTAGGTGGAGGTCGGGGAATTTCAGTTCTTTGCTAAAACAGGACTCAGGAAGCCAGCGCTGTGGCACAGCGGCCCTGCAGCCCTGGCCTGAAGCACCAGCATCCCATACGGGCCCCGGTTCTAGTCCCAGCTGCTCCTCTTCCAATTCAGCTCTCTGCTATGGCCTGGGAGAGCAGTGAAAGATAGCTCAAGTCCTAGGGCCTCTGCGCCCACATGGGAGACCCGAAGGAAGCTCCTGGCTCCTGGCCTCGGATCATCTCAGCTCTGACTGTTGTGGCAATCTGGGGAATGAACCAGCAGTTGGAAGACCTCTCTCTCTGTCTCTACCTCTCTCTGTAGCTATTTCAAATAAATAAAATAAATCTTTTTAAAAAACCAAAAAACAGGACTTTGCAGTCCAAGGTCTAGTCAAAAACAAGACTCCTGGGTTCTTTGTCACTGCCACGAAAATTTTTCTCCAAAGGTTACCTCTAAGAAACAGACCTGAATTGGGGATGTTATCAATGACAACTTTACCTTTAATTCCTATACTTTAATTTTTTTTAAAGATTTATTTATTTATTTGAAAGTCGGAGTTACACAGAAAAGGAGAGGCAGAGAGAGAGAGAGAGAGAGGTCGGTCTTCCATCTGCTGGTTTACTCCCCAATTGGCTGCAGCGCCCAGAGCTGCACTGATCCGAAGCCAGGAGCCAAGAGCTTCTTCCAGGTCTCCCATGCAGGTGCAGCGGTCCAACGACTTGGGCCACCTTCTGCCTTCCCAGCCCATAGCAGAGAGCTGGATCACAAGCAGAGCAGCCAGATCTCGAACCGGTCACCATATGAGATGCTGGCACTGCAGGCAGCGGCTTTACTCGCTACACCACAGTGCTACCCCTCCTGTAGTTTAATATTCTATGAGAAGAATTAATTCCTGTATAATGTCTAATCAAACATTTAAAAATCTAGCACTAGGGCTGGCCCTGTGGTACAGCGAGTTAAAGCCCCAGCCTGCAGTGCCAGCATCCCATATGGGCAAGAGTTTGCATCCCAACTGCTCCACTTCTAATCCAGTTCTCTGCTAATGTGCCAGGAAAGCAGTGGAGGATGGCCCAAGTCCTTGGGCTCCTGCACCCACATGGGAGACCAGAAGAGACTTCAAACTCCTGGATCAGCTCAGCTCTGGCCATTGCAGCCATTTGAGGACTGAACCAGCTGATGGAAGTCCAATCTCTCTCTGTCTCTATCTCTCTTTGTAACTCTTTCAAATAAATAAAATACATCTTTATTTTAAAAAAACAAACTAGCACCTGGGGCCGGCATTTGACATAGCAGGTAAAAGCTGTCACCTGCAGTGCTGGCATCCCATATGGGCACTGGTTCATGTCCCAGCTGCTCCACTTCCGATCCAGCTCCCTGCTGATGGCCTGGGAAAAACAGCAGCAGATGACCCAAATGCGTGGGTCCATGTTACCCAAGAGCTGGATTAAGTTCCTGGCTTCTACCTAGCCCAGTGATGGTGGCTGGAGCCACCTGGGCAGACAATCAGAGGGTGAAAAAAAACCTCTCTTCTATGTCTCTACCTCTGTCACTCTGCAATCCCTTCAAAATACATCAAGGAAACTTAAAAAAAAAAAAAATACTAGCACCTTCCATGCCAGAACTGATTTAACTATCTTTTGTGGTTAGCCTGTCCCATTTAAGGTTCATAGCGATAAAAGGCCAAGTGGTGCTATTTTTGGACTATTCTTGTTGATAAGAAATTCACAATTCTTTCACCCTCCCACCACTACTCCATTCCACCGTTGCTCAGCGTATTCCTTTCTCTGGCCTTACAACAAAATACTCACTGATGGAAGGAGTGAGGATCATCCACATCGTGGCCATCTGGGGCCAAAGGATTGGAGAACGGCTCGCCTATCGAAAAGAATGGACATTAATTTAATTTCATGCGTCAGGTCCTGTGTCAAAATGGGAATGCAGTAGTGAAGAACACAGCAGAAACCCAAGAACAGCGACGGCGTCCATATAATGTACTAAGTACTGACATGGGGGAAGCTGTGGTAACGCAGAGCAGCCCCTAAACCCGCGCTGGCTGGTCAACAAAGGCTTCCTAAAGATCACATCTAGGCCGGCGCCGTGGCTCAACAGGCTAATCCTCCGCCTTGCGGCGCCGGCACACCGGGTTCTAGTCCCGGTCGGGGCGCCGGATTCTGTCCCGGTTGCCCCTCTTCCAGGCCAGCCCTCTGCTGTGGCCCGGGAGTGCAGTGGAGGATGGCCCAAGTGCTTGGGCCCTGCACCCCATGGGAGACCAGGAGAAGCACCTAGCACCTGGCTCCTGCCATCGGATGAGCGCGGTGCGCCGGCCGCAGCGCGCCGTCCGCGGCAGCCATTGGAGGGTGAACCAACGGCAAAAGGAAGACCTTTCTCTCTGTCTCTCTCACTGTCCACTCTGCCTGTCAAAAAAATAAAAAAAATAAATAAAAAATAAAAAAAATCACATCTAAAATACTACGTGAAAAAGGAACAGACACAACCTAGGAGTAAATAAGGGGGCGGGAGAGGAAGGAGGGGCCACAGCCACAAGCTGTTCGTCCACTCTGGGGGCAGCAACCAGGCTTGAGAACGGAGTCTGCAGCTGCTCAAAAGGCCCAAGAGCTTCGCTGGGCTGCAAGCCTCACATACACACCATCAAGCTCAGTAGCCAAGGCAAAGCTTCAAGTGCCCCGAGTCCCGCAGGGAAAAAAGGAGAGATGACCCGAACTTACTATCTCGCTCCGGCATCTTGTCCCCTGCGTTTCAACGACAGCAAGAGCCTAATTGCCAACAACAACACCGTCGCAACAAGCCCTTCCCACAGTGCACCGCGGAAATCAACCCACAGCGCTTCCTGTTCCGAGCCTTTCCGCTCCCTCCCTCTCGCATCCGTCCCACCCTGCGCACAGAGATGACCTCACTGCGGCCCTACAACGCTTTTTTGTCATTGGCTAAACCTTTACCCCGCCCTCTACATCACCCAATCGAAGGCGGAGGTTGGGGAGTCCGCTATTGGTCCGACTAGAGAACTTGACCGGAAGTACCTGCTTTGGGGGCTTCAGTAGCAGCCGAGATGGCGGCGGCCGCAGCGACCCGAGGGGTCGGGGGAAAACTGGGGCTGCGTGAGATTCGCATCCATTTATGTCAGCGCTCGCCCGGTAGCCAGGGCGTCAGGTGAGGCGTGGCGTGGTGAGGCAAGCAGGCGGGCGGGCTTCGGGACGCCGGGGTCACGACCTCGACCTCCCAGTGTTTGGGCAGGACCGTGCCCACAGCACGCGCGGCGCTCTCCCGGCCCCACAGGGACTTCATCGAGAAACGCTACGTGGAGCTGAAGAAGGCAAACCCCGACCTGCCCATCCTAATCCGTGAATGCTCCGACGTGCAGCCCAAACTGTGGGCCCGTTACGGTGAGCGCGGGATGCCGGGGGTCTGGGGGTAAAAAAAGAGAGGGGGCCGCCCAGAGTGAGGCAGACACCTGCCAAGAGACAGGAACTCGGACTCTGGCCTTGCTGTTGACCTTGTTGCCAGTGAGGGAATTGAGATTCGCAGGGTCCATATGATGCTCTATAGCCTAGACAACATCCACTTGGACGTGGTCGAGGCCTGCGCGGGAACCAGGAGCTGTCATTTCTATGGTTCAGAGCCCACTTCAGATAGGAGACGCTCAGCGGTGTAGGGCCTTCCCAACTGCGTGTGGCCGGTGCCGCTCCAAGTGGTGTGAGCGTCCCCGTAACGTTGGACGCGTAATGCCATCCCTGTGCTGAGTGGCTTCTACCTAACCGAAGGCTCACTTTATTTCGTTGATCATGAGGGGATTTTTTTCTTACTGCAGAGATTGGAAACCGAATAAGAACTGTCTGGAGCACAGCTAAAACTCTGCAGCTAGGATAGAACGTGGTAGATGCGTGACCTTTGTTCCTTTTCCCGGGAACGCACTAGGTCTCCATGACTGGCCCCTTGTTAGGTTGTTGTGATTTGGGTTGGATGGATGTATTACCACCTTAAAAGGCATTCCCTTGTCCATGGTATATTGCTCCAGCCCCTTATCGTATTACCCCATTCTAGTTTATTGGAATCTGGAAATTTCTTAGCATGTTGCCTAATACATAGTAGATATGCAGTGTTTATGTGAACTGAATCGTGGGATTTTAATCATAGCTTGTAACTCCACCCCACCCTAGGGATGTCGTGTGCTGGGGGAGAGGCAGATTTGTTCTTACTGTAGTGTGCCATGCACTAATAATTGGAGTAAAGGGGAAAAAATTCACAATCCAAAAGCCAGTATAGAGAGAGACTTTAGTATATTGTGCTAGTGAAGAAGGGGTGCCCAGCCAAGGCTGGGCCTACGCAGACACTGCTCATGGTAGTTAAAAATAAACATCTACAGAGTCCCTTTACAGCCTCCCTGGAACACTTTCAGTCTCATCATCGCTGCCCAGAATCAGCCAAGTTTGTATTTGAAACTGGGCTTCCTGAGTTTGGGACCCACTGGATTAATTCCAGTCATACCCAGTCTCCCTGGTCATGTTCCTTTACCACTCTTCCCATCCTAACAAGATCATAAGATAGAGACTTTTATGATTGTGCACAGTTGATTCCTCAAGCCACCTCTCTGTCTTCCCTACACAGCATTTGGCCAAGAGAAGAATGTCTCTCTGAACAACTTCAGTGCTGATCAGGTAACCAGAGCCCTGGAGAATGTGCTAAGTGGCAAGGCCTGAAACTGCCAGAGGAGGAAGAGCCCCAGAACTTGGGCTCTACTGGACTGAGTACAGTATGGAAAACCGTGTTCTGTATAAAGTTGTGCTGTGAAATGCTCAGCGTGTTCTTGTCCTCACTCGACCCTCTGGCCCATTTTGTGCAACCAAGGCAAAACAGTTTAATATAAAAATAAAACTTTATTGTTTCTCACCAAAAGCCATCAGCTGCTGAGGCAAATACAGGTGGGGGAAATCCAGGGCCCCAAAATAAATAAGCCACACTGAGCTCCCTCTGGTCCTCCTGAATGCACACTGCTGGGTCAAGGAGGAGCTGAATCCAGTCGTCTGTGCTTAGGTTCAGTGTGGGAACAGAGAGCATAAAACCTTGTTACCAACTGAAACACCCAAAGGCTCCAATTCTCTTGTCAGAGAATAAGGGCGGAAGCTGGGGAGGCGAGGGTGGCTCTGAGAAGCCAGGTCACCCGTGGAGAGCTGTCTGCTGGAGAGCATGGACACGAGCGCGAAGCTGGGCCTCCTCCTGATGCCTTCCCAGGGCCTGCAGTCCTGACTGCTGCAGAAAGGCTTCCGTGGCCTGTGGGCAGGGAAGAAGGGTCCAGTGCTCGGGGCTCTGGGCCCTAGTACTGCATTCCCACAGCTTCATGGATTAGCCCACTTCCTGGAGGAGGGTACATCCCAAAGGTGGTTTAAAGGTTCTGCCGTGGAGGCCACACAGACTAGCCAAGCCCAGAGAAACAACTACAGGTATGACAGGAAAGGAAAGGGACCGTGGTAAGCCCTGAAGCTTCAGAGCAGAGCAACTGAGGACCATGGCCAGGAGCCTACTACCTTTGGCTGATACAGGAACAGCAGGTGCAGCAATTCCAAACTCTGACCTACTACTTCAGTGTCAGAGAAGGCCAGTATGTTCACCAGAGAGTGGAGCAGGGGCCCTGGCCACAGTCGCTGGCAGTAAGCAGGACCCTTCTCTGCAACGTTGCATAGGACTGTGAGCACCTGCAGGTAGACATGAACAGTCCCCACAAAGATGAAAGCCAGCAGTGTCAATGCCAGCTAAAACATACCAAGGTGCTTCAGAAGGTTTGTGGGAAATGGAACTAACTTAATGTGGGGCACTGGTGATGTAGCACAGTGGGTTAAGCCACTACTTGTGATGGCTGCCTCCTATGAGGGTGCCAGTTCGAGTTCCAGCTGCTCCACTTCCAGTCCAGCTTCCTACTAATATGCCTGGGATAGCAGCAGAAGATGGCCCAAGTGCTTGGGCCCCTGCACCCACGTGGGAGATCCAGATGAAGCTCCTGGCTCCTGATTTCAGCCTGGTCCAGCCCTGGCCATTGCAGCTACTTGGCGAGTAAACCAGCCAGATAGATCTGTAACTCTGGCTTTCCAATAAACAAATCTTTAAAAAAATTAATTTTAGTACAAAACACTTTGAAATCTACGCACAAAAATAATTTTCAAAAACTTCATAGAAAATCTACATGGATTTCAAGTACTTGCCCCAAAATAAAAGATTAATGTATTTTAAAGTCAGAGAGAGAGGTCTTGCATCCATTGGTTCACTCCACAGTTGATCACAACACCCAAGACTGAGCCAGGAGCTTTTGAGGAGTGGGTGGCAAGGGCCCTAGTACTAGGGCCATCTTCAGCTGCTTTTCCCAGGCTGTTATCAAGGAGCTGCATGGTAACTAATGCAGCCAGAACATGAGTGCCACCCTATGGAATGCTGGTGTCATAGGTAGTGACTTTATCCACTACATCACAATGCTGGCCCCTTACCAATTTTTTTTTTTTCTTAATCTTTATTTGAAAGGCAGAAAGAGAGCTCCCAACTGCTAGCTTACTCTCCAGATAACTACATGGCAGTTGCTGGGCCAGGCTGAAGCCAGGAACTGGGAACCCGAACCACTTCTCCCCTGTAGGTGTCAGGAATCCAGCTACTTGAACCATCACCTGGTGCCTCCAGGGTATGCATTAGCAGGAAGGTGAAATTGGGAACTGAGCTGGGACTTGATCCAGGCACTCCACTATGGGACATACACATCTCACTGGCACGTTAACCACTAGCCCAAACACCCACCCCAGCCTTATCTTATAATGTCACTTTCCCCACAAACTCACCAGAGTACCTTTGTATGCAGTGCTTTGTATGCCCAGGCTCCATGCTAAGCTGTTATGTGTGCATGTTCTGTTACCCCCATATCTGCCTTCTGAGATAGGATTACTCTTATAAATGAGGTAGCTGAAGCGTCTGGTGGCTAGTTGACCTGCCCAAGGATAGTAACTAGTCATGCACAGCTTAGAGACTCACTCACACCGGTTTGAACTTAAAGCCTCACCACACCACCTGCCAGCTCTGCTAAGGGTATATGTGGGGGCTCAGGACTGCTCTCCGTCTTGGACTCTATACGTACCAACACGCTCACCACATTAGATACTGGCAACAGCTGCAAGAGCGGCTCAATCAGATCCAGGGAGAGCAAGGAGGTACAGAAACTAGGACTGTGGGCTGGAAGGGAAAAATGTCAGTGTGAAGCCCCTGAAACTGGGACCTGAACCACTGCCTCCCCTAAACAGCCCACCTCAGCATAGGTCGTGAGCGAGTAGCCCCTGTATATCAAGGCCCAGGCCTGCGCAGGTTCAGTGTGTACCAGTGAGGTTGTTGAGGAGCCAGAGGCCATCGGGAAGCAGGCTGGGCTGTTTCTGGAAGAAGAACTGCAGAAGGACAAACAAGGCCACCACAACACGCTCGTCTCTGAGCTGCATGTGCTCGGCCACAGCCTCCGCTGCCGCCTCCGTCAGCAGGTTGCTTAGACACCGCAGCACAGGACACGCCAGCTGCAAAGACAGTAAGTGTTGAGGGAGGAAGGGCGAAGTACAAAGCAACATCTTCCCAGACTCCGACCTGTCCTTTTCACCTACCAGCTCCAGTCCCGCATTCTCAGGCCTCTGGACAGCCCCAGCCAACTCCAGCAGCAGCAGCCCCAGAGTAGAGAGAGCCCCATGAGCGATAAGCAGGGCGTTGTTGACCTGGCTAGGCAACGGGAAGAAGCAGTCACCATCCAGTCAGTCCCACCTTTAATCTGGGGAACAGCCTATGGCTGTGGATCTTGTGGGCAAAAGAGAGCACCAGAGGGAGATGCAAACAGACTACAGCAATTTCCGAAACTGAAGTTCAAAGACCAAGGTGTCACAGAAGGGAGCCCTGGGAAAGGTCTCGAGCATTCTCCCAGCTGCCCTGTGTTACCTGCATATGAGGTAGTGAAGGCACCAGGAAAACTCCACGGCGACCCCAAAGTTCAGCTTTGGCCCAGGTTGCAACAACTGCAGCATGTGCTGGGGGAGAGTGGAACCCAGGATAGCGCTGCCAGCAGAAGCAGAGCTATGAGCAGGATGCACAAAGATGCCAAACCCTAACCGCGAGTGGGAAAGTTCCCATACCCAAAGCCCTTGCTAGCCAGACACAGGACCTGAAATGGGCAGCAACTCTGGGAGCCAGACTTCATCAGACACCAGGGGCTCCTGGGTGGGCCACTCCTGGAGACATACTTTACTTACGGAATGATCCTCTCTGGAGCTTCCTTAGCCTGCAGGAGCTGCGACAAGGCGTATCCAAGGGCTTCCAGCACAGCCACATGTGGGGACTGGAAGCAGACAGAGTAGGATCTGACTCTGGAAGCTGGATCATAAGGTCTCCCGAAACTCTCAGCCCCAGGGCAAAGGGAGAGGCTGGAACTACCTAACCAAATCAAGCGGGAAGTGGAGAGGAGAGGAGTAAAAGACGTCATGGGAGAAAGGCGCTCACCTGGATGCAGGTGGCCAAGGCCGGAACGATGCCCTGTGGCAGGAGTTGCCTTCTCACAGCCTCACTTTCCACGATCAGGTTACCCAGCGTATACAGACACAGCTCCTGAGAGCGGGGACAGAGAGAGTGCAGCAGCCCTCTCTGAGGCTTACGAGACGGTGAGGAGAGAGTAGCTGGATGCCCAGCTATGGGTATCAGGAGGAACAGGTTTTCTTCTGCACCCCAGTCCCCGCCACATGCCAACTCAAACTAGATCCAAAAGCCTCAGATGTTTAAATCTAAGCCAAGAACAAAGCAGGAGGGGACAGGGCTTACTATGAAGTCTGAGCTGTGACCGGAGAGGTAGGTGAGGAGGTAGGAAGTGGCCGGCAGGCAGGCCTCGGCCACCGCGGGCTGCTCCGAGTGAGAGAGCTCATGCAGGCACCGAGCCGCCTCAAGCTGCAGCAGGGCCCGGCTGCCGGTCAGCAGCCCGACTAGGGTCCGCATGCTGCCCTCCAGCCTGTGTGGGTGAGCACAAGAGCCCTGCTCAGCCTGGGGTCCGTCCCTGCCACCTTTCCTGTCCCCTCAGAGCCCCAGCCATCCACTCACACCACCCACACGGACCGAATGAAGATTTGCTGTGTCTCAAGGTGCTGCAAGCCTCGACGAAGGCTGACCAGAGCCTTCTCTCTCTCCTTCTCCTCTGTCCCCCGCTGGGCGAGCCACAGGAACTGCTGCACCTGGAGAGCAGGGCGGGGAGAGAATTCAAGTCCTGGGCCATTCTCTGCCGGCTTCACCTGCGCGTCCTCCAGCAGCACACCGTCCCGGAAGCTGTCCTTGACACTAACACAGCCGCTAGGTACCAATTTACCGAGGAGCAGTCAGGGGGAGGATCAGAACTGGGATCCAACACCAGCCCTGCCATTTACTCCACCAGGGACCTGCACCTCAGTTTTCTCACCTGAAAAGCAGGAATAACAACATCTACCCTTCATTCTTAGTGGGTTACTTCAAAGAAAACATTTGTACCTCTCATCCTGGCAAAACCTACGCCTCAGCCGATCGCAACGTGTGGTGCTGCTGGTTTGTAAACTACACATGCAAATACAGGCAACACACACAAGGCATGCCCAGTGCTCACTGAATGAACAGACCCTTTAGTTTACTCAGTAAGCACTAACTATCTGCCGTATTCCAGATATTGTGCAGGTACCTGGGTTTTCAACGATGACAAATAAGGAGTTGAGATGTGGCAAGTGCAAAGGCCCTGAGGCAGGAAAGCGGTTGGTTTACTGAAAGGGGCTGGGATGAGTGAACTGATAAGGCTGGGGGTGGGCAGAGGTTAGAACAAGCTGGGCTTTGCCGGGCACACCCAGGAATTTGGTCTCTATTTGTTTTTAAAAGACGTATTGGGGGTGGCAGCCATCCATGTGAGGTGACCTTTAAGGAGGCTGCTGTGGTATCCACAGAGAGCGGTGGCAGCTGCGACCGCGAGGCCACCTCAAGACTTCAGACTTCTAATGGCTAGGACCTGAACTGATCTGAGCCTGAGGGCCAAGGCGTAGGAGGATAAGTCACAGGTTCGGTCCTAACCCACTGGACGGATGGAGGCGTCAGGCGGCTCGCGCTCTGGGCTGGGGCAGACCTCGGGCACCGGCGGGAGTCTGGCGTCAGGGGGCGTGGACTGCACCGCGCGCCCGCCCCGCAGCCTCACCTCGGCTTCCCCGAGGACGGCGGCCGCACAGCCCTCTCCAGCTTCCTCTGGGGCGTCGTCTCTCAGCAGCCTCTTGCTGATCAGCTGCTGCTCCCTCCGCGCCTTCCGCAACTCTGGCGGCAAAGAAACGGGCTGAGCGTGGGAGGGACGCCCAGGCCCCAGAGCCCGCGGCTCCGAGCCGGGAGTCTCCTCACCCTATCCGACCGCCACATCCCCCGTGCTCCCTCGCCCGCCCGCACCTGCCTCCCGCTCCCGCCGGCGGCAACGTAATTCCTCCACCCCGCAGACCACCGGCCTGAGACGGCCCTGCCGCCGCCTCCACATGGCGAAGCTGCGGGATATTTGCAGGGAACGCCGAGGCTGGGACTCCGCCTGGCGGCTTAGGAAATGGCAGGAACTGCGCAGCCGCAGAGCCGAAGGGAGAAGCACGAGGGGGCGGGGCGAGGCGGATCGCGACGGGGGCGGGACTACGTGGGGGCGTGGCTAGGGCCGGCGTCTGAGAGAGATCCTGCCGGAGCCCGCACGGGAGCTGGAGTCTAAATTCCCTGCCCTCGGCTTCCGATTTCTCTCCTTACCGGTTCTGGGAATGAAAGTAACTCATCCGCGAACCCGGCCGCCGCAGGCAGGCATTGTCGCCGTCCACTCAGCAAACACAACCTCCCCACCCCCAACACGCGCTTCGGGACGAGCCGCGATGCCATTTCGCGAATAACGCGGCTCCCGCCAGCGCGCGCGGCGTTAGCAGCTGACGCGCGCTGCTTCCTTGGCTGTCTACTCCCATTTTGCGAGTGAGAAAAATGAGAAAAGTATCATTATTTATGTGCAGCTTGCTAAGTTGTGGACGAGCGTTAGCGAGCAGACGCGGTACCGAGGCTGGAGTTGCATCCGCCGCTGATGTGGTGCGGTAGCGCCCCTACAAAGTTCTGGGACAGGGAAAGCTCCCCAAGCGGCCTGTCACCGAGAAGGCTAGGTTCCTTCTGCCTGGCAATACTGTCAACCCTGCGAAAACCAGTCCTAGGCATGCCCTGTCTTCTGCAGTGCTGGCTGCCTCTGTCCAGAAGCCGCGTGAGTTTCTCTCTGCAAAAGTCCTATTGTCTGCGGACTGCATTTCTGGATCCATGTTTGCCTCCTCCACCGCCTGGAGCACCTCAGGAGCTGTGTCTTAGTCACGTTTGCTTCCCAGGGCTTCACCCCAACCCTGACCCTTCATATATATTTGAATTGAGGTGTGAATCCGGGATCTTTACAGAACCAGCATCTCCCCTAGTGGCTTGGACCTGCCAGCCCAGAGTGCCTCCCCCAAAGTGATACGCTTTGGCGAGGAGCCGCCATGACCTCAGTCCACTGAATGTGGAGGCTCTGAGAAGAACACTCAAGGCTCCCCTTAACAGATGCAGCTTTACGCACAGACAAGTGCTACTAATAGCTCCATTTTCCACGGAGGAAGCCCAGAAACTTGCCCAAGCCTCGCAATATCAGAGGCAGAGCTGGAATTCCACATCTGTCTGTGGGTGCCACAGTAACCAGGGCATAGCTCAGGACACCAGGACATGCCAACAGGACACCCAGGGGGCAGTGTGTTCTGAGGCCTGCTTGTTGGCTTAGAACCAGATGTGCAGCTCCTCCCCAATTAAAGGGGAAATGGAATTTAAGAGTTTTGTGTAGCCTTTTCCCCAGAAGTCCAGGGGTATAGACTTGTGAAGTCTTGTTCATGGGAAGCACCAACACCCGTCCCCCACACAGCTGCTCTTTTTCTTGGTGAAATGAAAGATGTACTAATTCATCCTCATTCAGCATGGGTCCAACCCTTCCTATCTAGGACACGGGAAATGTACTGGGCAGATGCAGGAGAAAGCAAGATGTATGTTGGAAGTTGTTTGATCCTTGTCGAACCCACCAACCATTTACCCCAAAAGCAGAGGTAAGGAGTGCCTCTATGACAAAGGTGTCCCAAACCATTCTGAGATGGGGCTGGTTGGGATTCTAAAGAAACAGCACTAAGCAGCAGGGTGACGAGTCCAAAGCATTTGTTGGGTGAACTTGAAGAGTGAGCCTCAGGAGCCACTGTTGTGGCGCAGTGGCTTAAGCCACCATTTGCAATGTTAGCATCCCATATTGGAGTGCCAGTTTGAATTATGGCTACTCTGCTTCCGATGCCGTTCCCTGCTAATGCATTGGGAAAGAAGTGGATGAGCTTGGGCCCCAGCTGCCTGTGTGAGAGATCAGGGTGAAATTCCTGACTCCTGGCTTTAGCCTGGCCCAGATCTGGCTGTAACAGTCATTTCCAGAGTGAACAAACAGAGGAAGATCGATCTCTCTCTCTCTCTCTTTCTCTGTCATGCTGCCTTTCAAATAAACAAATCTTTAAAATGTGCTTCAGTATCCTCAAAACTAACTTGGAGAGAAAGTTAGAAAGACATTCTACCTATGTACATCTGCAACAAGGAGGGTCAGAACATGGAGTTTCTATGAGGGTTTAAGGAATTTGGCTTGGAGCAGGGGTTAGTTTTCTTACATATTTTGAGGAACAAGCTAAACAGCTTTTATCAATGCCCAGGAATGTTCTAGGCCCCAGGTTGGATTCAAGCCTGCAGGAAAAAATAAAACAGCTGGCCCAGTCCCAAAGTCATCAAAGCATGTCATGTTTCTCAATCAGGAAAAGAAAACCTTACTTCATAATTTCAGGACAGGAAACGGATACTTTAAGTGATCCAGTGATTTGGCCAATGTGCCTGTTAAACACCTCTACTTTTCAGAAGTTACTTACTGAAACCAAGGAACGCATAAGCAAAAATAGGAAGGGGAGTTGGTTTTCAGACTCACTGCCTTCTCTTGAACCAATTCTACCCCTCGGAGTTCACAGAGTGTTTCACAAAACATCCAGTTACCAGCTGAGCAGATTCGGCAGCTTACATTTGGGTGGCAGAAGGTTAATAGTCACCAAGACAGGAAAAAGTTGAAGGAAATGAATCGGACTGAGTCGCCGGGACACAGGCAGGAGGGGGGCAGAGTCCCGGCCTACCACACGGGGGACTGCCCTCTGCCCACACGCACCAGGCGAGCTGGGGCACCTGCGTCATCAGGGCACTGATGGAGCCCCCACCTCCTCTCCCTGCAACATCCTTCATGGCAATATTTCCCAGAAGGGAAGTGGGGGTGGGGCAGGGAAGCAACCAGGGTTCACAGAAGAGGGAACAGCGTGACATCTCCGGATTACGCAAACTCTCAGAGGCTGCCAGCAGTTGGGACAGATCGGTGTGTGGAGCCTGGAAGCCGGAGAGCGCAACTGTACCGAGCACGC
The DNA here is from genome assembly GCA_949820135.1 of Sylvilagus floridanus. Taxonomy (NCBI): domain Eukaryota; kingdom Metazoa; phylum Chordata; class Mammalia; order Lagomorpha; family Leporidae; genus Sylvilagus; species Sylvilagus floridanus. The sequence goes on along the minus strand of OX463241.1, from coordinate 26,419,965 downwards.
CAAAGCCCTTCCCAGAGACTTGGGCCGCAGAGGTCCTGAGGATCCATCAATCATGGTGAGTGGGCAGTCTCGGGGCCCAGCAAGATCCCCTCGAGACCCCAGAGACCGGCTGGGGCCTCCCTGACCTCCGCTGTCTCTCCCAGGAACGCGTGCCCTGCTTGTTGCTGCTGCTCCTGCCTCTGCTGCGCGCCTCTGCGACCTCGCCAGAGCCCTGCGAGATAGACGACGACGACATCCGCTGTGTCTGCAACTTCTCGGATCCGCAGCCCGACTGGTCCAGCGCCTTACAATGCATGCCTGCCGTCCAGGTGGAGATGTGGGGCGGTGGGCACAGCCTGGAGCAGTTCCTGCGGCACGCCGACCTCGACGCAGACCAGCGGCGCTACGCGGACGTAGTCAAGGCTCTGCGCGTGCGGCGGCTCACCGTGGGAGCCGCCCAGGTTCCTGCTCCGCTGCTGCTGGGCGTCCTACGCGTGCTCGGGTACTCCCGCCTCAAGGAGCTGGCGCTCGAGGACATAGAGGTAACTGGCACCGCGCCGCCGCCGCCGCCGCCGCCGCCGCTGGAAGCCACCGGACCTGCGCTTTCCACCTTGAGCCTCCGCAACGTGTCGTGGCCGACAGGGGGCGCCTGGCTCTCCGAACTGCAGCAGTGGCTCAAGCCCGGCCTCCAGGTACTGAACATTGCCCAAGCACACACGCTTGCCTTTTCCTGCCAACAGGTCCGCACCTTCTCCGCCCTCACCACCCTAGACCTATCTGAAAATCCTGGGCTGGGCGAGCGCGGGCTGGTCGCTGCTCTCTGTCCCCACAAGTTCCCGGCCCTCCAGGACTTAGCGCTACGGAACGCGGGAATGAAGACGCTCCAGGGCGTGTGCGCCGCGCTGGCTGAGGCTGGTGTGCAGCCCCATCACCTAGACCTCAGCCACAACTCGCTGCGCGCCGACACTCCAGGGTGCATCTGGCCCAGCGCGCTAAACTCCCTCAATCTGTCGTTCGCTGGACTGGAGCAGGTGCCTAAGGGACTGCCTGCCAAGCTCAATGTGCTGGATCTCAGCTGCAACAAGCTGAAGAGGGCCCCGTGGCCGGGCGAGCTCCCCGAGGTGATTAACCTATCACTGGGCGGAAATCCGTTCCTGGTCCCTGGAGCCTCCAAACTCCAAGAGGACCCGACGAACTCCGGCGTGTTCCCAGCATGTCCGCCTTCACCCCTGGCGATGGGGATGTCTGGAACCTTGGCGCTGCTCCAAGGAGCACGGGGCTTTATCTAAGGACCAGCAAAGAATGACTGGGTTCCCATTGCCCTGGTTTCAGAGGAGGCTGGTTAGCACGTTCAGGACTTCTGGACCAACCCATCCCGCTTCCCACTTTATTAAAATCTTAAAAAATGGATCCGTGTCATTCACTCAACAGAACTTTACTGGTGTTTGTTATGTGCTGGACATAGTACCAATCGGAGGAATTAATCATTCTTACACTTTCTTCATCCTAACTCCCTAGAAACCCGACCAGCCTTCCAAAAGGAGTGCAGGTGCAGAGGACTAGGGCATGTACTCTGGCTAGGGCTGGGCTGCATAGGAGAAATACCCAGCGGTGTGGTCAGAGCTTTCCCAGAGGTTTATGGGGGCCTGAGAAAATGATGTTTGAATGGTAAACCTATCTTGGAAGATACACAGTGTTTCTTCTATGTACTGTTCAGGAGCCAGCAGTTCCCTTTCAAAGACAATAAAACCCATAACCAATTGTTTTCTTCCCCTCTCTCACCCCTTAGCCCCCTCTGCCTCTCCCTCTCCTTGCCACACCCCCACCCCAGGGGAAGGGGCCCTCCTGTTCTACACAAGCTCTGAGTTTCTTAATCACAGGCGTCCTCTCCAGAAGTGCGAATCCCCTCTGCACCCACAGGTGCAGACTCACAGTGTTACTGCTCCCACATGATGAGAAATTTGGTACAGGAAACAGATGTGAGATGCAGTCTATCTCTGAAGCCAGATCTTCCATTCCTTTTCAACATTTTTGTTTATTTTCATTTTATTTGAAAGGCATCTGCTTGTTTACCCCCCAACTGCTGGCAACAGCTGGGGCCAACCCAGGTGGAAGTCAGGAGCCCAGGACTCAACACAAGTTTCTCACATGGGTGGCAGGAACCTAGCACTTGTCCACATCCCATGTCAGGAGTGCTGTTTAAGTCCCCTGGAGCTCTTCCATTCTCTTTAATGTTAGCTTTAGGATATGGGTGCAAAGAAGGCTCGCAGACTACTGGTCAAGGCAGAAACCATTTTTATTGCAGAAAGAATAGCAAGGTGGGGTCTGATAGGATTTCAGCCCACATGGACAGTGGGCAGGGGGTCTGAAGTAAGACATCAGCCCTCCCATGGAAATATGTGGAGGGTACTTTTAAGCTACTGTCACCATAGACTGTGATGGGTGAGGGAGAACAGGACATGCAGGAAAAGTTATCAGTAACTGCTGACCAAAGCTATTCATTTATAATTCATTGTTCAGGCGGTTTGGAATGTCCCAGGTGGGGAGCTTGTAAAAGTGCTTGCTGACACAGTGAATTTTACCAGATTTGGGATTAACTATTTGTGCCCCACCACCTGACAGATCCTGACTTAGTACATATGTGGATAACCCTTTCAGGCTTGACTTTGACTTGCAAATAGGACAACATCTCAGACAACTTCAGCTTAAGCAGGATGTGCCCCCTGCACCACATGAACACAGAGACCCAGGATATCAAGCATTGAGGATGCTGTTTCTTCTGAATTCCTTCTTCATTACAATGAGGGGGCAAATACAGCAGAAAGCTACACACTTGCCTCACTCGGGACCAGAGAGAGGGGTGAGAGAATGCATAGAAGCCCAGAGCTCCTGCCTGCCTCTGACCTGCATCCATAGCCCAACAGGTAGGAATGGGGAATGGGGAGTGGGTGGGGTGGAAATTAACATTGATGGGAGAGTTACAGAGGCCACCAGAATGAGACTCAAAGAATAGTGGAAGATCACAGAATTAGCTGGACACCCCACTGGAGTGTCCCCAACAGACCTTCAGCCAGCCTGGTAACAGAAAATCAGTCAGCTCGGGGCACCTTGCCTTTGAATTGTTCTGATCACACTTCATCAGTTACAGGACTTCTGCTCCACCAGGGGCCCTGTGTTAGAGCCTGGTATACTGAGACAGAAACACATATGTCCTCAGGAACTCTCAATCCAGTAACATACGAAGACACAAAAAAAATAGTCGTAATTCACTGAAATGAAGGAATCAACTCTATATAAGGGGAGGTGGTCGTATGAAAAACTTTTGCAGAAGATGAAACTTTTTTAAACAAAAACATTAATTTATTTATTTGAAAGGCAGAGTCACAGAGGTAGAGGCAGAGAGATCTTCCATTCACTGGTTCACTCCCCAAATGGCCGCAATGGTCAGAGTTGGGCTTATCCGAAGCCAGGAACCTGGAGCTTCTTCCAGGTCTCCCACGTGGATTCAGGGGCCCAAGGACTTAGGACATCTTCTACTACTTTCCCAGGCCATAACAGAGAGTTAGATCAGAAGTGGAGCAGCCAAGACTCCAACCAGTACCCATCTGGGATGCCGGCACTGCAGGCAGTGGCTTTACCTGCGACACCACAGCGCTGGCCCCAGAAGATGAAATTTTTAATCTGGGTCTTGAGCCATGAATAGCACCTTGTTTGCCTAGGAAGGACATCCCAGGAAAAAACATGCAGCACATTCAAAGGCTTGGAAGCCTGGGAGTAGACAGCCAGACCTGAGAATTTGACCTGGTTAGGTGGTGCTGGAGATCACAGTGCTGGAAGCTAGAAACACTGATGCATTCAGTGCTTATTGTGTGTCAGGCACTGTGCTAAACCTTGGGAATGTAGCAGGAATAAAGCAAGAATTCTGTTCATATGGAGTTAAGGATCTAACTGGATGATGTATGTTATGGACTGAATGTTTGTGTCCCCCCAAAATTCATATGTTGAGGTCCCAACCAACAGCACAACATTATTTGGAGACAGAGCCTCTGAGGAAGTGACTTATGTTAAAAGAAGTCATGAAGGTAGGGCCCTGGGGTGGGTGTTTGGCCTGGAAGTTAAGATGCATCCCACAGGGGGCCAGCACTGTGGCGCAGTGGGCTAAGCCTATTCCTGCAGCACCAGCACCCCATATGAGTGGCAGTTCTAGTCCTGGTTGCTCCTCTTCCAATCCAGCTCTCTACTATGGCCTGGGAAAGCAGTAGAAGATGGCCTAAGTGCTTGGACCCATGCACCCGAGTGGGAGACTGGAAGAGGCTTCAGGCTCCTGGCTTCAGATCTGCTCATCTCTGGCAATTGCAGCCATTTAGGGACTGAAGCAGTTGATGGAAGACCTCTCTCTTTCTCTGTCTCTCCCTCTCTCTGTAACTCTACCTCTCAAATACATAAATAAAATTCTTTGGCTCTCTCTGTCTCTCTCCTCAACCCCCTTTCTCCCCCTCTCCTTATCCCTCCTGAACTCTCTTTTTTCTTCACTCTCTCTCTATCTCTGTTGATCTCTCTCTTTCTCTCAATCCCCCTCTGTCTGTCTCTCTTTTTAAAGATTTATTTATTTATTTGAAAGTCAGAGTTATACACAGAGAGAAAGAGAGGCAGAGAGAGAGAGGTCTTCCATCTGCTGGTTCAATTCCCAATTGGCTGCAATGGCTGAAGCTGTGCCAATCTGAAGCCAGGAGTCAGGAGCTTCCTCCAGGTCTTCCCACACAGGTGTAAGTGCCCAAGGACTTGGGTCATCTTCTACTGCTTTCCCAGGCCATAGCAGAAAGCTATGAGGTAGAGCAGCCAGGACTCAAACTGGTGCCCATATGGGATGCCAGCACTGAAGACGGTGGTTTTAGCTACTATGCCACAGCACCGGCCCCATCCCCTCTGTCTCTCTTCTTTGCCCTTTCCCTCCAGCCTGTCAGATTTCTCCCACCAATAAAAGTATAAATAAAAAATTAAAAAATAAAATAAAATCCTTGAAAAAAACAGAGGCCTGTTTTAATAAAATAAAACGAATCCCACATTGGAGTACCTGGGTTCAATTTCCAGTTCTGGCTCTTGACTCCAACTTCCTGGCAATGCAGACCAAGGGAGGTTGTGGTGTTGGTTCAAATGATTGGGTTTCTGCCACCTACATGGGAGACCTGGATGGTGTTCCTGGTTTTTTAATGTATTTGAAAGTCAGAGTTATACAGAGAGAGGAAGAAAGAAAGAGAAATCTTCCATCCGTTGGCTCACTCCCCAAATGGGTGCAACAGCTAGGGCTGTGCCAGGCAAAAGCCAGCAGTCAGGAGCCTCTCCCAGATCTCCCATTGTGGGTTCAGGGACCCAAGCACTTGGGCCAACTTCCACTGCTTTCCCAAGCAAATTAGCAAGGAGCTGGATCAGAAGTGGAGCGGCTGGGACTCCAACTGATGTAAATATTGGATGTTGGTGTCCCAGGCAGGGGCTTTACCCACTATGCTACAACACCAGCCCCCAGGCTCCTGGTTCTGATCCTAGCATTGACTGTTGTGGGCATTTGAGGAGTGAATCAGTCAGTGGGAGCTCATTGTCTCTCTCAAAGAAAAAAAAGGGGGGGGGGGTAAGGCCCTGATCCAATAGAATTAGTATCCTGATAGGAAATCAGAGAACTCATACATGCTCTCTCCCTCCCCCTCTACACACACACACACACACACACACACACACACAAGAAGGCCACGTGAGGACTCAGTGAGAAGGGGACCATGTATAAGTCCAGAAGAGGAACCAGAACCCAACCACACCGGCACCTTGGTCTCAGACTTCTAGCTTCCAAAACTGTGAGAAAATAAACTGAGCTGAGGGTGGTGGTGACACACCTGATTGTGCCGTGAAGACAAATGAAACAGAGAAAGGGAGCAGATATTGTTATATAGGATTATCATGGAATGCCTCTCTGATAAGGAATATTTAAACAGAGATGTGGGAGTTGGGAAAGAGAGGTTGGGGGTGTATGGAGCATAGCACTTCAGGCAGAAGTAACAGCAAATTCAAAAATCTTGACATCTTTGGGATGTGACAGTAAATACTGAGGAGGACAGTGAGGCTGTAACAGAGCAACCAAAGGTGGGGCAGGGGGAGAGGAAGGAGAGGGGATAAGGCCAGAGGAGTAGCAGAGCCAGGTCACATAGGGCCTCAGAAATGGGCGATACTCAGACCATGGCCAAGGACAAGTGCCAATCCGCACATTTTACTACAGTGTTTTGAGGAAACAGATACAAAAATCAAGGATTATTTAGGGAATCTTGAAAAAGAACAAAGCTGGTGAACTCAAACTTCCAGATTTCAAAACTTACTATAAAATTACATAATCAAAATAGTGTGATGCTAGAGCAAAGATGTATATACCAACGGAATCGAATAGAGATCCCAACCTAGAGATAGGATTTATTCATCCAAGGTCAGTGTGGGGGTTCAGAGTACCCCAAGTGCAGCCCAAAGATTGAGCAAATTTTGCTGATAAAGCAAGGCTGAGTAATGTACCCTACAGAAGGAAGGAAGTGAGGCAAGGAGAGGCAGATGGACTAGGAAGCAAGGGCTCTATTTCCACGTGGCACTTTGTGGGCAGATGTCTGGTGCAGTGTGATAGATTTTATGCTGAAAGTGTGGGATGCTGTGGTCATAGGACTTCCTTTTCTGAGCCCAAATCAGTTTCCTTGTAGCTTCCTCTTTTTTTTTTTTTTTCCTTCTTTTGGTGGTAGTAGTGTTGTCATCTGAAACCAAACACACGTTAATTCTTTCCTTCCACACCAAGTCAACAGTTGGGCTCTCAAAAAAAAATTTTTTTTAACTCTCTTCCATCCCATCTTCTCTTCCCAAACACAACCTCATGCCACTCTCTCTAATGCTGAGAACTCCCTTATTGTCCACATCACAGAGAGATCTTAATGAGCTATTTAAATCATGAGCAATGGAAGAAATATAAACACGGACTTGAATCCTTGTGCATAATTGTTAAACTGGTAGTTTTTAAAGGTAAGATATTATATATGATAAATATAATATTGTGGTTAAGTTAAAGAAGAGTGCCTGACAAAGACATCACAGGGGCCAGCACTGTAACACACTGAGCTAAGCTGTCACTTTGTGACACTGGCATCCCATATCAGTGTTCTGGGTTTGAATCCCTGTTTTTCTACTTCTGATCCAGTTCCCTGCTCATACACCTGGGAACGAAGCAGATGATGATCCAAGTACTCGGATTCTTGCCACCCGCATGGGAGACTTGAATGGAATTCCTGGTTTTGGCTTGCCCAGCCGTGGTTGTTGCAGCCATTTGGGGAGTAAACCAGCAAAGGGAAGATCTCTGTCTACTCTCTCTGTGTCACTCTGTCTTTCAAATCAATAAATAAGTAAATCTTTTTTTTTTTTTAAAGACATCACAAAGAAAGAAAACTACGGAAGAGTATCTCTTGTAAATATAGATGCAAAAATCCTCAACAAAATACTGGCAAACCAAATTCTACAGAATCACTAAAATATATTAGAATTAGTCAGCACATCTGGCAAAATTGTGAGAAATAGGATCAATATACTAGAATCCATTGGATGAAAATATACTTGCAAGGCCACCTCTGTAGCCTTGAAGGTTAAGCTTCTGCCTGCAGTGCCATAATTCCATACAGGTGCTGAGTTGAGTCCCGGGTATTCCACTTCCAATCCAGATTCCTGCTAATATACCTGGGAAAGCAGCAGAAGATGGCCCAAGTGCTTGGGCCCCTGTGCCGATGTGGAAGACCTGGAAGAAGTTCCTGGCTCCTGGCTTCGGCCTGGTCCAGCCCTGGTCATTGCAGCTATTTGGGGAGTACACTAGCAAATGGAAGATATCTCTCTTCCTTCTCTCTCTCTCTCTCTCTCTCTCTCTCTCTCTCTTCTCTCTTTGTATCTCTGCCTTTCAAATAACATAAATAAATCTTTAAAAAAAAAGTATCAAGAGGGTACATTTAAACAACAACAACAAAAAAAGGGAAATACACTTGTAATAAACATTGTAAAGATTAAAAAATCCTCTATAGTAGGAGCAAAAGAATGAAATATTTAAAAAATAAATATTCATTTATGTATTTGAAAGGCAGAGACAGACAGAAAGAAATCAACCTTCCATCTGCTGGTTCACTGCCCTAATGGGCTCAAAAGCTGGGGCTGGACCAGAACAAAACCAAGAGTCCAGAACTCCGTATGAGTTTCCTACATGAGTAGCAGGGGCCCAAGCATTTGAGCTATCCTCTGCTGCCTTTCCCGGCACATTAGCAGGAAACTGAATCATAAGCAGAGCAGCTGAGACTCCAACTAGCACTCATATTGGATGCCTGTGTTGTGGGCAGCACCTAAGCTTGATATAACACAATGCTGGCCCCAGAATGAAATACTTTTAAAGACAACAAAAGGTGAACAAAACCAACATTCTTGGGGCCAGCGTTGTAATGAAGCAGATTAAGCCACTGCTTGTGTCACTGGCATCCCACGCTGGAGTGCCAGTTTCAGTCCCAACTGCTCCGCTTGCAACTCAGCTCCCTGATAATGTGCCTGGAAAAGCAATAGATGATGGTTCAACTCTCTGGATCCCTGCCACCCACGTGGGAGACTCTGGGAGACTCCACGTGGGAACGTCACATTGGAGTTCACAGTTCCTGGCTTCAGCCTGGCCCAGCCTGGCTGTTGCAGCAATATGGGGAGTGAACCAGTGGATGGAAGATCTCTCTTGGTTCCTCTCTCTCTCTCTCTCTCTCTCTCTCTGACAAGGTGCTTTTCAAATAAATCAGTAAATAAATCTTTAAAAAAAATTTACATTCCTAAAACTACAAAATAGTGTTGAGAGGAACTGAAAAGTAAATGGAATAACATTCTGTACTCATGTATCTTAATATTGTTAAGATGGTAATTCTCTCCTAATTCATCTACAATGAAATTCTTACAAGACTCTAAGTTGATTTCTTTGTATAAATGGACAACTTTATCTTAAAGTTCTTACGGAATTTCAGCAGACACAAAATACACAAAAAACTTCTTGCGAAAGAACGAAGTTGGGAGATTCACACATCCTCATTTCAAAATGTGTTGTGAAACAATGGTAATCACGACAGGGTGGTACTAGCATAAGGATAAACACAGAGTGTTTGTGTGGTGACTCTACGCCTCTTGCCCCCACCACGCTCCTCCTCTCAGAACAAATCATCTCAGAAAAGATATCAACTGCAACAACAGAGACCAATGGAGTAGAAGTGAAAGTTCAGAAATAAAGCTGTGTGTTTCTAGAAAACTGATTTTAACAAGAATGTTTCAATAAGAAAACTAATATTTTCAACTAACAGCTTGGGAACACCTGGATATTCACATGCAGATGTGTGATCTTGGATCCTTATTTCAGTTCATACATAGCAATTTATTCAGGGGCAGGCATTTGGCATAAAAGTTAAGATGGCACACTGGGCAATCACACCCACCTCAGAGTACCTGGATTTGAGTCCCAGCTCTCCTGATTTTAGCATCCTGCTGACACACACTTTGGGAGGCAGCAGGTGATGCCTCAAGTAGTGGAGTTCTTGCCACCACATGGGAGATCTAGATTGAGCTCTGGGCTCCTGGCTTCCTTTAAAAAAAAAAAAAAAAAAGAGAGAGAGAACATTGGGGCCAATGTCGTGGTGCAGCAGGTTAAGCAGCTACTTGCATGCCATATTGGAGTACGAGTTGGAGCCCTGGCTGCTCTGTTTCCATTTTGGCTCCTTACTGATGCACCTGGCAAAGCAGTGAAGATGGCCCAAGTACTTGGACCTATGCCATTCACTCGGGAGACCCAGATGATATTTCAGGCTCCTGGCTTCAACCTGGCCCAATCCTGCCCATTGTGACTATTTAGGGAGTGAAACAACAAGTAGATTTCTCTCTCTCTCTCTCTCTCTGTCATTATGACTTTCAAATAAATAAAAATAAATAAGAACATATTAAACAGTTATACAACTCAGCAATTCCACTAGTGTGTCCAAGAGAAATAAGAACCTATGTCCACACAAAAGCTTGTACACAAAGCTTGTAGCAACAATATTCAATATACACCAGAAGTGTGGGGTGGGCCTTCGGTACAGCAGTCAAGCTGCCACTTTGAATTCCACTTCCAATTCCAGCCTCCTGCTAATGCACACCCAGGGAGGCACAAATGGTGGCTCAAACCACATAGGTCTGTGCTACTCATGTGGGAGATTAAGATTGAGTTCTGGGCTCCTGGCTTCAGCCTGGCCCAGCCATGGCTGTTGCTGGCATTTGGGAAGTAAATAGCAGATGAACAGCAGATCTCTGTCTCTTTCTCTCTGCTTGTTACCCTGCCTTTCAAATACAATGAGAATAAATAAGTAAAAAATATTCTAAAATATTCGTAACAGCTAAAAGTGCAGACAACCCAAATGTCCATCAGCTGAAGAATGGGTAAGCAAAATGTATACCTATCAATGGGTAACAAAGAATTTTTGTTCCTGGGAGGTTGTGACTGTCTCTTTGACTCTTCAGATTTATATCTCTCCCTATAATAAAACTATAATCACTAAGTGTAGCATAGTTTTAATTCTACCAGTTATTCTAGTGAATTATCGACATAAGGAGGTACTAAGAACCTCCAAGTTTCTTTCTGCTGACCAGAAGTGAGGTTACCCTGGAAACCCCCACGCTCACAGCTAGTATCCAAAGTGAGGGCAATCTTGTGGAGGGCTCTACCCATATTCTGTGAGATTTAGTCCAACCCTGCACAGGTGATGTCAGAAGTCACTGCAGAGGTAACAGGAGAAATGAAATTTGCTACAACAACCCTGGCTCACTGAGCTACAGTAGTCTCCCCAACTTATCTGCAGGAGATCCAGTCCAAGGTCCCCAGTGGATACCTAAAACCAGATAGCAGCGCATCCAATATACACTTGACAGTCCATCTGATAAGCCTAATGACTACTAGAGTAAGAGTGGATCGTATAGACACACAGTGTGGATGAGAAAGCAGTGATTCATATACCATCAGGCTGTGGTGGGATATCACAAGATTTCTTCACACTACCCCGAACAGACCACAATTTAAAGCTTACAAAAGTGAGTGAGCACTGTGGTGCATTCTGTCACTGCTGTTTGAGACACTGGAATCCAGTCCCACCTCTGCTTCCCATTCAACTTCCTTCTCATACTCACCTGAGAGGCAGCAGGTAATGGGCCAAGTACTTGGATTCCTGTCACTCACATAGGAGACATGGAGGGAGCTGGCTTCAGCCTGGTCCAGCCCCAACTATTGCACAGCAGGAGAGTGAACCAGCAGATGGAAGATTTCTCTCTCTCTCTCTCTGACTCTCACTCTCTCTGTCACTCTGCCTTTCAAATAAATTAAACTAAAAAACAAACAAAAAAAAGAACAAAAAGACTGGAAAAACAAAGTATGTGTTTTTTCCATTTATGAATTGTTTATTTTTGGATTTTCCATTTCATATTTTCGGGCCATGGTTGACTGTGAGTAACTGAAACTGCAGACAAAGGGCAACTACTGAATGTGGTTCGTGAAAGGGTGGAGAAGCGGGAACTTGATTCCTGAGGGGGTGGCCACAGGGTTACTCAGGGCATGGAGAACAGCTCCCATCTGTAGTCAATTACTATAGATAAATGTTACCAGTGGAATTCAGAAATGATTGATCAAATACCTAGCAGTGGAGGCATAAGGAACTGTAAACTAACAACCTAAATAATAGCAATCAACAATCAGAGAGAGACTCTCTAAAGATAATAATATTTTCAGGAATAACAGAGCATTGCAACGGGAATAAGTATGTCACAATAAAATGTCTTTTTTTTTTTTTAAAGATTACTTTATTTATTTGAAAGTCAGAGCTACACAGAGAGAGAAAGAGAGGCAGAGAGAGAGGTCCTCCATCTGCCGATTCACTTCCCAGTTAGCCACAGTGGTCGGAGTTGAGCCAATCTGAAGCCAGGAGCCAGGGGCCAGGACCCTCTTCCAGGTCTCCCACGCGCGTGCAGGGGCCCAAGGACTTGGGTCATCTTCCACTGCCTTTCCAGGCCATAGCAGAGAGCTGGATTGGAAGAGGAGCAGCTGGGACTTAAACCAACACCCATATGGGATGCCGGCACTGCAGGCGGAGGCTTTACCCTCTATGCCACAGTGCTGGCCCCAAAATAAACTAGCAACATAGTCAAAAAAAGTTGAAGGAAGGGGAAGGTTTTTTTTGTTTGTTTTAAAATTTATTTACTTATTTGAGAGAGAAAGTGAGAGAGAGAGATCTTCCATCTGCTGGTGTTCACCTCAAATTGTCCACAACAATCAGGGAAAGGCCAGGCTAAAGGCAGGAACCAGAAAATCCATCTGAGTCTCCCACATGGTTGGCAGAGCCCACAGTACTTGCACTATCACCCGCTGCCTCCCAGGCATGCATTACTAGGAAGCTGGACTGGAAGCATGGAGTAGCCAGGACTGGAACCAGGCACTTCGACATGGGAAACGGGCCTCCCAACTGGCAGCTGAACCTGCTGTGCCACAATGCCCACCCTAAAGGAAAGATTTTAAAGGCAAAAATGAGGAGGATTACATGAGATATTTTGAAATAGTGATTTTTGGCTATACTGATTAATAACCAAAGTGAAGTCAGCCTAAGCTTGAGCCAACAGCCGCCGGGCAGATGTCCGTGTATAAAGCTGTAGCAATGTCTGTAATGTTGAAGTCCTGGCAGAGTCTTTTGTGATAGTCATCATCAGGACATTATGTGTAAGAATCCTTTCTTCACAGCCTCCAGGCTTTATTTATAATTATTTTTGTTTGGACTGACATAAGCAACTCCATTTGAATTCTGACAACTTTCACATTCCTTTCACAATATCATCCTTCAGCTATTGTTATCTGTAAAAGCTAAAATGATAATAAAATGGGAGCCAGGCTGACATGGCGGCCTTTCTGAGCAGTAGTCTCAAGTCTCGGGATCCTACCACAGGATGGTTTTGGGGAAGGTCCAATGCTGGGCCGATTAGACTCTGACTTGCAGAGAGACAAGTTAGCCCCAGGCTGTTTCCAAAGGGGGCCATTATGCTGAGTTTCAGCATAATAGGGGACGATGACAGCTTCACACATGGCAGCCTAACCCACCATATCACAGTGCTGTCCTCTAAAAATCATTGACTTACTTATTTTCATTTTGTTTGAAAGTCAGACAAAGAGACACAGAGAGAGAGATACAGAGATAGACGAAGATCTTCCATCTACTGGTTTACCCCCCAAATGCCTATACCAGCCAGGGCTGGGCCAGGCTGAATCCAGGAGCCCAGATCTTCTTCTGGGTCTCCTACGTGGGTAGCAGGGACCCCATCACTTGAGTCGTCACCTGCTGCCTCTTGGGGTGCACATTAGCAGGAAGCTGGACTGGAAGCAGAGGAGCCGGGCCTTGAGCCAGGCGCTCCCACACAGGGTGTGAACTTCTCAAGCAGCGTCTTAACTGCTGCCCCAAACTCCTGCCCCTCAACTTTTATGTGTGTGTGAGTTGTATGTGTGGATTTTTTCAAATTGTGTGGGCTTGGACTGCCTTTTCTTTTTTCTTTTTTTTTAAGAAAAGATTTATTTTGAAAGTCAGAGTTAGAGAGAGAGAAAGGAGAGAGATATCTTCCATTCACCAGTTTACTCCTAAGATGGCTGCAGCGAGCCGTCCTGGGCCAACCTGAAGCCAGGAGTTAGGAGCTTCATTTGGGTCTACCATATGGCTGGCAGGCACCCAAGCACCTAGACCATTAGCAGGGAACTGCATCAGAAGTGGGGCAGTTGGGACGTGATCCTGTGCCCACTTCTGATGCAGTTAGGGAGTAAACCAGAGAATGGGAAAATCTCTCCTGTCCCCATCACTCTGCCATTCAAATAGATAAATACATATATCATTAAAATTTTTGATTAAGTAAGTATAACAAGCTATCGTGCCAGTCATTACAAATTCTCTGTAACTGAAAGATAAAACATTATCTTAATATGAACCATCCACAATATTTTGAGTGATAATAGAAGAAACTCCGTAACTGGAAGAAAAGCTTCCAGGAGAGTTCCATAGCAAAATGCGAATGGTTTGTGCAGGAACACACCACCAGGGGATGGATGAGATAACGTACTCACCGCATTCCCAAGCAGACAGACGTCCCCCCTGAACCTGTGCTTCCCCTGAGGAGCTGCCAGATTCACAAGGCATCTGGACAGTGTCCTTTGAACTATCGTGTTGACTATAAAGGAGTTAGTTGGGTTACAGTGGCTGCTGCAGGGTGAATATATGGCATCTTGTTTGAAAAGCCACCATGATGATCTAGGAGGGTGAAACACATTAGCTCGGTAGGCTGCTGTGTATGCTGGTTGCTCCTGGAGTTTCCTCACCTCATGAGTGCTGGACAGCATCCTGGTCCTTAGAGTCAGACAGAAAGACAATGGAAAACCGGCCAATTCAAAGGGTGCCCTACGGGAGTTTGAGGCACGCATGAAAATAGGAAACGCTAGTACCCAACAGAGCTGCCTTTTAGGACTGGAAGATGGTTAGAGTCAGTGAGTGAAGTTCCCACTGTGCTTCCTTTAGGTGGCCATCTGAGTCCAGGAAATGAGTGGACATAGGGTCCTGCAGTAAATCAAGCATTCTCTTGCACTCTTGAGGCACAAATGCTAATAATAACTGTTCTATCTGACAGTAAGACAGTCACTGCAGGAGGCTCTGGGGCAGAGTCTCCAAAGGGAAGGCTTCACACATAGCTGCACCAATGCTCGTAGCCCTGAGCGACTACAAGTGGTTCCTAACAGGAACAGACAGCCTAGCCTCAACTGTTGTGAGCATTTGGGGAATGAACCAGCAGATGGGTGATCTCTCTCTCTCTCTCTCTCTACCTTTCAAATAAATATTTAAAAAAATAAATATATACTGAAATAATTACAGATAAAATCGAAGAATGTCTGAGATTTGCTCCAAAATAATCCCCTGAGATTGTGGAAGGGAAGAGAGGAAAGGAGACTGGCCACGGGAGCTCACTGCTGGAGCGGGTATCACAGGTTATTACATGAGTCTCTCCGCTGTGAAATATGTTTCAAAGTTTTCAAAAAAGGAAAAAGAAGGAATTGCTGTTTTGACTCAGAAAAGAAGGAACTGTCACTTCCCTTAATGTAACTGCTCAGAGCCCTCCTCCCCTTCGAGAGTCCCGAAGTGAATTATTGAGAGTAATCTGAGTGCACGGAAGCCATGGAGCGTACAGAGGCCATGAGAGCAACGAGGGAAGCTCAGTTCCCTTAACCCTCACGTCAGTGTCCCTCTCACCCTGCAGGCCAAGCTGATTGTGTGGTGGCAGAAGTGCAGCTGGGTGGAACCAAGTGAGAAGGCCCTATATTAAGCAGGGTTCTCCAGAGAAGCAAAGCTACTAAGATATGTACACATACATGTGTAAAAAGAGATTTGCTGTAAGGAATTGGCTCATGCAGTCATGGCTGCTTACAAATCCAAAATCTGCAGGGTGAGCCAGAAAGCTCGACACCCAGGAGAGTCCAAGCTATAGTTCCCCAGCCGAGGCAGTCAGAGCTGATGCTGCAGACGAAAGCTAAAAGCTGTCTGCTAGACAGAATCTTGGCTCAGGGTCTTTCAGTTACATTTGGGCCTTCAAATGCTTGCATAAAGCCTACCCACATTACTGAGGGAAATCCACCTTACCCAACATTCATCAATTTCGACATTAGGGGCTGGTGCAATGGCACACTAGGTTAATCCTCCACCTGCGGCACAGGCATCCCCCATGGATGCCAGGTTCTAGTCCCAGTTGCTCCTCTTCTAGTCCAGCTCTCTGTTGTGGCCCAGGAAGGCAGTGGAGGATGGTCCAAGTGCTTGGGCCCCTGCACCTGCATGGGAGACCGGGAAGAGGCACCTGGCTCCTGGCTTCAGATCGGCATAGCTCCGGCCGTTGTGGCCATTTGGGGAGTGAACCAGCAGATGGAAGACCTTTCTCTCTGTCTCTCTCTCTCTCTCTCACTGTAACTCTACCTGTCAAATAAATAAATAAAAATATGCATCTATCAACATTAAGAAAAATTTCGACATTAATGTCATTCAAAACAACCTTACAGAAATACCTAGAATAACACTTGACTAAATATCTGGGCCTCCTGTGACTCAGCCAAGTTGACACATAAAATTAACCATTACTTCCCCTCCACACACACACATTCCTTCTCTCAGGGAGTGCATCCCAGGAGAGCCTCTTAGGAAAGGAAGAATGCTGGGCCAACTCAGGTAAGGAAACAGAGGCACAGGGTGCAGGCAGGATTTAGGGATCCTAGCCCTTGGTTTCCCTCATAACCGTTGATATGAAGTTCACTTTTCCTAGGTCCTGGGAAGGCCTGGAGCCACACACTCCTTCTGATGGGGCCCAAGTGAGTTCTCTGAAAATAGGCCCAGAGCCTCAGAGTCCTATTTTGAGCCTGAAGACAAATGCCCCTAAAAAGCCAGCAAGGCAGGCAAGAGAAACACATGCTGAGACCCATGCACAGATGGTCAGACAGAGCTATTAATCTTATTTGCCAGGTGGAGCACTCTGGATGCTTCAAAGGGTCCCTTGGTTGTGGTCCCTCTTCCACACCATCCTTCATTGTACCATTTCCAAGAAGGGTAATGGAGGTGGCGGCAGAGTGAGCAAACTGGGAGAAAGACAGGTTGGCCAGGGACCACATTTTACTGGAGAAGGGAACAAGGTGGGTTATATAAGGATTATATAAGCTCTTAGAAACACCTAAAGATTTGGGATACGTCATTGTAGGTAGCCTGGAAGCTAGTGAGTACGACTGTATGGGAAAAAAGCTGAAGCTCTTCTGCTCCCAAAATTTCAGGTGTTGGAATTTAACTCTCAAATCCACATGAATGGTACTTGGGGTTGGACCTTTAAGGAGGTAACTAGGGTTAGATGAGGTCATGAGGTGCAGCCCCTGTAAGAGCAGTAGTGACTCTATAAGAAGAGAGATCTAGCTAGCACATTGCTCCGTCTCTCCTCGTGGTGCCCTCCACTGTGTGACGATGCACTTGGCCAGATGCCAAGCAGATGCTGGTGCTATACTCTGGGACATCTCAGTCCCCAGAACTGTGAACCAAATAGATGTCTATTCTCTATCAACTACCTGTTTTTTGTTTTTTGTTTTTGTTTTTACAGGCAGAGTGGACAGCGAGAGAGATAGCTGGCGTACCGCGCTGATCCGATGGCAGGAGCCAGGTAGTTGCTTCTCCTGGTCTCCCATGGGGTGCAGGGCTCAAGCACTTGGGCCATCCTCCACTGCACTCCCTGGCCACAGCAGAGAGCTGGCCTGGAAGAGGGGCAACCAAGACAGAATCCGGAGCCCTGACCGGGACTAGAACCCGGGGTGCCGGCACCACAAGGCGGAGGATTAGCCTATGGAGCCGCGGCACCGGTGAACTACCTGTATTTTTAAAAATGCTGCCTTCTAATATTAGACTCAAAGGACATAAAATTACATATAAGTATAACCTTCAAAATGTTTCAAGTAAGCAGTTCTGGGGCCGGCGCTGTGGTGCAGTGGGTTGAAGCCCTGGTCTGAAGCGCTGGCACCCCATATGGGTGCCAGTTCGAGACCCGGCTGCTCCTCTTCTGATCCGGCTCTCTGCTGTGGCCTGGGAGAGCAGTAGAGGATGGCCCAGGTCCTTGGGCCCCTGTACCCCCGTGGGAGACCCAGAGGAGGCTCCTGGTTCCTGGCTCCTGGCTTCGGATTGGTGCAGCTCTGGCCATTGTGGCTATCTGGGGAGTGAAGCAGCAGATGGAAGACCTCTCTCTGTCTCTACCTCTCTCTGTGACTCTATCTTTCAAATAAGTAAAACAAAATCTTTAAAAAAAGTAAACAGTTCCATCAATTTATTCTGTAAATATATAGCTACATTTATATTAATTTTTGAAGAGTCTATATTTATATACTCTTGAATTATAATTGACAAGCTATTAAACATAGGAAAAATAAATTAAGCTTTTAAAACTGTACACATTGTTCACTAAAAATACCTATAGAGATGAATAATAGAGAAAATTGCTGTTAGGATAATTTTTGTAATTCTGCAATCATAACATGAAATTATGAATGGAATATGATTTCCACAATATTGTTACAGCAACAGAAAATGAACTAAAATACTTTTTTGGCTCACCCTGGAGGAACAGAAGCAAAAGGAAGCTTCAGCCATGGTGACTAGACAGCCCGAGAGGTGAACAAGGCTACCCAGGAACCTCAAGCATGGGCTGGGGTAATCCAGGAAACTCAGGCTAGCACAACCACCCTGACCTCAAGTTTCGTCCTAGCATTGCCTGCTCTGTCTGTGACTGCTGCCAGCACTGTGGCACAAGCACACTCTCTTGCCATTACCTGCAAAAAGCTACCCATTCCTAGTGCTTGAAAAATAGACCCAGACTGTGGCTCTGCACCTGCTGGGGCCTCAGCTCTCCAGGATCTGAAGACTGACATTGCAGAGATGCAGAGCCATAGTGGTGTGTGTGCTTCGCTGTTTGTGGCTGGTGTACAACCCCAGCACCTGGATCTCAGCCAGAACAAGCTGCATGTCACCACACACCTCAGTACTTCCAAGTGACTGGGGCATGGCCCTGACCCCTTTCAACCTGTCCTTTGCCCAGGTGTGCTGCAGACTACTTGTGATGCTCCAGAATTTGTGTATTGAAATCCCTACTCCCAACGTGATGGTTTAGGAGGCGGGGCTTTGGGGAGAGATTAGGTCATGGAAGCTATACTCTCATGAATAGAATAAGTGTTTTACAAAGAGACCCAGGGGTGGCTGTTTTGGTGCAATGGGTTAAGGCACTGCTTGGGACGTTGCATCCTGTATCTGAGTGCTGGTTCCGGCTACTCAGTGCTTCTGACTCAACTTCCTGCTAATGCAAGAAATTGGAGCCAACAGAGGATGGCTCAAATGCTTGAGCCTCTGTCACCCACACGGGAGACTCAATAAATTGAGTCTGGCTTCAGCCTAGCCCAGCCCTGACTGTTGCAGGCATTCAAGGAATGAGTCATCAGATGGAAGACAGCTCTTTCTTGCTGTCACTCTGCCTTTCAAATAGATGAAAATACACATTTCAAAAGTTAAAAATAGGCAGTATTTGAACAAACTTTTCTGTGGAGAAGATAGCCAACAAACATGTAATATGTATACACACACACACACACACACACATACAGGGGCCCATGTTACGGCAGAGAAGAGTAAGCCTCTGCCTGCTGGACCGGCATTCCACATGGGCGCCGGTTTGGGTCCCAGCTGCTCCACTTCTGATCCAGTTCCCTGTTAATGTGCCTGGGAAAGCAGAAGAAGCTGGCCAAGGGCTTGGGCCCCTGCACCCATGTGGGAGACCCAGAAGAGGCTTCAGGATCCTGGTTTCAGATTGGTCCAGTTGAGGCCATTTGGGGAAAGAACCAGTAGATGAAAAGATCTCTCTCTCTCTCTCTCTCTCTCTCTCTCTCTCTCTCTATTTCTGCTTTTCAAATAAATAAATAAATCTTTTTTTAAAAAGTGAAAAGATGCTAAGCATGACTGGTAATTAAGGAAATGAAAATCAAGTGAGTTATACTGCTTCACACTCACTAGGGTAGCTAGAACCCAAAAAAGAAAAAAATAACAAGCATCAGGGACAATGTGGAGAAAATGGAAATCTAGTACTTGCTTATGGGAAGATAAAATGGTGTAGTACTGTGGGAAACAGTATGACAGTTGTTCCAAAAATTAAACAGATTTATCACATGACCCAGCAATTCCACTTCTAGTTGTACAACTGAAAGACTTGAAAAGAGGTATTCAGAGGCTGGCACTGTGGCGCAGTGGGTTAATCCTCCACCTGTGGTGCCAGTTCTAGTCCTGGCCACCCCTCTTCCAATCCAGCTGTGGCCTGGAAAAGCGGTGGAAGATGGCCCAGGTCCTTGTGCCCCTGCACCTGCATGGGAGACCCAGAAGAAGCTCTTGGCTCCTGGCTCCTTGCTTCAGATTAGCATAGCTCTGGCCGTTGTGGCCATCTGGGGAATGAACCAATGGAGGGAAGACCTTTCTCTCTGTCTCTCCCTCTGTCTGTAACTCTACCTTTCAAATAAAATAAATAAAATCTTTAAAAAAAAAAGAGATATTCAAACAAACAATTTTACACCAATGCTCAAAGCAACACCAATCACAGCAGTCAAAAAGTGAAAACAACTCAAATCCCTGGATAAACAAAATATCTTATAACTATGCAATGGAATAGTATTCCATAAATACCATAGCTGTTGAAAGAAATGAACCTTGAAAACTGGACACAGAAGGTCACATATTGTATGATTCCATTGCTACAAAATACCCACCAGAAGTAAATCTACAGAGACAGAAAGTCTATATTAGTGGTTGCTTAGGCTGAGGAGGTTGGGGTCTAGTAGGTGGGGAAAGATGGCTAAAAGGTATGGAGTTCTTTAGGAGGTGCTGGGAATGTTCCAGAACTGACAGTGGTGACAGTTGCATAGATCTCTGAAGACTCTAAGAGCCACTGAATCCTACACTTCAGCTGGGAGAATTGCATATCAATTACATATCAATAAAAACTGTTTATTTTAAAGGAGTGCCTTCTATAGATCATACAGAAATAGATTTTCTTTTGAAAAAATCCACTGGGGATGGCAGAATGAAAAATAAGACTGGTCAGATGCTGGTCACTGCTGAAGTTAGGTACTTGGAGGGTCATTATACCATTCCCTCAACTGTTAGATGTTTGAACTTTTAAGAAAAAAAAAAAAAGTGGGGGAACTTCATACAGTATTTCCTCAGAAGACAGGTTACTGTCCAGAGTCACCAAGCTCTCAGAGACACACATGAATTATTGAAGGGAATCTAAGAGGCGAGGAAGGCATGGAGTGTGGAGAGCAGGCGGGCACGGGCGCAGGTTTGGGCCAGGCCACTCTGCCTGCTCCAGGGGCCCTCACTGTCTCCCCCTGGCCCCCTGCCATGCTGACCGTGGTGGTGGAAGTGAAGCTGAGCAAGGATTCAGGTAAGGAGCCTTCATAGTCACTCCCGGAGAGGTGCAGCCCAAGGGAGCCTGTTAGGAGGGGAGGAGTGCGAGACTTGCACAGAGTGGGAAACTTGGGCACTGGTGGGGGCAGGACCCAGTAATCCTGGAGCTCCATTTCCCTCCTGAGAGTTGACTGAATTCCGCCTTTTTTAGGCTCTGGGACCTATGGCCCCACCCTCCTTCCAGAGGGGCTCACGAGCCTCCGTCTGCATCAGCAGGGGACTCTGGAGACTCAGGTAGGATGGACTGGGGTGGAGGAAGGGTGAGGAAGAGGGGATGACACTGCTGACCCCCGCGCTGCCTACAGGAACAAAGCTTCACCTTTGACAGAGTCCTGGGCACTGATGCTGCTGTGGTAAGGGGTCTGAAAGAGTGATGGGATGAGGAGGAGGCCACCCAGTCCCTGGGTCCTGGGGTGGTTACTTCCGCCCCGGCCCCTTTGCTCAGGGGAGGCTGGGATGGGGCACCTGAGCCAGGGAAGTGCGCCTGTGTCTCCCTGCAGGAGGCAGAGCAGGAGCTGCTGGCACGAGTCCAGGCCACACTGGGCTCCGTGAGCCAAGGGTACAGTATGGCCCTGCTGCTCCGTGGCCGGGAAACCGAGGCACCCCGACTTGTGCCTCAGGTGAGCCCCGGGACACAGACCTCATGCTCTTTCAGATTTCCAAGAACCTTTCCCTTCCTCAACCCAGCTAGACTACATGTCCCTCCCCTCCAGGGTGGGGGGCTCCTGTGCTCCACACAGGACATTTGCTAATGACCAAGGAGGATGAGCAGCTGGGGCTGATAGGATGGGTGGTGTACACAGATCAAGTATCGATGATGTCTAATCTTCACAGTTCTTGGTACTAATAATAGTAATAGTTATGGTGATAGTAATATAGTTATAGTAATAATAATAGTAATAGTGTTTGTGCAAACACTGGAAATGATTGCTTGATGTGAACGTTAGGGAGAGAGTTGGGCTCTTTGTGTTCTGGATGCCAGGTCCCCAGCCCCCCACCCAGGGCCTGGCACAGACTTCACCTTCAGGCAGTGTTGAAGGACAGGTGAATCTTCTCTCAGTCCCCTGGCTCTCTTTCTCCACTCCAGCTGCTGCACCTGCTGTTTGAAGAAGCTCAGCCTCTCAGCCACTCAGATCCTGTGCTCAGTACTCTTAGCTTGGTGCAGGTGAGACCCCTGGGGGAGCAGAGAGCAGAACCTGGGGACTCAGGGCCAAGCCTGTGGGGAAGCAGAAGAGCTTGGTCCCAGCTGCACTCCGCTGCTCTGCAGTGTGAGCCTACCTCTCCAGGGTTCTCCTTCTCCCTGACTGCTCTCCTCACGGGAGCACAAGGTAGGGGAGAGGCTCAGTCTGTAACAGGAATGCTTGTGTGACCCCAGCTCAGCCCCAGCGGGAGGACCAGGGACCTGCTCTCCCCAGCGACAGAGAACCTATCAGTGCTGGACGTGGCCCCTCTGGGCTTGTGAGTATTTGGGGCTCAGCAGGGTCTGAGGGTGCTTGTCTTAAGGCAGGGCTGATATGTTCCCAGGACTCCCTACCGCCCTCTTCACTTCTTCCTGCATGCTCATCCCTGCTACTCCTCTCATCCCATCTACAGCTCTGCAGCTCTGCCCCCTACCCCACATCCCAAGTCAGCCACTGTCAATCGCACTGGGTGATTCTGAGCATCTCACTGAGCAGGACTTCATTTTCTCCATCTGTAAAATGGGGGCAACTCCAACTACCTTGTCTCCCTCAATGGGCAGATCACAGAAGGAAGAGTAATATGATGAAGAGGGGAGGTTTTGTGGGGAGGTCTGCTGGACCCGGAGCCATTGGGAGGCATCTTACAGGCTGAAGGGACCTCTGTGGGCTCCCCATCCAGAGGCTCTAAGGTGCCAGATGGGGCCTTGGTGCTCTGCAGCTGAACTCAGCCTCTCTTCCTCCAGGGTGGGGGAAGGTGCCAGTGAAGTGGCGGTGTCTGACTCGAGGGCTGCCTCAGAACTGTATTTGCAGGCCACAGCGAGGGAAGGCAGGTGAGCAGCCAAGGGCAGCTGTCAGCCCCCAGCCCCTGGGCATTGGGCCTGAGCCTCCCTTCTACTCCACAGGGCCTGCTCTCTGCTTACTCTCACCATGTCCTGCCCGGGGCCTGACCCTGCGGAGGGGGCTGGATCTCGGGGCATGTGGCGAGGAGCCTTGCGGATCCTGCAGCTGCCCGGAGTTCCGTAAGTCTGAGGATGCCTTCTGACTGCATCGGGGGTGACTGGGGGCTGAAGTATGGATGTAAAGGCCCAGGGCAGCATCGAAGTCTCTCCTCCTGAAGGTTAAGGATAGCCCAGACCTGGGCTAAGACCTTCTGTGGGCAGATGATGTTGCAAAAGCAACAGGGTTGAGAATTAGAGGAACCATAAAATAAAATTAATGTTTCCAAGGACTACTTTTTCATATGCTCATAAGCACACCATGGGGCATCTATAAATAATCTCCAAGTACTTTTGTCCAATTTTTTGATTTTCTGTTTTTTTTTTTTTAACATTTCTTTTCAGCCACTTATGATCTAGCAGACTGAAAATGTGGAAAGGACATAAATTTCCAAAACCAAGATGGAAAATACCATCTGTTTCATGATATTACAAATTTTGCAAACTGACTTGACATTATTATTTTCTATCACCAATTCACATGAACTGTTTTTCTAAAAAAATTTATTTATTTGAAAGGCAGAGTTAGAAAGAGGCAGAGGCAGAGGCAGAGGCAGAGAGAGAGAGAGAGAGAGAGAGTTTTTCCATTCACTAGTTCACTCCCCAAATGGCTGCAACAGCCAGAGCTGGGTCAACCTGAAGCCAGGAGCCAGCAGCTTCTTCTGGACCTCCCAAGCACTTGGGCCATCTTCTACTGCTTTCCTAGGCCATAGCAGAGAGCTGGATTCAAAGAGCAGCAGCCAGGTCTCGAACCGGCACCCATACAGGATGCCAGGACTGCAGACGGCTTTACCTGCTATGCCATAGCGCTGGACCCTCACATTAACTTTTGAGCACTGAGCAAAGGATAGAAAATGAAGCATGAAGACATGGTTACCTGGAAGTTTTCCATCTCAGTTTTGGAAATCATAGAAAAACAAAAAAAAAAAAAAAAGGGGGGGGGGTACCCTAATTCCAGACAATTCTAAAGTCTTGTCTCTATTTTATTATGTAAAGGACCTTTTCTAATAAAAAAGAAAATCGGCTTTTAAAAAATATAACTTACATGTCAAAAAGTTCATTCTTCTAAAATGTATAATTTTGGAGCCTTCAGTATATTCACTAAGTCGTGTGTTGATCAGCACTTTCTAATTTTAGAACTGTTTCCTCACCCCAAAAAAGGGAATCAACCCCATCTGCAAGCATTCCCGAGCCTGCCTCCCACTCTCAGCCCAAGGCAGCCACTACTCTGCACATTTACCTGTTCTGGGCTTTTCACATAAATGGAATCATACAACGTGTGGCCCTTTGTATATGGTTTCTTTCACTTAGCATAATGCTTTCAAGCTCATCCATGTTGTAGCATCAGAACTGCACTTTTTTTTAATTGCCCAAATAGTATTTCATGGTATGGATTTACCAGATTTTGTTTATCAATTTATCTTTTGGAGGGCATTAGATGTCACCATTTGGGCTATTAAAAATAATGTTGCCATGAGCATTCATGTCCCAGTTTTTGTTTGGACATAAGTTTTCGGTTACTTTAGATTCCAAGATGTGATATTGCTGGGTCACATGGTAACCCTATTCTTAACTTCGTCTTCATTGAGGTAGAATTCACATAACATAAAATTAACCATCAACCATTTTATAACGTACAATTTAGTGGCATTAAGTACATTCATGATGTTGTAAAACTCTGTAGTACCAAGACAGTTACATCACCCCAAAACTAAATCCTGTACCCATTAAGCAACTTATTCTTATTTCCCCTTTCCTCCAGTCCCTAATGACTACTAATTGGTTTCCATCTCTAAGGATTTACGTAATGTGGATGTTTCATATAAATGGAATCATACAAGATGTATGTAGATGTAACTTTTATGTCTGGTTTCCTTAGAGTACCATCATGTTTTTAAGACTCATCACATTATATTGTCTTCATTTGTTTTATGGCCTTCATTCACTTTATGTCCGAATATTCTTCTGTTATATGCATCACATTTTGTTGAAACATCTATCAGCCAGTGGGTATTTGGGTTTTTCCACCTTTTGGCTATCGTGTGTGGCACTGCTATGAATATTCATGTCCACATACTTGAACATTCTTTTTCAATTATTTTGGGTAACTTTGAGTAGCAGTTTCATAGGTATCATCCTTGTATTGTTCTTCATCTAGGGAAAGCTTTCAGTCTTTCACCATTGTGTATGGCATCAGCTGTGGGTTTTGCAAATATGCTCTTTATCTTGTTGTGAATTTATTTCTTTCCTATGTTGTTGAGTATTTTTTATCATGAAAGGGTTTTGAATATTGTCAAAGGTTTTTCTGCATCAATTGAAATGACTGTGTAGGTTTTCCTCTAATATATTAATGTAGAAAATTACATTGATTGATTTGCAATTGTTGAACCATCTTTGATTCCTGGGAAATCATACTTGGTCCTAGTCTATAATTTTAAATTATACACTAGGGAGAGAGAGAGAGAGAACCAGAAGTAACTTTATTTTCTTATTCGGAGTTTTTGATTAGTGACTCAATCTCTTGTTATAGGTTTATTCAAAATTTCTATTTCTTCTTAAGTCATTTTTGTCTTTCCATGAATTTGTCCATTTCATCTATGTTCTCTAATTTGTCAGTCTACAATTGTTTGCAGTATTTTCACAAGTCTTATTTCTGTAAGGTTGATAGGAATGTCCTCACTTCCTGATTTTAGAAATAAATCTCTCTCAAACTTCTATTGATTTTTAAAATATTTTCAAAGAAATAAACTTCAGTTTCATTGGTTTTCTGTATTTTATATACCTTATTTTATAGCCTCATCTTTCAGCATGTCCACTGTTTGCCTCTCAATTGTTGCTTTTGTTCCAGGTAACTGTGGCTTGTTTTCTTGTCTTTAAATGTTTTCAGAGAACATCATCCACAAAGCCACTCTGCCCTGATAGAGTTTAGAGACATGTAAAACAAAAAGAAGTCCCTTTAGGCTGGCGTTGTGGCTCACTAGGCTAATCCTCCGCCTGCATCACCGGCGCCCCGGGTTCTAGTCCCGGTTGGGGCGCTGGATTCTGTCCCGGTTGCTCCTCTTCCAGTCCAGCTCTCTGCTGTGGCCCTGGAGTGTAGTGGAGGATGGCCCAAGTGCTTGGGCCCTACACCCGCTTGGGAGACCAGGAGGAAGTACCTGGTTTCTGGCTTCAGATCGGTGCAGTGTGCCAGCTGAAGCGGCCACTTGGGGGGTGAACCAACAGAAAGGAAGACCTTTCTCTCTGTATCTCTCTTACTAACTATGCCTGTCAAACAAACAAACAAACAAAAAAAACCAAAAAAAGGAAGTCCCTTTAATAAGTTCTTTGGGGAAAACCCAAGTCAGTCAAAAAGGACAAACCCAATTCCTTGGAAACAAGAGCCACTGAGTTTACTGCTGGCATTGTGGTGCAGCAAGCTTAGCTGTGGCTTGTGATGCTGATATCCATACCAAAGTGCCGGTTCCAGTTCCAGCTGCTCTGTTTCCAATTCAGCTCCCTGCTAAGTGCCTGAGAAGGCAGTGGAAGATGGTCCAACTACTTGAGCCCACATACAAGACTGGATGGAGCTCCTGACTTCAGTCTGGCTTCACCTTGGCTGTTGCGGCCACATGGGCAGCAAACCAGCAGATGGAAGATCTCTCATTCTCTCTGTCATTCTGCCTTTGAAATAAAATAAACCTTTTTTTTTTTTAATCAACTCTTTTCCCTTCAGAAACAGGTTACCCCACCAGAGATTGGGTTTGCTGTCTTCAAGACTATCTCTGTATTGGGAAAGAGGATCAGACCAGAATAAGTTATATACCACACTGAAGCTGCCTTTCCTCTGGCTAAGCATTCACTTAGTAGCTGAAAGCCTTTGCCAGTTTCCAGGAGTTCTGATAAGGTTGATTCTGACCACTTTTGCCAGGTATTTCTGAGGAGGGATGGATCCTCAGGGTAGCCTACCTCTACCCTTTCCACAGAGGTCAACTTTCTTTGCCTATTTAAAAATTAACTTGTCGGCCGGCGCCGTGGCTCAACAGGCTAATCCTCTGCCTTGCGGCGCCGGCACACCGGGTTCTAGTCCCGGTCAGGGCACCGATTCTATCCCGGTTGCCCCTCTTCCAGGCCAGCCCTCTGCTGTGGCCCAGGAGTGCAGTGGAGGATGGCCCAGGTGCTTGGGCCCTGCACCCCATGGGGAGACCAGGAAAAGCACCTGGCTCCTGGCTCCTGCCATCGGACGAGCGCGGTGCGTCGGCCGCAGCGCGCCGTCCGCGGCGGCCATTGGAGGGTGAACCAACGGCAAAAGGAAGACCTTTCTCTCTGTCTCTCTCTCTCACTGTCCACTCTGTCTGTAAAAAAAAAAAAAAATTAACTTGTCTTGATATTATTGAGTTGTAAGATCTCTTGACATATTTTGGATACAAATCCCTTGTCAGGTACATGATTTAAACTTTTTAAATAATAACAAACTAAAGATCAATATAAAGTTGGAGTTGTGTCTACTGGTACTCAAAAGTCACTGGAGATAGTGAGCTTTTCTGTTGGACTGTGATTCTGTCCAGTTTATATTTTCCCATCAGCAGCAAACAGCGCCTTTCTTCCTCTATCCCTCTGGCAGAGACTGCCCCCTGCTGCAGGTACTGGCTGGTGAGGTGACTGGTGAGGAGGTGGAGGGCTGTCTGCCCTGGATTGTCTCAAGGCTCCTGGAAGGAAACAACTACAGTGGCCTACTTCTTCGCCTGGACCCCCAAGGTGACCTGGAGGAGCATGTGTGGTTCCTTGGGAAGCTCTGGGATCTGGCTTTAGGCCTGATCCGTCCTAACTCCAGCCCAGGGGGGCACAGAGAGGGAAAGACTGATCTCCTAGGAGTTCAGCAAGGTCCCAGGGTGGGTAGGATGCCAAAGTCCGGGCAGGAAAGCCAAGGTAAAAGCAACCCTCACACTTGGATTCAGTAGCTTACCAAGGAATTTTACACTAATACATTCAATTCTTGCCACAATCCCATGAAGTAGGCCTAATTCACACAAGAGAAAAGGGAAGCAGGCTTAATTTATAGCTCAGAGAGCATCAGATACATTTAAAAATCAGTCCTCTGGCCGGCGCCGTGGCTCAACAGGCTAATCCTCCGCCTTGCGGCGCCGGCACACCGGGTTCTAGTCCCGGTCGGGGCACCGGATTCTGTCCCGGTTGCCCCTCTTCCAGGCCAGCCCTCTGCTGTGGCCCGGGAGTGCAGTGGAGGATGGCCCAGGTGCTTGGGCCCTGCACCCCATGGGGAGACCAGGAAAAGCACCTGGCACCTGGCTCCTGCCATCGGACGAACGCGGTGCGCCGGCCGCAGCGCGCCGACCGCGGCGGCCATTGGAGGGTGAACCAACGGCAAAAGGAAGACCTTTCTCTCTGTCTCTCTCTCTCTCACTGTCCACTCTGCCTGTCAAAAAAAAAAAAAAAAAATCAGTCCTCTGAAATGCGATGTCAAAGACTTAGAGAAGGTCAAGGTGGGGGTACAGATCAAATAAGAAACAGTTGATAGTTATTGAAGGAGGATGACAGGGAGATGGATTTCCTATGTATTGTGTCAAGAGTAAAAAAAAAAAATCTGACCTTCTAACTGTCTCCAAAACCAACAAAAACACAATTTAAATTCCAGATATCTTCCTGTGTCAGGCCCCAATGAATGAGGAAGATAAGCTGGGGCAGCCCACACCCTCGAGGATAAAGCAGCAAGGGGCAGGCATGATTATCTAGAGGCCAGTTTGGGATCCTGATTAAGAACGCTGGCTTCAGTGTCAGACAGCCCTGGGCTTGAGTTTCAGCTCTGCCACTCACCGAGAAGGTGCCTGCCTGACCTCTCTGAGCTCCTTGCCTCATCCGGGAAACATGGGGGAGGCAGGAGAGATTACACCTGCTGCCTCACTGGATAAAAGCAGATAATCCATGAATGGCTTTGGCATGAGGCCATCAGCACATGTAAAATGCTAATGGAGATTAGGTATTTTTATGAATAGCACCATTAATAAAAATAAAAAAGCATTACAAGCAGCATCCTTTGGAGTCCACAGGAAGGAATGATTTACTGAGTCTCTCCTTAATAGGCAGCTCTTTGAGCTTGCTCCAGGCTGCTTTGCTGGGGGCCTCGGAAAGGAGGATGCAGGCAAAACAGGTGAGGCCCACCCTGTGGGATGCAGTAGACGAGGCCAGGGTCCGCAGGGCTGGCCTGAAGACTCTGCGTTTAGGCCTCCTTGGGGACACACTGACCGAGAGCCGGCTTAGCCAGCTGGGCAAGGCCCTGCGGGAACTACAGGTGAGTCAGGGTAGGCCTGTGGGCACCCAGGAAAGCATCGGCCAATGTCCACCATGAATTCTCCCTCCATAGGTGGTAAAAGCCTGGAGTCAGCCCCTGAGAAGCCAGACATGCCGAAGGGCCAGAGCTGAGGCTGGGGGGCTCCCAGAACCACAGGTAGTTTTCTCACCCAGCTTCTCCAGAACCCCATTTATATATGCTTTCCTCTCCTGTGTTTATAGAGCACCACGAGGCAGCCCTCTAGTCATTCACTGATTTATTGATTCCCAAACATTTAGTGGCCACCCATTGTGTGCTGGGTACAGCCCTGCGTATTCCCTGTCCTGTGCAGCTGACGATCTGCTGGGAAAAAACATTTTAACACCATGATCAGTGCTCTGAAAGGCTTCTAAAAAACAGTGTTCTCTGGGGGCATCTAAGTCTTGGCAAGAGAAGGAAGGCTTAATGGAGGAAGTGATTCCTAAAGGGGGTCAGCAAAGATGTGTGAAGAGCATTTCAGACAGAAAACGACAGGCAGAGACTCAGAGGTAAGCAAGTGCCTCCAAATGGCTCCACTTGCAGAACAGAATTTGAGAGTCAGGAAAGAGAGGGCCTGCAAAGGAAGGCAGGGGACAGGCCACACAGGGACCTGTAAATTTACTGATGTGTTTGGATTCTGCTTGAAGGTCAAAGGCGAACCACTGAAGTATTTTAACCAGGGAAGACAACAATGTTCCTACCTTTCAGGTGAGTGAACTCACACTCAGAAGAGACGTGACTAGGCCACAGCCACTGGCATAAGCAGAGGCAGCAGAGATGCAATCACACTCCAGACCCTAGAAGCCAAGTACAGTGCTCCTTCAGCCCATTAGGCATGGCCTTTCTTGTACATAAAGGGGTGCTGTGTGCTATGTGTTCTGGACGGTTGAAACCCTGCTCCTGCCCAACTTCTCCTGGTCATTCTCTTCCTTTTGGAGAGGTAGAGTTACAGAGGGAGAGATGGAAAGTCTTCCAACCACTGGTTTACTCCCCAAATGGAAGCAACAGCCGGAGCTGGGCCGATTCAAAGCCAGGAGCCCAGAAGCTTCTTCTGGGTCTCCCAAGTAGGTGCAGGGGCCAAAGCACTTGGGCCATCTTCTACTGCTTTCCCAGGCCATAGCAGAGAGCTGGATCAGAAGAGCAGCAGCAAGGACAGGAAGTGGTGCCCATATGGGATGCCAACTCAGGTGAAGGATTAGCCTGCTACACTACACCATGGGTCCCTTTACTTCCCTTTTCATGGTTATTTGCATCTTGTGTTTAGAGCCCTGGGCATTAGGCCCAGGCATTAGGCATGTTAGTCTCCATTTACTAAGAGGTGCCTGAGTGCATTGCTTATCTCATGCTCTCTGCAACTTTTATCAGCTCTATTTTACAAAACATGCAGATGCAAAGGGTTAGTCAATTGCTTGAGGTCATACAGACAAGAAAGGGAGGGGCCAGGACCCTGATCCAGTTTCAAAGCCCCAAGCTTAACCTGTATTGTTCTAGGAGTAAGGGTACAGAATTGTCAGTCTGTGATAGATTCAATAGCAAGCCAGAACCCAGGCCTCAAGGGGAGCCTAAAGGTGATCTGGGACATGGGGGTTATGGGGAGAGTGGTCTTCTTCACCTATGGTATGGTTACTTCCATTTTCCTTTAGCAGCAAGAACAGCAACTCTACGATCTGGGCTCCACCCACAGCACCCTCTTGGGGACAATGAGGAACAGGTAAGACAGACTCCAAGAATGATTGACCACTGAGCAGAGTTGCAGAGCTCAGCAAATCTGCCTTCTGTTTACCCTGCCCTGATTTCATGGAGAAATACATAACTGGGCAAGTCAGGGACCCTGAATCCCTCAGGGAAGAGAGAGGATTGGGGCTACTTTCCCACTGGGTTGATCAGGGGCAGGGGTCCACAGGCTCTTCCAGGCCAGCTAGGTCCTGAATTTAGTTCTGGAAGCAGCCCTGACAATGAGGGTCTATTGGAAAAGCTGGGCTCTGTGTCTCAAAGCTTTGTGCACACGGGGGCTTCTGGCTTAGCCTAGATTGATGCTACCTAGGCCCGGAAGGCCCCAGATGTGGCCTTGCAGTTCTTCCTGGCCCAGGCTCGGAGGCAGAGACTACGAGAGCAGCACCAAATTCAGATCCAAGAGGAGCTGAAGCGTTTGGAACAAGAGAAGGAGGTGGCAAGTGAACAGGACAAAGACCTGGTGACTGAAGAGGAGGTTAGGAGGGTGAAGGAGGGGCCTGCGGCTCCTTATAACTGGGCCAGGCACTGTGCTGGGGGCTGAGACCCAGCATCAGCCGCAACCAGTGGGCTCACATCTTCTCTCACGGCCCTCAGTCTTGTGGGCCACAGATGAGGCAACTCTCATGCTAAGGGCTGGGATGGGGGATCTGGGAGCTTGTGGGTACAAAGAGGCATAGCTGACCCAGGCTGGTGTGGATCAGAGCAGAGGGCATCTAAGTTGAAACTCAAATGGCAAACAAATCAGCCAGAGAAATTCACTAGATTCCCAGCTCCACAAAGGCAATTTGTGTTGCTTATATACAGGGGTGGGGAATACTTTTTCTGCTAATGACCATGTGGATATTTATAACATCATTCATGGGCCATACACAACTATCAACTTAAAAATTATGCTGCTACAGACCTACCTAGCTTCAAGCCCTGCCTGTGGTTGCCTTGCCAGGGACAGACCAAATGATTTCATGGGCTTTAGATGGTCTGCAGGCTGGACATTACCCACCCCTGATAGACGCACTCAGCAAACCTAACTTGTTCGAACAAATTAAGAACTTATGTACATGCATGGGGGAGGAGAGTATGTTCTTACAACAAAACTGTATGAGCAAAGCTCCAGAGGGAAGCAGTAACTTTAGGGGTTCTGGGAAGCACCAGCTGTCCAGTCTGGCTGGAGCCCAGCGTGTAGTCAGAGCAAGGCTAAAGGCACAGGTGTATGCCACACTGCTGGGTTTGGATTTTGCTTCCACACTGCTGGGTTTGGATTTTGCTTCCAGGAAAATATGAATGTGCCATCTCATTCTATGTCCCCACTAGCCACAGGAATTTGGAAAAGTGAGGTCACTTGCCTGATCCAGTTTCCAAATCCATAAAATGGTCACTACCCCATAAGGAGCTAATACACAAAGTATTTAGCAGAGCCTGGCATATGGTGGCACTCAACAAAGGGTACATATTGTCACTGAAGGCCTGCGAGGCGAGGCAGAGGTGGCGCCGGGAGCAGACAGTGCTGAGGCTCCAGCTGGATGCCCTGCAGGCAGAGCGGGACGGCGCAGAGCAGGACCTGGCAGCTCTCTATGACCTGCACGTGCGGGCCGCCCAAGCTCAGACAAGCCACATGTTGCAGGTCAGTGGGGATGGAGGGTGTGCCTTGGGCTGCTGCCACAGCTGGCTGACCCACAGGCTTCTCTGAATTTGGGCACAGGTATTCCGAGCCTGGCAGAGGCTGTGGGAGGAGAAGGCCGTGACTACAGAGCGCCATCATCGCAGCCTGCTGGCTGGTGTCCTGCAAGACAACATCAAGCTGGCCACACAGAACCAGGAGCTCCAAGCCCAGAACTGGCAGTTCCGGAAGGCAACAGACTAGGTGTGTGTGTGGGGGGGGGGGGGCAGTTATCTCTCCTGTCCTGAGGGTCCTAGAAGTGAGAGGAAGGTGGGACACAACTAAGTTAACCCTCATTACAGATCATCTCTAATACTAGTAACCATGTCTCATTGTGCCAGTCTTTTAGCAGCCAGCATCCACCATTTCATTTAGTTTTTTTCAGCTGCCTTATGGGTAGGTATTCTTTGATCCTCGTTTCAGAGATGTGACAACTGAAGCCCGGAGCGATTAGCAGCCTAAGGACAGTCAATGATTAAGTGGCAGCAGAGCCAGATTCAAAATCAATTCTGGTCATGGTTCTACACTGAAGATAGTAGCAGTTCAACCTTTCAGTGTGCATCAGAATCTGGGAAGCTCTCAGGGAGCTTGTTTAAAGTGGGAAAAAATATTCCCAACCTCTGCCCACCCCAAGTCTCTAAGATTCTTATAGGTCTGGGGTAGGCCAAACACTACTTTTATTTTTTTAATTTCACAAGCTCACCAGGTATTCTACCACAGAATCACTCCTCTGGTCACTTTTTAATTTTTAGAATTTACTTGAAAAGCAGAGATGTAAACAAAGCTATCTGCTGGTTTGCTCTCCAAAAGCCAGGGCTGGAGCCAGAGTTGCAATGACAATCCATGTCTCCACATGGGTGGGAGGAATCCAATTACTTGAGCCATCACTGCAACTTCCCAGTCTGCGCTGGCATGGAACTGGAGTGCACAGCAGGGGCTTGAACTCAGGAACTGACATAGCTATCTCAATCACTAAGCTAAATGCCCAATCTCTAGCCATGATTTTAAAGCATAGATGCTACCTGGAGTCATCAGTGAGGGAAGCAGAGGAAATGAGAATCAGACTATTTGCAATCAGTTTTCTAGCCTGGAGTCATTTGTCCTGCTGGGTCTATTCTATTTTCAACTCTCCCCACAAACCCTAGGGCCCAAGATTTGCACTTTAGAGGAGTCTCAAAAGCTGTCTGATAAGGAACAGCATCAGCTCCATAGAACTAGAATAATGCCACTAGCAACAGCTGGGAGCAAACATCATTTTCTTTTAGTCTAGAAGTTTCTCCAGAATTAAAATACTCAGGACACCAGGGGGAACAAAATTATGTTTGAGAAGAACTGTGCAACAAAGACAATAAAGGACAATCATAGCCAGTTGTAGGAACCAGCCCAGACCCTAGAACACTTTATTAACACCTTATTGCTTATGCAATTAAAGACATTGATTGAACTTAGAAATTTCCTATAACCGGTCACTCTGCAGAGAGCTTCCCCAGGCTGCTGAAGTTGTGACACTGCCAGGTTGGAGCAGAACCCAGAGTGGGAAGGATGGTATCTCCATCCTTTAGAGGTGGCAAAGGGCTTCAAGAGGGCCCTTGGGGTGAGTGGAGATGTCAGAAGTGTGGGCTTAAGCCAGGGCCCAGGGGCAACATTCCCTGAGATAGTCAGCTGCAGCCCTCTGGGGTTTCCAGAACAAAGGCTGGGGGAGGGGAGCAGCACTGCAGAGAGGAGGGGGGGCACATCTCCAGGCACTATTGTAGCTGGCAGAGTGCCTGAGTGGTGGTTGTATGAACTGTGGCAACTGGCTCTTTCTGCATGACAGTCAGGGGTTAAGTATCCCTTATGGTGTCTGGAGCAGTAAGTACCAGGCCTGGGAGAAGTGGGTCTGTGGGGATGACCACAGCCAGCAAGAAAAGCCACCTGTCACCCACACCCTATTCTGAGCAGCTGCGTTCATCCAAGATAAGGCAGAGTGTCTCCCTCATCAGGGATAGGGTCATTTCTCAGGCCTAGATATTTAATTCCTTAGTCTGGAAGAATTTGGGGGTAGGGAGGGCAAGAGTTTCCTTAACCAAACCCACTCTTCACAACTCCCAGAGGTACCCCATTATCCATCCACCTCCCAGACACCAATCTGGACGCTCTCACTTCCCGTTTTTCTCACAAGGCACTTGTTACAGGGCTGCTGAGGGGAAGGGGTCAGAGACCTGGGGGGTGGCTCCGAAGGTGGTGCCCGACCTAGGGTTAGGGAGCAGGTGTCCAGGGTCTAGCGGCTGCCATAGTACAGGTGCACAGCCAGGCCGATGAGCAGCGCGGCCAGGAAGAAGGCGGCTGTGAGCTGCAGCTGCAGGAGGGCCGCCGACAGCACAGCGTTGACCACCAGCGAGCAGGACACGACAAAGAGGCGCGTGATGCTGCTGCCATGCTTCATGACAGCTGACATGAGCAGGCCACTGAGCGCCTGGCTCAGCACCACCAGCACTGCCCATCCTGAGAAACCTTCCAGGAATCCTGGGCCGGAGCCACTGCCCACATGCAGACCTAGGTTCAGGAGCACACCAAAAGTGTAGAGGAAGAGGTTCTGAAGTGCCAGGGGCAGCCGCTGTCGCTTCATGAGTAGCTCGGTGTACACAGATGACAAGCCCGAGATGAGGCAGTACAGAACGAGGAGCAGCAGTCCGAGTGGAGTGATGTGCAAGGGCATGGGGCTGGCAGCAGCTACTCGAGGGGTCTCGGGAAGAGGGTTCCTAGGCTCCTGAAGACCACCTGCTGCATAGCAGGCCCCTGCTGCCATCAGCAGCAGCAGTGCTAACCCTTGGCGTGCGGAGAGGCGGTGCCGGAGGCACAGGCAGTAGAACAGGGCTGTGCTTCCGATCTTGAGATTGCTCAGCACCTGGAAGGTGCTGGGATCCATGTAACGCTGAAGATAGATCACCAGGTTGTTGTTAGCGCCATACAGCAGGGCTGATAGTGCGAAGGGAGCAGCCTGGCGCCAGGGTGCGCCTCCTGGGGGCCATGTTTGCCAACCCACCAGGAGGGCGAAGGCGCACAGCAGCAGCTTTGTAAGTTCCGTCAGCAGCACGGCTGAAGAGGGCCGGAAAGGCACTCGGCCGTCTACGTGACACAGCGCCAGCAACGGGGCATGGGCACCATACATGGCAGTGGACAGGAGTAGCATCAGGATCCAGCGGGCCTGCCGTGGACGGCCCAGGCTTGGCATACCCCCGTCCTCTACACTCATGCCCACACCAGACCGAGTGGCCTGTATACCTAGCAAGGGACAGCGGGAGTTGCAGTATGTTTGGGGGAAATCAAGTTATGGAGCTGACGTGCAGGAGGGAGGAGCCGTGGCACATCGCCAGAGAGAATACTAAGGATGAGAGTCGGTTGCAGACTGGGAGCTCAGGGCTGGGAGAGGAAGGGGCTGCTGGCCCTCGAAGCCACAGTCTTGGGAACAGTACCATGGAGTTAGGGAGGGAAGAAGGGGTCCACAGTGCAGGCTGACAAGCCACCACCCACCCTCTGCAGGAAGGGAAGCAAAGATGAAGGTAGCAGGGAAGCTGAAAAAAGCCAATGGGTAGCAGCCAGGGAAGCCAAGCAGAGTGTCTTTGAGTGAAAGGCCTCCACTTGCAGGCCCCAGCTGCTCATCCTGCCTCCCCCATGGGATCCAGAACTAGTCTGGCCCCTTACGCAGTGACCGAAAATAGTCCCTCAATGTCTTCTCCACGTTGGGCACAGCATATGCCTGAGCTGCGTAGATGCCAGTGCAGGTGCCCACAACAAAGCCCAATACGGCTGACGCCCTCAGTTTGGCTACCACATAGCCAGCCAGGAATCCCTTGAGGAATGGGGAGGACAAGAGTGAGCCATCCTGTGGAGAAAAATGCAGAAGCAAACTCAGCCAGGCTCTCCCCTTTCCTGCCCAGGGGCTATTCAAACTGGGCTGACAGCATTCCACCACCTGCCCTGCTTCCCTGTGGACAGCTGTGATGCTTTCTCCAGAGATTTCCTCAAGGTTATGGCACCAGAAAAAGAACTTAGGAGCCCCAATCACAAATCTCAGAACCCTGGGATCAGAAGGTTCCAACCACAAAACCTACTGAGGGCCAGAGATGTCCAGGTTATCCGATGCCTACCTATTTCTCTGGCCTCATTTCCTGGCACACTCCCAATTATAGCAACCAAGCTGACCTCCTTCTACTCCATCAAGTTCATAATGCTACTTCCCATCACAAGAGCTTTGCTTATGCTGTTCTATCTGCCTGGAATGATTTTTCCTCCCCTCGTCAACAAGTTAACTCCTACTTAAGACCTCAGCTCAAGCACCATTTTCTCAGGGAAACTTTCCTTGGGGCACCTGAAAACAGATAACAATAACCATTCTCTGAATAAACCTCTATCACCCATTCAGAACTCACAAGAGCATGTTGGGCAATGAAACCTAAGGGATGAGGGAGAGGAGCCCCTACCTGGCTCACGCCACTGTTGACCTCACTTTCCACACGTCGCTGTAGGCTTTCCAGCTGGTTTTTGAGGAATGCCAGGTCCTTAAGCTTGGGTACAGAATCCTAGAACAAGGGAGAGGTTGGTTCCAACAGACTGACCTGTCAGGGCCAGCGCTGTAGTACAGCAGGTAAAGTCGCTGCGCATAGCAGGTAAAGTCACTGCCTGCAGCATCAGCATCCCATATGGGAACTGGTGAGTCCCGGCTGCTCCACTTCTGATCAAGCTTCCTACTGGAAAAGAAGCAGAAGATGGCACAAGTCCTTGGGCCCCGGCACCCATGTGGGAGACAGAGAAGAAGCTCCTGGCTCAGCTCTGGCCGTTGTGGCCATCTCAGGAGTGAATGGGAGGATGGAAGATATCTCTCTCTCTGTAACTCTTTCAAATGAAATAAATAAATTTTAAAAAGCCTGAACCATCCCAATGACTCTTTTTAAAAAGATTGTATTTACATGATAGGCAGAGAGAGAGATCGAGCATCTTCCATCTGCTGGCTCACACCCAAATGCTCACAATAGCCAGGGCTGGGCCAAGTCAAGGCCAGGAGACGGGCACAATCTGGGTCTCAGGTGCGTGGTAGGAACGCAAATATTGGAGCCTTCATCAGCTGTCTCCCAGGGTACATCTAAGCAGGAAGCAGAAATTGGAATTGGCACCAGAACTCAAATCCAGGCACGTGGATATGGAATGGGGGAGTCTTGAGTCGTGTCTTAACGATTGCACCAAACAGCTGCCCCTTCCTCTGTTCTAGTGAACAACGGCTGGGAGTTGAGGATGGAGTGAACCAAAGCAATCTCTTCCTATAAAGCCTTCCTGAGATGGCAGTGATAAAGGAGGAAAGACAATAACCATAAAACGTGGGGGCTGGGGAGGGGACCGATGGGAGAGGCGCTAACAACTTTTAACAAACGCTCCAGGAATTTTACATAGCAAGTAGTGTGTAGGGGAGGCAGGGACAGCTAGAGAACCTTGAATTAGGTCTGTCAAGAAAGCACCACTAACTGGACCACGAGTACCCTAAAAGTGGGACCAGTCTGTCTTGATGGCTGTGTCCCAGGGCCTGCAGGGACCGGCCAGCACCCAGACGTGGGAGATCTGCTGAGCTTCTAGAACAACACTGAGTAATGGCCTAAGGCGCTTCTGTGAAGAACCCGGGGTCAAACTGATTTCGGCCCAGGCTGTACCCTCCTCCTGCCAAGGCCACCCCAAACTGAATGTGAGTGACTGGATGCGATGGGTAATAACTGTTGACAAGAGTAAGTAAGTCAACTGAATGCTGTCGATTGCATCTAAGTGGAAGTTCAGTGTGTGCAAAATGAGTGGAAGGCGGTCTGAGTGTCCATGTGGACAGGAAACACTGCGTCTCTGCAGGGAATAACTCGGGGCCTAGGACGCGGAAGAGAGAGCAGTGAATGCATCAGGGTGTATGGTAGTAACTGGGCGACGGTGGTCCCGCTGCGGGGTGGCGGGACCGCGGGGGTCCGGCTCCGCTTTCCTAAACCGCCCTCCCCCACTGCTGAGACAGTCTACAAGAGCCTTAGGGGAAACAAGGGACACCGTCACGCTTGAGCAGTTCCAGCGTCACCTTCCCTCAGAATTAAGGTCATGGAGTGCAGTGACCACACGACTGCAGACCACCCCGCATGCACTCACCTTGTCATCCGCCATCTTCTCCGCCTAACTTGTGGCGCAGACGCAGCCCCGCCTCCTCATAGCCAGCGCTGTGGCCATCTTTACTGAGGGCAGAAGTACTTCCGGGGCATTTCTGGAGGGGGTGGAGCGCTTTCTGGGAGGCTGGGGGCCGGCGGTTTTCTCACAGGTACTTCCGTGTGACCCCTCCCGTCGCGTGCCAGGCTGTACGTGTGCGCGCACACGACCCGGGCGCCATGTTCTCATTCAGGCGCAAACCTCCGCCTGCACGGAGGCCTGGGCGGTCGCCCGCCTCCTGGTGAACTCATAGTTGCGCTGTGGCGTCAGCAGGCCGTCCGGCGTCGTTGCGTCTGCCCACGCACGGAAGCGGGTATCCATACGCCCGGCTACACGCACCACCCCTCGGCGGGCGGTGCTGCTCAGGCCCGCCCCTTCCCGCCCCCGGGACCAGCCCCTTCCCCGCCCAGTGTCTGTGCGGCGCCAGCTGGAAGGGCCGTCTCCGGCGCAGAGAGGCTGGGCTTGCTCGGCGCAGCAGCTCCGGAGGTCGCGCTGGGCTGGGAGTGCCGGCGGGGCTGCGGCCGGGGCTATGTTGGGCAAGGATTACATGCTGGCCATCATTCTGGTCAACTGCGACGGTGTGCACGGAGGGCCCGGGTGGGAGGACCAGGAGCTGAGGGGGGACGAAGGAGCGGGAAAGGCTTTTCGGAGGCTCAAAGTCAGGGTGGTGGTGGGATACGTCTCGGTGTGAGGACCAGGTGTCAAGTGAGCCCTGATCTTTACTCGCGATGTCCTCAGGATTGGGAAATCTGGACCTCCAGCCTTTGAAACGGAGGGAGAGTTCTGACAGGCTGTTATTCTGAACTCACGAACAATATGCTCCCCCTCTTCCATCCCGTGTTTCTGTAGATGACTTGTGGGGGGATCAGAATCTGGAGGGGGAACCAGGCCTGCCCCCTGGCTGGAGGAAAATCCGCGATGCTGCTGGTACTTACTATTGGCATGTGCCCAGCGGTAGCACCCAGTGGCAGCGCCCAACCTGGGAATTAGGAGATGCAGAGGACCCAGGCAAGGTAGGTGGAGAGTGAGGAGGGGACTTGGGCCCATGTAGGGACGTTGGCCTGCTATTACACTAATCTCCACTCTACAGGGGTCGGAAAGGATTTGGGGACTGCGCCCCCCGAAAGGACGATCCTTTTCCAGCCTGGAGAGCTCACTGGACCGAAGGTAAGGGACGTAGCTCAGACAAAATGAAAGACTTGAGATTCTGTTGCATTCAGAAATGCAGCTGGACCCATGGTCTGGTTTCCAGACCAGGTTCTGGACTCTGTCCCATGTTTTTGGCTCTGTTCTGTGTTCTTGGCTGTGTCCCGTGTTCTTCACGGTGTTCTAAACTCTTGTTTGAGCTTTTTGCTCTTTTTAGTGTTTTAGTCCTGACCTAGCATGTTCTAGATCTTCGCTGTTATCTTAGGATCTGTGTGGTATGATGGTTCTGTTCCTGATTCTAGATTCTCTTGTTCTAGTTTGGGGCTTGGGTCCACATGATGGACCCTGCATGCTTGTGACTTTTTAATTCTATTTCTGTGTCCTGAGTTTCTCCACAAATTCTAAGCCACACTTGAAGTTAAGCAAGTTTAACAGCTTGGGTACCATCCTGCTCTGATATTTATATTCGTGGTGCTGTATTCTGACTCCTGTCCCCTGTGCTGTGCTCACCAAGTAGTCATCAAATAGTGTGGGTTTTACCAGTGCACTTATGGTAGGAAGTGTGTTCCTCTTACCCATGTTATGATCTGTTCCAGTAGCCCTCTGTCTTGGTATGGTGAAGAATCCTACATCCAAAGCCTGGAGCCAGGAGCGAAGGTAGTGACTAGACCCGAGAGCTTGCCCAGGATATTGGGAGGTTCCGGGGGTGCGAAAGGACTGAGCAGAGGTGATCAAATGTGAAGGGAGGGACTATCAGTGTGTTTGAATGTGTGAAACCTGTTGCACCTGCGGCTGTGCTCCATCTCTGTACTCCCGTCCCTTCCCCCAATCCGTCAGTGCTTTGCCGTCCGCTCTCTGGGATGGGTAGAGGTACCCGAAGAGGACCTGGCCCCTGGGAAGAGCAGTATTGCAGTTAATAACTGCATCCAGCAGCTGGCCCAGACCCGCAGCCGCAGCCAGCCTCCAGACAGTGCCTGGGGCGAGGTGAGCTGTCTGGCTCCCACTAAGGGTTGAGCCCAGGGTCGGGAAGACGGAGTTGTCCCTGAATTACCTGCCCCCTATAACACCTACCTTCATCTGAACTCTGGGCTGGGTTCTGTCTTTGGCAGGGCCAGAACATGCTGATGATCCTGAAGAAGGATGCCATGAGCCTGGTGAATCCACTGGACCACAGTTTGATCCACTGCCAGCCTCTGGTGCACATCCGTGTGTGGGGCGTGGGCAGCTCCAAGGGTCGGTGAGGACTCCTGCATTCCCCCAAGCGAGAGCTGCTTCTCCCTCCCCCTGCAGGCTGTGATTCCCCACTGATGCTGTTCCCTGGTATTTGAACCCCTGGACACAGATCCTCTGCCATGGACCCAGCACTGCCTCCCCTGCCTGGTCAAGCCCTGGTTGGGGAGGGTGGGCCCCGCTCAGCAGGGACAGACTGGGGAGAGCCCAAGAGGCTGGGCTGATTCTCTCCTGTGCTCCCACATGCTTCTGGAACAGTGACAGGTGAGTGACCACCAGGTACACTAAGCCCTACCCCTGAATTCCCTACTCTGTCCGTGCTATGTCCCTGGCGTGACTCTAGTCTACTGCCGGCACTACTGACCCTCACCCCTAACCAGCTACCCCAGCCCCATCTCTGCCTCTGCCAGGGACTTCGCTTTTGTGGCGGGTGACAAAGACAGCTGTATGCTCAAATGTCATGTATTCCGCTGTGATGTCCCTGCCAAGGCCATTGCCAGTGCCCTCCATGGTCTCTGCGCCCAGGTAAGAGCCAGGCGTGGGGCAGGGAATGTAGGTAGGCGCTGCAGTTTCCAAAGTGCTGGGGCAGAGTGGTATATGGCTACCCTGCATTTCAGATCCTGTCGGAGCGAGTAGGGGTCAGTAATGATGGCTCTTGCTGCTCCCTGGACCCCATTTCTCCTGAAGACCTACCGCGGCAAGGTATGGGTAGCTGGGTGCCACGCTGCAGCATTGGCTGCTTTGGTGAAAGATGCAGGGGTGGAGTGGGGATGGTTCTGTTATTTAATACTTGTCTGGAACTGGACTTCTGAGGTGTCTGGTCCCCGGATTCCAAGCCCTGAATTGGAAGAGCATCCACGGGCTTTGTTCTACCAGGATCCGCTTTGGTCTGGGTCTGGCCCTCATGGGATGGGGAACGAGGTCGCTGGGAGAGCTCCCAGGCCAACATGGTTTGTATATTTCAGTGGAGCTGTTGGATGCGGTGAGCCAGGCTGCTCAGAAGTATGAGGCACTGTACATTGGGACCCTGCCAGTCCCCAAAGCCATGGGTGAGGACTGAGGGCAGGATGGGGGGGTATGTAATACAGAAGGAAGGTGGGTGACGTGGGGTCCACCATCATGTCCCAGAGTCCTCCCAGGGCCTTGTATGTATGGTCTGCCAAATACCAGTCTTCCTAGGGTGGAATGCTAGGCCCAGCCTCAGCCACCCTTTTCCCATCTCTGAATTCCAAGTCAGTAAGAGGGTCCTAGGCATTGCCCATTGATCCTTTCTTTCTTCACACCTGGGAGACACCATTATGGGCATGTCACCCCAGGCATGGACGTGCTGAACGAGGCCATTGGTACCCTCACCGTCCGGGGGGACCGGAGCACCTGGGTGCCTGCCATGATCAGTGTATCTGATTCTGTCATGACTGCACATCCCATTCAGGTACCAGCAGAGGGTGAACTTAGGGTGGAGGAGGGGTGGTGAGCAGGGCTGCTGAGGGGTCATTGCTTGCTGCTGCAAGAGGTCAGGGGATCTGGCAGGTGCTTGGCTTGCCAGTGACTAGCCCTGGTGTGGGCAGGCAGAGGCCCGTGCAGAGGAGGAACCACTGTGGCAATGCCCTGTGCGCCTCGTGACCTTCATTGGTGTTGGCCGTGACCCACACACCTTCGGCCTCATCGCCGACCTGGGCCATCAGAGTTTCCAGTGTGCAGCCTTCTGGTGCCAGCCCCATGCAGGGGGACTCTCCGAAGCTGTGCAGGCTGCCTGTATGGTGAGTAGGGTGGGAACGGGCAGGTGGGATTGCCCTGTGGCTGCTCTGTGTGGTTGAGTCACACTCAGGCCTGGCAGCCCCTCCAGAGATCACAAACCAGTGACCCCAGGGCTGACACTGGTTCACTAGTATTTGGGCCCTTAAGTTTTTAGGACGTTGTCTTTAGTTGCCAATCTTTAAAAACTAGGACATTTCACATAGTAATTGTTATTCTCACTTTTTAAAAAATATCAGGGGCTCTAACACTGGGTTCACATGGGTAAGTTGCAGC
The DNA here is from genome assembly GCA_949820135.1 of Sylvilagus floridanus. Lineage (NCBI taxonomy): Eukaryota > Metazoa > Chordata > Mammalia > Lagomorpha > Leporidae > Sylvilagus > Sylvilagus floridanus. Next base: position 26,376,382 of record OX463241.1, on the reverse strand, counting down.
ATGCCATTGGAGTTATGTGTAGGCTATACATGACAGGAAGGGCATTCCTGCGGGTCTCATTTAGGTTATTGCCTGGCATCCATGGGCATTTGAGTGTGGGATACCTAAACTCTGTTAGTTCACTCATCATTCAACAAATGGTGCTTGCAGGTACCAGGCCTCGTATTTGACCCTGGGGATTCAGGTCTGGAGAGCACAGCCTTTGCCTTCACAAAATACTTTAGCTGCTGCAGAGACAGACCAGAGAGAAGGACACATGAGATGATGGAGGAGATGGCCCCTTCAGGGGTCAGGAAGGCTACCTCTAAGAGGTGATGGACAATAGGAGTTAAAGGTCCAAGGAAGCAGTAGACCAGGTTGGGGGGGGGGGTAGGGCAGATGTGCCAGGCAGAGAGAACCTCAGATGTGAAGGTGAGAGAGATCTTAATGGTTAGAGTATGTAAGGGAGCCGAGGGATGGAGTGGGAGATGAAGGCAGAAAGAATGGCAGAAACCAGGTCATAGAGGAACTTATAGGTCAGGACGGTGAATATTTTATCCCAAGGCGCTAGGAACCATTGAACAATATTCAGCTGGACAGTGAAGTCATATTTGTGGATTAGGATCTCACTACAGTCTAGGATGGATAAAAGACTGGGAGGGCACAAGGAGGCTAGAAAGGCCAGTTAGGCCCCTTTGACTAGTTCAGATTGGAGACAGTTGGTGCAGTTGCAGTGGGACTGGAGCGCTGGTTGTGAGTAGTGAATGTGCCCTGCTAGGGACCAGTCTACACTATGAGAGATGGAAGAGAGGCAGCCAAGTGGTAGGCTGTACAGTGTGACAACACTGAGTTTGAATGCTGATTCTACCACTTTCTGGCCGTGTGACCTTGGTAAAGTCATTCATCTGTTCTCTAAATCTTACGGCCTTATTTGTAAAACGGGGAAAACACACCTCATAAAAAACCAGATTAAGTTGAATTGTACAAAACACTCACCGCAGTGTCCAGCCCTTCTTAAGTACTCAGTAAATGTGGAATTTTATGTTTTTGTTAATGAGCTACCTGGGAATGCTGTGGGAACTCCAGCTGTGGCCAATGACCAGCCTTGTATCACAGAAGTCTTGGCCGGTTCTGTGTGCTGCAGAGGCTTTCCGGGGGCAGAAAGTAGCTGGACCTTCACATTCCCCTTCTCCCTAGGTTCAGTACCAGAAGTGTCTTGTGGCCTCTGCAGCTCGAGGCAAGGCCTGGGGTGCTCAGGCCCGTGCCCGCCTGCGGCTCAAGCGGACCAGCTCCATGGACTCCCCAGGAGGCCCCCCACCACTCCCCCTGCTCAAAGGAGGGGTTGGGGGTGCAGGAGCAGCACCTCGAAAGCGGGGTGTCTTCTCTTTTCTTGAGGCCTTCAGGCTGAAACCTTCTCTGCTCCATATGTCCTAAATTGACCTGGGAGGGCTGGGGAAGGAGGCTCTGGGTCCATGCCCAACTCTTGACCCCTTCATTCCCCAGGGGCCTGCAGCCTCTTACCTCTTGGAGCCTTCTCTGCCTGCCCCTCCTGTCTTTGCCCACCCTCTCTTCCCCGTCTGTTGTTTATATGGATGACTGGGAGGCCCTGGACCACAGTCGAGGCCCCGGCTTCCTTTTTCTGGGTCCTTGTGTTCCTTGCCCTTGTCCAGCCCTTAACAGTTGGCTCTACCTCAGCAACACTTTATAGCAAAATCAGTGCAAATAAAAATCCTTCAGTGACCTCACTAGGTGTGGCTATATTGGGCCTGGGACAGGGTTGGGAGGCTAATAACCTATCTGTAGTGAGTTTCTTGCTGTCTGTGCTTGGTGTGATGGAAATCTGACTTCATTCAACAACCATACTTGCTCCAGGCTCTAAAGTAGCCACTGGGACACACTAGTCCCACCTTATGGGGCTATTAGAGAGGAGACAAATCAAACAATATTGAAGCTATTAAGTAGTACAACGAGGAAATCTCCAAGGCTTGAGGGAGCTCAGGTGAGGCTCTTAACCTGTCTTGAGGCATTATCGAAGGCTTCCTCAAGAATTGACGTCTAAGCCGATTCCTGAAGGAAGATTAAACTAGTGACTGCGCCTACAGAAATACGTGGAGATTTTGAGGGCAGTGGGCAGAGGTGAGGCCCCTGGAAGTCGACCTGGCTAGATCACAGTCATTTGCGGGGCAGGGCTTTCTGGCGATTTGAACTTAATTCTTAGAGAACTGGGAGAGATTTGCTCCGGAGAGGATGAAGGCTCCTGCGGCATCGGCTCCGGGGAAACAGCGTCGTTGGTGCCCGGTGACCAGGGCCCCGATGGCTCATTAACTGCAGGAGATTAAGAGTTCCTTAGGGAGTTGGCACAGGGTCCCACAGCGTCAACCTGCAAGGGTTGCAGACAGTCGGCGCTCGTGAGCTGCCGCCCCGGAAATGACGTGTTGCCTCGCTGGCCGTGCGGAAGTGGAGATGGCGGAGCTCTACGTGAAGCCGGGTGAGCGCGGGAGACGGGGCGCTGGGTCTTCGCCCCCGGCTCAGGCCGGGGGTTGGTAACGCCGCTGCTGGCGGACCCTGTGCCTTCCTCAGCCCCAGTGTAAACTGCGGGTGCAGTTCCGTCTCGCTTCAAACGTCCTGTCTCCTCCCCAGGCAACAAGGAGCGTGGATGGAACGACCCCCCGCAGTTCTCCTACGGGCTGCAGACCCAGACTGGCGGACCCAAGCGCACGCCGCTCACCAAGAGGGTCGCAGCCCCGCAGGATGGATCCCCCAGAGGTGCGTGGGCTCTGTGCGCGGAGACCGGCAGTGAATGGGCGGTGCCAGGGGTAAGCCTTTCTGAAGGGCGTTTCCGTGAATTCCATAAAAACAGTTTGGAGCCCCAGTAAGGGTTCGTGGCAGACAGGCGCTGTTCTGAGCTCCATGGCTACTGCTCAGGTAACACCTTTTTTTTTTTTTTTAAAGGACTCATCCTGGCTGGTCCAGTCCAGACTTACGGATTTTAATATAGTTTTTATTCTCAAAGTATTTTCCAGTTTTGTTTCCGACCTAAATCCTCCTCGATCCCATAGTGGTGTGTTTGTCTGTTCTGCTTTTTCACTTAGATATGTAATAAGCATCTTTGATTTAACGTGGTATTAATTCAGTCAGTATTATTGAGCACCCACCAAGAGCCAGGCGCTGTTGGAGATGTAGTAGTGATTGGGTAACTGAATTAGGTGTCTGGGCAGCCGGCTGACAGCCTGAAATCATGATTAGAAGCCAGGCATGCAAAGATGAGGTGCAGTATTCCAAGCAAGCGAACGCTACTGCAAAGACCCTGAGTTGACAGCAAGTTTGGAGAAACTAAAACATGCAGTGCTGGAGAATAGTGATTTTTGTAAACCAGAATAAGGAATTTTCATTTTGATCTTTGTAAAGTAGGAAACCATTGAAAACTTGAGAGAAGGGTGCCTTTTCTGCAGAGAATTGTTCAGGCCAGTAAGTGGGCTGTTGCCCCTAGATAGGAAACTCAGGGTCATTTTTTAAGCTGCACAGAATGATAGAAGACGGAGTTTCTTAACCTCAGGACAACGTGATTCTTTGTATTGGGGGCAGGGCTGTCCTGTGCATTGTAAGAAACCCTACCTTTACTCAGTAGATAACAGTAGTACCCACTCAGTTATGACAGCCAAAAATGTCTCCAGTCTCCAGTCATTTCTTCCGGGGGTGGGGGGAGATCTCCCTACATGGGAATCACTAACTGATTTAGGTCTTTTTTTTTTTTTTTTACCCCTTTTGAAGATTTATTTATTTGAAAGGCAGAGTTACAGTGAGAAGGGGAAAGACAGCATCTATACTCTACTCTTCAAATGGCTACTGGCTGAAGCCAGGAGTCTGGAACTCCATCTGGGTCTCCCATGTGGATGGCAGGGACCCAAGCACTCTGGCCATCTGCTTTTTTCCAGGGAGCTGGATCTGAATTGGAGCATCCAGGACTCAAACCAGTGCCTCTATGGGATGCTGGCATCACAGGCAGCAGCCTAAGTTGTGCCACATTGCCAGTCCCTCCTGATTTGCATCTTAAAAAGATCACTGTGTCTGCTCTGTGGAAAATGAGATTTTAGGGGCAATGTAAAGGTAAATTAATAGGATACTACAGTAATATGGGCAAGTTAAAACAAAAACAAAAAAACAAACAAAAAAAACTTTCTTTTGAGGCTGAAAGAGACAGACCAAGTTCCCATCAGCTGATTCACTCCCTAAATGCCCACAGAAGGTTGGGTCTGGGTCAGCCTGAAGCTGGGAAAGAGGAAATCATTCCAGGTCTCCCATGTGGGTGAGACTCAGTTACTTGAGCCATCATTCACTGTTTCCCAGGATCTACAGTGGCAAGAAGTTGGAATCAAGACCTAGAGCTAGGAGTTGAACCCAGCCACTCCGATTAGGGATGTCGTAAAGTCATGAGTCAACAGTGAAGAATGCTGCTGAGTGGACATGTATGATAGACAAGGGACCCCGCAATCACTGGTAACCTTAACAAGAGCAGTCTCTGTGCAGCTGGAATGGGCTGATGACAGTGTGAAAGCAGAGTGACTATGCTCATTGAAGAAGTTCTGTGAAGCAGAGATGAGAAATGGGGCAGAAAGTGAAGATGAATACGAAGGAGAGCTGTTTCTGATAGTACTGTATGTACTACAGCATCTGTGCTGACTCATGGGATGATTCAGTAGAGAGGGAGTACTAATGATGAAGGAGAAAAGGGAAAACTGCTGGAGGAAAGCCCAAAGATGAGAGGCTGGGATGCAGATACAGCTACACGGATGGCTTTTAACAGGAGCAGGAACCATTCATCTTTTTTTTTTTTAAAGGCTTATTTTTGTATTTGAAAGCAGAGTTAGAGAGGGAGAGATGGAGAAATAGATTTTCCATCTGCTAGTTCACTCCCCAATGGCTGGGGCTAGGCTGATCCGAAACCAGGAGCCAGGCGCTTCTTCCAGGTCTCCCATGTGGGTTCAGGGGCCCAAGAACTTGGACCATCTTCCACTGTTTTCCCACAAATGTTAGCAGGAAGCTGGATGGGCAGTGGAGCAGCTGGGACTCAAATTGGCACCCACATGGGATGCTGGCTGGCACCACAGGGAGCACAGCTTTACTCACTACACCACAGCACCGGCCCCTTCATCTATTACAGAAGGAAGGAAAGTGACCACATATGCGGGTGAATTAGAACAGGTGGTGGGAAGATGATTGAGTTCCTGTTTAATGAACTCTTTTTTTCAATGAAGTATGAGGCATATTCTCAATAAATATGAAGAAGCAGAGAGACAATAGAGAAAGGGGAAGGTAGAAAGTCCAGAGGAAATGTGAAAATAGTTGTCCTGAAGAATGGACTACATTCTAAAATCTGTAGCCATATGGCCTAACAATCTACATAGTTGTATTTTTCTTCCCAGGTACAGGCAAGTTGGGTTTAACCAGGAAAGTGGTACAGTGGGAGGAGGTAAAGGAGAAAAAAGAATTTATAAGGGAATGATTTTATACACCATGAAGTCTGAGTAGCTGGGCTGGAAGAGCAGGGAGGGGAGATCAGACTTCCAAGGTGATAGTGCATCGTGAATAAGGCAGAGGGGCATGAGAAGCGGTAGTAGGAGGGACAAACATGATCACTGGAGGTGAAGCGCACAGATACCCGAGAAACCAAATGATTGACGAATTAATCACCCTTGTTGATGCTGATGCTTAAAAGTAAACTCTTGGTTTTTTCTCTCCCAGTGGTTTGCATTATTAAAATCAGAAATCAAGTAATCTCGACTACTCTTCCTTACTTCCACCCCACCAAAGTCCTACTGCTGTCTGTTCCTAAATCAGTCTCAGATCAGTCCATTTTCCATCAGCTAGTCTTTCAGCCTACTCCAGGACAGCATCTTCTTTCCTGAGCTACTTTATTAACCACTCACCTGGTATACCTGCCTCCATTTTTGACCTGTTCTCATCAGTTTTTCATAGAGCACATATCTTCAGTAAGTCAGGTCATACATAAATCTTCAGTGCCTTCCTGTTACTGTTAGGCCCAAGACAAAACTCCTTGAAGGCCCTGCAGGATCTGATCCCTGCTTACCTCTCCAGTGACAGCAGATAAAACTTGCTTCAGGGTTAATAATTGCCAGACACACAAGCCTCGTTTTTGTCCCCTGACAAGTCTTCCTGCCTCTTGGGAACTGCCCTTCATCTTTATCTAGTGCATATTCCTTCGGTTTTTTTTACAGCTGCATCTCACTCCTCCATTAGCTCTCAATAAAACCAGCTAGCTTTGTGATTACTTTTTGCTCTACACAAATCTAGCAGCTCTACCTGTATTCCTAATATACACTGCAACCCTGTGAAATAGTGCTGTTACAGTAATATGCCCATTTTAAGCAGAACACAAGCTCAGAGAAAAAATAACTTGCTGAAAGTCACATAGTAGGTGAGCAGGATAAACTTAGATGTTACCTCAGAAGGTCTTCCTTGAAAATTTAGTCTAGATAGGTCCCCCATTTCTCTTCATCACATATCACATTATTTTTATTTTTTTATGACATGTAACATAATTTAGTAATTTCCCCTCCTGTAAGATTATAAATTCTCTGAGGTCAGGAACATAATCTGTGATGGTTTACCATCTTTGGTGCCTACCACATTGTCTAGCATAGAGATCTGATAAATATACATTGTGTATGTATGAATGAGTTGTGCCAGTGAATTCAGAGTTGAGCTTCTGACCTATTCTGTATTGTTTGATCCTACTTTACCTTTCAGTCCCCACGTCAGAGCTATCTCCTGGGCATCCCCCAGTTGGGCCTCCACCTCTGAGTAAGGCTCCTGGGCCTCCACCAGTGGAGAGCTGTCCTTCCTCTTGTGTGGTGCCCACAAGTTCTCCAGTCATTGAACCTGAGGCTCTGTTGGAAGATGTGCTGAGACCTTTGGAACAGGCACTGAAGGACTGTCATGGCCACACAAGGGTAAGCCCTGACATTCCAAGTGGTACAGAGGGTTCCCATCCATAGTCAGACACCTGTAAACAAGGGTTCTTCATTTTTTCAGTTATAGACTTCTGCAGAATCTGGTAAGCTCTGTCCAGAAAAATGTACACAGGATTCAAGGGTTCACTGGACTTCCAGAAACCAATTCGTGGAAGAGGCTGTGAGAATTCAGTTTCATTAATGAACCAATTAACAACCTGATATTCTGTACCTCTAGGCCATACATAGCATACCGTTGATTCTGTGCTTGGGTACTACATATCTATAGTGTTTCCCTAGATTCTCTGGAGGCAAGGGATACATGGAAGTAATGCAGTAATTTCAAGTTTTTCAGATTTTAGTTTTCTTATTTGTAAAGTAACAAATGAATTTTTGGGGACCTGAAGAACCCTTGAAATTTAAAAATTTTAGTCATACATGCAGTTTTTGGCAGGGGGAGGAAGTCCATAGGTTTTATCAGGTTCTTAGTGGGAGCCTCTAACCTTTGGATAAAGAACCCCATTCTAAGGTCTAAAGGTAATTTCCTGGGCCAGAGAAAGCAGGTCCTTTTTTTCTGTAGTGATAGCTTCCCTCTCTGTTGGTCTGGCAACACTGAGTCCATGGGCACTCTGTCTCTCAGAAGCAGCTATGTGATGACATCAGCCGACGCCTGGGACTGCTGCGGGAACAGTGGGCAGGAGGGAAGCTGTCAGTGCCAGTAAAGAAGAGGATGGCTCTGCTGGTGCAAGGTATGGGTGGGTTCTTTGGCCTAAGTGTTTTGTTTTGTCTTGCCATGGCTGACTGAGCTGGAACAGGTGCTGACATTTTGGGTGATTGGGATGGGAGGCATGAACTCTGTCTTCTATCCCACATAGCTCGCTCAATCCCTGTCTCCTCTTTAGAGCTTTCAAGCCACCAGTGGGATGCAGCAGATGACATCCACCGCTCACTCATGGTTGACCATGTGACTGAAGTCAGTCAGTGGATGGTGGGAGTTAAAAGATTAATTGCAGAAAAAAGGAGTCTATCTTCAGAGGAGACAGCCAAAGAAGAGAAATCAGCAGCTGCAACTGAGAATGAGACCATGTCAGGCCTTCAGCCAGTTCCATAATCCTGTTGGTTCCCTGAACTCACTTCACATCATCACCAATGCCTTGGTGTGGGAGGACTTCTCACCACGGAGACCACCACGGAGACCATCCCATGGGCCTGACCCACTTGTATGAGAAAATGGTCCCACCTGGGTTACCTGAACATGCATTTTAATAAAAACATCTCAGTGGTGGGCCTTGGGTAGGAAACGAGCCCTTACTATGTGAATTCTGTCCCCTCTGGTGTCCTCAAATGCCCTGCTCCCTGTGGACCCTGCAGACCTCTGTTCTTCATTCATCACAAAGGGCCTTACTGGGCAGGACCAGATTGGTGCCTGCCTCTTTCGCCAAACATCCTTTGTGGAGCAGCCCCAACTTTGATTTCATTTAAGCATGAGAACAGACTGACTGCTCCCCCTGTTGTACTGTGTCACCTTTGAGGTAAACTGGTGTTACAAGAGTAAGAATCAGTGAGTGGGGGTTATGCAGTGCACACTGAAGAGAAAAAGACCAGATTACTGAGGTTTGGGATTAGGACTCCATATGACTCACCAAAGAAGGTACTATCTGATTTTGGGCTTCAATGTGGGTGCCAGTTCCTTTTGAACCTTTGAGAACAAGCCTGGGTGGAAGGGGCTAGAGAGGTTTTAGTTGGACACGGTGCTGTGAGAAGAGAGAGTACAGCTTTTCAGTGTTGGAATGGGAGATTGGTACTTAATAGGTAGGAAACAGAAAAGGCGTGTGAAGTAACCAGGGTGGTTGTATAGATGGGAACAGCAAACCTTTTCCAAGCGTTCAGCTTTGGAATGAATTAGGGAGGTCAGAGGCAGCCCAGTTCTATGAAGATTGCTTCCTAGAAAGACAGGAACAGCTCTTGACAAGCATAGGCTATTACTGTTTATGGCTTGGCAGTTCTTGTAGTTTGCCCTCAGAACCTTCCTTGGCTCTAATTGTTGCCAGTAGGCCTAATGGAACCTGGGGAAGAACCTGGTGACAGTTAGGAATGTCAGCATTGAGAACACTGGAGCCAAGACATTTCTTTGAATGTTTACTAAGCAGACAAAGGTGACATACTCCATCCCACAGTCCCAGCCTCTAAGCTTAGAGGGATGGGGTCGGGAGAAGTACCTACAGACCAAAGACAAAGTAGAGCTAAGGGCTTGGCAGATTGCCCACTCTTATCCCTGGTCTAGCTGCCTCTTAACTAAAAGAGGCCCAGAAGCAACAAGTCACTCCCTTCCAGATCAGATGAGGCCAGCTGGCCTTTGGATACCCCAGAAAGAGGTGGTGGCAGCAGCGGCACGAGGGATCCCTCTATAACTCCACACACAGGGTTCATCTGCACTGGATTAGTTGTCCATTTCAAATTGTGCGTCATCTGGAGAGAGAAAAAGCAGGACTCGTTCGTTGCTGGTCAGCTTGTGCAGAAACCCCGCTTGGAGTTCAATACCCATTGTACTTCACAGGGCATCTGAACTCAAGAGCTGGGGGCATTTCTTAATATTAGGTCCTGCTTTCCTTACCGAGTATCTCTTCCTCTGTCTCCTTCTGCTCCTTCAGCTCCTCTAGCTTGAAGGGTGGGGCTGTTGGAGGAGTTGTGACCCCGGGAATCTGAGGGAGGCAGCAAGGGGGTGTCCGGGCAATGGGTGAGTTCTTGCACTCCCGCAGGAACTTTCGGTCGTAGATGGTCCTGGTGCCTGTTAAGGGGTAGGGTCTCAGGTAAGAGTCAGGAGACTGGGTACAGACATCACTGGGGCCCCAAAGGCTTTGGAGAATGGAGGTAGGGGGTATGTGCCCATGTTCCCCTTGGTATCAGACTACCTGCTCTGCAATGCTAGGATCTCAGCTGACGAGGAGCATTCACTTAAAGACTTCTGGGCCTACCCCAGATGTGGGTAAGTACCATAAAGCAAGTGAGGCATTCCAGATGGTCAGGGCAGGGGCTTTAGGTTTGGGGGAGCTTCAGGTCTTGGCTCAAAGAAGAGCACCAAACATAGAGCCTGGGCACTTAAGGGTGCTCCTCTGCCTCTCCAGAACTTCCTTGACTATTCAGCTTCAGCTGGATTAAGAAATGAAGGGTTTCACTCAGTGCCACAGAGACATGCTGTTCTTACTGGACTTCTCCCAATTCCTATAAGCCTCAGCCTGCAGGAACTTCGTCTTGGCCCTCATGTTCCCAAAGTGCCCTGCCCAGGTCTCATCCCTCCTCTGTGCTTCCAGGTGGCAGCAACCCCTGGGATCAGGAGCCCAGCAGCTTGTGATCCCAGGCTGCGTGCCCAACCAACCAACCACTGCACATCCTTGAAGCTCTTACCCCCAGCTTCCAGACCTGATGCTCCCTGCTAAGGCCTTCAGGAGGACCTGGAGCTTGCCTGAGGTGCCCAGAATCCAAGTCAGAGAGGAATCGTAGCCCACTTATCAGGAAGCTGGGCTCAAGGCATTGTTAAATCACTTGAGATTTATGGAAACTAAGCCTCAGCTTCAAATACCCTCCCTCAAAGCTGCAGCCTGCAGAGGGAACTGCAGTACTAAACACACAACTCCCCACCCCCACCCCGTGACAGCTCACACACACTGGTCTGCTGGCAGCTTGTCAACCTGGCCCTCTGACCTCCCAGGGTAGCGGCGTATAGCATGCCCCGTGGCGTGGTACTGTAGCAGCTGGGCAGCCAGTCTCCCCTCAGGAATCAGACAGTTTGTGGATGTGGACATAGAGAGTGGGATGCAGATGCTGCAGGTGACCAGTTACTGTTGTGGGCACAGAGCACGGCTGAATCTGAGTAAGTACCAGCGGCCACAGGATGACGGCACACCTGGGGCGGGACACCTGCCATCACTCAACCTGAAAGCCCCACCCCAGCCGCTAAGGAGCAAGTCCCTGCTGGGACAAAACCGGTTAAGGGTTGTGAGCCTCAGTCCTAGCAACTGTGGCCAGTGGCTCCTGGGCCAACGTTGGCCAACTAGCCTAAAAGTGCTGTATTAGCTGGGCTATTTACTGTTAGCCCTTTGACCTTCCCACCACAGCTAAGGAAAAGCAGGGAGCTGGCAAGGAGGGCTTGGTCTTTAGTTAAAAATAAAGGTCAGACAGTCTAGCTTTGGAGGTGTTTTTTTTTTTATGTCAGTACAGTGATATGACAGGCAGGAGAGAAGTGGTGGGAGAGTTAAGTCTAGTTCCTATGTACAGTAAAAACATTTCAGCTTCATCCAGTGGTCCTGTTTGGCTTCCTCAAAATCCGCTCCCCCTCCCAACCCAAAATTACATACAGAATAGAATGCTTGACTGCACTCATTTATGAAAATCAGCTCTGGCTTCATCAGATTCTCCTTTAGCTCTAATTTCTTTCTTTTTTTTAGCTGTAACTTCTTCACTCATTTGTTTTAAAAAAAGGCATTATTGTGTACATCAGTGCTTCTCAATTTTAATGTACACACAAATCACATGCATATCTTGTTAAAATGAACATTCTGAAGCCAGCACTATGGTGAAGTGAGTTTAAGCTCATGCCTGAGATGCCAGAATCCCATATGGAGGCTGGTTCGAGATCCAGCTGCTCTACTTATGATCCAGCTCCCTGCTGATGCACTTGGGAAAGTAGTGGAAAATGGCCCAAATGCTTGGGTCCCTGCACCCACGTGGAAGACCTGAAAGAATCAGGCTCCTGGCACAACCCCAGCCACTGCAGCTATTTAGGGAGTGAACCAATGGATGGAAGATCTCTCTCCTCTCTGTAACTCTGCATTTAAAATAAATACCTTTTTAAAAATGAACACTCTGATTCAGTAGGTATAAGAAGAAATTCTAAATTTTTAATGCAATCCCAGATAATGCAGATGCTGCAGGTCCTCAAAAACACTTCAGGTAGCAAGGCTATATTGTTAGAAAAAATGTGTTTAGAGCCAAATGCACTTAAAGTGTCTTAATAGTATGGAAGGGTAAAGCTTTGGAAAAGACTGTGGACAGCCATTTATTAAAACAGCTTTTAAGTAAGGTAAAGAATTAAGTCTATTGGGGAAGAAGTGTAGGGTAAAGTATAGTGAGAATGAAGGTGGGGAGAACAGCCTAGTGAAACCAGGTGGGACAAAGGGCAGTAGCTGTGGGGATGGACAGAAGTGGATGAGATTCAGATACTCAGAGGAGGAGGGAAAAGGTCACCCAATCAAGGTTGGGAGGAGGAAGATAAGAGTCTCAGTAGCTGGTATACTGTATAACAGGGAAAACAAGAATAGGGGCATATCTTACAATGGGAAATGAATAATGTTTGTGGAATATCCAGGTGGAACACAAGAAGGAGCAAGATCTATTAGTCTGTAGTCAGGAGGGAACTCTGGGCTACTACTCCAGATTTGAGCAGTGTGAAATCCAAGAGTGCAGGAAGAGGTTACCCAGACATATCAACATCTGTTTAAGGGGTTGCAGAGGAAGAGGATTCATCAAGAGAATAAGAAAGAGGAATCAGAAATAGAACTAGACATATCAATGATTTTCACGACAGACCAGTGTGGAAATGGGTTTCCCTTCTACTAATCTCTATTACAAAACAGCCACAGTTACTACAATAATGACTCCTGTTTGTAGCTAACTTTCCTAGACAAAGTATGTGCTAGTCAAGAATGGGAAACTTGGCAGGCACCACGGCTCAATAGGCTAATCCTCTGCCTGCGGTGCCGGCACCCCAGGTTCTAGTCCCGGTCAGGGTGCCAGATTCTGTCCCAGTTGCCCCTCTTCCAGTCCCGCTCTCTGCTGTGGCCCGGGAGTGCAGTGGAGGATGGCCCAAGTCCTTGGGCCCTGCACCCGCATGGGAGACCAGGAGAAGCACCTGGTTCCTGGCTTCGGTTCAGCACAATGCGCGCAAAAAAAAAAAAAAAAAAAAAAGGGGGAAACGATAGAATAGGTAATTGGCTTTGGAGAGAAAGCCAGGTTCATCATCCATGCATCCATGAAAGCTGGATGAAGGACTGAGTTTAAACCAGAGACAAGATTAATTATCCATTAGAATATGTAAGCTTAAAAACAAATTAAACCCAGGCCCCACTTTCAGAGTTGTGATTAAGCGTATAAGGAAATACAGGTCTTGACTACCAGGACAAAACAGGAGGCAACAAGTAATCACAAAATAGACTTGCAGTCACAAATTTCAAAATTTTCAAAATTAGGTCTTCAAGCCCAGCCTCGTGCCTTTACTGGAGGTGGTCTTAACACACTTAAGCTTTGACACAACTACCTTTAGCTCTCACCCATTTCCCACAGGAAGTGAAGGTGAAGGAACCTGGCTGTTGGCAAAAGACCAATCATTAATAAAAAATAAAGTGGAGCATTATTAGAGCCCCTTGCCCACAGGGCAGAGTCCACTGAGAACAACGTTACAACCAGTCACATTTCTTGGTAGAAGTGCATCTTGCTAGTTAGAGAACAAAATGTTCAGAAGCAGTGTTACTACAGGTTTATCTGTCTCTTCCTGGGTTTACAATATGGTCCAAAGGTCTTAAACAGTGGGACATAATCACCTATTTGAAGCACTCCTTTCTGTTTGGCTTTAAATCATAATGTGACCATATTTCCCCTTTCACAAGTTAACTCAAAACTGAGGATGGCCCGCTTATACGCTACCTTTGAGGTTGGGACAAGGATTTGGCCAGAACCTATGCAAACAGATGGAAACCATAGTCCCAAGTCCTGAGATTTCTTACCTCTGGTTAGGAGAGGCCACCATTGGCTGTCCAACTCTCTTCTTCGGTCTGGTTAGCTGAGGTGATGGGATTTCCCCTTTGAGAGCAGGGACTGAAGGAAGCAGACTGGCCTATAAAAGGGCAAGTCAGCACACTGTAGCCACAACAGGTTTAAAGGGTCTTAAAACATCAATAATTTTGTTGGTGGTAGAATTTTATTACATTGAACAGTACTTGAAGTAAGTGGGTCCAGAAACCTTGATGTTATAGTTTTATTCGTGAAAGGGCCATTACTCTCACAGGGTTTGACTGTGCCTTAGAAGGATGTTTCTTAATGACTTGAGGGCTCCCTATGGATTATGCAAGGTTTTCTTCTGCCTCCACTAAAATCTCAAATACTGCCCTACAGTAGTAGGCCTTTGGATTGCATGTTAGAACCCATAATAAGGGCTCTCAAACCTCTGCACTGCAAACATTCTAATTTCTTTTTTTTATATTCTCACTCACAAAAACAAGAAAACCTGCATTAGAACTAGAAACTCCATTTTGAGTTAATTTAAGTTCAATCTCATTTTCAGATTAAGAAAGTGAAGGTCACAAAGATGAAATTATTTGCCTAAGGTCATATATCTTTAAGTGTTAGAAATGAAGACAGAATGTCAACTTCTGACTCTTGTTCATTGTACCCATGCTACCTCCCCCATATCCCTTGTGTATTTTGTAAGTAACCAAGTTCTTACCTGAGCTAGGTTTTATCCAATGTTCAGGTTGGTAAAATAGCAATACAGTAATGCCAGGAGAGGTAGGCAGAGGAAGAAGAGATTTTATCAGGCGAAATGGGGTTGGGAGTAGGCTACTGGGATCCAAATACAAAGAAAAGAAGGCAGTGCTGGTAAGAGGAAAGAGAGGAGGGTATCCTAAAGAACTACCTCCAACTGTATAACTCCTGTTTCCTCCTGATTCTCCCAGGTTTCTCATGATTGCCTTTTTTGTTTTTCTTTTTTGTTTTCTTTTCTAGTTCTTAACCTGAGATAAAATTTCTCATTCTACTGTCCTCAAGGTACAGAATACAGATATACAGGGCTCTTCCAGACAATTCAAATATATTGTAGATAGTTCAGATGAAACATACATCTCACTGAATTCATTTACTTCATATTTTTCCTCACTACTGTATATTTCGTTAAGAGTATTTCATTTATTTTGCTAATTTTAGGTGGTATTTTTTGTTAGTGGTAAGTGGAAACAGCAATATTATATACATGATTGAAGGGGTCTTCTGTTGCCGCCACTAAGGTGAGGGGACCTCTGGAGACTGCCTGATATGGTCATTAACCACCCAAAGGCAGTAGCTTCTACACCAGTGAGAACTTGCCAAATCTACTAAAAATAGAAAATAAGAATTGCACTTGAGGAAGCTCTCTCATATGTTAAACTGATATGGAAAACAAAAAGACCAGCTTATGTCTAACAAGAACAAACATAGTGTGAATGATCTGCCTTTACAACTTGGGCAGAGAAAACTAAGAATTCCTATTGGCAGAAGTAGAAAAGTGCTACCTGCACGGTTCTACCCACAGTTACTACCCTTTTTCTATGTATCCTCCTTTGCTTTGATATTTTTGGCTTTTTAATCGACCCCATTTTCATTTTTATATTGTGTATATCTAAGACCAGGAGATATTCAAACATGGACAAGTTGATGAATGTGCTTTTCAATGGAATAATTTTCTTTTCTATTGCATCAGATTCTTGGCATAGCCTATGATTCGGTCAAGACAACCCATTTCACTGTTCCTATTTTTAGTTTGTTGAACATACTGTCTCTTCTACTCATACTAAGCCCAGAATTAGTCACATATTTATAAACATTACTCAGCTGATTCAACAATACAACAGGCTAACAGTAGTCATTCCTCTTTATGTCTCAACTCAACTAAAACACCTATAACAAGATCAGTATTTTAGAAAAAATACTCAGGAAACAGGAGAAAGCATTGTGACATGGTGGGTTAAGCTGCTGGCCACAGTGCCAGCACCCAATATAGGGCTCCAGTTCAAGTCTCAGCTGCTCCACTTATGTTCCAGCTCCCTGCTAATGTGCCTGGGAAAGCAGTAGAAAGTGGCCCAAGTGTTTGGGCTCCTGTGCCCATGTGGGAGACCTGGAAGAAGCTCCTGGTTCCTGGTTTTGGCCTGGCCTAGCATTGGCTGTTGTGGCCATTTGGGGAGTGACCCAGTGGATGGAAGACCTCTCTCTCTCTGTCTTTCCCTCTCTCTGTCTGTCTCTCTGTAATTCTGCCTTTCAAATAAATAAAATAATAATAAATCTTAAAAAGAGAAAAGACTCAGGAAACACAAAAAGAACTAGAAATTGATGATTTAGGTGTCCTCAAGTTTGTTCAGTGTAAACTGATTGAATCCAGCTGTTCTTATTGACATACTCTTGGATCCATAAAGAGTGAAAACTATCAATGGCTTATCTGCTAAATTCAGATAAGACATATTGCCAAGGCTTGAAACTTTCTTACATGTAAAATGATACTGAAGGGAATAAGGAATGTTTAACACAGAACAAACAGACAACTAGTTTTAAAAGAGCTCTTTCAAGGCAGTACTAAGAATCAACTCTAAAGTGTAAAATGTGAGAAGCCTGTTGCAAATACAGTTTTAACAATCAATATGATTGTGGATTGGGCAGTTATCTTCATGACCACTGAAAGGATCACACCCAACTTCTAAACACTGTTCATCTTTTTATTGAATATTCTGGTAAATATTTCACATTAATACAGGCTATATTAAGTAGAGCTACTATATGACAAGAAATTTACTCAATTTTTTCCTTTTAAGCATGTAAACAATTATACATGTATTTACCACCCTAAAATGTTGAAACATGTAATCAACTAATTCTCTTCTGCATACAAGTAGCATCCAGTATGTTTAGCCAAAAGCACTACGTTCATGTGATCTTAAGTTGAAAATGGCTTATCTAACCAAAGAACATAATCAGGTGGATAGGAAATCAACTTGTTTTTGTACAATGGGCAATCATATTTCCACTGCTAAAGCCTCAGAAAAAATATCTTATAATTAGGCACATTAAAGAAAAAAATCCCCAGTGTTCTTCCAAGGTCATAGGTTTCTCAAACAGGGCTAAAGAGTAAAGACCTTCTAACTTAGTTGACATATTTGAGATGCAAGTTTCCAATATGAGGTGCCCATGTGCCAGGCCAAATCTGAAAAGGGGGAGGAAAAATTGGAATTTCTAATTAGGAATCTTTAGACATTTACAAAATGAATATATAAATGCAATGGCAATTCACTGTTTCTGCCTAGGAAGAATATGTATACATGAAATAAAATGTTTAGTAGCATCATTTTGAGATTGAAAAACATTCCGATCAAGGTGGTCAGTCATGACTTTTAATATTCAAAATTGTCATTACCAACAGAATTAAAAGAATGACACAACAAATCTGAAAAACAGAAAGAGAATTAAGCCCATTTTACCTGCTGGGCATCAGTGCATTCAGCTGAATTTTGGATAACTTTTATCATAGGGTTCCAAGCAGGATCTGGGTTGTGAAGTCCATTAAACAGTGGGCCTCCTGGAACATCAGCAAGCTGAGGATGAGAGGGTATTAGAGCGCCTCCATACATGGAAATTGGCAAACCCTAAAACAACAAAAGAAAAAAAAAGTTTAATTCCGAAACAATTTTAAATAATGATTCCTGTAACAGCTTAGGCCTCTTTTTTTTTTTTTTTGGACAGGCAGAGTGGACAGTGAGAAAGATCTTCCTTTGCCATTGGTTCACCCTCCAATGGCTGCCGTGGCCAGCGCGCTGCAGCCGGCGCGCCGTGCTGATCTGAAGGCAGGAGCCAGGTGTTTCTCCTGGTCTCCCATGTGGTGCAGGGCCCAAGCACTTGGGCCATCCTCCACTGCACTCCCGGGCCACAGCAGAGAGCGGGCCTGGAAGAGGGGCAGCTGGGACAGAATCCGGCGCCCCGACCGGACTAGAACCCAGGGTGACGGCGCCGCAGGTGCAGGATTAGCCTATTGAACCTCGGCGCCAGCAGACTTCTTTAACTTCCCCAAATTCAAAGAACTCAGAGAATCCTGTAAGTACAGCATGGTAAAGTGTTGAGAAACTGAATGTTTATTGGCATACACATTTTCCAACAAGAGGGAAAAAATACAAAAATACAACTAGACCCAATGTCAAATCATCAGCCAGTTTCCCCAACTTGATGAAAATATGTAATACTCTCAACTTTCCCATATTTTAGCTTCATGAATAAGCTTGTCCTAAGAATGAAAAGGGATTGTCTGCAGCCATAATCTAGCTTTAGGACAGACAGGAAGCTGTCAGAAAAAGACAAGAAGGCATCGAACAGAACACAGCAAGCTTTTTAGAGGGGTAGGAGCCATCTCCAAAGCTGGGGCAACAGAACACAAAGTAGCAAAACCTAAATATGAGGATAGGGACATCTTCAGGATGGTGTGAGGATGAACTACAGTAGACAACATTCTCTCCTCTTGAAATTCAACAAATATTTGACAAAGTCATGGAAAAGAGAATAATTTCAATATAAACTTCCTTAACATGTGACTACAAAGATTGGCAAAGTGTCAAACATGTCACAAAGATGTTTGTCAACTCACTTTGGAAAAATCCACAAAACCGCTTGCCATGGGCTGATGAAAAATGTTAGAGGGGGCTATCATTCCAGAATCATCTCTCTCCATTGGTTGATGCTGGGAGAATGTGCTTGGGTCTGATAATTGTTGATGCATTGGATGGTTCCCTATCACAGACTGAGACCAACCTGATAAGCCTTCTGGAAAAAAGAATTGAAAATATAATTTGATGTTTAGATAAGACAACAAAGCATTACCACTTCATTCTTTTTTCAAACCAAATTTTATAAAAATAAATCCTCTAAAGAGAACAGCACAGAAACTACAGTCTCACTAGCAGTGGGGGGAGAGGGGACACATGGAAAACAATGAAGTCCACTGACTATCTTGCCACTCAGAAAGAACTTAAATGACTGTTACAGTCTACACTGGCAAGCTTATTAAGAGGGAAAGGAAGCTTGTTTGAATCTTTTCTTTTTTTAAAAAAAGATTTATTTTTACTTATTTGAGAGGCAGAGTTACAGACAATGAAAGGGAGAGAGAGAAAAGTTCTTCCATTTGCTGGTTTATTCCCCAAATGGCAGCAACAGCCAGAGTTGAGCCAATCCAAAGCCCAGTGCTTCTTCCATGTCACCCACCTGGGTACAGGGGACAAACACTTGGGCCATCTTCCACTGCTTTCCCAGGCCATTAGCAGAGAGCTAGATTGGAAGAGGAGCAGCTGGGACAGGAATCCGCATGGCGCTGCAAGTGGAGGCTTAGCCTACTAAGCCACAGTGCCAGCCCCAAATCTTTTATTTCTAATCAACTCTAGACTCTTACATTGGGCTGAATTCCTCAAAGGTTTAACTACCTTTCCTTGACTGAAAGTTAAACACAGAAACTAAGTTTTGTTTTTGATTTTTTAACGGAACTGTGTTTTAATGGCAAACTCTTAGGAACTTATTTGAGATATGCCTTTAGAGAGAGAGCCAGATAACCGTACCTGACACAGCATTAACACCGAATGACCAGATTCCACTGTGTCCAACTGGAGCTACAAAACTGGTCCCCATAGGGGCTTGTGCAACAGTCCCTCCTTGCCGAATCCGTGCCAGTCTCTCTGTTCCAATGGGGGGAGGTATTTTCCGATCCTGACTGGCACTGCCTCCTTTGGCTTGGCCCAATGTTGGTGCAGCAGAAGTGGCTGAAAGAGGTGAAGATGATCCCGAAGAAACAGATGGAATAGGAGTGTCACCTGGTGGCAAAATATGTCTCTATTGTTTTATTACACATAAAAACTATAATAATATGAGAAACCTTGTTGGAAAAATCTACTCCAAAACATAGATCTGTAAAGAAAAATTTCATTTTATAAAATCATTCTAATGAAAATATATAATATCTGCAAGCATTATCCTAGAATACTTCTGTCAATAATGTGTATAAACAAATACCCCCCAATTTTTTTTCCCAAGTAAACTGAACAAAGCTAGAAAGGAAAAAGGCCACATTTATTCTCACTCTAGTTCTAAATAATCTTCTCAAAACATATATTGTCACATTTTAAATTAGCTAAAATGTGGCAGTGTTTACACATTACCTAGCATAATGTCAAGAAAACACTTGGCCCTCTATATCTGTTCTTTTCTTTTTCCTTTCTACCTCTATTTTGCTATAAGGAAGAAAGGGTAAGCACTGAGTAAAGCATTTTAGGATTCAATTTATTGTAGCATTCACAGCTTTGTCTCTTAAAGAACCTCTCAGGTAATCTGGGCAGTTTTCCTTGTCAAAAGGGCCTCATGATATTTAAAAATATAAAATCCTGTTCAATTAAAAATACTTTATCTGTTCTAAATATTGCAATAACTCAGAACAAAGGAATATTTTTACTTATAAATATCAACAATATAGTTTCATAAAAGGTAAAAATAAGAAATCATACCAAATCATATGTGTAAATGTAGCTTCTTTTCAGATTTCAGAAATTATCTCACAACACTGTCCCCAAAGGGTCCTTTTGTAAAACTACCTCTTTTCATGGTCCAAATCCAAATGTAAGCATTTCTGGCTTAGAAGATTAGCTTGACTCCTCTCAAGTTTTCTATCCTACAAATGACTAATGATTGTGATACAAACCTTGGGGATCTGCAAATCATTTAGCTTACAAAAGTAACAACATAGTATTCCCTGAAACAAACAGTTTAATAACTTATTCAAGACTCTTTGGGAAGAGTTCCTCCAGGATTCCTACATGAGTTTGAGGCGCTTGTCCAAGGATGGGGAGAAAAATGTTGTCTGTTGAAACTAGGAGTCCCAACAGGAGCTGGCCCTTGTAGGAAAACTCTTGTTCCTGGTATGCTGGAAAAACTTGTCAGAGGAGCAGAAGAGGAAGATGGCGAACTGCCTGATGGGTCAATGGATGGTAACCCTGAAATAAAACAGGTGCAAGACATCTAATTAGGCAAAGGTTTAAAATTGAAAGTCACCTGTTTATTTAATTAGTGGTATCAACCGTCATTATTAATTATTAATTTTTAATTCCCTTTTTTAAAAGTATGTGGTTTATTTTTGTAGCACAAAAAAAAACAATTCACTTATATGATATTGTAAGGCCAAATCTATTTTTTTCATACAATCCACAATACCAACACATACCACTAGATACAGAAAAATAGAGTCCAGTGTTTAGGGATGGACGTCACCTGAAGTAATGTTCTAGATAAGTCTCAAAGCTTTTCATTAGAGGTATGACTAAGTGGTACCTATCAAAAACCTATATTCCCTTCTGTGGAAAATCTCAAAAATATAGCTTTTCATCATATAACTATATTCATTTCCTATGGAAGATAAGTAACAAAGTCTCCCAATGATTGTATCCACACAAAGAAGAAAGACATACTATTAAAGATAATTTTAGTATTCTAAGGCAAAAAATATCAATAGTTGTAAACTATATCAAAATTTCTATTCAGATTATAAAAGTATGAACTTAGAAGTATTCTAAAATTCTACCATATTCTCCGGAGAATGTATTAGACAAAGGAACAAGGGCAAAAGTGATTATAGGAGCTCGTTTCAGGAAAAAGTAGTTAATATCAATAAAAAATTATCAAAATTTCTCTCAAGCAGGTCTTTTTTTCTTATTTTCAAACAGATTGATTTCCTCATGATTAAAAGAAATAGCTTACCATATAATCAATTCACTCTCATATAATCATCTGATGGATTTCAGTACATACACCCACAGGGCTATGTAAACATCATCACCATCAATTTTAGAACATTTCTGTCTTCTCTAAAAGAAACTTCATATCCACTGCTTGCCACTATCACTTGTCATCCCTATATCTCTACTTTTAAGTGACATTAATCTTTCCACTTAGGTAAACTGATATGTTTCAGACTTTCATTATGGCGCTGGCAACTATCACCATGTGCCTCTTTCCAAAAAAGAAAAAAAAAGTATTTTCTAGTGCTAATCAGAGTAGATGTTAGCAACATCTAAAGGTGGTAACAATTCTCAATGTGGCTTTCAAAGCTGAACTAAATAGGGGAAAAATCATTTTTAAAACAACGTTTTGGCCGGCGCTGTGGCTCACTTGGCTAATCCTCCGCCTGTGGCACTGGCACCCTGGGTTCTAATCACGCTTGCTCCTCTTCCAGTCCAGCTCTCTGCTGTGGCCCAGGAAGGCAGTGGAGGATGGCCTAAGTGCTTGGGTCCCTGCACCTGCATGGGAGACTGGGAGGAAGCACCTGGCTCCTGGCTCCGTAGCGGCCATTAGGGGAGTGAACCAACAGAAGGAAGACCTTTCTCTCTGTCTCTCTCTCACTGTTTATAACTCTCTCTCTCTGTCTAACTTTGCCTGGCAAAAAATAAAAACCCCAACTTTTTGTCTATATTTTTACAGTGAAATCTGTCAATCTTTTATAAAGATTACAAGAGTGGCATTTTTGGTAAGTGAAACAGATGCCTCATATATGTAATTAACAGCCCTACTAAGATTTAACTCACATCATACTACTCACCTATTTAAAGTTCTGTAATTCAGTGGCTTTTAATATATCCACAGAATTGTGCATTCACTACCACAACCAATTTTAGAATATTTTCATTATCCTAAAAAGAAACCCTGCATACAACACATTGATTGCCCCATCCTCCACACTGCAATCCCTCTACCCTAGGTAAACACTAATATTTCTGTCTCTACAAATTTGCCTATTCTAGAATCTTCATATAAATGGAATCAATATTTGTCTTTTGTGACTGGTGCTTTCACTTAGCAAAATGTTTTCAAAATTCATTATTAATGTTAGAACATGCATTGGTATCTCATTTCTTATTTCCAAATTAAGAAAGTATTCTTTTATACAACAGTGCCACATTTCATTCACCAGCTGCTGGATACTGAATTGTTTCCATTTTTTGTTTATAATGAATAATGCTACTGTGAACATTTATGTACCAGCTTTTTTTTTAATATACCAGTTTTTCTACAGACATGTCTTAAGTATTCTTAGGAGTGGAATTATTGGATCACACAGTTTATGTTTAATAACTACTCTACATCTGTTTAACAAGCCATATGTACAGTAATTCCATTTGTAGGTATGTTTAGCTTTTTAAGGAACTGTGAACTGTTTTTTCAGATCGGTTGTTCTATTTCACATTTCTAACAGCAGCATGTGACGACTTCAATTTGTCCACATCCATCCTCATATAAGGTACTGCTACTTCTTATCTGAAAATTATATTCATGAAAGTAAACGATAATCATGAAAGAAAAACATCAACAAAAGAAACCATGAAGGAAGTTAAGAAATGAAGCTGAGTTTCTTAACCCTGGGCCTCAAAAGGAACATCAAGGACGGACGCTTTCTATCACAGTCTGAGCACTGGCAAAGAAGCTCTTCTTTCATCGTGTGGATTCTGAAAATCTCTACTAGTTTATCAAAATGAAAAGCTGACAACAGATGCCTAGAGGTAGGAAGGAACAAAATCCCAGAGAATATTTTAACCACAGCTGTCCTATGCAGTCTTATATTTCTGTTTGAAAGATGATATAACAGCTATGCTTTCCTGAAAAGACAAGTAAATGGAAACACATCTAAAATGAGGACTAAGACATACCATATCCATAGCTCACAATTAATTTTAAACAACACAGATCAGTTTATAATTAACAAAAAAGTAGCGTGGGATAGTTTTCTAACGAGAAGAGCAACACTATGTGGCAATAGTGCTTCTAAGATTCACTCTGGGTGAGCCACATTTCTAATTTGTCCTTCAGAATGGTACAGATTGAACTAAAATTTGGCTGTTAAATTCTGATTGGGCTTTTCCAAAGAGCTCCAAGCCAACACTGGCCTCAGACTGATCTGTATCTTTTCTTAATGTCTTAGCAGATAATTTCTAATTTTGAGGAATCAGCCAAATGTAGGTTGGTTGCTTTGAAATAAGAGCTTACAAATGATTAAATCTCTTGATATAACTGCATTTAATGTAACTAATATAGAGTACTATTAAACAATGTAAATTATGAAATGCCTAAACACTTCTGCAATTCTAATTTTTCTTTTTTGGAAAGATTTATTTATTTGAATTGCAGTGACAGAGAGAAAGGGAGAGGTAGAGACAGAGATCTTCTGATGGTTCACTCTCCAAAAATCTGCAACAGACAAGGCTTCAGCCAGGCTGATGTCAGGAGCTAAGAACCTCATCCTGGTCTCCCAAGTAGGTGGCAGGGGCCCAAATACTTGGACCATCTTCTGCTACCTTTCCAGGTGCATTAGCAGAAAACTGGATCAGAAGTGGAGCAGGTTGGACTTGAACTGGCCCTCCAACATGGGATGCTGGCATTGCAACCAGTATTTTAACCTACTGAGCCACAATCCTGGCACCAGAATTCCAATTTTTTAGATATGAGAATCATAATCAGTACAATTTCTAAAAGTCTGAATTTGGAATCTTTTTTAATAGCAGCACTTGACACCAATCCTAGAAAATGGACTTTCACAGACATAACTTCCTTATTAGGAGAAATAAAAGATCATACAGAATACAGGATAGCTCACTGTCTGTGAGTGATTTAGTTATGCATCCTTTTTTGTTCAATCAATAATCAATAAGGGTCTTTACCACTTGAGACATGTTACAATTTCTTCCGATCATGTGGTATTAGGTTCAGAACAAATACTTTATTATTATCTTGGAAGATGAGAATAGGGTATGAGAGCCCCAAATTAACCTGTAATAGTAAATAACAACTTACCAACAGGACTAGTAGAAACTCGCTGGGAAGGCGGTCTGAAACCAGGTGCCTTGGAGTTGTCAGGGTGCACATTTTCCAAGTGTCCAAGAACAGAGTTACCCAGGAATGCTGACTGAACAGTGAAAGAAGCATCTGCAGCAACTCGTGAGGACAATGGCCCATCTCCCCAACCCTGGTTAGCAGGCACCTGACTGCTATCAAAAAGACTACTGAAGTGATTAAAAAGTGTGGCTGGGCCAAATGCAGGGGGTAAAGACTTATTTGCTGGGTTGATGTGCATCTGAGAACCATTCATTATATTCACGGCTGAAGAAAGCTGCACAGTAGCTGGTGGACCTTGAGGTGGTGTTAAAGGTACTGGATTTGTAACAAAAATAGACTGGGGATCCTGGTGAATAGCTGCATTTGGTACCACTGAGTAAAAAGAACCTCTTGGCTGCATTCGATGAGAAACCCGAGGTGCTGGTATAGTTAACTGAGGTAAATTACTTGTGTCCTGATTATCAGCAGAAACCAATCTGGGTGACGTCAAAGTCAGTGGAGCAGGTTCTGAGTTGGATGCAAATGGTATTGACATTGGACTTAAATCAGATGCACTGGATGGTTGTGCCTCCTCCTGTGTGTTGCTGGAGGGAGGAGTGGGACTACTGGATGGGTGAGTTTCTGGAGCTCCTGGAGTATTGCTGGCGGAGCTACTACAACTATTTGTAGTTGAAGATGGGGTACACAGATTTGCCATGGGTTGGTCCTGTGTGGACACCTTCTCTTTGGGGGATGGCACGGTAGAGAAAGACTCCATCTTTTGTGAAGAAAGCTGTGCTTGAGGAGTACTCGTAGGCAGAAACGTGGTGGGAACTTGCCCACTAGTGATAGACGCAGAGGAGACGGAAGGCAGGGAACTACAAGTGCTTGTCACAGAAGAAATCGCTGTTGTTGGAGGACTTGTCTTAGGCACACAGGCAAACAACTGCTTCCTGACTGATGAAGGAGTCCGGGTATTAGTCACACACAGTTGCTGACTGGCGGCAACTACAGAAGAGACAGTGATAGGACAACTAGCAGTAGTTAGTCCAGGAGACTCTGATGGTAAAACAGTCCCATTCTGGTTAGGTAGACGGTTGCTTGTATTATTATGCTTTGGAGAGCTGTTTGTGTTGCTAGGATTCACAGGTCTCACTGGGAATGGTCCCCAAGTGTTAGCAGAAGGTGAGAAGGTTCCTCCAAACTGGGCCATGGGTAACCGCGGATGTCGGATCTGTTGCATAGTTTGAGCAGCCAGCAAGGCAAAATGAGGGTGGGGATAAGCTAAGGGTAGAGAAACTGGGAAAGAAGAACGTACATTTGTTGCAACATTCTTACTAAGTTTATTAGTAGGTTGGAAGGTAGATAATGTTGTCGCTTGTGAAGTTACAAGAGTTGGAGCACCCAATGGAAATGTATTTTTACTGGAAGCTGTTGTGGTGCCCACTCCAGAGGAGAAGTTTGCATGAATGGATTTGTTACTGGCAGGTGTTCTGATATGATTTTTAGGAATCAAGTCTTCCAGTTCCTTAGCAGGATCTTGAATAAGTGCATTGATAAGTTGAACTGCATATCTTGTTGACTCTGTACCACCCCTGGAGAAAAATAAAAACAAAGTAAGACCAAAAAGATGACCAAAAAACCCTAGATAACTTTAAGCATCAAATAAAATCCTTAATTGTACCACACCCAACAAAAGTATGCTAATTATAAAATATAATTCCTGACTCAGAGCTAAAGTGTACTTTTTACAATTACCTTATTGTGATCATTCTTTCGCCATTCTTATCTTTTTGTTTATCCACATCAATATGGGCCCCAGTAACATCTTGTATTGCAGTGATGTTGCATCCTCCTCTTCCCATTATCCTGGATACTACTGAGGCTGGAACAGACAATTTCTTTGACCTATAAAATAAAGACTATACATGACCTTATGAAATCAAATATTTTTGAATAATGTTTTTATTTAGAAAGACAGTCATGAAATCTGTTCTTTATTTTAATAAAAATTTTAAAAAATAATATTTCTTAAATATTAAAGTGAAAATTAAAAGTTATTGTAAAACCTGACCTCTTTGGGGGCCAGCACTGTGGGGTAGCAGATAAAGCCACCGCCTAAGGTGCCGGCATCCTATATGGGTGCCAGTTCGAGTCTCGGCTGTTCCACTTCTGATCCAGCTCTCAGCTATGGCCTGGGAAAGCAGCAGAAGATGGCCCAAGTCCTTGGGCCCTTGCACCTGCATGGGAGACCTGGAAGAGTTCCTGGCTCCTGGATTCAGATCAGCTCAACTCTGGCCACTGAGGCCATGTAGGGAGTGAACCAGTGGATGGAAGACCTTTCTCTCTGTCTCTCCCTCTCTCTGTAACTCTACTTCTCAAATAAATAAATAAATCTTAAAAAATTTTACCACTATATATACATATACATACACTTTATATATATATATATTTTTTAAAAAATCCTGACCTCTTTTATCTCTTTTTTTTTTGAAGGGCAGAGATAGAAAGACAAAGAGATACACCTTCTATCTACTGTTAACTGTCAAAACGGCTGCTCAGCCAAGTCTGGACCAGGCCAAAGCCAGGAACTCTACCTCAGTCTCCAATGTGTGTGGCAAGGCCCCAAGTAGGCCATCCTCTGTTGCCTTCCCAGGCACATTAGGAGGGACCTAGATTGGATGTAGAGTGAGCTGGGACTTAGTTTCAGGCATTTGGGGGTAAACCAGCAGATATGAGATCGGTTTCTTTTTCAAATAAATAGCCACTGCTTATGACGTCCACATACCGTATGGGTATGGTTTGTTTTCTGGCTGCTCCACTTCTGATCCAGGTCCCCAAGAACAGCCTGGGAAAAGCAGTGGAATATGGCTCAAGTGTATGGGCCCCCACTACCTACATGGGAGCCCTGGAAGAAGCTCCTGGCTCTGGCTTTAGCCTAGCCCAACCTGGCCGTTGTGGTCATCTAGAAAGTGAACCAGCAGATGGAAGATCTCCGTTTCTTCCCCCCTCTCTCTCTGTAACTCTTTCAAATAAATAAATCTTTAAATTCTACTTACCTTCTCACAACTTCTTTCCACCCTTCTTCTCTTTTTTGACCCCTTTTAGGGCTAGTGAGATTCAGCTTTATGTTTGGAGAGCTTAACGGCAATGACACTGACTTGTAGCTTGTTGATAAGGAATTAGAATTCACTTCACCTTCAAGTCTGCAAAGAGAGAAATATCAAGTCCAATAAAAGATAAATTATAAGACAGAAATTCAAGTGACTATTCCTTTAGGGAATTAAAATTTGGCACACTGAGGCCAGCATTGTAGCCCACCAGGTTAAGCATCTGTTTGAGACACTGGCATCCCATATTAATGTCAGTTCAAGTCCTGGCTGCTCCACTACCCATTCAGCTCCCTGCTAATGCATCTGGGAAAGCAGGAGAAGATGGACCAAGTACTTGGGCCCATGCCACCATGTGGGAGACTCAAATAAAGCTCCTGGCTGCTAGCTTCGGCCTGGTTCAGCCATGGCAGTTGAGGCCATTTGGGGAGTGAACCAATGGAAGAAAGATCTCCCTGTCTCTCCTTTACTCTGTAAATAAATCTTAAAAAAATAAATAAAATTTGGCACATCAATGGACTAGCATTGTGGCATAGCTGGTTAAGCTGTTTGTGAGATGTGCATCCATTATCGAAGTGCTATTTTGATTTCCTTCTACTCTTTCAATCCAGATCCCTGCTAACACTCCTATGAAAAGCAGTAGGAGATGGCCCAAGTACTCGGGTCCCTGCCACCCACAAGGGAGACATGGATAGGGTTCATGGCTCCTAGTTTTGGCATGGCCCCGACCCAGCTGTGTGGCCATTTAGGGAGTAAGCCAGCAGATGGAAAATCTCTTTTTTTCCCCCTCTCTCTGTTATTCTACCTTTTACATAAAAGAAATCTTTGGGGCTGGTGCTATGGCATAGCAGGTAAAGCTGTCGCCTGAAGTGCTGGCATCCCATATGGACGCCGGTTCAAGTCCCAGCTGCTCCACTTCTGATCCAACTCTCTATTATGGCCTGGGAAAGCAAAAGATGGCCAACGCGCTCAGGCCCCTGCACCCACAGGTAGAAGTTTCTGGCTTTTGGCTTCAAATTGGCCCAGCTCTAGCTGTTGCAGCCATTTGGGGAGTAGACCAGCAGATGGAAGACCTCTCTCTCTCTCTCTCTCTCTGCCTCTGCTTCCCTGTAACTCTGACATTCAACTAAATAAATAAAACTTGAAAAAAAATTAAAAGGTAATATAAATCTTTAAAAGAGACTCAGGAGCCAAAAGTTGGGATGTAACTGATAAATACTGAAGACAATCTGATAGACTTAAATTGTTCTATACAAGTTGTGCTTGGATAAGGTACTTTAGATTCTTGTTGTACTAGGTATGAAAAACCAAAGGTGAATGTAAAGTTAACAAATCAAACAAATTTACCGTGTTTGAGTTTTGGAAGTTGTGGAACTTGTCTTTTCTTCTTGGGAATGGAGGAGCAGTGTGGGGTATCTCCTATCATTAGAAGAATTCACATCCATAGTGAAATTTAACTCTTGGCTTTTACCACCACTGCTACTCTCACTGTTGCAGTCTGTGCTGTCCAAATTATCTGAATCACTATTCCCACCTGTACCACCACCTCTAGGTTCTCCATTTATTTTATTTTTATCTGCCTTTTGTTGTGCTAAAGATATATGTTGTTCTGGTAGTATTAAATGTGATGTGGGAGGGGTCTCTTTCGTTTTATTCTTCTTATTTTTCCGATTGGTGCTGGGGGTTGTCACCACGTTGGCCCTTTTTTTCCCAAACACATTTGTGAATGTTGCAGATGTTGCAGAGATTCCAATTGTGGTAGTGGTAGTTGCACTAGGAGGCTCGATGGGAACTTCTTGCTCCACTGAAATTATCAAAAAGGATAAAAATCACACTGAGAGCCACAGATCTCAAAACAAATGTGACAGAGTATACCTAATAATCCATAACAATCAATCTTTTAGGTCCTATTTCACCAGTATTTAAATAAAGAAATTCTAACTGTTGTTACAATATACAATATGATATTTTGATGTCTAAATTCATTAATATATTTCAGATGTGAAATGCTAGTCTCATGACCTAACCAAAAACTATAATATAGTTTGAAGTCAGGAAAATTTTCAAGTACTATTTGTTTCAAATTAAAATCTAGGTAGAGCAAAATTATTTACCTAGTACAGTCACTGCCAGATGACACAATAAACAACTCTGAGAGTAATGAATCTTAGCTTCTACTGACATTTCTGCCCTATTCTATTGCTTCAAGTCTTGATCCTTGGTTAACAAATTATTTTAATTGATTAATGAGTGCGTGTTTCTCTAGTTTATAATCAGGGGAAGAAGAAAAACTGAAGAAAATCTGGCAAATCTCTTACTTGACTATTATTAGTACACCCACAGTATTTTAAAACATGACAAATTATAACTGAACTTCAAATTATGTATTTGATTTCCTCTTTTTTTCCTTTTTTTTTCTTCTTCTTTTTATTTCTCTGTGAGGAATTAAAGTAATCAAATCTAGCCAGAATTACCTATAGCAAAAACACTCAAAATGAAGTAGATAAACACAGCCAATTCAGATAGATCACTACTCACCATCTTCATCATTTTCCTCTTCATCTTCATCTTCTGGTAATTCTGAATTTTCCTTAGGTTTGTTTTCCTCGTCTTCTTCCTGTTTTCTTTTCTGCTCTTCTTTTTTCTTTTTTCTCTTTTCTTTTCTTTTCTCCCTTTTAGCCGCAAGAGCCTGCTTCCTACTTTCTTCTCTTGACTACAAATAAAGTATATAATTTTAGTAGTAATGCAATATTTTAAAAGACAAGTCAGGGGCCAATGTTGTGGTGCAGCAGGTTAAGCCACCATCTGTAACATCGGCATGCCGTAAGCGCATGAAATTGAGTCCTGGATGCTCCATTTCTTCAAATAGTTAAACACAGAATTACCAGATGACCCAGCATTCCATCTTGGGTATATCCAACAGAACTGAAACTATGTTCATATAAAAACTTGTCTGCTTCTATCTATAGCAGCATTAATTATAATAATACCCAAAAAGTGAAAACAATTTGATGTTCATCAACTAATAAACAGATAAAGAAAATGTAATATATCTGTACAATAATTTATTTGGCAATAAAAAGAAAAAAAGTACTAATTTATGCTTTTAGATGAACTTTGAAAATACTTTGCTAAGTCAAAATGCCAGGCACAAAAGACCAGTAACGTATGATTCCATATTTATGAAATGTCCAGACTAGGCAAATTCACAAATGTAAAGTAGAATAATGGTTATTAAGATGGAGGGATTTCAGGATGAGCGGGCAGGTGAGGAAAAAAGCTATAGTATACAGGGTCTGTTTTCAGATAATTAAAATGTTCTAAAATTGAGCTGATGGAATGAAAAATTCTGTGAATATACTAAAAGCCACTGATTATTTAATTTGAGGTGAATTAAATATCAGGAAAGCTGTTAAAAATGCTTATCTGTATGCTCGCTTCAGCAGCACATATACTAAAAATGCTTATCTGAAGCATTTATTGACCTAAAATCAAGATCTTTAGAAAGACATGCAGATTTCATTGTAAAAAATTTAAAAGCTTAAAAATGATCGTTTTTCTAAGTTTACAGAACTTTGAAAGCCATATTCTGAATTATCACCAACTTCATTTTTTCAAAATATTTATTTTCATCTACTTGAAAGGCAGACCTAAAGCAAGAAAACAATCTTGCGTGTTAGTTCACTAACCAAATACCTGCCTAGCCTGGGCTGGGGCAGGCTAAAGCTGAGAACCCAGAATTCCTTCCAGGTCTCTCACATGGGTGGGAGAAGCCCAAGCACTTGAGCCATCATCTGCTACTATCAAGGATGCATCAGCTGAAAGGTGTACTAGAAGCAGAGCAGCCATCTGAGACTTGCACCAGCATTCTGATATGAGATGTGGGTGTCTCAAGTGGTGGTTTAATCTACTACAACCCAACACTGCTCACCTGACACGTACCTTTAAGTTTTGTTAATATCTACTATGGTTATAAGCAGAAAATATAGTATTAGCTTTTCAGAAAAGGATGCATAGGAGCAGGTGTTGTGGCTCAGCAGGCTAAGCTGCCACCTGTGATGCTGGCATCCCTTAAGAGTACCATTTTAAGTCCTGGTTGCTCCACTCCAATCCAGCTCCTTACTAATGTACCTGGGAGGCAGCAGAGAGGATGGCCCAACAGTTTGGGCTCCTGCTATCCAGGTGGGAGACTCGGATGGAGTTTCTGGTTCTTGTCTTCAACCTGGCCCACTGTCAGCTGTTGCAGCCATCTGGAGAGTGGACCAGTGGATAGAAAGGTCTTGCTGTCTCTCCTCTCCCTAATTCTGCCTTTTAAGTAAATTAATTTATGGTGAAACTTTTATTTATTAAATTAGGAATGGGCAAACTATGGCCTGTGTGCCATATTCAGTCTGTTGCCTATTTTGGTATAGCTCCAAAGCTAAGATTGGTTTTTACATCTTACATGGTTGAAAAAATTTAAAAAAAAAGAACATTTTGTAAAATGTTAAAATTTCATGTGGAAATTATACATTTCAGTAACCATGGCTAATATACTACTGGAACACAGCCGTACTCATTCACTTACCTATTGTTTATGGCTCCTTTCATGCTACAATACCAGAAGAGTTTTGAGAGACTACATAGCAAACACAGCCTATATTTATGTGGCATTTTATAAAAAAAGTTTACTGATCTCTGATGTAAATGAGAAAAAAGCTGTGGGTGAAATAAAAAGATAACATCTTCTGCTAAAAATCATTTCATTAATTTATTGGCATAAAAGGAAACTGCTATATGGATACTTATATCCCATATCCCTGGGTAATTACAAAAATATAGACATTGGACATTAGCATTTCTCTAACTTCAAATTCTAACTTATTTTAAAATGAATATAAAGTTTTTACTTCTTGATTTTAAGTATAATCAAGCTCTCCATAGAAGTACTAGAATTTATTTAACATCCTAGTAGTAAGATTTGAATGTTATCTTATCCACTATTAAAAGCAATGCAACAATGAATAACCTTATAAATCCACATCTTTGAGCATTTGTCTAATTATTCACCTCAGATTAAATTTCTAAAAATGGAACAGCTGGAAGTTAAGAGTTTATACTTTTTTATGGCTTCATTTGTCAAATCCCCTCCAACAGTTATACTGACTTACTTACACATCAAAAGTCACAGTAGAGTGCTAATTTCCTCACACCTTTGCTATCAATAAATATTAAAGGGCCAGCGCCGTGGCTCACTTGGTTAATCCTCCACCTGTGGCACCGGCATCCCATATGGGCGCCAGGTTCTAGTTCCAGTTGCTCCTCTTCCAGTCCAGCTCTCTGCTGTGGCCCGAGAGGGCAGTGGAGGATGGCCCAAGTGCTTGGGCTCCTGCACCCACATGGGAGACCAGGAGGAAGCACCTGGCTCCTGGCTTCGGATCGGCGCAGCGCCGGCCGCAGCGGCCATTTGGGGAGTGAACCAACGGAGTGAGTGTCTGTCTCACTCCCACTATCTGTAACTCTACCTGTCAAATAAATAAATAAATAATAAATAAATATTAAAAATATTAAAATTTCAAGCTTTGCTAATCAGGGAAAAATTAAATTGCTCTTCTACTGTGCAGTGCTTTGTTTACTAATAAAGTTGAGCATTGTCCATCTACTTATTAGACATTTATTATTTCTTTTTTTGTGACTTGCCTATCCATGTGATCACTTTTTATTCTGTTATTTTTTAAAAAGATTTATTTATCTGAAAAATCGAGAGACAGAGACAGAGAGACAGAGAAAGAGAGAGAAAGAGAGAGAGAGGTCTTCTATAAGCTGGTTTATTCCCCCAATGGCTGCAACAGCTGGGGCTGGGCTAGGCTGCAGCCAAGACCAATGAGCTCCTTCTGAGCATCCTACTTGGATGCAGGGGTCCAAGTACTTGGGCCATCTGTTATTGCTTTCCCAGGTGCATTAGCAAGGAACTGGAATGGAAGTGGAACATCAGGGACTTGACCAACAGTCCACATGGGATGCCAGCACTACAGGCAGCAGCTTAACCTGCTAAGCCGAAGTGCCAGACCCAGTGAGTTATCTTTTTATCTCATTGATTTATAAGAAATCTTTTCTTCTGTTTTTACCATACTGTTTTAATCTTTTTTAAAAAACTTTACTTTTATTTCAAAGACAAAAAGACAGACAGAGCTCCCATCTGCTGGTTCACTCCCCAAATGCCTGCAAGGGCTGGGGCTTGGCGAATTTGAAGCTGTGAGCTGGGAACCCAGTCCCTGTCTCCTATGTCGGTGCTAGGGACTCAACCACTTCAGCTGTCACCTACTGCCTCCCAGGTATGCATTAGCAAGAAGCAGGAATCAGGAGCAGAACCAGACCTTGACTCCAGGCACTCTGATACTGCACACTTGGCTTAGCTGCCAAGCCAGACACTTGCCACAGCTTTTTTTTAAACCAAGAAAGAATAAATCAAAATTTTAGTATTAAACTGATTATACTTTTTCTCTTTTAACTATCAACAAAATATCTTCATCTTATCCTTTTCTTGTATTCCTAGAAAAACTCCACTTAATAATGGCATTTTCTCATTTAATACAATTTCTGGATTCAAAAATCAATACCCATATTTTCCAAATAAGCAGGCTGAATCTCAGAATCCTTTTTTTTCCTTTAAATCTTTTTAAATATACCATACATTTTAGGAAACTAGATACTTACTCTGCAATTGGGAATCTAGTGAATCAGTTACAGTTCATTTCATTTTTTTAAAAGATTTATTTATTTATTGGAAAGGCAGAGTTACAGAGGGGCACAGAGAGAGAGAGAGAGAGAGAGAGAGAGAGAGAGGTTCTCCATCCACTGATTTACTCCCTAGATGGCCGTAACTGCCAAAGCTAGGTCGAACCAAAGCTAGGAGCCAGGAGCTTCTTCTGGGTCTCCCACAAGGGTGCAGGGGCCCAAGGACTTGGGCCATCTTCTACTGCTTTCCCAGGCCATAGCAGAGAGCTGGATGGGAAGTGGAACAGCTGGGACTCAAACTGGTGTTCATATGGGATGCCAGCACTGCAGGCGGTGGCTTTACCCGCTATGCCACAGCGCTGGCCCGGCCCCTACTCCAGTTCTTTTAAACAAACTATTTCCGGTGGTTTTATTAAATTTCTTTTTAGATCTTAATTTAAAACCACTTAAGCAGTAATGTCATTTGGTAAGTTGGGACTTTGCTCAAAATTAAGTACCTCACGTATTCTCAAAATATTTTTTATGAATGAAATAGGTCAGAATAAAAAAAAAATTTGAGACTATTATTAACCATTTCTTTTGAATGATATTTTGTTAAGATCACTGGCAATATAGGTGACATACACATTATAGCACTTTTTTCTTTTATAAATATCTATTTATTTCAAAGGCAAAGTTATAGAGAAGAGAGGGAATTACACAGAAGGAGATATCTACATCTACATCTACATCTACATCTACATCTACATCCACATCCACATCCACATCCACATCCACATCCACAGAGAGACAGACACTGAGGTCTTCTATATGCTGGTTCACTCCCCAGATCAAAATCAGGAGCTTGGAACTCCATCTGGGTCTCCCATGTCGATGGCAGGGGCCTAAGTACTTGGGGGCATATTCCACTGCTCTCCCAGGTGTGTTAGCAGGGAGCCAGATCAGAAATGGAGCAGCCGGGATTTGAACTGACACCCATATGGGATGCCGGCATCTTAACCTGTTATGATACAACATGAGCCCCTCTAGCAGTCTTTAAACAATTTGTACTAAGGAAAGTTATTTTTCCCACTTACCTTTTCTAGATCAAGTTCCTTTAAAAGAATACTTGCATTCTTATTTGCTTCTGCAGCCTGTTGGTCTTTAGCCTTCACAATTGTCTCAACACACTGGTGACATTTTTTCAACAGTTCCTACAGGAGAAAATGCAATTACAGAAGTATAGACTCACATAACAAGAAGCCAAATAAAAGTTGAGCTGATGAGCATGCCAAACTATTAAATCTCAAACAACTGAAAATTCACTAAATCTCCCTGTTGTTTTTTTTTTTAGTAAAATCATATATCAATCTTCCATCAAAATAAGGCATCTTTTATAAAAAAAATTCACATGTTGTTAGAAAACTTAACCAAGCTAATGGTTTAGTCTTAAGCAATAATGGTCACAGTAAGAAAGAAATCTTAGGCCGGCGCCGTGGCTCAACAGGCTAATCCTCCACTTTGCGGCGCCGGCACACCAGGTTCTAGTCCCGGTCGGGGCACCGGATTCTGTCCCGGTTGCCCCTCTTCCAGGCCAGCCCTCTGCTGTGGCCCGGGAGTGCAGTGGAGGATGGCCCAAGTGCTTGGGCCCTGCACCCCATGGGAGACCAGGAAAAAGCACCTAGCACCTGGCTCCTGCCATCGGATGAGCGCGGTGCGCCGGCCGCAGCACGCCGGCCGCGGCAGCCATTGGAGGGTGAACTAACGGCAAAAGGAAGACCTTTCTCTCTGTCTCTCTCTCTCACTGTCCACTCTGCCTGTCAAAAAAAAAAAAAAAAGAAAGAAAGAAATCTTAAACTATTTCATTAAAAGTACTACTATCTGTTAATTTGCATATGGAAAAACTGAAGCATAGAAAGATCAGGTGAATCAACCTCTTAAAGAAAAAAAGACCAAGTTCTTAATTGCACACATTTAATGCATATAATTCACAAAGAACTGAATTGTGCATCAATAGCAAATGTGACTTACCTTATCTGCAATTGTTGCTATATATCTCATACACTCTATATCAGAAGGGAACTGATTGACTTCTTTCACCAAATACTGAACAACTTTTACATGACCCTGTAAGGAGTACAACAAAAAATATATAAAAAATTCCCTTGAAATTCTGTTCATATGCTTAAAAACTTAAGAGTTAAACAAGGATACATTTCACTAAGTTAAAATTGAAATTACGAAAATAAAAAGAATAGTATTCAGTTTCTAAAAAGAGATCTTGCTCAGGAATTTATGATAGACCAAAAGATAATCTATTTTGCATTGAAAGTAAAAAAAAAAAAAAAACTTATTTAAACAGGAACAGATGTGGGAAAAAGCCTCAAAGATGCATCCAAGAGAGACCACATGTTCCATCTCAAAAGAATGATGGCAAGACCAGTACACAGGAAGCACAATGGAGGCCACTCTTGATTTCACAGTCTGGGTAGCTGGGGAAGGTGTTCTTCCTGGAGGGTAGTGAGTGGAGAACAAAGGCAAGACCAAGCCTGTCACCATGAAGGAGTCTGATGGTCTAGGAAGAACTGCTTTCAGCTGCCAAGCATTCACAGGGAGCACACCAGGTGCTGAGGAAGTAAAGGGCACTAATGGACCCAATGGGTGTCAGTGACACGTGTTAAACACAGCAGTGGGCAACGGGTAGGATACATTAAGGACTTCAGAAAAATATCTCAAGGTGGCCATTGGAGGGTGAACCAACAGCAAAGGAAGAAAGACCTTTCTCTCTGTCTCTCTCTCTCACTGTCCACTCTGCCTGTCCAAAAAAAAAAAAAAAAGAAGAAGCAAGGGCCAAGCTGAGAACAAAAGCTACATGAGATTTGCCATTTATTCTTTTGTATAGCAAGAATGTGAGAAACTCTTACTGCTGTGCATTAGTGTAGTGACAGAACAGGGCATGACAGCAAAGCCCAAGTGATCCTCTCTAAAGTCTAGAATCAGTTGGGAGGAGGCAGGTGGCCATTTTTTGTTATTCAGTCACTGTCTTCATAAAAAACTTGAAAAAAATAGTGTCTTCTAGAATAAATTAATTAATAAAAATTGGTAGTATAAAATGAAACTCAGCATAAAAGAAATATTAGCCCTAAAATGAAGAGGATATTTTAAACTTTAAAACATTAATTTGGCTTTATATTACTCAACTAAGCAAGGTGTACTAGCACATTTTCTGAGCCCTATTGATTTGAATCTGGATAGAACACTTTCTCAATGCCATTATCAAGGGCTGAATAATCTATAATCAATTCTAAGCGCATCTATTTTAAAATAATTTTTCCTCTTACTAAGGTTCTAAAACATCCTCAAAAATCAGTTTGGAGCCAAACTAACTGGGGCAGGACACTATCTAAAAATGGGCAATAGGGAACCTTCTAAGGTTGTGAAAGTATTTTATATCTTTATGGGGTATGGGCTACAAGGATATATATGCACTTATTAAAATTCATGGAACTATATGCCTTAAGAATCATGTATTTCACTCCATGTAAGTTATACTTTTATTAAAAGAAAAAGACTTTCTAAAGCATTGTATAGAAAAACAAATTTTTTTTTACATTACTGTCATTTAACAGCTATTTAGTGACTACCTAGTGCATGTCAGGTATCGTCCTAAATGACTTGGCATAAACAGTGGTAAAAAAGACAGTCATGACTCTTGGTCCTGGAACCTTCCAGTCTAGTTGGCAACATAGGCATGAAAGCAAGGGTAAAGGTATGTTTGAATATATAACTACAATGTAGGATAGGCAAAGTCAAAATTCAACTGTAAAGAAAATCAGAAGTAGGCCAGCGCCGTGGCTCAACAGGCTAATCCTCCGCCTTGCGGCGCCGGCACACCGGATTCTAGTCCCGGTTGGGGCGCCGGATTCTGTCCCAGTTGCCCCTCTTCCAGGCCAGCTCTCTGCTGTGGCCCGGGAGTGCAGTGGAGGATGGCCCAAGTGCTTGGGCCCTGCATCCCATGGGAGACCAGGAAAAGCACCTGGCACCTGGCTCCTGCCATCGGATGAGCGCGGTGCGCCGGCTGCAGCGTGCCGACCACGGCGGCCATTGGAGGGTGAACCAATGGCAAAAGGAAGACCTTTCTCTCTGTCTCTCTCTCTCTCACTGTCCACTCTGCCTGTCAAAAA
Organism: Sylvilagus floridanus; assembly: GCA_949820135.1. Taxonomy (NCBI): domain Eukaryota; kingdom Metazoa; phylum Chordata; class Mammalia; order Lagomorpha; family Leporidae; genus Sylvilagus; species Sylvilagus floridanus. The sequence goes on along the minus strand of OX463241.1, from coordinate 26,337,766 downwards.
AAAAAAAGAAAAAAAAAAAAGAAAAAAAAAGAGAAAAAAAAAAAAGAAAATCAGAAGTATCCTTTTCAAATTGGGAAAGACTCTGAAAAGTGACATTTAAAATATGAACTAAAGCAAAACAATACAAAATAAAAAAGGGAAAGATGAGTACAGAGGTAAGCCAGGTCAAGAGGAAGGGAAAACATTTCAGGAAAAGAAAACCTGTGAGGAAGCTAAAAACTTAGTGCATTCAAGGTAATTTCAGAGTCTAGTGAGCAAAGGAGAGTATCATGAATCCTCAGTCTGAGGAGATAAACACAGATTGTATATTATGTAGTATTTTTGTAGCCCGTATTAAATAGTGTATCATTTATCCTTAATTGCAATGGAGAGTTTTAAAAACACAGCAGGTAAATGAGCCTTCATATATGCTCAAATAGGACATATAGTAAGCTCCTGTGTTAAGTACAATACTACAACAAATACAGTCAAGATACCAAATGATATAACAACAAAGGTGCTAATAATGAACTTTCACACAGCTCTTAGGTTTGGCCACTAAAGAATAGAAAACAGCAGTTATTTTCTTTTTAAAATATATTCAGTTATCCAAAATCAACCTACCTTTCTGTCACAGTTTCAACTAGAATTGATTTAAAATCATTAACTTTTTATCTTTTTTCCTGCACATCAAATTACCTTGCGGAATGCTGACATAAGTGGTGTGATTTTCCGGTTATCTGCTGCATCCACATCAGCACCTGCTTGTACTAGCAATTGAACTACATCAAAATGACCGCCATTGGATGCCAGCCAAAGTGGTGTATTTCCCTTCTTGTTACGAACATCAATATGAGCTCCCCTATAAGCAAAAAATGTTAACACAGTTTGTTTCTCAGACGAAGTAGTTAACATTTTTGAGGTTTTTTTTTTTTCATTTTTAAAAAACAACATGGAAAAAAGTTCTTAAAAATCTAAAAGAATTTAAACTTTATAGACTGAAAAGTCAAAGAGATCTCAGGAAGTTCTGTATATATTAATAGAAAATTACTCACCGATTAATCAGGAGCTCACAAAATTTGTAGTGACCTTTGTCTGCTGCTATTGTTAAAGCAGTGTCTCTTGAGGAAGGCACAGGGGGAGCATTGACATCTGCTCCTTTATCAAGGAGAACTCTTCCAACCTCTGCATATCCTCCAGAAGCAGCTTCCATTAATGGGGTAAGACCGGTCTGTTCAAACCAATAATTTACACAACTAAATTACATAACCTCTTTTTAAATACCTTTAACAATGTTATTTACTTTCTCTCATTTTATTTCAAAGGCAGAGAGACAGACAGAGATCTTCCATCTGCCAGTTCAAATGACTGGGCCAGGCCAAAGCCAGGAGCCAGGATGTGGGTCTCGTACATGGACGGCAGGAACCCAAGCACTTGAGCATTATCTGCTGCCTCCCAGGGTATGCACCACAAAGAAGCTGATGCAGCCACGACTCCAGGCACTCCAGCACAGGATGTATGCATCCCAAGTGGGACTTACCTGCTGGGCCAAACATCTGCTCTTACATAATTTCTTAGAAAGACTAAAGAAATTGACTTTGAAGAGATTCCATTTTTGATTTCTCTCAAAGAGCTAAGCAATATTCCGTCATGAATTTTACTAAACAGCAAGTAGAAATTGTTACCTTTAGACAGACATGCTAGAATAAATTCACTTATATTACCTTTTACTAAAAGAAACAATTTCATAATTTACAATGAATACTTGTAATAGAAAAACAAAACTGGATAGCAGGAAAGGTTCATTTTCGTATGTGATGAAAAGTCTGATGGAAAACTACAACAGCTCATTTCATAGATTAAAAAAATGTTAGGGCTGGCACTATGGCACAGTGGGTTAAAGCCCTGGCTTGAAGCGCCAGCATCCCATATGGGCGCCGGTTCTAGTCCTGGCTGCTCCTCTTCCGATCCAGCTCTCTGCTATGGTCTGGGAAGGCAGTGGAAGATGGCCCAAGTGCTTGGGCCCCTGCACCCACATGAGAGTCCCAGATGAAGCTTCTGGCTCCTGGCTTTGGATCAGCTCAGCTCCGGCTGTTGCGGCCATCTAGGGAGTGAACCAGTGGATGAAAGATCTCTCTCTCTGTCTCCACCTCTCTCTGTAACTCTGTCTTTCAAATAAATAAAATAAATCTTTTTAAAAAATGTAAATGTTGCATTGAGTTTAAAGAAACATAACTAATGAAGTTCAGGGAGAAAATTATTACCAGATTAGCTGCTGTCTGATTATAAGGAATTCCACTTAAGCTCTGTTTTTCTAGGGGTTTAAGTATCCAACAGTTCTAACCAAAAAAATCCAAACCTTGGGCCAGATATTAGTTGCAGTGGTTAAAACACTGTCTGGTTGGCCGGCACAGCGGCTCAATAGGCTAGTCCTCTGCCTGTGGTGCTGGCACCCCGGGTTCTAGTCCCGGTTAGGGCACTGGATTCTGTCCAGATTGCTCTTCCTCCAGTCCAGCTCTCTGCTATGGCCCGGGAAGGCAGTGGAGGATGGTCTTCCACATGGGAGACCAGGAGAAGCACATGGCTCCTGGCTTCGGATCAGCGCGGTGCGCCAGCCGCAGTGGCCATTGTGGGGTAAAAAGGAAGACATTTCTCTGTGTGTCTCTCTCTCACTGTTCACTATGCCTGTCAGAAAAAAAACCAAAACCAAACCAAAACAAAAAAACAAAAAAAAAACCCACTGTCTGGGGTACTATGAGTCTAGCTTCCTGCTAATATGCACCTTGGGGGCAATTGCAGTCTCCTTATTTTGGCTTGGCCCAAGTAAGGCTGTTACAGGCATGTGAGAAGATAACCAGAGGATGGAAGATCTCTGTGTCTGTCTCTCTGCCTTCTATTAAATAAGCAAAAAATAAAGAAATTTTTTTAAAAAGTTCTAATCATTGATACACTTGAACTAACTTCTATGTTTTAAATGCCAAACAGTCATGAAAGTCAGAATCTGAAATGTTCAGATTACATCTTATAATCTATGAACTAATATTTTGTTTGAGGTTCTTAACAATGGTAATATGAGGCTGGTGTTATGGTTCAGGGCAGATACAAATAACCATTTAGCATCCATATTGGAATGCAGGCTTCAGTCCCAGCTACCCCACTTCCTATCCAACTCCCTGCTAATACACCTGGGAAAGCAGCAGCAGATAGCCCTGTTATCTATATAGGAGACCAGGATGGAATTCCTGGTCTGGCTCAGCCTCGCTCTGGACATTATAGCCATCTGGGGATTTAACCAGCAGATGGAAGATCTCATTCTCTCTCTGTCACTCTGCCTTTCAAATCAATCAATCAATCAATCTTTCAATAAAAAATAAAAATTACATTCAATTGAGTTGAAATATCACATTCTTTTCACTAGAAATATATCTGAAATAGCAAACAAGATTAAAAATGCTTACCTTTGCCCTGTGTTCCACATTGGCTTTTCGGTCCAGAAGCAAACTCACTACTTCTGCTCGGCCCTGGAAACAGGCCAGGGTGAGGGCTGTGTTCCGATTTGTCTCTATCTGAGCATTAATGTCTGAACCCATATCAAGTAGCAGTTTCACTGCAGGAACATGTCCATTCATTGCAGCCAACATCAGGGGAGAAATACCTAGTTTACTCCCAGTCCTAGGAGGGAAAATGTGCTCAGAAAATTGTAATATGTTACTTATTCTTTTTGTAAAGCATTAAATATGAAAACGTTTCAGTAAAAAGAAAGATTTCTAACACCAATGAAGAGATTTTATATTTTTTACAGGGGTGGAGAACCTTTTTTTCTGCTAAGGGATATATGGATATTTATACTATCATTTGTAAGCCATACAAAATTATCAACTTAAAAATTAGCCAGCTAACAGGTTTATTGAATTTGAAGTCCTGCCTGTGGCTACGCTCTCAGGACCAGACCAAATATTCTGTGGGTATTATATGGCTCATGGGCTGATGCTCCCCACCCCCTGGTTTAGATCAACAATAAATAATAGGAAAATCTCACAACTAAAAACGTAACTCCTCTTTAGGGGTTCAAACTTCCAACTACATATAACAAAGTACTTTTTGAAGCAACACCTATTAAAAGCACCCACATTACTGAAATATGCTTAGATTACTTATATTACTTACAGGTACATTATAAGAAGAACTGACTTTGCAACTTCAGAACTGTCTTAGTTCAAAATGATATCTGTCCAAAGATCCAGGAGAAGACACTAACTCCAAGGTAATAATTTACTAATCATGAGTAATGAAATGAATGCACAGGTGATACCTTGAATTAATTTCTGCCCCAGCATTAAGCAGAATCTTAATGATATTCACATATCCTCCAGATGCAGCTAGACTCAGTGGTGTATAATCAGACACATTCCTATGTTCCTTATTTGCACCTCGAGCCAGCAGCAAGTCTACTACCTACGAAGTAAAATGTTAACAAAGAAAGCCAGGTTACACTAAAGGATCAACTTATAATGAAGGGAGCACAAAGAGATAGAACCTACAACTTTCTGTTCCAAATTTCTCACATTTTAATAATTTTCATTGGCCCTAAATATTGAAGTATCAGCATTGGAGAAACGGATTCAAATTAACAGCTTTGAAATCCCTTATATTGAAATAATGAGCTACCCTATGTGCCAAATTTTAAGCAATGAATTTGCATGTCCTATGTATTAGTACTGGGGTTCATCCAACGCCAATAAATGTGAAAGTAAAGCGAATTTGGACTTAAGGGCAAGAAACAGATTCCTCAAAAGAGCATTTATCATTTCCATTCAACTTAACCCCGTTTCTCTGAAAGTATATGGAATGTGTCAAAATGCATGTAAAATTTATTCATGTATCTAAAACACTATAATCATATGCATATTGAAAAAATATAAGCCAAAATGTTTACAAAATTAAAGTCAACATTAACACACCTCCTGACGTCCACCAGAACATGCCAATGAAAGCGGAGTATCCTTAGTTCGTTCAGACTGTGCTTCTATATCTCCACCTTTATCCAGAAGAATTTCAACAACCCCAACATGCCCTGCTGTTGCAGCCAGGATCAGTGGTGTGAAACCTAAAGAAGAATATACAAATGTCAAACAAATTTATGTCTTTTACTTATTTAAAAATCCACTATTTTAAATTTCATTTTTATTTCTTTTCTTTCTTCTCTTCTTCTTCTTTTTTTTTTTTTTTTTTTTTTTTTTTTGGACAGGCAGAGTTAGACAGTGAGAGAGAGAGAGAGAGAGAAAGACAGAGAAAAAGGTCTTCTTTTTTCCGTCAGTTCACCCTCGTAAGTGGCCGCTATGGCTGGTGCATGGCAGCCAGCGTGCTGTGCCAGGAACCAGGAGCCAGGTGCTTCCTCCTGGTCTCCCATGGGGTGCAGGGCCGAAGCACTTGGGCTATCCTCCAATGCACTCCCGGGCCACAGCACTGGAAGAGGAGCGACCAGGACAGAATCCGGCACCCCAACTGGGACTAGAACCCAGTGTGCCAGCGCTGCAAGGTGGAGAATTAGCCTAGTGAGCCCCGATGCCAGCCTAAATTTCCTTTTAATTAAAGTAAAAAAGCCTTCTGAGCAGATACAAATAACCATTTAGTATAAAATTGTTCTAAATCCTATTTTGTTAGTAACAAAACCCCATAGACTCCTGAAAAAAGTAAACGGCAAGTCAATAAAAACTATTAAAAATCATACCCATAATAAGCCTTGATGCCTCTATATGAAGTGCCTTTGGGTGAAGAAGCAACCAATTATTGATCTAATTCACTGATGTCTGTCATGTTTTTAATTACTGGAGAATTATTTGCCTATGCAGATTAATGAATCTGGATAGTCCTAACTGAAATGTACATATATATCTAAGCACTGAGACAGTCTTGGAACAACTTACTTACATTGAAAAGGCTACAACTCTTTTCTGGTGTAATTACAGTCAGATTTTACTTCTTACCTTTTTTATCTCTGTGCTCAATTTTAGCATCTCTTGCAATGAGTACAGACACAAGTTCTTCATGACCACCTGCACAAGCTAATGTTAATGCTGTGTCATGATTGCTTTCAGTCTAGAAGAAAAAAAAATTTCTTTAAAGACTTATTTTATTTATTTGAAAGTCAGAGTTGCAGAGAGAGGAGGAAGAGCAGAAGGAGCTGGTTCACTCCCCAGATGGCCCCAACTGCTGGCACTGGGCCTGGCTGAAGCTAGGAGCCAAGAGCCAAGAGTTTCAACTGGGTTGCAGGGGCTCAAGCACCTGGGCCATCTACTGCTGCTTTCCCAGGTGCATTAGCAGGGAACTAGATTGGAAGCAGAGCAGCCAGGACTCAACTAGAATGCCAGCATCATAGGTGGTGTCTTAACCCATTAGGCTACAACGCTGGCCTTTAGATTTGTTTGTTTGTTTTTACAAAAGGGTTATCAAAAAACAAATAATATTTCTTTTCCCAATAAAGATACAAAAATTTCCCTTTTCAAAGAAAATCATAGCAAATAAAATAAATTTAAGTAAAGCAATCTACTCACATGTGCATCAATGTCAACTGATGGATACACAGAGGGGACAGACTGGGAAGCCACATTGCTTGAAGTCTGTGAACAGGATTCAGGTGCAAAACGATCTGTGGTCTGACAACTGTTTGAACCAGTGGGTACTCTGCTACTCACAGCTGAAAAACAAAATTCAAATTGCTACATTTCACTTAAAAGAGTAAGATCATTAGTATACAGAAAAAACACAGAAAATTGTCATTTCTACATCAGTAATACAATACAGTTAAATGATAATGAGATCAATCCACACTCCAGCAAGTAATTTAATTTCTCTGAGTCTCAATTTTCTTTATATACAGCATGTGGATTACAATCTCTGCAATGGAAAGTTTTGCATACAAAATATTTAACACACTTCCCAACATTTACTGCACACAGTAAATGGTAGTTTTTTTTCCTTTTTTTTTTTTTTTTGACAGGCAGAGTGGACAGTGAAAGAGAGAGAGACACAGAGAAAGGTCTTCCTTTGCCATTGGTTCACCCTCCAATGGCCGCTGCGGCCGGTGTGCTGTGGCTGGTGAACTGCGCTGATGCGAAGCCAGGAGCCAGGTGCTTCTCCTGGTCTCCCATGGGGTGCAGGGCCCAAGCACTTGGGCCATTCTCCACTGAGTCCTGGGCCACAGCAGAGAGCTGGACTGGAAGAGAAGCAACTGGGACAGAATCTGGTGCCCCGACCGGGACTAGAACCCAGTGTATGAGCCACGGCGCTGGCCAATAAATGGTAGTTTTTAATGCTGTCTATACAGAAAAAATAATTTCCAATTAAAAAACATTTTACATTTTACTTTGTAAAAGGCAAAAATCAGATAAAATATGCTGTGGATAATGTGGGGAAAAAAGTGGGGGTAGGGGAATAAGGAAGAAAAGCAAACTAGACTACATGATACAAAAACAGCAGGCAGTACATGTTTTTAAATTTAGTGTTTACTTTGAAAATCTGCTAAAATAAATAAATAAAAATAAAACATTTTTAAAATTGACAATGGAACTTTCTATTTGGAACCTCAAAATCTAGGTGTGTGAAAACAGAATTAATTGGAGTTGTATATTTCTTTTTTTTTCTTTTTTTTCTTTTTTGGAGTTGTATATTTCTTGTCTCTGAATATTTCTTATGTTTCAAAAAAGATAAAGTCTGACCCACAGAGCAGGAATCAGGACTCATCTCAGAGGCATGTTGTGAGTAGTCAAGGAGGAGAATGTATAACACATGCTGAGTGTTAAATAAACATAGCTAGTGGATATTTTATAGGATTGTCGACACTGTTACACTATATTACAAACTACTCAAGAAAGAAAAACTCAGAAAAAATACAATTAATAATACAAGAAAAAAATAAAGATTCAGTAATAGCAATAACCCTTTATTTTACAAACTTGTATCTGTACCTAGACTAGAGGTTAATCAAGGACTTAAAGGAAAATGTAAGCATCTAGTTAGAAAATGTTTTTGGGGCTGGCACTGTGGCATAACTCATAAAGCTGTTGCCCGCAGTGCCAGCATCTCATACAGGCACCAGTTTGAGTCCCAGCTGATATACTTCTGATCCAGCTCTCTGCTATGGCCTGGGAAAGCAGTAGCAGATGGCCCAAGTGCTTGGGCCCCTGCACTCACATGGGAGACCCGGAAGAGGCTCCTGGCTCCTGGCTTTGTATCGGCTCAGCTCTGGCTGTTGCATCCATCTGGGAGTAAACCAGCGGATGGAAGACCTCTCTCTCTCTCTATGCCTCTGCCTCTTTGGAGCTCTGCCTTTCAAATAAATAAATAAATTTTTATAAAAAGAAAAAATGAAAATGTTTTCTCCCTAGAATTTTTATATGACTGGAACCCAATCAAGGATACTGTTCACAACAAGTGTGAATCACTGTTTAGTATATTTCCAGCTTAAGTAACTCATTTATTATGTTTCTACATGAAGTATCTGCACTTCCTCCCCAATATCTTGGCAATATAAATTTCTGCAGCTTCTTTCACTACAAAAATAACATAATTATCCAATGACAAATGGGAAATATTATATATGTGTTTTACCCATAAAATGGACAATTGAAACAGGGCTTCAAAAATGTAGTTATTCAATGAATTAAAAAGCAGACAGTATTTTGTTACTTCTCAAAATAACTGATTTGTTTATAAGACAGCTAAAAAAATACTTTTCAACAGTGGCCCTATAATTAACACATATCATTTTGTTTTTTCAGATTATCTTTCTCATTATGAAAAAGAGATATTTAAAACATTATATAGTTGATTAGAGTGCTTGCCAGAATAGCATTTCTTCACAGAGTTGGCTTTTAAAATATACTTTAGTGCCTTTAACTCTATTATCAAGTATGTGTTGTAATACGAATACTATTCAATTTTTGAGCTACATTATCCTAGATTTTTTTCTCCTTATTATAATAATAATCAGGAACATTCCACAGAAAATTAACAGGATTAATTACAAATAAAAAGTTATAAAGGTTACACTACAAAAATTATATTAGGACTACATTTTCATAAATCCTAAAATCTTTCCTGCCTCTGAATGACATGTTTCTGAAAATGACTATCACAAAAGTCAAGCATAATTCAAATTAAATTTATATATCACCCTCAGAATGGGAGATACAACAATGAGGTGCAAAACTCTACTTGAATCTTTCTGAAGTTGCATAACAATAATTTTATAGATAATATGGAAGATAATAAGTCTTATCATAAAAAATCTTACTGATACAAGATGTATATAAAAAATGTTGTGAGATTTTAAGAAATTTAATTGCTCTGTTATAAATAATAGTAACTTCATTAAGTAACTGCATGTAAATAATAATCTATAAATATTAACATTAATTAGATGCTAAAGGCATTTTACTGTAATCATCTCATTTATGAAGATATCCTATATTAAAAAAAATTTTTTGACAGGCAGAGTGGACAGTGAGAGAGAGAGAGACAGAGAGAGAGAAAGGTTTTCCTTTTCCGTTGGTTCACCCCTCAATGGCTGCTGCAGCCTGCACGCGGTGGCCGGTGCTCCACGCTGATGCAAAGCCAGGAGCCAGGTGCTTCTCCTGGTCTCCCATGGGGTGCAGGGCACAAGCACTTGGGCCATCCACCACTGCACTCCCAGGCCACAGCAGAGCTGGACTGGAAGAGGAGCAACCAGGACAGAATCAGGTGTCTTGACCGGGACTAGAACCTGGTGTGCCGGCACCGCAGGTAGAGGATTAGCCTAGTGAGCTACGACACTGGAGATGTCCTATTTTTTTTAACCAGCAAAATATGAGAGGTCTTTAAATGTTTCATGAAAAATGTGCACTATGAAAAACAAATCATGGATTTCAAGATTATTCTTGTATCAGACTACATTTATCTTTTGATTCCATCTTCCCATGAACTTTCTGAAGGCCCCTCATACTTTAAACTTGCAACTTCTTTTGGAAAAGGCTATTAAGGTGCCAACAACAGTAACATTACACCCAAAAGTCACAAAAGTATTTTAAAATTTATATGGTATGTCAAATCAATATAAAGATAATGAGGGTAATCGTTATCTAATAGAATTTAGATGGCTAAAGAAATAACAGTATCTTTAACTTAGAACTTAAGTTGAATCATATGAATGTATATTACACCTCAGGTTCTTTAACCTGGCTTATCTGAATTTGAATCATGGTATTTATTAGCATCTTAATTTTCCTAAACCTCAATTTTTCAAAAGACATATCAGAACTCAGACAGGGACCTATTTTATAGGGTTAATATCAGTAGCTCACAAGGTAATATATACATATGTGTGTGTGTGTGTATGTATGTACGTGTGTGTGTGTGTGTGTGTGTGTGTGTATATATATATATATATATATCAAGCATTCAGCACAGAGCCTGGCATATAATAAGTGCAAACAAACAGATATTAGTTGAATTTTAACAAATGTTTATGTATTAAGAGTAACAATTTTACTAAGTATTTCTAGAACTACTCAATTACCAAAGCTACTTAAAATTTCTTTAAATCATTTTGTAAATTTCAAGAACTTGAACTTCAAGAATCACTAGCTATTATGGTTAACTACTGAAGGCTTAACATTCACTATCAGAAGAAAAGGACTGGAGGAATCCTGCTCCTAATCAAAGATTTACATATATTCTGTGTGGGACCAAATCAAGGAGAGCACATACAGGACTACATACTAGAAGGCTAAGTTAGTCAGCTAATCAAGTAACGGCATGAATAAAATCAAATCATCATGATATGTATTTTTAGAGTAGAACAGCAATAGAGAAAACATACTTCTCAATGTAAGGAAATTTATTGCCACTATATATAGGAATTTACATAATATTCTAAAAAGTAAAAGAGATATTATAATTACTCTAAAGTAAAACCTAAAATGTATTGTATTCTCTACTAAATTTAAAAGAAAGTTGGACTTTGAAAAAAATTTTAAGTGAGGTCATCTTCTTGAACAAATAAAATATAATTATTGCCATATATTTCTAAACAGCTTCGTGTGAACTCTGAAAAAGACTATATTTCAATTTAAGAACAAACTCCAATAAAATAAGCAAAATTTCACCTTCTATAAATACTACCAGAAAGTTGACACCTAGAAGTTCCCTTTAGAGCTGTTTCTAATTCTTAAAAAAAAAAAACAGATTATGACTATTGAGTTTCCTATCAGAAAACTGAGAACTTAATTAAGAATATTATGATGGTACTTACAGAACACTACATCTTAAAAATATGATTCCCATTCACCAGTTTCATCATTATTCAAAATAAATCTTAACATTATAATATCTGCTTTTATCCAGATTAGAAGTTAAAACTATAAAAATTATAAATAATTCATACTTTATAACATCTTTCCATGACAATGACTAAAGCAGCTACAGCCTGAAGCTATAAAAACCCGGATTAAAGAATAAAGAACCTAACTCTCCAAAATACTTCACAGAATTTTACTTTCTTTAAGAAAACTAAGACATTCTTCCTCTGCACAGCAATACCTTACTTATCAAAGAAGCCTCAAAGGCAGTCACAATTCTATAACCATTGGAAGTCACACACATGCCCAATAAAATTCCTGATTTATGCAATCTTATTTCACATTTTTAAAGATTCAGTAAAGATTAGGAAGATAAAGGCTCACAAAAGAAGAAAGAAAACTGGGATAGCATTACTGGGATGGGAGGAGGGGAAGAGAATGACAAGCGGAAACAGACAACAGTAAGGGAAAAAAAATGTTGCAATCAAGAGACAGAGGACTGGCCTGCCTTTGAATATCACTCCAGCTACATCTTAGTTGTTGGTCTTCATCCACTGTCAACAGCCATTCTGGCTGCATTTCTGAACTGGGCTCTCATGGAGGTGATACATTCACCAGCCATCTTTAGGAAGGTAAATGATTAATTGCACTGTTTTCCCACTGCTGCAAGGACAATGAAAGGGAAAGTAAACTTGTGCACCTCATTTCAAATCTAGTTGTAATTTTCCACACAACAATAAACAGAAACATATACTTTAAGGTTAAAAGGCCTTTCTTTTTATTCTTTACAAAAATGCATGTTGGTGTTTGGGAGTGTATGTGTCTGTTTGTGTGTTTGATATGTCTGTGTGTTTTCACAGACAGAGGTAATGTGAAAATCCCATTCTCAAAATCATTAAGTGGTAGCAATTTCAATGTACATTAATTTTCTAACCACAAATATTTTAAGTGCAATGCTAACTTTTTTCTGAACATTTCATTTAATTAGAAATATTGAAACTCATCTAATAAACTTATACAGAAAAAGCAATGCTATTTAAAATTATGATTTCTAAACATGAAAATCACCAGGACAATTTAATGTATAATCTTATGCAAATATCCTTAAACCCTAAAGGAGTATGGCCATTTTATTTCTTTGCCTTTGCAGTATGACAAAAATGCAGAGTTGGAAACATACTTTTGTGTGTTAGTGCTGTTGAACTTGGTTAAATTTATTTCCAAAATATAAGAAACGAGTAATTTTACAAAGATAGTTCTAAAATGGGAAAGTATAAAGTACATGTTTTTGGAGGTACATGTAAGAAAGTTGAGAACAGAGATTAAAGAGAAACTATTACAGATACATGTCTTAACCCACCTGCTATCAGGTCATCAAGAGTGTCGGTAAGCGTCTGGGCTGGAGTTGCCACCATTAGTCCATCTGGTTCTTGAACTAACAGCCCCTGATCATGTCCAGTAATAGCAATCTGAGGCTGTCCTACAATCTGCTGATTACCTGATAATTTCTGAAGTTCAAGAGAATTTGTCCCGTTAGAACCTAAATCACTGGAAAAGTTACACTGTGGAGATGATAAAGGCTGGACTGGGACAAAATCAATTTGTTCTGCCGATGGTGGAGACTGTTGCTCATCGCCAACATCATTATCTTTAAATAAGATTGTGTCAACCTGAGGTAACTCTGAAAAGTGATCCTCTGGGAGACTACCATCTCCTTCCCCTTCCGGGAAGACTCCTGTGTGAGAGCATTGCTGGTGTAGAGACACTGTGTCTTTCTGACCTTTGGTTTCCAAGTATTCTTTGGTAAATTGCTGCTGCGTTTTCATTTGCAACTGCCTTTCCACTTTCTGCAGTTCTTTCAGTATTTTCTTCTTCTTCTGGACTTGTTCTTCTCTGTTCTTTTTAAGTTCTTCTATCTTATCTTTGTTCAGAGGTTCACCTTGAATTAACTCCAATGACTTAAGCTGTGCTTTTTCAATAGCACTAATTCTTTGTCCCAGTTCATTCAGCTTGCCTTCAGTCTCCTCTACTATGCACTCCAAAGGCTGGTATGGGTGAAAAGGTGGCAGTAGGTCCTGATCTGCTACCTGCAGGGAACTGGACTTCTGCTTGGATGTACCTAAGCACATGAAAAATGTTTGAAAAAGTGCCATGCTAAAAAAAAAAAAATCACTCCCTCCTCCCACACATATGGACCTCCCCCTCAAAACCCTTATAACTAATGCTGCAGAATGAATGTTCAAAGAGTCACACAAGTGTCAGGCCAATTAAAGCCTATACTAATCTATTTCACACAGCACAATCTAGGATGTTGCCAGTTCAAAATGTGAATTTTTAAAAACCTTGTCTTTAGGATAGGAGGATTTTCAAAAATAAGAAAATTAAGGCAGAGAAAGGAAAATAAAGAGGAAACAATCTCAAAATCCTTCTGATTAGATTGGATATTTAAAAAAGAACATCTAGGAGTAACAAAATAGGGTTGAGGACACCATTAATGTTAGTTTCACCATTCATTTAGAATAACTGTTCTTTTAACAACATTAACTACACAAGTAAAGCCTACTACAAGAGACTGAAGTTTACACTTCAAAGTAAGCCTAAGTGTTGAATTTCAAGCTGGGGAAAAAAATTTCTCTTCCTATATGAAAACATATTGGAAATCATTTTTTCCAAGATGTATCTTTCTAAAATTCTCCACTAAGTATTTAACACTTCTGTACCCAAATATTACATTAAACTTACTGACAAAGGACAATTATCCTAATTTCAAATAAAAACACTTCAAATAGTCTACCTATGAGAGAGACAATGATGAATCCATATAGGATACCCATATTGATAGTGAGGCTAAAAATGAAGGAAAATAGTTATTTTAAGGTTTTAAATTACACTTAAACTACTCCTCTTCTAACAAGTCCACTGAAAAATAATTATCAATATTGACAACCCTAACAACTAGGAATAAAATTAAGGAAATATGCTTTTTGATGTACAATAACTTACTCTGCAGAAAATTCAAGGTTCTTGTTTAGTAAGAACTCAGACAACTTAGCAACAGGAAGGAATAAACTACAGACACATACTACAAAAACATCATGTAAAGTTAAAAAAGTCCAGATACAAAAGACCTCATATTGTATAGTTCCAATTACATCAAGTTTATAGTAAAAAAGGCAAATCTACAGCAACAGAAAGTAGAGTAGCAGTTGCCAGGGTTTATAGTAGTAAAACTAAGGATTAATTCCAAACAGAAACGAGTGCTCATTTAGGAAGGATGGAAAGGTCCTTTAAAAAAAAACAAAAAATAAAAAACAGGCATTGTTAGACAGTGAGAGAGAGAGACAGAGAGACAGGTCTTCCTTCCGTTGGTTCACCCCCCAAATGGCTGCTATGGCCGTAGCTACACCAATCTGAAGCCAGGAGCCAGATGCCTCCCCCTGGTTTCCCATGAAGGTGCAGGGCCCAAGCACTTGAGCCATCCTCCACTGCACTCCTGGGCCACAGCAGAGAGCTGGCCTGGAAGAGGGGCAACCGGGACAGAATCCGGCGCCCCGACCGGGACTAGAACCCGGTGTGCCCGCGCAACTAGGCGGAGGATTAGCCTAGTGAGCCGCGGCGCCAGCCTACATTTGTTAATTTCAAGATACCTTTCTACATTGAACACTAACCAGACTGGACATTTACATATTTTGAATCTTTATAAAAAGATGACCCAAAATAAGAATAGGATTTTGAGGATAATAACAGGAATGTACCCAGCTTGTTAATAAATATGCAAGAAGCTTGAAGCACAAAATAACTAAGAATAATTTATTTAACTGGATAGGGGGACCTTCCCAGGACAAACATAGCATTAAATAATGTAAGACAATGAAAAGTAATGTACAAAAGGCAGTTATTCCTCAAAGTGTGAATGCCTGAATGTCTGTAACCATGGAGTTGGTGGAATTGCCTAGATTCACATCAAAGCACTAAGCTTGATACTACAACCAAGTTGGTGGGGGAAAAATAAAATGTCACCTAATCTTTCCTAGAAGCTGAAACAACACCAATTACTGGGTAGAGATTGTGACAGGTGTTCTTTTAAGCAATATAGTTTTCAACAGGTAGTAGACAGTAATATAACACACCAGAAAATAACAGGGTTCCATCTCCTCTAGACATCTCCCACTGTCAGAAACAAATAAATAAATCTATACAGGGGCAGGCATTTAGCCTAATGGTTAGAATGACAACTATAGTACCTGGGTTCAAGACCTGGTTCTGACTCTTGACTCTAGGTTGCTGCTAATGTAGACCCTGGCAGGCAGTGATGAATGTTCAAGTGATTGGGCTTCTGCCATTCAGACTGGAAACCTGGATTGATTTCCTGGCTCCAGATTTTGGCCTGACCTAGTCCCAGCAGTTATGGGCATTTGGTGAGTAATCCAGGAAATGGGAGCTCTCTCTCAATCTCTCAAGTCAATCAAAACGTGTGTATGTTTGTGTGTGATAGAAACAGTATCACTGAGTAATATTATAAAATATTATTTAGAAATAGGAATAAAGTCACCATCTTTTTTTTTTTGTAATTTCTATTCCATTCCCTTTGCTTCTCACTTTTCTCCCATCAACAAAACTACAAAAAGTTTATAGCATCAACCATGACATAGAGACAAACAGCTTTTTTTTTTAAATGCACAATGAGGGAATGGGGTGAACATATACAGGTCCAATATTTAGTTCACTGATGAAATGAGCTTAATTCTGCCATCTTTGTATCTAATCAGTATACTCTGCAATAGGAAAATAATGGCCAAAGTAAAACACGACATACAGAGGCTCTAGATTTGGTTTTCTATATCCCTACCTGGCTTTGTCAAATCAAATTGAAACCTTGCAATTCAGTTTCCTAATTTTCTTAGCATCATACAGTACCCTACTAGAACATATTTTTTAAAGATTTATTTATTTGGAGCCAGTGCTGTGGTATAGTGGATAAAGCCTCTATGTATACTGCTGGCATCCCATATGGAAGCCTGTTTGTGTCCCAGCTGCTCCGATTCTAAGCCAGTTCCCTGCTAATGTGCTTGGGAAGATAGCAGAATGCGGTCCAAGTCCTTGGGCCACTGCACCCATGTGGGAGACTGGGCTGAAGAACATGGCTCCTAACTTCGGCCTGTTCCAGCCCTGGCTGTTGTGGCCATTTGAGGGAGTGAACCACTGGATGGAATAGTCTCTCTCTCTCTCTCTGTCTTTGCCCCTCCTTCTCTGTAACTCTGACTTTCAAATAAATAAATAAATCTTTAAAAAAAGGATTTATTGGGCCAGCACCATGGCTCACTTGGTTAATCCTCTGCCTGCGGCGCCAGCATCCCATATGGGCACCAGGTTCTAGTCCCGGTTGCCCATCTTCCAGTCCAGCTCTCTGCTGTGGCCCAGGAGTGCAGTGGAGGATGGCCCAAGTGCTTGGGCCCTGCACCTGCATGGGAGACCAGGAGGAAGCACCTGGCTCCTGGCATCGGATCAGCGCAGTGCACCGGCCATAGCAACCATTTGGGGAGTGAACCAACGGAAAGGAAGACCTTTCTCTCTGTCTCTCACTGTCTAACTCTGCCTGTCAAATACACACACACACACACACACACACACACATACACACTATTGAATTTGAGCATATGTAAATTCACAAATTCACAGGAGCATGATTATGTAGTGGAAACTGTAGAGAACATTAGTAGCAAAACTTCTTGAGGAACATTCAGATTCACTCACTGCATATTTAACTTCTCTATATAATTTTAATGGGTTTATATAAAAATGTGAATTCCATGTTATCTACTCTAACAAATTCTGAAATATAAAGCAACATACTAATTCTTTATTTTTTTAGATTTATTTAGTTATTTACTGAAAGTCAGAGTTACACAGAGAAGGAGAGGCAGAGAGAGAGAGAGAGAGAGAGAGAGAGAGAGAGAGAGAGAGAGGTCCTCCATCCACTGGCTCACTCCCCAAATTGCCAAAACAGCCAGATCTGTGCCTATTCGAAGCAAGGAGCCAGGAGCTTCCTCTGGGTCTCCCAACCAGGTCAGCAGAGAGCTGGATCTGAAGTAGAGCAGCTGAGACTCAAACCAGTGCCCATATGGGATGCCGACACTGCAGGTGGCAGCCCTACCCACTATGCCATGGCACCAGCCCCCTAATTCAATTCTTTACACTTAAACTTCTATCTTCAATCTCTTTCTCACCAGTCTGGAATAATACTTCTTGGTTAACATTTTTAAACATTCTTTTTCATCACAATATCTCTCTTATTAAAAATTCTTAATAATTTTCTTCTGCCTTCAGGATAATCTATATTCTTGGCCTGTCACTAAATTCATTCAACAACTAATTGAATCTCTAACACAAGTAAGGCATGGTGGACCACACAGAGACGAGCAACATAAATCCTGCCCTTGAGGAGCTTACAGTCTAAGAAGAGAGATAACATCCCACAGGAATTCTTATACTATACAAAGATTTTCATCAAAGAACTTTCTGTGTTGATGAGGAATTTAAGGCAACCTGGGTACCCATCCATCACTGGGAGAAAGAAAAGGTAAAATATGGAGGATACAAAAGGTAAAGTATTGTGTTGCAGGTATAAACAATCTAGAGATAGACACATGGACAGATCATAAAAACAGTGTTGAGTAAAAAAGTAAAAAACAAAGGGCATCTACAGCACAACACCATTTATGCAAATTTAAAATATACACAAAGTAGTAAACATTTTATAAGAACTTGTAAGAACAAAAGGCTGTGCACATCAAAAACTTCAGAATGACTGCTTATGGGAAGAGTAGGAGAATGCAAAGAGGGATAAAAGAGAATAAACAAAACTAAAAACAATCAATGATTATGAAGCACCAAGAACTGAGTATAACTGATATAGCCGTCTATATTTGGGGTCCAAAGAAGAAAGGAATGTGTGGGAATGACAACAGCCAGAAGGATGCCAATAAAACACCACAGAAATTCAGAGAAAAGAAATTAATATCCTAGCAGGCTTGAGGTATGTTTTATGTTTCCTGTCATTATTTCAATGTTCTGTAGCAGATTAGGTCTAAGCTGTAAGTTTTGCAGATCAAAATGAGTCTTCTTTACCAGAATGACAGTTAGATGCAAAAAGCAGGGGTATGTATCTGGCCCTGTGGTTAAGGTCTTCTTGTTCCACACTGGAGTGCCGAGGTCTGATAGTCAATTCCTCTCCTAAATCCATTTTCTTCAAACAGACCCTGGAAGGCACCATGTGTGAGACCTGGACTGTTTTTCTGTTCTACATTTAGCCCTTAGTCCAGGTGGGCCCAGGTCACTATAAGCATCTGGGGAATGAACCAGTACATGGCAACTCTCTCTCAAATAAATAAATAAATAACAAATGTGGCTGCAATCAAGTTTACATAACTGACTTTAAAAGGCAAAGGTTTTACATTAACTCACTTATTCTTTCCTACCTAATATTTATTACTATAATTAATAAAGCTAAATAATGCTAGAAAACTGAACATACCACTCTCAGTTTTATATTTTGTTAGAGAGGTGATACTGAGGCCTCTGTGAAATGCCACTTAGAATCCTAAATTTTTTTTTAAAGATTTATTTATTTATTTGAAAGTCAGAGTTACAGAGAGATAATGAGGGAAGGAGGTGGAGGGAGGGAGAGAAAAAAAAATGGTCTTCCACTGATCAGTTCACTCCCCAAATTGTTTCAATGGCACAGGATGGGCCAGGTTAAATCCAAGAGCCTGGAACTCCATCTGGTTCTCCCATGCAGATGCATGGGCCCAGGGACTTGGGCCATCTTTTCTGCTGCCTTCCCATAAGCATTAGCACGGAGCTGGATCAAAAGTAGAAGAGCCAGACCATACACTGGTGGTGATATGGGAATGTCAGCCCTTAGAATCTTAAATTCTTGAAGATCAACAATTGATAAATGAGATTAACTGCCTCAACCAGGAGGATATGGATCAAGAAGGATAGAGCTTACAAAATGGTATATAAGGGGCATGAAAGAAGAGTATCTGTTTTTACCAAAGAAGTCAAGTGCACAGAGATGCAGATCTTTGTGAAGACCCTGAAGGGCAAAACCATCGCCCTCAAGTGTCAAAGCCAAAATCCAAGACAAAGAGAACATCCTGCCTGACCAGCAGCATCTGATATTTGCTGGAAAACAGCTGGCAGATGGCCACACTCTTTCCTACTATAATATCCAGAATGAGTCCACCCTGCAGCCAGTGCTTCACTTTTAAGGAGACATCATCGAGTCCTTTCTCCATCAGCTCATGCTGCAGTATAAATGCAACAAGATCATCTGCAGCCTTACATTGCCTGCATGACTCTGCTGTCAACTGCCACAAGAAGAAATGTGGTCATACCAACAACTTCATCCCCGACAAAGTCAATTAAGGACCCTCCCCCACAGGGTAGCCTCCTGCTCAAGCACCATGAGCAACCTCCACAATGACTGCCTTTTGTTGAATGGATTAGTAAAACAAACAAAGGAAAGAATATCTGAGTAGGGTGTGTATCAAATTCATGGGTAATATTTAAGGGTGTATGCAGGGGCCAGTGCTGTGGCGTAGCAGGTAAAGCCACCACCGTCTGCAGTGCCAGCATCCTATGTGGGTGCCAGTTCCAAATCCTGCTGCTCCACTTCCAATCCAGCTCTCTGATACAGCTTGGGAAGGCAGTAGAAGATGGCCTAAGTGCCTGGGCCTCTGTACCCTCATGGGAGACCCAGAAGAAGCTCCTGGCTTCAGATCATCCTAGCTCCGGCAGTTATGGCCATTTGGGGAGTGAACCAGCAGATGGAAGCACCCCCACCCCCGTCCCACCTCTGCCTGTCTGTAACTCCACCTTTCAAATAAATAAATACATCTTTTTAAAAAAGAAAAAAATTTAAGGGTACAAATATATTTTAAAAGGATGAGAATATAAGTAATAAAAGGATTTATTTATTTGAAACAAACAACAGTAAAATGAAAGACCTTGAAAGGACTAATTGCTAGAAGAAGAAGAGTCCTGAAGAATAAGAATCTATCTATTTCTAGTTATATATACTACAGAGAAGTAATATATGGACTGAGAAGACTCAAAACAGTAAAGCAGCAATTTTATTACTCAAAGGAGCTGGAGATTTAAAAGACAATTTCAGTAGAAAAAGAAATACTATATCTTTAATTACTTAAGATAGGCTTTTTCCTATCTTGGTAATTCATTGTCTGCTTTTAAATCACCAGTTGGTTTTTCCTAACTCATAGCCCCACAATATTCTGTGATAAATATGGTTTGTACTAAAATGACACCTTAACACCATGTAATATAAGCTTGGTCCTGCATAAATAATAATTAGGTTGGCAATGCCAGTTGGGAGCTGGGCAACAGAAAACACACAAGTGTCTGGATACAAGTATTTTTTTCTTCCTTAATAATTTAGTAAAATGAAAGATTGCTTAGGGTTAGTTCATTTCTACACTATTCAGCAAATAATAAAACATTAAAGAAAATAAGATACTCTGCATAAGACACTTACGTAAGACACATAAATAAGGAAAAATGACACTTGAGTATCAACTTAAAATCACTACGCAAACATTTCAGTTTGCTTACATATTAACTTTAAAATATTTCATTTTCTATCTACAGATATTTTATCTAGCATATTCCTCCGTCATTTTATTGACTCTATGTTCATTGTTAAAATTATTTCTTTTTCCCAAGCCACAGGGTTTAGCCAAACAAAAACAACAAAAATAGTGGCCATCTGGTTTTAAATATTTTAATAATGTCTATCAACTGGTTATGATGTTTAGATTAAATTGTTAAGATTAATTTTAAAAACGCAGGAAAAGTTTGAATAGTTAAGTATCCAATAGAAAATCTCTAGAATTAGCTGAAGTTAGAGAGACTACAGATAGATATTTCCTATCTGAAATTAATACTATAGAATCTAAGCAATCTTTGGCAAAGGCCTATAATAGTTTTAGTTACTAAAATTGGCATAATTTGAAAGAAGTTTGTTGTTTTAACAGTCTCCTATACTTAATTTTTTTTTAAATCATAGCATTAAAGATACTAATAAAAACCTATCTCACTGTGATTTCAATATGTTAAAACCTAACACTATACACTGAATGAACTATGCTCATAACTTTCTTTTTAAAAAGTATTTTTAAATCTACAAATAAAGATAGCAGAAAAAATATCAGAGCTCTAAACTTGAGTTCCTCTTGATAGCCATTTGGATCTTATTTAATTTATATATATACTTTGATAGTTACTTGTCCAGGTTCACATATTGACAGATGTTAATCCACCACCTTCAGTGAAAATGAAATTTCCACTGAAGGTGAAAATGAATTTAATCAAATCAGCGCTACAGATTTAGGTAGCCAGCAAATAAGCATCTTCATTTCTCATAATACAACATTGTTTAGCTAAAGAATTATCAAATGGAAAATGAATGTCCAATAAATTCTTGCTATTTTAATATTATCAGGAACTTAGTTTGCCTAAGTATTTTCATCTATGCCAGATATAGGGTAAACCCAGCAATACATTAACAGAAAAACAGTAAGCCTTTTTTCTAGTACTTATATCTTTTCTATTTTAAATAGACTAAGAATATTTAATTTGTGAGAATTATCTACCTCAACTAACAAAAACCGTATAGTATTGCATATCATTAACTTTAAAGCACTTTATTTCTTAACTAGGTTAAAATAAATATTTTAAGGAAAATAATTTAATAGCTAACCTTTCTGTACTCCTATAAGGGCAGGAGAGTTCTCCTGCAAAGTTCTGTCAGGTTCCTGTGGAGGTACAACCATGGCAAGTGTATGCACTGGTACACGTGGAACCTAAAAAATGAACTCACAAAAAAAATATCTCAGATCAAGGAAGAAAACAAAGAACCATAAACAAAACAATGATGCTGTTTTAGATTTTCATCATATACCACCACTTTCACTTTATTTCTTAGAGCTTGAAAATACAAGCTTTGCTTCAGCAAGGAATAATTTCTGAGCATATTTATTGGGCAGACTTCATCTATAATTATATAGATTATTGTGAGTGAATGAAACTAATTGCAATTAATAGTACTCTCTTGCTAAAACGAATGTCTTGTTAGTCCCAATTATACCTTGGAGTACAAGTCGAATATTCAGTATTGACTTGCCAATTTACTCATGTTCAGATTCTACATGGGTCAAAAGAAAAATAAAAACCAACATATTTCCTGACTTAAGGTATGTTAGCAGTTCTCAAAATAACTGTAGAACAGAATTTGAGATTCCAACAAAATTAATTAATTAATTGTTTTCTCTGTAATCTTTCCATAATTTCAGATAGTTAATTTAAAATATTTTTTAATCAAGTACCCTGGCCAATTACACCTTCTTGGTTGACAAAAGTCACTATCACTAAGATAATTAAAACTCCCTTGTGAGGTATTAAGGAAAAAACTTTCTTTTGGTTCCAGATCACACTAAAAAATCTCATTAAAAAACAAAGAAAAAAACTTACTTGTAGCATGACCATAACTTGGAATATTTATATTAATGTTTGATATTAAGTGATTTCTAAAAACCGCTATTTTAACTAAATGCGATAATAAACACTCCATGTATCTTGAAGAAAAAAAAATCTTAAAAAGAATTTAGCATCATGATCATCTTAGTATGTAACAGAAAACAAACTCATTTTGCTTAAAACCAGATTCAAATAAAAACTTCCAATCACTTTGAAGAATATTTATATTAACAAATAAGTTCTGTTTTATTTTACCTGAGATTGATCTTGAGAAGGTGGAGTAAGCTGAGATACATCTGTAGTAGGAACTGACAGAACATTATTTGGATAATCCAATAGATAAGAAACAACATTAGTATGACCACCCTTTGCTGCTTCAATGAGCATTGTGGAGCCATCCTGAGAAAAATTTAACATCATAATTAATTCTTTATAAATATATTCTTATAATTTGATTTATATACACATTTAATTTCTTAGCAGCTTGCACAAATCAAATATTTAAACAATAAGCAATAAGTACTAAGAAATAAAACATGTTTCTATAATAATGTATATTACTTGTTTGACTATTTTACAGTAAAATACCTTGAGTCGATGAGTAGGATCAGCACCATGAGCCAAGAGTAGTTCAACTACTGCCAGGTGGCCTCCTGCACATGCCAACGACACTACTGTATGGTCATTATTGGCTGTAGCCCTATTCACATTGGCACCTTGAAATAAAAATAAACAACAATCTCAGAAAAGAGTAAAATCAGACCAGTGCACAAATAGTAACATTTTAAAGATCTTTTTAGTATAACAGATAAAAAAAGTACATGAATCAAAAAGGTATAGTTCACAAATTTTTCACAAAGTGAACACACCTGTGTAACCAGCACCCAGATCAAGAAACAGGACATTCTCCACATACCAAAGTTCCATCTGTGCCCCCTAGTCAGTATTTCCCACAAGAGTAACTACTACCCTGACTTTCAAACTGGTTTTAGTTTTTGAGTTTTATATGAATGAAATCATACAAGGTACTCTTTTGTGTCTGGCTTCTTTCGCTCAATATTATATTTGTGAGATTCATCCACAATTGTTGCGTGCAGTTGCAGCTCGTTCACTCAATAGCACTTTTAAAATGGAAAATCTAGAAGACTAAGATTGATAAATACATACAGGTTAACATAAGCATCAAGTAATACCATTGTATGTAACTCTCAAAATGTTTCAAAGACACTTTTGACCTAGAAAGTGGCCAAACAGCCAGATCTGAAAGTAGAGAAACAGATGTTTTTAAACCTGTAGTTAAGTGATATGTACTTCCTTATGTCATGGATTTTAAGGGCCAGACAACATGGATATGAAGAAGACAGAAGATTATCCAAAGGCTAATTAGTAAGTTGTTCAACAGCTTTGTACAATAGGACCTGAAGAAAATCTAAATACACAATATTTTCTTAGCCTCTTTTATTATTTTTATTATTTAAGAAAGGAAGGTACAAGTACAGGAAGCACATAGAACTCTTTTTTTTAATTTGACTGGTAGAGTTATAGACAGTGAGAGAGAGAGAGACAGCGAGAAAGGTCTTCCTTCTGTTGGTTCACTCCCCAAATGGCCACTACAGCCGGAGCTACGCTGATCTGAAGTCAGGAGCCAGGTGCTTCCTCCCGGTCTCCCATGCGGGTGCAGGGGCCCAAGCACTTGGGCCACCCTCCACTGACTGCCCGGGCCACAGCAGAGAGCTGGACTGGAAGAGGAGCAACCGGGACTATAAGCTGGAACCCATATGGGATGCGGGAGCCGCAGGTGGAGGATTAACCAAGTGAGCCAACACACCAGCCCCCTGCCTCTTTTTCAAAAAATGATTTTTGACCCCTTGATAAAGCACTGGTTTTTAGTTCAGCTATAATTTCTAAAGTTTTCAGCTAGAAAGTTTATTATGAATATGCATTCTTCATCAATTTTAGACTCACTTATGTAACAGGAAAATAAGCCAATTCAACTATTTGAATTTGTTTAATGTTCAGAAAACATCCAGATGCACCTAATCCTAACTTCTCAAAAGAACCTTTTGGAAAGAATAAGACAAAGCAATGAACATCCTTACATGAGCAACGTGAGATTATTTTTAAAGTTGTTAACCATAAACTAGATGGTGGTACTGTTTAGCAATTACTATAACCTAGAAAGGCTATGATCAATGTTTGGGTATGATCAGATGCCCTTTTTTAGTAAAGAGACATAAAAGAGCTCAAAAAGTTATTCATCTATTTCTCACTTCTGTGTAGTTGAGGTAAATAGGTTTCACAGATAATATTATAAAACATTATGTAAAAATACATACCTTAATTGGCAATAAAAATGTAATATAAAGCAAATCAACCTAGTTTATCTAATTAAAGAAAACAAGTATCTCTAAAAGATAAAATTTCACATTACATTTTGTTTTACACTAGATTTTTTTTTTAAGATATATTTATTTGAAAGTCCAGTTATACAGAAAGAGAAGGGAGAGAGAGAGAGAGATTGATCTTCCATCTGCTGGTTCACTCCCCAAATGGCTGCAACAGCCAGGGTTAGACCAGGCTGAAGCTAGGAGCCAGGAGCTTCCTACGGGTCTTCCATGTGGGTGCAGGGGTCCAAGCACCACTGCCATCTTCCACTGCTTTCCCCTTCAGCAGAGAGCTGGACTGTAAGTAGAATAGCTGAGACAAGAACTGGTGCCCATATGGAATGCAGGTATTGCAGGCAGTGCCTTAACCTGCTATTATGCCACAATGACAGTCCCTACACTGCATTTTTAATGTTATAAAATATCAGAACTCTGTCAGAGTACAGATGCAAAATTTTTATTTTAAACATGATACCACCTGAGTAGATCTTTCTCGTATTTTACTATCCTATCCTAGGATCTTTCATAAGATATCACAGTACTTCTGACACTATTACAAAGAGTCAAATGAAATTACTGACATTAGCATTTTTGACCTGTAAAATGACAAGTTTATATAGCTTGACCTAATACGAGTTCACCATCATTTCACTTTTCTATAGTAAATAGCCTCCAACTAATTCTTCATCCATCACCTGAACTTCTTTGCTTAAATATATTCTCCTATATCAAAGATTTTTTAGAGGAATATAAAAATAAATAAGATCCTTGGATACTCAGTTAATTAAAACGTACCACAACAAGTACCACCATACCAGACTTTCTCTCTGTCCTTCACCTCTACATCCAAAAGAAATGCCTATCATTAAGTGTTGAATATTTATGTGAACACAGCTAGACACTTCACATTTGGCTTTTCCAATTTTAGGGAGTAATCATATGCCATTTTATTGAAAGAAATTTAAAACTCAAAACTACTAAAATTCCTTTACCTCACAATTTTTATGCTAGATTAACAAAATAAACTCACAAAAGACCAGAATACAACAGTTATACTTTAGGAAAGCAGTTTTAACATAAACTGTAAACATTTTGAATCTTTTTTTCTAGAAATTGTAGCCTCTTAGAAATGATTACTTGTATTTTCTTTACCTTTACTAATAAGAAACTGCACAGTACACAAGTGACCAGCTCTTGCAGCTTTCATCAAAGGGGTTCTTCCACCTTCAGATTCATGCTCCTGTTGAAGAAACAGAAAAAAACAATCCATCAAGGCCAACTGATTAATCACCTTTTAAACATTCAGTACTGTTAGAGAAATAATAAGAATGTAATACTCAATGTAGCCACTCATATGATCTATCTTAATTCCTTCAAATATTTGGAATTAATGGTATACCTTTTTTTGAACAAATTCTGTTTTATATACCAAACAATAACCAGTTAAGATAATACTAATGTTTACTACTTACTAGAAATGACTGCATATTTCTAATTCTAAGGCTAAAAATATGTTTTCCCAACTATTTATGTGAACTATGATTAGAAGGACCTGGATCTGATATCAGAAGCCAAAAAGAACTCTTTCAACAGAAACAAATCCCTGTAGGAGAAACTATGGTATTTTAGGGATAAAAGAATAAAGAAAAAGATATCAATGGGCATATTTTTTTTAATAGTAGGAATTAAATACCAGAATAGTATAGTCAAAAGTAAAAGATGGAATCTTTTAATAGCAGAAAGGTTTTTATTCTTTCCAGAAGTTTCCCAGCAAAATGAACAAATGGTAAAGTAGTTTCTTATGGTGACTTTATCAAATGCCACTAAAAGGAGTAGTACTGTCAGACAGGACAATCATGAATTCTCATTACATTCATAATCAGTATTATAATGTAGCTGATACTTTACTGCTATGAAAAGTTCTCTCACCTAGATCTTCTTTCACTATGTATACAAATACAAAAAAGTTGATAAATGGTCGTTATATAAAACTTTAATTCAGCTCTATTCTTTTAATCAATTCAGAAAATCGTTTAGTAACCACAGAATTAATTTATTCTTTTTTAATTATGTTTTCCCCAAAGGATCAGTCAATTTAAAAAATAGGTACGTGGCTGGCGCCGTGGCTCACTAGGCTAATCCTCTGCCTGCGGCACTGGCACCCCAGGTTCTGGTCCCGGTTGTTCCTCTTCCAGTCCAGCTCTCTGCTGTGGCCCGGGAGTACAGTGGAGGATGACACAAGTGCTCGGGCCCTGCACCTACATGGGAGACCGGGGTAGGCCCCTGGCTCCTGGCTTCAGGTCGGTGCAACACACACCAGCCACCTAGGGGGTGAACCAACAGAAAAGAAAAACCTTTCTCTCTCTCTCCTGTCTAACTCTGCCTGTCTAAAAAAAAAACAAAAAACAAAAAACAACAAAAAAAAAACAGTGCCCCAACTGGGTCTAGAACCTGGAGTACTGGCACCATAGGCAGAGGATTAGCCTAATGAGCCTTGGCGCCTGAATGACCCTTCCCTTTCAAAGCCAAAATTAGCATGGGAGGGGGATGTTTCCAACCACAGTATCTTATTTAAGTGTAATTTAATTTTATTTAAATATATATTGATACCAAAGATGTTTTCTCATCAAGAGATTACACAATTTGATAATATTCTTTACTAGTTTTTCTAAACATTATAAAAACTTGTTTCTTAAGGCCGGCGCCGCCGTAGCTCAACAGGCTAATCCTCCGCCTTGCGGCGCCGGCACACCGGGTTCTAGTCCTGGTCAGGGCGCCGGATTCTGTCCCGGTTGTCCCTCTTCCAGGCCAGCCCTCTGCTGTAGCCCAGGAGTGCAGAGGAGGATGGCCCAAGTGCTTGGGCCCTGCACCCCATGGGAGACCAGGAAAAGCACCTAGCACCTGGCTCCTGCCATCGGATGAGCGCGGTGCACCGACCGCGGCAGCCATTGGAGGGTGAACTAACGGCAAAAGGAAGACCTTTCTCTCTGTCTCTCTCTCACTGTCCACTCTGCCTGTCAAAAAAAAAAAAAAAAAAAAAAAAAACTTGTTTCTTAAAAAAAAAAAAAAAGGTGCTCTGCCAACAGAATACAATTTAGTGTCTTTTTTTAAACTGTATTTTACCTGTAACTCAGGCAAAATAACATTAAGAGTAGAATGTCAACCCAATGAGAACTTTGGAGTGTAATGACAGGAATTCCATTCTAAAACAGGTATTTTTTTTTACATCTTGATAGTGCACTGCTCAACTGCCTACAAAAATTATCTTATATTTTGATTTGTTATACACATTGATTAAACAAAAATCTATTAGCTATACATTATGGAAGAATGAATAAATGTAAGTAATATAAAAAATGTTTTAGATTTTTTTTTTTTTTGACAGGCAGAGTGGACAGTGAGAGAGAGAGACAGAGAGAAAGGTCTTCCTTTGCTGTTGGTTCACCCTCCAATGGCCGCCGCGGATGGCGCGCTGATCCGATGGCAGGAGCCAGGTGCTAGGTGCTTTTTCCTGGTCTCCCATGGGGTGCAGGGCCCAAGAACCTGAGCCATCCTCCACTGCACTCCCGGGCCACAGCAGAGGGCTGGCCTGGAAGAGGGGCAACCGGGACAGAATCTGGCGCCCCAACTGGGACTAGAACCTGGTGTGCTGGCGCCGCAAGGCGGAGCATTAGCCTGTTGAGCCACGGCGCCGGCTAGATTTTGAACTTACATTTAAATGGAGGTAAATCTAACATCCTGGCAATTTATTTAAAACAAAATGTAAAATATACCTGAGACCTTAGTCAGAAAGATCTAGAAAATTGTTTAGTTTTTCCCCTCAATTTATTTTTTTAAAAGATTTATTTATTTATTTGAAAGGCAGAGTTACAGAGAGGCAGAGGCAGAGAGAGAGGTCTTCCATCCACTGTTTCACTCCCCAGATGGCCACAATGGCCAAAGTTGCCTGCCAATCCAATGACAGGAGCCAAGAGCTTCTTCCAGGTCTCCCACAAGGGTGCAGGTGACCAAGCACTTGGGAAATCTATTGCTTTCACAGGCCATAGCAGAGAGCTGGATAGGAAGTGGAGCAGCCAGGACTCAAACCAGCACCCATATGGGATGCTGGCACTGCAGGCGGCAGCTTTACCCGCTATGCCACGGCACTGGCCCCACTCAACTTATTTCTGGACTATCATTACAATCAACCAAATCCTCAAACTTAACTGCCCCTTTAGCAGTTTGTTATTCTCCACCCTGTCCTGCCCCACCTTATGCTGGCCTTTCTTCTCTATGACACATCTCCACTAAATTGTTTGAACCTACAGTTCTTAAGTCTAATGACTAGATCACTGTTACTAGATTTATAGTTTCATGAACTTTCATAAATTGCAATCATGTTAGTTTAAGTATTTAGTTGGCATATCTCTCTCACTAAATAGTAAGTTCTTTGAGAGTGGCAATCACGTCCATTTTTGCACCTCATTAAACACTTAATGGCTAAAATAAGGAACTGATTGAATACTGTTTACCAAGCAGGGACCCTTTAAGCATAACTGATCTTTCAAATATTCTCTCTCTCTCTCTCTCTCTCTCTTTTGTTTTTTTTTTTTTTTGACTGCCAGTGCCACAGCTCACTTGGCTAATCCTCCACCTGCAGCACTGGCACCCTGGGTTCTAGTCGCCGTTGGGGTGCTGGATTCTGTCCCAGTTGCTCTTCTTCCAGTCCAGCTCTCTGCTGTGGTCTGGGAAGGCAGTGGAGGATGGCCCAAGTGCTTGGGCCCTGCACCCGCATGGGAGACCAGGGGGAAGCACTTTGCTCCTGGCTTCGGATCGGCACAGCGCGCTGGCTATAGCAGCCATTTGGGGGGGTGAACCAATGGAAGGAAGACCTTTCTCTCTGTCTCTCTCTCTCTCTAACTCTGCCTGTTAAAAACAAACACACAAACTTTCCTCTCATAGAGGCTTTTACTAGTAAATAAAATAAAGTTAAACAAGAAATTAATAATAGCAGCTAAACTTGAGAGTAAGACATTTATTATTTGCAACTGATAATAAATTACTAGAATATCGGTAGGCAACTTTGACGTCATCTTTTATTTTTCTCTTCAGCCTGGCATTAACACTGATTAATACAATTAGGTTCCATGAGTAATGGCAAATACAAATGATTTTTAAAGTTCTGCTTTACAATTAACTCTTAAAAGCAACTGCTAATTCTACATATTTGAAATATTATCATAGCTGTTGAAGAAGTTCAGAGATTCAACACACCAATAAAATTCCTGAAATACAAAGTGTGAAGCTACTTATTTTATTATTTTCTTCCTTATTCATTCCTTTGGTTTTGACCAATGGTTGAGATAACAATGGTTAAGATAATGCCACAATTTTATAATGTACTTACAACAATTTATGTCCAAAAATTAAAAATGTATATCCCACAACAAATAACACCTGCCCAAAATATCCACTTTGTAATTTTTTTTTACTGGGATTGCCTATTAACTGCACAAATTGAATATTTTTTCTTCATTTTCTAAATGTGTCAGATCAAAAAATATTTTGTTGATTCGTAATTTTAAAGCAAAAGATCAGACAATGTAACTCAAATGAAAAGGAATTTGAGAGTCTCTTAGGAATTTTTTGTGGCTTGAAACATGTACAATTTTTATAATGTTCCATTTATTAGAAAAAAGTACATTTACTGGAAACAGAAAGTTCTCTGTAACATTAAAACAATGTTTCTATTTTAAAAAAAATTTATGTTATTATTTGAAAGCAGAGTCTGCTGGTTCACTCTCCAAAACGCCACAACCACTAGGGTTGGACCAGGCTAAAGCCAGGAGCCTGAAATCCCATCCAGGCCTCCCACAAGGAAGGCAGGGATCTATCTAAACATTTGGGCCATCTTCTGCTGCTTTCCTAGGTTCATTAGCAGAGAGCCTAATTGGAAGCCTGTCAGTCAGGACTCAAAACTTGTATCCTGATATGGGATCATACAGTACCACAACATCAAAAAAAATTTTTTTTTGACAGGCATAGTTAGTGAGAGAAAGAGACAGAAAGGTCTTCCTTCCATTGGTTCACCCCCCAAATGGCTGCCACAAAGCCAGGAGCCTGGTGCTTCCTCCTGGTCTCCCATGCGGGTGCAGGACCCAAGCACTTGGGCCATCCTCCACTGCCTTCCCAGACCACAGCAAAGAGCTGGACTGGAAGAGGAGCAACCGGGACAGAATCCGGCACCCCAACTGGGACTAGAACCTGGGTGCCAGCGTCGCAGGTGGAGGATTAGCCAAGTGAGTGGCGGCGCCGGCCCAACTGTACCACAATATTGATCTTAATTTTTCTATTTTTAACAATTGTATCTGATAGAACTATCAGTTTCATAGCGAAGAATGAGAAAAAAATCCTACCACTAAAAACGTGTATGTGATCATTTTCCTTGTAATTTTACAGTTTTCTATTTTATTTGGAGGGTAGATTGTTAAGTTATCGATAAGTAACT
This sequence comes from Sylvilagus floridanus, assembly GCA_949820135.1. NCBI lineage: Eukaryota > Metazoa > Chordata > Mammalia > Lagomorpha > Leporidae > Sylvilagus > Sylvilagus floridanus. The sequence continues at coordinate 26,306,024 of OX463241.1, read as the reverse complement.
TTTGTCAAAGGAATACCCTCTGAAAGTACTTTGGCTCAAAATTCCATTGTCTGATATTTATATTGCCTTACATAACTTTTTTTCTATCTTCTTTTTGTTTACTCTTTCACTCTCATATTGCTTTAGGTTTATGTCCTGAAAACAGCATTTGTTAGACTTTCTTTTTGAATCTTATTCAAAAGTCTCTGCCCTTTAACAGAATTCAATAGATTGTTTTTCTTCTGATTACTTATAAATTTTTCTAAAAAAGTCTATAGTTACACTTTACCTTTTCCTCTACCTTTACAACAAAAGGACTCTGGGTCAGCTTTTTAACCTTGTAACACATCCTTCTGAATTTAATGTGTCTGCTATCTGGAATTTTAGTAGCACTTTGGTTTTAAGATTACAAATTTACATCTTTTTTTTTTTTTAAAAAAAGGTTTATTTGTTTATTTCAAAGAGTTACAGAGTGGAACAAGAGATCTTCCATTTGCTGGTTCACTCCCCAAATGGCTTCAACTGCCAGGTCTAAGCCAGGATGCTGCTAGGAACCAGAAGCCTCCTCCAGCTGTCCCACTTGGGTTCAGGGTCCCAAGCACTTTAGCTGGGAGCTGGATCAGAAGAGCAGCCTAGTCCTGAACCGGGACCCTATAGGATGTCAGCACTGCAGGTGGTGGCTTTACCCACTACACCATGATGTTGGCTCCTATTTAAATCTTGTTAAAAATTGTTATTAAAAGATGGCTGGCGACGTGGCTCAACAGGCTAATCCTCCGCCTTGCGGCGCCGGCACACCGAGTTCTAGTCCCAGTTGGGGCACCGGATTCTGTCCCAGTTGCCCCTCTTCCAGGCCAGCTCTCTGCTGTGGCCCGGGAGTGCAGTGGAGGATGGCCCAAGTGCGTGGGCCCTGCACCCCATGAGAGACCAGGAAAAAGCACCTGGCACCTGGCTCCTGCCATCGGATGAGCGCGGTGCGCTAACCGCAGCACACTGACCGTGGCGGCCATTGGAGGGTGAACCAATGGCAAAGGAAGACCTTTCTCTCTGTCTCTCTCTCTCACTGTCCACTCTGCCTGTCAAAAAATAAATAAATAAATAAAAAGATTCATTTATTATTTCAAAGACAAGAATTAGAGAGAGAGAGAAGAGAGAAAGGTATCTTTCATCTTTTGGTTCACTCCCCAAATAGCCACAATGGCTGGGGCTGGGGAAGACTGAAGCCAGGAGCCTGCAACTCTAACCTAGTCTCATATGGGGGCAGGAGGCAAGGACTTGAGTCACCTTCAATTGGTTGCTTTCTCAGATGCATTAGCAGGGAGCTGGCTCAGAATCTGAGCAGCTGGAACTTAAAACCCTGATGTGTCACAATACCTGGGCACTCCACACCCACATCTTTTTTTCATTTTTTTTCCCCTCAGATATAACAAATGTAAATACTGTACAATAAGACTGTATTTCCTAAGTTTAAAAAGCATGAAAAAAGGTAAGCAACTTTAAGAAATAGGGTGACAAAATATAACTTAAATGTTATTAAACTATGACAATGGTAAAATAAAGTAATTCATTAAAATCTTGTGGTAGAAAATACATTACTCTCCTTGTCTTTCTGAATGCAGACAACTTACCCTAACTGAAAATTTGACTTTAGGGGGCTGGTGCCATGGCATATTAGGCTAAGCCTCTGCATGCAGCGCTGGCATCCCATGTAGGCACTGGTTCATGTCCTGGCTGTTCCTCTTCAGATCCAGCTCTCTGCTATGGCTCAAGAAAGCAGTGGAAGATGGTCCAAGTGCTTGGGCTCCTGCACCCATATGGGAGACCCAGAAGAAGTTCCTGGCTCCTGGCTTCAGATTGGCCCAGCTCTAGCCATTGTGGCTATTTAGGGAGTAAACTAGTGGATGGAAGACCTTTTTCTCTACCTTTCAAATAAATAAATAAAATCTAAAAAAAAATTGACTTTAAAAAATTAACTAGAGGATCTGACATGGCCTAGCAGGTAAAGCTGCTGCTTGCAATGCCAATATCCCACATAGGTGCTGGTTCTAGTTCTGGATGTTCCACTTTGATCCAGCTCCCTGCTAATTTGCTGGGAAAGCAGCAGATGATGGCCCAAGTGCTTGGGCCCTGCACCCACATCGGAGACCTGGAAGAAGCACCGGACTCCTGGCTTTGGCCTAGCCTAGCCCTGGCTGTTGTAGCCTTTTGGGGAATGAACAAGCAGATGAAAGATATTTCTCTCTCTCTGTCTCTCCCCCCTCTCTGTAACTCTGCCTTTCAAGTAAATAAAAATAAATCTTCAAAAAAAAAAAATCACCTAAACAAGGGCATTTAGCCAAATGGACTCAAACTAGTGCCCATATGGGATGTCTGCATCACAAGTGGCAATTTACTCGGTAGGCCACATCAGGCTCCTCTAGTTGATTTTTTTAAATCAAAACAGGCAAAACATGTTTTTCATATGAAGGTATCTGAGTTCAATACCAAGCTCCTGATTTTAGCTTCCTGTTAACGCTGATCCTAGGAAACAGCAATAATGACTGAAGTGACGGGATTCATGCCACCTACAAGGGAAATTTGTATTGAGTTCCCAGGTCTCAAGGTTTGGTCCCAACATGGTCCCAGCTATATCCGGCATTTAAGGTGTATACCAGCAGATGGGGAAACTATTTCTTTGTTCTTCAAATACAAAAAAATTTAAAATAAATAATTTAAAGATAAAAATTTTGAAGTTAATTTCTTATATATATATATATTTTTAACAGGCAGAGTGGACAGTGAGAGAGAGAGAGACAGAGAGAAAGGTCTTCCTTTGCCGTTGGTTCACCCTCCAATGGCTGCCGCGGTCGGCGCGCTGTGGCCGGCGCACCGCGCTCGTCCGATGGCAGGAGCCAGGAGCCAGGTGCTTTTCCTGGTCTCCCCATGGGGTGCAGGGCCCAAGCACCTGGGCCATCCTTCACTGCACTCCCGGGCCACAGCAGAGGGCTGGCCTGGAAGAGGGGCAACCGGGACAGAATCTGGTGCCCCGACCGGGACTAGAACCCGCTGTGCCGGCGCCGCAAGGCGGAGGATTAGCCTGTTGAGCCACGGCGCCGGCCTCTTATATAAATTTATAAAATATTTCAAAATTCTCAATTTTTTTAAGATTGATTTATTTGAAACGCAGCGTTACAAAGAGGCAGAGGCAGAGAGAGAGAGAGACTAAGAGGTCTTCCAACCACTGGTTTATTCCCCAAATGGCCCTAACGGCTGGAGCTGCACCAATTTGAAGCCAGGAGCCAGGAGCTTCTTCCAGGCCTCCCACATGGGTGTAGAGACCCAAGGACTTGGGTCATCTTCCACTGTTGTCACAGGCCATAGCAGAGAGCTGGATAGGAAGTTGAACAGCTGGGCCTCAAACTGGCGCTCATATGGGGTTCTGGCACTGCAGGCAATAGCTCTACTCACTATGCCACAGAGCCAGTCCCCCCAATTTCTAAATGATGTCTGAACACTCTTCCAGACAGAAATGTTACTTCTGTATTTCCTTGAAGCTCTGGGAACACAATGAATTTTTATTTTATTTTTTTAGATAAAGTAAACTTAAGGACTATGATCAGAGATTTGAAAATTAAAATGAAATCATTTCATTAAAAGAAATAAAGAAGAAATGTATTCACGTTTTTGAGAATATGGAGAGTAAACCTGTGGATAGAAGATCTGATCATGCTCTCCTTGCCTTTCAAATAAAACTAAACAAGTAAAAAAACAAAGTCCAAATCTGCTAATAGCTCATTATAAATAACTTCAAAAATAACTATGTTTGCAGTAATTTATAATATATCTAAATACAAAGATTTGAAGGGAATAACTTATATAACACTTATCATTATTAGTTACGATGATTTATATCTTAAAAATTCATTCCCAGGTGCTTGGGCCCTGCACCCCATGGGGAGACCAGGAAAAGCACCTGGCTCCTGGCTCCTGCCATCAGACGAGCGCGGTGCGCCGGCCGCAGTGCGCCGTCAGCGGCGGCCATTGGAGGGTGAACCAACGGCAACGGAAGACCTTTCTCTCTGTATCTCTCTCTCTCACTGTCCACTCTGCCTGTCCAAAAAAAAAAAAAAAAATTCATTTTCTTTGGGATCTCATTGTACTTTACTCATCTTTGAGTTAACAAAGCACTCAAGATCATCTAATCTACCTAATAATTCCAGACAGGTAATTGGGTTAACTGGTTCTCTAGAAATCATATACTTGGGGCTGGTGCTGTGGCGCAGCATGTTAAAGCCCTGGCCTGAAGCACTGACATCCCATAGGGACGTCCGTTCCAGTCCCAGCTGCTCCTCTTCCAATCCAGCTCTCTACTATGGCCTGGGAAAGCAGCAGAAGATGGCCCAAGTCCTTGGGCCCCTGCATCCATGTGGGAGACCTGGAAGAAGCTCCTGGCTTCTGGCTTCGGATCAGCATAGCTCCAGCCATTGCAGCCATCTATAGAGTGAACCAGCGGTTAGAAGACCTCTCTCTCTGTCTCTACCTCTCTCTGTAACTGTCTTTCAAAAAAAAAAAAGAGGCCGGCGCCGTGGCTCAACAGGCTAATCCTCCGCCTTGCGGCGCCGGCACACCGGGTTCTAGTCCCGGTCGGGGCACCGGATTCTGTCCCGGTTGCCCCTCTTCCAGGCCAGCCCTCTGCTGTGGCCCAGGAGTGCAGTGGAGGATGGCCCAAGTGCTTGGGCCCTGCACCCCATGGGAGACCAGGAGAAGCACCTGGCTCCTGCCATCAGACGAGCGCGGTGCGCTGGCCACAGCGCGCCGACCGCGGCGGCCATTGGAGGGTGAACCAACGGCAAAGGAAGACCTTTCTCTCTGTCTCTCTCTCACTGTCCACTCTGCCTGTAAAAAAAAAAAAAAAAAAAAAAAAAAAAAAAAAAAAAAGAAATCATATATTTGGGGCTAACACTGTGGTGCCATGGGTTAAATCCCTGGTCTACAGTGCCAGCATCCCATATGGGCACTACTAGTTCAAGTCCCTACTGCTCCACTTCTGATCCAGCTCTCTGCTATGGCCTGGAAAAGCAGTACAAGACGGCCAAAGTCCTCGGACCCCTGCATCTGCACGGGAGACCCACCAGAAGAAGCTCCTGGCTTTGAATAAGCACAGCTCCAGCTGTTGCAGCCATCTGGGGAGTGAACCAGTGGACGGAAAACCTCTCTGCCTCTCAAATAAATAAATTAAATCTTTAAAAATAAATAAATAATATACTTAAGATTTAACTACATTATTAAGAAATATCTGCTCCAAACCCCTTACTAAAAAAGAAAAAGCAAGAGGAGGAAAAAAATGAAAAGAAGTCTAGAGAATTTAAGGGATCTGCTCAAAGACAACCAGCAGAGCCAAAATAAGAATCCAACTTTCCAGGACAAGAATGCTATTCTATACTGTTTCCCTTCCAAATCTTAAATTAATAACATTTACATGACCTTGGCAAAATAGCCCAGAAGATTACATTAAATTTCATTTATTAAAATAGTGAGGCAAGTGTTTGCTCATAAGTCAGTGATTTGATATCCAAGATGAACATTTAGGTGCCTTTTCTAATGTTTGGTGGCAGTGTTTTCTAAACAATGAAGTACAGTCTTTTTCACTCATTAAACTTTTCTTCAGATGCAGGATTATTTTTCACAAGCATTTCTTCTTTATAGTTGATGTGTTTTTAAATAGCAATGCAGGTCTATAAAATGCTAAACGAGATCACAAAATTCTTTGTATGAATATATAATAGAATGTGTTTACTTCATCTAATATCTATATTAGCTATTTATTATGGGAAAACACTCCTTGAGTTCAAAACCTACTGATCAGTAATACTGTGGTATACCTCTTATAGAAATGAAAGGCCAAAAAACTATAGGGAAGGAATATTTATTTATCTGATTAACATACTGTTCTTCCTCTCACTCCAACTTCAGCTTTATTTATAAATACAGGAAATTCTACAGATGACAAATATGTCTTCTCTCTTAACAAATATATCAAAGTTTTAATATGGAAATCACCTCTAACATGTTAGTTAACACAATGTTGTTACCTAAACATAAGTGACTATTCATACTATCATTAGGGTCTTTGAAAAACCTGCCATGATGGAGTCATATTTCATCAACAAGTTATAGTTACTGTAGATAACAAAAAAATTCTTGGGTATGGAACAGGAAAACATGAACGTCAAAGTAGGTCAAAATTAAAAACAAGTAAAAGAAAGAAGTAGAGTAGTGCTTTATAATCCAAATTATACTGTAGAACAGTTAACCATATGGAAGTTCTCTATCTTGAACTTCAAGAATTAATAATGAAGAGGGACTAAAGAAAAGACTGTGGTAAATAAGTTAAGCTATAATCACTTTGACCAAGTATGAAATATCAAAACTTTGTTTTCTGTCCTAAAATTCAGTAATTGGGGAAAAAAAAAAAAAAAACTAGAGTAATACAGCTAGAGTAATACAGGACACTACAGCAGTGACTCAAAAATACTACGGGAGTTGATCACCTTCAGTTTTGAAGTGGTATTTATTGGTTATTTTTGATCAAGTAGCTCAGCAAAAATTTTACAAGGACATTGATAATATGTAAAATTACTTTCAGAGAAACACAAGTGGTTTCTAAAGACCTTTTAAAAAAGTATTTTCTGGGGTCGGCACTGTGGCATAGGGGGTAAAGTCGCCGCCTGCAGTGCAGGTGTTCCATATGGGCAGCAGTTCAAGTACCAGCTGCTCTGCTTGCTGATCCAGCTCTTTGCTATGGCTTAAAAAGCAATAGAAGTTGGCCCAAGTCTTTGGCCCCTGCAACTGTGTGGGACACCCGGAAGAAGCTCCAGGCTCTTGGCTTTAAACAGGCCCAGATCCTATCAGTGTGGCCATTTGGGGAGCTAACTAGCAGATGGTAGACCTCTCTCTCTCTCTCTCTCTCTCTCACTCTCTTTCTCTCTGCCTTTCAAATAAAATCAATAAATCTTAAAAAAATTTCCTTTAGAGTCTAAGTATTGGGGCTAGTGTTGTGGTACAGCAGGTTAAGCTGCCACCTGCAATGCCAGCTTCCCATGAGAACAACTAAGTCCCAGATGTCCCATTTCTCATCCAGCTCCCTGATAATGCACCCTAGAAAGCAGTGGAAGATGGCCTGGACCCCTGCTACCCATATGGGAGACCTGGATGGAGGTTCAAGTGCCTAGCTTCAGCCTGGCCCAGTCCCAGCCATTATGGCTATTTGGAAAGTAAACTAGCAAATCAAGATTTCTCTATATCAAACTCTTTCAAATAAATAAAATCTTAATATGTACTAGGAATGCCTAAGTGTCATTAATAAAAACTTTCTTACAACTAGTTTATACCATATTATACCTATAATTACACCGAACTCTAGAAAAACAAAAACAAAAAACCTGGGCTCAGTAAAGAAAGGCTAGGCAGAAATGGAAAATACATAAAAAGGAACAATCTTTATTTCCATATACAATGATTCTCACTCACTGTTGTAGTAATACGAAATGCACGTAGCAGGAAGGCATGGACTGACTTATTTGTTCAAGACTCAGAGAGTAGTTAAAATGATTCAGCATGTTAATAAGGAAGATTTTTCAAAAAACTCTGGAATTAACGGGCAACTTTATATTTCATTTAAATTTTTTATTTCCAAAAATAACATTTAAAGTGATCTAATTAAGAATATTAAACTTGGGGCTGGTGCTGCACCGTATCAGGTTAAGCCGCTGGCTGCAGTGCCAGCATCCCATATGGATACTGGTTCAAGACCCGGCTGCTCCACTTCTGATCCAGCTCTCTGCTATGGCCTGGGAAAGCAGTAGAAGATGGCCCAAGTCCTTGGGCCCCTGCACCTGTGTAGGAGACCCGGAAGAAGCTCCTGGCTTCGGCTCGTCGCAGCGCCGGCCGTTGCGGCCAATTGGGAGTGAACTAGTGGATGGAAGACCTCTCTCTCTGCCTCTCCTTCTCTCTGTGTAACTCTGACTTTCAAACAAACAAATAAATCTTAAAAAAAAAAAAAAAAAAAAAAGAATATTAAACTAGTCCAAAAGTTTTAAATACTATGAGTTTTATTATTCAAATTTATGTAATTATTAAAGTTAGACAAGCTATTACATCAATGAGCCAAAATGTAACCCATTTTCTACTGTTCTCTAATATATAAAATATATTAAATGCACAAACTAGAAATATCGATAAATAGTTTCGATTTAAACTGTTTTAGACTAGGAAAAATGAAGTTTCAAACAACCATTTCAAATACACAATGAGAACATGCACCAATTTTGAAGATCTATATGAAAATGCTCAAGTCTATCATGCGCTGTGGCTAAAAATTTTTAAAAGACAATAATTAAGAAAATTTCTAGATATATCTTTTAAAATCAAGTTCTAAATTATGCCTACCACACATTCAAACAAAAAGTCCTTGAACTTCTCAGTTTCATCTGAGAAAGTAAGAAAACAAAATTTTTACATAAAATATTTCTAAACTATAATTAATATCCTATCTCAACTTGGTTCAGAATATTTTAACAAATAGAAACAACAGCATTTAATTCCATTTAAAATTCCATAGAGGCCAGCGCTGTGGTGCAGTGGGTTAAAGCCCTGGCCTGAAGTGCCGGCATCCCATATGGGTTCTAGTCCTGGCTGCTCTTCTTCCGATCCAGCTCTCTGGCTTGGGATAGCACCCACATGGGAGACCCAGAAGAAGCTCCTGGCTCCTGACTTTGGATCAGCGCAGCTCCAGCTGTTGTGGCCAGCTGGGGAGTGAACCAACTGGTGGAAGACCTCTTTTTCTGCCTCTCCTCTCTCTATGTAACTCTGACTTTCAAATAAATAAAATAAATCTTTAAAAACATATTCCACAGAAAAACAAATCTTAAGAATTAGCAAACCTAAGCCTCAAAAACACACTTAAGGATACCAGGAACGAAATCCATCCCCACTCCATGCATAGGGGATGGACAATCTTCTATCTGAAAGACAATAGAGGAAACACTGAAGCCCGAAAAAAATACTAGGAAGTAGCAGCAAAGACTGGGGGACAACAAGGATGGTACTGCCTTGAAAGGGAAAGCTAGTAAAAATTACGTCCCTCTTTCTCAGGACAAGAGATTGATCTACTTAGATTACTCTCTGATATGTCTTATTTTTCATGAGAACTTTTTCTTTGCTATATCCAAAATACAGCTTGACATCATAATATTTATTTATAGGTTCTAAATATCAAAATTATTATACTTTCCCATACTTTCTAGATTTTCTATTAAGAACAGCTATAACCTCTTATCAGGAAAATAATATTAAAATGGAAACATCTCTCAACAGATAGCAAAAGTATGGAATAGGTAATCTATTTTAAAAATTTAAAATCAGGCCGGCGCCGTGGCTCAACAGGCTAATCCTCCGCCTTGCGGCGCCGGCACACCGGGTTCTAGTCCCGGTCGGGGCGCCGGATTCTGTCCCGGTTGCCCCTCTTCCAGGCCAGCCCTCAGCTGTGGCCCGGGAGTGCAGTGGAGGATGGCCCAAGTGCTTGGGCCCTGCACCCCATGGGAGACCAGGAAAAAGCACCTTGCACCTGGCTCCTGCCATCGGATGAGCGCAGTGCGCCGGCCGCAGCGCGCCGGCTGCAGCAGCCATTGGAGGGTGAACCAACGGCAAAGGAAGACCTTTCTCTCTGTCTCTCTCTCTCACTGTCCACTCTGCCAGTCAAAAAAAAAAAAAAAAAAAAAAAGTAAAAATTTAAAATCAATATGTGAAATAATTCAAAAGAAGAAAAAGGAAACAGTTACGAACATGAAGTTATTAAATCTAACTGTACTTATAATGGTAAAAAATGAAAACCAAGTTAAAAGTTTAACAATTAAGTAAATTATTATGGTTCATCAATCTGATAATAGATATAAACACTAAGTATTTTAAAATATATTTAATAATATGCAACAGCTAGGACAAATAGCCAAGCTTTTTAAAAGTTATTTTGTATGAAGTATGCAAAAACATCTTCATTAGTGTTTTCTAAATGTTAAATATATTAACATTTATGCAAAAATACTTAAAATATCTTACCAAATCAGCCCCTGCTTGCAGTAAAACATCTGCAACATCTGTGTGTCCATTTTCACAAGCATAGGTTAAGGCTGTGTCTCCTGTTGCTGTTGTAGCATGCACATTAGCCCCTAGCAAACAGAAAACAATCATACGTTTACTTTGTGAACTGTAAAACTTTATTAGATAGTACAATTTTACAAACTGGAAAAATTGAAAAATTCTAAATGCAAAAGAAAACATCTGAATACATTTTACGTATTCTAATTTTCCTTTAAATATGCTTCTTAAAAATACCTATAGCCTTACAGAAAGAACCAAACCAAATTATTTTAAAACATAGTAATCTGCCTCTATGATCCGCAGCAAGATATACCTCAAGGAATAAAATAGTTGAAAAAGCAAAAATATTAAACAGTTTTCAGAAATCATGTTGGTGGTAGTACTGGTTTGTATTACTGTGAATATGAGGTATAAATCAAATGAGTACTCGGTGAATCAGAATATCTGGTATAATTAATAAAAGAAAACATAAATATAAATACTGTTGAGGACAAATAAAACCCCCATAATTCTAAACTGAAAGGACTAACATGAATTAATGATGCATTTTATCCATGAAAAAACACGTTTCCTAATCCTGACCTTCTAAAAAGGTCTGAAGACAGTGTCAGACTAAGCAGAAATGGCATTTCTATCTTAGATTATGGTCTGTTAGTACAATTTCCTAGAAAATGAAATTAAGGCTTCTTAGAGAAATGATTGATTTCAAAAAGGGAGCACAAACTGTACAAGATGAGCCTGGAGAACTTTGCTATAACAGAAAGTAATCAAACTACTAGACACTATGAGGTCGTATCAAAATGATTAGGAGCTGACCAAAGATACTGAAACTGTTAGATCTTTATCAGAAGATGTCTGCATCAAAAAGAACTGTGATGAATTAAAATCATCATATATATTTAAATCCAAAAGTTCAAAGTGATGTTCAATTAAAAAACAAAGAAAACCACATCACTAGGCACCTTTGGAAGATGTTATAGAACTACCTCATTACTTTGGAAACTGGTAAATAAAAAGAGAAAAATAGGGCTGGCACCACGGCTCAATAGGCTAATCCTCCACCTAGCGGCGCTGGCACACCGGGTTCTAGTCCCGGTCGGGGCACCAGATTCTGTCCCGGTTGCCCCTCTTCCAGGCCAGCTCCCTGCTGTGGCCCGGGAGTGCGGTGGAGGATGGCCCAAGTGCTTGGGCCCTGCACCCCATGGGAGACCAGGAGAAGCACCTGGCTCCTGCCTTCAGATCAGCACGGTGCGCTGGCCGCAGCGTGCCGGCCGCGGAGGCCATTGGAGGGTGAACCAACGACAAAAGGAAGACCTTTCTCTCTGCCTCTCTCTCTCTCGCTGTCCACTCTGCCTGTCCAAAAAGAGAAAAATAATCAAACACTTATTCTGCCATTCCTATATAATCTGTACTCAAAAACAAAGTTGATGAGGGTGCTTCTCTTTAGAAACATATTCCAGAAAATAAACAAGAAAGGAATAATAAAAATAGAAAATTACCTTAGTGTAAACCTTAGTGAATTAATGGATCTAAGCAACAATCATTAATGGCTAATAATATTTAAAAAGAGGAACAAACATTCATTATCTTCTGAACACAGTACACAAATACTATTTTTAAGATAATAAAAACAGAGGCCAGCGCTGTGGTGCAACAGGTTAATACCCTGGCTTGAAGCGCCAGAATCCCATATGTACACCGGTTCAAGACCTGGCAGCTCCACTTCCTTTCCAGCTCTCTGCTATGGCCTAGGAAAGCAGTAGAAGATGGCCTAAGTCCTTGGGCCCCTGCACCTGTGTGGGAGATCCGGAAAAAGCTCTTGGCTTCTGACTTGGATTGGCACAGTTCTGCCGTTGCAGCCAATTAGGGAGTGAACCATCGGATGGAAGACCACTCTCTCTCTCTCTGCCTCTCCTCTCTCTGTGTAACTCTTTCAAGTAAAATAAATAAATCTTTTTAAAAAAATTAAAATTAAAAAAAATCAAACCTGACTAGTCTATATCTAATTACTAATCTACAGAAAATCCAAGGGATAGTAAAACAAATTATATGAAATCACAGAGATAAAATCAGCAAATAAATTCTATACTCAAGGAAGCCTAAAGGATAAGCATTCCAGTTTTTCAACCAAAAATTTTCAGTAAAATGAATGAAAGGAAGCCCACAGATTGAGAGACTTAAGAAACATATTTAGCTACAGTGATTATGTGAATTTTACTTATATCTTGATTAAAACAAACATATAAATATACATGTTTATAAGACTACCAGGAAAATATGAAAACTGGTTGGATATTTGCTTAAATAACTATATGGGATGTTAAAAAACAATATGGGATATGGGTACCCCAGGTGGGTTAACCTACTACATCACAGTGTTGGCTGCTTGCTGATAACTTCATAAAACTCTAAAATAACATTTTCAAATTATACAAAATTAAAACTCAAAAATGTTTATTTTAAATAAAAATAATTTCAAAGGGTCAGTATTGCAGCACAGTGGGTTAAGCCATAGCTTGCGAAGCCAGTATTCCATTCCGAGCACCTGTTTGAGTCCAGGTTGCTCTGCTTCTGATGTAGCTCACTGCTAATCTATTGGGAAGGCAGAAGATGGCCCAAGAACTTGGACCCTTGCCACCCTCAAGGAACACCTATACATAGTCTCAGGCTCCTGGACAAGATCCAGGTATTACAGCCATTTGGAGAATGAAGCAGTGATGGAAGATCTCTTTCTCCCTCTCTCTGTTACTCTGCTTTTCAAGTAAACAAGCAAATATTAAAAAAAAAACTTCATAAAAATAAAGGAAGGGCGGCACTGTAGCACAGCATGTTAAGCTGCCATCTGCAGTTCTGACATCTCATATGGGTGCCAGTTCTAGTCCGAGTTGCTCTGCTGCCAATCATCCAGTACCCTGATAATGTGCCTGGAAAAGCAGCAGAGGATGGCCTAAGTCCTTGGACCTCTACACCCATGTGGGAGACCCGGAAGAAGCTCTTGGCTTCTGACCAGCCCAGCTCCAGCTGTTGCAGCCATTTGGGGAGTGAACCAGCAGATAGATGATCTCACTCTGTCTCTCTCTCTCTCTTTCCTTTCTCTCTCTTTCTGTAACTCTGCCTTTCAAATAAATAAATCTTTTAAAAAATAAGTAAGAGATGTGGAGGACTACAGATGGAATAATAAACACCCATAGATGGAATAAATTAAACATCATCCAGTTAAAAGTGGGTAATGGGATCTTAGGATTCCTTATTCTATGTACTCTATATATTTGGGGAAAAAATGCCATAACAAAGATTTTTTAAATGTTTTTTATTGTAAAAGCAATTTATTAAAAGACCTATTGGATTTTTTCTTTAGCTCTATACTGTAAGAACTTAATGTAAATAAATCAGCCTGAAACCCCTAAGACAGTGTTGAGAACTACATATTTCAAATCAGCAAAAGAAACTAAATATGAGAATCAATGGTGATGAAACAAAACAAAACAAAAAAACAATGACAGGAGTTCTAAGCTGAAATGCTGATTCTGTCACTATTAGCTTTGTTACTACATGGATGTTAGATAACAGCACTGCATTAGTTTCATTACCCACAAGGATGTGTTTAATATTTCTCACTACAATTAATAGAGGTAACAAGAATTGAGAATTATCTTTATTTTTAACGGTTTACTTATTCATTTGAAATGCAGAGAGGAAGAAACACAGAGAGAGATGTTCCGTCTGCTGGTTCACTCCCCAGATGCCTATAACAGTTCAGGCTACGCCAGCCAAAGCTAGAAAGCCAGGAACTCCATCTAGATCGACCACAGGTGGCAGGAGCCTAAGTATTTGGGCCATCTTCTGCTGCCTTCTCAGGCACATTAGTAGGGAGCTGGATTAAAAGCAGAGAAGTTAGGACTCAAACCAGCACTCAAATATGTGGTGCTAGCATAATTGGTGGCTTGACCCACTCCCCCATAACCCTAGTCCCATGAATAATTTCTTAACAAGCATTTATATGTTCTTTTAGCTTGTTTTTTAAGATCTGTTAGAAAGGCAAAGAAACAGAAATAGACAAAATTCCTATCTATTGTTCCACTCCCAAAATGCTTTTCCATGGCCAGGGCAAGCCAGGAGCTGGGAATAAAATACAAGTTTTCCACTGAGTGGCAGAAATCTAATTAATTACCTGAGCCATCACTGCTGCTTTCCAGGGCATATAACAGTAGGAAGTTGGAATTAGGAGCCAGGGCCAGGCATCAAACCCAGATCCTCTATTCTGAGATGCAGATATCTTAATCACTAGGCCAAATGCCCACTTATTTATTTCTTATTTTAAAAATATTGGGGAAGAGGAGTTGATGCTGTGGTTAAGCTGCTGCCTGCAACATTGGCATCCCATTATGAGACCCAGCTGGAGTCCTGGCTGCTCCATTTCCCATCCAGCTTCCTGCTAATGTGCCTGGGCAAGCAGAAGAAGATGGCCCAAGTGCTTGGGTCCCTGTCACCAACCTGGAAAACCCAGATGGAGTCCAAGCTCCTGGCTTTCACCTGGCCCAGCCTAGGTCATTGTGACCATTTGGAGAGTGAACCAGTGGATGGACAACCTTTCTGTCTTTCCTTCTCTAACTTTGCCTTTCAAATAAATAAATAAATAAATTTTAAAGTAAAGATAAAGATAGGGACTGGTGCTGTGGTATAGTAAGTAAAACTGCTGGCTGCAGTGCCGGCATCCCATATTGGCACCAGTTTGAGTCCGGCTGCTACACTTCCGATCCAGCTCTCTGCTGTTCCTGGGAAAGCAGTAGAAGATGGCCCAAGTCCTTAGGCCCCTGTACCCATGGGCAGACAAGGAGCTCCTGCTCCTGACTCCTGGTTCTGGATTGGCCCAGCTCTGGCCCTTGCAGCCATTTGGGAAGTAAACCATTGGAACCTTTCTCTCTTGTCTCTCCCTCTCTCTGCCTATAACTCTAACTCTCTAAATAAAATCTTAAAAAAAAGAAAACCCAAAAATAATCAGTAAAGTTATGCTAAATATTTTTCTTTATATATAAATGTATTTATGTATCAAGTTTTAATATATATCAGTTCTATATTATTTAATATGTATCAATTCTATATTATTTCCAAAGGACATATAAAGATTTACATCATCTAGATGAATCTTTCTCCGGCATATCTTATAAAACTACAAATTTCTTATGTAAAAATAATTATTGCTTACCACTGCTTCACAATGAATAAAGTAAAAATACTGAATTTGGCCGGTGCCGTGGCTCAACAGGCTAATCCTACGCCTTGCGGCGCCGGCACACCGGGTTCTAGTCCCGGTCAGGGCACCGGATTCTGTCCCGGTTGCCCCTCTTCCAGGCCAGCCCTCTGCTGTGGCCCAGGAGTGCAGTGGAGGATGGCCCAAGTGCTTGGGCCCTGCACCCCATGGGAGACCAGCAGAAGCACCTGGCACCTGGCTCCTGCCATCGGATGAGCGCGGTGCGCTGGCCGCAGCTCGCCAGCCACGGCGGCCATTGGAGGGTGAACCAACGGCAAAGGAAGACCTTTCTCTCTGTCTCTTTCTCTCACTGTCCACTCTGCCTGTCAAAAAATAAAAATAAAAAAACTAGTATACCACATCAAAGTGACTGGTTTAGTCCCAGCTACTCCAAACTTCCTATCCAGTTTCCTGATAATATGCTGGGAGACAGCAGAGGATGACCCTAGTACTTAGGTTCCTAACTACCCAAGTAGGGTACCTGATTGGAGTTCCCAACTCCTGTTTTCAGTCTGGCCTAGCCTTGGCAACTGTGGCATTTGGGGAGCAAAATCAGCAGACTTAAGATATCTTTCTGGGCCTCTCCCATTCTGTCACTCTTTCAAATAAAATGAATACAATTTTAAAAATAAAATAATTATTTTTAGAGATTTAGGAGTCTAAAGAACAGTTAAATTGTGAGGCCATCTTCCAACTTCTGTAAAAATGAAAAAGTTAAATTGTTAAAGTTAAGAAAGTCATCACTTTTTTTTTTTTGAGAGACAGAGACATATAGAGCTCCTATCCAGTGATTTAAATTTCCAAATGCCCACAATGGCCAGTTGGGCTGAAGCTAGGAGCCAGGAATTTTTTTTTTTTTTTTTTTTTTTACAGGCAGAGTGGACAGTGAGAGAGAGAGACAGAGAGAAAGGTCTTCCTTTGCCGTTGGTTCACCCTCCAATGGCCGCCACGGTCGGCGCGCTGCGGCCGGCGCACCGCGCTCGTCCAATGGCAGGAGCCAGGAGCCAGGTGCTTCTCCTGGTCTCCCATGGGGTGCAGGGCCCAAGCACTTGGGCCATCCTCCACTGCACTCCCGGGCCACAGCAGAGGGCTGGCCTGGAAGAGGGGCAACCGGGACAGAATCCGGCGCCCCGACCGGGACTAGAACCCGGTGTGCCGGCGCCGCAAGGCGGAGGATTAGCCTGTTGAGCCACGGCGCCGGCCAAGAGCCAGGAATTTGATTCAGGTTTCCCAAGAGGAATGAAATCAAATACCTGAGCCACCACTGCTGCCTCCTAGAGGTCATACTAGCAGGAAGCTGGAATCAGAAGCTTGAGTCAGGAATGGAACACAGGTACTCTTCCTGACATTGGATCCGGGTGTACTAACCAGTGTATTAATTGCTGGTTGAATGTTTACTCTACATCATCTTTTAATTCATTTCCCACAAACATTTTAAAGACCTCTCATGTGTTTATGGAGTACAATGAGGTATTACAAAGTATGTATACGCTGCAGATTGAATAAAGCAAGTTAGTTAACACTCAACCCCTCACATACTTATCATTTCTTTGTGATGAGAAAATTCAGTCTACTTTTTTCCCCCCCATTTTTGTCTGAAACACAGAAAGAGGAAGGGGCAGATATCTTCCAACTTGGGCATATAGCGGCATAGCAAGTTAAGCTGCTGCCTGCAATGTCAGCATCCCATACAGGAACACCGGTTTGAGTCCTGGTCACTTTGCTTCTGATCCAGCTTCTTGCATTAGCAGAGAGCTGGAATTGAAATGAAGCCAGGACTAGAACACAGATATTCTGAAATGGAATGCAGTATCCCTTTCAGCACTTTTCAAAGATAGATTTGTTATTAACTACAGACATCATGCTATGCAACAGATCAGTACACCTATTCTTCCTATCTAACGAAAAATTATTCTTTTCTTTTCACATCTATACATTCTGACTCGACCCTTAGACTTGGGCAGCATTATACTTTTCTCTACTTCTAAGAGTTCAACTTTTTTAGATTCCACATGTAAGTGAAGTATTATTTGTATTTGCCTTTTTGTACTCTAAGACATTTTAAAGCCACTTACCAGCAGTCAGCAAATATTTAACTAACTCCAGGTGTCCCTCCTGAGACGCTTCCATCAGAGGTGTGGAGCAGCCAAGTTCTATGTCAGCCCCTGCCTTAATCAGAAAGTCTGCAACTTCAGAAAATCCTCCACAGCAAGCCAAGGTAAGAGCAGTTTCTTGGGTTTCTTCTGTCTGGGCATTAATATTTGCTCCTAAGAAAGTATAAAAACAGATAAAAATAACTGCAGGCGACTTCTAAGGATATTAGTGTTCTGAATGGTGAGTATCATCTCTACTTTCTCTGCTCTGTAGCTCTCTTCAGAATTTATTTTATCATCAACGCCAAAAAATATTCTAGTTGTAGTAACTTCACTGATACTGACCAAAAAAATGCAAAACAAATTGATTTTTCTAAAGCAGTAAAACTGCCTTACCTTGTGCTAAGAGCAGTGCCACCATTTCTTCATGTCCTTCTCGAGCAGCTTCCATCAAGGGAGTATAACCTTCATCATTAACTTCTTCAAGATTTGCTCCCCTTTCAATGAGTAGAGCTGCCAATTCAACATGTCCTCCACAGGCAGCTAATGTCAATGGAGACTCAAATGAATCTGCAGGCATGTTTACTTGAGCACCACTATCCAAAAGTAAACGTGCCACTTCTACATGTCCATCCTGCAGATTTTCAGAAGTAAAGCAAAAAGGAGAGATATTTTAAGTGGGAGAAGAGATTGAAGACAGAAAGCAAGAGAGAAAACAGGTAAGATTTAGCTTACATGGCATATTTATTAGCATGCTCATCTGAGCCTTACCAAAAATCAATTAATATTTTAAAATTATTTTACCTTACTTTTGAGCAAGCCCAAAATCTTCCAAAGAATTGGACTTGGTGTTATCCAATCATAATTCTTAATTTACACAAACTTTGAAGCAAAAACTTAAATCCACATGGTATCTCAAATTAATTACTGTTTATATACTGCTAGGTCAAATAGTCACTCATACAATCAAACTCAGGTGTCATGTTCCAGTACAGAAACTGTATTACATCTATTTTAGAAACAAAGGTTTAACAAAAAATATATAATACAACAAGTGCTGGAATTTTATATCTAAGATAAACCCCTGTGAACGGATACTACCTAATGTTTTTCATCACAACAGCTTGTTGCAATGAGGCAAAGGCTTTTACAGAAGTGTAAAAATAAAGATCTTACATATTTCAAAATAATTTCATTATGGGCCCATCTGTTAACTGCTATTAACAATAAAACATTCTGGCAGGCGCCACGGCTCACTAGGCTAATCCTCCGCCTTGTGGCGCCGGCACACTGGGTTCTAGTCCCGGTTGCCCCTCTAACAGGCTAGCTCTCTGCTGTGGCCCGGGAGTGCAGTAGAGGATGGCCCAAGTGCTTGGGCCCTGCACCCCATGGGAGACCAGGAGAAGCACCTGGCTTCTGCCATCGGATCAGCGCGGTGCGCCGGCCACAGCGCGCCAGCCGCGTCGGCCATTGGAGGGTGAACCAACGGCAAAGGAAGTCCTTTCTCTCTGTCTCTCTCTCTCATTGTCCACTCTGCCTGTCAAAAAAATAAAAACAAAACATTCCATTGGAAGGTAACCATTCAATCCCTCCATCACTATATTCTTCTCTAAAGAACTTCAAATACTTGACTTCAATATTTATGAAAGCCATGAGGTGAACCATGGCATATGAAGTATGATGCTATGTTGTTGTTTTTTTCTTTAAGATTTATTTCTTTATTTGAAAGGGAAAGTTACAGAGAGGTAGAGGGAGAGGGAGAGACAGAGAGAAGTGAGAGAAGTGAGAGAGAGGAGAGACAGAGAGAGAGGGAGGTGAGAGAGAGGACTTTCATCTGATGGTTCACTCCCCAAAAGGCCGCAATGGCCAAAGCTGGGATGATCCGAAGAACTTGGGCCATCTTCTACTGCTTTCCCAGGCCATAGCAGAGAACTGAATGGGAAGCAGAGCAGCCAGGACTCAAACCAATGCCCATATGGGATGCCAGCACTGCAGGCAGAGGTTTAGCCCACAATGTCATAGCACCAGCCCCTCTATGTTGTTTTATATTTCAAAGTAACCAAAATACTGCTACTGAAAAGAAAATACTAAGTATGGAAAAAAAATTCTTTGTAAGGTTAATTCTCTCATTAAAGAAAGTTTAATTTAATGTTAAAACTTCAATAGCCATCAAAAGTTTCATTATATCTACTAAATAGCTAAATTTAATTTTTGATACAATACTAAATATAGATGACTACATACTTTAAAAGTATATATAAAACATTTTTAAACAAAATTACTGAGTTACTTCATATCTGAAATACATTTTTAATTGAAAAGGATCTGTAGGTGTCTACAGATCAGGGAACTGCTATTAATGACACATCTCTCTAGGTTCTCAAAAAATATTTTAGTAATTAGAAAATCATAGGTTCTACTAACATATCTTGAATATATATATCTCAAAAATTATACTGGGGGCTGGCACTGTGCCGCAGTGGGTTAAAGCCCTGGCCTGAAGTGCCGGAATCCCATAGGGGCACCGGTTCTAATCCTGGCTGCTCTTCTTCCGATTCAGCTCTCTGCTATGGCCTAGAATAGCAGCGGAGGATGGCCCCAGTCCTTGGGCCCCTGCACCTGCAAGGGAGACCCAGAGGAAGCTCCTGGCTCCTGGCTCCAGATCAGCGCAGATCCAGCCTTTGCGGCCATCTGGGGAGTGAACCATCGGATGGAAGACCTCTCTTTCTCTATCTCTACTTCTCTCTGTAACTCTTTCAAATAAGTAAAATAAATCTTAAAAAAAAAAAAAGAAGAATCGTACTAGCTACTTTTTGATATTAACTAGCAATATTAATTTGCCAAAGGAAAAAAAGAAAAAAAGAAATAAAAATAATGCAATCTTAGAGGTCTAATATCAGCATTCATTAAATTTTTTTTTCAGGAGCCAGATTGTGGTACAGTGGGTGAACTACTGCCTGCAATGCAAGCATCCCATATTAGCCCTGGTTCGAGTCCAGGATGCTCCACTTCCTATCCAGCTCCCTGCCAATGCACCTGTAGACAGTCCAAGTACCTAGGCCCTGCCAACCACATAGGAGACTCAGATCAAACTCCTGGCTCCTGGCTTCAGACCTGTCCAACCAGGGTCAATGCACTCATCTGGGGAGTAAACAAGTAGATAGAGGATCTGTTCTTCCATCACCATCTACATCCCCGCCTCTGTTAACTCTGCCTTTTCAAATAAATACATAAATCTTTTTAAACAATAAAATAATAAAAAAATGTTAATTTTCTGACTGCTTTTTGCTATGGAGAAGTAATGGGAATAGGACTAATCTCCTACCATAAACAACTATAACAGCTAGAAATATACATGAGGATACTTCAAAAAGTTAAGGAAAACAAAAAGTATATTTTGTTGCAAAAAAGTTCTAGAAACCCATGCATAGTTTTGATAATACACATTTTTCATGAACTTTATGAAGAATGTCACATAAAGCAACTGTTTGGGGGCATTCTAGCAGACAAGCTAGGGCTATAAACATTGAAAGCAGCACAGGAAACGAAACCGAAATTCATTTCAGCTTTCTTCCTAGTGGCATCTTCCAAACTGTGGCCATGGGAAACACAGTCCACACATAGTGAACATTTTGCTGGGATAAAGGAAAAAAGATCAGAATACAAGGCAGCGAAGATAGTTAGGATCTAGGGACTACTGGCAGGGGAATAAAGTTCATTTGCCAAGGTCTGTCCATTTTGGCTGAGCTAATAACTCTTCTCTTCTAGGCATCCTAGAGTCTCATTTTTGGTGTGCTCACCTCAGGAGTTGTGTAAATATTTGAATCATGGTTACTCTTAAAGGGAAGCAAAGGACGTGTAAGTAGCCCTCTGGGATACAGTATCTTGATCTGGTCACTACAAGTCTACATATACATATAAAATTTCAAGCTATATACTTGATATATGGCAGTTCACTGTATGAGTTATACTAAGTTATTTTTGTTTTTTGTTTTTCAATTATTTGAAAGACAAAGTTAGAGAGAGCAAGAGAAATTTCCTATCTTCTGGTTCACTCCCCAGATGGCCAGAATGACCAGGGCTGGGCCAGTCCCAAGCTAAGAGCCTGGGTGGCAGGGGCCCAAGTATTTGGACCATCTGCTACTGCTTTCCCAGGAGCATTAGCAAGGAGTTATATTGGAAGTGGAGCAGCCAGGACTCAAATCAGTGCCCATTACGGGATGCCAGAATTGCAGGCAGTGGCCAAACCCACTGTGCCACAATGCTGGCTCTGTGCTATATTAAATTTTATATTATATAAATATATTATATTAAATATTTTAATCCATCATTTCCAGCAGTTTGAAAAAGTTTTTGAAAAACATGTTTCTAATTTACTCTGCAATCAGTTATTTAGAAGAATAATCAAGCAAATAAATTAAATCTTTCTACTGTTAACTGTTTATATAAGTTGTTACCTCATTTTCCTAAATGTACTCTACTGATTACCATAAAATATTGTTATGTTCTTGGTAAAACAAGGATACAAAGATATCTCATTCAGAAACGAAGCATTACATGACAGCAAATTCTTAGGAATAGTGCAAAAATGGCTATAAATTTTCTGTCAAACAACCTCATCAAAGAGTGGGCATTAGGCTTCTTGGTTAAGGGGGCTGATTGGGATACCCAGGTTCCACATTATAGTGCCTGGGTTCAAGTCTTGGCTCTGTTTCTGATTGCAACCTTTTGCTAATGTGAACCTTGGAAGGCAACACATGACAACTTAAGTGGCTGGGTTCCTGCCACCCACATAAGAGACCTGCATTAAGTTCCTGACTTCCAGCTTCAATCAGACCCAGCCCCAGCCACTGTGGGTTTCTGGCTAGTGTGGCAATAGACATAAGTTCTTTCTGCCTCATACATATATAATAAACAAACAAATACACTTTATAAAGCACTCATCAAGAAATGAACTTTATTCCCAATTCCCTACCTGGAACCTGGGCTGCTTCATGACTGTTTTAATGTATAGAATTTGGCAGAAATGATATTGTGCCAGTTCTTAATCTCTCTTGGAATCGAATACTTAGGATCCAGCAAACTTAAGCCCAAATCACATGAAGAGACTGCCCCTGATCTGAGGTCTCAGTCTTCCAGTGATCTCCACCAAGGTGCCAGACATATAAATTAAGTCAATTTAGAAATTTCACCCAACCATTATCTGATGGCAACTACATGAGAAACTAACCACCAAGGAAGACCAGCAAAAGAACAATCCAATTGACCCACTGAACCATAAGATAAAGTAAGTGGTTGTTAAACCATTATGTCTTAAGTGATTTGTTATACAACAGTAGCCAATAAAATAACACAGGCAGGGGCTGGTGCTGTGGTGCAGTGGGTTGACGCCCTGGTCTGAAGTGTCCACATCCCATATGAGCACTGGTTCGAAACCCAGCTGCTCTACTTCCGATCCAACTCTCTGCTATGGCCTGGGAAAGCAGAAGATGGCCCAAGTCCTTGGGCCCCTGCACCTGCACCTGCATGGGAGACCCAGAAGAGGCTTCTGGCTCTTGGCTTCAGATTGACGCAGCTCTGGCCATTGCAGCCAACTGGGGAGTGAACCATCAGATGAAAGACCTCTCTCTCTCTCTCTGTTTCTCTCTCTCTCTCTGTCTGTCTCTCCTCTCTCTGTGTAACTCTGACTTTCAAATAAATAAATATCTTAAAAAAAGATAACACAGCTAACAATGAACTTACTTATCCACATCTCAAAAACATTTATACTACCAGGTAATTTTCTCATGATTAAATAAATATGCCTTAAAACCTTCTCAGAACACTGTGAATTTCTTTGGATTTAATGTACTCTTTACAGATTCACATAAATGTATGATATCCATGTGCTTACAAAGGAAGATGAAAAATGATTTCTGGATTGATAGCATTAAAGGTGATTATGCTTTTTGACACATATCATGTAGATTAACAATGTAATCCCAGATTATCCTTAATAATCAATTACATGTTTTATAGGACATTCATATAGTATAAAGTCAATATATTTTGAGATCCATCTGCACAAGAGTTTAACATAAACTTTTAAAAACATTATATATAGGTCTATGATCTCAAAATTAAAGTTTAATCAATAATATCCCCAACGCCAAATATATTACTTTAGGATTACATTTTACTGTCCTCTTCAAAAAGCAGATACTCAAGCATTAACTGTTTAATTTAAAATCAAATCAAGAAACTATAGAAACCAAACATCAGCTAATAATTCACAAAGGCTTAAGCACATATGACCTTTCCTTCCCATAAAATCTCAAGTGAATGCAATTTAAAATTACCATGCAAGCCTCCATTAAGGCAGTGTGCATCTCATCTGTTTTGTGCTCTTGATCTGCACCAGCTTCAAGAAGAAAGCGAACCATATCCAAATGGCCTTGAAAAAAAAAAATTTTTTTAAAGGATTGACTATCAATTTAATATTTAAGTATTAAAATGGGGAATCTTTTTCTTTCAGATGTCTATATAAAAATTATGCAAACTTATTTTGCATTCAATAAATAAATAATTTTTTACAAAGCCAATCTAAAACAATGAACAGGCTCTCATCAAGGTCTTACTATCTAGGTTTTACAGAAAAATAACCCAAAGCACATAATTCAAGTTAGGTCAAGCAATAATGCTTCTTTTCTTTAATCTGTATAAACTATCAATTCAAAACACTGATCTCAAACAGAAAGCTGGGTAAAGTATCTTTGGATCTTATGCTCCAGGAAAACAGAAAATAACCATAAACTCACTATGACACTGGGTAGGCACAAAAAATCCATTCAAGATAATTCCAATCCTCTGGATATATTTAATATACAAAAGCCTTAATAGCCAGTAAGAAAAGGACACAAACACTTCAATAGAAAAATGGGTGAAGGACATGAAATGATAGATCAAAAAAGGAATGCAAACAAATATTAAACTGATGAAAAAAATATTAAACCTTCCTATTAAAGAAATAGAAATTAAAATGAGACACCATTTTTTTTAAACTATCAAAATGGTAAATATTAAAAAGAATGATAATACCCAGTGTTGGTGAGGGTGTAGGGTGGGGTAAAGGGCACTCTCAAACACTGCTGGTGGGAGTGTAAATTGGCTCAACCTTTCTAAAAGGCAATTTGGCAATATGTATCAAAAGCCTTAAAAATGTCCATACCCTTTGACCCAGCAATTCCACTTCCAGGAATTTATCCTAAGGAAATAATCAGAGATTAGGCAAAAATGTCTGCACAAGGATGTTATCACAGTGTTTTTAATAATAGTGAAAAACTGGGAACAATTCAAGTGTCCAACAATAGGCAATTACGGTGCATCCATCTGTTGCATTTGGCAGAGACAGCTAGTACCCTACCCAATATCCATTTTCATTCTTTCTTAGCAGAACTCCAGTTTTATCTGGGTGGTAACATGCTTGACAAAAAAGACTACATTTCCCAGCCTCCCTTGCAGAAAAATGTGTAGCCAATGAAATGTAAGTGGGAACTTTAAGATGGAACTTCTAGACTCCCTTAAGAGAGTTTACTAAACTGGAAGGCACTTCTTATTTTGCCCTTACCCTCTTTATCTTTCCTAGAATATGGATTATTGTGGCTCTCCCTAACATTTTGGCTCAGAAGTAACCAAGTACATAGAAACCACATACCAGGATGGTGAAGGAGAAAAAGAGAATTTTGAGATCTTGATGACAATGGAACTGACATACCTGCAATAAAATGGCTTACCCTTGGAATTTTCTTTTATTAAAACTAACTTAGGTTTTGTGACTATTCAACAAAATCTAATCTTAACTGAAATATTATGTGATCATCAAAAATTGTGTGGCAAGAATATTTATTGAAATGTAGAAAATGTTCATGATATACTGCTAAATAAAATAAGCAGACTATTACATAGTGTTAGATTATTTTGTTTAGAAAATATGAGGCCATATGTATATATGTATTTGTTTATAAACATATATAACACACTGAAAGTACACACATTAAAATTTTACATGCTTTTTATCTTTAGATAGCATTATATGTAATTTTAAAATTTCTTTGTGCTAGTCTGTATTTTTTTAGGTTTTCTACATCATGTGTGTATTATTATTATTATGTGTATACATATTATATTTTTAAATAAAGGTTAGAAAAATAAAACAAAAGTTACTAAATAATGGAAACGCTCTAAAACTGTGCTAATTTTACAGGCAACAGAATAAATTTGAATTAAAATAATAAAAAAAATACACTGGGAAACTATACTACAGGAAATATAAGCCAAAATGGACTTTTTTTATAAACTTCTAATAAACTAGACCATTTTACAGTACAAGGAAAACAAATAATATAAAGTTAACTCAAATACTCAATCCCCAAACATCCAAATATTCAGAGTTGTTATGAAAAATAATTATAAATATTTACATATATGAGTACCTTTGTAGCATGCAAGTGTAAGAGCACTTTCTTTGAATTCATTAGAGTGAGTGTTGATGCCTGCGCCATGATCTAGAAGAACTCTTGCAACTTCCACATGACCTGCACTGGCTGCTTCCATTAAGGGAGTGTGTCCATTTTCATTATGATCTTCTATATTTGCACCTTCATTAAGAAGCACTTTCACAATGTCAACAAATCCTCCAGCACAGGCATATGTCAGTGCAGTGTTTCCTAACAAAGAGCAAAAAGAAATAAAATAACAAACAACAGATACCATTAAAATTATGCTACATTCTACTTAATACTTCTTCAATTCGCTTACATTAAATCACTGCTCTCATCAATGAGTATGTGCACTGTCTGGTACATAACATCATTCCTTCCTTCTACATAGTATCCACTTTCAGTTAAAACAAAAAAACAGAGCGGCAATGGCGGCGGCGGCAGCAGCTGGGGCTGCGAGCGGTCAGGGCTCCAGGCCAGGGTAGTGGCGCCATCTTGTGCCCGGGGCCAGTGGGGAGGCCGGGGAGGGGGCCCCGGAGGGGCGCAAGGGACTATGGGAACAGCCTGGAGTCTGAGGAACTGGAGCCTGGGGAGCTGCTGCCAGAGCCCGAGCCCAAAGAGCTGCCCCAGCCCTGCGCAGCCCTGTGAACTCCGGGCCCTGGGCCTAGCTCGGGAGCCCTGGGCAACCAGTAGGAGGAGGAGGAGCCGGGACTGGTCGAGGGTGACCCAGGGGACAGCACCATTGAGAACCTGAAGCTGGAAGCGATCAAAGCCCGAGTCAGGGAGATGGAGGAGGAAGCTAAGAAGCTAAAAGAGCTGCAGAACGAGGTAGAGAAGCAGATGAATATGAGTCTACCTCCAGGCAATGCTGGCCCAGTGATCATGTCTATTGAGGAGAGGATGGAGGCTGACGCCCGTTCTGTCTACATTAGCAATGTGGACTATGGTGCAACAGCAGAAAAGCTGGAAGCTCACTTTCATGGCTGTGGTTCCGTCAACCGTATGACGATACTCTGTGTCAAGTTCAGTGGCCATCCCAAAGGGTTTGCGTATATAGAGTTCTCAGACAAAGAGTAAGTGAGAACTTCCCTGGCCTTAGATGAGTCCCTATTTAGAGGAAGACAAATCAAGGTGATTCCAAAACGAACCAACAGACCAGGCATCAGCACAACAGACCGGGGTTTCCCAGGTGCTCGCTACTGTGCCAGGACCACCAACTACAACAGTTCCCGCTCTAGATTCTACAGTGTTTTTTTTTTTTTTGACAGGCAGAGTGGACAG
Source organism: Sylvilagus floridanus (assembly GCA_949820135.1). Taxonomy (NCBI): domain Eukaryota; kingdom Metazoa; phylum Chordata; class Mammalia; order Lagomorpha; family Leporidae; genus Sylvilagus; species Sylvilagus floridanus. The sequence goes on along the minus strand of OX463241.1, from coordinate 26,278,806 downwards.
TGAGAGAGAGAGACAGAGAGAAAGGTCTTCCTTTGCCGTTGGTTCACCCTCCAACGGCCGCCGCAGATAGCGCGCTGCGGCCGGCGCACCGTGCTCATCCGATGGCAGGAGCCAGGTGCTAGGTGCTTTTTCCTGGTCTCCCATGGGGTGCAGGGCCCAAGCACTTGGGCCATCCTCCACTGCACTCCCGGGCCACAGCAGAGAGCTGGCCTGGAAGAGGAGCAACCGGGACAGAATCCGGCGCCCCGACCGGGACTAGAACCTGGTGTGCCGGCGCCGCGAGGCAAAGGATTAGCCTGTTGAGTCACGGCGCCGGCCTCTACAGTGGTTTTAACAGCAGGCCCTGGGGTCACATCTACAGAGGCCGGGCTAGAGGACATCATGGTATTCCCCTTACTAAAAAAAGTGTGTATTAGGAGGAGAGAGAAAAAAAAGAAGAAAGAAGGAAAAAAAAAGTATTAAAAAAAAAAAAAGAAAAACAGAAGATGACTTTGATGGGAAAAAAAAAATATATATATATATATATATATAAAAAGATATACTGTGGAAGGGGGGAGAATCCTATAACTAACTGCTGAGGAGGGGCCTGCTTTGGGGAGTAGGGGAAGGCCCAGGGAGTGGGGCAGGGGCTGCTCATTCACTCTGGGGATTCGCCACGGACACGTCTCAGCTGCACAAGCTGCTCCCCATGTTTCCCTGCCCCAGTCCACCCCCTTGGGGGCTGCTCAAGGGTAGGTGGGCAAGGGTGGTGGGAGGGTCTTTTTACCCAGGGCTCTGGAAGGACACGAAACTGTTCCGCTTGTGACCTTCCGTGCATCCCCTCCTGCCTGCTCCTGTCCTGCCAGCTCTGCAGCCCACCCCACCCTTCTTTTTTGGGCTCCCTGCCCCTGCAGATTGCCTGGTGATCTATTTTGTTCCGTGTTTCTTTTTCTGTTTTGAATGTCTCTCTTTGCAGGTTTCTGTAGCCCAAAGATCTCCATTTGGCTCCCAGTGGCCCCAGTGTAAATTCCCCTCTCCCCTGGGGATATGCACTACCTTGTTTTGGGGGGTTTTGGGTTTTTTTTTCCTTTGCCTTTTTTTCCCTTTTATTTGGAGGGAATGGGAGGAAGTGGGAACAGGGAGGTGGGAGATGGATTTTGTTTATTTTTTTAGCTCATTTCCAGGGGGTGGGAATTTTTTTTAATATGTGTCATGAATAAAGTTGTTTTTGAAAAAAAGAAAAAAAAAAAACTTGACCTCTCCCAGGCCCTAGCCTCTCAAAATGTCTCACTTTCCTTTTAAAGTTAAAGATGCCAGACAATCTGTCACTTTTCACCTATGTTCCAAAGGACTTTAGAATCTCCCTCTTTCCCCAACACCAAGAAGTTCCTCAGAGACCACAGGAGACAGGAAAGCCTGGGGACCAGGAATGTAAGCTCTCATCTATCTCTATTTATATGACAGGCAGAATGAGAGACACAGACACACAGACATACAGAGAAAGAAGGAGAGACAGATAGAGTCATGATTTCACTCCCAAAATGCCACTAACTGCCAGAGATGCAGCAGGTGGAATCTGGAAGCCAAGAACTCTGAGTCTCCCAAAAGAGTGGGAGGGATCCAGCTACTTGAGCTACACCTGCTACCTCCTCACACGTGCATCTGCAGAAAGCTGGATCAGAAGCAGAGCTGAGACTCCAACCTTGGGACTCCAATATGGAATGCAAGCATCCCAAAGAGCAACTTAACTGCTACACCAAACTCATCCCACCCTAACTCTAATTTCAGTAACTCCCCTTTTATTGACATACTATTATATTTTTGCTTTCACATACTATTTTGTTTAAAGGTTCGTTGAGGGGCCGGCAGTGTGGTGCAGTGGGTTAATGCCCTGGCATGCAGTGCTGGCATCCTATACGAGTGCCGGCTCAAGTCCTGGCTGCTCCTCTTCTGATCCAGCTCTCTGCTGTGGCCAGGGAAAACAGTACAAGATGACAGAGGAAGGGAGTGATGGATCTTCCACCTACTACTTTACTCCCCAAATGGCTACAACAGTAGGTGCTCCATTCTGGTTTCTCAAATGGGTGGCAGAGGCCCAAGCACTTGGGCTATCTTTAACTGCCTTCCCAGTCCCATTAAATGGAAGCCAGATAAGAAGGAAAGCAGCTTTGGTTGGAATTGGCACTGATATGGAATCCAGCATCCCAAGTTGTAGCTCAAACCACTGCACTAAAATAGCAGAGCACAATGAAAGTTTTTTACTTTTATCATCTTAATTTTATTTATTTTTAAAGGTTTTTTTTTTTAATTTTATTTATTTGGAAGGCAGAGTTACAGAGAGGCAAAGGCAGAGAGAAATCTTCCATTCGCCGGTTCACTCCCCAATTGGCCGCAACTGCTGGAGCTGGGCCAATCTGAAGCCAGGAGCCAGGACTTTCTTCTGGGTCTCCCACATGGAAGTAGGCGCTCAAGTACTTGGACCATTTTCTACTGCTTTCTCAGGCTATAGCGGAGAGCGGATTGGAAGTGGAGCTGCCAAGTCTCGAACCAGTGTCCATATGGGATGCCGGCACTGCAGGCAGTGGCTTTACCTGCTATGCCACAGTGCTGGCCCCTATCTTCTTAATTTTAAATCTTTTGCTATGCTTCAGCAATCAGTAAATGCTCCCACACCAAAAATTGTGGTACAGCAATAACAATAGGACACTGTGCAACCTTTAAAACATATTTTAAATGATAAAACAGAAAATAAGTGAAGTCAGAAGTACACAGTGTCTGGTATGTATGTATGTATTTATTTTTTAATAGCAGTATAACAATTCAATACCAAGGCCAGGACTGTGGTGTAGTAGGTAAAGCCACCATCTATATGAGCATATGGTTCGAGTCCTGGCTGCTCTACTTCTGATCCAGCTCCCCTGCTTAATGTGCCTGGGAAAGCAGAAGATGGCTCAAGTATTTGGGCCCCTGTACCCACGTGGGAAACCCAGATTAAATTCCTGGATTCTGGCTTCAGCATGCCTGTTGTGGTCATTTGGGGAATAAACCAGTGGATGGAAGATTTCTCTCTCTCTGCCTCTGCCTCTTCCTCTCTGTAACTCTACCTTTCAAATAAATTAATTAAAAACAAAACCAACAATGCAATACCTACCTCTATATACCAAGAATATTACAACAAATTAACAGAATAATGGTTACTTCTGTGCCACAAAGATTATAGGACAGTAATTTTCGATCCCTTCCACTTGTCTGCATTGTTTAATTATTCTTAGAATGAGCATATACTGCTTTCATAATCAGACAAAAAAGTTAAGTAGTTCTAGTGGGTCACCAACTCTATCTAAAACGCATTTAACATTTTCTTTCAATGCATACTCATTTCTTGATTTTCTTTTACCCACTCTTTTATCTTTACAAATTTAATAAGAGTTTGTTGAGAAATGCTTTCCTCTAATCTTTAACCTATATTTACAATATGAACCAGAAAAGACATGTATATGCCCTCCTCAGCATAACTCCTTCAAAGAAACATGTTTCCAAAAGATCACTATTTTTGTGATCTGCCACTTGTTTCTTGATTTTGTTTTGTGGGCTTTTTATTAAAGGAAGGGAGGAGGTTGCTTAACCATGCAACAGCAGGGGACAGAAGACTTTTTAAAAATTTTATTTAAGTTATGTAAGTTTCATGAATTTCATATATACAAATTTAGGCAGAGAAGACTTTTAAGAAAACTATCATTTCAGAACTCAATCTGTGGGGCCGGCGCTGTGGCACAGCATTTAAAGCCGCCACCGGCAGTACTGGAATCAGATACAGGCGCCGGTTCAAGTCCTGGCTGCTCCACTTCCAATTCAACTCTCTGCTATGGCCTGGGAAAGCAGCAGAAGATAGCTCAAGTCCCTGGGCCCCTGCACCCACATGGGAGACCCTGAAGAAGCTCCTGGCTCCTGGTTTCAGATCAGCCCAGCTCCGGCCATTGCGGCCAACTGGGGAGAGAACCAGGGGATGGAAGACATCTCTCTCTCTATCTCTCTCTCTCTCTCTGCCGCTCCTTCTCTCACTGTATAACTCTGACTTCCAAATAAGTAAATAAATCTTTTTAAAAAAAGAACTCAATCTGCTTAGAATTCAACTGTTCAACTCTCTCAGACATAATCAAAGTATATACTACTAAAAGACAAACCAGACAGCAAATGACCTACAATCCTTTATAGAATGTTGTGTTCATTTTGAAAATAAATTAGACCATATATCATGGTATGAAAAACGGCAATGTTTTCATTATTTATTTTATTTAAAGAAATCATATGGTTGCCTCTTAGAGCATAATACATCCAAGGAAACTCATTATCAAATCTACATATTTAACTCAAGATATATGAGGATGCTTCAACAAGGTCATAGACAGGGGTAGGCATAAAACCTAGGAGTTAAGACATCTATATTCCACATTAGGGTTAGCCAAGTCCAGTGCCCATCTCAAGCTCCAGAATTTAGCTTCCTGCTAATGAAGACCTTGGCAGGCAGCAGTGATGGCTCAAGTGGTTGAGTCCCTGTCAACCACGTGGGAGTAGATTGCTTTCCCAGTTTCAGGGAGTGAACCAGATGGCAATTCGTTTGCTCTGTCTCTGCCTCTCAAATAAATACATACATAATTTTTTTCAAAGTTGTGGAAAAGCAGAATTAAAACATAAGTTTATTTTGGTACAAAAAATTTTTGGAAATCTATTGCTTTTCCTCAGGAATCAAATTTTTAGCTCTCAGAATAAGTATGGTAACTTAATTTCTTTTTCAATTAACACATAATTATCTACATACCTGTAGCAGACTGGGAATTGACATCTGCATCATGAAGTAGTAATAATTTCACAATATCTAAATAACCTCCACTGGAAGCTGCCATCAGGGGAGTTATGTCTCCCTTATTCCCTCGATCTTCAACATTAGCATGCATCGCAAGTAATACCTTTAAAACACATATACACAGGGAGAAAAACTGTCAGTTTTTAATATTAATAGCATTTCCAGAAAATATACCAAACCTTGGAAAATATACTTTTACAGCGGGGGTGACAAAAAATCAAAAGTCATCACTGTGGGAAAATATGCTAGTTTTTAATGCTCAAAATTCCAGGTAAGATACTATTATTTTACAGTATAATGGTACTTCAAAAAGTGTGGGAAAAAATGAAATAAATTAAGTTTATATGACACAAAACATTTCTGAAACCCATACATAATGTTTAAATAAGTAGGATTTGTTTTAAGTACATAGCAGAAAAATGAACCTCTGTGCATAGCCAACAAAATGAATTATATGAGAGGCTTGAAAAAGTTGGCAGGTTGGCTGGCGCCATGGCTCAACAGGCTAATCCTCCGCCTTGCAGAACCGGCACACCGGGTTCTAGTCCCAGTCGGGGTCCCAGATTCTGTCCCAGTTGCCCCTCTTCCAGGCCAGCTCTCTGATGTGGCCCGGGAGTGCAGTGGAGGATGGCCCAAATGCTTGGGCCCTGCACCCCATGGGAGACCAGGAGAACCACCTGGCTCCTGCCATCAGATCAGCGTGGTGCGCCGGCCGCGGCGGCCATTGGAGGGTGAACCAACGGCAAAGGAAGACCTTTCTCTCTGTCTCTCTCTCACTGTCCACTCTGCCTGTCAAAAAGAAAAAAAAAAAAAAAGTTGGCAGGTGTTGGTGTAGTGGCACCACAAGTTAAGCCACTGCTTGGGCATCCCATATTGGAGTGATGGTTTGAGTTGAGCTACTCTACTTTCAATCTAGTTCCCATTAATGTGCCTGGGAAGATAGCAGAAGATGGTCCACTAGTGAGAAAGACCCAGATGGACTTCCTGGCTCATGGTTTGGGCCTGGCCCACGCCAGGTCGTTGTAGCCATTTGGGGAGTGAACCAGTAGATTAAGATCTTATTCTCTGTTTCTCCCTATCTCTCTGCCTTTCAAATAAATAAATAAACCTCTTAGAAAAAAAAGAAAATAAAAAAGGTAAACTCATTTTGGTGTAAGCAGTTTTGAAATCCTCACAGAATTATTTCATAACGTACATTTTCCATGAGCTTTGTATGCATGGATTTCAAATGTTTGGGCCAATACAAATATTTTTTAAAAATCTATTTATTTATTTGAAAGGCAGAGTTAGAGAGAGAGAGAGAGATTGATCTTCCCTCAGTGTGCTGGTTCACTCTCCAAATGACTGCAATAGCTAGAGCATGCCAACATGAAGTCAGGAGCCAGGAGCTTCTTCCAGGTCTCCCACATGGGTACAGAGGCCCAAGTGGTTGAGCCATCTTCTGCTGCCTTCCTCACATTAGCAAGGAGCTGGACTGAATGTGGAGCAGCTGGGACTTGAACTGAAGTCCATATGGCATACAGCTGCCGCAGGTGGCAGCTTTACCCACTACATCACATCGTTGGTCCATAAATTTATCTTTTAATTCCCCTTCCCATGAAGTAGTCTAATATATATCGGTTTTTTTTCAAAATTTTATTTCAGAACAGCTTTAAATTTGCAAATCAAAACCTGTAGTAGTAAACAGTTCCCATATACTTCTTACCTACTTCCCCTAACAGCTCTTATTACTATATTTGTCATTGTACATCTGTGCCATTAACCTACTCTAAAAAATGACCCTGGCAACTAATCATAATTTCTTTTTAAAGAATAAAAATGAATAAAACCACAAAATCCTTGCACAATTTTCATCACTATGGATTACTTCTGCTTACTTGTGCTAATTCATAATACCCTGCTGAACAAGCCAAACACAATAGGCTTTCTCCTTCTTCTGTATGCTCATTTACGCTTCTTCCTTCATCTAGCAATTTGCGTACAGCATTCACATCCCCATCCGAACAGGCTTCTGCCAGACTTCGACTGAAATTAAAAGCATTCAACAATTAACTAATAAAGAAATACTCAGGATCCAAAGACAAAAATACATTAACTATAAAAAGAAAAAAAAAAATTGTATGAACAAATCTTACTTGCTGAGCATCTTGTTTGCAACTTTAATTAAACATATATGTCAACCAAGCCAGAAAGTCAGAGGGGAATTTCAAAATAGTTGCTATTTTCACCCTTCAAAATCTAGTAATATGTAACAAACTTTAAAAAAAGTTTTAAAAACCATTATATGCACAAGTTTTTAAATTCTATCAGTGTAATAAAGTATTCCGAGCTACAGTTCTATGGCTTAAAATTTTATTTGATAAAAATGAAGATAAAAATCTAAGAAAACAATTTTACTGCAAAATGACTAAATCAATGAGTTTTGAACTTTAACATGCGGCTAATCCTCCGCCTGCGGTGCCGGCACCATGGGTTCTAGTCCTGGTTGGGGTGCCAGATTCTGTCCCAGTTGCCCCTCTTCCAGGCCTGCTCTCTGATGTGGCCCAGGAGTGCAGTGGAGGATGGCCCAAGTGCTTGGGCCCTGCACCTACATGGGAGACCAGGAGGAAGCACCTGGCTCCTGCCTTCGGATCAGCCCAGTGCGCCAGCCGCAGCAGCCATTGGAGGGTGAACCAACGGTAAAGGAAGACCTTTCTCTCTGTCTCTCTCACTATTCACTCTGCCTGTCAAAAAAAAAAAAAAAAAAAAAAGACAAAAAACAAAAAAACTTTAACATGCATAAAAATCACTCCATTTCTCGTCAAAATGCAGATTCTGACTCAGTAGATCTGGGTAGGACCCAAGATTCTGCATTTCTATCAAGTTCTGAGGTGATGCTGATATTGCTAAAGACCAAAGACCATTTTTGAATAGCATAACCAATCAGATTATTCCATTATGTGTAGTAATCCATGCGTAGAAACCATGTATTATTCAACTTGAATTTCCCACAGACTCTAGCATAGTATATCCCATAAGAATGCTAAATAAATAAGATGTAGACCAATTTTTATAACCATATAATATAACACATACACATTCATACATACACTTAAATATAATAGGCATTTGGCTAAAAATGATAAGCTCTTCCAAAATATACATTATACCAAAGCTAGCTACTTTCCCAAATCCACTCAAGAGAATGTCTAATACACAGCAGAAGTCATTAAACACATACGTGTCTACTTGTCCTGCATTATGGCTGTTTTCTGCTCTCATCCTTGTCAGTGCAGCAGCAGCTTCATCCAGCGCACAACTAACTGAGGATGTCAGTCTTCGGAGTACCTCAGGATCTGCAAAAGCTTTACCATCAGCAGTTGATAATTTGCCAATTCCTTCCGTGTGCATCAATAAGGTAGCGCAGGGGAAGAATAAGCATAAAAATGCAAATTGTAATTATACTTCTAAACACTATTATCTATGACAAAAAAAATGGCATATGCTCCAGCAGTAAGACTGACAGAAGGTAACTCTAATAATTTCAATTGTCACTAATGTTAAGAAATCATATAACCACCTATATTTTAGTATATCTTCACAATGCACATATTACCTTGCCCTTAACTGAATTCCAAATTTATCATAACATGAAGCTTATCAAATGAATACAGTTTCTCTTAAAGTATACATACAAAAAGATCACTTAGATAACTATGTTATTTTCATGGACAATGAAGGAAAAAAATTCTGTCACATAACAATCCAACAGTTTCTTCCTTTGGTCAAATATCAACTTAGCACCAATTTCTGAGTCAACATTTTTCTCCCCCATGATTGAATGACTGATTCATTCATTCACTGTTTTCAAAGGCAGAGTGACAGAGTGACAAGGAAAGAAAGAAAAATAAAGATCTTCCATCTGCTAGTTCACTTCCTCAGTGGCTGAAATAGCCAAGTGTGGGTCAGGCCAAAATCAGGAACCATGAAGTCTACCTGGTCTCCCACATGGGTGGCAGCTGCTTAAGTACCTGAACCATCTTCTGGGCCTTCCCAGATCCCTTAGCAGGAAGCTGAACTGGAAGAACTTGAACTGGCACTCCAATATGGGATGCCACCAATGCAAGCAGTGGCTTAACCTGCTGCACCACAACGCCAATTTCTGGAGCAACATTTTGAAGTAATTAATTACTATGAATAAATTAGTTCCTTCTTGTAAACACTGTAAATAAACTTAAAGGAAAATAATAATGAAGAAAGTCATACAATCACATCCAATGAACTTATATCATTATTTATAAAAAGATACCACACAATTTACTAGCAAAATAAAGATGAATACAAAGCAAAATTGTAAGATATTAGGAATGTATTCTGATAAAATTTTGGGGGCTTTGGGGACCAATTTTACAATAGTTATCAACATTTTTTTTAAAAGATTTATTTATTTACTTGAAAGGCAGAATTACAGACAGAGAGAGACAGAGATCATCCATCCACTGGTTCACTCCCCAAATAGCTGCAACAGCTGAGGCTGAACCAGGCCGAAGGCAGAAGCCAGAGTTTCTTCCAGGTCTACCACGTGGATGCAAGGGCCATCTTCCACTGCTTTCTCAGGTAAATAAGCAGGGAGCTGGATTGGAAGTGGAGCAGCCAGGACTCAAACCGGTGCCAAAATGGGATGCCGGCACTGCAGGCAACAGCTTAATCATTTATGCCACAGCATAGGCTCCAGTTATCAAGATTGCAAATTCAAAAAATCTTTGTAACTCTGCCTTTCAAATAAATAAATCTTTAAAAAAAAAAAAAGATCGAAACTCAGAGTTACAGAGAGAAAGGAGAGGCAGAGAGAGAGAGAAAGAGAGAGACGTCTTCCATCTGCAGGTTCACTCCCCAGTTGGCCCGATAGCTGCAGCTGCGCCGATCTGCAGCCAGGAGCCAGGAGCTTCCTCTGGGTCTTCCCAGGCAGGTGCAGGGGCCCAAGGACTTGGGCCATCTTTTGCTTTCCCAGGCCATATCAGAGAGCTGGGTTGAAAGTGGAGCAGTAAGGACTCGAACCACTGCCAATATGGGATGCTAGCACTGCAGGCAGTGGCTTTACCCGCTACACCACAGCACCAGCCCCAAATAAATCAATCTTTAAAAAAAATTCAAATATCCTTTGACCCAGTCATATTGCTTTCCAAAAATCTGTCCTCTAGAAATACTTCTACAATGTATGAAAATTTGCAGATATATAAACATATAACAGCATTAATTGTAATGTTGAGAAACTGGATATAATCTAAGCATCCTTCAATAAGGAATTAACAAAATGAATTATGATATATCCAAGAAGAGAATTACTACTATACTCTTTCAAATGGAGACAGATATGGGCCAGCGCCATGGTGCAGTAGGTTAATCCTCCACCTGTGGCGCCAGCATCCCAAATGGGTGCCAGTTTTAGTTCCAGCTGCTCCTCTTCCAATCCAGCTCTCTGCTGTGGCCTGGTAAAGCAGTAGAAGATGGCCCAAGTCCTGGGGCCCCTGCACCCGCATGGGAGACCTGGAAGAAGCACCTGGCTCCTGGCTTCAGATTGGCGCAGCTCCAGCCATTGCAGCCATTTGGGGAATGAACCAGAGGATGGCAGATTTCTGTCTCTCCCTCTCAAAGTCTGTAACTCTACCTCTCCAATGAATACATAAAATCTTTAAAAATAAAATAAAAAGGAAACATATCACAGCCACTGTGGAAAACAGTATGGAGAGTTCTTAAAAAAAGAAAAAAACAACTAGAAACAGACTAGCTATATGATCCAGCAATCCCATTATTGGGTATATACCCAAAAGACATGAATCCACTTTATCAGAGAACTACCTGCACCACCATGTTTACAGCAGCATGTTGATAATAGCCAAACTACAGAATCAATTAAGCGATCTAAAATCAGATCAATGGATAAAGAAAGTAAAATAAACATAATATTATTCAGCTATATAAAAGAATGAAATTCAGGCCAGTGCCGTGGCTCAACAGGCTAATCCTCCGCCTTGTGGCACCGGCACACGGGGTTCTAGTCACAGTCAGGGCACCAGATTCTGTCCTGGTTGCCCCTCTTCCAGGCCAGCCCTTTGCTATGGCCCGGGAGTGCAGTGGAGGATGGCCCAAGTGCTTGGGCCCTGCACCCCATGGGAGACCAGGAGAACCACCTGGCTCCTGGCTTCTCATCAGCGCGGTGCACCAGCCGCAGCGGCCATTGGAGGGTGAAACAACAGCAAAAGGAAGACCTTTCTCTCTGTCTCTCTCTCTCACTATCCACTCTGTCAAAAAAAAAAAAAAAAAAAAAGAATGAAATTCTACCATTTGCATCTAAACATATGCAACTGGAGGAAATCATGTTAAGTGAAATAAGCTGAACACAGAAGTAAGCTAAATCTCATATTCTCCCTTATATGTGAAGCTAAAATTAAAAAAAAAAAAAAAAAAGATCACAGGGGCTGGTCTTATGGCCTAGCAGGTTAATCTGCTGCCTGCAACAGCGGCAACTCATACAAGCAATGGTTCAAGGTCCCACTGCTCCACTTCTGATTCAGGACCCTGCTAATAGACCAGGGAGAGTAATGGAAAATGGCCCAAATGCTTAGGCCCCTACCCCTACATGGGAGACCTGCAGGAAGCTCCTGGTGCCAGCATCCCATATGGGTGCTAGGTTATAGTAGCGGTTGCTCTTCTTCCAGTCCAGCTCTCTGCTGTGGCCTGGGAGGGCAGTGGAGGATGGCCCAAGTGCTTGGGCCCCTGCACCCGCATGGGAGACCAGGAGGAAGCACCTGGCTCCTGGCTTCAGATCAGCGCAGCGCCAGCCATAGCAGCCATTTGAATCAACGGAAGGAAGTCCTTTCTCTCTGTCTCTCTCTCACTGCATAGAACTCTGTCAAATAAATAAATAAATAAATAAATAATTTTATTTATAAATTTCATGGACTCTGTTTTCAGTATTAATATCACATTAACATGAGAATTGTCCTTGAAGTAATATCATGCATTTGCTGACCCTTCTGAGAAGCTAATGTCTTAACAAATTACTTTAAAAAATAAGAAAATAAAAAGAAGAAATACTGACATATATTGTCATGGAAGAATGGTCACCAAAAAAAATGGTGGGAAAAGTTTTACTTTTATGTAGTATGATCTTACTTCATTTAAAAAGAATATGTTCAAGGGCCTGGCAATGTGGCGCAGCGGGTTAAAACCCTGGCCTGAAGCGCCAGCATCCCATGTGGGTGCTGGTTCTAGTCCCAGCTGCTCCTATTCTGATCCAGCTCTCTGATATGGCCTGAGATAGCAGTAGAAGATGGCCCAGGTCCTTGGGCTCCTGCACCCATGTGGGAGACCCAGAGGAACCTCCTGGCTCCTGGCTTCGGATTGGCGCAGCTCTGGCCATTGCGGCCATCTGGGGAGTGAACCAGTAGATGTAAGACCTCTCTCTCTGTCTCCACTTCTCTCTGTAACTCTTTCAAATAAATAAAATAAATCTTTAAAAAAAAGAGTATGTTCAAACACATACACACATTTCAATATATTAAGAGGGGGAAAGTATGAAAGTTCATTAAAGCCCTGACAGACCATGGAAAGACTTTATTATTTACTTAATACATTTCATATTGCCTTATTTTATAATGTTCTAAACTGATAACTTTAAAAAGAATTTTTAAACTCTTATTGATATATTCTTAATTTTCTCTAAAAATCTTTATTTTCAATTTTATTTTGTTTAAAATGGTGTCAAGAGAAGCAGGTATTGTGACACGGCAGGTTAAACTTAGGTATGGGATACAGGCATCCCATAATACAGTGCCTGGTTAAAGTCCAGGCTATTCCACATTTCTGATCCGGCTTTTCAACTAATGAGGTTTGAGTGAAGCAAATGATGGCCCAAGTACTTGAGTTTCTGCCACCCACAAGGGAGACCCAGAGGGAGTTCACGGCTCCTGATTTTGGCCTGGATCAGCCCTGGTTCTTGTAGGCAATTGGGGAATAAATCATTAGATGGAAAATTCTCTTTCCCTCTCTCCCTCCCCATATCTCCCTTTCTCTGTCACTCTGAGTTTCAAATAAACAAATTAAAAACGCTAACGTCAAAGCTGGTATTGTGGCACTGCAGGTAAAACTGCCAGCTGTGATACTAATATCCCATATGGAACCAGTTTGTATTCCAGCTGCTGCACTTCCAAACCACTTCCCTGCTAACGGCCTGGGAAAAGCAGTGGAAGATGGCCCAAAGTATCTAGACCCCTGTCACAAACATGGGAAACCTAAATGGAGTTCTTGGCTGCTGGCTTCAGCATGGCCCAGCATTGGCTTTTGTGGCCCTCTGGGGAGTACACAAACACATAGATCTCTCTCTCCTTCTCCTTCTCTGTAACTCTTTCAAAATAAATTTAAAAATCTTAAAAATAAATAAATAGGGCCGGTGCCGTGGCTCAATAGGCTAATCCTCTGCCTGCGGCGCCGGCACACCGGGTTCCAGTCTAACTCTGCCTGTCAGTCTCTCATTATCTAACTCTGCCTGTCAGAAGAAAAAAAAAAAAAGATGTATGTTAAAAGGTGACTATAGGGGCTGGTGCTGTGGCACAGCAGGTTAGAGCCCCAGTTTGCAGCATTAGCATCCAATATGGGCACCAGTACAAGTCCTGGAATGCTCTACTTCTGATCTAGCTCTCTGCTATGGCCTAGGAAAGCAGTAGAAGATGATCCAAGTCCTTGGGCCCCTGTACCTGTGTGGGAGACCCAGAAGAAGCTCCGGGCTCCTGGCTTCAGACTGGCCCAGCTCGAGCCGTTACAGCCATCTGGGGAGTGAACCACTGGATGGATGACATTCCCCCACCCTGCCTCTGTCTCTCTATAACGCTGCCTTTCAAATAAATAATCTTAAAAAAAAAAAAAAGTGACTATGAAATTATGTTTACTGGGAGGGAGCATTTAGCTTGGTTGTTAAGATTCCCACAGCCTTCAATAGAGTATTTGAGATTCCTGACTCTTGCTCTGATTCCAGCTTCATACTAATGCAGACTCCAGGAGGCAGCAATAATGCCTTGACTATTTGGATTTCTGCCACTCATATGGGAGATCTGGGTTACATTGGTGCCTCCCAGCTTTGGCCCTAGTCATAGCCCAACTGCAATCATTCGGGAAATGATTCAGTGCATGGGTAGGCTTCCCCTCTGGCAAATATTTTTTCTTAAAGATGTATTTATTTATTTGAAAGGCAGAGTTACAGAGAGGCAGAGGCAGAGGCAGAAAGAGAGAGAGAGGTCTTTCATCTGCTGGTTCATACCCCAAGTGGCCACAATTACTGGGGCTGCACCAATCCAAAGTGAAGAGCTTCTTCCAGGTCTCCCACATGGGGAATAGAGGCTCAGGCACTTGGGCCACCTTCTACTGCTTTCCCAGGCAAAAGCAGAGAGCTAGATAGGAAGTGGAGCATCTGGGACTCAAACTGGCACCTATATGGGATGCCAGCACTGCAGGCAGTGGCTTTACCAGCTACACCATAGCACTGGTCCCTGCAAATATTCTTTTGAAAAGCTTATTTTTTTTTTAAATAAAATTACACTGAACAAAGAACCCAGAAACTGGATGAAATTTTCTATATGTATCTTCATTTAGACTAAATTTTTATGCACATATAAATACATTAAGAGATCAGATAAAGCGTGTGTCAGGGTGCCAGCGCTGTGGTTCACTTGGATAATCCTCCGCCTGCAGCGCCAGCATCCCATATGGGCACTGGGCTCTAGTCCTGGTTGTCCCTCTTCTAGTCCAGCTCTCTGCTGTGGCCCGGGAAGGCAGTGGAGGATGGCCCAAGTGCTTGGGCCTCTGCACCCACATGGGAGACCAGGAGGAAGCACCTAGCTCCTGGCTTCAGACCGGCTTACATACGGCCGTAGCAGCCATTTGGGGGGTGAACCAACAGAAGGAAGACCTTTCTCTCTGTCTCTCTCTCTCTGTCTAACTCTGCCTGTCAAAAAAAAAAAAAAAAAAAAGTGTCAGGGCAATAGTTTTGCCTACAGTTAAGCCAACAATTAGGATGCCTATATCCCATACTGCAGTGTCTAGATTCTAGTTCCAGCTCTGTTCCCAATTCCAGCTTCCTGCTAAAGTGCTCCTTGTGAAGCAGGTAATAGCTCTAGTGATTGGCTCCTTGCCATCAATGTAGGAGACCCGGAGTGAGTTTTCAGTTCCTGACTTTGGCTTGGCTCACTCCTGGCTGTTGTTCACATTTGTAGAGTGAAAACAGCGATGGGGGAGCACACTCTGTCTCTCAAATAAAAAAGAGATAAAATTATCTTTTAAAGAGAAGATTGTGGCACACTTCATTAAGCTGAGGCTTGTAATCCTGGTGTCCCATATTGGAATGTCAGAGTCCCAGTTGTTCTGCTTCCAATCCAGCTTCCTGTTTATGGACCTGGGAAACCAGCAAATGACGGCCCAAGTGCTTGTCCCTGCCACCCACATGAGAGGCCCTAGATGGAGTTCCTGGCCCGGGGCTTTGACCTGCCCAATCCTGGCTATTATACGCCATTTGAGGAGTGAACTAGCAGACAGAAGCTCTCTTTCTGTTGCTCTACCTTTCAGATAAACAAGTCTTAAAAAAAAAAAAAGGAGTGTCAAACAAAGTAAACATGTTGCAGAGGCCATAAACAAAGATCAGAAAATGTGGGGCAGGTGGTTGATGTAGCAGTTAAGACACCATATACCATCCTGGAATGCCTGGGCTCAAGTTCCAGTTCTCCCAATTTGAGCACACCTTGGGAGGCAGCAGTTAATAACCCAAGAAGCTGGGTTCCTGTCACCCATCTGGGAGTCTCAGATTGAATTCCCAGATCTAGCTTTGGCTTGACTCAACCATAGCTTTTGTGGGCATTTGAAGAATGAACCAAAGAAGGAAGAATCTCTGTCTTTGTCTCTCTGTCATTCAAATAAAAAAAATTATTTAAAAATCACAGTAATTTCCTTCTCAAAACAAACCATTTAGGAAACAGAAAAGGTTTTCATTACAGTATAACAAACTTTGCATAACTAATGTGCAGAATGCATAATATAAGTAAATAAATATGTATTATTTTGAGAAAGTATACTTACCAAATTTTATTGTGCTACAGAACAAAAATGGATATAGCTTATTACATCTCAAGTTTGTGTTCAATTTTTATTTTAGTGTCTATTAAGTAAAAAACACCTATTTATAATACATAAAGTGAATAAGCAATCAATCAACGTGCAGCATTCCCTAAATCAGTTAAGACAAAGCACAATGTGATGAACTAAATTTAGCACTCACATTTTTATTTTATAAAGTAACTGATAATAGGTTAAGTTTTCCTTGATAACCAGATGATTTTCTTAATACTTTCTAACTATCAAGGCTGAGCCTAAAAATCATTTATTGATAACTTTTAAGATTTATTTTTATTTGAAAGGCAAAGGTTTAGAGACAGAGAGGGAGAAATGGAGAGAGATCTTCCATTAGAAATGGAGCAGTGGGGTTTTAAATCAGTGCCTATACGGGATGATGGCACTGCAGGCAGCAGCTTAACACGCTATGCCACAACAATGACCCCTCACTGAATACTTTCAACCAAGAATTTTTAAAAGCAAAATGTGGGGGCCAGTACTGTGGCATAGTGGGTAAAGCCGCTGTCTGCAATGTCAGCATCCCATATGAGTGCCAGTTTGAGTCCCGGCTCCTCCACTTCCAATCCAGCTCTCTGCCATAGCCTGGGAAAGTAGTGGAAGATGGCCCAAGTCCTTGGACCCTTGCACCCATGCGAGAGACCTGGAAGAAGCTCCTGGCTCCAGATCGGCCCAGTTCTGGCTGTTGCAGTCATCATGGGAAGTAAACCAGTAGATGGAAGATACCTCTCTCTCTCTCTCTCTCTCTCTCTCTCTCTCTCTGCCTCCGCCTCTGCCTCTCTGTAACTCTGCCTTTCAAATAAATAAACAAATCTTAAAAAAAAAAAAAAAAAGGTAAAATGTGTAGGCTAAGCCACAGCCTGCAATGCTAGCATCCCATATGGTCACTACTTCAAGTTTTAGCTGTTCTACTTCCAATCCAGCTCCTTGCTAATGCCCCTGGGAAACAGTGGAAGATGGTGGGCCCCTGAACCCTCTCTGGAGACTCAGATAAAGTTTCTGGCTCTTGGCTTTGGCCTGACGCAGCCCTAGGAGTGGTGGCTATTTGGGGAATAAACCAGCGGATAGAAGAACTCTTTCTCTCTCTACCTCTCCCTCTCTCTGTAACTCTGCCTTTCAAATAAATATTTTTGTAAAAAAAAAAAAAGAAAGGAAAATGTGAACATTTTTATAAAAAATAAATTTTGCAGATTTCGAATTTTCTCTAACATAATTCTGGGATAATCTGGTAAAACTACATAAGGAGATCTAGACTTTTTTTTAAAGAGATGAAAAGAAAAACCGAAAAAAAAAAAGTACCTGCTGCTTCCAGCAAAGCTTCTAGTCGTGCCTGCGTCTCTGGATCCACAGTGCGTAAGTCTGCTCCTTCTGTAGTACTGGATAAGAATATCTCCGAGGTTGTTTTAAGTACTGGGTTATCCAAATCTTCTTGGTCCAAAATAAATGATTCAACCTGTTTATAAATGAAAGATGTAATATCCATGAAACTGATTATCCACATAAGAACACTAAATTTTAAGGTAACATAATTTACTTGGAATTTAAATGAAAGCAAATAAACTACCATAGAAACACAGGATTATGGGAAAGGACTTGGATCTTGGAGGAAAGATTCAGACTGTTTGCTTATCTTCAGACATTGACTAAGTCAAATACTCTATAGCCTTCTTGAGAGTAATATATCTTCTGTGCCTAGCAAACAGCATGAAAAGTACTTTTTTGTTTTTTTAAATGAAACAAATACATGAACTTAACTGCTGGGAAGACATATAGAGGATTAGATAGTTTTTTTTTTTTTTTGGTGTTTTTTTGTTTTTTTTGTTTTTTTTTTTGATAGGCAGAGTTAGACAGAGAGAGAGACACACACAGAGAAAGGTCTTTGTTCCACTGGTTCACCTCCCAAATGGCACTACGGCTGGCCCGCTGCACTGCTCTGAAGCCAGGAGCCATGTGCTTCCTCCTGGTCTCCCATGTGGGTGCAGAGGCCCAAGCACTTGGGCCATCCTCCACTGCCTTCCCGGAGCCAGGTGCTTCTCCTGGTCTCCCATGGGGTGCAGGGCCCAAGCACTTGGGCCATCCTCCACCACACTCCCAGGCCACAGCAGAGAGCTGGACTGGAAGAGGTGCAACCGGGACAGAATCCAGTGTCCCAACTGGGACTAGAACCTGGTGTGCCGGCACCGCAGGCAGAGGATTAGCCTATTGAGCTGTGGCGCCGGCCAGATAGTTTTTAAAAACCTAATAACGTAATAGGTTGCTAAGACCCAATTTATTTATCATAAACAGTTTATTCAATTCTGATCTTAAATATTAAAAACATTAACCCACTATGAAATATCTGGAGACCTTTAGACACTTAGACAGGAATGCTCCATGAACCATATCTAGTACACAGTACATATTCAATACATTGTTGTTGAAATGAATGAATGGTATAAGGGAAAATCAACTTGCAAAAACTAAACATGTAATTTCAGACTTCAGATCAAGCCCAATTTCAGATCAAGTCAATTATGAACAAATTTTCTTAAAATATGCACATTCTTTCTACAAAACAATTGGAAATGTATACCAAAATACTTTAAAAATGTCATGCCATTTGAACCAGTAATTCCATTTTAAGGAATTTATCCTTTAAAAACTAGGGTGCACATTAGGTATCATGATTAAAGCACTACTTGGGACACCTGCATCCCATGTGGAGTACCTAGGTTAGAGTCCTAGTTCCACTTCCACTTTCAGCTTCCTGCTAATGCACACCCTAGGTGGAAGCAAGTAATAGCTTCAGCGGCTGGGTTCCTACCACCAACAAGGGAGACCAGGATTGAGATCTGGCTTCTTGGTTTCAGCTTTGGGAAGTGAACCAACAAATGTAGGATCTGTCTTTCAAAATAAAATGTTTTTAAAAAGTATGTCACAAAAAATTTATCTGAAAGCCAGACAAAAATTAATATGAAAGGACATTCATTGTAGTGTTCATTAAAATAATTATAGGGAATTTTATCAATGTCATGCACATGACAGAAAATTATGCAGTCATTAAAAACAATGCCTTTGAAGCACTCTTAATGGCACAAGAAAATATTCTTGGGCCAGTGATTTGGTGTAGGGGGTAAAGCTGCTGCCTGTGACATGGGTATCCCATATGGGCACTAATACAGGTCTTGGCTACTCCATTTCCAATCCAACTCTCTGCTAATATGCCTCAGAAAGCAGTGGAGAATGGCTTAAGTGCTTGGGACCCTGCACCCGCATGGGAGACTCAGAAGAAGCTCCTGGTTCCTAGCTCTGGACAGGCCCAGCTCTGGTCCTTAGGGCCATTTTGGGGATGAATCAGCAGTTCGAAGATCTCTAACTCTGCTTTTCAAATAAATAAGTACATTTTAAAAATATATATTCATTAGCAGCGCTGGCACACCAGGTTCTAGTCCTGGTCGGGGCGCCAGATTCTGTCCTGGTTGCCCCTCTTCCAGGCCAGCTCTCTGCTATGGCCTGGCTCCTGCCATTGGATCAGCGCGGTGTGCCGGCCACAGCGCGCCAGCCACAGCAGCCATTGGAGGGTGAACCAACAGCAAAAGGAAGACCTTTCTCTCTGTCTCTCTCTCTCACTGTCCACTCTGCCTGTCAAAAATAAAAAATAAGGCCGGCGCCGTGGCTCAACAGGCTAATCCTCCGCCTTGCGGCGCCGGCACACCGGGTTCTAGTCCCGGTCGGGGCGCCGGATTCTGTCCCGGTTGCCCCTCTTCCAGGCCAGCCCTCTGCTGTGGCCCGGGAGTGCAGTGGAGGATGGCCCAAGTGCTTGGGCCCTGCACCCATGGGAGACCAGGAAAAAGCACCTGGCACCTGGCTCCTGCCATCGGATGAGCGCGGTGCGCCAGCCGCAGCGCACCATCCGCGGCAGCCATTGGAGGGTGAACCAACAGCAAAGGAAGACCTTTCTCTCTGTCTCTCTCTCTCTCACTGTCCACTCTGCCTGTCAAAAAAAAAAAAAATATATATATATATTCATAAAGTGAAATTCACAAGAATGAAAATATGTTTACTTTGCTAAAAGTTTATGTGCATGTGTATGTAAATATGAACTTATAAGTATGTGCATATATATTCAGAGTATATTTACATACCTAACATGTCCACTAATTTGTAAATATGCAAGGCCATGAAGTTAACATATTTATAGACAGAATTTTTTTTTAAAGTATTCTATTGGCCAGTGCCGCAGCTCACTAGGCTAATCCTCCGCCTGCAGCACTGACACACCAGGTTCTAGTCCCGGTTCGGGCGCCAGATTCTGTCCTGGTTGCTCCTCTTGCAGTCCAGCTCTGTGCTGTGGCCCAGGAGTGCAGTGGAGGATGGCCCAGGTGCTTGGGCCCTGCACCCACATGGGAGACCAGGAGGAAGCACCTGGCTCCTGGCTTCAGATAGTGCAGTTGCGCAGGGCCGGCTGTAGCAGCCACTAGGGGGATGAACCCACGGAAAAAGGAAGACTTTTCTGTCTCTCTCTCTCACTGTCTAACTCTGCCTGTCAAAAAACAAAACAAAACAAAAAAGTATTTTATTTATTTGAAAAAGGCAATGTTGGGGCCCGTGCTGTGGCGCAGCGGGTTAACACCCTTGCCTGAAGCACCAGCATCTCATATAGGCGCTGGTTCGAGTCCCAATTGCTCTACTTCCGATCCAGCCCTCTGCTCTGGCCTGGGAAAGTAGCAGAAGATGGTCCAAGTCCTTGGGCACCTGCACCTATGTGGGAGACCTGGATGAAGCTCCTGGCTCCTGGCTTCAGATAGGTGCAGCTCCAGCCATTGCAGACATTTGGGGAGTGAACCATCAGATGAAAGACCTCTCTCTCTCTCTCTCTCTCTCTCTCTCTCTCTCTGCCTCTCCTATTCTGTGTAACTCTGACTTTTAAATAAATAAATAAATCTGAAGGAAGGGAAGGGGAAGGGGAAGGGGAAGGGGAAGGGGAAGGGGAAGGGGAAGGGAAGGGAGGGGAAGGGAGGGGAAGGGAGGCAATGTTACAGAGAGATCTGTATAATCTGTAACATCTGCTGGTTCACTTTCCAAATAGTCACAATGGCCTGGTTGGGCCCTTGGGCCATCCTCTGCTGTTTTCCCAGGCGCGTTAGCAGGGAGCTGGATTGGAACTGGAGCAGCCAGAACTCAAACTGGCACCCATATGGGATGCAGCTTTGCAGGCAACAGCTTACCAATGCCAGATTTTAAAAAAAGGAGAATGATGTGGCATGGCAGATAAAGCCACCATCTGCAGTGCCAGCATCCCATATTGGCACTGGTTCAAGTCCCAGCTGCTCCACTAAGATCCTGCTCCCTACTAACGTGCCTGGAAATGGAGTGGAGAACGGCCCAAGTCACTAGGCCCTTGCACTCACTTGAGAGACCTAGAAGAAGCTCCTGACTCCTAGCTTTGGATCAGCCCAGCTCCAGCCATTGTAGCTATTTGGGGAGTGAACCAGCAGGTGGAACATTTGTCTCTCCCTCTCTCTCTCTCTGTAACTTTACCTTTCAAATAAATAAATAAATCTTAAAAAAGAAAAAAAATTAAGGTAATACAGTTAATAAATGGCAAAATTAGGTTTCAACCAAGGACAGATGGCTTCAGATTCCATGCTCTTAACCACTAGGGCATAATATCTCACAAATTTATAAGCAAAGAACCACAGTATCTAGTCTGATTTTTTGGCTAGTTGGTCATGAATTTTTACGATGGACACCAAATTGAGATCTCCTAATAAAATCTGTAAAGTGAAATGATTAAAGTTGAAATAATTAAATACATAATATTATACATATTTATTTATATATATTTATATCACTTTATTATATCATTTATATCACTTTATTACTTAGTGATATACTAAATACCATAAAGCCATAAAACATTAACTTCAGCCATAGTAACATTGAGCCATGTATTATACTGCAACACAACCTTCTTTTTTTTTTTTTTTAAGATTTATTTTATTTATTTGAAAGACAGAGTTACAGAGAGAGACAGAAACAGAGAGAGGTCTTCCATCCACTGGTTCACTCCCTAGATGGCTGCAAAGGCCGGAGCTGCAATGATTCGAGGCCAGGAGCCAGGAGCTTCTTCCAGGTCTCCCACGTGGGTGCAGGGGCCCAAGGACTTGGGCCATCTTCTACTGCTTTCCCAGGCCACAGAAAAGAGCCGGATCGCAAGAGCAGCCGGACTCAAACTGGCTCCCATATGGGATGCCAGCACTTCAGGCCAGGGCTTTAACCCACAAAACCACAGCACCAGCCCCAACATAGCTTCTAAAACATGTAATTATAAACACCAACATTCTAGATCTAGTTCCATATCAACAGATAAAATGTAGACAATCAGTCGTCAAAGAACCTTGAAAGGTAACCCTGTACAACAAAGAGTTTGTTGAAAGACAAAACAATTATAAGATATTTGTAGATATATAAATCTGCCACTGGAAATTCTTTTTATTAAAGATGGTACATTTTTATGTTAACATTTTCATGAGGCGGTTTCAAAAAGTTCATGGAAATGGCCAGCACTGTAGTGTAGCAGGTAAAGCTGCCGCCTGCAGTGCCAGCACCCCATATGGACATCAGTTTGAGTCCCGGATGCTCTTTTTTTTTTTCTTTTATTTGACAGGTAGAGTTACAGACAGTGAGAGAGAGAGAGACAGAGAGTAAGGTCTTCCTTTTTCCATTGGTTCATCCCCCAAGTGGCCATCATGGCCGGCGCTGCATCGATCCGAAGCCAGGAGGCGGGTGCTTCTTCCTGGTCTCCCATGCAGGCGCAGGAATCCAAGCACTTGGGCCATCTCCGCTGCTCTCCCGGGCCACAACAGAGAGCAGGACTGGAAGAGGAGCAACCAGGACTAGTACCCGGTGCCCCAACCAGGACTAGAACCTGGGGTGCTGGCGCCATAGGCGGAAGATTAGCCAAGTGAGCCACGGCGCTGGCCTACTTTTATTTTTTTTTTAAGATTGATTTATTTATTTGAAAACCAGAGCTACCCAGAAAGAGAAGAAGCAGAGACAGAGAGGTTTTCCATCTTATGTTTCACTCCCCAGTTGGCCCCAACAGCCAGAGGTATGCTGATCTGAAGCCAGGAGCCAGAAACTTCTTCCGGGTCTCCCATGCGGGTACAGGGGTCCAAGGACTTGGGCCATCTTCTACTGCTTTCCCAGGCCATAGCAGAGAGCTGGATCAGAGTGGAGCAACCGGGTCGCGAACCAGTGCCCACATGGGATGCCAGCACTTCAGGCCAGGGCATTAACCCACTGCACCACAGCGCCAGTGGGATGCTCTACTTTCAATCAGCTCTCTGCTATGATCTGAGAAAGCGGTGGAAGATGGCCCAAGTCCTTGGTCCCCTGAATACCATATGGGAGACCCAGACGAAGCTCCTGGCTCCTGGCTTCAGATTGGCCCAGCTCCAGCAGTTGCAGCCATTTGGGGAGTGAACCAGCGGATGGAAGACAACTTGCTTGCTTGCTTGCTTGCTTGCTCTCTCTCTGCCTCTGTCTCTCCCATTCCCTCTCTGTAACTCTGCCTTTCAAATAAATAAATACTTAAAAAAAAGTTCATGGAAAATGTGTATTATGAAAAAACTGTATGGTTTTCAGAATCTTTTGCACCAAAGTAAATTTATCTTTTCATTCCATTTTCAATGAATTTTTGAAGTTCTCTAGTATTTTATAAATATGTCTTATGTAACATTTAAAAAACCTAAATAAGGATTTCCAATTCTCTCCCATTAATTTTCCATTTGCTTAAGGCCTATACTACACAGTGTACCATGAGAATACAAAAATGTGGCAGAAGAAATAAGGAAGATTCTAACAAGTACTACAAACAGCCCCAAAGAGAAACAAACAGTACAACTATATGCATTTAAAGGGAGAGAAATAACTTCCAGCTCTAGTTATCTATGAAGACTGTGGACAAGAAGCAACGCTTGAAGACTTTGAAGGATGCAGAGAACTTCATTAAGAGGTCAGATAAATGGGTGAAGGAGGTAGAAAGATAAAAGTATTTCACGTACAGGGGCCGGCACTGTGGTGTAGCAGGTAAAGCCCCAGCCTGCAGTGCCGGCATCCCATATGGGCACCCGTTCAAGATCCGGCTGCTCCCCTTCCAATCCAGCTCTCTGCTATGACCTGAGAAAGCAGTAGAAGATGGCCCAAGTCCTTGGGCCCCTGCACCCACGTAGGAGACCCAGAGGAGGCTCCTGGCTCCTCACTTAGATAGGTGCAGCTCCAGCCACTGCAGTCATCTGGGGAGTGAACCAGGAGATGAAAGATCGATCTCTCTCTCTCTCTCTCACCAGGGGATGGAAGATCTCTCTCTCTCTCTCTCTCTCTCTCTCTCTCTTTCTGCCTCTCCTTTTCCGTGTAACTCCGACTTTCAAATAAAATCTTTTTTTAAAAAAAGTATTTTAGGTACAGAAAGGAATGAAATAAATTTTTAAAAATGCTCAGAGTGGGAGCCATCGCTGTGGCATAGTGGGCTAAGCTTCCACCTGTGGCCCCGGCATCCCATATGGGCACCAGTTTTAGTTTTGGCTGCTCCTCTTCCTATCTAGCTCTCTGCTGCAGCTGGAGATAGCAGCAGAAGATGGCCTAAGTGCTTGAACCTCTGTACCTGCACAGGTGACTTGGAAGCAGCTCTGGTTTCAGATCAGCTCAGCTCCAGCCATTGAGGACATCTGGGGAGTGAACCAGCATATGGAAGACCTTTCTCTCTGTGTCTCCCTCTCTAACTCTACCTCTCAAATAAATAATAAAAGAAAAAAAGTTTTAGGGCTTAGAAATGCATTGGCGAAGTGATGAATGCTCTGCTCCCAAAAATAGTAGTTTATTATGCATTAGTACTGAAAGTAAAAATGGTATAACCAACTGTAGAAAACAATCTGACAGCACAAAAGTTAAACAAAGAATTACCATATGACCCAATTATTCCACTATTTGGTATATAAACCTAAGAAAAATGAAATATAAATATTTGTAGTGACATTATTCATAATAGGCAAAAAGTAAAAAAACCCCAAATATCCATTGACCAATGAATGGCTAAACAAAATGTGGTACAGCCATACAATGAATATCATTCAGTCATAAAAAGGAATACATACTGATACATGCAGTAATATAGATAAACCTCAAAAAAAACAGTGAAAGAAGTCAGACACAAAAGGTTACATATCACATGAATTCAGTTATATGAAATGTT
This sequence comes from Sylvilagus floridanus, assembly GCA_949820135.1. NCBI lineage: Eukaryota > Metazoa > Chordata > Mammalia > Lagomorpha > Leporidae > Sylvilagus > Sylvilagus floridanus. The sequence continues at coordinate 26,253,574 of OX463241.1, read as the reverse complement.
CAACATTGGAAAAGCCAGACAGACAGACTATATTAGTGGTTCACTGGGGAATCAGAGAGGGAAGAATCGGAGGGGCTGCTAATGAGTCTGAAAGTTTTTTTTTTTTTTTTGGAATGATGAAAATATTCTGAAATTATTCTGCTGCAAAACCATAACCTCACAAATATACCAAAAGTCACTGAAATGTGACTTTAAATGCTAATTTGTATGATATTTAAAGTATATAATAATTGTTTTTTAAACACACATAAAGGTACCTAGAATACAACTATGGCATTAGACAAGAAAGAACAACTGAGAATATTGCATTAGATCATATAAAAGTTGCCTCCCTGGTCACTATCACTAGGCGGAGAATTAGTAACAATGCTCTCCTGGGTGTCAATAATGTCAGCATCACAAAAAACAACACATTTCTAAATGCTTGAAAAGAATCAAATTCAGAAGAAAAACACAAAACAGAAATGTGTCCCTTGCCTTCAGAATGCCTAATAACTATTCTTTGAAAAGCACAACACCTAAGACAATTTGCTGAATTATTCTATGTCTTTAAAGTGCATATAAATCAACAGGCAACAAGAATTAATAGAAAGAATACTGCAGGAGGAGAAGTTCAGTATCAGCTCCATAATGTATTGTAACTTCAGGTATCTCATGACTTTATTTTAATTATCATTCAAAACTCAACCTTTCTGACATTGAACTTTTTCAGCAATAAAGACAACATCTGCTGCTATGTTACAGTGTTATTGAAATGGTAAAACAAGGTAACATAGGTAAAAACATTTTGAAAATAATAAAATTTTGGCATAATAGTTTAGCTATCCCTTAGGAAACCTGCATCCTGTATTAGACTACCTGGATCTAAGTCCTAACTCTGCTTCCAGCTTCCAGTCATGCATGCTCTAGGAGGCAGCAGGTAATGACTGAATTATTTGGGTCCCTGCCACCACCATGGAGACCCAGATCGAGTTCCAGGCTTATGGCTTTTATCTGGCCCAGTCTCTGTTGCTGTGGGCATTTGGAGGGTAAACCAGTAGATAAAAAGTTAATCTCCATCTCTTTGCCTTTCAAATTAGTAAAAAAAAAAATAAATAAAAATAAAAAAAAACCAGTGTTTTACTCATGAAATCTGTACTCATTAAATAAAAGGTTTCTTTGGAAAAAATAAAACCAACTGTATAAAAATAATTTTCATGGGTCGGCATTATGGTGCAGTGGGTTAAGCCACCACTTATGATGCCAGCAGCCCACATGAATGCCAGTTGGAGTCCCAGCTGCTCCACTTCTGATCCAGCTCCTTGCTAATGTACCTGGGAAATCAGCTGAAAAAGGTTCAAGAGTTCTTGGCTCCTGGCTTTGGCATGGCCCAACCCTAGCTGTTGCAGTCTTTTGGGGAGTGAACCTGAGGATGGAAGGTCTCTGTCTTTCTGTGTCACTCTGCCTTTCAAATACATAAATCCTTTAAAAATATATAACTTTCAGAATGTAGTTCTATGTAATTACAATTCTTTTGTCCAGTTTCTCAACACAGTGTCTATTTTCTGTACCTTTCGAAACAGGACAAATCATACTGACTGAGAATCTAGCATGACCCATTTTTATCAACATTTACTTGAATTTTCAATTCTGGTTTTAGGCAATTTATATTTAAGATATGACTCACAAGATCAATGTTTTTAAATTTACTTATTGGAAAGGCAGACAGAAAAGGAAACAGAAAGACAGCTCTTGCATCTGCTTGTTCATTCCCCAAATCCCTAGGGCTGGACCAGACTGAAGCCAGAACCTAGGAACTCAATTGGGATATCCTATACAGGTGGCAGGGACCCAACCAAGTAAGTCATAACCTGCTACCTCCCAGGGTGTTTGTTAAGGGAAAGCTAGAACTGGGAGCAGAGTTGGGACTTGAATTCACACACTAGAATATGGGATATGGGCATCTTAACTGCTGTGCCAATTAACTGCCCCTAAGATCAAATTTTAAATATCCACAAAACTAGTTTTCCATCTGACGGTTCACTCCTCAAACGGCCATGACAGCTTTGGCTGGGCCAGACCAAAGCCAATAGCCTGGAACTCCATCTGAGTCTCCCATGTGGATGGCAGGGACACAAGCACTTAGGCCATTAATTGCCTCATTCTCAGGCACATTAACAAGGAGGTGGATCAAAAGTCAAATAGCCAGGACTAGAATGTGTGCCTGCACAAGCAGTAGCTTAACCCACTGCACTCCAAGCTGGTCCCTCCATTAACTTTTTGAGGATCCCTCATATCTTACCAGATAAACCTGCTGAATCATACTCTTGCAATTCACATTTCATTACCTCAAAAAATAAGGGGTAAGGGCCAGCTCTGTGGCATAGCTGGTAAAGCCTTGGCCTACAGTGCTAGCATCCTATATGGGCACTGGTTCAAGTCCCGGCTGCTCTACTTCCTATCCAGCTCTCTGCTATGACCTGAGAAAGCAGTAGAAGATGGCCCAAGTCCTTGACCCTCTGCAACTGTGTGGGAGACCCGGAAGAATCGCCTGGCTCCTGGCTTCAGATACGCGCAGCTCCAGCCATTGCGGCCAGTTGAGGAGTTGAACCAGCAGATGGAAGACCTCTCTCTGCCTCTCCTTCTCTCTGTCTGTTAACTCTGACTTTCAAATAAATAAATAAATAAATCTTTATATATAAATATAAATAAATAATATATATAATATATTATATATATTATATATAATTTATATATAATATAAATAAATATATATAAATCTTGTATATTAAAGATTTATTTATTTATTTATATCGGAGCAGTGAAGATAAAAATCATGTACAGCTAGCTACCTAGAGATGTTAAATATGACCAATTCTGTATATTCAATATAAAAGGCTTGCTGATAGTACAAAAGTGTCCATATATGACAGATAAGCTTAACATAAATGGTATATCTAATGAAATTAGTATTCATCATGCAAATGAATATAAAAGGCTCTTACTTTCTTACATATAGCTAAAGCCCATGGCAATTTCCTTACTGCCTAATGATACTATTAACATAACTCATCTCTATCCCACAGCTACATTCAGAAGTAAATAAATACATCCACTTTTTGCTAATTTCAACTTTTGTTTTTGCTAATTTCAACTTTTAAACATTGTAGAATTTTTTTTTTCTGATTAGGTACAAGAATAAAAGATGAAGGAAAAAGACTGGTCAAGAATATGGCCAATCCGAGACATAGCCCAGGTACTAAGAGAGAAAAACTGCCAGCCCAGTATATCCTGCAAAGCTCTCATTTGTGAATGAAGGTGAAATAAAGACCTTTCATTGCAAACAGAAATTGAAAGAATTTGTTGCCACTCGTCCAGCCCTGCAAAAGATGCTTAAAGATGTGTTATACACAGAAACTCAGCCATCAACATGAAAGAAGGTAAACTAAGGGAACCTCACAGCAAAAGATCACAGGGAATTCAAAGCATACATTAGGATAAAGAAATTATGGGACATGTACTCTATAGAATACTATACAGCAATCAAAAACAATGAAATCCGGTCATTTGCAACAAGATGGAGGAATCTGGAAAACATCATTCTGAGTGAATTAAGCCAGTCCCCAAAGGGACAAATATCATATGTTCTCCCTGATCGGGCAACAACTAACTGAGCACCAAAGGGGAAACCTGTTGAAGTGAAATGGACACTATGAGAAACAGTAACTTGATCAGCTCTTGTGCTGACTGTTGTTGTACAATGTAATACTTTATCCATTTTAGTATTTTTTTTTATTCTAGTACTAGTGGTTGAACTCTGTAATTAACAAACAATTATTCTTAGGTGTTTAAATTTTAACTGAAAAGTGGGCCGGCGCCATGGTTCAACACCGGCGCCAGCACACCGGGTTCTAGTCCCAGTCGGGGCGTCGGATTCTGTCCCGGTTGCCCCTCTTCCAGGCCAGCCCTCTGCTGTGGCCAGGGAGTGCAGTGGAGGATGGCCCAGGTGCTTGGGCCCTGCACCCCATGGGAGACCAGGAAAAAGCACCTAGCACCTGGCTCCTGCCATCGGATGAGCGCGGTGCGCCGGCCGCAGCAGCCATTGGAGGGTGAACCAACGGCAAAAGGAAGACCTTTCTCTGTCTCTCTCTCTCACTGTCCACTCTGCCTGTCAAAAAAAAAAAAAAGGAAAAAAAAAATTTAACTGAAAAGTGATCCCTGTGAAATATAAGAGTGGGAATAAGAGAGGGAGGAGATGTACAATTTGGGACACGCTCAATCAGACCTGCCCCAAATGATGGAGTTAGAATCGTGCCAGGGGATTCCAATACAATCCCATCAAGGTGGCATGTACCAAGGCCATTTCACTAGTCCAAGTGATCAATTTCAGTTCACAATTGATCACACTGATAGGTCTAAGAGTCAAAGGGATCACAGAAACAAGATTAGTGTCTGCTAATACTAACTGATAGAATCAAAAAGGGAGAGAATAATCCAACATGGGAAGCGAGATACACAGCAGACTCAGAATGGCGGATGTCCTAAATAGCCTCTGGCCTCAGAATCAGCCCTTAAAGCATTCAGATCTGGCTCAAGAGCCCATGAGAGTATTTTAGGCATGGAAAGCCAAGACACTCTGGAAAAAAAAGACCTAAATGACAGATCTCTGTGAGTGAGATCCCAGTGGAAAGAATGGGCCATCAAAGAAGGAGGTACCTTTCTCTGAAGGGAGGAGAGAATCTCCACTTTGACTATGACCCTGTCGAAATAGGACTGAAGTCGGCAAACCCTAAAGGCTTCCATAGCCTCGGCAACTCATGACTAAAGCCTAGGGAGATTACTGATGCCATAAACAAGAGTGTCAAATTGTTAAATCAACTTCAGGAGTCACTGTGTACTTATGTCTCATGTGGGATCTGTCCTTAATGTGTTGTCCAATGTGAAGTAATGCTATAACTAGTACTGAATCAGTATTTTACACTTTGTGTTTCTGTGTGGGTGCAAACTGATGAAATCTTTACTTAGTATATACTGAATCGATCTTCTGTATATAAAGATAATTAAAAATGAAAAAAAAAACTTGGTGTTAAACTGGAAATTGCATAGACAATTAATCAATTTAAAAAATATATATCATGTAGGATCTCTGTTCTTAATGTGCTATACATTGTGAATTAATACTATAACTAGTACTCCGACAGTATTTTTCACTTTGTGTTGCTATGTGAGGGCAAACTGTTGAAATCTTTACATAATATATACTAAACTGATCTTCTGTATATAAAGAGAATTGAAAATGAATCTTGATGTGAGTGCAAGGGGAGAGGGAGTGGGAAAGGGGAGGGTTACGGGTGGGAGGGAAGTTATGGGGGGGGAGCCATTGTAATCCATAAGCTGTATTTTGGAAATTTATACCCTTTAAATAAAAGCTTTATAAAAAAACAACATAAAAAAAAAGAATATAGCCAATCAAAAACTACATATTTTCCCTTTAGAGTTACCTCTCCTGAAATTCTGAAGACTAAAAACTTTGTCTTCCTCCTCAAAGGTCTTCCCTTCAACTTTCCATTTTTAAAAAAGCATGTGGCTTTTAGTTTCAATTAAAATAAATAAAGGGCAAGACAGCGGGAAAGGGAACAAAAACTCAGTCACATTTTTATCCCATTTTGACATTTCATAAATGAACCACTGGATGGCAACAGTTACCAAGGGAGAATGACCACAGACTCAGTTGTTATCACCAAAAGAACTCAGTCATCCTAGCCAAATCTAGTTAGAAAAATTTAGGCTGGCGCCGTGGCTCACTTGGCTAATCCTCTGCCTGTGGCGCTGGCACTCCAGGTTCTAGTCCCGATTGGGGCGCTGGGTACTAGTTCTGGTTGCTCCTCTTCCAGTCCAGCTCTCTGCTGCGGCCTGGGAAGGTAGTGGAGGATGGCTCAAGTGCTTGGGTCCCTGCACCCACATGGGAGACTGGGAGGAAGCACCCAGGGCTCCTGGCTGCGGATCGGCACAGCGCTAGCTTTGGCAGCCATTAGGGGAGTAAACCAACGAAAGGAAGACCTTTCTCTCTGTCTCTCTCTTACTGCCTATCTCTCTCTCTCTCTCTCTCTCTCTCTCTCTCTCTCTCTCTCTCTCTCTCTCTCTCACTGTCTAACTCTGCCTGGCAAAAAAAGAAAAAGAAAAAAGAAAGAAAAATCATTTATTAATCCAGCTATAGATTTAACCAAAACTCATTCCCACTGGAAAATAATTTCTACCAATTAAGCAGTACATCCTAGTAGTATAGTTGGCATTCAAAGCAGCACTTTGATACAGGCCAACTGAGCCACAATGCTCACCCCACGCACTCTACTTTAAATTGGAATCATTATTTATACCAATTTTCAGAATGCTGGTGGCTTACTACTGATTTCTACCCAGAACAGCAAAACAGGATAGGCCAGTATTCCAAGAGCAACAAAGGTATTTACACAAACTATGAACTCCAAAGGCAAAAAAAAAAAGAGAGAAAGCCATAATTACACAGCAATTCCTTTTTGCAAAAAAAAAAAAAAAAAAAAAAAAAAACCAGAACTTCAAAGTTTAAACAGTAGCATCTACTGCAAACATGCCCCAAGACCCATTTGAAGGAAGTAATATAGATGGAATTCAGGGGCCAATATGACAAATTTAGGAATGAATTTCTGACCAAAAGTCTAATATAATCAGCAACATCTTGAGATACTAGAAGGAAAAGCCGGTATTCATTAACATAAAATCCTTTTATGTTTCCTTTCTAAAAATATTTATTTATTTATTTGAAGAGAGGGAGAGAGATTTTCCATGTGCTGGTTTACCCCACAAATGGCCCCAATAGCCAGGACTGGGTCAGGCTGAAACCAGGAACCAAGAACTCCATGTGGTCTCCATGGCGGGTGACAGGAACTCAATCCCTTCAACAGCCATTTCCTGATTTCCCTGGGGCATTAGCACAGGGCTTGATCAGACTTGAGGCAGCCAGGCCTCAAAACAGGCTAATAGATGATGCCACCTTAAGTAGTAGCAATCCACTGTACCAAAATGCCTGACTCTCAAGCTTCTTTCTACAAAGAATACTATATTTCCAATGTCAGATCCATAACAACTGGTCAAAGTACCTAAGTAGCATCTTGGGATATCCAAATTGGTTGGCTTCACCACAGCCCAAAAGAGAATCATCACATTTTTCCTAATTGTTAAGTTAAAGCTGAAGAACAGTAACTATACCTTGCTCAACTACAAAAACACCATTTTAAACTACAGCTTTAATACAGAATCTAAACTATAATGCACTTTTAATACATCATTCTAAACTATAGTTTTAAAACAGAAACCGTCTCTTAAAGTCTAATTAAAGATGGGAAAGATTTTCTAAGAAAAAAAAAAAAAACACAGCAACCAATGCCTTCAAAAAAAAAAATATTACCTCCTTAAAAAGTTTTTAAAATAATAAGCCACCACTAATAAAATACCTCATATGTATCAGCATTTTCCATTCACTCATTTTTTTAAAAGATTTTACTTATTTATTTGACAGGTGGAGTTACAGACAGTGAGAGGAAGAGACAGAGAGAAAGGTCTTCCTTCTGTTGGTTGACTCCCCAAATGGCCACAATGGCCAGAGCTATGCTGATCCGAAGCCAGGAGCCAGGTGCTTCTTCCTGGTCTCCCATGCAGGTACAGGGGCCCAAGCACTTGGGCCATCTTCCACTGCCCTCCCAGGCCACAGCAGAGAGCCGGACTGGAAGAGGAGCAACCGGGACCAGAACCCGGTGCCCATATGCGATGCTGGCGCCGCAGGCAGGGGATTTAACAAGTGAGCCATGGCATCGGCCCCCATTCAATCATCTTAACTACTCCATGAAGCAGATTAAATAGTTTTCATTTTAAGTAACTGAAATGAAAAGTTAGTTACCTATCAAGATCATGTAACTATGAACGAGTCTGAACACATGTCTGAGACTCTACTCCCTTTTCACCACAAATTGTACTACGTGAACTCTGTAAACAATAGAATGTAACTAAATCAACAACTAAACCAATGGAGTAACCAGAGAGTCTACAACTGTCCTAAGGTCATAAACAGTATTAGAAAAAACTTTTTAAATTTAAAACTAAATGTAACTGAGTATCAAGTTAACTAATAAAGCTGTCAGGGTTCTCAAAGAGTCAAATACTTTGATTTAGTACACTGTAACAGCTATTAAAATATTTCTAACCAGCTGGCGTCACAGCTCAATAGGCTAATCCTCCACCTAGCGGCGCTGGCACACCGGGTTCTAGTCCTGGTTGGGGCGCCAGATTCTGTCGCGGTTGCCCCTCTTCCAAGCCAGCCCTCTGTTGTGGCCAGGGAGTGCAGTGGAGAATGGCCCAAGTGCTTGGGCCCTGCACCCCATGGGAGACCAGGAGAAGCACCTGGCTCCTGCCTTTGGATCAGCGCAGTGCGCCGGCCGCAGCGGCCATTGGAGAGTGAACCAATGGCTAAAGGAGACCTTTCTCTCTGTCTCTCTCTCTCACTGTCCACGCTGCCCGTCAATATATATATATATATATATATATATATATATATATTTCTAACCAGCACACACACAATAAAAAAAAATGCTTGTGCCACCAAAGATTTTTTCATTTTTTTTTCTATTTTTGACAGGCAATGTGGACAGTGAGAGAGAGAGACAGAGAGAAAGGTCTTCCTTTTGCTGTTGGTTCACCCTCCAGTGGCTGCCGTGCTGCGACAGGCACACTGCGCTCATCCGATGGCAGGAGCCAGGTGCTTCTCCTGGTCTCCCATGGGGTGCAGGGCCCAAGCACTTGGGCCATCCTCCACTGCACTCCCTGGCCACAACAGAGAGCTGGCCTGGAAGAGGGGCAACCGGGACAGAATCCGGCGCCCCGACCGGGACTAGAACCCGGTGTGCCGGTGCCGCAAGGCAGAGGATTAGCCTGTTGAGCTGGGGCGCCGGCCACCAAAGTTTTTTTTTAAGAGAGACTGGGGCTAGTACTGTGGCTAGAAGGTAAAGTCCTTCTCTTTGAAAAGATTAACTTAGTGGACAAACTTTAGTGGAGAGACCAAGAAAAAGAGAAGACTTAAATTACTAAAATTAGGAACAAGAGAGAGGATCTTAACATAGAAATAAGGGATTATAATATTATTAAGGCCGGCGCCGCAGCTCAATAGGCTAATCCTCCGCCTGCAGCGCCGGCACACGGGGTTCTAGTCCCAGTAGGGGCGCCGGATTCTGTCCCAGTTGCCCCTCTTCCAGGCCAGCTCTCTGCTGTGGCCAGGGAGTGCAGTGGAGAATGGCCCAAGTGCTTGGGCCCTGCACCCCATGGGAGACCAGGAGAAGCACCTGGCTCCTGCGCCTGCCGCAGCGCGGCAGCCATTGGAGGGTGAACCAACGGCAAAAGGAAGACCTTTCTCTCTTTCTCGCACTGTCCACTCTGCCTGTCAACAAGAAAAACAGAAAAAAATATAATATTATTAACATTTCTGGTTATTACATATCTGTATGCCAAAAATCACATAACCTAGATGAAATGTACAAACTCCTAGAAAGTCATAAACTAGCAAAACTGACTCAGGAAAAAAATCTGAATAGATCTATAAAAACAAAATTGTAATCAAAATCTTCCTACTGGGGCCAGTATTGTGGCACAGCAGATTAAGATGCCACATACAGGTGCCAGTTCAAGTCCCAGCTATTCCACTTCAATCCAGCTCCCTGCTAATGTGCCTGGAAAAGCAGTGGAAGATGGTCCGAATACTTGGGACCCCGCACCCAAGATGAAGCTCCTGGCTCCTGGCTTCCGCCTGGTCTAATCCTGGCAGTTGCAGCCATTTGGGCAGTGAGCCAACAGATGGAAGATCTGTCTCTGATCTATCTTCCCCCTTCTCTATAGCTCTTACACATAAATAAAATTTTAATTTAAAAAAATTTTTTAAAAAGTGCTCAACTGCACATTAGAAAAGCCACAAGGAATGAAGAACCTGGCAATTAAGCCAAGGGAATCTTAATGCTAAAAAACAAAACATTATTTCCACTATCCTAATAAATGAGTAAGGTTAAGATTACCATGAAGTCTTGACTTCTGCTCACCATCCTAAACATAAGATGAGCACTGAACAGTCCCAAGAAACACGAGTTAAAAAAAAAAAAAAAAGCCTCAAAGACTCATAAATCTCTAATACCAATCAGAGAGGACAGCATAACAAGAACAAGGACTCTTAGAATACGAGCCCACCACTCACAACGTAATCTGAGCTAACTTATTTTACCACTGTTAGCCTCATTTTCTTCAGCTCTAAAATAAGGATAGCAGCAGTTACATCACAGCATCATTGATGAGTAAGCAATAGATCTAAATTGCACAACAGTGTTTAACACATTGTAATTGCTCAACAAATATTAAACATTATCACTATTAAAATTACCACTGCTACTATTATTAAGGTAAGTCTGCCTACAGATCTCTTCTTCATACTCCTACCTCTCCACTCCACAAAAAGTACTACCAAATCCATTAATAATTGTCCTAGGCTAACCAGTAACATGAACATGAACACAAAAATGCAATAAAGTATTATAGGCACTACAAAAGAGTTACATACAAAAAACGGGAACACAGAGGAGGGGATTATCAATTTCGATTGGGGCAGTACTGAAGGAAATCAGAGAAGGCAATCAGCTACTCCACTTCCAATCCAGCTCCCTGCTAACGTGCCTGAAAAAGTCCTTTGGGCCCCTGCACCCACATGGGAGACCTGGAAGAAGCTCCTGGCTCCTAGCTTTGGATCAGCCCAGTTCCTGTCACTGCAGCCATTTGGGGAGTGAACCAGTGGATGGAATATCTGTGTTTGTCTTTGTGACTCTCTATAAATCTGCCTTTCAAATAAATAAATGAATACTAAAAGAAAAAAAAAAAGTATCCAACAGGATGGAAAAAAGGTTACAGCAGCAGTGTTAGAAAAGTACCTGGCCGGAGCCGCTGCTCACTAGGCTAATCCTCCGCCTTGTGGCGCCGGCACACCGGGTTCTAGTCCCGGTCGGGGTGCCGGATTCTGTCCCGGTTGCCTCTCTTCCAGGCCAGCCCTCTGCTGTGGCCCGGGAGTGCAGTGGAGGATGGCCCTAGTGCTTGGGCCCTGCACCCCATGGGAGACCAGGAGAACCACCTGGCTCCTGCCATCGGATCAGCACGGTGCGCCGGCCGCAGCGGCCATTGGAGGGTGAACCAACGGCAAAAGGAAGACCTTTCTCTCTGTCTCTCTCTCTCTCTCTCACTGTCCCCTGTGGCGCAGGAAGTTAATCCTCTGCCTGTGGCGCCAGCATCCCATGTGGGTGCCGGTTTTAGTCCCGGCTGTTCCACTTCTGATGCAGCTCTCTGCTATGGCCTGTGAGAGCAGTAGAACATGGCCCAAGTCCTGGGTCCCTGCACCCACATGGGAGACCTGGGAGAAGCTCCTTGCCCCGGCTTCAGATCCACGCAGCTGCGGCAGTTATGGCAACTTGGGAAGTGAACCAACGGATGGAAGACCTTTCTTTGTCTCTTCCTCTCATGTCTGTAACTCTACCTCTCAAATAAATAAAAAACAAAATAAAATAAAAAGTGCTTACAAAGAGACCCAGATGTGAACCCTAGCTCCATCATTACTAGACGTATGACCTGGTGTATGTTATAAATTATCTCGAAGCTTCAATTTTCTCATATATTAATTGACAATAACATCACTTTCCTCAAATGATAGTTACATTTGTTTTAAAATAGAGGCATGCATGTTGTACAGCAGTTAAGTCACCACATGGGATGTCCATATCTCATTTCAGACTACCTGGTTCAAGTCCTGGCTACCCTGCTTCAGATCCAGCTTCTGCTAACATACACTCTGGGAGGCAGAAGACAATGGCTCAAGTACTTGGGTCCCTGCCACCCACATGGGAGACCTAGATTGAGTTCTAGGCTTCTGGCTTCATCCTGCCCCAACACTGGCTGTTGCAGGCATCTGGGAAGTGAACCAATAGGTAAAAGATCTCTCTCCATTTGTCTCTCTGCTTGTCTGTCTGCCTTTCAAATAAAAAAGAGAATACATAAAAATCATAAAATATATAGGTTGGGGCTGGCGCTGTGGTGCAGTGGGTTAACACCCAGGCCTGAAGCGCCAGCATCCCATATGGGCACCGGATCCAAATGGGTGCTGGTTCAAGACCCGGCTGCTCCACTTCCGATCCAGCTCTCTGCTATGGCCTGTGAAAGCAGTGGAAGATGGCCCAAGTCCTTGGGACCCTGCACCCGCGTGGGAGACCTGGAAGAAGCTCCTGGCTCCTGGCTTCAGATCGGCACAGCTCCGGGCCTTTGCGGCCAAATGGGGAGTGAACCAGTGGATGGAAGACTTCTCTCTTTCTCTTTTTCTCTCTCTGCCTCTCCTCTCTCTGTGCAACTCTTTCAAATAAATAAATCTTTAAAATGTGTGTGTGTGTGTATAGGTAAGCAGTTACCTGTGGACAATAAGCACTCAACATATAGCAGCTATTGTTATATTTCTAGAAGACCAAAGCAATGAAGTACATATTTAAAGGCATATAATAGCTTCATATTTTCAAAACTATAGCAATTTGGTATGGTTGGCATATAAAAAGCAAATGAAGTATGGTATAATGAGAATACTGTTGGAAAGATAGACAAAATCCAAATCCTAAACAACCCTGTATGCCAAGGGATGGGAATCTTTTTTCTACCAATAGTCATTTGGATATTTATAACATCATTCATGGGTCATATAAAATTATCAACTGAAAAAATCCTGCCACAGATTTACTAAATTTCAAGTCCCACCTGCAGATGCCTTGGCAAAGCCAGACCAGCTGATTTTGTGGGGCTTACATGGCCTGAAGGCAGGACATTCTCCACCCCTGCTATCTGCCATACCAAAAAAGTTGAATCCTTACCTAAGGAATGAGAATGATTTTAGTCAAAGGAATAATATAATTGAGCCAACATCAGAAAAATTTATTCTAACAGTAGGCTAGAGAAGAATTGGAGAGCTATAATCTTGAAGGTCAATAACAGCCAGGGATCACTGTAATGGTATACATGAGGTACACAAGGTTTACAGAAGAAACAATGAGGATACAGAAAAGGGGACTGTTCAGATGTGTGGTGAGAAGCAGTAGCGGATATGAGCTCTGAGATAGCTGGCTAGAGTAACTAGCTGGGGGCAATGCCATTTACAAAGATGGGGGTTGGGGAAGAAAGGCTTGAGGGTGGAGGGAAATGATGAACTCAGCTTGAAAATTAAATGAGGTAATGCAATTAAAGTGCACAGTATCAAGAACACTCAAATTTAACTTATGTATTAGTAAATTCTCCTGAAAGGATCAGAGCAAATATAATCCAAATAAATAATTTACCTTATTTTCTCAGCTTGAGAATTATTGAGCCTAAGATATGTATGAAAAACACATGTGGTATATGGTCAGAAGGCCTCTTAAACAGCTAAAAGAACTGAGAAGGAAGCCACATGGATATCTAACAGAATGTTCCTGCAGAGAGAATCACAGATGCCAAGGGTCCCCAAAGCAGGACATGCTTATAGAGTTTATAAAGAAGGAGGCATTGGGGCCGGCTCCTTGGCACAGTAAGTTAATCCTCTGCCTGTGGCACCAGCATCGCATATGGGCACCAATTCTAGTCCCAGCTGCTCCTCTTCCAATCCAGCTCTCTGCTATGGCCTGGGAAAGCCTCAGAAGATGGCCTAAGTGCTTGGGCCCCTGTACCCACATGGGAGATCCTCTCACTGTCTGTAACTCTACTTCTCAAATACATAAATAAAATCTTTAAAAAAAAAAAAAAAAAAGAAGAAGAAGAAGAAGAAGAAGAAGCAGGCCTTGTTTTGCCAAAATAAAAGACAAAAAAATGTAATGCCACCGGCACCGTGGCTCACTAGGCTAATCCTCCACCTTGCGGCACCGGCACACCGGGTTCTAGTCCCGGTCGGGGCGCCAGATTCTGTCCTGGTTGCCCCTCTTCCAGGCCAGGGAAGTGCAGTGGAGGATGGCCCAAGTGCTTGGGCCCTGCACCCCATGGGAGACCAGAAGAAGCACCTGGCTCCTGCCATTGGATCCTGCGGCGGCCATTGGAGGGTGAACCAACGGCAAAAGGAAGACCTTTCTCTCTCTCTCTCTCACTATTCACTCTCACTCTGCCTGTCAAAAAAAAAAAAAAAAATGTAATGCCTCTGGGCTATGGATCTTCATTTCAAATCACTGAAATCTCCTGAAATAAGACACTCAAACATCAATCTTATAGTGATCATCCAACTAACAGGGCAATGAATACTGACAATGAATTTGTTATACTTGACAGTAACAGAATGATCAGAAAATTAAATGAGGTAATGCAATTAAAGTGCACAGTATCAAGAACACTCAAATTCAACTTATGTATTAATAAATTCTCCTGAAAGGATCAGAGCAAATATAATCTGAATAAATAATTTACCTTATTTTCTCATTCCCTGAAATGTTCATATTCCTGAAGAGACTAATGTTTAAGAGCAAGAAATAAATTATTTCATCTATTTCATTCCAAAGCCTAAAACAAAGCTTAACAGATAGTAAGGGGCCGGCACTGTGGTACAGTGGCTTAAAGCTCCAGTCTGCAGTGCCAGTATCCCATATGGTCGCTGGTTCAAGTACTGATTGCTCCACTTTCGATCCAGCTCCCTGCTATGGTCTGGGAAAGCAGTAGAAGATGGCCCAAGTGCTTAGGCCCCTCCCCTGCATGGGAGACCCGGAAGAAGCTCCAGGCTCCTGGCTTCAGATCGGCCCAGCTGTGGACTTTGCAGCCACTTGGAGAGTGAACCAGCGGATGGAAGACCTCTCTCTCTACATCTGCCTCTCTAATTCTGCCTTTCAAATAAATAAATAAATTTTTTAAAAAGTAGATTCTAAATGTGAATAAATAAATCCAGTCTAAAACACCAATCAGAATTTTTTCTTTTATTACTGCAAATCAGAATTCTTAAACAGATTCTAATCAAGAACCTGTGAATGAAGAAATTCAACATGTAAGATAAGAGTTAATAAAGAAGTCCTACTTCAAACTAAACTGACTTCAGTAAATAATTTCAATAAATAAACAACAAGATGATAATATACAATAGTAAGTAACTATATTATATCATCATGTTATTTTAAATTCTGTTGGGGGAGGGGGTGATAAGAGGCCAAATCCATCCATGAGTTAAGTATAGCCTTAAACAATGTCTCTTCAAACTAAGAGAAAACAAAATTTTCTTTGTTAACATTTCTGACTAGTCCCAAGTGAAACTGATTCTAAAACACAGTACTGCCTTATTTTTCACAGTTAAAATAACTAGTAATCTAACACTAGACCACTTGAGCAGTGACATACTGTAACTGAACCAATAAGGGATGTTAAGCAAAATGCAGGTTACTTAACTATTGAATTTACACCTCTTAAGGAATTGTCAGAAAATTACTGTGCGGGGCTGGCGCCGTGGCACAGTAGGTTAATCCTCTGCCTGCAGTGCCGGCATCCCATATGGGCACCTATTCTAGTCCCAGCTGCTCTACCTCCGATCCAGCTCTCTGCTGTGGCCTAGGAAAGCAGTGGAGGATGGCCCAAGTCCTTGAGCCCCCTGCACCCATGTGAGAGACCTGGAGGATGCTCCTGGCTCCTGGCTTTGGATCAGCACAGCTCTGACCGCTGTGGCCAATTGGGGAGTGAACCAACAGAAGGAAGATCTCTGTCTCCTTCTCACTGTCTGTAACTCTACCTCTCAAGTAAAATAAATAACAAATCTTTTTAAAAAAATATTGTATATCATATTCTATTCCTTTTATTCATTTGTATACTATCCTGGAAAAAATATACTCTTTAGTCTTTATATTCCTCTTGCAAACTATTGTACCCATAGGATTTACTAAGACACTGTGGTACCCAAACCAACCACCTCTTCTCTCTTTGGTTTTGTATACCCAGGCTTTCTCAGGGAGAGGATACAAGGGAAAAAAACAAGTATTGATACTATAGCAACTTGTTCTTTTTTCGGTCTGGCAAATTACAGATTTTAAATCACATGAATTCTCCAACCCCAACCACCTTCAACGTATACAGAGGAGAAGAAATGCCAAGAGCTAGAAAGTTATAGGAGGAGTCTTCTGTGTATTTTAATATTCTGCAGCATTTTAAATACCACCAATTAACTTGATTCTTAGAAATTAGATCAAGGGAACAAAAACATATCCATGAACCCAGAATAGCCAAAACAATCTTGAAAAAGGATAGAAGATTTACACTTTTCTCAAAATTCACTACAAAAAACTATAGTAATCAAAAGAGTATGGAACTGGCATAAGGAGACTAATAGATCAATACACTAGAAAAGACAGTTTAGAAAAGAATCCTCACATTTACAGTCAACTTTTTTTTTCTAGATTTATCTATTTATTTTAAAAGCTAAAGTTACAGCGAGAGAGAGGAAAAGACAGAGTTCTTCCATCTGATAGTTCACCCTCCAAAAGGCTGCAATGTCCAGGGCTGGGTCAAGCTGAAGCCAGAAGCCAAGAAATTTATTCAGTTCTCTGTGTGGGACGTAGAGTCCCAAGTACCTAGGCAATCTTCTGCTGCTTTCCCAGGCACATTAGCAGGGGGCTGGAGCACAAGTGGAGCAGCCAGGACACAAACCAGCACCCATATGGGATGCTGGCATTGGAGGCAGCAACTTGACACGTTGCACCACAACACCAGCCCCTTACAGTCAACTGATTTTCGAATAGGGTGATAAACCAATTCAATTAGCAAAGAAATATAGTTTTTTCCACAAATGTAGCTGCTAGAACAACTGAATACCTATATTCAAAAGAATTAAGTTAGATCTCTACTTCACATTCTATACAAAAATTAACTCAAGGAGGCACTCAGCTTACCAGTTAAGACACTCAATTTCCAAACTGATGTACCTAGGTTCAAATCCCAGCTCCAGCCCAACCTCAGCTTCCTGCCAATGCAGACTCTGGGAGGTAGCAGCAACAACGCAAGTAACCAGGTTGCTGGCACCTGCAAGGAAGACTTAAGACTGAGTTCCCAGCTCCTAGCTTTGGCCCCAGCCCAACTGCCCCATTGCAGGAATTTGGGGAGTGAGTCAGTGGATGGGAATTCTCTCTCAAAATTATTTTTTATGTTATAAATTTATTTATTTTTACTTATTTGAAAGGCAGAGAAAAAGAGTAAAAGATAGATCTCATATTTACTGCTTCACTTCACAAATTCCCGCAATATTCAGAGCTGGGCCAGACAGAAGCCAGGAGCCAGGAACTCAGTGCAGGTCACCAGGGTAAAAGACATATGGGAAAAGTTCCTTGTATTAATCTTGCAACTTTCCAGGAACTTTAAAACTATCAAAATAAAAAGGAACAAAAGAAAAGAATATATCTAACATAATTTGGACCACTACCCCTTATGGAATTTTCTCTTTAATAATGATGGTTTGTTTCACATGTTATAAAATTTACCAACTGTTCTATTTTTAAACGGCAAAAACAAAAATGTAGAAATGTAACAGAAAAATAAGTACATACTTAGAAAAGAAATACAACTAGAGGCTGATAAGAGCTGAACATCCCTTCAAATTGTAACAGTCAAGGAATTAACAGATATGGGATTTCATAAAATGCCAGTTAGAACTCTCAATTCTACATCACTGCGGCTGGTGCTGTGGTATGGTAGGTTAGGCCTCCAACTGTGGCACTGGCATGCCATATGGGCATCAGTTCGAGTCCCAGCTGTTCCATTTCAGATCCAGCTCCCTGCTAATCTACCTGAGAAAGCAGCAGAGGATGGCCCAAGTGCTTGGGCTCCTGCACCCGCATGGGAGACCCAGAACAAGCTCCTGGCTCCTGATTTGGATTGGTCCAGCTCCAGTCACTGAGGCCCTTTAGGGGGTGAACCAGTGGATGTAAGACCCCTCTCTCTCTCTCTCTCTCTCTCACTCTGCCTCTCAAATACATAAATAAATCTTTAAAAATAAATTCTACATCATTAAAGAATATACTACAGGTTAATTTACTTAGGTTTAATATCATATTGAAATAGTTTTTCCAAAATGAACTCATCTCTATTCACATGAGGGATAAAAAGTACTCTTAATAGCATATAAATGGCCAGCGCCAAGGCTCACTAGGCTAATTCTCCACCTGCAGCATCAGCACCCTGGGTTCTAGTCCCGGTTGGGGCGCCGGTTCTGTCCCGGTTGCTCCTCTTCCAGTCCAGCTCTGCTGTGGCCCAGGAGTGCAGTGGAGGATGGCCAAAGTGCTTGGGGCCCTGCACCCGCATGGGAGACCAGGAGGAAGCACCTAGCTCCTGCTTCAGATTGGAGCAGCGTGCCAGCCATAGTGGCTACTTGGGGGGTGAACCAACAGAAAAAGGAAGACCTTTCTGTCTCTCTCTGTCTCTCTTTCTCACTGTCTAACTCTGCCTGTCAAAAAAAAAAAAAAAAAAAAGCATATAACCAATATATGAAACATTCTGATCAATCACAAACTAATCAAGGACTAACAAGGAAATAAGGACAAATCAGGAAAAAATAAATATTCAAAACATCCACTGGCCGGTGTCACAGCTCAATAGGCTAATTCTTCACCTAGCGGCGCTGGCACACCGGGTTCTAGTACCAGTCGGGGCACCGGATTCTGTCCCGGTTGCTCCTCTTCCAGCCCAGCTCTCTGCTGTGGCCCGGGAGTGCAGTGGAGGATGGCCCAAGTGCTTGGACCCTGCACCCCATGGGAGACCAGCAGAAGCACCTGGCTTCGGATCAGCACAGTGTGCCAGCCGCAGCGGCCATTTGGGGGTGAACCAACGGAAAAGGAAGACCTTTCTCACTATCCACTCTGCCTATTAAAAAAAAAAAAAAAAAAAGGCCGGCGCCGTGGCTCAACAGGCTAATCCTCCGCCTTGCGGCGCCGGCACACTGGGTTCTAGTCCTGGTAGGGGCGCCGGATTCTGTCCCGGTTGCCCCTCTTCCAGGCCAGCCCTCTGCTGTGGCCCAGGAGTGCAGTGGAGGATGGCCCAAGTGCTTGGGCCCTGTACCCCATGGGAGACCAGGAAAAAGCACCTAGCACCTGGCTCCTGCCATCGGATGAGCGCAGTGCGCCGGCCGCAGCGCGCCAACCGCGGCAGCCATTGGAGGGTGAACCAATGGCAAAGGAAGACCTTTCTCTCTGTCTCTCTCTCTCACTGTCCACTCTGCCTGTCAAAAAAAAAAAAAAAAAAAAAAAAAAGAAGCTACCAAATAAAGAATTCCATGCTATTTGAGTTTAATGGCTTCAGGGAGATTACCAGTAATGGTCAAGCAGTCTTTTTCTGCTACAGATGTTTTTTAGTATTTTGCGAAGTTCAAACCCTTTGATTTGCTATAACTACTGTGATGAAGTAATTACATATGATTTGTATCAAAACTTGTCCTCATCCAAAATGATCTAGAGATTTCATGTAATCACTATCAAATCCCAATGTCCTTTTTTTTTTCCAGATTTATTTGTTTGAAAGAGAAAGAGAGATCTTCCATCTGCTGGTTCACTCCCCAAATGGCTGCCAACAGCCACAACGGGGATGTTTCAGAGCTAGGAGCCAGGAGCCTCTTCCAGGTCTCCCATATGGGTTCAGGGGCTCAAATACTTGAGCCATCTTCTGTTACTTTCCCAAGCACATTAGCAGGGAGCTGGATCAGAAGTGGAGCAGCCAGGACTTGAACTGGTACCCACATGGGATGCTGACACTGCAGGTGGCAGCTCAACCTGCTATGCCACAGCGCCACCCCCCCAAAGTCATTTTTTGAAGAAATACAAAGACCCATCCTAAAATTCATATGAAATTTCAAGAGTCCTTGAATAGCCAACACAATATTGAAAAAGGGCAAAGTTGAAATAACACTTGTTTCAAAACTTAATACAAGGCTACAGAAATCAAATAATGTGGTATTAGCAATAAGGACAAACATACAATGAAATATATCAGAAAACCCACATATAAATGCCAATAGGGACCTGAATTAGTGCTGCGGGGTAACCCAACACAGCAATACCAGCAACCCCTATGAGTTCTGGCTCAAGTCCTGGCTGCCCACCTTTTGATCTAGCTTCCTGCTAATGTGCCTAAGAAGGCAGCAAAATTTAGCTCAAGTGGTTGGGCCACTGAAACCAAGCGGGAGACCTGGTTAGAGTTCCAGACCTCTGGCTTCAGCCTAGCCCAGCCCCAGCAGTTGTAGCTATTTGAGTGAACCAGCAAATGGAAAATCTGTCTCCATCTCTTCCTCTCTGTAATGCTACCTTTCAAATAAATAAATAAAATTTTAAAATAAAAAATTAACTCAAAATGGATCAGACATATAAAATTTAAGAGCTAAAACTATAAAACTTTTAGAAGAAAATGCTGGAGAAAATTTTCATAAAATTATACTTGATGGGCCAGCCCTATGGCGCAGCAGGTCAAAGCCCTGGCCTGAAGCACCGGCATCCCATATGGGTGCCAGTTCTAGTCCCGGCTGCTCCTCTTCTGACCCAGCTCTCTGATATGGCCTGGGATAGCAGTAGAAGATGGCCCAAGTCCTTGGGCCCTTGCACCCACGTGGAAGGCCCAGAGGAAGCTTCTGGCTCCTGGCTTCGAACTGGCACAACTCCGACCTTTGTGGCCATCTGGGGAGTGAACCAACGGATGGAAGACTTTTCTCTCTGTCTCTATCTCTCTCTTTAACTGTCCTTCAATTAAATGAAATAATATTTTTAAAAAATTATACTTGACAATGACTTCAAGAATATAACAGCAAAAGCACAGATAACAAAAGAAAAAATTATTTTAAAGTCTAGGTAAGCCACAGAATTTGCAAATTATATATCTGATAAGGAACTAATAAAAGGAACTACTGCAACTAAATAGCAAACAACCAGGGACAGGCATTTGGAACAGAGGGTTAGATTATGGAATGCCCATCTGTCATCAGAACGCCTGGTTTAGTTCCCGCTCATCTGCTTCTGATCCAGCTCCCTGCTGATGCTCATCTTGGGAAGTAGCAGGGTGATGGCTCAGGTACTAGGGTCTCTGCCACCCATGTAGAAGACCCAGGATCAAGTTCCTGGCTCCTGGCTTAAGACTGGCCCAGCCCAGGATATTGTGGGCAGCTGGAGGGTGAGCTGGCAGATTTAAGATCTCTCTGTCTCTATCTCTCTGCCTTTCAAATAAATAAAAACCTAGGAAAAAGAAAACTTGGATTTTAAATCTGTTTTAGAATGTGAATAGACATTTCTCCCAAAGATATACAGCCAATAAGCTCATGAAAAAATGCTTAACCACTCATCAGATCAATATAAATCAAAACCAATGAGACACCACTGCATACCACAGAGGATAGCTATTATCAAAACACAAACAGCTACAAACAGAAAATAAGTGCTGACTAGAATGTAGAAAAGTTGGAACATTTACACATTCCTGCTACAGAAGACAGTATAGAAGTTCCTTTAAAAAATTAAAAATTGAATTATCATAATCCAGCAATTCCTTTTCTGGGTATATACCCAAAAGGACTGAATGCACAGTCTAAAAGAGGTATTTATACACCTGCATTTGCAGTGGCATTATTCACAACAGAGAAAAGGTAGAAGTAATCCAACTGTCCATTAACAGATGAGCATAGAAAAAAATAGAGTATACATACAATATAATATTCTTTACCTCAAAAAGGAATGAAATTCTAACACATGCTACAACTGGATAAACCTTGAAAATATTACACTAATTGAATAAAGCCAGTCACAAAAGTATGAATACGGCATGATTCAAATTATATCAAGTATGTAGAGTAGTCAAATTCACAAACAGAAAGTAGAAGGGGAGTTGTCATAGTCTGGGAAAGAGAATTGGGACATCATTGTTTAATAGCTACAAAGTTTCATTTTGGGAAGACTAAAAATCTTACAGATGGCCAATAGTAACAGTTACAACAAGGTGAAGTGGTTTAAACGGTAGACTTTGTTATATATATTCTGTCACAATTTAAAAGCACAAAGAAAAAACAGTTAAAATGCTAAACATTGGGGCTGGCACTGTGGTGCAGCGGGTTAACACCCTGTCCTGAAGTGCCTTATGGGCCTTATGAAGTGCCTTATGGGCACCAGTTCAAGACCTGACTGCTCCACTTCCGATCCAGCTCTCTGCTGTGGCCTGGGAAAACAGTGGAAGATGGCCCTAGTCCTTGGGCCCCTGCACCTGCATGGGAGACCCAGAGGAAGCTCCAGGCTCCTGGCTTTGGATCAGTGCAGCTCCGGCCAATGTGGCCAATTGGGGAGCGAACCATCAGACAGAAGACCTCTCTCTCTGCCTCTCCTCTCTCTGACTTTCAAATAAATAAATAAATAATAAAATAAAAAATGCTAAACTTTATGTTATGAATACTTTACCACAGTTAAAAAAATGTTCTCAATCTAACTATCCTCATTACAAACACACAAATTAAACTTACCTTGGCAATTTAATAAGTTGTTTTCTAGTTTAATTCTTAAGTTCTTAAGAGTTAATTCCTAGGGGTACATTTGCCTTTCTATCTTCAAAATTGCATACTAATATAAATAAACCAAATCACTAGGAAGCAGTGGGATATCCAGATTTTTTAAGAAAAACCCTTCCTACTACTGAAATTGCAACCTATTCAAAAAGAAGGAAATTTTGCAAGAATAAAAAAATGTAATGGGAAAAAAATCAAAATGTGCTCTTGGCAAACAGAGTTACCAAATCTCAGTTCAGCAAAGAAAAAAAGTGCTTTATATACAACCATATTTTCTTTGGATGAACTGGGCAGAAAGATAGATAAGCCAGACAATCATAAGGCAATTGATTTTCATTCACAAGAACTATGTCAGTAACTACCAGAACAGCACACAGTAATTTTAATTTTTACAAAAGAATTGGACCGTGACAATATTGCAAAGCCACTGTTTCCTATATTGGCAAAGGTATAAAGTAAGGCATATGCTTTCCTCTATCAGTGGTTTTACTTATTCCTTAATCCTTTTAAAATAATGAAAGTAAGTTTGTAATATAATTACCTACAAATAATGCCACTCCTATACTTACTGAATCTCTAAGATATGTCTTCTTAATATGCTGATCTAATGGCTATCAGCAATTTAATTAAATAATATAAAATTTTTCCAAAACGGCCAACTATAAATTGATTATATGCCAGCTTGAGGTAAGTACTCGTAAACTAAATTAAATTCATAGATACAACGCATCAGAAAAAAAGATAGTCACCAGGACACTCTAGCAAGAAAGATAACCAGAATGGGAGTCACATGATCTATCTTCTGCTGACTGCTTACACATTAGCTGTGTAATCCTGGTCAAGTCCCTTATTCCGTGGTTCTCACACTTTTCAGGCTTTACAGAGTCTTGACATAAAGTTTTCAATTTGATATTTAGTCAAATGCAGATACTTTTAACATCTATTTTGTAAAGCAGAAGAGCATAATCTCTAAACACAAAGAAATTAAAAAATTAGCTTCATGATGAAATTTTCTACATTGTCCTTATATTCCTCATTTCAATTAATTAATGCAGAAACAGTATTTAGTAACCAAAAACTTTGCCTAGCTCTTAATGTAAAGAAGCAAAATAGTAGCATGGGCTTTTAATTCAATAATAGATTCAAATCCTAGCTTCACCACTCACTAGCTGTGTAACATTTTAACCATCTTTTTGTTTTCTGAATTCATTATTTCTCTGAACATACTCTATTTACCCATAAAAATGTAGATAATACCTACCTCAAAGGGGTGTTGAAACCATTAAATAAAATAACGAAAGAATCTAGTACGGTACTGGCATATAATAAGCATTCAATAAATGGTAGCAGTTACCTAAAATGAGATGAGATAGGATTATCACCAAAATTCTATGGCTATATAGACAAGCAACAAGAGGGAAATGTGACCAATAAGGTGTGAGAGGACAGCTATATTAAAAGTACATTCACAGTGCGTAAAAAAAATTTGATTTTATTTCTTACAACTTTGGTTCCATATTCACCAACTCAAGACTAATGATTTTTAAAATTGCTTTGCTTTTCTTTAAATCAACATATTCTATTTATCTTATCTATCGTTAAATCAATAGGCCAGAATTGGTTTCAGAGGACATCTAGTCAGTCCATCATGACTCTACTAACAGGTTCAGAAACAAATGCACTTAAATCCATCCCCATGCTTCATTCATAACACAACTCATCACTTTTAAGAGTCTAAAATACGGGGGCCAGCGCTTTGGCGTAGCAGGTAAAGCCACCGTCTGCAGTGCGGGCATCTTATATGGGAGCAGCTGGGAGTCCTGGCTGCTCCACCTCTGATCCAGCTCTCTGCTATGGCCTAGGAAAGCAGTAGAAGACAGCCCATGTCCTTGTGGAAAACCCAGAGGAAGCTCCTGATTCCTGGCTTCGGATCAGCACAGCTCCAGCCATTGTGGCCATCTGGGGAGTGAATCAGAAGACAGAAGACCTCTCTCTCTGCCTGTGCCTCTCTGTAATTCTGCCTTTCAAATAAAATAAATAAATTAAAAAAAAAAAAAAGAGTCTACATCCCTCTCAATTTTACCATTTACAATTTTCACATGATTAGTATGTTACTTTTTGTGGAAAATAAAGAAATTCTGAAATGATATATATGAAAAGTGTAGAAGGCAGAGAGCAGGGGTGAGATCAAGACTTCACTGCATCTACTCACATTACTTCAATTTAGGAGCTTTAGGAACGTAATCACTTACTGAAAAGGTTCTAAACAACCCACCAAAAAACAAAAACCAAAAAAATGCCTTATACTTCAAGTTTCACAAAGTTTTCCTCCTACCCATACGAATCAACCATGCACCGACCTACCATTCATGGAATCAGACTCATCAATATTATCAGTTTATATATAAAGTCTTAATGCCTTACAGAATGAAGCCTGTGCAAGACTGAGACTCATGCAGTGTATAATAAATTACAGTTATTTGTCTTCAATCGCCATTTCTAATATCTCCAAAATTTGTCCACTAAAAAGCAAAGTTATATTTCCTATTTGATCACTAGTGATAACTGAAGAATAAAGCTACTTCTACCTTGAACAAACTGAAAGCATCCATAAGGTTTTTTTTATAAGGTTTTTAAGTTCACTTTCATGGATAGTAATAACCTTTTATAAACTGTATAATGTTTTAAGTGAAAGTTCCACAAAATATTAATTTTTACCATAGAAAACTGACAGTAACACATGCTGGTTTTACATTAAACCTTTTAGCACCTTCTTTCAGTTTCTCCTTGTTCATCAGGAGTATAAGCTCTGAGATCTATTAAAAGCTGTGACTCACCTTGTTTACCTGAAGTTTGAATACAGAGAGTATTCACGACAAAACTGCCATCTCTGATGAAAACAGTGGCCTCTACATCAGTGATTCTCAACTAAGGGTGATTTTGCCCGCAGGATACATTTGGCAACATCTGGAAGAATTTTTGGCTATCACAAGTGGATGGGTTCTACTGGGGTCTGGTGGTTAGAAGTCACAGATGCTACTAATGCATAGAGAGCTCCTCATAATAAAGAACTAACAAAGAATATCCAAAATGTAAATATGACCTGTGCTTTAAAAAAAAGTGTATTTGAAAAGTAGCGTGACGGAAACAGAGACAGATCTTCCATTCACTAGTTCACTCCCCAAAGGTCCACAACAGCCAGGGCTGGGCCATGCTGAAGTCAGGATCCCGGAACTCCATGCAGGTTTCCCACATGGGAAGGGGGCTCAAGCACCCAAGTCATCATCTGTGTCTCCCAGGTTACATCAATAGGAAGCAGAGCAGCTATGACTTGAACCAGTACTCTTAATAGGGAACGCAAGCATCCCAAGCAGGGACTTAATCCACTGTGTCCAACGCCTGCCGGGATTTGTGCTTTTGCCTTTAAAAGTAATTTTTGGATGAAAAAAATCCCTATAAAGGTTTTGCTATAATTTCAGAGCTTTTTACAATTTTGTGTGCTTTTATGTATTTATAAATACAGCCTCTGCCTCAAGAAAATTAAGTCTGACATAAAGCTATACTATTTAATTTGATATGCCTTTAAAGTGTATGTGTATAAACTTACACACATATCTACATAGACAGGCCTAGAAAATTTATTCAAAGAAAAATTCTAATATTGGTTACCTTGAAGAGTGAGATTTGAAGGGTCACTGGGGGTGGGAATGAAAACTTACTTTTCAGCTTATGTTTATTATCTACACTGCTGAATTTTTCACCATGACTATACTTTTGTAACAATTTTTAAAGGAGCATGCCACACACATATATACATATAGTATGTGCATATATTCTTTATGACAGAAAAATTAAGAACCATAAATCATACTAAAGTCCTTTCTTTCTTTTAAAATCTGTTTCAATTTGAAAAAAAAATTAACCTTTAAAAACCAGTTTTTAAGGAATTTTTAACCTGATCTCTATTGTGAACAATAGGTATATTTCAATAACACCCAACGCAAGCTCTGACTCTTGTATTCAAGGTCTTAGACAGCTAAGGAACATGCTCAGCAAGACTGAGAAACACAAAACAAATATTTATCCCAATGTATAAAGCAACAAAAACCAATGATCCCCAAATGGTGGCATTCTCTAAGATAGCAAAATTCCAATATAAAGAATTTGCTAAAATACCTTAGTCCCTTCCTTGAACTAAAAGTTCTTTTGACTTGACCAGCAAGGGAACACAGTATTTTTTTTTTTTTTCAGCTCTTGGCTCTGATGATAGAAAAGAAGTCCTTACAGTATCTACTCCTCTGCACACAAAACGTTTAGGACTTCATTTAATTCTACAGCAAATATACTAGGTCTCCACAATTCTCACTCACTTCTCACGTAGTCCTGCTGCTCCATTTGGGGAACAAGATAAACTTCACTCCCAAACTACACACCAACTCATCATCTTTCTGGATGTGTAGGTACTTGGTTCTAAAATATTTAGGAAAGATGAAAATGAGGATTTTATATTATCCATCAATGTCAGTCTGAGTATTTCTTGAACAACGTTATTTATGACCTCTTCACACTGGAAATTCAAAGGCAGTACTATGGAAGAAAACAGTACATCTTGTCAAAGAGAAAACAAAAAAGGTAAGACATTTGTTGGGTCATTCCATTCACAAACACATAGACTATTCCCTATTAAACATGCTTTATAGCAAAACATAGAAACTCCAGGAATTTCTTTATACAATATAGGAGAAAATGGGACACAAAAACAAAATTTTTTTTCTCCACAGCTTAAAAAAACAATCTACATACACACAGAGGATCACCTAAGATTAGGTTAATTGGTCTGCGAGTACAATAGAAAACTTCATTCTAAAAATGAGGTCTATATATATATATATATATATATATGTATGTATATATATATAATGCCTAAATACTAATCACCACATGATTTCTACACTAAACGGCAATAAAACACAAAAGGCATGGACTGTGCCCATAGTTTTAACAATACAGTATGGAAACTCCAAATGAAAAAAATACAAGTAATCTTCAAAACGTTCAAGGAGGGGTGGTATTTGGCCAGGTGGTTAACATGCTCACAGTGCACATCACAATGCTTTGGTTTGAATTCCAGCTCCAACTCCTGACCCTAGTTTCCTGCTGATGCAAACCCTGGGAGGCAGTGGAGAAGGCCCAAGTAATTGGGTTACTATGGCTCATGTAGGCTATCTAGATCAAGTTTCCAGCTCCCAGTTCTCCCAGCTTTGCCCAGGCTGGAGGTTGTGGGCATCTGGGGAGTAAACCAGCAAAAGAGAGCTCTGATAAATTTTTTTAATTTGTTTAATTTCATGGAAAATGTGCTACCTTTTTAAGTTTTCCAAGAACTTTCTGAGGTCCCCTCATTTGCATGGATCTCATTATTTTTGCATCAAAATAAACTTATCTTTCAATTCCATTTTCGGTGAACATTTTGAAGTTCTCCTGGGTGGAGAGAGGACATGAGAAAGATTTATAACTTTGGAAGCTCTCTAGCACTCCACTTCTAGAGAAATTTAAGAATATACTTATATAGGATCTGACACTGTGGTATAGTAGGTTAACCATGCACCTGAGGTACCAGTTCAAGTCCCAGCTGCTCCACTTAGGATCCAGCTCTCTGCTGACAGCCTGGGAAAGCAGCGGAGCATGGCCCGTGTGCCTGGGTCCCTGCACCCACGTGGGAGACCCGGAAGAAGCTCCTGGCTTCGGATCAGCCCAGCTCTAGCCGTTGCAGCCATCTGGGGAGTGAATCAGCAGATGGAAGACCTCTCTCTTTGTAACTCTGCCTCTCAGGTAAGTAAATAAATTAAAAAATATATATGTATATATAAAAGCAAATGTCACCTTACCCATGACAATTATGTAAAAATGGCCCAGAGAATCAAGGACACTCTCTTTTCATCACATTGACAAAATGAACTTTTTCAGATTCTCCAAGTTTCAAAGGAAAATTCTAATCTTGGGACTCTAAAGGTAACCATCTAAATTCCTAGCTAAAGAGTATACGTCTTCTAGGTTCATCTCTCATCAAGGTTCACTGTGGCCCAGGAGTACAGTGGAGGATGGCCCAGGTCCTTGGGCCCTGCGCCCGCATGGGAGACCAGGAGAAGCACCTGGCTCCTGGCTTCTGATCAGTGCGGTGTGCCGGCCGCAGCAGCCGTTGAGGGGTGAACCAATGGAAAAGGAAGACCTTGCTCTCTGTCTCTCTCTCACTGTCCACTCTGCCTGTCAAAAAAAAAAAGAAAAAAGAAAAAGAAGCCTTTCACAAGCCCAAGTGTAAGTGCTTTGGAGACTCTCACCATAACTGCCTACTCGGATAAAATCCATAAAATCCATGTCTTGTCTTGATGTAGAAGTTATTTGCTTTGTAGCGAAACTCAAAGATAAATTCAAGCGAGTAAACCCCATTGTTTCCAAGCAGAATGCTGAGATCAGAACGTGCTAAGGTTTTAAATCGAAGGAAATCCCTGTACAAAACTAGAATGATAAAGACAGTGCACTAACTATTCTGCAACCCACTAAATTTCTCCTTATGCCTCTCAGAGCAGCCAGGATTGTTAGTACACACAGAGAAATTCCCATACTTTAATACCAAGACCAGAGGTTCAAATAATTGGTCACAGGGGATGAACCAGGCACCTAACAACCAAAATGGAAGGTATACTATGAGCACTTAAAACAACAGTCACCACAGGACAGGGCTAAACCCAAGCCAGAGTCAAGAGAAAAAAATTATATATGCCAATAACCTCCCCCCCTCCCCGTTCCCTGGAGCCTAAAAGAAAAGGGTGCCTACCATCCTGGGTTGCTCGGACCTAACCATGTGCGCGCCTGAGAATTAAAAGAAATGCTGGGCCTCTTAACCAGCATCACTCACTGCAGAAGGTGCCCAGTGGACGCCTCATCTTCCCAAAGCTGAAAAACCTCAGAGTTCTGCCACCAGCTATTCCGAAGGCCAAGATGCGCTAGAACTTCCTTTTCCTGTCTAACTTCACAAAAACGTCGCAGGAGTAAGAGTCACGTGATTTTTCGGAGTAAAGGCTGAGCGCTCCTTAATACTCACCTGCCTCAAACTAAACAGGGAAAATAAGAACTCTCCGTAAAAGGCCTAAGGCAAATAAACGTACGCCTCGACTCTGCAGAGAGGCACAGCCTAAAAACGCTCCCTGAGCGAGCCAGCTCGGTCAGTGTCTCTCTGTCTCTCTGTCTCTGTCTCTCTCAGTACCAAGGGCAGGGACTCTGGCAAGACCCCGCCCCCCGCCCCCAACTCCACAGCTCGGCGGGCGGGAGGTAGTTTGAGCAGACCTTGTTCCCGCGCGAAGCTTACAGCCCGACGGGCTCCCCATTGTGGGTCTACAGACGGGGACGGGAAGCCGTCCCGCTCGAGCCGCGGGCTGAGGCGTAAGCCCTGGGCTCACTAGGCCCGCGCCGCAGCCAGCGCCGCCATGGAGCCCAGTGCTGTCAGAGAACCACTGTGCCCGGGACGCGCGAGGCTGATCCCAGCCCTGTGCCACCCCAGAAAGAGTCCACGCCTCACGCCTGGGTGGCAGGCGGGGGTCCCGAAGCCGTACCTCGGACACTTCGTCCTCGTCGCTGCCAGAGGTGCCACCTCCACCCCCGGTCCTCAGCACCGCAGCCGCCAACTTGTAATCCAGCGCCGCGTCCCCTCCGCCTGCACCCGTACCGCCGCCGCCGACTCCCGGCGCGGGCCCGGCCTCCCCAAAGAGCCTCACGGTGCGGATCCCCAGCCCGACCCCTCCCGGCGGAGGCGGCTCCGAGGCCCCGGCTGGGGCGGATCGCGGAGCCACAGAGTCCAGGTCCTCCTCAAAGGAGGTGCCGCCGCCCCCGCCGTCGGTCAGCATGGTTAGCACGCGGAACCGGAGACGCAGCCCAGTCACTCGCGGCCAACGCCTCCGCTGATCCCAGGAACGAGTGGAGCAGCAGGAGGAAGAAGCGTCTCCTTTACCCCGTCCCAGCAGCGCCACTAACTTCTCACTGCCTAACCTGCTGCCTCCCGCCCACTCGACTCACCAGTGGCTGCAGCTCCCCGGCGGCAGCAGATCATTGGCTACGGTGACCCGTCGCTCAGGCTCTTCGTCACGCGCCTCTCGCTGGCTCGCGGCCCCCAAGCTGCGTTGACCCGCGCAGGCCTAGGCGGTTGCGAACACCCGCCTTCTACTACCCACGAGCCGACTTCCGGCCTTTTTCTTTGTCTATTGGTCAGCCTCTCTGACGATCGCGTCACGACCTTAAAGTGGATTAGTTGGCCTTGTGGTCAGTCACGGTGACCCCTAACAATTGGAAACTTCATTGGCGCCAGGAAGTGTCGGTCAGTTTGTCACAGGACGTCGCGTGGTACAATTGGCCGGAGCGGGATACTCTTCGTCCCGCCCCCAACTGAGGTGACGGGAAAGGGCTGGGAAATTTCCCCTTTTGATGAAAATGACGGCTATAGCGATGACCCACAAGAACTGGTAAAATGTGGAGTAGACCTAACCCTGCGCTCACTGAGGCTTGTACGTCTGGATGCAAGAGGCGCTGAGATAACGCAGCTCCCACCTGTCGTTCTCTGCCGGGCGCCGAGACTGGCCGGAGTAGCTGCATGGGGATTGGAAGAAAGGAGCAATCAGTCTCTGCGAGGCTCCACCCTCCTGCCATTGTCTGGTTGGAGGAGCACAGCGTCAGTCACTGGAGCGGTCGCCGCCTCTGGGACAGGTGAGGCAGCGTAACCTATCTGCGCCTGGCAATTTAGGCGGGAGTTGGGGACCGGGAGAGGCTAGGGGACCGACGAGGGGTAGTACGGGCTGATCCTGCCGCGCCTCCGGCCATTGAGAGCGGAGCCCAGCACGCGGAGCTTTGGGGACCGAGGGAGTTCCCCTGGATGGCCCCCTGAGGGCGACTCGACCCGCCCGCGTGCCGGACGTGGCTGAGCGCGGCGGTTCTACCGCCTTCGGGCGGGATCGCCTGGCAGGGCCCCGTTCTCAGAGGACGCTAAGGGACGGCGGCGGGCCTGAGGGCTGGACAGCGCCGTCCCTCAGTACCGGGAACTGTCCCACGGGGAAGGTGGGAAGACCGCGTGCTTGAACGCGGCGGTGACCTTGCTGTGCAGAGCAAAGTGCCCGACCGAGAGGAAAGGCTGGGGGTTTCAGATCCCGCCGCCTCTTGCTTCAGGAATTCTCGGCCTGCCCCCGGGGCCCGCCAGGCGAACCAACTCCAGTCAGGTCTCTGGTTGGCAGCACAGGGATAGCGAGGGGTCTGCCCTCCTCTAAGAGGAGGGTAGAAAATGCTCATGAGCCAACCAATCCTGGGATCAGAGATCACAAGAAAAGAATTTGATGAAGGGAGCATTAGCAGGGCGCTGGATCTGAAGTGAAGCAGCCAGGACTCGACCAGCCTGTGCAGGTGGAGGCTTGACCTGCTATGCCACAACTCCCGGCCCAAGAATAAAAAAATTGTAATAGCTTTAAAAGTTGATTCCGCAGGACATTTGTCTTTTTAAAAAACATTTCTGAAAATCGTGAACATTTATTTGATGCTGTAATTGCTCATTTTGACATTTTTCATCCAAAGGATTATTTGCTATGAACAGAACATGTTAGGTAAATATGCTTTCTAGATAATAAATATGTTGTAGAAAATGAAAAAAAAAAGTCTTTTACCTATCCTATAGAACTGTTTTGATTTAAATGCTGTGTACACTGGCTTTAGTTAGCAGTTGTGGAATGTAATGCCGCTGTATCCTCAGTGCCTTTAAGTTTTCAAAGCATATGTGCCTAGGTCACATCCCAAACTTAGAACACCAACAAAAGAAACCTAGTACTGCCCAACCCACTTCAAAGCAGGATTATCCAGAATTGGTAAGGATACATCCTTAGGCAAAAACAGGTATTGACTGGTGCAGCATTACAAAGAACTACTTGTCATTCCTACCACTAATACAAAAACAATTTCTGATGCAACTCCCTGAACAAACTCATTAAATTCTTTAAACAAATATAATGAATCTCAAGGACAGAGGGAAAGAAAGTTTAGATACATTAGATACAATTTAGATATATTAGATACATTTTCCCCTGGATATTTGCGAAGGAAAAATACACTCTACTCAGTGCCTAGCAACCAACAATGAGTATAGTCAGAGAGATATGATTGAGCAATAATCTGTATTTCACCTAGACCTTTACCTGAGACACCTGTCAGTAATTTGAGTCAGAATGGAAGGAATTCCCAGTCTTCTAGATTTTGGTGACTGCTATATAGTCTGTATTAAATGCAATTTAATATATTTATATGTACGATATTCCTGTGGTTTTACAAGTGTGAAAAGAGAAATCATTGCCTTATCAAGTAGTATATTTGATGACCATATTAAATCACACTCAATGTGTTGAACATAAAATATCAATTATAAATATGATTTAGTGGGTAGCCTTTGTCTTGGTATATTTTCACAGTGGTATTTACTAGTAAAAAAAAAGTAATACACTGACTTTTTAAAGGCTGAACCACTGGCTGCTACAAAATCCCCCTTAAAATTGTATTTGTTGGGGCTAGTGCTGTGGCCTAGCACTAGCCTGCAGTGCCGGCATCCCATACGGGCACCAGTTCAAGACCCAGCTGCTCCACTTCTGATCCAGCTCTCTGCTATGGCCTGGGAAAGCAGTAGGAAATGGCCCAAGTCCTTGGGCCCCTGTACCCACGTGGGAAGATCCAGAGGAAGCTCCTGGCTCCTGGCTGCTGGCTACAAATCAGTGCAGCTGCGGCCGTTGTGGCCAATTTGGTGTGAACCAGTGGATGGAAGACCTCTCTCTCTCTCTCTCCCTCCCTCTCTCTCTCTCTCTCTGTCTCTCTCTCTCTGCCTCTCCTCTCTCTGTGTAACTCTGACTTTCAAATAAATAAATAAATCTTTTAAAAAATTATGTTTGTTAGAAATGAGCACTAGAACAAAATGTATTCTAGGGCATATTTGCCCTGTGTTTGAGAAATCTCTCTTCCTTTTAACCGTGTTTCAGAAAGGGAAAGAAAAAGGAATTTATAGCCCAAGAATTTTTAAAACTTGTGGGATAATAAGAAATTTAATTCCTCATAATCCGAGATTGACTAAATCATAGATACAGAGACTTTAACTACATGCAGTTCTTTTACATGTAATGTGCATTTTCTCAAGGTATTTAGTTTCTTCATGCCAGTGTTCTCTTATATAGTTCCATCTATGTAAGGAAAGAAGGTGAAGTGGGGCTGGTGCTGTGGCAGAGTGGAAAAGAAGGGGAAGTAAAACCAACAAATTTAAGGGCTGGCACTGTGGCATATTGGGCTAAGCCTCTGCCCATGGTGCCGGCTGGAATCCTGGTTGCTCCTCTTCCAATACAGCTCTCTACTTATGGCCTGGGAAAGCAGTGGAAGATGACCCAAGTGCTTGGGCCCCTGCACCCACGTTGGAGACCCAAAAGAAGCTCCTGGCTTCGGATCTGGCCAGCTGTGGCTGTTGAGGCCATTTGTGGGGTGAACCAGTGAATGGAAGGCCTCTCTCTCTGCTTATCCCTCTTTCTGTCTGTAACTCTGCCTCTCAGATGTTACATCCTTTAACCTTTATGATAATCCTATTAGATTTCATCCATTTTACAGATAAGGAAGTTAAAATTTCAAAAAGATGAAATAACTTGCTGAAGGATATAAGGCCAGATATGGAAAAGCTGGGGTTTTAATTGATTTCTGCCTAATTCCAATACCGATATTCTTTCCACTGTATCACATTGATTCTTTGATACCCTCAGATATAAGGAAACCTCAGCAATCAGGCAGACATACCCCAACCACTAAACCCTTCTTGTAAACCTGCTAATTAGCACTGGCAGTTTTGTCATGTCTGACTATCCTCAAATGTATCCTCCTATTTTATAGCAGTTGAAACATTTATTTTGAAATTTGGTCTCCTGTGATGGGCAGTTGGTGCACTTAGTGCCTACTTGGGACACCAAAATCAGAGTACTCGGCTCAAGTCCCTTCTGCTCTGCTTCCCATCCAGCTTTCAACTAATGCACATCTTGGGAGGCAGCAAGGGATGTCTCAAATACTTGAGTCTCTGTTACCCATGTGGGAAACCCAAATTGAGTTCTGGGCTCCTGGCTTCAGCCTGGGCCAGGCCTGGCTGTTGCCATCATTTGGGGCATGAACCAGTGGATTGAAGTTGTCTTTTTGCCTCTCTTTCTGTTTCTTTGCCTTTCAAATAAAATAAAAGTAAATTTATGATTAAAAAATCTTTCTCTTGGCTTCTCCAACTATATTGTTAGTTTTGTAGGCCACATTGAAAAATCTAATAGTAAATATGTTGACATAATTCGAATTTCAAAAAGAACACACAATGAAGAACAGTCTTAATACTTGCCTGCTAAATACCCACATCCCTTCTCATAAACAAACCATGTAAGGTTTTTAAGCAGTCTACTAGAGGTTTTATACATATGTAAGCAATTTCACACATGTCTGTTTTTTCTGTTACTAACAAAATGGAACAATATACACACTTCCACACCTTGCTTTTTCATTTACTTTGTTCTGGAAATATTCCATGAAGTATATAAAGAGCTTTATCATTCTTGTCTGTTACTTCATAGTATTCTGTTGATTGTTCAATTCTATCACATCCTCCCTACATCCCTCCTTCTGTTCTTCCTTCCCCCCTTCCCCCCTTCCCTCCTTCCTTTCCTCTCTCCCTCCTTTTTCTGGTATTAACAAGCAGTGCTATAATACCTAACTTTCTAAGCTACTCTGTCTCCCCAGAGGTACTGGGCACATGGTGGTTTAATTGAAAAGCCATGAAATTACACTTAGACTTAGGGCTGCCACTTGTTTGGGCTACAGTTGAATATACCTGCAAGATGTCTAGCAACATCTAGGAAGCAGACATGTGAAAAATCAAGGAGCTTTACTGCAACTGGACTACCCTCAGCTAGCAACCTAAAAACATTATATTAGTCAGGAAACTTAGTAGAATTTAATCTGCTACTGATCCCACCCTTCTTCAAAGGGGAAATGTATATGTGTGTCTGTGTATAGATACAGATACAGATGTGACCTGCTTGCCCACTAAAAGTTCTATCCCTGCTGCCACCCAACAAGAATGAGTCAAATATTGGCCGGCGCTGTGGCTCAATAGGCTAATCCTCCACCTTGCGGCGCCGGCACACCGGGTTCTAGTCCTGGTTGCCCCTCTTCCAGGCCAGCTCTTTGCTGTGGCCCAGGAGTGCAGTGGAGGATGGCCCAAGTGCTTGGGCCCTGCACCCCATGGGAGACCAGGAGAAGCATCTGGCTCCTGCCATCGGATCAGCACGGTGCGGCGGCCATTGGAGGGTGAACCAATGGCAAAGGAAGACCTTTCTCTCTGTCTCTCTCTCTCACTGTCCACTCTGCCTGTCAAAAAAAAAAAAAAAAAAGAATGAGTCAAATATATAATATGGCTCCTTTTGATTATATACCTTAAATGCCAAGAGTGTCTTTTTCCCAAACTTCTAAGGAGTACATAAATACCTCTTGTGAAATTACTCAGATTTTCAACACAGGCCAGGAAGGAACAATTAAT
Source organism: Sylvilagus floridanus (assembly GCA_949820135.1). Lineage (NCBI taxonomy): Eukaryota > Metazoa > Chordata > Mammalia > Lagomorpha > Leporidae > Sylvilagus > Sylvilagus floridanus. The sequence goes on along the minus strand of OX463241.1, from coordinate 26,217,389 downwards.
ATCCAACTTCTTTTCTTGGAGCTCTGTTAGGATTCCTTAACCCTTGAATTGTTGAATAAAGAATAGCATATCAAGAATATGCATTAGGATTACAAGGAAGTAGGATTTGATGGGCGTTTCTCAGACCTGAGAATCAAATACTGACTATATTGGAAGTGACTCTTTGTGTCCATTGACCTTTAGAAGTACACTATAAAGGCTCATGACTTCAGAGGCATTTCACAACGCAAAACATAGTCATCACTTCAAATACCAGAACTGCAAAGAAATATTATAGTAGGTTACATGTAAAACCAAGATGTTAATAGTAATTATCTCTGGGTAGTGGAATTACAGAGATTCTTTAAATACTTTTTATTTAAATACTTTGAAAATTATTTTTGTTTTTTTTTTAAGTTTTCCTTCAGCAAAAGTACTTTCAGTATAGTAAAAAAAAAAAACTAAATATTTGAAATAACTATTACAATTGTTTCATTTGTTAACTCAACCAACATTTATTTAATTCCTGCTATTTGTATGGCACTGGGACAGGTACTTTTGAAAAAACACAAGCAAAAACTTAATGTACTTCTTTCTAATTATCCTGACACTTATACTTTTTGAATGATGATTCATTAGAAAAAAGCACCTGGAATAATAGCAAACATCCTTTTTTAAAAATTTATTTTTATTTATTTTAAGGGTAGAGTTAGAAACAGAAAGAGAGAGAGAGAGAGAGAGAGAGAGAGAGATCTTCCATCTGCAAGTTTACTACCCGAATGGCCAAAACAGCCCAGGCTGGGTCAGGCCGAAGCCAGGAGCCAGGAGCTTCTTCTGGATCTCCCACATGGGTGCAGGGGCCTAAGCATTTGGGCCATCTTCTGATGCTTTTCCCAGGCCATTAGCAGAGAGCAGGATAGGAAGTGGAGTGGCTTAACTTGATATACCACGCACATTTATGAGTGTTTGCTGGGGCAAACACTCATAAATAACTTCAAGACAAATTCAAGACAGCCAAAATATTGCAGAAGTATTGAGTAGTTATGAAGTAAAACAGAAGTCAAAAGGAGGTGAGTTTATTTAGGAAAAAGCTTGGATTATGAGCATTTTGAGCTAGGATACTTAGAGAAAATAGAAGATGTAAAGCATTCCAAATGGAAAGGGATGATAGGAATGATAACACAGTTGAAAATCTCTAAGTTGTATATAATATGGATGGTAAAAAGTTGACCTGGTCAGTATACAGAAGGGATTTAAAATGTTGGTAGAGGCTTGTATCTGGTAAAGTCACCACCTGTGATGCTGACGTCCAATATGGGTGCCAGTTCGTGTCCAGGCTTCTCCACTTCCTATCTAGCTCCCTGCTAATGGTCTGGAAAAAGCAGTGGAAGATCGCCAAGTGTTTGGACCCCTGCCACCCATATGGAAAACCTGCTGATGCTCCTGATTCCTGGCTTCAGCCTGGCCCAGCCCTGGTCATTGTGGCCATCTTAGAGTAAACCAAGGGATGGAAAATCTCTGTGTCTTTTCCTCTCTTTCTCTTTCTCTCTCCCTCTGTGTGTGTGCATGTGTGTCTTTTCCTCTCTCTCCCTCTCCCTCTGTGTGTGTGTCTTTTCCTCTCTCTCTCTCTCTGAATCTCAAATAATACATAACTATTTTAAATTAATAAATAAAATAGAAATGTCAGCAGATATAAGGATTCCGTTTGCTTTGGGTGCCCCTAAATCATTACTCAAGTGGGAGTTGCTCAAAAGGAAAGCTTTATTTACTTGTAACAAATAAAGGAGACTGGGAAGATAAAGTACCCTAAAGAAACTGTCCCGTACCCCAAGCATTTTGCCAGAGCTCATGTAGCAGGGGTTACTGAGCATGGAAGAGGAGTGGGAGGGCCCTTCCTGCTCAGGCAGCCTATGTCTTCACAGATTGTGTTGGGGGTGGGGGAGGTCTGGCCACCTCTGAGTACAGTGTTGCAGGATAAGCTTTCTTCGAATATCTTTGAAAAACAAGCTTGAGGGAACAGACTGATTCTCTGCCCCTGTTCCTGTACCTGTCTCTTGTCTTAATAGAAATTTGGTTAAAGAAATGCTGAATACTGGAATGAGAGCTTTAAGTTGGTGATTCAATAGGTCACCCATCATGGTTCTTGAAAGGCCAAGTTACCAAAGTAAAAATTGTTAAAGGAAAATTATGATTTGTTTTGTTTTAGCTTCATTTTATGAAATGAGTTGAAACAGAGATACTGGAATCTAGGAAACAAGCAGCCTGCTGTTGCCGTTCCTCTTAAATGTGAGTTAATAAAGGCCTGGATTAGGAGAGTGGCTATTAGAAGAGAGAAACTCTCTTGGGACTGGCACTGTGGTGCAGTGGGTTAAAGCCCCAGCCTGCAGCGCCGGCCTCCCATATGGGCGGTTCGAGTCCTGGCTGCTCCTCTTCCAATCCAGCTCTCTGCTGTGGCCTGGGAAAGCAGTGGAAGAGGGCCCAACTCCTTGGGCCCCTGCACCCACGTGGGAGACCTGAAGGAAGCTTCTGGCTCCTGGCTTCGGATCAGCTCAGCTCTGGCCATTGCAGTCATTTGAGGAGTGGACCAGTGGAATGGAAGATCTCTATCTCTCTCTCTGGCTCAACTTCTCTCTATAACTCTGTCATTCAAATAAATAAAATAAATCTTTAAAAAAAAAAAGAAGAAGAAGAAGAGAGGAACTCCCAGTAAGCATAAAGAATAAGCATGACTTGATGCCTTGTTAAATGTAGGAAACAAAGGAATGTAAGAACAAAAGTTACTCCAGATAAATTCATACAGACTCTTAAAAAAATCATTTAAAAGGGATAGTTACAGAGAAAGGGAGAGACAAAGAAAGAAAGAAAGAGATCTTCCATCTACTGGTTCTCTCCCCAAATGGCCATAATGGCCAGGATTGGGCCTGGCCGAAGGTAGGAGCACGAGCTTTCATCCAGGTCTTCCATATGGATACAGGGGCCTAAATACGTGGTCCATCTTCTGCTGCTTTCCCAGGCACATTAACAGGGAGCTGAATCCTAAATAGAGTAGCCAGGACATGAACCAGGACCCATATGAGATGCAGGCATTGCAGGTAGTAGTTTAACCTGCTATGACACAACACTGGTCCCCATACAAATGTTCTAATAATGTAGCATTATAAATCAAGATAATTTTTTTAAATTTTATTTTCACCCATTTTTTTTGAAGGGATGGAATATAAATATCTGACAATATCATTTGCTGACAAGGATGCAAACAAACAAGAATTCTTATTTATTGCTGATGGGAATAAGAAATGGTACAGCCACTTTAGAAGATAATTTAGAATTTTCTTGCAAGCTAAACGTAATCTTACCATGCAATCCACTTGTAGTTATTTACCCACTGATTTGAAAATATACACACACACACACAAAATCCTGTAGAGACAGATTATCTATGGATAGTAATGATGAGTGATTTTTGTTTATTTGATCTCAGTTTTTCTATAAGTAATTTATTACTGTGGTAATCAGTAAAGAGTTCAGTGAAGGTCAGAAAAAAAAACCACTGGGTATAAAAATCAGAAGGCTGATCAAGTGGGATATTTATTGATATTATTAGGAAATTGACCATGAGCTATTCTTTTTTGAGTGAAAACATGATGGGTTCATCCAATATGCTTTGAAAGAACTTAACCTGCTTAGAACATGACTTGCTGAGTCAGCCAGAAACCCTTAGGAGAAAATGTGCTGAATGAAACACAGACATCTTTTCTGTAGCTAGAAATAAAATTTAAGATGTTAAGTTGTAGCCTTGCTTTTTGCAAAACATAAGCATCTTTTTGCAGAAAGGTCATATTGGTTAACAATAAAATAAAGCCATTCCTCTCCCACTCCAAGCTGATCTGTGGTAAATACATTATGTGTATTGCATCCACTGGAAAATACATATTGAAAATATGAGCGATAGCAGTTCTGTGAGCTCCCCCCACTTTGGTACTAATTAAAAATGAAAGCTAAAAATCACACTGTGAAATAAGTACTAGCAAGTATATAAGAGTTCAGCCCAGAATCCCCCAGTCCACAATTATACAAGCTCTTTGTTACAAATAGGGTTCTAAGAATCTGGAATCAATAGATCCCTTGGAGAAATCCACAACCCTACCCTTGCTTCTACCATACCACCCTTGGGAAACCTGAGGCTAACCACTCCAAACATCCCCAATCTTTAACATTTCCTCTTACACAATGCAGCCTAGAAGCCTCACCCACCTGCTTTAGGTGCTCTCCATGGATAGCACCATGTACTTCTGCTACAGACTAAAACTACCATTAATGGTGAAAGTTTATAATCTTAAAGTCTGAGTTCTTTCCTAATGAGAGAAACAGATGTCAAGCCTACCAGCAAGAATCAGCTTATTTTACAAGTTATGGAGCCTGGAAAAGTAAATCAGCACTTTAGAGTCAGAAAGACCCTTAAGGGTTCCTCTGGTTTCCACACTCATTTCTAATAGAGGGGTAACTGGAGGAGTATGCATTAGGGCCAGTTATCTCCGCATAGAATCTCTGAGGTGATCTACCAAACCTTATCCATCATCTGATGTTATCTGTGACAATCAGAAGTATATCATTGCTTTCCAAAATGGGGAGGGAATAGGCCGAGGACTCCCGACTCAGGGAGTAATTTTGGCTTGTAAGTGAGGACAAGTCACTCTGAAGGCTGATCTCAGAGACTCTTGTGGAGTGTTTGAACTCAGCTCGGTTCGCCACACCCCTTGCTCATCAGGCAGGCCCATAAATCAAGAGATTTAGCATAGTATTCACCTGCAAGGCAGGTAACAGTGCCACCTATCAGGTATTCTTCCCCAAAGAAGTGGCATATTGTCTGCTATGGCCCCAAAAGGACATTTACAGAAATCCTGGTTGAGGGGGCCGGCATTGTAGCATGTGGTATTGTGGGTGAAGCTGCTGCCTGCAATGCTGGAAACTCATATGGGCACCAGTTCGAGTCCTAGAAGCTCCACTTCTGATCCAGCTTCTTGATAATGTGGCTGGGAAAGCAGCAGAGGATGACCCATATGCTTGGGCCCCTGCACCCACGTGGGAGACCAGGCAGAAGCTCCTGGATCCTTGCTTCAGCCTGGCCCAGTCCCAGCTGGTGCAGTCATTTGGGAAATGAACCAGTATATGGAAGATCTCTGTCTCCCTCTTTATCTGTAAGTCTGCCTTCCAAATAAAGAAAGAAATAAACCTTAAAGGGAAAAAAAAAATCTGGTTGACACATGAGTCTGATGCAAGCTTCTAAAATAGCCTAGAAAGCCTTCTTGGATCCTAGCATTGGCACCACTGGTGGCCAAGGTTAGACTTCTCCAGCAGAGATTTCATTGTTACAAAAGACTTGTCAGTTGAAGAGAATTGCTTTACCATTACAGACCTATAGGTATAATACACATCTGAGAAGTGGGCAGGCCTGTCTGTGGCCTCTGAAGTTTGGTTAAAACCCTAAACTGTCCCAGTGCCTCTGCCCATAAGTTGGCAAGATGTTTAACAAGGACTGAGCCAGACTTTTGAGTACAAAGAAAGTAGCAATACTATTCTGTGTACCAAGGATTTCAGGTGACTATTAAGATTCCTGCAGAGTGACTGAAGTACTCAGAAATATTTTAGAACCCACTAGAATACTGGTTAGACCACTATTCAGATCCTAGTATTCTCATACCCAACTATTATTCTCATAAACACCCTGTTGCTTGCATACCACTAGCAGTAGTAGAAATTGATGCAGTCTTAGATCAGTCTAGAAATACCTTCAGATGTTTAGAATACACATACCTTTTTATTGAGCAAATCCATTTCTAATTCTGAAGGGAGGAGGAAAGTAGTGCAGAAGTATTCCCACATGAACTCAAAAATAGGTGTGCATAGATATTCCTTAAAACCTTACTTGTCCAGCCAGTGCCATGGCTCACTAGGCTAATCCTCTGCCTGCGCTGCTGGTACCCTGGGTTCTAGTCCTGGTCAGGGTGCTGGATTCTGTCCCGGTTGCTCCTCTTCCAGTCCAGCTCTCTGCTGTGGCCCGGGAAGACAGTGGAGGATGACCCAAGTGCTTGGGCCCTGCACCCACATGGGAGACCAGGAGGAAGCACCTGGCTCCTGGCTTTGGATCTGCATAGCGCACAGGCCGCAGCACACCAGCCATAGCAGCCATTTGCGGGGTGAACCAATGGAAGGAAGACCTTTCTCCCTGTCTCTCTCTCTCACTGTCTAACTCTGCCTGTCAAAATAAATAAATAAATAAATAAATAAATAAAAACCTCACTTGTCTATCAGTAAAAAGTAGTTCAATGAGTTGTGATACAGCCATAAAATGACTTACTGCATAATGAAGTGGGGGACTAGCATTATGGTGTAGAGGGTTTAAGCCACTGCATGTGACACCAGTATGGCATATGAGAGTGTCGGTTCAGAGTTCTGGCTGCTTTGTTCGCAATCCAATTCCATTAATGCACCTGGGAAGGTAGCAGAAAATGACTCAAGTAGTTGCGGGCCGGCGCCGTGGCTCAACAGGCTAATCCTCCGCCATGCGGCGCCGGCACACCGGGTTCTAGTCCCGGTCGGGGCGCCGGATTCTGTCCCGGTTGCCCCTCTTCCAGGCCAGCACCCTGCTGTGGCCCGGGAGTGCAGTGGAGGATGGCCCAAGTGCTTGGGCCCTGCACTCCATGGGAGACCAGGAAAAAGCACCTAGCACCTGGCTCCTGCCATCGGATGAGCGCGGTGCGCCGGCCGCAGCGCGCCGACCGCGGCAGCCATTGGAGGGTGAACCAACGGCAAAGGAAGACCTTTCTCTCTGTCTCTCTCTCTCACTGTCCACTCTGCCTGTCAAAAAAAAAAAAAAAAAAGATGTTTAAAAGTAGTTGGGTCCCTGTTACCCATGTGAAAGATCAGGATGAGGGCCAGCATCCCATATGGGTGCCAGTTCAAGTCATGGCTGCTCCACTTCCAATCTAGCTCCCTGGTAATGCACCTGGGAAAGCATCAAAAGATGGCCCAAGTACTTGGACCACTGCACCCACAACGGAGATCCAGAAAAAGCTCCTGGCTTTGGCCTCACCCAGACCAGGCTGTTGCAGGCTCTCCCTTTCTCTCTCTTTCAAATAGCAAGTAAATATTTTTAAAAGGAAAAAAGGAAAGTAAAGTTTAAAAAGAATGAAATAAAGGTCAGTGATGTAGCACAGCAGGTTAAGCCACTGCTTGTGCTGCTGACAGCCCTTATCGGGGCCTGGTTCAAGTCCCTGCTGCTCTGCTTCTGATCCAGCTTCCTGCTAATACATTTGGGAAGGCAGCAGAGGATGGCCCAATTGCTTGAGCCCTTGGCTTCCAAAAGGCAGACCAAGATGGAGCTCCTCAATTCTGGCCTCATCCTGGCCCAGATTTTGCTGTTGTAGCCATTTGGGAAGTGAACCAGCAAATGAAAGATAGCTCTCTCTGGCTGTCCCTCTCTATTGCTCTCCTTTTCAACTAAATAAGTAAATAAGTCTTTCCCATATCAGTTCCTATATTTGAGTCGCAGTTCCACACCTGATTCCAGCATCCTAAGAGACAGCAGGTTATGACTCTCAAGTATTTGGAACCCTGCCACCCACATAGGAGACCTGGATTGAGTTCCCAGCTCCTGGCTTCAGCCTGGCCTAAATCCAGCTGCTGTGGGCATCTGGGGGAGTGGACCAGTGAATGGGAGCTCTCTGTCTCCCTCTCAGATAAAAAAATACTTTCAGTAGTACAAGATATCTTAGTCCGGTGGATTTTAATGTAACAGACTGTGACAATTTTAGTTACAATTTCAACCTGTAAGAAACTAACAGTTGTTAAACTGTTAGTATTGAAGAGAATATCCATTACCTGAAAATGTTTATGAAAATATTCCTGGGGCCGGCGCTGTGGGGCAGCGGGTTAATGCCCTGGCCTAAAGCGCTGGCATCCCATATGGGTGCCGGTTCAAGACCCGGCTGCTCCACTTCCGATCCAGCACTCAGATATGGCTTGGGAAAGCAGTAGAAGATGACCCAAGTCCTTGTGCCCCTGCACCCACATGGGAAACCCGGAAAGAAGCTCCTGGCTCCTGGCTTCGGATCAGCACAGCTCCAGCCGTTGCGGCTAATTGGGAAGTGAACCAGTGGATGGAAGACCTTTCTCTCTCTCTCTCTCTCTCTCTCTCTCTCCCTCTCCCTCTCCCTCTCCCTCTCCCTCTCCCTTTTCCTCTCCCTATCCCTCTCCCTCTCCCTCTCCCTCTCCCCCTTTCTGTGTAACTCTGACTCTCAAATAAATATTTTTAAAAAGAAAATATTCCTTCCTTTTGCAGCTATATAGCTGTATTGTATGAGTACAGATTTTCTTCAAAGTCTTCATCAAAACACTGTTGCAGTTGTCTAAATACAAAAGCATCTAGAAGAATCCTTCTGTCTTTTATTAAGTCAGACATTAAAGATGCCACTGTTCTCATAAAGTTTCTTTGTGTTTTAAAAATATTTTTTTCGGGCCGGCGCCGTGGCTCAACAGGCTAATCCTCCGCCTTGCGGCACCGGCACACCGGGTTCTAGTCCCGGTCGGGGCACCGGATTCTGTCCCGGTTGCCCCTCTTCCAGGCCAGCCCTCTGCTGTGGCCCAGGAGTGCAGTGGAGGATGGCCCAAGTGCTTGGGCCCTGCACTCCATGGGAGACCAGGAAAAAGCACCTAGCACCTGGCTCCTGCCATCGGATGAGCGCGGTGCGCCGGCCGCAGCGCGCCGACCGCGGCAGCCATTGGAGGGTGAACCAACGGCAAAGGAAGACCTTTCTCTCTGTCTCTCTCTCTCACTGTCCACTCTGCCTATCAAAAAAAAAAAAAGATAAAAATATTTTTTTCAAAAAATATGGCACTTAAGATCCCAATTATTAAATGAATTAGCTTTTAAAAAATTTATTCAAGAGGCAAAGAGAAAAATAGACCTCTCATCTACTGATTCACTCACCAAATTCCCACGCTGGCCAGCACTGGGCCAGCTGAAGCTGGGAGACAGGGACTCAATCCAGATCACCCATGTAGGTAGCAGACACTCAACTACTTGAGCCATCATCTGCTGCTTCCAGAGTCTGCATTGTCTGGAAGTTGGAATCAGAAGACAGCCAGGACACTCCAATATGGGGCATGGACATTTAAACCAAGAAAGCCAAATCTTGCTACTGTTAGTTTTTTAAAATATTTATTTATTTGAAAGTCAGAGTTACACAGAGAGAGGAGAGGCAGAGAGAGAGAGAGGTCTTCCATCCTCTGCTTCACTCCCCAGATGGCCTCAACGGCCGGAGCTGCGCCAATCCGAAGCCAGGAGCCAGGAGCTTCTTCCGGATAAGTTAGATATTTTTTTAAACTCCTGGTTTTTTTTAAATTTTAAACTTTTTTAAAAAGATTTATTTATTTATCTGAAAAGCAGAGCTGCAGAGAAAGGGGGGGGGTATTCCATCCATTGATTCATTCCCCAGAAGGATGCAATGGCTGGAACTGAGCCCATCCTAAGCCAGGAGCCTGGAGCTTCCTCCAGGTCTCCCACGGGGTGCAAGGACCCAAGGACTCGGGCCATCCTCCACTGCCTTTCCAGGTCACAGCAGAGAGCTGGATCAGAAGTGGGGCAGCCAGGACTCAAACCAGCACCCACATGGGATGCTGGCACTGCAGGCAGAGATTTTACCCTCTAAGCCACAACATCAGCCCCTGAACTTTTTTTTAAAAAAAGATTTATTTATTTGGGGCTGGTGCTGTGGCATAGAAGGTAAAGCCGCTGCCTGCAGTGACAATGTCCTATATGGGCACCAGTAAGTCCCGGCGGCTCCACTTCCAATCCAGCTCACTATTATGGCCTGGGAAAGCAGTAGAAGATGGCCCACGTCCTTGGGCCCCTGCACCCTCATGGGAGACCTTGAAGAAGCTCCTGGCTCCTGGTTTTGGAATGGCACATTTCTGGCCATTGTGGCCATATGGGGAGTGAATCAGTGGATGGAGACCTCAATCTCTCTCTCTCTCTCTCTCTCTCTCTCTCTACCTCTCCTTTCTCTGTGTAACTCTGCCTTTCAAATAAATAAATAAATCTTAAACAATTATTTATTTGAAAGAGTGACAAAGAGAGAGAGAGAGAGACAGAGAGAGAGGCCAGAGCTGGGCCAAGGTAAAGCCAAGAACCAGGAGCTTCTTACTGATCTCCTACATGGGTGATGGGGCCCAAGTACTTGGACCATCTTCTGTTGCTTTTTCCCAGGCCATTAGCAGGGAGCTGTGACAGAAGTAGAGCAGCTGGAACACTAACCAGCGCCCATATAGGATGCCAGCATTGCAGGCAGCAGCTTTACCTGCTATGCCACAATGCCAGGCCCCTTTTAAGTCCCAGTTCTAACTTCTGATGTGAGAAAAACTAATAGGAATAATTCAAATACATAAATATAACCCATGTATATAAATAAGAGCTCTTTGAGTTTTTAATAATTTTTAAAAGAAAAAAGGGGATACTGAGACCAAAAGGTTTCAGAACTACCTTAGTAGTTCCACTGGAAGCAGAAGAATGGAGATGACCTAAGGAGACTTCACGGGCTTCCAGTCCTTTCCCACTTAGCCATCTCTTGTCCCTTAGCCCTACAGTCAAAGCATGAGAGTGAGGAGCTCAGCAGTGTGCTCTAGGTGTCTGTGAAAATATGAAGGGAAAAGGACACTCCCTTCTCTTCTGCCCCTCTAAATCTCTAGGCAAGACTTGGAAATATACAGGCTGAAGAGAGAAAGTAGGAATGGCAAATGGGAATGAGGGGACTTACCAATCATTAAAGCATTTATGCTGAAACCCTGAAGTTAGACGGTTAGAACAAGCTATCAGGGGCCACAGTTGGTCTGCTCTGGCTGAACATCAGGAACTGCTCTGGTCCTTTTCTTAAAAATGACCTAAATCTTTCAATTACCTGTAAAGCTCAACAATTCTTCTAGGCCATGGTTCAGTAGAATAGGCCAGCACAGAAAGAAATCAGCTCAAAAAGAAAAAAAAAATAGATATTAAATCAGCATATGACAACTTATACTTTACTAAATACCTTACATTCTATATTCACCACCACCCCTTCCCCTCCAACTATCAAATCCCTTCCCTTGACCTCAGTTTTATCTTTCCATAGGCTATTTCTATTTTTTTTAAGATTTATTTATTTGAAAGGCAAAGTTAGAGAGAAAGAGAAATGGAAACAGAGAGATTGCATCTACTAGTTCACTCCCCAAAATGGCTACAACAGCCAGAGCTGGGCAGATCCAAAGCCAGGAGTCAGGAGCTTCTCCTGGGTCTCCCACGTGGGTGCAGGGGCTCAGGCACTTGGGACATCCTATGCTGCTTTCCCTGGCACACTAGCAGAGAACTGGATCATAACTAGAGCAGCCAGAACTCAAACCAACGCCCATATGGGATGCTGGCACCACAGGCGGGAGCTTAACTTACTGTGCCACAGCTCTAGCCCCCTAGGTTATTTCTGATTCATTTTGGATACAGTCACTTGGGTGGGGGAATTTAGGTGTAAAGTGTTTCACCATGATTTGAACCACTTCTATACCATTTACTGGCTGTATGATTTTTAGTAAGTAACTTTCCATCTCTGTACCCTCAGTTTCTGCATCTTTAAAATGGGACTTGGGGATGGGGGAAAAGTCCCAGGCATTTGTTGCCATGGTTAAGATGCTGCTGGGGACAGCTACATGCCATGTCAGAGTACCTAAGTTCAAGTCCTGGCTCCACTCCCAGTCTCTTGCTGATGTGTACCTGGAAGGCAGCAGGTGAAGGCTCAAGTGTTTATATCCCTGCCATTCACACAGGAGACTTGGACTGAGTTTCTGGAACATGGCTTTGACCTAACTCAGCTCCATCTGATGCAGGCATCTGTGGAGTGTACCATCAGATAGATCTCTCCACTGTCTGTCTCACTCTCTGTCTCATTGCTTCTCAAATAAAAATTTAAAAGAAAATACTGCCTTCCAGCTCTGTGATCCAATGGTTATTAATAAACAGGAGGTATGTCCAGATTTAAGTTTGGACTCTGAAGTAAATATTTTGTCACTGAAATGGGCAGAGTATATAGAGAAGGAACACATGCTAGTTTGCATCACTGCAAGTAATCCCCTTTGGATGGATATATTCATGGGAGGTGAACAAACATAAGTCTCTGAAAACAACCTGGAGAAACCTCTCAAGGCCATGTTCCTCCCTGTGGGTTCACTTAGCTAGCAGTTTCCTGGAGTTGGTATAGGAGAATTCCCCAGTTCTTGCCTAGAAGTGGTAATTCCTTTGGTCTTAGAGCCCCTAGAGGATTTCAGCCTCCTTGTCTGTGACTGATTAGATACCAGGCTCAGGTCCCTCCCTTTTTATATTTTTTAATCAGCTTTTTTTTATAAAGGTTTTTTAAAGATTTATTTTATTTTATTTTATTTGAAAGGCAGAGTTACAGAAAGAAGTAGAGACAGAGAGAGAGGTCTTCCATCTTCTGGTTCACTCCCCAAATGGCTGCAGCAACTGCAGCTGAGCTGATCCAAAGCCAGCAACCAGGAACTTCTTCCAGGTCTCCCACATGGATGCAGGGGCCCAAGCACTTGAGCCATCCTCCACTGCTTTCCCAGATGCATTCGCAGGTGGCTGGATTGGGAGTGCAGAGCAGCTACTTCAACCAGATACTCCAGTATGGGATGCGGGCATCCCAAGCAGTGACTTAACTTCTGTGCAACATTGCCTACTTTTAGAGAAATGTTTTAGCTCTTACAATTAAGTCATTGGTCCATTTTGAGTTAAATTTTGCACATGGTGTAAAGTATGGGTGCAGCTGCATTCTTTTTGCAGGCAGATATCCAGTTTTCTCAGCACCATGTGTTGAAAAGTCTTTTCTTTCATTGTTGGGCTTTCTTGGCCACCTCCAAAAATTAACTGACTGTAAGTTTGAAGGTTTCTGGACTATCAGTTCTGTTCTGTTAATCTGTATGTTTATCTGTATGGCAGTAGTACTACATGTTGTCCTGATTATTAAAACTTCTAGAAAATTTTGAAATTGGAAAATGTAAGTCCTCTATTTTTTTTTTTTTTTTTGACAGGCAGAGTGGACAGTGAGAGAGACAGAAAGGTCTTCCTTTTGCTGTTGGTTCACCCTCCAATGGCTGCCACGGCTGGCACGTTGCAGCCAGCGCGTTGCAGCCAGTGCACAGCGCTGATCCGATGGCAGGAGCCAGGTGCTTATCCTGGTCTCCCATGGGGTGCAGGGCGCAAGCACTTGGGCCATCCTCCACTGCACTCCCTGGCCACAGCAGAGAGCTGTCCTGGAAGAGGGGCAACCGGGACAGAATCCAGTGCCCCGACCGAGACTAGAACCCCGTGTGCTGGCGCCGCAAGGCAAAGGATTAGCCTAGTGAGCCGCAGCGCCAGCCAGTCCTCTTTTTTTTTTTAAAGATTTATATATTAGGCCGGTGCTGCGGCATACTAGGCTAATCCTCCACCTAAGGCGTGGGCACCCCGGGTTCTAGTCCCATTTGGGGCGCTGGATTCTGTCCCGGTTGCTCCTCTTCCAGTCCAGCTCTCTGCTGTGGCACAAGAAGGCAGTGGAAGATGGTCCAAGTGCTTGGGCCCTGCACTGACTTGGGAGACCAGGAGGAAGCACCTGGCTCCTGGCTTCGGATCAGCGCAGTATGCCGGCCGTAGTGGCCATTTAGGGGGTGAACTAATGGAAGGAAGACCTTTTTCTCCTTTCTCTCTGTCACTCTCTCTCACTGTCTAACTCTGCCTGTCCAAAAAAAAAAAAAAAAGATTTATATATTTATTTGAAAGTCAGAGTTACACAGAGAAACAGAGAGGGGGGGGGGGTCTTCCATATGCTGTTTCACTCCCCAGTTGGCCAAAACAGCCAGAGCTGCACCGATTCAAAGCCAGGAGCCAGGAGCTTCTTCTGGGTCTCCAATGCAGGTGCAGGGGCCCAAGGATTTGGGTCATCTTCTTCTGCTTTCCCAGGCCATAGCAAGAAAGCTGGATCAGAAGTGGAGCAGCCAGGTCTTTTTTTTATTTTATTTTTGACAGGCAGAGTGGACAGTGAGAGAGAGAGACAGAGAGAAAGGTCTTCCTTTTGCCTTGGTTCACCCTCCAATGGCTGCCGCGGATGGCGCGCTGCGACCAGCGCACTGCGCTCATCCGATGGCAGGAGCCAGGTGCTAGGTGCTTTTTCCTGGTCTCCCATGGGGTGCAGGGCCCAAGCACTTGGGCCATCCTCCACTGCATTCCCGGGCCACAGCAGAGGGCTGGCCTGGAAGAGGGGCAACCGGGACAGAATCCGGCGCCCCGACCAGGACTAGAACCCGGTGTGCCAGCGCCGCAAGGCGGAGGATTAGCCTGTTGAGCCACGGCGCCGGCCAAGAGCAGCCAGATCTTGAACAGACACCCATATGGGATGCTTGCGCTTCAGGCCAGGGTGTTAACCCGCTGCAGCACAGCACCAGCCCTGACTATTCTTTTTTAAGATTTCTTTGGCTATATTGAGTTGACCCCTACCATTCTTACCCCAAGTGACAAGGCCTCACCCACACTGCCTTTTCCAAGCTATCTGTTATGGTAGCTTACAACCCTAATCCTCACCCTCTCCAATCTCATCTTGCTACATGGCTTCTTTCAGTTTCTCAAACATTCCGAAGTCCTGAAAAACTTTGAATTCATATTCCTTTTGCCAAGAATACTTCCCAGACTCCCTCCCACCTAATACCAAGGCTGACTCCTTTTGTCACTGGGATCTCTGCTCAAATGTTATTTTCTCAGAGTAGTCCTCACTAATCATGATCTAAAGTAGCTGCCCTCCAAACCCTTCCACTCTATCACATTAGCCTGTGCTTTACACTTAGTACTGCCCACAACTGTTTTCAGTATGTATTGTTATTTAGTTTCTGTCTCCCTTACTAGAATGGAAACTTCAGGAGAGCAAATTTCTTGTCTTATTTAACACTGAATTCCTACTGGTAGAATTCTGCCTGGCATATAATGGATATTTAACACATATTGAATGAATGGATGATCCCTGGATAGCCCTATAGTATGATTTAGCACCAGTGAGAAAGGTAAGAGGCAGTGAAACAGGCCCTCAACACAAGGTTGCTTTCTTTGTACACACCTACTTCTCTCATTTTGTACCACTCAGCAATTATCCCTCCTGTTTTAAAAGGTTTTATTTGTGGGCCTGCAGTGTAGCATAGTGAGTAAAGCCACTTCCTGCAGCACCAGCATCCCAAATGGGCTCTGGTTTGAGTCCTGGCTGTTCCACTTCCAATCCAGCTCTCTGTTAATGTTCCTGGGAAAGTAGCAGAAGATGGCCCAAGTCCTTGTGCCCCTGCATCTATATAGGAGACCCTGATGAAGTTCTGGGCTCCTGGCTATGGCCTGGCCCTGCCCTGGCTGTTGTGGCCATCTGGGGAGTAAACCAGCAGATGCAAGACCTCTCTCTCTCTCTCTCTTTCTCTCTTTCTCTCTCTCTCTCTCTCTTTCTGTGTGTGTGTGTGTGTGTGTGTGTGTGTGTGTCTCCCCGCCTTTGCCTCTCCCTCTAACTCTTTCAAATAAATTTATTTGAAACAGACAAATGGATCTCCCATTTGACAACAGCCAAATCTGGGCCAGGCCAAAGCCAAGAGCCAGGAACTCAATGTACATCTCCCACCTAGGTGGCAGGGCCCTAATTACCTGAACTGTCACTTGCTGTCTCCCAGGGTGCACATCAGGAGCAGAGCCAGAATGGCACCCAGCCACTCGAATATGGAATGTGAGCATCCCATGTAGCACATTAACCATTGTCTCAAATTCCCACCACCTCACTCCTCTCATCCAGAAGTGTACCCCAAATTCTCCACCTAATATCTGTCAGCATTTAAGAAGACACAGATGATAGATACAGATTCTTTCCTACTGCCCCCTGTCTCTAATGATTGCTCTCAGGAAAAGGACCAAAGATATCTGACCATAATATATATGGACAATTAAACATGCAGCTCCATTTGCAAAGACAAAAATCTAGAGCGTTGGGAAACATGAGGCACCAGACACTGGTAGAGAAGAACCCAGAACTAAGAAGGCAGGAACACAGAATCTCAGAGAGAATCCAGACCTCAGACACAGAGCCTAGGAACTCACATGATAATATCCTTTGATTCTAGTGCCTGCAGAAGTGTCAGAAGCACTGTCCTATGGTTAGACTGGAGAGTAAAAGCCTAGGTTACTGATATGGAAGGTTTTTGCCTGGGGCTTGGGAGGCTCTAATAACCCTGTATACAGTTCTGGGTCCTTCATCTAAAGCTCTTGAAGAATGTTACAGGCATTGATTAGCCTTTGCAACTCGCTAGACTGAAAATCCAGGATCTCGGCCTCATTTTACTAGCAGAAAACTGAAGCCTGTGGTTTACAGCCAGGAAAGGAATATCTCAGGCTCATGTGGCCTGGACTGAACAAGCTAATGCCTAACTTTAAAACCACACTGACCTCAAAATCTTTTCCCTTATGAGAGTGATTCTTAATCTGGGAACTTCAGAGCACTTAAATATATGTATATGCTTACTACGCCTTGATTGTAGGCAGATAATTTAACTGGCTCCTTGTTACTCAGGTCTCAGTTTAAAGGTCACCTCCTCAGAGAAGGTTTCCCTGAACACCCATTTAAAGTAATGTCTTCTCTCAACCCCTGTCATATTACCCCTTTTATTTTCTTCAGAGTACCTAACCATTATCTGAAATTAACTTGTATTTGGTTTGCCTTTTTTCTCTTCGATAAGTTTATATTAAGGTCAGAAACCTTATCTGATCCTATGTTGTTGATGTTCAATAAGTACTTCTTTGAAGTTTAAATAAAGAAGTCTAAATAAGGCTTTTTTAACAGTATGTAAATGCTGTTGAAATTAGCAAAATATGCATTATTTTTCATCTGAGAGGGAGAGACAAACTCTTATTGGTTCACTCCACAAATATCCACAAGAGTTAGGGCTGGGATGAGGCCAAAGCTGGGAGCCAGGAACTTGACTCAGGTCTCCCACACGTGTGACAGGAACCCAGTTACATGAACCAGCAACTGCTGCCTCTCAGGGTCTGAATTAGCAGGAAACTGGAGTCAGAAACAGGTACCAAACCCAGGCACTCCTATATGGGATCCAACCATCTTAACCATGAGGTCAACCACCATCTTGAAGTTATCTTTTGTTTATTTATTTATGTCAGAGTCAGAATTACAGAGGGAGTGACAGAGAGAAATCTTCCATCTGCTAGTTCATTCCCCAAATGGCCTTAATGGCTGGAGCTGGGCCAGTCCAAAGCTAGGAGTCAGGAGCTTTTTCTGGGTCTCCCATGTGGTTGCCAGGGGCCCAAGAACTTGGGCCATCTTCTGCTGCTTTCCCAGGTGCATCAGAAGTGGAGCAGCCAGGACTTGAACCAGTGCCCATATGGTATGCCTGTGCTGCAGGGGGTGGCTTAACCCATTACACCACAGGACCCGGCCCCCTTGATGTTATCTTTGACATCCTTTTTTCTCATATCCCAAACAAGTAGGAGGAAAATGGAGGAAAAAAAGACAAAATTAGTTCAATTAATCTAAATAAGGTGAGAAAATGGAATGAAACAGAAAAACAGGATGATAAAATGAAAAAAGAATCAAATAGTAATTAAGTATAAATGTACTAAATTCTTTGGCTAAAAGATAGATTGTTATATTGGGTTAAAAACTAAAACAAGGGGCTAACGCTGTGGCACAGTAGGCTAAGCTGCTGCTGGCAGCACTGACATCCCATATAGGTGCCAGTTCGTGTCCCAGCTACTCCTCTTCTGATCCAGCTCTCTGCTATGACCTGGAAAAGCAGTAGAAGATGGCCCAAATGCCTGGGCCCCTGCACCTGCATGGGAGACCTGGAAGAAGCTCCAGGCTCCTGGCTTCAGATCAGCCCAGCTCTGGCTGTTGCAGCTATTTGGGGAGTGAACCAGCAGATGGAAGACTTTTCTCTCTCTCTCTCTCTCTCTCTCTCTCTCTCTCTCAAACTCTGCTTCTCAAATAAATAAATAAATAAAATCTTAAAAAAAAAAAAACTAAAACAAGAATCAGACATCTGACACAGCAGCTAAACTGCCATTTGGGATGGCTATATACCATATGGCATGGCCTGGTTGAAGTTCCATCTACTCTGCTTTTGATCCAGCTTGCTGCTAATATACATCCTGAGAGGCAGCAAATGATGGATGAAGTACTTAGTTCCCTGCCATCTACATGGGAGACTCACATGAAATTCTTGGCTTCTGGGTTGGGCCTGGCCCAGCCCTGGCTGTTAAATGGGCATCTGGGGAGTGAACAGTGGATGGAAGATCTCTGTCTCTCTGCCTTTCAAAAAGTAAAAATAAAAACTAAATTTGGCTATATTCTGGTTGTGAAAGATATACCTAAAGTATAAGAACATGGAAAAAAAATAAGGTATGAGAACATGGAAAGACCAAATTTCAAAGACTAAATATATAATTTAGGTTAATTCTAACCACAAGGAAGCTGATTTAATTGTATTTCTAGCACACAAGTGTAAAGAATTACTAGTCATTACAAAACAGTAAAAAACTTAACCAGGAAAATACAACAACTTTAAACTGGAAAGCACTCAGTGACAAGCTTTTAAAAATACATAAGAGCAAGAATTGATGAATCCCCAAGGAATTACTAGCAAATTTATTTTCATAAGAGGTATTTTAACACACCCCCTTTGTCACTTAATATATCAACATAAAATCCTAAAATATATAGAACATTTTGAATAGCAGAGTTAGGCCGGCCTAATAGAAACAGAAAATTGCTCCTAATAAATAGAATAGAGAATAAATTCTAGAGAACAGTCTCTTGGCCTACCAGTTAAGATGCCTGATCCCACATAGGAGTGCCTGGGCATGAGTACTAATTCCAGCTTCTCATCAGTGCAGACCCTGGGAGGCAGTGGTGATGGATCAAGAAACTGAGTTCCTAGCTCCCATGTTTCACTCCCTGCTCATGAGTTGCAGGCATTTGGAGAATGAACCAGGAAATGGGAGCTTTCCCTCTCTCTCTCTGCCCTTAAATAAAAAATAATTTTTAAAAACACTTATTTTTTATTGTTTATTTTAAAAGGTTTTAAAAACTTTATTTTCAAACACACATAGAGCATTTATAAATATTAACTTCATGCCAGGCCATATCCTCATGAATGACTAAGGGCCGGCACTGTGGCATAGCAGGTTAAGCTACCATCTATAACACCAGCATCCCATATGGGCTCCAATTCAAGACCTGGCTGCTCCACTTCTGATCCAGTGGAGGCAGATGGCCCAAGTCCTTGGGACCCTGCACCCACGTGGGAGACCCAGAAGAAGCTGAAGCTCCTGGCTCAGCTTCAGCCTAGCCCAGCCCCAGCTGTTGCAGCCATTTGTGAAATGAACTAGTGGACAGAAGATTCATATTCTCTCTCTCTCTCTCTCTCTCTCTCTCTCTCTCTCATTAAAACAACAAAAACAAAAATCACTTGGAACCAGCATCATGGCACAGTGGGTTAAGCCATTGCCTGCCATGCAGGCATCCCATATGAGCACTGGTTGGAGACCCAGTTGCTCCACTTCTGATCCAGCTCCCTGCTAATGTGCCTGGGAAAGCAGCAGAAGATGGCCCAAGTTCTTGGGCCCCCTGCACCCAGGTAGGAGACTGAGAGGAAGCTCCTGGCTTCAGCTCGGCCCAGCCCTGGTTGTTGAGGCCATTTGTGGAGTAAACTAGTGGATGGAAAATCTCTCTCACTCTGTCTCTCCCTCCCTCCAACTCTGCCTCTGAAATAAATAAAAAATAGATAAATCTTAGAAAAATGACTAAATGCAATTAAGTTAGAAATCAGTTACAAAAAGATAATTGAGTGAGGGAAATATGTTTGGAAATTTTTAAAGTTTATTGTTTTTATTTATTTATTTGAAAAGCAGAGCAGCAGATGAAGAGAGAGAGAGCGAGATCTTAGACCCACTGATTGATTCTCCAAATGGCTGCAAGAGCCAGGGCTGGGCCAAGCTGAAGCCAAAGACCTAGAATTCAGTCTAAGTCTCTCATGTGGGTGGCAGAGGCCCAAGTACTTGGGCCATCCCAGAATGCACATTGAATGAAGCCAGACTGGAACCCAAGCACTCCAACATGGGATGAAACCATCCCAAATGACTGCTTTACCTGCTATACTGCAACATCCGCATCTTGGAAATTTTCAGCACACTGTGAGTCAAAGAATAAATCTTAATAGAAATTAGAAAATACTTACATATGAAATGTTAATGAGGATATTATGTATCAAAACCTGTAGTACTTAGGAAGAAGTTTACCATAGTAGTGTTTACATTCTATGAAACAATTCAGGCTCAAAATAAGTAACTAAGAAGTTAAGAAAAACAACAGAATAAACCTAAAGAAAACAGGAGGAAGGAAATAACAATAAAAAAGGCAGAAATTATGAAAACACTCCTAGAGAAGGACAACAAGGCCAAAATTTGTTATACTAAAAGACACAAAAGTGATTAATTGTAGCAAGAGTAAGCAAGAACAAAAAAGAAAACACAAATATAATATTAGGAAAGATGCAGGAGCCATAGTTACATGTGCTATAGGATTAAAAAGATAAGAATTGTAATAATCTTTTGTCAAATATGAAAACTTAGATAATATGAATAAATTCCTACATAATTCACAAAAAATAGCTAAAAAAGAAATGAGGGGATGGCCAGCGCCGTGGCTCAATAGGCTAACCCTCCGCCTTGCGGCGCCGGCACACCGGGTTCTAGTCCCGGTCGGGGCGCCGGATTCTGTCCCGGTTGCCCCTCTTCCAGGCCAGCCCTCTGCTGTGGCCCAGGAGTGCAGTGGAGGATGGCCCAGGTGCTTGGGCCCTGCACCCCATGGGGAGACCAGGAAAAAGCACCTGGCACCTGGTTCCTGCCATCAGATGAGCGCGGTGCGCCGGCCGCAGCGCGCTAGCCGCTGCGGCCATTGGAGGGTGAACCAACGGCCAAAAGGAAGACCTTTCTCTCTGTCTCTCTCTCTTACTGTCCACTCTGCCTGTCCAAAAAAAAAAAAAGAAATGAGGGGGTTGTGTGGTATGGTGTCGTGGGCACTCCACCTGCTGTGTCCTTGGAGCTTGCGTGGAGCCTCGTTCTGAAAAACAGCAGCTGCGAAAGGTGCGGCCCAGGGGCTGCCTGTGAGGTCATTGGGGAGCCGGGGAGCTGGAGTGAACAAGTGCGTGGGAGAGACTCTCCTTCCCTTCCTCCCTCCCTCCCTTTCTCCATCAATAAATTAAGGGAAAAAAAAGAAAAAGAAAAAGAAATGAGGGGCTGGTGTTGTGGCATGGTGTGTTAAAGCCCCAGCCTACAGTGCTGGCATCCCATATTGGTGCTTGTTCGAGTCCTGGCTGCTTCACTTTTTTTTGACAGGCAGAGTGGGCAGTGAGAGAGACAGAGAGAAAGGTCTTCCTTTGCTGTTGGGTCACCCTCCAATGGCCACCGTGGCTGGCATGCTGCAGCGGGTGCAACGTGCTGATCCGATGGCAGGAGCCAGGAAAAGATCTCTCATGGGGTGCAGGGCCCAAGCACTTGGGCCATCCTCCACTGCACTCCCGGGCCACAGCAGAGAGCTGTCCTGGAAGAGGGGCAACCGGGACAGAATCCGGTGCCCGGACCAGGACTAGAACCCGGTGTGCTGGCGCCACAAGGTGGAGGATTAGCCTAGTGAGCCACGGCACCAGTGCTGCTTCACTTCTGATCCAGCTCTCTGCTGTGGCCTGGGAAAGCAGTGGAAGATGGCCCAAATCCTTGGGCCCCTGCACCCACGTGGGAGATCCGGAAGAAGCTCCTGGCTCCTGGCTTTGGATCAGCTCAGCTCTGGCCATTGCAGTCGTTTGGGGAATGTACCAGCGGATTGAAGACCTCTTTCTCTCTCTGGCTCTACCTCTCTCTGTAACTCTTTCAAATAAATAAAATAAATCTTAAAAAAAAAAAAAAAAGAAAGAGCCCCCAAATTAAACAATCGGAATCAAAACACCAGATCCCAG
Organism: Sylvilagus floridanus; assembly: GCA_949820135.1. Lineage (NCBI taxonomy): Eukaryota > Metazoa > Chordata > Mammalia > Lagomorpha > Leporidae > Sylvilagus > Sylvilagus floridanus. Next base: position 26,195,312 of record OX463241.1, on the reverse strand, counting down.
TGGCGTTACTGGTGAATTTTTTCAGCCAGTAGAAAAATAAAGAATTGAACTGTGATAGAGTTATACAATTGAGTGCTACAAAGCAATGAAAATGAACAAACTACAGCTCCTTGCATTGACATGATTTTCAAGAGAATATTTGTTGAGTGAAAGAAGCAATAATATGATTCCATTTACATAACACTCAAAATAAGCAAAATAATAAATGCATAAGGATACATCAATAGATGTTTAAAACTGTAAAGAAGGGGCCAGTGCTGTGGCGTAGGGATTAAAGCTGCCACCTGCAGTGCCAGCATCCCATAAATGTGCCATTTCAAATCCTGGCTGCTCCACTTCTGATCCAGCTCTCTGCTATGGCCTGGGAAAGCAGTGGAAGATGGCCCAAGTCCTTGGGCCCCTGCACCTGCATGGGAAGACCTGGAAGAAGCTACTGGCTCCTGGCTTTGGATCGGCCCAGCTTTAGCCATTGTGGCCAACTGGGGAGTGAACCAGCAAATGGAAGACCTCTCTCTCTGCCTTTCCTTCTCTCTCTGTGTAACTCTGACTTTCAAATAAATAAATAAATCTTTTTTAAAAACTGTAAAGAAAAGCAAGAGAGTAATTACTGTGAAGTGTAGGGTAATGTTTACCCAGAATAAGGGATTCAATCTAGGAAGGACATGCAGAGGGGCTTCTAAGGTACAAGAAATATCCTATATCTTAACGTGAGTGTTGCATATGCAGCTATTTATTGTTATTCTTTAATTCTACTCCTGAGTATTTAGTCTGGAGAACTTCTTGCACTTACAGAGATACATTGTATATTCATATATATATATATATATATATATATATATGGTATCTTTTTAATTTCTAAAATTATTCATTCTATGTTGATGACAAGAATGAGATAGACACATGTGTACTAACATGGAGAAAATGTTCAAGGCATATTAAATGACAAGTATGTTGTAGAACTCTATAGTATAATTACATTTTAATTCAAAATAATATAATTTTAATTAAAATACTGATTTTTTCATAGAAATAAATCTGAATAATATTTACTAAATGTGAACACTAGTTATTTCTGTGATGGTTTTCATTTCAAAATTGTACATTTCTATATTGTTTTAATGTTTTCCAATAAACTCATTCACTTTTTTTTTTTTTTAAAAAAAAGATTTATTTATTTATTTGAAAGTCAGAGTTATAGAGAGGCAGAGGCAGAGAGAGAGAGAGGGAGGTCTTCCATCCACTGGTTCACTCCCCAAATGGTCACAATTGTTAGAACTGGGCCAATCCAAAGCCAGGCTTCCTCCAGGTCTCCCATGCAGGTGCAGGAGCCCAAGACTTGGGCCATCTTCTACTGCTTTTCCAGGTCATAGCAGAGAGCTGGATAGGAAGTGGAACAGCCGGAACTTGAACCAGTGCCCTTATGGGTCACAGGTGACATCTTCACCCACTAAGCCACAGCTTTGACACCGAAAGATTATTTTTCTATACATAAAAAACTGTTTAAAATAGAAGAATACTTGTTCTGGAAAGAGCTCCCTGATGACCCCCAGATCCTGTAAAAGAGGAGGGCAGGAAGTTCACATGGGAAGGGCTCCGGACTCTTCAATGGGGGAAGAGTGCAGGGGCCTGGTCAGTCCCTCGGCTAATCACCCTCTTCTCAGCCCCCAGCAGACTTGCTTGCTCCCTGTCAGTCTCCACCCTGGCTCCGGAGGCACCAAGGTCTGGGCAGCTGCCCATTAGTCCCGCCCCCTGTTCCAGGTCCCCAGCTCACTGAGCAGCTGGCAGCTAACTGAAGGCCAACAGTGTCCTGACTTTCTGAAGACACCTGTGAACGGAGGGAAGACCTGGTGAGGCCAGAGCAAGGGACACAGGAGGGAAGCGATCAGGGCAGAAGTGTTGGGGGCTGTGGAGAGCTGTGAGATCTGGTGCTGAGCCAGCCGGTGGACTGCCCTTTTCTCCTTCTAGCCTCTCAAATTCTCTGCTGCAGGTGGTGGGGGCGCTTGGGCTTGGAGAGGCATGAAGAGGAAGGAGTTCTGTGGCCCAAAAGAAAGACCTGCTCATCAAGGCCAAATATTCCAGGTTTTTGAACATGCTACAGTCTCTGTCTACAATTCCCTTCCATTTTGTCCTGGCTACCTTCTATTCCTTCTTCACATCTGCAGTTTGACCCACTTAGAAACTTTCCCCAACACACATCACCTCATCTCTACTATTCTGAGGAGAGGTTCAAGGAGTCCCTGTTTCTACAGCCTGTGGCTTCCCTTATCTGTCTCTGCTAGTAGCCCTCTTACTGGTCTAACTCTCCTACAGGAATTTAAGCTTCTGAGGTTAGGTACTATGATTGTTTTGCTCACCATTGTTATCTCTAGCACCCAGATACTCCATGATATGCATGTTTGCTATATCTCAGAAAATGTTATCTGGATGAATAAAATGAAGGAATGGCAGAGAGGGCAAGAGATTAGGGAATCCTTGCATTTGGCTCTTGTGGTTCTCAGCAGCAAAGAGGAGGAGCCTTCCGGGCAAGGGAAAGGAGCGCCAAGTTTTATCCTCCCTATTCGCTTGAGCTCCCTCTACCGGCCAGACTTCAGAGCTGCAGGGAGCCAAGCCTGGGTACCCTTACCCATTCCCCAATGCCAGAATTCTCCAGGGACAGAGTATAAAGAGAAAACAGGGCTGTTCGGTACACTGGAGGTTTCCGAGGCCTAACCCTGCACTTCCCCCTCCTCAACAACAGGTGCACTTCCTTCATACCCTCACCTCATGCTGAGTTTCCTGGGGTCTTCACTCCCAGATTCTTATTCCAGCTAATTCACGGAGATGTTGATTTCTGGAGCCTTTGGCTGGTACATCAGTTCTGACTGTGGAAAAGAGATCCCCAGGTGGGTCAGGAATAGATAGACAAATACAGAGAGAAAGACACACACTGAGGAAGGGACCCAGTGATAGGCTGTAAAGCCCCAGCAAGACAAAACAAAGATCAGGTTTGAGGAAGAAAGATTGCCCTCACCCTCTAGTCTGCCTGTGTCAGTACAAAGCTAAGGGGACTCGTTGTGCTGATCAGATCTTCAGGCTTCACGGAGATAACAGACTTGTGGGACAGCTTCTGGACAAGAGGGCTCTCCCCACCCCCACCCCGTTCCCCCCAAGAGGGCCTAGCTGGCAACTCACATCTTCGCTGTCACTTCCGCTGAAGGAGTGCCCCGGCTCCAGCCCCTTGTCAGGGACGTTCCTCTCCTCCTCTGGCATCAGCTCATCCAGCCAGAGGAGTTCCTGGGGTGAGAAGACCCACTCCAGTGCCTTGCGGACCCCTACTAGGCCCAGCAGCTGCAGGAATAGCAACAGCACAGAGCCATCAGCAACCACAGCAGGAACACAACAGGAACATCTGTCGAGCATGTCCGACATGCTAGGCATTATGGGTCATCTCACGGAAGGCTAACACATTCCTATGAGGTAGATGGAACATTCCCATTGCACAGAGGAGGACACTGAAGCTGTGGGTGGCTAGTACCTTCCCAGAGGTCACACAGCTGGCACGTGAGAACCAGACTGGTCCTAATGCAAAGCCGATGGCTCTTAACTTCCTCAGTGAGTAAGAACACAGACAGACGCCACCTGCATCATCCGCTCACTGAGTAGCAAGAGTGTCAGAATTGCCTTTCTCCCGGGATTCAATTTTCTTCTGGGTTTTATACTCCTACTTATGGTTCATCAGCCCAAAGAAATTGGGAAAAGAGGTAAATCATCGAGCCTAGGAGTAGCCCTTCTGTGGGTATCCATCAGCCATCTTTCTTCATCTTAGGATTTCCAACCAGGCAGAGCCAGGACAAGTGAGAGGGGGAGATTCTCCCTGGCCACTTCCCAGACTCAGAAACTTTCAGGAACCCCCAGGACAGCCCGCCCCAAGTCACCATGAGGGGGAAGATGATGGCTGCGGGGGTAGACTTGATTATCCAGAGCAGACCCAGGCAGGCCAGCTGAATGGCTGTGAAGAGGTGGACCCTGCTCAGAGGCACATGCCGCAGGAGCAGCAGGTCTGGTTGGTGTTTTGCTGGCATCAGCATTAGCTGCACTCTCTTCGTGAACTGGGAAAAGAGGAAGAGGAGTAAGGAACTCAGGTAGCCTGGAGGGTGTCACTGCCAGCTCCCCAGCCCAGTATGGGGATGCAGGGAGGAACACAAGGCTCTGAAGTCTCCTTCCCAACCAGAATGTGGAACAGAGTCTCTGCACAAAAGCAAGGAACATGGACAGCAGAGGAACTGGCAAGTGTAGGCAGGAGGTGCTGGCCAGCAGCAATGAAGAGGACTGGGGGTGCTGGGTGATTTCAGTGGGCTCACCTGGATGCTGCTAAGTGCTGCCACCCCCATGTACAGGAAGATGCCATAGAGCACAGGCATTGGGATGAACTGGAAGGAAAGTGGAAAGCTGCTAAAGGAGTTTACCACCCAGAGGCCCCACCTTAGGCTCCGACCGCAGCCGTCTAGCAGCCGGCATCTGAGCCTGACCAGGCCTTGCCTTTCCTTTCCCATGTTGCCTACCTGATCTCACTGAATCTACATATCTATCGAATGAGGTCAATTCTATTACTGCTCCATTTTACAGATTGGGAGATAGAATTTCAAAGAGACTAAGTAACCTGCCCATTACCTGGCCTACCTCTTCAATCTTGTTACCTTCCCTCTGATCTTTATGCTGCTAGTACGCTAGGAGTTCCTGTTCCTTCCCTCAGCAAACAAGTCCACATCTGTTGCTGCCCCTTGCGTGGCCTTTGCCGTTCTCCTCACCTAAAATGCCCTTCTCCACACCTCCACACGGCCACTTCCCTCCAACCACGCACGCCTCATCCCATGATGCTCCAGAAAGGTCGGAGTGCTGACCCCTGGCACTCTTAATCGCCAATGCCCTTTCACATCTTATACAACTTACTATCTGAAGTTACCCTTGATTTAAATTTACAAACAGTCTGCTTCGTCTCACCAGACTACAGAGATGAAGGCCTGATGTCTTTTGATCACCATTACGTTCCCCAGTGCCTGGAACGCTGCGTGGCTTATGGCTTATGCTCAGTAAACATGTGCTGGCTGAGAGCCGCCCAGTCTGTAAGTGGCTGATCCGGTCTATCTGGCTCCTGCTCTTCCACTCTCACCCAGGTTCCGTGACCTTTCCCTCTCCTAACTTCTTGCCATCTGCCGGTGACTCTTGTCTGCCATTCTCCACACTATTGACTGCATTGCTGTCGTGGCTTGTTGAATCTTTCTGCTAATACTTACTACTTACTTTCTGATTGTGTTTCTGGTAGGGGCTTGGTGCCATATTCCTTTGCAGTACTTCCCTGCCCCCTCACTACTCGCAGTCTTGTGCACACTGTAGATTTCTAGTGAAGGACTAGTCAAGGGTTGCTGGAGTGTGATGATCACACTCTCAGTCTCTTACTTGGACAGTGCTTGGACCCCAGGGGATGGTGGTGGCATGTCTACACCCTGCTCTGCTGGGTAGAAAGAATCTGGGTTCACAGATAGATCTCAGAAGCTGGCTGTCTTGGTGGGCTCTCATAAGTTACTTTACCTCTTTCACTTCGGGATCCTCAAATGCCTCTCTGGGTTAATTTGAGGATTCCATGAGACCATGCATGGAAGAAACCCTGGCACACAGTAAATGTTCAGAGTGTGTCAATTCTTGCTATACCTATCATTGTAACTTCATGGACCCTGACCCTAGCCTGGAACAGGGGTACCTTGAGCACAGGTGCCAGGAAGATGGAGACTCCTGTGAGGGTGAACACCGCCAAGCCTGTCAGCCTCTGCTCCCTGTGAGGAGAAAGAGGGGTCTCCTGGAATCTGGGTGAGGCTCTAGGGCCCCCAGGCTGGAGACTGCACCACTCAGACCCCGGCAGCCAGAGGAAACTAGAGGGATCCCCTGATAGGCGGGGAAAGGACCATGTCTTGGTGTGAAACACTGGTAAAGGGGAAGGTGCAAAGCATTCAATGTGAGAGTCCCTGGTCTCCCACAGTTCAAGTCCATAGTAGAAAATCAATAATTTTACACTGCCATGAAGATTTACATATCGCCGCTTGCAAATTTGATTTCTTATACTCTAGACAGATCGTGTTTCCAACAGTTACAAAGCTGTTGTGTAATGGATTCCTTTGCAACATCAATGATGTGCTTCTACATTGAATGGGGATTATTAGGTAGTACCTCACCCTCCACTTCAGCCCTGGCTGCCCTCACCCTTGTATCTTGAGTCCTTCCCAGTCCCCATGGCTGCAGGAGGAGAGGAGACGTTAGATCTCACCTCGGAGCCCAAAACCCACCCACTTACCTACCACAGAGCTCATGGGGTGCCTACAGCTCAATGAGCTGCACAAAGAACTCTGCCATGTACCCCACCACCCTACCTTGCTGCCCACCTCTCACTCCAGCCTCACCTGATGCCCAGGAAGCTGCAGGGCTCCCCAGGGGCACAAGCTCTGCTCTCCCTCCGAAGACTGTCCATGTGGGCCAGGGAGATGACAGTGGCTGAGACATACCATGGCAGCCCAAGCACTGAAGTGAGCAGCATCAGCAGCGCCACACAGAAGAGGTCCAAGTGGAAGCCAGCTCCCTTCTGCAGGAAGTGATGGGAATAATGAGGATGAGGCTAGCCCAGGTCTGGGTCCTCTGTCCTCTGTCCTCTGGGGTGGGTGAGGGGGAGCCCAGAACCTGCCAAGGAGCTTCTTCCCTTTGGTCTGGGCCAATAGGACTTACCCGCAGTCTATATTCCACACGGTTGAGGATGACTGCTGTGATCTGCTGGTCCATAAAGATGAGGATTGACAGTAACAGTGCAGGCAGGGCAGCTGCCACACTCAGCCACCAGGGGTTGGCTCCAAAAGGTGGCACCAGCCAGCCACGGCCGGGGAGTGTGGGCTGGAGGAGGAAATTCCGTGGCCAGGTTGGAGAGGGTCACCCAAGAATACCTCATCTGTACACCCCAAATTCCACACCTCATTGCACCCCCTAGCTCAAGACCCTGGATGCTAGGTGGGCACAGTGTTTGTGCTTGTGTGTGCATACACATGCATGTGCATAGTTAGCACAGAGCATCTTGGTGCCTTCAAAGGAGGCAGAGGAAGGAGACTAGCCTGGGTCTTGGGGTCTCTCTCTGGAAGAGGAGGAGGTGGATGAGGCCCACACGTCTTGATATACAAGGCCCTCCTCCCTAGATGCCCCCCCATTCAGGGTGGGGCAACCCGGGCTCAGACTTGCCTTGATCTGGGGCAGGGGCAGGGCTGGGTGTGTCTGCGTCTGCTCTGATTATAGGCGTCTGTGTGGGGGAGAGAGCTCCAGTTGCTGCTTCAGGTTCTGAGCCCCCAAGGCTGCCCCAGCTGGAGCCCCCCTGCTCTCCTGTCTTGGTGAAAGTTGAAGATCTCCAAATGGACACTCTAGGAGTCAGCTAGGCCTTGTCTTGCACAGTCATGGCCTGGGGAGAGAGCTCTAGCTTTTTGGAATCAGAGCAGACAAAGAGGGGTACAGAGAAGAGAAGGGGGAGTAGTGAAATGGGAGGACTCACAGCAATAGATAATATTTATTGAGGAAATACCGCACTATGCTCTCCTGTAAAACTCAAAAGAACCTGTGGTGGAGGAACGACTGTGACTCCTTACTTCCATTTCATAGACGGAGAAACTGAGGCTCAGAAAGCTGCATTCTAGGAGGTGGCAGAACTGGAACTCAGATCCAGGGCTGGCTGACCAGAGCCACCCTCTCAGCCCCACCCTCTATATGGTAGTAGTTATGCAGTGTTCTGTACTCACTCATGTCTCTGTGTCTGTCTCAAACGATCCTCACCATGACTCTGAGGCCTTTATTATTTTATTTCTATTTTATAAGTGAGGAAAGAAGCTTAGAGGAGTGGGGGTGTGGGATTTATGCATCTTCCTCCTCCAGGGTCTGCTGGCCCTGTTTTTCTCACTGCTCTGCACCCGCCCCACCCCACCCCCACACACATCACCTCCTTACCTTGAACTCTCTGGGCACCATGAGCTTTGGCGTAGCCAAGCCCAGGAGGGCATCAAGTCCACAGCCCAGCAGGATGGCCAGGATGGAGGAAAAGTCACTGAGCACCTTGCGTACCTGGCAATACAGGGGACATCCAGTAGGGTCAGGCCTGCCTTCCCCGCCTCCCACACCCTTTCCCATTTTCAACCAGGATTCAAGCCCAAGCATGAGGCTTCTCCCCCAGAAAAAGAGGGACACTCACCACAGAGGGGAAGAAGCGGCTGGTCTTTATATGCTTGAGGGCAGTGGCAAAGAGGAAGGAGGTGAGGAAGAGGAGAAGGGAGAAGAAGGCGATGTCGGGGACTGTATGACAGCCAGGGCCACGTGGATAGCCGCCCTGCTGGACACACTCGTGTGGAGGCAGCAGGGATGCATTGACCAGGCCTAGGTCCTGTGTGGAGGGGTGGTCAGGGGTGGGGTTATGGGCAGTGAAGTATAAGTTCTGCTCTCCTGGACCCTGCTTAAGGGAAGGGGGACCAGCAGGGACATCAGAGGCCCCAGGTGGGAGGTCCTCAGCTCAGTGACCCCTGAGAGTTTCCCTCACCTATGGGGTGGGGAGGCCAGGAACCACTGACTGCTTCTGCCCCCAGGCTTTTCCCCCAGGCCCTCACCATGCTTAAGAGGTCATCTTCACTTTGTGGCCTTGGCTTTGTCCACTGCGACTTATTTCCTGGGAAGCAGAGAAGAATGTGTGTGTGTGTGTATGTGTGTGTGTGTGTGTGTGTGTGTTCCCCTGGGGACCTTCTCAGGTCCCACAGGATTCTAATCGGAGGGGTCTAGCTGAGCCAGAACATTCCAAATTCTAATTCATCTGTCTGCCGCCTCCACTGCCGTCCGGTGTGTGCTCTCTTCATATCACCTCCTGCCCTCATCCCCTCAGACTCTCTGCCTGTCTGTTCTCCTGAGCACAGGACCTGGCCATAGCAGATGCTGAGCATGTGCTAGCTGAGTGTTCAGGCCTAGCAGAGTCTGGCATGCATTAGAGGACGCTTCCTCCCCAGTCCCGGTGTGGCCGTCCACATGGAGTAGAACATCCCAAGTGTCTGTCCACCGGGTCAGTCACTCTCCTAGGGGACAGGGACTGATTCATTTAATTGGGGAGGTTGGGAGATGAAGCTGGGCATGGCCCATCCTGCCCTCTCCTCTCCCCTCTCTTGGGAGTAAGCTGCCTGCCTAGTGCATGCATTTAGCTCTGCTCCTCTGTGGCAAGACATTCCTGTCCAGTGTTGCCATGACTGAGTGTGCAAATCTATCTAATTTTGGCTTCATATTTAGAAACCCATTCACCTCTAGGCATGATTCTAGAAGTGTTCTTCTTTCTGTGTTGTCAGAAATAAACATGACTTTTTTTATTTATTTTCTTTCTTATTTCTCAATTAATTCAGAACTAGAGAAGGCAAGAGTACTGCTGCTTATTGGGTGAGTCATTTCCTTCACCTACCTTCTGGGCCTGGAAATTGGCAGAGGCAGCCATAGGCAAGTGACCCAGGCCTTTGGATGGGATAGGCATGGGCCAAGTTCAGCATTTTGCCCACAGCATCGTAGATGAAGATGAGGCTGATGAGGGCACAGAAACCTTCCTCAGTGAAGCGGGTGAAGTAACGCACTAGCACGCTGGCCTCTGTGGCTACTAGCATCAGGCAAAAGGTGGCCACCCAGATGCCCACCCACAGGCGAAAGGGCAGGTAGTCCAGGCTGTAATCTCTGTGGGGGTGAGAGACAGGCAGGGCTCGGCAGGGCTGTCTGTGCCCCCACCTAACCCAAGTTAGGGGACCCAGAAGCCAGACAACCTCTCCTCTTGTCCCAGCCAGGGCCAGGCTGAGGATGTGGCTAGTGCGGCCCTGGTGAGCTGGTGGGGTTCTCCTACCTGCAGAAGGCAAAGAGCAGGCGCTCAAAGACGAGCACTGGCCCGGTGCTGCTGAGGATGGTGAGAGGCTGGCCTGCCATGAGGCAGAAGGCAGCTCCAGCCACCGCTGTGCCCAGGAAACTCTCCAGCACTCCCTGGAAGCCAACAGGGACTCAGCACAGGACCCTGGAGTCCCAGCATGGGAGCCCCAACTTCCAGGAGTCTCCTCAACATCCTAGGGCACCCCAACAAAACTTATACCTGCCTCCTCCCTCCACAACCCACCTGGGCACCATCCGTGGCATCTCCCAGGAGACCCCCAAAAGTGATGGCATTAGTGAGGGTAGCCAGGTAAATGTAGAGCACAGCTGAGACACACTGGGGGTGCAGGGCGTCCGAGAAATCGCTGGGGTACCACGAGGCCTTCCGGCGCACATCCTGGACAAGGCCCCCAAAGAGCCTCCCGCCCAAGGGTTGTCAGTGATCCCAGTTCCCACACCTACCCCCACATCCCCTCCCACAGTGAGCAACCTTGGCCGCCCTCTGGCTTCTCCCCACCCCCACCCCACCCCACCAAAACCACACTCAGCCAGCAGGACCCCAGCCCATGATCCCAGCTGGCTTGCCTCACCTGCCCGTCCGCTGCAACTCTGGGCTTGGTGCAAGTGGTCCGTTTCGGTGCCTGTCCTCTTCCTGGGTCCTGTGTGGGACAGAGAGGCCCTTGACCTTCTGCAAGTGCGAGGGTGGCCTAAGGAGAAGGAGACCCCTAAGTTGGCGAAGGATCTCCAACCCCTCGGCGACCCCGCTCAGAGCTCCTGGCGCCCTGCCCCTCAGTGTGGGGGGAGGCCTGGCTTTGACCTCGGACGTGTGCCGTCAAGGTCATATAGTGCGGGGGGGGGGGGGGGCAAGCTCCCACAGTAGAGTGAAGCCATTTGTTCGGATCTCACAGTGAGAGTAGATGCGCCGAACTTAGAATTATGCCTGCCTGACTTCTAATCCAAAGCTAGATTCCTATCTTTCCTAGGACCCCAGCCTTCCTCAACAGTGGCACTGAGCCAGAGGCTGTGGGGAAGGGTCTGTAACAGAGGGTGGTAGCCCCCACATACCTTTTGTGCCGAGAGGGCAGACACTTGGGAGGGGGAATCCGGGCTGTCGGGTCCCACCTGCCAGGGGGCAGCACTGTAACCTCCTCCAGGAAGGCATCCAGGGCTGTGAGAAGGTCATGAAGGTTGCTGGCCCGACGAACTGACCACTGGAAGTGCTGGGTTTAGGGGCACGAATAGGTGGTACATGCATTTTCACAGTGTGTGACTCAAAACCGAATACACACAAGACACAAGCAGACAAGCCTTGTCTGCATGCACGCATCCACGCATTCACTCACTCAGTCAATGAGCATCTGGTGAGTGTGACAGCAGTGGATCAGCAGCAGGACTGCACTGGCTAAGGAAACTGCAGTCCCCACACTGCCTTGCTGCAGAGTCCACGCACATGCAGGCATGCCTGCCGTACTCACCGGGTCACTGAGGAGGACAGCCACCGCCCGACCCATCTCATGGTAGCCCTTTCCCAGCATGGGAGGACCCAGGAGGAGACAGAAAAACCTGAGCAGGGGAGCGGGCCACAGGCAGGGTCAAAGGCTGCTTCCCCGTGGGGCAGCCCTGCCCTCCCTGGCCTGTGTCCTCCCAGCCCGCAGGTACACATGCATGTGCACACCCACCCAGCAGCACCGCCCCTGCTCCTGCAGACCCCACACGTCCTCAGAGAGCTGGACCCGGAGACCTCCAATCCCCTTTGCAACAGAGGCTCTTATTTGGGGCTCCACGTCCCCCACTCAGCCTCACCTGCTAGGGAGGGGCACCTCAGTGAGGGGCCCCAGCCACACGGGATCCCGGAGTCGCACGAAGGCCGCCAGTGGCTGTGCCAAGAAGCCCAGCTCTCCTGCCAGGACAGCCCCTGCCTCGGCCCCCGGAGGCAGCTTCTGTCTCAGGGGGCTCTGACACTGGGATGGGGGTGGAGTTCAAGTGCGTAGGAGAGGTTATTTGGAGAGGGGAAGTTGGCAGGATCTCAACTGACAAGGAGTCAGATCCTATGTTCCTAACCCTCTCCCAACCCTGCCCAAGGCAGGGCCACTAACCTGTTGCTGCAGGGGGGCTTCCTTGTCGTGAGCAGCCTTCCTTGACTGGGCAGGTCCTAAGAAGCAGGATTAGTGATCACGAGCACAGGCTTTGGGGGTGGATCCACTGGGCTCCCTGGCCAGCTTTGCCCCTGACAGACTGTGAGAACTGGAGCACATCTCACCCTCTCTGAGCCTCATTTTTCTCATCACTAAGATGGGAATAATTGTGCTACAGCCTTCCAGGGTGGTGTTTTTTTTTTTTTTTTTTTTTTTTTTTTTTTTTTTGACAGGCAGAGTGCACAGTGAGAGAGAGAGACAGAGAGAAAAGTCTTCCTTTGCCATTGGTTCACCCTCCAATGGCTGCCGCGGTCGGCGCGCTGCGGCCGCCGCACCGCGCTCATCCGATGGCAGGAGCCAGGTGCTAGGTGCTTTTTCCTGGTCTCCCATGGGGTGCAGGGCCCAAGCACTTGGGCCATCCTCCACTGCACTCCTGGGCCACAGCAGAGGGCTGGCCTGGAAGAGGGGCAACCGGGACAGAATCCGGTGCCCTGACCGGGACTAGAACCCGGTGTGCCGGCGCCGCAAGGCGGAGGATTAGCCTGTTGAGCCACGGCGCCAGCCTTCCAGGGTGGTTTTGAAGACTAAATGAGATTCCTGGCACCGTGCCTAGGTTATGATTCTGTCCTGCTCTCTCCTTTCCCCCATCTCCAACGTTACCCACCAGCTTCTGTGGCCCATGAGTCCCATGTGGAGAGGTCTGAGCCAAGGCTAGACCACTCTTGGCCCTGGAAGGTGCAGAGAAGATCTGGGACTCCCTCCCCACCCAGGGAGGGGCCTCACCCCAGCAGGGCCTGGAGCCTGTGGTCTGGGTATGATGCTGGGGTCTCTGTAGCAGCAAAGCCTGCAGCTGCCCCCTCAGCTCCGGGCTCAGCGACTCCACCCTGGTCACCTGCTCTGGAGAACAGACGTAGAACTTGAACTTCCTGAGAGTTCCCTGCTCCCACGCCCTCCTCCTCCCCTCTTTGCTCAGGCCCCTTTCCCTTCTGGGAGTGCAGGGAACTCAGGGGCCAGGCAACTTCCCTTCGGCTTTTCCACGTCTACCCTGTGACAAGTGTGGACAGCCCCTCAGCTGGGCGGGGTGTAGCAGACTCCAGAAGATTCCCAGACTTTGGGGGCAATGGCACAGCGACCCAGGCCCTCTCTGCAAAGGCTTCCAGCTTACCCACAAGCTCCAGGAGGTTCTGAGCTGGACAGTCCAGCAGGACAAGGCCCTCGGCCAGCAGACTTCGGAGCTTCTGGAGGCTCGGCAGTGCCAGGGTGGGCACGTGGGGGGCACTCCAGCGGCCTGCATCCACCTCCAGCTTCTCCTCAAACAGCACCCACCTGTGGGGGGGGGCAGCATTTGCAGGGCTATCTTTCCCACATCCAAGAGGAGGGGGACCCAAGGGAGCCAGGGAAAGCTGAGTAGTGAGAAGTCCTGGGCCCCATGGTGCAGGTCTCCCACTCCCCAGGCAGTTGCCCCTCATCTTGGTCTTGGGGAACTCAAAACCAGGCCATAGAGGAGACTGAGCACCGTGGAAGGCATTCCCTGAACCAAGGGAACACCGAGAGGAAGATCCTAATTTCGGGTGGGAAGGAGCCCCTCAGGAGGAGCTGTGGTCATGGAGGAAGCCCCAGCTTGGCGGGGAGAAGACGCTCTAGTACCAGCCCAGGGTCACTCACCTGCCTGTCTCCCTCCACTCCAGTGTCTGGGGCCAGCCCAGCAGCTCATTCAGCTGGAGGAAGAGTGGAGGGTCCTCGAGAGGCCCCGCTTCCCTGCTGCCTGTATCTGAGGGGTCATCAGGGCAGGGGCCAGAGCCGGGGCCGCTGTCCAGCTGTCCCACAGGCACATTTTCACAAGCGCAGGCAGCTTCCAGCTCCTCCTGACCTGGCAGCTTCATGCTGGGCGCGGCACAGCTCTGGGGGCCTCTGGCTGGCTGTATTTATCATGCACCCCCCCATCACAGCACAACACAAACAGAGCGAGACCTGCTGGCTCCAGAGCCTACCGGGTCACCTCTCCCCTCTTTGCTCCCCCAACCTGCGGCCTGCCTGAGAGTGTTTGTAAGGCCAGCCTGGCCTTTCCCAGGAGCTCCAGAAATGCCCAGCCTGGGGCCAAAGTGTGTGTCCATTTCTGGTAGGATCAGGTCTGACTTTGCTGTGTTTGATGTAAATAAAGAGGAGTAGATGGCTACCTTGTGTCTCAGGTCTGACACCCAACCCCTCCACATTATCGCTGCCCCTGGCCTGTATCAAATACAAACACCCAACACCAACAGTGTTTTGGGTGTCACCAGCACATGCGGGGCCACAGACACAGGCATGTGGACAAACCAAGACCTAATATACTAAATAACTGCGTCTGCAGAAGCCAGGCTGGGTAAGGGAGACAGCAGGTAGAGACCCTGCCCGTTGAACGGGATAATGATAGAAATGGAGGCAGTTTATGAAGAGCACCATGCTGAAGTCTTTGATTCCTTGGTACCACAACACTCAGAAACCACCGAAATTTGGCTAGTTCCTGGGGTCTGCCCTTTTTTTTTTTTTTTTTCTGACAGAGTTAGACAGTGAGAGAGAAACAGACAGAAAGAAAGGTCTTCCTTTCATTGGTTCACCCCTCAAATGGCCACTACGGCCGGTGCGCTGTGCCCTGCGCACTGTGCCGATCCAAAGCCAGGAGCCAGGTGCTTATCCTGGTCTCCCATGGGGTGCAGGGCCCAAGCACGTGGGCCATTTTCCACTGCCCTCCTGGGCTACAGCAGAGAGCTGGCCTGGAAGAGGAGTAACCGGGACAGAACAGGTACCCCAACCAGGACTAGATCCTGGAGTACCCACGTCGCAGGTGGAGGATTAGCCTAGTGAGCCGTGGCACCAGCTGGGGGTCTGCCTTCTAACTGACCCCCCCAGTGAGGGTGGAAGAAGCAGTGTGTGTGTGTGTGTGTGTGTGTGCATGTGTGTGCGTGCAGGACTTTCTTGAACTAAACGAGCAAAGGAGAATGTGGTCCTTTAGCAAGTTCGAGTTCTATTGGCTCTACCTTCAACATAAACCCAGAATCCAACCAGATCTGCCGCCCTCGAGGCCACCAGCATGGCTCCCCTGAATGGCTTCCACAACCCCCCAGTTTCCTGCAGGAATCTCCCTGCCTTCACTCTTCCTCCCTTGCTTCAAGTCTAGCCCCCACACGGCAGCCTTACAGATCCTTCAAAAAGGCAGTTGAGGGGCGGGCCTTCGGCACGGCGGTCAGGTCTCCACTGGGGACACTTGCACCCTTCATTAGAGAGGCTGGGTTTGAGGTCTGACTCCATTTCCGATTCCACCTTCCTGGAATGACTCAAGCAATGAGGTCATGACTCAAGTGCTTGGGTCCCTGCCACCCAACTAGGAGGCCTGGATTGAGTTCCTGGCTTCTGGCTTCTGGCTTTGCCTTGGCCCAGCCCTGACTGTTACAGGCATTTGGGAAATGAGTGGAAGATTTCTCTTTTCTCTCCACCACTCAGCCTTCCAAATAAAATGAAAACTTAAAAAAAAAAAAATAGACAATTGAGCCACGTTACTTTCTTCAAAACTCACTATATGCTCATTTGACCTGGAAGAAAAATCAAACTCAGCGCCTCACCTGGCCTGACCACCTCTCTGAATTATCCCAAACCTTTCCCCCCTGCTCAATCCTTTCCAGCCACACAGGGCAAAGGCTGTGCTGGCTAATGGTCTTTGCAGTAGCCACTCTCTCTGCAAAGAAAGCTGCTCCCCAGATTCTCCCAGGACCAGAACCCTGTCACCACATCTGATGTCAGAAGTCACCGACTCAAGGAGCCCTGCCTTTTCCATCTGTTTCCCTCTCCCCAGCACATTTCTGTTTGTCTTTCTAGCAGTTATCACTACTAGCAACAGGTTCATTTTATTTGTTTATCATTTATTGCCTGGCCCTTCACACACTGGCACTGGGATGTCCTGCTCAGTCCGTGGAACAGGTATCTTATCTGCCTTGGCCTGGAGCTGCACCTGGCACACAGTGTCTCTCACTCAATAAATACTTGTTCGATGAGCGCATACAAAGAAAGCATCTGGGAAAGGAGCCGCGCTTCTCCTGGGGGCCACACGAGGGCGCTGCCCTCCACGACCGGATCGCTGGAGCCGCTCCCTTAGACCCTGGCACCGAGATGGCGACAGGGCCAGGAGGGGTTCCTCCTTGGTCCTTCCCCTTACCCTGACGTACCGCGGACTGGCCCCCAGAGATGCAGGGAGGGGCGGGGTGCGTGTGGAAGGGCGGCAGGTTGGGGAACGGAGGGCCAATCAGACTCATCTGAATGTGGGTCAACCCCCACGACCACCCCTAAGAAATGGGTCCCAGACTGGCCCTCCCCACCGGTCCGGCCCAGGACCGGAGTTAGAGAAGTGAGTCACCTTGTCACCCTGTGGGGAGGGCGCTGAGTCTGAGGGAGGCGTTGTTTCCGTCCCAGGAGAAACAGAAACCGGTCCAGGGCATGAAAGGGCCGGGGAACCCCTCGTGACCATTGCCGACAAGAATGCGCACCGACCTTAGGAAAGTGACTCACACAGCCTGAGGGGCTCGGCACGGGTAGCCCCTCCCCCCACTCGACCCCCCACCCCCGCGCCCTCACCTGTGCTCCCTCCCCCAGCCCGACCTGCCGAGGCCTCTCTGTGGCTCCACCTTCCCTGAACTGGGCATGCTGGTGCCAGCGGCACAGTGGTCTGCCAGCCAGGGCCCAGAAAAGACGCGCCAGGTAGGCGCAACGCCCGGGTCTCAGCCGGGTTTGGCCACGGAATTACTGCGTGTGCCGCTGCAAGGCCTGTCCCCGCTCCCTGCCCCAGCTGGTTGGGGTGGACGATGCCTGGGGCTCCAAGCACACCTCTGTGCAGCGTGGCTGGGAACGGCCTGGCTTGGGTTACTCTCCAGCCGAGGGCAGAAGAATTCTCCTTTGCCAGAGCTGCGTTTTCTCATAAGCAAAAGGGAACAAGCAGCACTCTAAGCTTCATCCCATGAAACAATGCGTGTGAAATAGGCTTGGCGCTTAGTAACCACACAGGCTGCTCTCTCCAGGAGCGGGAAGAGGAGGATCTACTGCACCCAAGAGGCCTTCAAAAGGGGGGGGGGGGGTCCGCCTTGGCGCAGTAGGCTAATCCTCTGCCTGTAGTACCGGCATCCAGAATGGGCTCCTGTACTGGTATGGCCCAGGAAACCAGTAGAGGATGACTCAAGTCCTTGGGCCCCTGCACCCACGTGGGAAACCCAGAAGAAGCTTCCTGGCTCCTGGTTTCGGATGGATGCAGCTCCAGCCCTTGTAGCCAACTGGGGGAGTGAACCCAGTGGATAGAACACCTCTCTCTCTCTCTCTCTCTCTCTCTCTCTCTCTCTGCCCCTCTGTAACTCTTCATTTCAAATAATAAGTAAATAAATCTTTTAAAAAAAAAAAAAAGGTTAACTAAATGGGGGGCCTGGCACTTTGGCATAGTAGGCTAGGCCTCTGTCTGCTGCGCTGGCACCCCATATGGGCACCAGTTAGTGTCGCGGCTGTTCCTCTTCTGATCCAGCTCTCTGCTATGGCCTGGGAAAGCAGAGGAAGATGGCCCAAGTCCTTGGGCTCCTGCACCCATGTGGGAAACCTGGAAGAAGCTCCTGGCTCCTGGCTTCGGTTCAGCTCAGCTTTGGCCATTGTGGCCATTTGGGGAGTGAACCAGAGGATGGAAGACTTTCCTCTCTGTCTCTCCCTCTCTCTGTAACTATGCCTCTTGAATAAATAAATAAATCTTAAAAAAAAAAAAGTTAACTAAATGACAGACATTACTTAGATTCACACATCCAAATTTATTATATATATAGATAACAGGCTGGGGAAATTGCTCAATCTTGTTAAGCCTTAGTTTTTTCTGTTTTGTTATTGTTGTTATGATTTATTTGAAAGGCAGAGTTACAGAGAGGCAGAGGCAGAGAGACAGAGGTCTTCTATTCCCTGGTTCACTCCCCATATGGCCTCAACAGCCCGAGCTGAGCTGATCCAAAGCCAGGAGCCAGGAGCTTTTCCCGGGTCTCCCACGTGGTTACGGAGGCCCAAGGACCTGGGACATCTACTGCTTTCCCAGGCCATAGCAGAGAGCTGGATCGGAAGAGGAGCAGCTGGGACTTGAACCAGAGCCCATTTGGGATGCTAGCACTGCAGGTGGTGGCTTTACCAGCTGTGCCACAGCACCGGCCCCAGTTTTCTCATTTATAAGTGGGGTGACATCACTTACCTTCCTCAGATAACTGTCATGAGAATTACAAACAACTTATGTAAAGTGCTCAGAGTAATACCTAAATTGCAGTGAGCAGTCAATAAATCTAAGCTATTTTTTTAAAAAGCGTGTTTTTAAGTTATTTTAAATACCTAATTAATGCCTGTTAGAAGAATGTCCATCAGAGTAAAAATAACATAAAATATCTTTCCTAGTGTCCTTACCTAAAAATAGCCAGTTCATAATTTTGTTCAAAATTCGAGGCGGATTTCATTAGCCCCACTTTCCTAGCAAACACCCGAGGCTCAGACCCTCGAGGCGGTTTGCCTGGCAGCAAGCTTGTGAGGGAGGAGCTGAAGTTCAGGGTGCTCCCCAGCCTGCAGGGGCTCCCCGTGAGGGAGGCTGACAGGTGCACTTGGCTGACAATCCCGGGTGGACCCGGTGAGCAGCGGCTGCCGGCAGAGCCCCTGCTTTGTTCTGAGCACTGCCTTAGACCCTTCGAGGGTTATCTCAGCGACTCTTCACAGTAGCCCTGTGCTACCGATCCTTTTCCACTTCTTTTTTTTTAAGATTTATTTTATTTGTTTGAAAGAGTTAAAGAGAGAAGGAGAGACAGAGAGAGAGAGGTCTACCATCCACTAGTTCACTCCCCAAATGGCCACAACAACTGAGCTGTGCTGATCTGAGCTTCTTCTGGGTTTCCCACATGGGTGCAGGGGCCCAAGAACTTGAGCCATCTTCTACTACTTTCTAAGGCACATTAGCAGGGAAGAGGAGCAGTGGGGACTCAAACTGGCACCCATGTGGGATGTCGGTTCTGCAGGCTGGAGCTTTAACCCGCTCTGCCACAGAACTGCCCGGATCCTTTCCACTCCTGAATGAGAGACTGAGGCCCAGAGAGGTGTCTTGCCCAAAACACCACTGGGGAATAGGGACCCCAAAAGGGCTCGGTCTCGGGACAACATCTGGAAGCTCTCAGAATGGTCCAGTGTCTAACACAACAATACAGCTGCAAACAGAGCCAGGCTCCCTAGGAAGAGAATTCTTTACCTTTTTACAAGAAGGAAAGCACTGGACTCTGTGTATGGTGTGTGCCTGGGCAGACCTGGAAAGGTGTGGGAGCTAAAGCTCTTAGAGAATCCTCTAAAACAAAAAATCCTATCAGTAGGGGCCTGTGTCTTTTCACGTGTGCTAAATGTATCCATGACTGGACCAAAAATGCTTTGCTTGGAGAGCTGCACTGTGGAACCATGGGTTAAGCTATCTCCCACAGTGCTGGCATCCCAAATCAGAGCACAGTATGAAGTCCCAGCTTCTCAGATTCCAATCCAGCTCCCTGCTAATGCACCTGGGGAAACAGTGGCAGATGGACCAAGTGCTAGAGCCCTTCACATCCATGTGGGAGACTTGGATGGAGTTCCAGGCTCCTGGCTTCAGCCTAGCTCAGCCCTGGCTGTTGGAGGCATTTGGGGAGTGAACCAGCAGATGGAAGATCTGTGTGTGTGTATGTGTGTGTGTGTGCATGCACGCACATCTCTGTAAAGCTGCCTTTCAAACAGTCTATTTAAAAAAAAAGGAATGCCAATATCAAGGAGCAGAAAATCAAGGGAAAGTGTTGAAGGCCCAAGCACATGGTGAGAAAGCCAAGTCGCAGAGGACTGTGGTGCAGCAGGTTAAGCCACGACTTGTGATGCCCTGCATCCCAAACTGGACTGCTGGTTGAGCCCCAACTGCTCTGCTTCTGATCCAACTCCCTGCTAATGTTCCCAGGAAATGGCAGAAGATGGCTCGAATGCTTGGAATCCTGCCTCCCACAAAGGAGACCCAGAAAGAGTTCCTGGCTCTTGATTTTGTCCTGGCCTGACTTTTGCAGCCATTTGAGGAGTGAATCGGTGAGTGGAAGATCTCTCTGTTGCTCTTTCAAATAAATCAATCTTTAAGGAGGAAAGAAATAAAGGAGAAGAGAGAAAAGAAAGCTAAATGAAACTAAAAGTCTTAGGGCCAGCGCTGTGGCATAGCGGGTAAAGCTGCTGCCAACAGTGCGGGCACCCTATATGGGTGCTGATTCAAGTCCCGGTTGCTCCACTTCCCATCCAGCTCTCTGCTATGGCCTAGGAAAGCAGGAGAAGACGGCCCAAGTCCTCGGGTCCTGGAAGAAGCTCTCAGCTTCTGCCTTCATATTGGTGCATCTCCAATCACTGTGTCCATTTGGGGAGTGAACCAGTGGATGGAAGGCCTCTCTGTAACTCTGCCTTTCAAATAAATAAATAAATAAATATTTTTTAAAAATTGTAATTAGAAAGAAACTAAAAGTATTTTTAAAAGGGTTGGGGTGGGGAGGAGTGTTCAGAGTAATGTCTCAGCCTGAGCTTTGTTGCCTCTCCTCTGCTGGGTGCAGACAACACAGTGGGTCTCCCATGTGAGTGGCAGGGACCTAAGCACTCGGCCCCTCTTCCACTGTTTTTTCAGGTGCTTTTGGAGGGAGCTGGAACCGAAGCAGAGCAGCTGGGACTCTAACTGGCACTCGTGTGGGATACTGGCGTCATAGCCAGAGGCTTAACCTGCTGCACCACAATGCTGGCCCCAAAATCTAATTTCATTCCTGAAAAAATCCATGCAAAAACTATTTTTTTGTGTAAATTAGAGATGGTTCTCAAATCAAGTAATCATAATCGAATTTTCACCAGTATTCGAGCCTGGCTGGCATGACACTCAAAAGCAGTGTGGAGTTTGGGGGAATTCTTAGTGCTATGAACCTGACCTCCTGTTCTCCCAAATGCCTGAGGATGACCCCCAAGTCTGACATCCCAAACCTCTCTTGCAGTTGCCTAGAGTGTCCCCTAGAGGGCAACATCTCTTCCTTGCACACCACTAGGTTAAGTTAGAGCAACCCTCAGAAAAAAAGAGCAAATGGGAAACGTTAAATTGCTACTCTATGACCACATTTCTAAAAGAATCAAACTTACACATTCCTGTTACAGAGTGTTACATGATCACATTTCAAGATTAAGCACTGGAGAAGATATCAAGAGTACTGACATTCACATTGAATTTTTCATTTTGCTAAACACTTCGGAGATGCAGTCTCCTTCAATCGTAATAAGAGCCCCCTTAGATAGACTTACAGATGAAGCCGCTGAGGCATGGACAGAAAGGTCATCATGCCGCCTGTGAGCAGGCACGGTCCACTGTCATGGAATTGTCTCAGCAAGGTTTTTGAGAGTAGCCTGATGGCAAACAATTCATGGTGGAGGTCACTGAGCACCCAAATACGGTACAGTGCCTCATTTTCTCCCATGAGGAATCTGAAGCTTGAAGAGGGAAGTGGGCTGTGTGATGCAGGAGTCACTTGCTCCCTCCCTGCAGGCAAAGAGCCATCTGTGCTAGGGGCCGAGTCCTGGACCTGGAGATTTTAATCACTCAGAGCCACAGGAATGAGCCCAGAAGTGGAGAACGCTGGCTTGGATCCAGCATGTCATGCATGTCCCTTCTCCAACATCTCCCAGGAATTACAGGGATTCTCTTCCCCCAAAGCCTTTCCCATTCCCATTCAGAATCTGGTCCCATTCAGACATGAGAGCCCACCCATCCTCAGGTGTGTGCACAGAGCACACCACCTGCAAGTGTCTCGAACCAACATAAGGAGAGGCAAAGGGACTCCAAACGGCAGGCCTGTGTTCCAGCCCAGTTGTACCCCCAAAATTGCCCTATCAACTGCATAAGATGGGGTGAAAAAAGCCAGCCTGGTGCAAGAAGCAATGACCCCTCATCCTGACCTTTCAAGTCTGGGTAATCCTGGGCTCGTGGTCAACTGATGCTCTCTCCTATAGCCCTGTCCCCAACCCAGTACAGCTCTGAGGCTGCTTCTGACTCATTTCCTGTCCAAATCGAAGAAGGCAGCAAGTGAACTCTCTTGCTTAAGGGACATAGGATTCTCTGAGCTCCATGCCCGGATTGTTTTCTTGGGTTGAGATTTCTGAATTCTGGGTAGACTTGGGGACCATCTCCCAACAGGGGATCTGAGGGCAGCTTGCCCACCTTAAAGCAACATTTTACTCAGATTTCTACTTGGAAAAAAAAAGCAAGCAAGCATTTGTTTATGATCAGGGGACACTGAGTAAGCACCTACTATGTGCCAGGTACTATAATCTGCTATGTACACATGATCTGACTTAATCTCCAATGAGCCCTACGATAATAGCTACTATGATTATCCCCATTTTCCAGAGGATCCCTGGCAGAACTGAAGCTGCTCTGGTGAATTTGCAATTCAATGCAAATAATATTTCACTGCAAGATCTGGTCATAAAAGGACTCAACCCATGTCTTTAGATTTACAGTTTAACACCTGCTCAGTCATTTTATGTTCCTACTTATGCTTATCAAACGTTGATTATTCTCAACTAATCACAAAGAGATTGGTACCCTGGAACTATTATTTAGCACTTCAGCTGTAAGTCAGAGCAACAGAATAACATGTTTAAAGATAGAGAGCCAAAAATTAACAGAACCAATATTTGAAACCATAACTATCTGACTTCCAAGAGTGAACCCATTTCAGTAGCTGCCCACCAGCCTGTACTTAATCCCTCTTCCAGCCTCGTGAGGCAGAGATCGTCACCAGCACCCCAGGACAGATGAGAGACAGAACCTCAGTAAAGCCCGTGGTACTGTCTGTTGCTGTCTCATTCGTTTGCTCAGGGAGTTTTGAGCTGAAACCCAGGTAAAAGAGAGGGCTTCAAAGAGAGGCTGAGATATTTGCTGACTGGGTGAACCTGAGATGTGACTTAGCTCCTTTAGCTTCAGTCTCTAAAATGCGGATGATGATCAGGACAGTGTCTACTCTGAGGGTTGCTGTGAGGATCAAGTGAGATAATGCATGTGAAGTGCTGAGCACAGGGGAGCTGTCATCACTTAAAGTGCCTCTGCCTCTGCCTCAGAGGTGCGGATTCCGTTCAGATGGCTGACACGTTATCCTAATTATGTCGAGGTCCGCTTGTGAACCTGGCTGATGGCAGAATGACCTGCCTAAAGTATAACTACTCAGGCCCCACTCCAGGAGGTTTTTTTTTTTTTTTAAGATTTATTTATTTATTTGAAAGGCAGAGAGAGAGAGAGAGAGAGAGAGAGAGAGAGAGAGAGAGAGAGAGATTCCATCTGCTGGTTTACTTCCCAGATGGCTGAAATGGCCACAGTCGGGCCAGGCTGAAGCCAGGAGCCAGGAGATTCTTCCATGTCTCCTATGTGAGTACAGGGGCCCAAGCACTTGGTCCACCCTCCACTGCTTTCCCAGGTGCATTAGCAGGAAGCTGGGCTGGAGGTGGAACAGCAGGAATATGAACTGGCACCAATATGAGAGACCTGCTTCCCAAGCAGCAGCTTAACCCACTATACAACAATGCTGGCCCCACTCTAGATTTTTGTTTAGGAGGACTAGGGCCTTTTTAGTTATTTAAGATTTTTATTTGTTTCTTTGAAAGTCAAAAATATATAGAAAGAAGGATAGAGAGTGAGAGAGAGAGAGAGAATCTTTCCATCTGCTTGTTCACTCCCCAAATGGCCTCAATGGCCAGGGCTGGCCAAAGCCAGGAGCCAGGAACTTCTTTTGGGGGAAGGGGGCCCAAGTACTTGGGGCAACCCTGCTGCTTTCCCAGGCACATTAGCAGGGAGCTTGATTGGAAGTGGAGCAGCCAGGGCTCAAAACAGCACCCATATGGGATGCTGGCACTGCTAACGGCAGCTTAGCCCATGCCACAGTGTCAGCCCCAGGCCTTTTTATTAATAAATTTCCAGGTAATTCTGATGTACCAGTTTTGGGGAGCCACTATACTAGTGTAGATGCTTCAGTCATCCTGGGCAAGGAACTAAGATTGATTCCTCTCTAAATCCCCATTTCTCCCTACCTTTTTCCCCCCCAAGATTTATTTATTTGTTTGAAAGGCATTGTTGGGGCTGGCGCCGTGGTGCACTAGGTTAATCCTCCGCCTGCGGTGCCAGCATCCCATATGGGCATCAGTTCTAGTCCCGGTTGCTCCTTTTCCAGTCCAGCTCTCTGCTGTGGCCAGGGAAGGCAGTGGAGGATGGCCCAGGTACTTGGGCTTCTGCACCTGCATGGGAGACCTGAAGGAAGCACATGGCTCCTGGCTTCAGATCGGTGCAGCGCCGGCCGTGGCGGCCATTTGGGGAGTGAACCAACAGAAAGAAGACCTTTCTCTCTCTCTCTCTCATTGTCTGTAACTCTACCTGTCAAATAAATTAAAATCTTTTATTTATTTATTTATTTTGACAGGCAGAGTGAACAGTGAGAGAGAGAGAGACAGAGAGAAAGGTCTTCCTTTGCCGTTGGTTCACCCTCCAATGGCTGCCGCGGTCGGCGCACTGCGGCCAGCGCACCACACTGATCCAATGGCAGGAGCCAGGTGCTAGGTGCTTCTCCTGGTCTCCCATGGGGTGCAGAGCCCAAGCACTTGGGCCATCCTCCACTGCACTCCCGGGCCACAGCAGAGGGCTGGCCTGGAAGAGGGGCAACCAGGACAGAATCCGGCGCCCCGACCGGGACTAGAACCCAGGGTGCCGGCGCTGCAAGGCAGAGGATTAGCCTGTTGAGCCACGGCACCGGCCTAATTAAAATCTTTTTTTAAAAAGCATCATTAGAGAGACATAGGCAGTGTTACAGAGACATGGACAGACACAGATATTCCATCCACTGATTCACTCCCCAGATGGCCACATCGCAAATTCCATCTGGGTCTCCCATCTGGATGACAGAGGCCCAAGCACTTGGGCCTTCCTCCACTGCTTTCCCAGGCACATCACAGGGAGCTGGACTGGAAGTGGAGCAGTCAGAACTGGAACCAGTGCTCGTATGGGATGCCGGTGTCACAGGGGGTGCCTTAACCTGCTACGCCAGTGCCTTCTCAGCTTTCTTGTCTCTACCAGCACCCCTTTCTCAAAGGTCCTCCCCACTGGCTTGTGAGTGCTCTCCCAGATCAAGGACTCTGTGGCCTGACTACAATGAATCTGAGCACTCAGCAGCCAATGGAGACTGCCTTTCCAGAGACCTGGGAACCCAGCAGACTGGGAAAGAGGATGCCAGGTTTTGTGCTCTGGATTTGCCCCCTTCTGACTCACTGGGAGCCCAGGGCCAGCGAGTCTCCAAGTCTCAGTTTGCCCATGATCAATAGAGGCTAAAGGAAAGCCCATCGGAACTCTGTTTTCTTAGCACTGTGCCTCTGGTACTTGATAGCAAGACAGGCGGTGGGGAGACACGGGTTGGAGGAGGGGTGGAAGTGGACGAATCCTGCCTCCCTATACCTTCCCACTGACATCACACTGGATTCCCACGATGATGGGGAATTAAATCCAGCATCTCTCCAGGCTGATCCTGTCTTCTCTTCCCTGTCCCAGGCCTGTGTTCCAATGCGACCTCATAGCCCTCCTTTCCTGGCCTTCTTGTGTTCCTTGAATGATCCAAGCGTATTTCTACCTCAGTCTCTGCACTGTCTGCCCAGCATGGATGTCCGGCGTGGTTCCTCCTCATTTCGGCCTCATCTTCCCTGTCATCTGCTGGGAGAAGGCTATGCTCAAACAAGCGTGGAAAGTGACGCACCATCCCGGGCACCGGGACATTCACGTCACAGCACAACACTGCTCTTCAGCTGTCATCCAGCACGTACCACTTGATCCTCGTTCACTTCCTTAATGTGTGTGCGTTGCCCCCGACCACTGAGAGCAGGCTCCAGGGTGGCGTGTGCTTGGGTGTTCTGGTCACTGCTGCATCCCTTGTGCTTGAAAAGAGTTCAGCGAATGTTTGTGGAATGCGTGAGTTCATGAGGTTGCCCCAGCATGAACTGTGATTCCTTTTTTTGGTCAAGGTTCCAAGAGGGGAAATGACTATCCCAAATCCAATTCAGGCCTTACGTCTTTTTTTTTTTTTTCCCGGGGCCCTTCCTGTAAAACCTGGTTAACACAAACCTAGCTGGGGTGAGGCTCCCAGGTGTGATGAAAGCTTGGAGTTGCCCCATGAACTGGGCTGAGGCTGATGTAGGGGTGAGAAGGCGGAAGGAAAACGCATGCGAAGGGAGAGGCAGGCTGGAACAGGAGAGGAGGGTGTGAACAGCGGGTGGAGGGAGAAAGGGGGGTGAATTGGCCATGTGTCAGGAAGTGTTTCCGTCCACCCTTCCCTGGGGACAGCCTTGACCCTGTGGTGGCTTTGTTTGGGGGAAGCAGGAGGTCAGATGGCTGCTGAAGAACAAAGGTGTGGCCTGGGTGCTGATCATCCACTGAGGTCCTAGGCCTCATAGTGATCACCAGAGGATGGGCTATGGGCCAACTAGGTGACAGGCGAGCTTCCGTCAGAAACCAACCCAGCTACAGCGTGCAGCCTCAGGCCTGGCCTAGGGGTAGGCAAGGGGTCTAGGAGAAGGGAGAGAAAGAGGGGTCCCAGTGGAATGCTCAGCGGTGACAGTCGGCAGTATGCACAGACTCCTTTATGAACAGCAGGTGGGGGGAGTCCTCCAAAAGCTCTCCACACATTTATCATCATTGCTATTGTCCCCATTTGAGAGATGTGGAAACCGAGGCTCAGTGACATTCCATATCTTATCCAAGGTCATTGAGGAAGCAGCAAGGGCAGGATGCAAAAGCCAAGTCTGTAGTGATTCCAGTGCACCGGGGAATCCTAGGACGATGGAGGGTTGCTGGGGCAAGGGAAGAGGGCAGAGCCAGAGTGACCCCTGCAAAGATGGGGGTGGGGGAGGGAGAGTGGGATCGACTGCATATAAATAGCAGGCCTGTTTTTATCCCTACACAGGGCTGAATCAGGCCAGGGCTCCATCTGGCACAAGCTGAGAGCTCCGAATGCCAACCCAGCCCTGTGTCAAACAACTCCCTCCCAGCATGTCCCTGGGAGCTGAAATATCTACTGAGAGAGTCATTTCTTTGGGTCAGGACAAGTGACTACAGAAAACCCCTGTAAAAATATAAGGGCTGGAAGAGAAACACATCAGAATCCTAGCACCTGTTGAACACAGCAGTCTAGGTTAGCCAGGCCCAGGTCCCAGGGGAACTTTCAAAGGAGTGGGTGGGGGTGGGGATGCAGAAGTATGGGGAAACCGCCAGAAAAAGTTTGAAGCTGGCTTTCCTGAGCCTGCTGCTGTGACCTAGGGAACAGGTGAGGGGAAGCCACTCCAGCTCCGAGAGAATCTTCACACCTCCTTGGGTTTTGCTGGATTGACACCAAGCACCTGCAACTTTGTGGCTCTCCCCAGCTTGACACTTGCTGGCGTTCAGGCAACTAATTTTTAAATGATAAGCAGATAATTATTTACTATCTGCTGGGTTAGTAGACCCAAAAATGGGCTTCTGAATCTCGGAAGGTGACACGTATAGAGACCCCTGATGGAGAGTAAGGACCGCCCCAGGGAGCAGACCCGGAACAAGAGCTCAGCTCAGCAGTCACAAGGCTGCAGAGAGACAGGCTTTTGGGGAGAGGTAGGTATTGGTTCCCGCCACCTGCCGGCCAACAGCCCTACTCACAGTCAGGCCGCGCCGGCCCTGGCCTGGTCCCCAAAAATGTGAGCACCGCCGCCGCCGCCGCCTCCTCCTTCGCTCCCTGCCTCCGCCGCGCCCGCAGGGTCGGGGGCTGCGCTGCCGGCGCCGCGAGCCGGGCGCGCTTCCCGGCGAGGGAGGGGGAGGGGGCGGCGCCGGGCGGGGCGGAGCTTGGGCGCCTCCCGGAGCCTTATTCCCGGCCGCGCGCCGGGAGCGCTCAGTCTGCCGAGGGAGCTGCGCGCCGCACGCGGGTGCTCGGCCTGACCCAGGTGCAGCGGCTCGGGCGTACGGACGGTGCGAGCGGACAGACGCACAGCGGCCGGTAGCTGCGCGCGGGTACCCAGCCGGGTGTGCACCCAGAGGTGGGCGGCAGACTGTGCCCCGCGAATCTCCTGCGCCCCTTCGTCTGGCTCCCCTGCCGGCCCCTTGGCCGCCGCCTTCAAAGTGATTGCTGCCTCGCCGCCTCCTCTCGGTCCGCGACCATGAAGCTGCTGCCGTCGATGGTGCTGAAGCTCTTTCTGGCTGCAGGTGAGACAGCTGCTGACGCCCCCGGAGGTCGGGGTGGGGGAGGGGGGCGCTGTGCTGGGTGCACGGGGGAAGGTCGCTGCAGCGCCCCCGGCGCGGGCCACTTGGTGGGGCCCGTGCGCCCTGGCGGGCGGGCGAGCGAGCGGGCGTGGGCGTCGGTGCGTGGTGGCCCTGAGTCTGGGGTCTGATGCAGCCTCGCCCCTTGCTTGCAGTACTCTCCGCGTTGGTGACTGGTGACAGCTTGGAACGGCTTCGGAGAGGGTTGACGACTGGAACCAGCAACCCAGACCCTCCCACTGGAGCTACGGACCAGGACCAGCTGCTAACCCCAGGAGGTGGCTTTGGCCCGGAAGTACCGGAGTTGGAAGAGGCAGATCTGTACAGAGGTAGGTGTGGAGGCCGCTGTTCTCTGACCAGCTTGGACTGATCCGAGATTCCCTCTGTGGGTCGAGGGTATGCAAGGAGGACCCCGAGGAAAAGCTGATCAGCCTGACAGGAGGACTGGGAGTATCCTGGGGTTGGGATCTCACTCTGTCTTGTCCTTGGGTCTCACCTGCTAGGTGGCTCCCTACTTTGGGACAAACTGAAACAGGCAACTTGTGCTCTGAGGGAGATTGGATGGTGGGAACCGGGAATGGCTGAGCTGCTGTCCCTAGGGTTCCTGTGTGAAATGGGTGCGAGTCCCAATGCCACTTTAAGATAACGCCCCTGGAGGTGCTCAGGCACAGGGGCAATGTGCAGTGTCAGTCCCTTCTGCCTAGGTAGGTCCTCCATCCAAGCTGGGAACACAGAAGGCGATGAGGAGCTCTCAGCCCCCATAGATGAGGCCGGCACCTCTGGGAGAGGCTATGGATCATGTGCACGGGGCTCCCTAGGGAGCTGTTGAAATGCTGGGTGTCTGTGAGGGCTACCCAAAGGCTGGAAACTTCTGACTGCTGTGAGTCCCTACAGAAGGGCCACGTGGGGATCCTGCAACCAGCCTATGTGGCTGTGACTGGGCACAGGCCCAGAGCAGCGTACAGAGCCTGCCAGCTTCCCTGGCCAGCCACCTGCAGTGATTCCGCAGGGCGGAGCAGGGCCCGGGCCTGGAGCCCCGGAATGACCATATTTGGTTGGAAAGCGTCCCACCTGTTCCAGCCCTGCCTGCTCCTCAGCTGCTGATCTCCCTCCTCACTTCCTTTGCACTCTCTTTCTACCTTGTAGAAATCAGAGTGTGCCCCCAAGCTGGGCCTGGGCTCCCACTCTCACACTGGCCCTCTGGGGTCACCCATGGCTCTGGATTCTCCTGGCCCTCTTCTTCTAGGCTGGGCAGGGCTGGGCTGTGACTCACCTCCCACCCACACAGCTGCTCCTCATACCTCTGCCGACCTGACTCACTGCTCCCTCTCCCCAGGAGAAGCCTGGCTGTCACCCTGCCTCTCTATCTCCCCTTTCTGATTGGCTTGGCCCTCTGTCCTTGCTTCCCTGCAAGCCCTGCTCACTGTGTTTCTCTCTCTACCTGCCTCATCTTCTGAGCTCTGAAGGGATCCAGGAGTGGATTAGAGCAAACCCGGGACTGTGGAGCACCTGCACCTGCTCCTCTGCCTTCTCTTGGTTTTGCCGGGAAGGGACAGTTTTTCAGATCTGAAGAGCCAGGCTAAAATAAGTAGTTGCTACCATTTAACAAACGCGTCATGTTCTAGGCACAAGGGGTTAGCTTGGTTGGCTTAACACTCATTGCAAAATTCTGCAACATTTGACCAAGAGCCCCGAGTTACAGACACGTCAAGCCACTTGCCCAGGGTTGTATGGCTGATACCGTAGCACACGTCTGCTGACTTCTGAGCCCGTTCATTGCTGGCTCAACATCTAAGATGCTCTAGACTGGTGGGAGCGTGGCAGGCAACTCAGCCTACTGGGAAAGAACACCGGACGTGAAGTCCAGAGACCACAGTTCAACCCCAGTCCTGCGTGACCTTGGGCAAGTCATTCAACCTTTTGGGACCTCAGCATTTTCATCTGAAAGCAGAAGGCCGTGATATTCTTCAAAGTCCCTTCCTGCTTGAGGATGCTAGAGCTCCAGTCTAACTATCATGCTTACTCTTCTGCTGGATGCATGGCTGTAACCATGAATGTGGGCATGGTTTCCCTGCTGGGAGTGGGTAGGCAGGGCTGGTGTCTTATCCCTGGGCGTAGCCCATGGCCAGTCCCAGCTGGATGTCTGGGTGAGGTTGTATTTCTCATTGAAGCCTGGAAAAATTGGGGGGTGGGGATGGGCTGGAGCAGTCATCATCATTCTAGTTCTTTCTAGTTCCTTATTTTCCATCTCTTGAGCCCTTATACACATTGTGTCCCCCTTCCCAGAGGGTTCTAAGTAGGACATTTGGGGCTAGATGTAAATGGATCTTTGAGAAAGTAGGTGAGCTGTAAAGGGCACAGAGCGGGGTTAATGTTCTGCTTACAGCAAGGTCCTGTCCAGGATGGCCTGCTTACTGTCTCCAAGCCAGGCTGTACCCTGGGCTTATGGCATCCTGGTGCTGACGGAGCCCCAGAGGACGTGTGCCCATGAAGACATGGACACTGTTCTTACTTTAGCAGTTTCTCACCCCAAAACCTGAGTATCTTCCCCAGATGCAGTCTGTATCTGTGACACTGTCTTCCTGCAAGTGGGTCGCTGAGTGCTGCATCAGGAAATGAGCTGACTTAAGGCCAACACGGAATGAAGTGGGCACAGGGCGGCCAGAGTTGGGAGCGGGAGGCAGCGAGTGGGGGTGAGCTGCTGTCGCTCCACAGTGTCCACATGAGGTTCTTGAGCTGAGTTTGTGAAATGCTTCCCTGGGACCCACCCTAGCCTCAGCTCCCTCCCAGGGTTCCCTATGTCTGGGGCTTCTGCCCAGCCTGTCTTCAGTCCTTGGGAGGCACGGAGCAAAGGGGGCCTCCGCGGCCTCCGACGTTAGGTACCATCAGCAGGCGTGCACTCCCGCCTCACATGATACTGTCCTCATCTTGCCCCCGAAGAGGCAAAGGCTTAACAGGCTGCCTCTTCCTTGCAGCTGCTTTCTCCTCCAAGCCACAAGCTCTGTCCACACCGAGCAAGGAGGAACGTGGGAAAAGAAAGAAGAAAGGCAAGGGGTTAGGGAAGAAGAGAGACCCATGTCTTCGGAAATACAAGGACTTCTGCATCCACGGAGAATGCAAATATCTGAAGGAGCTCCGAGCCCCGTCCTGCATGTAAGTGTCTCCTGCCCAGGGCTGACGCTCATCAGCACCCTCTAGGTCAGCCACGTGCCTGTTCCTCGTTGTCACTGTTCCTTGAATTCACAATCTCACCCAGTTTCTTCTTAACCTCAGAGCGGAAGTTGGGAGGAGGGAAAATATTTTTAGTCAGCGGAAGGGCCCCCTCCCCACCACCGAAGAGGATGCAATTTCCTGTGGTGTGGGTTTGTGACGCTCTCTTTAATCCTTGGGGAGACTTCCTGCTTGCCCAGAAATGAGTGTGTGGCTAGGGAGAGCTGGCACCTGAAGGCAAGTCCTTTATCCCCGCTTCATGCCCTACTCGGGGAGGGAGAGGCCAGTAGGAAACACGGCAGAGCGGGCATCCCACGTGGAGCACGGCTCCTGCAGGCAGGTGGCAGGTGTGCGGTGCGCTTGGACATGCACTGTGTGTGTGAGCAGATGTGGATGAACTCTACAGGTTGGCGTGACCATACAGAGAGGAACTATCATGGGGCAGTTGAAGTTCCTCCTCCCTTCTTCCTTACCAAGGGCCAGGGAGGGGGGGCGGCACGGAGGGTGTTGGCCTTCGGCCAAGAGGGTGGGTGAACATTTCCTTTGTGCAACGTTAATAGGAAATGGACTCTAACCCAGCAGGCGTCAGCCGTTGGTCAGCAGCAGAACTCCCTCCCTGGGCAGGCGTGTGGGCAGAGGGGCAGTGGGTTCCTTCGCCTCCCTTCTCAGCTGAACCCAGCAAATGGCAGCCTTGGCAACCCCTCAGGGATGACAGCACTGGCAGGCATAATGTCGCCTCTGTGCCTGAGGCCAACACCCCGCATCAGGCTGCAAACATCCACTCCCTTCCCTGGAGCAGGGCAGGCTCTGGGGCCCTTGTGACCTGGGAGCCTTTGGACAGGACCAGGAGGCTGTAGTATGCACACTGCCTCCCAGCCTGTCAAAAAGGCTGGCTGCCTGGTGTTCTTGTGGTGCAGATCCCCTGGCTTTGTAAGCTCCCTGGCCCCATCTGATCGCACGTAGCAGAGCTGCCCCTTCCCACCACATCCGGTCATTTGTGTGTCCTTTTCTATAACATCCTTACCAGAAGCTTGGGATTGGAAGGGGTTAAAAGTGACCTGGAGAGACCCCATGTTATCCGTCCCAAACTCTTGGGACAGGGCAGGAAATGTTGTCTTAAATTTGTAAAATGGCATCATTAGCACAGGGTGGAGAGAGTGACTCTGAGCCTAGTCAAGATGGATCGAGGCCAGGAGCCTGCCTGGGCCAAGTTGGTCCAGGGCATTCTGGTGGGTGGATATGGGGCTTCCACTGTGCTGCTGAGAAGGCTTGGGAGGCCGCTCTCCTGCCGAGCTGGGCTCTACTAACCACCCTGCTCAGAGAAGCCGATAAGGGTGCCCTAAGGGTAGTGATGACAGAAGGCATGATGATTCCTTCTCTGCTCTGCCAGCTTCATTGTTTACATCCACCGTGCATTGAGCCCAGCAGGTGTGTTGAGCCCCTTTTTGGTGCCAGAGAGGATTTGAGAGATTGGGGAGATAACGGCTGCTGGGATTTTTGGGATCCCTTTGCTGGTTAGGAAGGACTGGCTTTCTCTACTTGAAAAATGACGAAACTGCAGCCAGGAAGGAGGAAGTCATTTGCCTGAGGTCAGTTACTAAATAAGTGAGTGGAAACAGGACAGGATCCCAGGTGCCTGATTCCCAGTCCAGCATGCTCTCCACGTCCCCAGGTTGCACTGGCTGTTGGCTTTCATGCTTCTTCCCTAGCCCTGTCCGTGCAGAGTTTGGACAGGGCAGCTTGTTGTCCTAGAGGGCTCTGAGGCTTTTCCTAGCCTGAGAGCACAGCAGTTGCACTTGCAGACTGTGTCAGCTTCCAAGGCAGATTTTCCAGACGTGGATTCTCTGCGTGCTTTGCCTGCCTCCTGTCTGCAGGGCAGAAGCAGCAGGAAGATTCGGAGCTCCTCGCTAGGGGCACTGTGACATCTGTACACCTACATCTGGGCCCCTTTGTGGCTCCTCCTTGCCTCCAGACCCGGGAACCACCAGTCAGGGTGTGTCCAGGCTACCGTGGTGAGCCCGAGGCTAGCTGGCTGCCTTTCTTAGCAGCTACCAAGAACAGGAAAACCCTTTTGTGTCCCCAGCCAAAAGTTGCCCTCAAAGAGTAGTTTCCCGGGGCTGCTGACCCAGAAATTGGCTGCTGAGCTTCCTGTGGCCGGAGGAAACCTGGGGACAGTGGGCCTGAGAAGGACTTAGGGCTGGAGGAGGGACGGGCCTGGGGGCTCCACTGCCCAGAGACCACAAAGGAAGCCCGCTTCTCTTTGGCGCCACTGACATCAGTGGCCCGTTTCTCAGGATATGGGCAGTGCCTTCGGCACTCCAGTGGTGTAACAGCTCACATGTCAGGACTGCGCCTTTTCTTAACTGCTTTCAGGTACATTATCTTGTTTGATCTTCTCACAGTCCTCTGGCCGGGTAGGCATTTCTTGTCTGTGTTTTACACGCAGACACCAAAGTTGAGAAAGATAAAGTGACTGGCCCAAGATCACCTGGCTGGAAATAGCAGCAGAACCAGCCTGGAAGTCAAGTTCTCTGAGTCTCCCCCACCAAGTGGTGCCCCCTCCACCTCCCAGGGGAGGGGTGGAGTTTGGAAGAAGTCTCTGGAACCTAGCGGGTCCTTGTTTCTGTTGTAATTCACATCCTGAAATGGGTCACAGACCAGGGCAGGAGGAATGTGTCCTATTTTGATGGGAGGCTAGCTCTGGGGAAGGCACAAGATCTTGTCCCCACCCCAGGATGCTTGGAATGTACCCATCCCCCTCTCTTTCGGGAAGGAGGGGGGAGCCAGGAGAAGTCAGCGAAGGGAGGGGGAGGGGTAATATTAGGATGTTTACATTATTATCCTTTTGACTCAGGGTGGGGGTGGAGCGATTATGTAACTGAATTGTGGGCCTGTGAGGCCAAGCTTTATTTCTATCATCTGAGTAACTACCTGTGGGGTTTGGGTGATGGACTGGACAAGAAAAACAGCCTGGACCTCAGCTTCCCTCCCCTGGGACAGCAGTCTCTGAAGTCATCCAGACTGTGGGGCGCCAGCTTTGTAACTTTGGGCAAGTTACTGAACAGAAGCTAAGCCTCAGTCTCTTTGTCTCTAAAATGGGGATAGTAACTTGACCTTCACAAAGACGGTTTCAAGACTAAATGAAATTATCCTGTGAGGCAGTTCACGGGGAATTCTTGGCTCCTGGCAAGGCTTTACTGTGTGCCGTTTGTTATTACTTGTTATTTAGGTTGTAAATAAATAATAATGATACTAGAGTCAGAGAGCAAGGTCAGACCAGACGCTGCATCTGATTTCCTAAGCGCTCCCTGCACTGTTTGGAGTGGGAACAGCCATGAATTTGGCATCTGCCAGGACAGGTTTTAGTCTGGGCCCTGCTGCTTCCTAATTGTGAAGCTCTTGGTAGATTATTTAACTTCTGTGACCCTTCATCTTAGCCTTGCAGTCTGTAGAACGACGTGGTACCTGCCGACCAGATTGTTAGGAGGGTCAGCTGAGCTAGTGCTTAAGGCCCATGCTTGTTAACTATAAACTGCTGTGTACAGGTCACTTCCCAGGGGCGCTTCTGCCCCCTCTGCGTGCTGGCAGGATGAGGGTCGGTTTGCGTGCACCAGGGCTGATGGCACAGCTGCAGGGAGAGGCTGGGCGAGGAACTGCGCACCTGACCTTCACTTGTCCTGCAGGGAGGTTCCTCAGAGCATCCCGGGGTTGCTGGGGCAGGGGCGCCTTACCTGACCTTTCTGCCTGCCTGGGTCCGCTCTTTGGCGCCCCCTTGGTGTCCTCTCAGCAGGAAGAAGGGAGTCCTCCCTTGGAGCACCCAGGGCACAGCCTGCTTCCCAGAGAAGGCGCAGGTTCTCAGTGTTTCCTTCAGCAGCTGGTGCCCCGAAGTCCCCACGCGGGCAGCACGCTAAGCTCCACATCCCAGCTCATGAGCACGTTTCTGCTCTGCTGTGTGACCTTCAGAAAACTCTCCCTTTCTGTAAAATGGGGCTCCTACCTCCAGCAGAGGATCTGGGGCGCTCAGGTAAGGAAGGGAGGTGAACATCCGAAGAGCCCCAAGGAAGTGCTTTGTGTTTGAGGAGGCAGTTGCCATGTGGTTTATTTCTGCAGTGAGAAGAGCCAAGGGCTGGTTTCTGACATGGCTCTGAGCTCTGGCAGGGCAGCTGGGCAGGAAGACGTGTGATCCAGATTTGCTTACTGTGTTCAGTGCTGAAGGGGGCTTGGTAGACCGCTGTTCAGAGGCCAGAGGCCAAGGAGAACCCCGTAGGTTGAGCACTGACCCCTGGAGGGAGCTGGGAGTTAAATGAAGGAAACTTGAGAAAAACTCCTGGCAAAGGAACAGAGCCTATTAATAGGCTGAGCAGTGGTGGGGAGGGACTGAACGCGAGGAGCCCTGGTGGGCATGGCTGGGTTTATTTCTGGTCAGAATGTTGAGGGGCCTCACTGCAGAGAGCAGCACAGAATCCCTAACTCAGCCCACGGCTATTGCAACAGAACACCGTGGCCCACGTGTAAGAAATCAGGCACACGTGGAACACATCTAGCTGAGACCTCGGCCTCCCTCGCTTTTTCCCTGCCTGGAGCAGGACTCCTGGGCCGCAGAAGCAGGAGCCGGAGAGGGAGGAGAGCCACCGCGCGTTCAGGGGGTCTCCAGAGTCTCCTTTGGAAGGAGAAGCCTAGAGCAGGGGGGGTCCTGGTCGGAGAGTGACGGGCCCAAGGCTGCTGTGGCTTATGTGGGTGGGCCATGGCTAACCCCACCTCCTTGTTCTGTCTTGATCTAGCTGCCACCCGGGTTATCACGGTGAGAGGTGCCATGGGCTGAGCCTCCCGGTGGAAAATCGCCTGTACACCTATGACCACACAACTATCCTGGCTGTGGTGGCCGTGGTGCTGTCATCCGTCTGTCTGCTCGTCATCGTGGGGCTTCTCATGTTTAGGTGAGTGCCGGGGCTGCCGCGGGCTGTTTCTGCACGTCACTTCCATTCCTCCTCTTTCTCCTAAGCCCTCTCCCCTCTCCCTAAATCCTGGATGAACTCCTGGGTTCCAGTTCTCCAAGAGTCTGGTTTATCTGGCATGCCATGCAGCCAGTGTCCGGAGCCCAGGGTGAACCTTGCCAGGCCACAGCAGGTTCTGTTCCCTGAAGGCCTCTGTTTCCCTCCCTGAGTGGCCCAGCTGGCCAGCCATGAGGCTACCTCTTCACATGTTTCTTTATCTTGGCTCTGTTCTTGGAAAGCACTGGTGTGTGTTTTGGTAGTCAGGGCATGGGTGGAGCTGTTGGTATGTCCTTCCAGCAGGACCTCCGATGCAGGGGCATTCTCGGTTGGAGGAGCCCCATCGAGTCTCGTCTGCCTGTTTCCAAGCAGTATAGTTTATTGCTTGTGAGGCCCTGGCTCTCTGAGGAGTGTCATCTTTTGGTGATGGTAATCTCTGTGCACCAAGCTCATAAAGATGTTGTGAGCAGCAAACAGATAAGATGGGAGCTCCTTGTATGTTGTAGCCTGCTGTGAGAGGCAGGCATCCCTCAGGGCTGCAGGGCCTTTGGCCACAGGTGCGTGGGGCTGCCATATGCCCTGAGGTTTTCCGAGTAGTGGAGGGAACTAGTGTGGCAGAGTTCTTTGGAAGGACCAGCTCTGGCATCTGCCTCCTTGCACGGCAGGCAGGGCTTGCTCACAAAACGCGTCTTCTGCAGGTACCATAGGAGAGGAGGTTACGATGTGGAGAATGAAGAGAAGGTGAAGCTGGGCATGACGAATTCCCACTGAGAAAGACCTGTGCTCAAGGTAACGGCCGCCTTCTCCCTGGTGCTGGCACTGCCTTTCCTGGGTCGTTCGCAGTGAGTGCTGAGTTCTCTTGATGTAGGAGTCAGGGGAGCAGATTGCTGTGGGGGGAGAGTCCCACGGCAGCGTGGTTTTCCCAAAGACTGTTGGGGGCCAGGAATTTGGAACAGTGGTTAAGATGCTGCTTAGAGCAGCCTGAGTTCAAGTCCGGGCTCCATTCCTGGCCCAGTTTCCTGCTAATGCACACCCTGGGAGGCAGTGGGTGATGGTGGCTGGAATAGTTGAGTCCCCACCATCCACCTGGCAGACCCGGGCTGAGATGCCAGCTTCAGCCTGGCACAGCCCAGGCCATTGTGGACATTTGGGGGATAGACCAGCAGAAGAGAGCTCTGTCTCCTTTCTCATGGTCTCTCAAGTAAGTGAATGAATGAATGAATGAACATTTTTAGGAAAGGAAAGATTGTTGGTGCTTCATCTCCACTAAGGATGGAAGTTGCTAGAGTTTCCCAGAAAGATACCTGAGAGGAAAGCCCCTCCCACTCATGCCCCCTCCCATGCCTTCCCAGATGCTCCTCCCACCTCCCCAAGACTCACCCTGCCCAGCCTTAACTCCTTCCTCTGGTGCTCTAGCAATCGCGGGGACGGCTGCGTCTGAGAAGCGTGGGTCAGTCGCGGACTCTGCAGAGGGAAAGGCCTTCACATCTCGCCGGGAGGACTCCTTTGTCCCTGCTTGCTGTCTCGATTGGGCCTCCCATCATTGCTTTGCCAAAAGACCAGAACCTTCATGTGCCAAACAGAACATAACCAGTGGGATCTGAATCAGAAGAAAGCGAAAGCATGGGACCTACGTGCCTTTCTGATTCCCTTCCACCAAGCCCTGCATCCCCTTGTATCTTTGTTTGGACACTCATGTTCTGGATTAAAATGCCAGTTAAATTCCATATGCTCCAGGATCTTTGAAAAAAAAGAAAAAGGAGAGGAAGAAGGAGAGATGTGTGGACCGGAAGAGAAGCAGCAAAGACTGGGAAGGCATGTGCTCAAGTAGCTATGAGGAGACTGGTCTCGGGGATCCTTCAGCGCTGGAATTGATGAGCTAACTGTGAAAACCACAAGCCCAAGAACTCTGAGTTTTGGGACTTACACCTAGATGAAAAAATAACAACTATTTTTATTTGTTTGTTTGTTTGTAAAATGCCTCTTAAATTATATATTTATTTTATTCTATGTATGTTAATTTATTTAGTTTTTAACGATCTAACAATAATATTTCAAGTGCCTAGACTGTTACTTTGGCAATGTCCTGGCCCTCCACCTCGCGTCCCCACCGTCAGCTCAGCGCCACACACCCCCTGTCCTGAAACTGCTCTGTGACCCATCTGTAGTAACTCCGCGTCTGTGCACATTTTGGAAGATCGTCCAGGGTCGGCGAGCCACAGGGGCGTTGCGTACGGTCAGGATGTAGGGGTTAACTTGGCCAGAGCCGCTCTGTGAGTCGGACTGCAGCCTTGCCTAGGCAACTTTGTCTACTGTTTGTGTTTTGAAAGCCCAAGGTGCTGAAGTCAAAGCATAACAGATAGTGGTGTTTCCCTGTGTCCTCTCCTGGCCAAATCTCTCAAGAGGTTGGGCTTCCATGCCTACAGCTTTCCCTCACCCCACGGCTCCCACCCCACAGAGCGGGAACTGGCACGACCCTGTGTCAAGACATTTCTCTCAACTCTTGCCATTCTTCTGGTGCTACTCCATGCAGGGGTCAGAGCAGCAGAAACAGGCGAGGAGGAACAGGGAACGTTGCAGTTGACTGTTCCCGGTCATGGATTACCTGCCATTTGCTACAGAGAAGGTTGGAGGTGGGGAAGGCTTTTGTGTCACCCCACCTAGCTCACCAAAACTACAAAGGTATGTTGTCATGGTCCCTTCTGGAAGTTTCTGGTGCCATTTCTGAACTGTTACAACCTGTATTTCCAAACATGGTTCGTATTTATACTTTGCAATCCAAATAAAGATAACCCTTACTCCATGGCCTCTGTTTGTTTTAGTGGGAAACTGACTTAACATAGGTTATTTTCTAAGCCCTGCTTTGGTGTGTTAGGTTCTGAGTTTTGGACTTAAACCCAGATGGGTGTATACTTTTTTTTTTTCCAAAGGTTTATTTTATTTATTTGAAAGAGTTACAGAGAGAGAGAGAGAGAGAGAAAGAAAGCGAGGTCTTACATCTGCTGGTTCATTCCCCAAAATGGCTGCACTGGCTGGAGCTGAGCCAGTCAGGAGCCAGGAGCTTCTTCCGGGTCTCATGTGTGTGCAGGGGCCAAGGACTTGCGCCATTCTCCGCTGCTTTCCCAGATGCATTAGTAGGGAGCTGGATTGGAAGTAGAGCAGCTGGGACTCAAACCGGTGTGCATATCGGGTGACAGGGCTGCCAGCTCCCATATACTGTCTTAGTATTCCCAACAGTTCTGTGATGGAGGGACTCTTACTGTCTTATTTTTCCAGACTCAGGTTATTTAACTTGCCTGAGGTTATACTGTAAGTGACAGGACTGGGACTGGTTGTCTGTCTCTTTTTTCTTTTTTTTGACAGGCAGAGTTAGACAGTGAGAGAGAGAGAAAGGTCTTCCTTCCATTGGTTCACCCCCCAAATGGCCGCTATGACCTATGCGCTGCAGCCGGCGAGCTGCGTTGATCCAAAGCCAGGAGCCAGGTGCCTCCTCCTGGTCTCCCATGCAAGTGCAGGGCCCAAGCACTTGGCCCATCCTCCACTGCCTTCCCTGGCCACAGCAGAGAGCTGGACTGGAAGAGGAGCAACCGGGACAGCATCCAGCACCCCGACTGGGAGTAGAACCTGGGGTGCTGGCGCCGCAGGCAGAGGATTAGCCTAGTGAGCCGCGACGCCGGCCTGGTTGTCTGTCTCAATACTTGCATCATATCACCTGTGAGACAAGAAAGGATAGATTTTTCACATAGGAAGTCTGGCTAGCTGCAACCAGGAAAGACATCGACCTACTTAAGTGGCCAAACCTGAACTCAGGACCTAGACACGTGCCGTCCGTGCAAGCATGCACATATTGCTCCTGGCAAGAACAAGACGTTTTTGGCTCTCTTGCTCCACAGCCGATCCATCAGCAAATCTTGTTAGCTCCACCTTTCGAGGGTATGCGGTGTGCAACCATGAATCACTGCCAGTGCTGTCAGCCAGTGCAGTGCAGCATCCTCTCATGCTGGGACTCTTGCAATGGCCTCCAGTCTCTAGTCCCCCCTTACCTCAGTGGAGCCTATTTCTCACCTAATAGCTGGAGTGATCATTTCAGAAGGTAGCTTTATTCTCATCTACTCTGCAGGCCTTCTTAGATAACCCTGTTAGACGATAGCACACACCTCCCCCACCCCGCTCTCATTCCCCTTCCATTGCTTTATGTACCTCCATAACCCTTAGCAGCTCTAACACATTCCTGTTTGCTTGTTGTGTGTTTCCTCCTAGTAAAATGTTAGCAACATTGCTCCCATACCAGATTCGGAAACAAGACAAGTAAGTTGTAGGCACTTAATTTTTTTTTTTTATTGTTTTATTTATCTGAAAGACAAAGTTAAGTAGAATCAGAGAGAGAGGTTTCCATCCACTGGTTCACTCCCCAAGTGATCTCAATGGCCCAAGAAGGGCTGATCTGAAACCAGGGTCTCCCACATGGGTGCAGGGGCCCAAGGCCTTGCACCATCCTCCGCTGCTTTCCCAGATGTATTAGCAGGGAGCTGGATCAGAAGTGGATCATCCAGGTCTTGAACCGGTACCCATTTGGGATGCTGGAACCGCAAGCCAGGGCTTTAACCTGCTGTGCCACAGCGCTGGCCCCAGCATTCAATATTTAGTTGGATGAATTAATTTCAGAAACAAATCCAGTCTAAAACCACCAATTAGACAAGCAATCCAGTGCTGCCCTGAGAGTGTGGTTGGGTTTAACAAAATGGGCCTCCTTTGGGGAGGGTGGAAGGGAATGACAGCATGACAGTGGAATTTGGGCCATATCATGTGACATGGTGTTCTAGGTGGATGGGAGGCAGAGAGGGCCATTAGCAGGCAAGTGTCACTGGAGTTCCCCCTCCTTGTCCTCTCACCTTGGAGAGTTGTCATACTCTAAAGTTTCTCCAGGAGCCCACACAGAGGTCTCAGATGTACTTTGAATATGCCTTTAAAACTCTGGGCCACAATTACTACCAAAAATAAACATGCACAGCCAGCAATTCTACTCCTAGGGATGTACATGGTGAATACAAATGTTCACTGAAAGCCCCATGCAAGAGTGAACTTAGCTTTATTGACAACTAATATCTGGAAATTACCCCATACTCATCAGCATTTGATGATGAAATGAATAAGTAAGTTATGGAATACCTACAGCATGAAACACTGAATAGCAATTAGGGTGAGTCTCACAACGTGGTTGAGTAAACGGAGCCAGACACAAGAGTACATTCTGGGTGATTACTTGTATTTAACGTTTGCAGACAGATTCTAGCAGTCAAAGACCTAGTAAGGATGTGAGAAATAACCGGAGTGGTGACTTCTTTGATGTCTCCCAGGGACCCCCTTTCCTGCTTCCAGGCTCCAGTCTAGAGCCTCTGCCCCGGGCTAGGCTTTTCCGCACAGACTTTGTTTCTCCAGCCAGTGCTTCCTGCAGGCTCAGGGCTTCCTGCTTTGCAGCTACCCCTCCTCCCACCCGTGGTACTGCCAGGAGCTGCCCTCCCAGGTGGTGTCACAGGCCCTCCGGGGACTTCGTCTTCTTGGGTGAGACAGTGGCCCTGGGGCTTCCGAAGCTGCATCCGCTTCCCATCACTGGCTGTCAGGAGAGATCTGGCCCCTGAGATCTGACTGCAGAGCTCTGCTGTCTGTGGTCTTCCCTCCCAGCCTCCTTTGGGGCAGTTTCTTTCTTCATGTTCATAGGAATCACGATTAGAGGAATAAGCATTTTGGCTTCAGAGAGTGCTCACTAAGGGACACCGGGCACTCTCACCCCAGCCTGGGAGGGAGGGGCTCCCACGGAGGCGCAGAGCTGTTAAAAAAGCAACCTAGCGTCCAAGCCTGCATGCTAACCACTGAGCTACACCCCCGCATGAAATCTCTGTGTCTGACTTTTCTCTTCTTCCGATACCCAGAAACCATATGTGAAGAAATTACATGAAAAGGATCTGACAGAGCAACACCTCGGAGCTCAAAAGTTTCTTCCCCTGCTCCCAGTTCACAGATTTGCAGAAAGTGGCCGAGGCGCCTGATGGGGGGCAGTGGAGGGAACAGCAATGTAGGCTGCTGATCCCAACTCTGGTCTGAGTGCAGGTGCCACTGTCTGTTAGAGAATCGCCTTTATGTGTGGAACGGAACCTCTCTGAACCACTATCTCCCTGTCTGTAAAGTAGAGATACTAAAAATATGTACCTTGAAGAGCTGCGAAAATTAAATTAGCAGCGCATGTAGGATTGAAACCCAGGCCACTGATTCTCAGTCCGCACTTCTTTCCTTAGAAACAAATTTGGCTTTTCAATCAGCACTTCACATTTCAATGTCAGCTTCGGCTTCTAGGATCACTGAAGGCTCTGAGTAAGTGGCTTACGAAGCCGTGGGGCAGCAACTCTGTCCAAATATATCACTTCAACTCTGCTGGCCTGAGATTCTTGCCTTTGTCAACAATGCCTGAAATTCAAGCTTCCTGTTGGAGAATGCTAATACTCCTGGGAATAGCTGTGCCTGAAGAGGCTGGCATTCTTTGGTGGTGTAATCCATTTTAGCGTCATTCATTTAGCAAATATTTGTGGAGGCCTCCCTATCACCTTCCAAATGAGATCCGCACTCTGACAGAGGGCGTTTGGGCTGAGTGAGGGTACAGGGAGAAAAGAAGAAGTACTTCTGGAGCAATGACATTTTTTTTATTCATTTGAAATAATTGACTGGGCACTTACAATGCACCAAGTACTATTCTTGTCGCTGGAGCACCAGT
Organism: Sylvilagus floridanus; assembly: GCA_949820135.1. Lineage (NCBI taxonomy): Eukaryota > Metazoa > Chordata > Mammalia > Lagomorpha > Leporidae > Sylvilagus > Sylvilagus floridanus. Next base: position 26,151,932 of record OX463241.1, on the reverse strand, counting down.
CGCCTCTCAGTGGACAGCACTGACACATGGACCAACCATCCGAGGTTAAAGAAAGGGGGATGGGGCGGTGCTGTGGCGTAGTGGGTAGAGACGCCCATCTGCAGCTCTCGAATTCCATGTGGGTGCTGGTTCCAGTCCCAGGTGCTCCACTTCCAATCCAGCTCCCTGCTAGTGTGCCTGGGAGGGCAGTGGAAGATGGCCCAAGTGCTTGGGCCCCTGCACCCACGCAGGAGACCTGGATGAAACCCCTGCCTCTTGGCTCTGGCCTGGGCCAACCTCGGCCATTGCAGCCATTTGAGGAATAAACCAGCAGTTGGAAGATTCTCTCTCTCTCTCTCTCTCTCTCTTTGTAATTCTGACTTTCCAATAAATAAATGGATCTTTAAAAAAATAGAAAGGAAGGAAGAAGTGGGACATAATTTCACAAAGAAGTAACACTCCCTCTGCACGACATCACATCACAGTGAAGTGCTGAAGGGTGGATGCAAACAGAGTTCACTGGCACAGGCGGCTGGCGGGAGCTCTCTCGGAGGAGGTCACATCTGATCTGAGACAAGAAGGGATCAGGCACAACAAGGTCCTGAGGCAAAAATCAGCTCAGTCTCAGAAAGGGGCCCCTGCTGCCACAGCAGTCCTTGGAGGCCAAGGAGGGAGGCAGGGGCCAGGTCCCAGGGAGCCCGGTGGGCTGTGGGGTACTCAGGAGCCCATGAGTATTTTGCACGGAGGAGTGGCGTGGTCTGATTTATGTGTCAGAAATGAGACCCTGCCGGGCAGAGACAAAGTTCTCAGGGGCAAAGTGGAAGAAGAGGAGCAGCTAGGAGACTGCAGTTGTCTAGGGGAGGAGCGGTGGTGCCTGGGACCAGGGTGGCAGCAGAGGCGGCGGCGAGGGCCGGTCACATTCAGGACGGGTTTTGGAGGAGTCACCTGTAAGACGCGCTGGAGGGTTGCATGTGGGTGTCGTGGGAAAGCCAGGAATCAAGGACGGCTTCCTGATCTCAGTCTGAGGCGCTGGGTAAACAATGGCTCTTGTCATCAAAACGCAAAGCAATGAGGGAAGGAACAAGTTCACAGGGGCCGTGGATGCCAGGTCCTCCTCGGGGTTCTGTTGAATCTGTGTGTGGTGGGGGAGGGTACCACAGAGAGGACGGGGGAGGAAGGGGCAGGCACAGAGGAGAAAAGAGGCAAGGGCGGTAGATTTTCCCTTAACGCAGGCAAGAATAGGGACACTGGCCCTTGCCTGCTGCTCCACAGCTCTAAACTGTGTTTCCCTTTTACAGGATCTTCTTCAGGGAGTGTTACTATCCGTAGTGTTGGTGAGCGAGGGCCCTGGAGCTTAGCAGAGGAAAGCAACTTGGCAGGAGAATGCCGACCGCCTATGCCATTCTGCTTGATGCCAGCCTTGCCCAGGAGTGTCCTGGCTCACCAACGACCATGAACTCCTTTCCTGGCCACCATTCTCCAGACAGGAGAGGGCAAGGCTCTATGCTTTCCTCCTGGCTGGGGAGAGGCACCCAGGCTAGGCCAGGCCTCCGGGGCCCAAGGCGCTGAGCAGTGTAGCTTTGTGAAGGCCAACCTCATCGCAGAGTGCACGAGGAAGCTAGCACTGCCTCTTCCCGGGACTGGGTTCTGGAGAGTTGAGTTGCCATCAGATTAGTGTGATTTGGAGGTTGTTGTGGCTTGGTTTTCCTTTTTGAACTTCTTAAACTGCAGATTTGTTTTCTTGATTGCCCCCTGGGTTGATGGAGAAGAGAACAGGGACCGCTTAGCTCACTGCCACCCACACAGCAGCGAAGGAAGCCAGCTGCCCTCTCGCTCTGCAGAGAATACCCCTTCCTCCCTCGCCCTCTTCTTCCCTCCCAGCATCCTGGCTATTACTAACCAGTAGGGCATCTAAGGAAAAGGGCTCCTTTCAGGACCAGAGTGCTGTAGCTAGTGGATCATAATTTGTGTGGGAGGCTTCCCAAAGGCATATGATGTGGGTGTAGGAACCAGACAGACGGGAGGAATTAAGTCACCCTTTTCCCCAACCCTTACTTCCGTGCCCAACCTAGAAGACAAGTCACTGAGCTGGTTTCCCTAGAATGAGGGGCAAGTTTTCTTCCTACTGTACTCCAGCTTTTGGTAGTGGGCAGGCTTCATAGTGTGTGCAAAAGAAGGAATAAGCTACCCGCTCTTGCTTCGGGCCTCTGGCGTCTAGGTTAAGGGTAGCTGTGGGAACCAGGCTCTCATCCGTGCGCTTGGCTCCCTAGGATGGCCTGACTTCTCTTTCACTGGCAATACTGTGTGGGCTTGGAGCCCTGGGAAACACTGTGCTTGGTTAAGGGAGGCCTGCTCAGGTTCTCTCCTGGGGAGAATTGTTCTCTCCTGCCCAGTAGATGAGGCTCAAGGTCCTGAGACTCTGGGCCCAATAAGACTGACCCAAGCTCACCCCTGCAGTCACACATCCTTTCCCAGGTGTGTGCTGGGACACCTTCGGGAGAAAGTCTGCCGCCCACCCTTAGTTCCGGCTGGCTTAGTCACTCCCCTGTGCTCCCACTGCACCGGGCCTTGGACAATGCAGGGAAAATTGGTCCTCCAACCACCGCAGCTTCCGTGCTCCTCGCCCATGGCTTCATCACCCCGCGCTTTGTCTCTGTCTGCTCAGCTGCTTCTGCCGCTGTGAACTCTCGGAGGTCAGGGGGTATGTCCTTGCAGCTCTGTGTTCCTGCACTCGGTCCAGTCTGTGTGCAGCACACAAGAAACTCTCACTAAATGATTAATGCCTCGGTGCATGAGCAGATGATTGAATAAATAAATTAATGCAGGAAGAAATGAATGTGCGAAAACAGAATAAAGATTAAGAGTTCAGCCTCTGGACCAGAGAAATCTGGCTTCAAATCCCGATCGTGCCATTTGCTGGTTGTGTGATAATCTTGGGCAAGTTATTTAACAACCCTCCAAGCCTCAGGTTTTTGTTGTTGGGTTTTTGTGGGGATTACAGTGTAGGTAAATCATTTATCACAGAGCCTGAGAGAGCAGGTACTCAATGCATAATCATTATTACCTTTATTAACAAGCTCTGACTTGTAACTTCCTGTCGGTTTTTACCCCATGGATCTTGTTTGTAGCTTTTTCCCCTAGATTTGTGAAATAGCCATGTCCTTGCCAGACTCAAGGCTTGGCTTGAAGGGCTGTCGCCGCGGACCCAAGCTGGGAAGAGGCTATGTAAGTAGGTATATCCCCGGGCTTTAGTGAGAAGGGGTAACTGACAGGGGCCCGCCTAAAGCCAGGCAAACAGGTCAGCTGCCTCCCCATTGTCTGAGGACTTCTGTGCTGGCAGTGTCCTTGGGAAGGCAGGAACAGTGCCGCCTTTAAGGTGCCCGGATGACAGCCACATCAAATATGTGACCTTTCCCTAGGAAGCCTGGTTTCCATGGTGAGCAGGGCCTCACGCTCCTTCCCAAGCCACGCTCTGTGGCTCTCAGCCTGCCCTGGAATGTGATGGCAGTGGCCCTGGCAGCTGGGTGGGGACAACTACCCAGGAGTGCCCCTTCCAATATCTGCAGGGTGAAGTAGAGATTGAGATAGCCCTGGATATCTGATGCCCACATTAGGCCCCCGATCTGGCAGGATCTGCCTGGGGCCCTTGCCACTGTTGCCCTCACCCCCTGACCCCCATACATACCCATAATGACTCACGGCCAACTGGCTGCCAGGCTGGGCAGAAAAAAGGGGACTCTTTCTGTGAACCCCCATGTTAGGCAGAGGTCCTGACCCCCTCCATCTCATCTTGGCAGCCTGGGTCTAAGGAGAGGGCCTGCTTCCCCAGCCTTGGCACAGCCTGTGTTCAGCCAGGCCTCTGCAGCTGCTGGAACAGGAGCTGAATGCCCAGGGCGTCTGCCAAAGCTTGCTCACTTCTTTCTTCCTTCTCTGAGCTATGCAAACGGAGGCTGCCCAGGAATGTGGCCACTAACTCCCCACCACCCGCCTCCCCCCTCCCGAGCCTGTGCTCCCCCAACCCCCCAGGCTGGAGTCACATCAGAAAAATGCAGGGGAAGAAAGAAATCCCCCAATGTGTCATGACGTTAGGTTTCCGCCTGGTGCTCAGAAACAAGAAAAGTCGGAGGGGGCTGGGGAGGCAGCGCGGCCACAGCCGGAGCCCCGCGACTGGCTCACCTCTCTGCCTCCCAGCGGCACATCACCTGCTCCTCATGAAGTGGAAGCGAATGGCCCTGCCCTGACTCAGATGCAGAGAAAACTCTGAGGATTAACCATTTGCTGGCATCCAAGAACACTGCTAAGCCTGAGAGAGGCCATTCTGTGACTTCAACCTGGCAGCCGAACTAGCTCAGTGCCCCCATGTAGTCATTTAACGGACGTCTAGTGATTTCCTCTCTGTGCTAGAGGCTGAGAACACCTGGTGAACAGGACCAGGTCCTGCTCTCTGAGAACCTGTGCTCTAACAGGCAAGGTAGGCGGCTCAACACAAGGTCACAATAAGCAGTGAGCTATGCTGGGTGATGGGTGAGGGAGCCCGCTTCTCAGAGGAACTGAAATTCGAGCTGAGGCCTAAGAATGGCAGAGCTATGGTCCAGGTGAAGAGGGAGGAAAAAAAGAGTCCTCTGGGCAGTGGAACCAGCTGGAGTAGAGAGGGAGAATGATGTCAATGAGGAACTGAAATGAATTTGATGTGCCTACTGGGTAGACCACTGGGTCAGAGTTGTCAGAAGCGGCTGCAGAGGGAGGCCCAGCCAGATGATGAAGGGCCTTCAAGATGGTGCCAAGGAGCATGGACTGGGTCCCCAGGGTGATGCGGAGCGAGCTAGGGTGTTAAAGGGTGGGTGGGTAGGGAGTGGCAGATCGGGTCTATTTTTCGGTAGATGACTCTGGCTGGAGAATGGATTGGAGGAATGGTCAGAGCGATGGGGAAATGTGCAGGAATAAGTGTGGGAAGTTTGGGAGGGATGAGCACATGGGAAAGAGAGAAGAAGGGACTGAATTTTAGGCTTGCATGCATGGGTGGAAAGCGGGGCCATCCCAGTGAGGTGGGCCACCCTGGAGAAGGAACAGCTGCTAGGGGTAAGAGTAGCAAGGCTGTTCGTTCTGTAGTGGTATCCATCACATCAGTAGACGGCGTCCAGCATGCACTTGTGAGGGCTGTGTCTGGAGCCCTGGGGAAGGCTCTGGGCTGGTAAGATGTCCTTGAGCTGGGGACAGTAAGGAAGTGAATAGTCAAGACTACACTGGTGGGGCTGGCACTGTGACATAGCAGGTAAAGTTGCTGCCTGCAATGTTGGTAATCCATATGGTCGCTGGTTCATGTCCCTGCTGCTCCACTTCCAATCCAGCTCTCTGCTTTGGCCTGGGAAAGCAGTAGAAGATGGCCCAAGTCCTTGGGCCCCTGCACCCATGTGGGAGACCCAGAAGAGGCTCCTGGTTCCTGGCTTTGCATCAGTGCAACCCTGGCCATTGCAGCCATCTGGGGAGTGAACCAGCAGATGGAAGACCTCTCTCTCTCTCTCTCTCTCTGCCTCTGTCTCTCTGTAACTCTGCCTTTCAAATATATAAATAAATCTTTAAAAAAAAAAAAGACTTCACCAGCTGCTCTAACTGAAAATCTCCAGCATATCAGAGTTGTTTATTTCTCACCCAGGTGAAGTCCAGGATGGGTGTCCAATTAGTTATTAAACCGGGGGGCTCTTCTTCAAGGAGCTGTTCAGGGACCCAGGTCCTTTCATGTTGTGCCTCTGCCATCTCTGATACGTGGTTTCCAAGTTCACTGTGATGGGAGAGAGCTCGGCAGCTCAGGCTTATGGGAAATTCTGTCGCTTCCATTCCACTCACAGTCGCATGATGTGGTTACACCAAACTCCCAGAGAAGTGGGAAAGTGTAGCCTTGCTGGTGTTTACGAAGAAGAAAAGGATCTGGCAACGAGCTAGCCAGATTCTGGCACAGGAAGGCACAGGAGTGCACAACAAATCACTTGGCAAGGCTGGAACTTGCACCAGTTCACTTGTCCCCATTTTTAGATGCCTGAGCATGGGGCAGGCAGAAGTGCCAAGACAGCCATTTCCTGCCCTTCTTTCCTCACCTCCCTCTTCCCCTTTCTTCTCAGAAACCAGCAGGGGAGGCCAGGCCATTTTAGTCCCTCCTGCAAGCTGAGCAGACCATCAGGGCAGGGGGGCTCCACAGTAGACATCACATGGGCTCTGGCCCGGCCACCCCTGCCTCTTCCCTGCCACTGGCAGCTATTCACCGCCTCTTCACTTTCCTTCTCCTCCACAAGCATTTAATGAGTGCCTGCTGTGTACTGGGTGCAATAGCAGATTCTGGAAATGCAGCAACGAACAAGGCGGAGGCTTCTCAACTGACTTATGATCCGCTCTCCGCCTGGGATGTAAGTTTCATCATTGACTCTGTGTCCCATCCTGCCCCTCCCCGGCACTTAGAAAAACGCCTCGCATATGGTGGGAAGTCTAGAAGGAATTGCTGGAAAAATGGCTGGACGTGTGAAGGTCCTTCGCGGGAACATGTAGGTGACCGGTGCTGGGCAACAGGAAGGGTGTGGTTCTGGAAGGTGGGCCTATTGCACAGTAACGTGGTCTGAAGAGACTTGTCAGCTTAGAGCTACAGGGTAAGTAGGTGATGGACACACAGAAAAGCCTATGCAAGGCCTGGCCTAAAAGGCTGCACGGAGCACAAAGCAAGTTCAGTTGGCTGCAGCGCGGACGGAGAAGAAGAAGAGACAGAGGGGTGGGGCCTAAGGGACGTGACTTTCTGCTGAATTCTCACCTCATTGTCTCAGTAACATTTGAACAGGGGTCAGAACTAAAGGTCCAGTCTATCTGGCTCTATGTCTTGGGAGTAGAAACAGACACTGAGACGCTCCTTTTTGCTGACGGACACGGCGAAGTGAACAACTGGCTCAGCATACGGAAGACATCATGGAGTCACAACAGCCCTAGGAGGCTGGCGTTCTTGCGGCCGGTTTCAGGTGAGGCTACTGAAAGCTAAAAGAGATGAGGAGCTGCAGGAAGGGTCAAGTGTGGTGCATCCCCCCAGAGGAGAGATTTTGAGGGCAGTGTTAGTCTTTATTGGAAAAACGAGAACTCTGATGAACCGCTCTGGCAGCTATAGACTGGCCGAGTTTGAGAATAGAATTGCAAAGGAGCCAACGGTTAGATTAGAAAAACAGCCAGTGACAGCCGGTGCCATGCCTCAATAGGCTAATCCTCCTCCTTGCGGCACCTGCACACCAGGTTCTAGTCCTGGTTGCCCCTCTTCCAGGCCAGCTCTCTGCTATGGTACGGGAGTGCAGTGGAGGATGGCCCAAGTCCTTGGGCCCTGTACCCACATGGGAGACCAGGATAAGCACCTGGCTCCTGGCTTTGGTTCAGCGTGATGCACCGGCCTCAGCGCGCTGGCTGCGGCAGCCATTGGAGGGTGAACCAACGGCAAAGGAAGACCTTTCTCTCTGTCTCTCTCTCACTGTCCACTCTGCCTGTCAAAAAAAAAAAAAAAAAGAAGAAGAAGAAGAAGAAGAAGAAAGAAAGGAAGAAAGAAAAAGAAAAACAGCCAGTGACAAGGGGTCCTTCTGTGTGGGGCTCTGAGATGCCCAGCTCAGCATTCTAGAAAATCCAAATGTGGTCCCTTCACCCAGGAGCTTGCAGCCTACGGAAGCGGGAATGGGGAGGAGATACACAGGCAAGAGGACCGTAGTGTCAGTGCAGTGTGAGGCATTGTTCTGGCAGAGGCATAGATTGACAGGGGGCAGAGGAAAGTCACCAAATGTACTGCCCCTCAGCCCTGAGTGGGGTGTGGGGGCTGTATAACACCCCACAGATCAGATGTTGACCCAATCCCTTTTTTTGTTTATTTGTTTTAAAGGAAGGGAATTTTTTAAAAAAGATTTATTTATTTATTTGAATGGCAACATTGCAGAGAGGCAGAAGGGGAGAGAGAGAGAGAGAGGGGTCTTCCATCTGCTGGTCCATTCCCCAGACGGCTGCAACAGCTGCAGCTGAACCGATCTGAAGCCAGGAGCCAGGAGCTTCCTTTGGGTCTCCCAGGCGGGTGCAGGAGCCCAAAGACTTGGGCCATCTTCTACTGCTTTCCCAGGCCACAGTAGAGAGCTGGATCAGAAGTGGAGCACCCTGGACTCCAACTGGCACCATATGGGATGTAGCACTGCAGGCAGTGGCTTAACTGCTATGCCACAGCGCCAGCCCCTTGTCTTGTTTTGTCTTGTTTTCTTAACACCCTTTCATTTATTCATTCCACCAATATCTACCAACTGCTGATCATGTGCTAAGTCTAGGAATAGGGGAGCGAACAGACCTGTTACTACCCTCTGTCTAGTGGAAAGGTAGTCACTTAACAACCACGAAGACCATGAAAACACACAGACTATCTCTGGAAAGATATCTAAATGATAAGCATTCGCCTCTGGGAAGGAGAGCTAAGAAGCAGAGGGCCAGGAGCAGGAAGCGAATTTTCTTTTCCTGGTTCCCCATTTTTAATCTTTGCATTTTGTATATGGTTCTTTTAAAAAAAAAGATTTTATTTAATTAATTAATTATTTCAAAGGCAGAGTTACAGACAAAGAGGGAGAGCCAGAGAGAGATCCTCCATCTGCTGATTCACTCCCCAAATGGCCACAACGGCCAGGGCTGGGTCAGGCTGAAGCTAGGAGCCTGGAACTCCATCCACTCCATGAGCACTTCGATTCTTGTGGTATACATCCCATTGGATGGCAGGGACCCAAGCACCTGGGCTCTTCTGCTGCTTTCTCATATGCTTAGCTGGGAGCTGGATCAGTAGAGCAACCAGAACTCAAGCCATTGCTCACTCGGGAAGCTGGCATGGCAGGCGTCAGCTTGGCCTGATACTCCACAATACCAGTCCCTATATGGTTATTTTCAAAACCGTTTTTTCTATGAACTACAAATCCTCAAAAAGAAGTATTTATTTTCATTTTATTTGAAAAATAAAGAGAAAGAGAGATCGTCCATCCACTGGTTCACCGCCCATATGGCCCCAACAGACAGGGCTGGCCAAGCCAGAGACAGCAGTCCAGCATCTGGTCTGAGTCCCTCACATGAGCAGCAGAGACCTAAGTACTTGAGCCATTAACTGTTGCATTCCCAGGATATCGGGTCAGAAGCAGAGTGGACCCAGAACTTGGCATTCCCATATGGCAAGTGGTTATCCCAAGCAGCAACTTAACTGCTATATATTGTATGTATGTTTACTTTTTTTTTTCAAAGCAGAGTTTTAAAATAATGGCACAAATAAATATACTATTAAAAACATAAATGTCACAGATAGAAAATACTCTGGGAGAGGATAACAGGAGGCTTTACTTTAAATTGAAGATTCAGTTAAAGACCTCTTCATGAAAAGGCACTGAAGCTGAGACCACAGGTTAAGTTGTAGGTGATCAAGCCACATGCAGGGAAAAATGTTCTGGAAGAGGACCCAGCATGTAGAAAGCTTAGAGGCAAGAACATGCTTGGTGTGTTCTGGGAACCCAAGGGAGACCAGGGTGCTGGAGCTGCTGAAACGAAGGAAAAGACTTCTTTATAATCCAATTCTCAGTTTCTGAAAGGACCCAGCACCTGTGCTGGGCTGTAAGCATGGTGAGGACAGAGAGAGTATTTTGTTCTCTGCTGAAACAACACCTAGCATCCTGTAAGTACTTAGACGCTTGTAGTTCATATAAATGGATGCATTCAATGGCTGAATAGTTTTTTGTTCAGAAACTACAGAAATGTTGAGAAGCGATACATTTATACAGGTGCTCTACTGCCCCGAGCATAGGGGATTCATGGAACCTGACAGTGGCTGGAGGGGAGAGTCAGGGAACAAAGCTTGGACTGAGCAAGTCAGTGGAAGAGCTGATTTGCCTGGGTATAAGCCGTGTCACCACCAACGGCACAGGACCACAACTTTCTGAATTCCACTGTTTTCTCTGTGGCCACCTCCCAGCGTCTGCTTTGGCAGGAAGCTGGACTCAGGAGCTGAGATCTGAGCCTAGGAGCTCTGATATGGGTTGTGGGGGGCCCTTAAAAACTTCTCAACCAAAAACCTCGAGTAGTGGTTTTTAACTTTTTGAAGGCTGTGGGCCCTTTGGGATGCCAAGGGAGACTGTGTTGATCCTTTCCAGGAGAACGCTCGGCAATTGCATATTTGACCTTCACTGCCAAGCGCATCCTGGCTAGCCCAGTGCGTCGATAGAGCACTCAGATTTTCTAGTGGGTAAGCCACGCCTGAGAGCAGCAAGTTTATCCTGCCTCCGGGAAGCAGAGCTCCACAGCTTTTTCTTCCTCGTTTTCTCTTCGAGGCCCTTTCCAAGACCCACAGGTCTAAGTGCAAAGGTAAACAACCACAAATAGGAGTCCTGTATTCCTAAAACAAATGGAACGTTCGACTCCAACGTCTTGTCCTGTTTGAGATTCAGCAATCTTGCTAGAATTCCCTAAGAGATGCACCGGGTAGGATGCAAGGAACTCTAGACGAGAATCCAAGACTCCTAGGTTCTAATCCAATTTACTCCAATCTAATCCAAGCTACTCCTAGGTGGCTTGGATACGAATTTGCTATGACTATGGAAAATCACTTCTCCTCGGCAAACCTTATTTATTTTTTAACTATAAAGTGAAAGTACACACAAGAGGAATTCAAAGGTTCCTTCCTGTTCTTTCAGTTTGATTTTTTTTCTGGAAACTTCATGCAAGGTCCTGTCCTTACATGGCAGAACACAGTGGAGATACTGGGAAACATACGGACTAACAGGGTCTCGAGAAGAATTTTTTCCTTCGATTACACTGGGCCTTCTGCATTCAGCTTCTGCTGTTCCAGCATAAGCACTGCTTGTAGTGACCTTGCTGTTCTCTGTTATGCACTGTGGTTAGAAAGACAAAGACTGATGACGTCATGAGTGCCACTCATCCACAGCCAGCCGAGGGTTGCATCTTCCCAAACCCACACACAGGCATTTGACCTTAGCTGAGAGGACAAAAGGAAGTGGTAACTTCCACCTCCCCCCAACAGCGTCTGTAACAATTTGTCTTTATAAAACAGAGGCAGTTCTCAGTGTCTCTGCTAGAGAAACCAAACAAGATTAAGTCTGGGATGGCACCCTTCACAGCTAGACAGCTAGTAGGACCCAAGGACTCCATTGAAAAGCAAGGCTATTGCTTTAAGACCTCTGATCATCAGTATCTGAGGAAAAATAGGAGGTCAACATCGTGTAGTCTATGTAGTCATTTAAAAATGAGGGTCCGTGTTGTGGCGTAGCCAGTTAAGTGCCACAGTATAGGTGCTGGTTTGTGTTCCAGCCGCTCCACTTCTGATTCAGCTCCTTGTTAATGCACCTGGGAAAGCAGCGCAAGTGCTTGGGCTCCTGCCACTCATGAAGGAGACCTGGTTAAAGCTCCTGGCTCCTGGCTTCAGCCTGGCTCAGCCCCAGCTCTTGTGGCCATTTGGGGAGTGAGCCAGCAGATGGAAGATCTCTCTCTGTCTCTCCCTCTCTCTAACTATGCCTTTCAAATAAATAAATTTTTAAAAGATTTTAATTAAAAAAAACCTTTGGAACTGTTAAAGTGGGTGCCCTGGGGAAAAGCCTTAATTATCTTGCCCTAGATATGGCTCGAAAAGTGGAGACACATTCTCTGTGATAGTATTTTTTTGGTGCCTGTTCATAAAATGTCTGGAGTTTTGTTCAAACTTCCACCCAACGCCATTGCCTTCCCCTTGTCATTCTAAAGGGCTGTGAAGTTTTCCTGCTTGCTGAGCTGGGGTGATGAAGGCATGGGTTCCTCACTCGACTTTTGGTTTCCCTAGTTTCATTCATTTCCTCTTCTTGGACAAAGTGTGCATTCTTGGCTCTCACCTCTGGCAGACCCCACACCATCACTTTCTCTGGGACAAACAACTTGACAGCTTCATCTCTTACCCAGGCTTAAATCATCAGGATTAATTGAAAATATTACCTTTCTTGAGATTTATTCATAAGCAGGTTGAATCAGCTGTGGCGAGATGCCTGGGAAAAGTCAGCATCAGTTCCCGCTAACAACGACTCACTTCCTCTGCTTGCAGAGTTTCCTATGACTGACTCTGTAGGCGCAGCGAAATCCCTTTCCGGCCGTGGAAGGTCCCAGCCTTGAACTTACCTCATTAACTCAAAGGGCTAGCTCAAGTCTCTTGGCAAAGTGTCACCTGGGAAAGTCCTTTCCGCATCCCCATCACTGAGCTACCAGACCAGCCCTACAAATGCCCCCAGCTCACACTATCCTACTCCCATTGTCTAGAATTCATCTTCAAAGGAAACAGCTGCAGACTGCTCCATTCTTAAGGATTTCAGAGGGTGGCCCATTGGGAGAGAGTCTTGAAAACCTTTAATTTGTTTAATTCGGTTGAGTCCTCTCAGAGGCTGTGCATAGGTTGGAAGAGTCTCCAGCGTCACAGAGCCGCTTTTCCTTACCAGCCTGAGATGGAGTGATGGAAAGCTTGGAAGACACAGAGATATCCAGGATACAATGATGCAGCAAGGGGATGTGTAGCAACTGGAGTGAAACAAACCAGGAGGCAACATATTTATAGCGGCTCTAATTTCAAAATGTTCATAGCAAACACAGTGCACTAAGCACCACCCTAAATACTCAGCACTTCCTCAGTTGATGTAATTCTCACAATGACCCAGTGGGTTGGTGACTGCAATGCCTTCTCCTGATTTTTCATGTGGGGAAACTGGAGTACTTAGAGGTAAAGTAACTGATCCTCACATTTGATAGAATTAGGATTTGAACCCAGGCAACTTCAAAATTTGATTTTTTAACAAAACAATTGAATTATTTGTTCTGAAAGAGTTATGGGGTTGGGGAAAGAGACACAGAAAGAGGATCTTCCATTTGCTGGTTCACTCCCCAGATGGCTACAACAGTCAGGGCTTGGGCAGGCTGAAGCCAGGAGCCAAGAGCCAGGGGCTTCTTCTAGGTCTCCCTTGTGGATGGCAGGGGCCCAAACACTTGGGCCATTTTCAGTTGCTTTTTCCAGGCCATTAGCAAGGAGCTGGATTGTAAGTGAAACAGCCAGGACTCAAACTGTCACCCATATGGGATACTGGTGTCACAGGTAGCCATTTTATTGGCTGTGCCATAGCGCCAGCTGCAAAAACTTGATTTTAACTATTATTCCCCCTTGACTGTCTAATGGTTCAATGACCAACTGTCCTGGTCTGTCCATGACTGAAGGGTTTCCTGAGGTGCAGTGCTTTTAGTGCAAAAACCAGCACAGTCTTGGGCAAACTCTAATGGTTATCACCTTCATAAAGAAATATTTGCAAAGAAGGTATGTCTCTAGTGATTTAAATGATGCACAAGCAGCATAAGGCAGAACTCAGAGAGAACTTAAGCTCAAGACAGGGCGTGATTTTTGAAAAGCAGATGAACTCTAGAGCTGTCCTCATCCTGGACCATCTTCCTCCTGGCCCCTTGGTGTCTAAGCTGGCTTCTCATCTGCTGCACGGTGCAGCTGTGGTGATACCTACTATGGTGCCAAAGTGCTGAGCCACCCCTCATCTGGTCACCCCACACACCAGCTCTCAGTGACTGTTCTACAGTCGAAGAGTTGAAGCTCTGAGAAGTGAAACGACTTTTCCTGGATCTCATGGCTAGTAATTGTAGAATCTGGTTCGAAACTGTGAGGCCAGGTTCCCGAGTCCATAGTGTTAACCATTCCACAAAGCTTCTCAAGCTCAGGGTCTATATACCTCGGGAAGTGTGAACTTGAATGTTATGATGAATGGAAAACGGCTGTATAAGCTGAAAAACTTACGTCGCAAACTGACAATTTCCCCTAAATGTCTTTCTTTTGTTCCTCTTTCATGATAATAGAATTCTTAGTGTCCAAGTAGTCACACAATTGCCAATAACAGTAACAAAATTGCCCTACTTCTCTTGCATTCAGAAATGGCCAAACGATTCTGTTTTGGCTGATGTGATGGGAACAGAGCCATGCCGGCAACCTCTGGGACCAGCCCTTAGAGGGCAAGGATGAGCTTTCCTTTTTGTTTCCCCTTTCTTAAAACTGGACTTTGCATATGGTAGTGATGAATGATCTTGGATCAGAAGGATAAGAGAGCAGGGGCCTGGGAACTCTGGCACTAGGGGACTCCCCCACTTGTCCTTACACTGCTTCTGCCTGGGTGACTGTGGTAGAGAGAAACAAGCTTCTATCTTGGGTGAGCCATTACTATTTTGGATCTCTGTTAGAGCAGCTGAACCTGCTATATATCTATTATAACTTACACGTCTGTTCACAAGGGAAGGATTATTCTTAGTGTTTCTACACAGCAGCCTTGAGACTGCATACAGGTTACATGATAGCAACTTGTCTTCCTTCTCAGCAAAAAAGTTAACATTCAACTAATTTGCTGAGATTTAAAACCTAGGAATCTTTTTTTTTTTCTTTTTAAACACAGCCTATTGGGGTGGGCAATGTGCTACAGTGAGTTAAGCCACCTCTTGGGCACTCACATCCCATATTGCAATTCCTGGATTTGATTCCTGCCTCTGCTTCCAATGCAACATCCTGCTAATGCACATCCTGGGAGGGCAGCATGGTGAGCTTCTGGCTCCTGGCTTTGGCCTGGTGCAGCCCTGGCCATTGTAACCATCCACAGAGTGAAGCACATGGAAGATCCATCTCTCTCTCTCTCTCTCTTTCTCTCTGTGGACCGGCACCATGGCTCACTAGGCTAATCCTCTGCCTGCAGCGCCAGCACCCCAGGTTCTAGTCCCAGTTGGGGCACCGGATTCTGTCCCGGTTGCCCCTCGTCCAGTCCAGCTCTCTGCTGTGGCCCGGGAAGGCAGTGGAGGATGGCCCAAGTGCTTGGGCCCTGCACCAGCATGGGAGACCAGGAGGAAGCACCTGGCTCCTGGCTTTGGATCGGTGCAGCGCACTGGCCGCAGCACACAGGTCATAGCGGCCATTTGGGGGGTGAACCCATGGAAGGAAGACCTTTCTCCCTGTCTCTCTCACTGTCTAACTCTGCCTGTCCAAAAAAAAAAAAAGTACATCTGTGTATTAGTGAAGCCTTGAGTGCAAAGTCTGCTTTTTCAAGAGTAATAGAAACAAGCATATCGTGATTATTCCTTGGGCAGCTGTCCAAGGACTGTAAACTCTTTCAGGCATGGTCTCTTCCTGTCGTTTGGAAGTGCCTGTGAGAGAAAGGAAATAGCTCATTTATTCTGAAGATCCAAGTGAAAGGGAGATGTAGAAACAGACCTTAACGACTTCCAGCCCTAAAAATGCATTTATACTGCCAACTTTATGCTCAGGACAAGTTTTATTCCTCTCCAAATAGGCTTCACTATTGTGGAGTCACTAATTAAGATAAAACTGGTCTGGAACCCATAAATCTCACAGAGCTTTGGAAGAAGTGAATGTGAAGCCATCCGTAGAGAAGTTTCAGAGGAGAGATCCAGCAAATACCTCCTATAGAAGAATTCATATCCAGAAACCTTCACATGATGACATTGTAGAGAAAGTTTAAAATACTTATGCTATCGCCTGGGAGGGTGGTAGAAGATGGTCCACATGAGAAGACCCAGAGGAAGCTCCTGGTTGCTGGCTTCAGATCGGAGTGGCCAACTGGGGAGTGAACCAGTAGATGGAAGCCCTCTCTCTCTGCCTCTCCTCTCTCTGTATAACTTTTTCAAACAAATAAATAAATGTTTTAAAAATACTTATGCTTACTATGCTCTAACTATGTTCAATATTAATTACGAAAGTGTGGCCTGTGATGCCAGCATCCCATATTGCTGCTGGTTTGTGCCCTGACTGCTCCATTTCCAACCCAGCTCCCTGCTAATGACCTGGGAAAAGCAGCAGAAGATGGTTCAAGTGTTTGGGCTCCTGCTTCAGCCTGGCCCAGTCCTGGCTGTTGTGGCCATTTGGGGGAATGAACCAGTGGCTGGAAGATCTCTGTCTGTCTCTCCCTATCTTTTTGTAACTCTGTCAAATAAATAAATGCTTTAAAAAAGTCATTATGAGAAAGAAAAGAGCAGACAGATTTGAAAAATGACCAAATGGAATTTTAAGACGTAAAGACTCTAGGGGGTGAGCATTTGGTACATCAGTTAAGCTGCTGCTTGGGACACCTGCCTCCCATGTGGGAGTTCTTGGGTTCCAGTCCTGGTTCTCTCCCTGCCCCACCTGCTGAGGGCACCAGGGGAGCAAACCAGAGGATGGGAGCTCTGGTTTGTTTCTTTGTCTCTTAGGAAAACTAAATCAATCAAACAAACAAGTATCAGGGACATTTTTTTAAAAAGCATCAAATATCATAGTTATTGAAATACTTTAATGGGAGGGGGGGGAAGCCATTGTAATCCATAAGCTGTATTTTGGAAATTTATATTCTTTAAATAAAGGCTTTATTAAAAAAAAGAAATACTTCAACTTATGGTTAAACTGTAAACTAGTCATAGTTGAACAGACAATACATAGATATATGGGAGAAGAGTCGTAGAAACCTAGGGTTTAGCATAGGAAAATAGACAGATAGTAAGTACAAAACAGAGAATGAGTAACACATTGTACTAGGACTTCTATAATGAGAGGTGAGTACCAACTTCCATTGAACATTTTCCATAACGGACACAAAGCCTCAGATTAAAGAAGAAGGAAAAATACACACTGCAGCATAGAATGGTAGAATTCAAAGTGAATGTCTTAAAACATGCAGGCGATAGATTACTTTAAAATGCTTTAAAATTTATTTTAATTTTTGTTTTTTGCGGAGAGAGAGAGAGAGAGAGAGAGAGAGAGGGAGAGAGAGGGAGGAAGTGCTCTCACATGCTGGTTCACTCTCCCCATGTCTGCTGTGACTGGGGCTGCGTCAGGTGGAATGCAGGAGCTAGGGACTCCATGCGATTCTCCCACGGGGGTGTCAGGCCTTAAGTACTGGAGCCATCACCTGCTGCTCCAGAGTCTGCATTAGGAGAAGGCTAGGATGGAGAGCAGAGCCAGGACTAGAATCCAGCCCTCGCAAATGATCAGCAACAAGGAAGTTAAATGCAGGAGGAAGGAGGGGCATGCAAAGGGAAGCAAAGACCAAAAAGTGGTGAGGAGGCCTGAGCTGACCCTGAGCTTAAGTAGTTGCAATCAGTACTGACTCAGGTTGTTGGACAGCTTAGCCCCAGGCTCCTTTTACACTTCCCACATTTCTGAGAGCAGAGTTTAAAACAAAATCTCACAAGCAATATACAGGAACGTAGCTGAGACTTTCTTTGAATTTCAGTGTTCAGCCACTATTTAGTGATCATTTACAATGAATTTCCAAGAAGTCTCAGTGACTCTAAAGTCATGGGTCAGGCCTTTTTTCTTTCCTTTTTCAAATGAGAGAGGGATGACAGCTTTCTTCTGAACTTATTCACATCAGTTTTTTTTTTTTTTTTTTTTAAGATTTATTTACAGGCCGGCGCCGCGGCTCAATAGGCTAATCCTCCGCCTTGCGGCGCCGGCACACCAGGTTCTAGTCCTGGCCGGGGCGCCAGATTCTGCCCCGGTTGCCCCTCTTCCAGGCCAGCTCTCTGCTGTGGCTCGGGAGTGCAGTGGAAGATGGCCCAAGTCCTTGGGCCCTGCACCTGCATGGAAGACCAGGAGAAGCACCTGGCTCCTGGCTTCGCATCAGCGCGATGCGCAGGCCGTGGCGGCCATTGGAGGGTGAACCATCGGCAAAAGGAAGACCTTTCTCTCTGTCTCTCTCTCTCTCACTGTCCATTATGCATGTCAAAAAATTAAAAAAAAAAAAAAGATTTATTTACTCCTTTGAAAGGCAGAGTAACAGAAAGAGAGAGAGAAAGAGAGAGGTCTTCCATCTTTCTATCCACTAATTTGCTCCCAAAATGGTCCCAGTGGCCAGCACTGGGTCAGGCCAAAACAAGGAGCCAGGAATTCTATGCGGTCTCCCATGTGGATAGCAGAGGTTCAGTACCTGGGCCATCTTCCACTGTTTTCCCAGGTGCACCAGCAGGGAGCTGGATCAGAGGTGAAGCAGCCAGGACTCATTCCAGTGCTCATATGGGAAGCTAGTGTCCCAGGCAGCAACTTTGCTGTAAATGATACTGGCCCCTGGTATAAGATATTATACTCTTTCCCTGTAATGCATTGTGATAGGTGTTCTGGGTATCAGCAGTGGGGCAACCATTGTTCCATAGTCTTTTTTTTTTTAATTAAAAAATTTTTATGGTTCCTAAATCCAATTCTAGGAATATAATGATACTCTCTCCCTCCACTGCTCTTGATTTCAAGGAGCTTACAGTCTAATAAGAAAAATGTAAAATAAAATTAAAAGGTAGTAAGTACTTTGAGAGAGAAGCAAGTGTTTTGAGTGGAGTTCAGAGAAGAGATTATCTCTGGCCTGTGTGATGGGGATGGATACCCATATGCTGGATTTTTTTTTTTTTTTTAAGATTTATTTATTTATTTGAAAGGCAGAGTTACAGAGAGGGAGAAGTAGGTGGGGGTGGTGGTCTTTCATCCACTGGTCACTCCCCAAATAGCTGCAATGGCCCGAGCTGGGCCAATCTGAAGCCAGGAGCTTCTTCTGGATTTCCCATGTGGGTTCAGGGGCCCAAGTGCTTGGCCCATCCTCTACTGGTTTTCCAGGCCAAAGCAGAGAGCTGGATCGGAAGTGGACCAGCCGGGACTTGAATCAGCGCCCTGTATGGAATCCTGGCACTGCAGGTGGCTACGCCACAGCCTCAGCGCAGGCCCCATTTACTGATTTTGAAAGACAAACAGGACAATGTCAATCATTTGAGTACCCAATGAGTGCATAGTTCAATGTTTGAAGTATTTTCTCATGATGTCATTAATTCCAAATAGTGATCCTGTTAGGTCAATATTCTTATTCTCAGAATTAAATTCGAGACTGAAACTCATCAGGGATGAGTGAATTGCTCAAAACCACATAACTTCTACATGGAACTAGACCCAGGCTCAAGGTAGACTAAGCCTTGAATCCAGATCTGGCTGTTTCCAAATAGTTAGGCTTTCACATCCCTAAAGTTTTTAGAATAGCCACATTCTTTTCCATTACCCAAATTCAATTATTATTCAACTGCCCATTTCTTTTTCTTTCCTTTTTTAAAGACTTTTTTTTTTTTTTTTTAATTTGAAAGACAGAGTTACAGAGAGAAGTAGAGCCAGAGAGGTCTTCCATCTGCTGGTTCACTCCGGAAATGACCTCAACGGCCAGAGCTGAGCGAATCCGAAGCCAGGAGCCAGGAGCCTCCCCTGGGTCTCTCACACGGGTGCAGGGGCCCAAGGAGTTGAGCCATCTTCTACTGCTTTCCCAGGCCACAGCAGAAAGGTGGATCACAAGTGGAGCAGCCGGGACTCAAACCCAATTGCCTGTTTCAAATGCTAGGTCCTTTTATAGCAGAGGTTCTCCAAATGTGTTCTGTAGACAACTTGCGCCACCAGGTCATGGGGAGTTAGGATAATTGCAAATTTCTACCCTCAAAGATTCTGAGTAAGCTTGGAATGAGACCTAAGAATCTATATTATTTAACATTTATTATTATTATTTGAAAGAGAGAGAGAGAGAGAGAGAGAGAGAGAGAGAGAGAGAGAGAGAAACCTTGATTCCTTCCACTGATTCATTCTAAAAAAGTCCTCAAGTGTCAGGATTGGGCCAGAACAAAGCTGGCCAATTCAGGTCTGCCAGATAGGTGGCAGGAACCCTATTACTCGATCCATTACTAAGGCCTTCCTTCCAGGGTGTTCATTAGCAGGAAACTAGAATTGGAAGCCTAATCAGGACTCAAACCCATACACTCCAGAGATGCTGATGTCCTAACCACTGTACTAAACATCTGTCTTCGGGAGCATTCAGTAGAAATGAGTTCTTTGGTGGAAAAACCAAGCCTTCTAATAGTCTTCTCCATATGGTTAGGCCTGATGTCGGGGGTCCCTTCTTACTCGTCTCTGACAGCACAGGACGAGCAGTAGGACTGAACAACTGATGAGGGTTTGACCTGATCCACGCACTTCTCAATTGAGCAGCAAAACTATCAAACTGTTCAAAGCCACAAGCGAAATCTACACGTTGGGCTGTGTCTGGAAGACGTGGAGGAACAAGCCAGACCTGATAGGTCAGCAAGGGAAGACAAACTGAATTGCAATCATGAATATTCAGGGACACCCGCTCCGCAGCAGGGAAACAAACCCGGTTAGCGGCCCGCAGGCGCAGGCGCAATAGGAGGGCGACCCATCAAAACGCACGCCCTTCCCCCACCCCCTTTCCGGCCTTCTTCCAAAGCGCAGGCGCAGAGGGTGCATCAAGATGGCGGCCCCCGTGGATCTGGAGTTGAAGAAGGTAAAAGAGGGTCTTGAGCAGGCAGAAGCTTCTCTTTGGAGGCCGAAGGGACTGTGGACAGGAATATCGAGTGAGGCTTGAATGTTTGCGGGAGCAAAGAGGCGATGGAGGACTGGGGAATGTTTTCCCGGAGGCCTGAGGCGCCGCGGGGCCTGCTTGAGCCAGGTGGGCAGCTAGCGGCTCTTGCTGGGTGGGCGCTGGTTGAGCCGGGCCGGGTCAGAGTGCGAGCTTACCCGTTTGTTCCGAGCCCCAGGGGCTCGGTTTCATGGTAAGAACAGAAGACAGCTTCTTAAAACCTCTTTGGTACGGTTGCCTGGGGCTGAGGCGTCTGTAATTCTGCCTCATTTAATTCGGGAGAAAAAACCCTACACCTGTTTTAAAGCCATTTATTCCCATCCTGTACCTTGAAAAGCCTCAGGAAGGCATTGTCCCCTCTCCTCCTCCCCTCCTGTTTCGAAGGGCTTGTCTAAAAAAAGGAGCAGCAGAGTTTGCCAAATAAAAGCATTTTGAGAAGAAGGAATTGCATTTCTTCTGTTGAAACAATTGCTTATAAATGTTTGGTACCGGAGAGCAGTCAGGGCGCTAACATCGCTGCCGACTCAGAACGTGTGCTTTGGGGAGCGAGGGCGATTGGAGAGGATCCTGGACTGCATCTGATTTCAATCTACTTTTCTAGAAAGGGAAACGGCTCTAGAGAAGTCTCAAAGAGTGGAATTAGAATACCGTGTTCTCTTACAGTGTTTTTTTTTTTTTTTTTTTACCAGTAGTTTAGGTTCTTCATGAAAAACATCTGATCAGTCTTTGCATTAGAAATAGGGCAGCTGAAATAGTTCTTATTAAATGGAGCTGTTACTGTTTTAAAGGTGTTTGCGTCTCGTTTCTTCTGCTCTTGAAACTTGTAAGTTGCTTTTACATGCTGTTCTCTAATATCTTAACTATATCTTCCTCAGTAAACTGTATAGAGCAGTCAGAAAATACCTGAAATTTTACATTTCAGAATAAAATTGTGTCTTCTGAAAATTTACCTTTTTTTTCCATTAAAAGTGCAAACTTAAACCAAGATTTTTTTAAAAAAATTTTTTTTTTGAGAGGAAGAATTACAGAAGGTGAGAGGGAGTGATAGAGAGAGGCCTTCCATCCGCTGGTTCACTCCGTAAATAGCCGCAATGGCCAGAGGTGAACCCATCCAAAGCCAGGAGCTAGGAGCTTATTTCAGGTCTCCTGCGTGGGTGCAGGGGCCCAAGGACTTGGGCCATCTTCTGCTGCTTTTCCAGGCCATAGCAGAGAGCCAGATCGAAAGAGGAGCAGCTGGGACTAGAACTGGAGCTGCAGAAACCAAGATTTTGATGAAGAGCTATCAAAAGTATTAACCGTGAAAGGGTTTGCTTCCCAGTACTCTTTGAATTTATTGATAAGAAAGAAATAAACAATTAATACAAACTAAGAAAAAAATTATAGGATTGCGCCACAGCTCACTAGGCTAATCTTCCTACTGCAGTGCCAGTACTCTGGGTTCTAGTCCCGGTTGGGGGACCGGTTCTGTCCCGGTTGCCCCTCTTCCAGGCTAGCTCTCTGCTATGGCCCGGGAGTGCAGTGGAGCATGGCCCAAATGCCTGGGCCCTGCACCCACATGGGAGACCAGGAAGAAGCACCTGGCTTCTGGCTTCAGATCGGCGCAGCGCACCGGCCATAGCAGCCATTTGGGGGGTGAACCAACGGCAAAGGAAGGCCTTTCTCTCTGTCTCTCTCACTAACTCTTTCTGTCAAAAAAAAAATATATATATAGACAAATTGAATAGTTTTGACAACCAATTAACAAGGAAATGTGTATCAGTTTTTTTTTTTTTTTTTTTTAAGATTTATTTGAAAGGGAGAGAGAGGCAGAAGCAGAGAGAGAAGAATCCACTAATTGATTCCCTAGATGGCTGCAATGGTGGATCTGGGCCAGGCCAAAACCAGGAGGTTCTTCCTGGTCTCCCATGTTGGTGTAGGGGCCTAACGACTTGGGCTATCCTCCACTGCCTTCTCAGGCACCCTAGCTAGCAGCAAGCTGGATCAGAAGTGAAATAGCCAGAATTCAATGGCATTGCTGCAGGCTCAACCTTCAGCGCCACAGCATTGGCTCCGAGTATCAGTTTTATTTCTTAATGTCTTCATAAGCTATTTTTTTGAGTGTCACTAAATAGGAAATATAGACATCTCTTCTTCCCCAAAGTAAATCTTTTGAAACTTTGCTAGATATGCAACTCTGAATGAAGCAAAACACAGAGTCTTCAAAGAATCCTATTTATTTGGCAATAGCAAAGCACTGCAGTGGGAAGGCATGCGCCATAGTGAACTGTGAGAAGAAGGAATAAAAGCTGTGTGGTAGCTTTTGCCGGGTATTGCATTCAGAATGTTGTTATTTAGGCAGAACTCTGACAGCATGTGAAAGTCATTCCAAGGCACTTCAGCAAGAGTATCCAAGAACTGGGTTTATGTTTGAGTTAAGTGTATGCAAGGATCAAATTTGGCTTGGTGTGTGTGGATGAAGATCATGATGCAAATCTTTTGCCAGTGTTTTGCATTTTCTCTCTTTTTTGTCTTTTTTTTTTTTTAAGGATTTATTTATTTGAAAGTGAGAGTTACAGAGAGGCAGAGAGAGGGAGAGAGAGGTGTCTAACATCCAATGGTTCACTCCCCAGATGGCTGCAACGGCCAGAACTGTGCAGATCCAAAGCCAGGAGCTTCTTTCGAGTCTCTCGTGTGAGTGCAGGGGTCCAAGGACTTGGGCCATCTGCTTTCCCAGGCCATAGTACAGAGCTGGATTGGAAGTGGAGCAGTTGGGACTCGAACTGGTGCCCTTAAGGGATGCCGGCACTACAGCTGGTGGCTTTAATCACTGGCCCCTTTTTTTCAGGTTTATTTATTTGAAAGGCAGAATTACAGAGATGCAGAGGCAGAGAGAGGGATCTTTTGTCCGCTAATTCACTCCCTAAATGGCTGCAGCGTGCGGAGCTGTGCCAATCTGGAGCCAGTAGCTTCTTACAGGTCTCCCACTGGGGGCCCCATCTTCCAATGCTTTCCCAGGCCATAGCAGAGAGCTGGATCAGAAATGGAGCAGTGGGATTTGAGCTAGTGCCCATAGTGGATGAGAGAGATCTTCCATCTGCTGACTCACTCGCTGAATGGCTGCAACAGCCTGAGCTGATGGGATCCAAAGCCAGGAGTCTGGAGTTTCCTTCAGGTCTCTTATGTAGGTGCTGGCGCCCAAAGACTTGGGTCATCTTCCACTGCTCTTCCAGGCCATAGCAGAGTGCTGGATCAGAAGTGGAGCAGCTGGGATTCGAGTTGATGCCCATATGGGATGCTGGTGCTGCAGGTGGTGGCTTTACCCACTATGCCACGGGGCTGGCACAAGTTTTCTTAAAAATATTCATGTTCTGAATGTTTCTGTAGATAGTAGAATTGAAAGATTTCTGAACTAAGGCATCAGAAAAAAAAGATTTTAATACCTTCCTTTTGAATCTAATGTAGTTCAACCCTATGTAAGCCACTTTTATCTCAATTGATTTAGTTACTTAATTTATAAATTGTGGATAGTGAAACTTGTCCCTAACTCAAGAATATTTAGAATAAATAAGTGCTATATCTCTCTTTAATAGTTTCATTACTTTTCTTATATTAACATTTCAGACTAATGTGGGAAAATGCTTTGAAACCTAGTTGTGTAGTACAGATGGAATGAGTTGTTACTTTTATGGTTTTTTCTTAAGGTTTGTTTCTTTGAAAAGCAGAGATGGGAGAGGGAAGGAGGGGGGAGAGGGAGAGAGATGGAGATGGAGATGGAGGCAGAGTTATCAGGATCAATCCTCCATCCATCTGCTGCTTCACTCAAATGCCTGCAACAGCCAGGGCTGGACCAAGTTGAAGCAAGGAGCCAGGAACTCCATCTGGATCTCCCACATGGATGGCAGGGCTCCACGCACTGAGCCATCCTGCACTGCTTTCCCAGACATGTCAATGGGAAGCTGGACTGGAAGTGCAGCAGTTGGGTCTTGAACCAACAGGCATCAGAGATGGAATGCCTGATTTGGAAGTGACAGCTGAGCCCTGTTGTGCCACAAAACTGGCCCCTGTGTTTTTTTCTTTGAATCCTTGGGTTTCATCATCGGAAACTCCTGGAGTAGTTGATACTTGGTATGGTTATTATTTAATGTGCATTTGTTTTTGCTTCAGGTTGATTGCATCTTCTAAGGACAGGTAAATTCAGTATTTAGCATAGTGACTTGATCATTTATAATTATAGTGTAAGCTTACTGATATTTGCTTTGGTAAATTTCACAGCTTTATGAATTGAAAACAGGTTTTGTTTTAATGTGTTTGGGTTTGACTTACATAAAATGTTTTACCTACTAAATCAAGGACCTATTTTTATTAGGCCTTCACAGAGCTTCAAGCCAAAGTTATTGACACTCAACAGAAAGTGAAGCTTGCAGACATACAGATTGAGCAACTGAACAGAACGAAAAAACATGCACATCTTACAGATACAGAAATTATGACTTTGGTAGATGAGACTAACATGTATGAAGGCGTAGGAAGAATGTAAGTAAAATATATCTTTACAGGGGTTATTATGGGAGAACGATTGTCTGAATTGAATCATTGAATTTGTTTATTTTGAAATTTGGGCCAAAGTGTATAGAAATAGCTTTAGAGGTTATTTAGTCAAATGCCTTCTTTTTTTAAAAAATGAGGTAATGAACCTTAGAAAGGTATTAGTGTTTAATTTTAAACATTGAAGTATGTATCTTAAATCCATGTTCTTTTTACAGTTATGTCCACACTAATTTTGTATGTAAAGATTTATTTAAGTAGGAGTAATTTTATTTGTTTTTTAAAGATTTTATTGATTGATTGATTTGTAAGGTAGAGGGACAAGAGAGGAAGAGACAGCTCTTCCATCTGTTTTTTGATTCTCCACATGGCTGCAATAGCTGGAGCATGTTAGCACTAAGGTGGAGCACTCCTGTAGGAGTGCCACAACATGATGTACCCCCTTTTTATTTTTTTTTCTTTCACTTATTTGAGAAGCAGAGAAAGAGAACCTTCATCTGTTAGTTCACCTCCCAAATGCCTGCAACAGACTGGGCTGGACATGAGTGAAGCTGGAGACCAGGAACTCAGTCAGGTGTCCACGTGGTTAGTGTCAGACACCCAGCACTACTGCCTCCCAAGGTCTGCATTTGCAGGAAACTAGAGTTAAGAGCTGGAGCCAGATAGTGAACTCAGGCCTTTGGGTGTCTTAATTGGTAACTGCTGGCTAAACTCCTGTCTCAGTAGGTGTAGTGTTTTTTTTCCCCCAAAGATTTATATATTTATTTGAAAGGTGGCGTTATAGAGAGGCAGAAGCAGAGAGAAAGAGGTCTTCCATCTGCTAGTTCACTCCCCAAATGGCCACAACAGCCAGAGCTGAGCTGATCTGAAGCCAGGAGCCAGGAGCCAAGAGCTTTCTCTGGGTCTCCCAGGTGGGTGCAGGGACGCAAGGACTTGGGCCATCCTCTACTGCTTTCCCAGGCAATAGCAGAGAGCTGAATCAGAAGTGGAGCAGCTGGGATTCAAACTAACAGGGGCATTGCAGGCGGTGGCCTCAGTATGTGTAGTTTTAACCTCCATTTCCCTGACTAATTTATTAGGAGTCATACAAATCATAAATCTTCGAGATGCCTGAAAAGTGGTAAAAATCAAGATTGGTTTGCCATTGAATATACTCATTCTAAGTGTTAGGGAAATGGCGCATCCCGGGTTCTAGTCCTGATTGGGGCGCCGAATTCTGTCCCAGTTGCTCCTCTTCCAGTCCAGCTCTCTGCTGTGGTCCGGGAGTGCAGTGGAGAATGGCTCGGGTCCTTGAGCCCTGCACCCACATGGGAGACCAGGAAGAAGCACCTGGCTCCTGGTTTCAGATGGGTGCAGTGTGCCAGCCGCAACGTGACTGCCGTAGTGGCCACTTGAGAGGTGAACCAAAGGAAAAAGGAAGACCTTTTTCTCTCTCTCTTGCTCACTAACTTTGCCTATCAAAAAAAAAAAAAAAAAAAAAGTGAGCTGGGGCTCACTAGGCTGATCCTCCGCCTGCAGCGCCAGCACACTGGGTTCTGTCCCATTTGCCCCTCTTCCAGTCCAGCTCTCTGCTGTGGCCCAGGAAGGCAGTGGAAAATGGCCCAAGTGCTTGGACCCTGCACCCACATGGGAGACCAGGAGAAGCACCTGGCTCCTGGCTTCGGACCGGCGCAGGGCGCCGGCCGTGGCAGCCATTTGGGTGGTGAACCAATGGACAGAAGACCTTTCTCCCCTCCCTCCCTCCCTCCCTCCCTCCCTCTCCCTCTCTCCCTCTCTCTCCCTCTCTCTCCCTCTCTCTCCCTCTCTCCCTCTCTCCCTCTCTCCCTCTCTCCCTCTCTCCCTCTCTCCCTCTCTCCCTCTCTCTAACTCTGCCTGTCAAAAGAAAAAAAAGGGCCTGTTCCTGAACATGTGGCTCTCTTGGCTCCTCTGATCTGCTCTCCTCTCTTCTACTCTCCTCTCGTCTCTCTGCTCTCTCCTCTCCTCGCTAGCTCCTCTCTTCTCTCTCTTATACTCTCCTTCTCTCCCTTTTTCCCTCTTTGCCCCTTCCCTCCAGCCTGCTGGTTTTTCCCAATAAACCCTTTCCCTTACTCCGGTGTTTGGTGTGTTTTGTGACGGCATAACACTAAGTGTTATACATTGTTTTAATAGGACAACTCACACATTAGATATCTAGTAAACCAATTTCTTTTAAAGTTTTTTTTTTCTAGTGAAGCAATCTACCTTTTGTTTGTTCTAATTATAATTATATAGTTAACCACTTATATTACACTTTTTTATTTATGAGTGAGAATAGATCAGCTTCATATTCTCTAAGCAGAAAATAAGGAATGGGAAAGCCCTTAAGTACAGGTCACATTCCATTACAATGAGCTAAGGGAGAGGACTGATTTTTGTTTTTTAAGTAGGGGAGGTGGAGGAGGAGGACTTTTCTGGAATTTGATCTTTGAGTATTACTTAGTAAGTGTACCATTTCTTGAAGTTTGGAGGTCTTTCAGTTAGAGTGGAATTTGACCCCAGCCTTGGGGTAACTTGTTTTGTGATTGATGTGAAGGAAGCATACCATGTAAAATTTAGTAACTGCTTTAGAATGACAACATGAGTAGACCTGCTCATGACTGACTAATCCATCTTTCTGAATAAGAAATAGTTTATGGTAAGCTGTTTGTCTGACTTGCTTTCTCCAAGTGAACAAGAAACTAAAGTACATTTTTTAAGAGTTATTTATTTGAAAGGCAGAGTGACAGAGGGAAAGTGAGAGAGATCTTCTGTCCATCCATTGGTTCACTTCCCAAATGGCCACAAGAAGCGTGTGGGGCTGAGCCAAAACCAGCAGCCAGGAGCTCTGTCCGAGGCCCCATGTGAGTGAAAGGGGCTCACATAGTTGGTCCTTCATGTGCTGCT
Organism: Sylvilagus floridanus; assembly: GCA_949820135.1. NCBI lineage: Eukaryota > Metazoa > Chordata > Mammalia > Lagomorpha > Leporidae > Sylvilagus > Sylvilagus floridanus. The sequence goes on along the minus strand of OX463241.1, from coordinate 26,124,066 downwards.
TTGCTGAAAGCACACGAGCAGGAAGCTGGGTTGGAAGTGGCACTGGTGGCACTTGAACCAACACCCTGATAAGGGATGCTGGTCTTGCCAGTAGAGCTTGACCGGCTTGTGCCCAGTGCCAGCCCCCAGAAATACGTTTTGTCTCTGAGTTCATGTTTTTCATTTTAGTTTTTTTTTGAGACATTTATTCGGTGTCATGATCGTTTGCTACATTTAGCAGTCAATAGCATGAGTGCAAAAAAATGAAAGAGAAAATAAAAACTACATTAAAACCCTTGTTGGAATGCTTTACACATCCCACAGAACAGAAACTAAAATAATCTGTTATACGGTTAGTCACAAATAGAGTCCTGCAATGTTTTTGCCCATACATATGAGTATTGTCTAAAACATGTCTTTGTAGCAGCCGGGCCCTGCAACCACTGTGCTTGGCTGCAAATCTGTTGTAACCTGTAGCATCCCTGTCACTTCTGGCTCTCCTCTCCTGCTAAGCTTTTCTTCCTGGTGGTTATTAGCCTTCTGCTACTGCCATAGTTACTGCTACTGCTAGAACACCATAAACTCCTTAATTTCCTGGTTTGGGAAAATATTGGTGCCATCATGGTAGGGGCCAGAGCTTCTGCCTCCAAAGTTTTTTCCCTTTGTGGGTTCAGAATTTGAAGATTGATTATTGTAATTGCCAAAATCCTCGTAGCTTCCACCGCCTCCAGAACCACTTTCATCGTTATCAGTTCTGTGGTAACATTCCCCACTGCCACCACAACCACCACCTCGGCTGCCACGACCACTGGAGTTTTCTCCATGACCAGAGTTGTATTGCCACCAAAACCATCTCCACTACCACCAACAAAATTTGCAGAATCACTTCATCCTCTGGGGTGGACACACCAGTAGCCATCTCCTGCTCTCACGGGGCCTTTCTGACTTCACAGTTGTGACCATTCACAGTGAGTGACAGTTTTGTCCACAGAGTCATGGTCATCAAAGGTCACAAAAGCAAAGCCTGTCTCTTACCAGTGCCTCAGTCAGTCATTATCTCAGTCCCTTTGATTTTCCCATCCTGTTCGCAGTCGTCTCTGAGGTGATGTTCTTTATTGCTGTCTTTAATGCCACAGTAAAGATCTCTTTGACAGGTAGATGGGCCCCTGGTCTTTGAGAATCTTTTCTTGAGAGGACCCTTTTGGTTCCACAACTCTTCCACCCACCTTGTGTGGCCTCGAATTCATGGCTGCATCCACCTCGTCCATGGTGGAATAGGTGACAAACCCAAAGCCCCCGGAGCACTTGGTGTTTGGGTCTCATTACTGCACCATCTGTGAGCATTCCATGTTGCTCAAGATGGCTCCTCAAACTCTCATTGGTTTTAAAGCTCAGCCTTCCAATGAAGAGCCTCTGTACCTGTTCAGGCTTTCTAGGTGACTCCGTGGAAAGAGAATTTGATGATGTTTCCTCAGTGGAGTCCACGAGCAGAATTGAGTAATTCAGTGAATGTATCCTTTAGTTTATGAGAATACCAATTTGAAAATTTGTGAATGGGATGCAAAAGAATTGGTATGATTACAGGGTAGAACACTTGAATATGTATCCATGCAGCATGAAATGCATTGTTGGCATTCAGTATAGTATAATTTTATCTTTAATGCAAATATCCTTAGGTCTTAAAACAGTAATACTGGCTTTTCTAGTAGGACAGTTAACATGTTGTACTTGGATTTTAACTATACCAGTCTGTGTTTGCAATAGCTTGTTCACTATCTTTGGCCTTTTGAGCTGCTGTGAAGTTTTGACAATTAGAATGATTTCATTGGTTAAACATTCTGCAGAGGCAATTAGAGAGTTGCTTTTGTGCACTGTTCAGAGTGCTACAGATAGGTTGTATTCCACACAAAGAATTTCAGAGTTTGAAGACAAGATTTATTTTATATGAATTATGTTAGTTAAAGGAAATGCATAAGGCTCCTGCATGATTTCAAAGTTTGGTTTTAGTTTGACTTTGGTACCTTCTGCATCTCCCTGGGCCTGTGTTTGACCCTGCATTGTAGGGGCATGTGAGGTGAAAAGGGTTTGTTGTTTGGCTAGAGTGTTAGTGCCCTGAGAAGAAGAAAAGACTTGCTGAGTATTAGTCTGGTCATGAGGACGTTCCCTTTCTTGATGCTAAACCTGAAATATCTATTTCTGAATTTATGGTCTTGAGTAATCTTGGATATCATTGTGATTCACTTCTTTAATTCTAGTCTTTACCTTAGTTTATCTTTTCTTTGCTTTTTTGAGTATTATTTGAGAATTCTGTTTATTAATTTTTCTCAAGTTTTTGTTTTCCACAGATTATAAAATTCCACACCCCATTTTTGTTTTAGAACTTTCAGTAGATTTTTCCATTGCTGAAATTGAGACCTCATTGTTTCTTTCCTAACTAAGGCAATAGCATCTTAACTGTTCTTCCTGCCTTCATTGTCTGTCCAAATCCATTTTTAACACATCTGCCAGAGTTGACCATGTCAGTATTCTTAATAAAATCCATTGTTCATTGTCTTTTGTTCATAGGATAAAAATCTAATCTTGTTAGCCCAGAATTCATAGTTTTTCATAATCTGTCATTAATTTACTGTTAAAACCTTGGATTGCATCCCTTTCTGTTCCCAGACTTGGTGTAGCATGTACATTTCATCTATGGGCCTTCATTCTTCTACTGGTTTTGTATTATCCACTGAAAAGGATTTTGAGGTCTAGGTGAGCTTTAAACATACTTTAGGGGCAAGCATTTGACTTGACAGTAAGTTGCCCACCTGAGTTCCATTCCTGACTGCCCTTGATTACAGCTTCCTCCTAATGTGCACCATATGAAGTGGCAAGTGATAGCTGAGGTGTTTGGGTATCTGGCATTCATGTGAAAAACCTCAGATGAGTTCTTGGCATTCAGGGTTTTTTTTTTTTTTAATATTTATTTATTTGAAAGGCAGAGTAAGAGGGACAGAGGCTGAGATATAGTCTTCCATCCGCTGGTTCATTCCCTAGATGGCTGCAACAGCTGGAGCTGTGCCAGTCCGAGGCCACGAGGCAGGAGCTTCTTCTGGGTCTCCCACACAAGTGCAGGGTCCCAAGGACTTGGGCCATCTTCTACTGCTTTCCCAGGCTATATCAGAGAGCTGCATTGGAAGTGGAGCAGCTGGGACTTGAACTGGCACCCATATGGGGAGATGGCCAGCACTGCAGGTGGTGGCTTTATCTGCAATGCCATGGCACTGGCCCCTGGGAGCACTCTTGTGTGTTTTCTCTCTGTCTCTCAAGTAAAAATTTAAAAGCTTGCTTTTGGGGTATTTGGCACAGCAGTCAGAATGCTACTTGGCATTCTGCTGCCCACATCTGGTTTCAGTGTGCCTAAGTTTGAGTCCCTGCTTCACTTCCACTTCCAGCTTCCTGCTGTTGTGCACCCTGCAAGCCAGCAAGTCACAGTCCAGATACTTGAGTCTCTGCTACCCATGTGGGTAACCCAGATTGTGTTCCAGGCTCCTGGCTTTGGCCTGGCCAGTCTTGGCTTTTTTTTTTTTTTTTTTTTTTTTGAAGATTCATTTATTTGTTTGAAAGAGTTACACAGAAGAGAGGCAGAGAGAGAGGTTTTCCATCTGCTGGTTCACTCCCCAATTGGCTGGAGCTACACTGAAGTGAAGCCAGCAGCCAGGAGCTTCTTTTGGGTCTCCCGTGCAGGTGCAGGGGTCTAAGGACTTGGGCCATCTTCTACTGCTTTCCCAGGCCATGGCAGAGAGCTGGATCGGAAGTGGAGCGGCCAGGACTTGAACTGGAGCCCATACTGGATGCTGGCACTGCAGGTGGCTGCTTTACCTGCTACTCCACAGTGCCTCTTTCCATTGTAAAATTCTTTTTTTTTTTTTTTGACAGAGTGGACAGTGAGAGAGAGAGACAGAGAGAAAGGTCTTCCTTTTGCCTTTGGTTCACCAGCATTGCGCTGATCCAAAGCCAGGAGCCAGGTGCTTCTCCTGGTCTCCCATGGGGTGCAGGGCCCAAGGACTTGGGCCATCCTCCACTGCACTCTCGGGCCATAGCAGAGAGCTGGCCTGGAAGAGGGGCAACTGGGACAGAATCTGGCGCCCCAACTGGGACTAGAACCCCCTGTGCCAGCGCCGGAAGGCAGAGGATTACCCTATTTAGCTGCAGCGCGTCCCTTGTAAAATTCTTACCTTAGCCTTTGAAGATTTGTCCAACCCCTGGGGCAGACTTATTCACTCTTTTCTTAGTGATATGAGGGCTTTTGTTCTGACAGCTGGTGGAGCACCCTGAGTGTATTTAAAGTGAATCAGTCTCCTGGAGCAGAATGTCAACTCTGGGAGACCATATATGCATGTTAGGATTGTTTTTTTCATTTCTTGGTGTTAACATGTGGCATAAAATAGTGCGAAATGTGTGTGGATTTAAATTGAAGCTGAGTCTTTGTATTGCTTAAAATAACTGCATTTTCTTTTGATTCTTCAGATAAAAAATGTTTGGAAAGTGTCATACATCAGAATTAGAGTCGATTGTATTATTTCAGCATATGATTCATTCAACGTGAAATTAGAAAAGTAAGATAAAGGGATATGAGTGCTTCTGACCAGAATTATGTCCTTCAGTTTGACAGAATCATTTATTAAATCTACTGAAGTTGACTGATCCTAAAGGATAGCCAGTTGCACAGAGAGAGAACAACTAACATAGAAATGCAAGTCTGTTGAATGATGTTGATGGTAGCATAATCCTCGGGAAATAAAGGCTATTCCCTGCAAAAGAACTTCAGTGTAGTTGTATCTTGTCTTCGTAGAAATGGAAGTCTGATTTTTCTTTTTGGGTTGTGTAGTTAGTTTAACAAATCATTACAAGTCCATATGCCTTTCATCTCAAGAGTGTAGAGAAATATGGTAATGTTAAATACCTCTAACACTTGTCTATTTTTGGTTTAAAACAAGGAAAGTCAAGCTATAGGATAGGAGCTGATGAATTGCTATATATACACCGTAAGCTCTGAGTATTCATTGCTCAGAGCTATAGTTCATCCAGTCTTTTGGCATGTTGCCAGCGCATTTTAGTTCTCTTACTTCATATTCTTTGGAGAGGCTGTTATGTAGTCTGATACTACTACCACCAATTTCTAGTTTTGCTACTTAAGCTGTTTGTGAGCTGACCTCACCATACTGCTTTGAGAACTATGATGAAAGTTACAACTGTGGAATGATCTGTCTGAATATTTGGAAGTGTTTGTCTTTGCATCTTTCTAGCATGTACGGAAGGAATAGACATCTCAAATAAATGTTCTGTGAATATTTCTTGTGTATTTTTTCATGAATAAGAACTGGCTTATAATTGCTTGTGAGTTTTTTTTCCCCTTTTTACTGTAATAGGAGGGGATAGAGTTTAAAAATTTTTTATTTTTAAGAATTACATTTGAAAGTACACATAGATGGCCTTTCGTTAGTGTTTGAAAGAACCTTCATTAGACTAAATGTCCATCTTATTTTTATTAATAGGTGTGATATCGGTCCTGATTTCATATGTGAACCATTAGTCTAATACTCTTTTTGCTTGGGCATTATGTAAATAGTATTTCTTCTGTGTAGCAGACAAATCTGTTTTCTATTTTTTTAATATAGGAGGAACTTGAGTAGATTAGCCTTTGAGAAGAATGATTAGTACCTTTTTAAAACTTGAACCTAACTAAAAATAACTTTGTACCATATTTAAACTAAGTTAGAGGTATGCTACCATTCTCTGGGTATTTTTTACATTTAAGGGACTAAGAATGAACAATGGTATAAATCTACCAACTAGATAAGTGTCTAGCAATGCAGGAATTGCTGTTTAGGAGCGGTGTTGCTATTTCTACTTGTTGAAGTAATTTAATGGTTGAAAGATCTAGAAGTATAAAACTGAAGAGAAATAGGGCACAGGTAGGAGGTGAATCAGTAGGCATATTCCTGATCAGTAGCATAAAAAAATTAAATAAGCAAATTTTCTACTACTTTGGATGTAGAAATCTGGACTTTTCACAACAGCTTGGTTGAACTGCCCTTTGTTTAAAATGTTAGGTGATTTTGTTGTGAACTTATTTGGCAGTTTGGATGTTGACCTATATTTTGAACTGTGATTTTTAGTAAAGCCATGTCGAATAATTTGCAGGTTCTCCAAATGTACTTATGTTAAATATTAATATAAAGGGTTTTGCTCATGGTGCCTTAAGTTTTATAACCCTTTAATAATTTCATGTAGCTATAGAATTAAAGATGAACAAATAGTCCTGTATTTTATTCCTAAGATATTAGGAAATAAAATAAAAACTATTTATCTAATAAATATTGCTGACAAATACTGTTTATATTCTGGTAAAAATAGCTTGTATTGTTACTCTCACCAGAATCAAGTTTGGGTGTTTTTAGTGCTTTGTTTACTATGGGAGAAAAAAAATAAACAATTGTGGGGTGAGAGCCATGTCCTAAATGCAAATTTATAAATTACTTTACATTCTCTTCAAAGATATTAATATATATTTTAAAGTCAACAAAGCAAAGATAAAATAATTTTCAAAGGCAAGAAGACTTTGTTAAGCCGGCGCCGTGGCTCAACAGGCTAATCCTCCACCTTGCGGCGCCAGCACACCGGGTTCTAGTCCCGGTCAGGGCGCCGGATTCTGTCCCGGTTGCCCCTCTTCCAGGCCAGCTCTCTGCTGTGGCCCGGGAGTGCAGTGGAGGATGGCCCAAGTCCTTGGGCCCTGCACCCCATGGGAGACCAGGAAAAAGCACCTGGCACCTGGCTCCTGCCATTGGATCAGCGCAGTGCGCCGGCCGCAGCGCGCCGGCCGCGGCAGCCATTGGAGGGTGAACCAACGGCAAAGGAAGACCTTTCTCTCTGTCTCTCTCACTGTCCACTCTGCCTGTCAAAAAAATAAAAAATAAAAAAGAAGACTTTGTTAAATCTTAAGAGTTTATATTTTGCCTGTTCTTGGTGTTCCTCTGCTTTTGCTAATTGAATGTGACCCACCCGTCTTGTGTTTTTATACAGAGCCATTTAAAGTCATGACTTTGATTGCTCAGAGTTCTAAGGGGAAAAAACAACAACTTTTCCTGTTGTGCAGGGAAAATGACTTCAGTTTTGTTGACTTCGAATATGTGTGTAACCCCAGATGGGCACTCTTCTCTTCCACAGATGTAGTGCTGCGGGGAGGGGAGACTTCTGAGTAATACTATTAATTTCCCTAAGATGTCAGTGATTTTAAAACTTTATGCTAGTTATAATTCTGCTCTGCTGCTTTCTAGAATGACATCACTATTTTTATGCCAGGAGAAGTTAATAAACATTTGCGTAAGAATTACATAGTCATGTTTCATCTGCAGAAGAGTACTTTGAATCATTCTTTCCCTTCTTCCCCTCCCATGTCCCCCAGAATCTAAACATTCTCACCAGAACAGGGGAAATTAATTTTGAAAGTGCTGTGCCAATTAGGAATCTATTGTTAAAAAGGGGAAAAGAAATCTCTTATCTTGGAGAGTACAAACATGATAAAATAAAATTTTTGTTTAATGTGTCCTTGTTATGGGGTTAACTTATTTTAGACTTTGAACTTGCTTAAAAACAATAAAAGTAATTGATTCATTTAGTTACTTGGAAGACTTTGCTTCTATGTTTCCTGACATCAAAAGAGGTGCCTTTTTTAAACTGACAAAAGATTAAACAAAGTCTGGGCTTATTGCAGGAAAGTAGAAGTTACTCATCAACAGGACAGGATACTACTGTGGATCCCAGTCGGTGGTAAACAAGAGTCAGTGTAGGTGAAAAGTACCATTTTGCTGTTCCTGTGTAAATAAGAACTAGCAGTGTTCTTGAACTGTGTTACTTTGCATTGTGTGCCATAACTGGCTTAACTAGCTGAATCTCTCCAAAAAGAAAACAGTCAGTTTAAAATGTACCAAGACTTTTCCGATTTTAGCTGCCACTTATCTCATAGTGGCAAACTTAGGAACAACTTGCTATCTGATCTGAGAGAGACTGCTGAAATGTTCATGTCAAGGAACATAAGCTGCTTAATGAAATATCCAAAAAGCTCAGAATACTGACTGAAAGATGAGGATCAGTCCATATATGTGAACACAAACTGGGTAGTGACTTCCTAGTGTTCTTTCTTGTTTCTTATCTCAGGGGTTGCTGGGACACTGCAAATACCCTTTATCTTGATGAAATAATTAATATTGCCTGTATGCTCCATTACTGCCTGAGGTTTTGTGAAGAATGCATGCTCATTTTATTTTTAGAATTTAAGTTCAAATGGACATGTCTGGGAGAATGTTATCTCATTGTCCTGGCCAGGAACTCTCATTACCAACTCTATTTGAGGAAGATCAGTTACCCTGGAATGGACCAGATTATTTGGAAGTCACTATTCTTTTGGGTTTGCAGAGGCCTTGAGGTATTCTTTCATCAAAATTTGCACAGCAGCAGGAGCCTGGTATTAAAGATGTGACTTTAAATGGAGAAGAGCATGTGACTGCACTAAAACCAACCTTTTTACTTTGGCTCAGAGTAAAAAGATTTGGACCACATATACATCCTCTGTGTGTGCTTCTGAGACTTTGCGTTTGTGCCAAAGTATATTTATATTTCTCTATAACTTTCTGCTTTGTGTCAAAAGTTTTCTTTCTGTATATGTCCTTCAGTACTCATTAAACGGTAATTATTTTACTGTCCATTGGTTATATTTTATCCAGTGTTACATTTTAACAACCAGCGAAACAATGATCACTTCTTTGAAAAAGCTGTAGGAAAGCTCAACGCTTCTATGTAGAAATGTTCAGGGTTTGATGAGGCCAGAGTAAAAGTGGTAAACATCAGAGGTGATTATTTACCAGAATACTTAGAATACCAAATAGTAACCCAAAATAAACTTCATGTTTAAAATAGATTAACGTACTACTGCTTCCATTTCAGGAGTAATAGTTCTGATTTAAAAATAGACAGTGATTTTTAATTTGTACAAATTGAACCTTGCAGTGTATGCTGTCCATCTAAGACAAGGAATGTTTATATAGATTTGCTTCCTAAACGGGATCATGATTCTGTAATAATTTCAGTGAATTCTCAGTCCTCATCCTGTTTGACCTGTCAGTAACGTTCAGTCTAGTTGATCTTTGTTCCTTGAAGTATTTTCTTCACTTGGCTTCCAGGATGCCACCTCTTGGTTTTCCTCCGATTTCACTGACCATTCCTTCTTGGTCTCTTGTACTGTTTCCTTTTTCACATTTGTAAATATTAGATTGACCTAGGTTTTAGCCCTTAGATTTTTTTCCTCTTATTTATACTCACTGCTTAGTGATCTTCTGTAGGCTTATCTCTTTAAATACTGATGACTTCCTGGTTTTTATCTTTGTCTTGGACCCCTTCACTGAATTCCATACTTCTCTGCCTACTTTACATCCCCATCTGATGGTCTGATAAGCTTCTCAACTTGGCCAAAACAAAATTCTTGCTCTTTACAAATAAACCATCTCCCTCAGTCTTTCTCAGTAAATTTTTTTTGTTTTGTTTTAAGTTATTTCTTTGAGAGGTAGAGTTAGAGAGAGAGGGAGAGACAGAGAAAGATCTTCCATCCGCTGGTTCACTCCTCAGATGGCTGCAACGGCTGGAGCTGCACCAATATGAAGCCAGGAACCAGGAGCTTCCTCTGGGTCTCCCACGTGGGTACAGGGACCCAAGCACTTGGGCCATCTTCCACTGCTCTCCCAGCCCATAGCAGAGAGCTGGATCGGAAGAGGAGCAGCTGAGACTTGAACCAGCGCCCATATGGGATTTTGGCAGCGCAGGCTCATTACGCCACAGTATCAGCCCAGTAAATGGTTTTTCCATCTTTCCAGTTTTTGGAATCATCTGTAACTCCTCTGTTTGAATTTTATGTTCACTGCATTAGCAAATACTGTTGACTTTTTAAGTTTAGTCCAGATTCTGAAGAGTTGTATTTACCACCACCCTGGTCTATACCACAACCCAGTTGGTTCCTAACTGGGTTGCTGCTTCCAGTATATAGAGTGTGGATATCCCAAGGAGGTGTTTTGTGTTTTTGAAAGGCACAGTGACGGAGGGCAAGAGAGAGGGAGAGATCTTCCATCCCCTGGTTCACTCCACAGATTGCTGCAAGTCAGCCAGTCTGAGGCCAGTCTGAATGCAGAAGCCAGGAATTCCATCCTGATCTTCCACAGGGATGGCAGGGTCCCAAGTACTTGGGCCGTTCTTCTCTGCCTTCCCAGTCACATTAGCAGGGAGCTGGATTGGAAGTGCAGGCTCTGGGACTTGAACCTGTGCTCCAGTATGGGACGCTGGCATTGCAAATGACAGCTTACCCTGGTATGCCACAATGCTGGACCCCCTTGATTGTGTATTTTTTATTACTGTTATTTTATCTTCACTTTTGGCTTATTAGGTATTTCTCTGAGAATTTTTTAAGTGTAATGGTTGTCTTGTTTTATACATCATTAATTTATCATACTCTGTCTTCAAATATAGTATACCATTTCATCTTATTATGCCACAGCCATCTCATCTTTGTTTTATTATATGTTTTGCATATGTTATGAAACTTACAATATATATTGTTACTGTTTTTGCTTTAGATCTGGGGTTGTCAAATGCTTTCTTTAAGATTTATTTATTTGAAAGGCAAAGTTACAGAAAGATGGCCCTTCCATCTTCTGGTTTTCTCCCCAAATGGCTGTAATGGCCAGATCTGGGCCAGGCTGAAGCCAGGAGCCAGGAACTCCATCTGAGTCTCCCTTTTGGGTGGCAGGGGCCCAAGTACTTGGCCCATGTTCTACTGTTTTCCTAGGCACATTAGCAAGGACTGGATCAGAAGTGGAGTAGCCAGGACTTGAATTGGTGCTCATATGGAATGCCATTGTCTCAAATGGCAGCTTAACCCGCTGTGCCACAATGCTCTCCCCCAAGCCTTTTCTGTAATAGGCTAGATAATAAATATTTTTGGTTTTGCTGGCCATAGGGTTTCTGTCACAGCCCTCTCTTTCAAGTCTGCCATTGTAGTGAGAAAGCAGACGCTGATTTATGTAAACAAATGAATATGACTGAGTTGGCCTTCAGACCATAGTTTGCCAGTTTCTGCTTTAGCCAGTCAAGTGTCTCTTAAATAGATATTTCTTAATGTCATTGTAAGAAAAATGTTTTATATCGATCTTGTACTATTTACAGTGCTCTTTTTTTAAAAACTGCAGACCTACATTCTATCTTTTTTTTTTTTTAAGGTTTATTTATTTGAAAGGCAGAATTACAGAAAGGCAGATGCAGAGAGAGAGATCTTCCATCTGCTGGTTCACTCCCCAGATGGCTGCAGTGTCTGGAGCTAGGCCAATCCAAAGCCAGGAGCCAGGAGCTTCTTACAGGTCTCCCACTGGGTACAGGGGCCCAGGCACTTGGACTGTCTTCCACTGCTTTCCCAGGCCACAGCAGAGAGGTGGATTGGAAGTGGAGCAGCTGTGTCTCAAACCAGCACCCATGTGGGATGCCAGCACTGCAGGTGGCGGCTTTACTTGCTCTGCCACAGCGCCGGCCTCTTTCCAGTGCCTTTTTTTTTTTTAAGTTTTATTTATTTATTTGAAAGTCAGAATTACACAGAGAGACAGGAGAGGCAGAGAGGAAGGGCAGTAACAGGTCTTCGATCTGCTGGTTCACTCCCCAGTTGGCCGCAACAGCCGGAACCGTGCCTACCCGAAGCCAGGAGCCAAGAGCTTCTCCCATGCGGAGAAGGGACCCAGGGACTTGGGCCATCTTTTTACTGCTTTTCCAGGCCATTGCAGAGAGCTGGATCAGAAGTGGAGCAGCCGGGACTTGAACCAGCATCCATATGGGTTGCTAGCACTGTAGGTGGCAGCTTTACCTGCTGCGCCACAGCGCCGGTCCCTCCAGTGCTTTTATTTCTTTTATTATTTATTTCATACAGCCTTTTTTAAAAAAAAAAATTATTTGAGAGGCAGAGTGACACAGATAGAAAGAGATCTTGGTTTATTCCCCATGTGGCTGCAGTGGCTGGGTCTAGGTCAAGCTGAAGCCAGAAGCATGGACCTCCATCTGGGTCTCCCATGTGAGTATCAGAGGAGCAGTCACTTGGAGTATCTTTTGCTCCTTTCCCAGGTATGTATGAAGGAGCAGGAAAGGAAGCATAGCTGCTGGACATTGAAATGACACCGAAGTAGGATGCAGGCATCACAGGCAGCAGCTTACCCTACTGTGCCACACCGGCTCCATTGTACTCCTGATGGAATAAACTACCTTTAACATTTCTTACGGCGTATGTTTGTCAGAATATCTTCTTCATTTTTAAAAGATGTTTTCACTGTGTATGTAATACTGGGCTAATAGTTTTTTTTCTTTTCGTACTTTGAAATGTCACACATTAGGTATTGGTGATGGTAGTTCTTTCTTTCTTAAAATTTATTTAAAAATTTTTATTTGATAGGCCGAGGAAATGACAGACACATATATGGACAGACATGAAAAAGCTCCCATGCAGATTAATTCCCTAAATGTCTAAAGTGGCTGAGGCTGGGCTGGGGCTGAAGCTGGGAGCCAGGAATGCAATCCAGGTCTCTCATGTGAATTACAGGAACCCAGGTATTTGAGCCAGCACTGCTGCCTCTGAGGGTCTGTACTGGTGGGTAGAGAGAGTCAAACCCAGATACTCTAAGATGGGGGCTGTAACAGGCTAAATGCCCACTCCCCTAAATTTTTTTTTTTATCTTTGAATGTAATATGTCATCTCTCTGGCTGCCTTTATGTTTTTATCTTTGGTTTTTAGCAGTTTGATTATGCTGTGTCTTTTGTGTTTTCTTTATTGGCTTTTCAGTATTTAGTTTGCTTGGGATTCTCTGAGTATCTTAGAGCAGTGGTTTACTGCTGTTTGCTTTAGCAGAGTCTTGTCCATTGTTCCTCCAAATGTTTCTTCTGCTGCGTTTGCTGTCTCTTCTTCTGATTATGTAATTAGACATGTATTATGAGACCACTTGATATTGTTGCTGTCTCCTAGTTCTTTTCATCTATTTGTTTTTATTTTTATGTCTTTTTTTCTTTGATTAATTTTTGTCAATGCATCTTATAGTTTACTTGGACTTTGACACCTATCTGAGTAGAAACCCTGTAAATTCAAATCTGCACTTGAGATTTTTCTGGACCATATAGTAGGTTGAATTTTGACCACAACCTAAGAGAAAACCAGCTTATAATTACATATTCTTAGGACACATTTTTTTTCTTCTGTTCACTTCAAGGTGAAGATAAAATTTCTTTTGTTGTGCCCTACTGAGAATCAAGTTTCTTTCTTTACCAGTCGTAGACCCAGATAGAGGGTTCAAAAAGGATCCTAGCTTTGGATGGCCCCTTTGCCTCCTGTTTTAGATCCTGTTTCTTTGGAGTGGAAATGTTCAAGATCTCCAGGAATTAGTAAGAACTCTTAGAGTGAAAACCAATTTATTGCTCTCTTAAAACCCTGAATTCCTAATTGGAGTTCATTTTTGCCTTTGCAGAGTCCTTCCATTCTGTTTGCTCAGCAAAATGTTGAAAATAGTTTTTTTGCTTTGTTTTGTTAATGTATCTACTCTGCATTATGTCAATAACAAAAGTCTCTTAAGTCACTGAGTATCCCACAATATGGCTGTGCCATAATTTTTTAATTGCTTCCTTGCTAAGAGATTTAGGTCATTTCTGCTTTTTCTTTTGCTAAAAAATTATGAAATAAACATTTGCACACAGATCTTTGTGTACATGTACAAGTAGTTTCCATTACCAGTGGAGCCAGTCTCATTTTTATTCAGTCTTTTCTGTGTTATTTAATCTGTAGTTGCCCTGCAGCTCCTTGCCATTAGGTTATATTTTCAGACATCCTGTAAAAATTTCCCTCCCAAACCGAGAGCACTGTTGTAAGCATTTTGTTTTCTCTTAATAGCATATGTCTAGGTAATCATGCGTTGGAAATGTAATGGAAAGATAACATTGTCATTGATGGTGGGCTGTGTTATGGGCCAGTGAATGACATTTTAAAAGTTATTTTCGTTTTATTTGTGAGGGAGAGAGAGAGAGAGAGAAGGAAAGAAAAATAACTTCTATGCACTGGTTTACTCCCCCAAATGCCTGCAATATTCAGGGCTTGGCTGAAGCCAAGAGCTAAGAATTCCACTCAAGTCTCCCATGAGGTTGGCAGGGACCCAACTCATCTGCTGCCTTCCCAGGGTGCACATAATAGGAACCTAGATCAGAAGCAGAGCCAGGACTTCAGTCATGCGCTCTGATAGGGGATCCAGATGTCCCAAGCCTTATCTTAACCATAATGTCAAACTCCTAGTTCTGATCGATACACTTGATTCATGCTGAGTTACAAGAAAGTGCAAGTCATCTACCAGCCTGTATAATGATTTATAACACAGCTTTTGAAATAATCAAGACCAAGGGGCCAGTGCTGTGGTGTAGTAGGTTAGGCTTCTACCTTTGGTGCCAGCATCCCCTATGGATATTGATTCGAGTCCCAGATGCTCCACTTCTGATCCAGCTCCCTGCTAATGACCTGAGAAAGCAGTGGAAGATGGCCCAAGTCCTTGGATCCCTGCACCTATATGGGAGAGCCGCAAGAAGCTTCTGGCTCCTGCTTGGGATTGGCTCAGCTCCAGCTGTGGTAGCTATTTGGAGAGTGAACCAACGATGGAAGACCTCTTTCTGTGTCTTTCCTTCTCATTGTCTTTAACTGCCTCTCAAATTAATAAAACTTAAAAAAAAAAATCAAGACCAAAAGCCATCAGAGAATTGAGTTTTTTAGGCAGCATAATTATTTGTAAATGAGGAAATGGAACAGCAGGTGATGAGTCCTTGAGCATTGTCAGTGCAGGGCCACATGGCATTGACTTCCAGCAAAATATAGGTCTTTTACAAAGCTGTGACTCTAATTCAGGTTGTGTAGTTCTCACTATTATAAATGCCCTATCTCCATATCATTTGTCTTAAGAGAGTAGTTCCCACTTCAGGGTATTTTTCCTTTGTGGTACATTTTGAACTTCAGATTCTCTGACCTACCATTTGGCTTTCAATAAACAGCAATACTTCTGAAGATTCTCTATGTTTGGAAACTGTACAAAGCATTTATTTATGATAATAAGGTTCATCATGTGTCCTTTCTCATTTGGTGATTATTTTTAATAGTAGATATGATTTTTTTAATGCTTGAAAGGCAGATGACTGAAGTGGAGGGGAGAGATTTTTCCATCTGATAGTTTACTCCCTAATTGCCTGAAACAGCCAGGGCTAGACCAGGCCAAAGCCAGGAGCCCAGATCTCCCAAGTAGATGGTAGAACCCCAAGCACTTGAGCTATCATCTGCTGCCTCTCAGGATGTATTAGGAGGAAGCTGCATCAGAAACAGAGTATGGGGCTGATGTTGTAGCATAGAGGGTCGAGCTGCTACCTAGGACTCTGGCATCCCATATGGATGCCAGTTTGTGTCCTGGCTGTTCCACCTCCAATCTAGCTCCTCACTAATGGCCTGGGCAAAATAGTGGAAGATGGCCCAAGTGCTTGGGCCGTTGCCACCCATGTGGGAGACTTGGAAGCAGTTTCTGGTTCTGGCTTTTTCCCAGCCTTGGCTGTTGCAGCTATCTGGGGAGTGAACCAGCAGATAGAAGATCTTTGTCTCTATGTATCTCCCTACATCTCTGTAATTTTGTCTTTTAAATAGATAGATAGATAGTAGCAAGGACTTGAACTGGCACTTCTTTATGGGAAGCAGGTGACCCTAGCGTTAGCTTAACCTGCTATGCCACAATACCCATTCCTAGATAAGGTGTTTTTTGAATTGAGGACAAAACCAAATTTTCAATAAATTTCATGTTTGAATTTTGACTACTTTTTGAGGTGAACATTGTGAACATTGGAGTTTCCCTAATACTCATCTTTGTTTACAAATGTCGTGGCCTAGATGTCTTAGGCTTATAGTAGTAGATTGGCCTCTGGTGAAATCTTGTTGACCTTTGAGGTTGGCCTTGTCCAATATAGCTACCTCAGTGATGTGTGGCCATGGAAAAACATGTTTTTGTTGTTGAGTGTTCTTGCTTTCTAGTAATTTTATTTTCTGCTCAAGGGATTTAGTATCTGTTCAGATACTTTATTTTTAAAGACCACATAAGTAATGACTTGACCTCTAATCTTAGCTTTGAAATTTTCCCAGACGCTAAGAAAGTTGATGTCTGATGACCTTTTATTTGTGAATGCTACTCATTGGCCAGCAATCAATGCTATTTAAAAATGTATATTTGGCTCTGAAAACAATGTCCTTGGCTAAAAGACTTTCTTAGCAAAACTGCACAGAATTACATAATCTGGCAACTCTTGGACATTGTTTTGTAATATTTGCTGCATAGAATCACGGATACCTAATAGAATTCAGAACAATTCTTCATCTCAAATACTAACATGAGTTCTGAGAAAAATAGTATACAAAGCACAGCCTTATCTGAAATAGCTTTTTTTTTTTTTGGACCCAATAAGAACATTTTAGACATGAAGGATTCTGTAGTAAAAGACCCAGAATTAAGCCTTCTTTTTCATGAATGTGGATTTTCTTTCCAGTAAATATATGAGTAAGGTTTCTACAAGAGATCAAGTTAGTAGTAAAGAATAAGGTTATCAGTTAAGTTATCTGAGCTGGCCACATCAGAACATAAGCTTAATATTTAAGTAAAGTGGAAAAAAATAGTAAAATGGAGTGAAAGAGAAGTTTATCAGATTGTATCATGTGTGACAGGGTGTATTCATGAAGAAGGGAAAAAACAGTTTGCTCCCAAGTGTCAGGGCATAACTAGTTGCTCATTTTGATCTGTTTGTAACTTGTCTTTTGTCTGTAATAGCAGACTCTCTTAGTAAGAACCCACTGCGGGTTTGATTTTGTGGAGTTAGCAGAGGAAACGGCGTGTTGCTAACCTTGATATTCTCTTGTTTGGCTTTTTGGTAAGAGATCATGTTTAGTTCTTGGTTGCTGAACTCTTAGTGCAAAGAAAAGAAAAAAACCTGAGTTGTACTCCTTAATTGAAATTTTAGCCTAGGCAGACAATCCTAAAAGAGATTTGAGTAATGGAGGCTTTCTCTTTGTTCCAGTAGGAGAATGTTTCATTTCACTTACTTTAGGCTATAAAAAAGTTTCTTCTTCCTCTTCCTACAGCAAGAATTATGAACACAGAGTCACAAAACAGATTCAGTGTTAACTTCTAAAGCTTCCCTGTATTTCTACCCTCATCAGGATAAATAATATGCCTGAATGTAGGATAGAAAAAGTTGAATTTTCCACTCGTGCATTTTGAGTTTTTCAGAGGTATTATACACTCTGGAAATAATAATAAAAGATACCAGGGCTTATACAGTGCTTTTTGTGTGAGAAACTCATATAAACACTAATGCATTGATCCTAACACAGTACTTGATTGTGACTTTAAAAGGTCATGAGTTACTGCTGTTACAAAAAAAAAAAAAAAAAAAAGATGGAGGGAGGCTCCACTTTACAAATATTGTTTGAAAAATCAAGATAAAATTTGAATTAGATAACTAAAAATACAAATTATATATTATTGCTTGTATGTTGATTTTTCTCTTAGCGTGTGGTAGGTTTTTATCTGTTTATTATTACCATTTCTTCTTTTATCCACGAATCTACTTGGAACTGATTTCCCTCTTTAAACAAAGTAGAATCTACTATTAAATCTTTTTTCCTCCTCAGCCAAGAAGGCTTAAAGCTCCTTCTGATGTCTGAAATCTCTTATATTGACATGATAGTGCATTTGGAGATCATCTTTTGCAGTTTTCTTAGTTTAATATGTGTGGCACATAGCTATTGATTTTGATGGATGTCGTTGTCTTGGGCTTAATTTTCAACTTTCTTGTGTTTTATAGGTTTATTCTTCAATCCAAGGAGGTAATTCACAATCAGCTGTTAGAGAAACAGAAAATAGCAGAAGAAAAAATTAAAGAACTAGAAGTAAGTTTTTTTTTTCCTTCTTTCCTTTTAGAAGTAAGTTTTAAGTGAAGTTTGGAGACTATAGTCAATTTTTGAGGAAAAAGTGATAACTTCATTGTGCCATACTAAATGAAAATGTGTGTGTGCGCCAAGGTCTTGTCATA
Organism: Sylvilagus floridanus; assembly: GCA_949820135.1. Taxonomy (NCBI): domain Eukaryota; kingdom Metazoa; phylum Chordata; class Mammalia; order Lagomorpha; family Leporidae; genus Sylvilagus; species Sylvilagus floridanus. The sequence continues at coordinate 26,105,883 of OX463241.1, read as the reverse complement.
TTTTCACTTTTCCTGCTCATGTTAGAATGGTGACACAGTCACACTGTAGTGTCTAGGATCCCCTCTCCTCCACCCCCACCTTCCACAAAGCCATAGTCTATGTAAAACTTGAGAGAGTTTTGAAGACAATAGGATTCAATTGGCCTGACTACATTTTCTCTGTTGCCTCTGAATGAGTGTGTCTGTGTTTATAAAACTGTAACACCACCTCATGTGTGTAGTGGGGTAGTGTATGGATAAGAGAATTGCAGTGATAGTATCTAGTTGGGAGATAATGGAATAATATCTCTTCTACAGTTGTAATTCTTTCAGCCTAGATAAGATGTGGACAGGGACTGAGCAGTAAACTACAATTAGTTATCTGGAGGATGGTGTTCCAGTGAGGAAAACAAGTTTTCAGCAAGAAAAAAAATATGTAATAGTAAGTGAGACTCTTGTCTTTAGAAAACTGGAGTGTATTATAATTTCTTTATACGTTGGGACCTTTGGTAGGATATTCTTCTCCAGCTTTAGTAAAAGGTTCATCCTGTATATAGAAAAAGTCAAGAAGTTGGTTATTATTCTTAGAACTAAGATTTCCCAGATGGGAGTGCATACGGTGACTTCATAGGTCACTTTATCTAATTTCTCTGAGTAGTATTTGACACAGTGGTTCAGAATCTGACTCAGCCCTCTGCTGTATTGAGGAGACACCCCCTGTAGCCTCCTGGGAATATCTTGGGCACTGACTTGGCATGGCCTGGGAACATGTGGTATCTTAGGTTATTTGGGCTTTTTTTTTATTTATTTAAAACACAAATTGACAGAGATCTTCCATTCTCTGGTTTACTCCCTAAATGTGCCACTAGCAGCCAGAGCTGGGCTAGGATGAAGTGAGGACTCCTAGTGGGTAACAGTGGCCCAGGTACATAAGCTGTCACCTGCCGGCTCCTGGAAGGTGAGCTTCAGCAGGAATCTGTAAGGGATAGCAGAGCCAGGATTTGAACCTGAGGTGCTCTGTGATATAGGTGTCCCAAGGAATGGCTTAACTGCTATACCAAACACCTTCCCCATTCGTTGGTGGTGAACTACTGATAATTGAAACCTGATAATACATTTGTAGCTTACAAAGGTGTGGGGTAAAGAGAAAACCGAAAAGCAAATGAACTTAGTAAAGAAAAAATTTAGCCTGCGGTAACTGATTATTGTTGTGTCCGTTTTATGGTATTTTATTATCTCAGCTGTTTTGGAGTGGTTTTACTCACAAGAAAGCATTTTTTTTTTAAGATTTATTTTTTATTTGAAAGGTGGAGTTATAGGGATAGGAGAGACAGAGAGGTCCTCCATCTGCTGGTCCACTCCCCATGTGTTTGGCAACAGTTGATGCTGGGCCAGGCCAAAGCCAGGAGCCTCCTCTGGGTCTCCGTGTGGGTGCAGGGGCTCAAGCACTTGAGCCAAGCTCTGCTGCTTTCCCAGGTACATTAGCAGAGAGCTGGATTAGAAATGGAATAGCCAGGTCTTGAACTGGTGCCTTTATGGGATGCCAGCGCTGCAGGCAGCAGCCTTACCCACTACACCACAGCTACAGTCCTCACGCAGATTTTTTTTTAAAAAGAGGAATTATGCTGTGTATTCTCTTTTCATCATTTGATAATTTATCTTTCTGCTCTAACATTATAAATCTAGTTTATATTTGATTTCTTATTTTCCATTTCTCTCATGATTGCAGGCATCTATTACCAGTTAGACAGAAGTCCTATTCTGGTTATACACAAGTCCTATCTCTTCATTGAAGATATTCTCGAATACTACCCTCACCTGTATTTTCAACACTATCATCTACTATATACTCTATTTTCTTTTCTGAAATAGTTCTGTATTTTTCCATTGCCCAATTGTTAAAGTTTTGTCATCTCAGTCTGAAATGTGTGCAGGTGCATACACCTACACCCACAGATGCACTCATTTACACACACATGTTAATTGTAATGTTTAAGTTTTCTGTGTTGTTTACTGATTTTTCTTTTTCTTATGATAGTATCTTTCAGCTTCTCCTTAGTGTATTACTACAATTAAGATACCTGAAAGGAGTTAACTTACAACAGAAAAGGTTTATTTTTCTTTTTTTTTTTCTTTTCTTTTTTTTTTTTTTTGACAGGCAGAGTTAGAGAAAGACAGAGAGAAAGGTCTTCCTTCTGTCCTTCTGTTGGTTCACTCCCCAAATGGTTGCTTCAGCCAGCACGCTGCGCCGATCCAAAGCCAGGAGCCAGGTGCTTCCTCCTGGTCTCCCATGCTGGTGCAGGGCCCAAGCACTTGGGCCATCTTCTACTGCCTTCCTGGGCCACGGCAGAGAGCTGGACTAGAAAAGGAGCAACCGGGACTAGAACCTGGGGTGCCAGCACCACAGGCGGAGGATTAGCCTAAGTGAGCCGTGGAGCCAGCCCAAAAAGTTTATTTGTCTAACGGCTTTTGGAAGTTCACATCTGCACTCAGGAGGCTCCCTTTGGTGTCTGAGGAGGGTGGTAGATGGCAGAATGTGTGTAAGCCAGGAAGCAGAGAGCAGGAGGCCCAACTTAGCTTTATTTTATATTTTTAAATCATTTATTTGAAAGACAGAGAGAGAGACAGACTGACGGTGAGAGTAGCCATATGCTGGTTCACTCTCCGCATGTCTGCAGTAGGCGGGGCTGGGCCAAGCCAAAGCCAGGGGTACCCCAAGTACTTGAGCCATTACCTGCTACCTTCCATGGTGTAAATTAGCAGGAAGCTAGAATCAGAAGTGGAATGGAGCCAGGACTCAAACTGAAGCACAAATGCTGTGCCAGATGTCTACGCCCAGGTCAGCTTTTATAACCAACTCTTTCTCAAGACCAGCTTCTAAGGCACATCGAGATGAAGGCACATCCCAATGACCTAAAGATTTCTTCTCGGTGCACCTGCCTGATGCCATAATTAGATCAAGTCTCCATTCAACATTAACATTAATCCTTTATCATAAGACTTTGAGGGCCACAAGTACAGTTTCTTATTGCTTGGGAAGCTTGATGCAAATCCAGAGTTGTAAATGGTTTATCCCAAAGCCTTCCAGTTGTTTCTTCTCTCAAATCAACAGCCTCTTCTTCTTCTTCTTCTTCTTTTTTTTTTTTTTAAGATTTATTACTTATTTAAGAGTTACACAGAGAGAGAGAGGGAGGCAGGGAGGTCTTCCATCCATTGGTTCATTCCCCAATTGGCCACAACAGCCAGAGCTGCGCCAATCTGAAGCCAAGAGCCAGGAGCTTCTTGTGGGTCTCCCACGCCGGTACAGGGGCCTAAGGACTTGGGCCATCTTCTACTGCCTTTCCAGGCTATAGCAGAGAGTTGGATCGGAAGTGGAGTAGCTGGGTCTCAAACCGGTGCCCATATGGAATTCCAGTGCTTCAGGCTAGGGGGTTAACCTGCTGTGTCACAGTGCTGGCCTGCAGTCTCTTCTTTTGAATCCTAGTTTTTCTTGCCAATTTAACTGATTTCATTTTAATCCTACATAATTATCATCATCGTCGTCCTACTTTCTTTCCTTTTTTTTAAGATTTTTAATTTTTTTATTTATTTGAGAGGTAGAGTTAGAGATGGAAAGACAGAGAGACAGGTCTTCCATAATCTGATTCACTCCCCAGATGGCCACAATGGCTGGAGCTGGGTGGATCTGATGCCAGGAGCCAGGAGCTTCTTCTGGGTCTCCCACATGGGTGGCAGGGCCCCAAGGACTTGGGCCATCTTCTGCTTTTCCAGGCCATAGCAGAGAGCTGGATTGGAAGAGGAGCAGCCGGGAGATGAACCGGCGCTCATATGGGATGCTGGCGCCACAGGCAGAAGCTTAGTCCTCTGCCACAACGCTGATTCCCATCATGCTGCTTTCTGTCCCCAGATACCTTGCAGTTAAGTATACAGGCATACTTTATACACAGCAGTGCAAAGGCCTGGCCCTTTTCATTTAGAACATTTTTATCTCTGATAAGATTCTTTCTGGTCTGGGTCAGAGGACCAGTTTTTATCAAAGCTGTTACCTTGCTTTACTAATTTGACCCACTGTGTATGTCTCCCTAAGCCTTTCCAATAGTCTATCTAGATAACCCTCTGGACAGGCCTTTTCCATGACACGGGTGCTGTATGACTCTGGTTCTCTGACCTGAGAGCTCATCTTCATTGCTGTTTCCTAAACTCCCTTTTCCCATCTCTGTTACTGTTTTTGTATGTTTGTCCTCTCCAGAGGTCTGGTCTTTGGAAGTCCAAAGGTTACCTCAAATTTGTTTAGCATTTGGTAGGTCTGTCATGCTTGGCCAGTGTTGTTGACCAATCTAGAGGCCTCAGCTGCTGGCCGTTTTCTCTTTGAGGGCAGGAGTCAGAGGCGCTACAACCTTGCCACCATGTCCTCTTGTGATAGTCCTTATTAGAAGAGCAAAGACAAACACTGTCTTAACAGTGGGAAGATAATCACACTGTCTCTTTCTTCTTAAAACTCATCAAGGTTTCTTAAATTACTTTTTTTTTTTAATATAATTTAAGGCAAAGAGAGAACGAGATGTTTAAATGTCTCCTGACTTACTCCCCAAATGCCCACAACAGCTGTTCTGGGCAGGCTGAAGCCAGGAATGCAAAACTCCATCTAGGTCTCCCATATGAATGGAAGAGAACCAGGTTCTTGGGCCATTATCTGCTGCCTTCCAGGCATATTAGCAGGAAGTTGGATATGAAACAGAGGCGGAATTTGTTCCTAGGCACTCCCATGTGGGATGAGGGCATTCAAGCAGTGGCTTAATCTGCCTCCTTAACTTGCTGTACAACAGCCCTCACTCTTAATACCCTTATATTGGGTTGTTCTTGAGACCGTAATCATTTCAGTGTGTTAATTTGGAATTACTTTTATAACAGACTCAGAATTGATAGTGTTACATAGGTTTTTCTGTTGGCTTTATAAAGGTGATGGAGGGGCCCATGTTGTGGGGTAGTGTGTAAAGCCCTTGCTTGCAGTGCCAGCATCCCGTATGGGCACTGGGTTGTGTCCCAGCTGCTCTACTTCTGATACAGCTCCCTGCTAATGCCTGGGAAAAGCAGTGGAAGATGACCAAGTGCTTGGGCCCCTGCCATTCACGTGGGAGACTTTGAAGAATCTCCTGAAGATCAGGTCCTAGGAGCGAATACCACCATTTCATCCTAATGGTGGTTAGTAGACTAATGACGCTGATCCTATTCATGAGAAAATACCAAATGGTGGCCTACTATGACAATATAACTGTGTTGATTATGTCATTATTTGAGGAAATTTTTTATTTTTTAGATACTGATAATAGAGATAGAGACAAGCAGAACTACCATTTGGTAACTTACCCCTCAAATGCCTGCAATGGCTCGGCCCAGGCTGGGCCAGGCTGAAGCCAGGAGCTAGCTCAGCCTGGATCTTTAGGGTAGCTGATGGGGACCCAACTACCTAACACTTCACTGCTGCCTCCCAGAGTGCACATTAGCAGGAAGCTAGAATTTTAAACAGAACTAGGCCTTCTAATATGGGATGCAGGCATCCCAACTAGTGGCTTGATAACTAGATGAAATGTCTATTCCAGAAATAACATTTGAAAGTGTGGTATATGTTGTTCTTAGAAAAGTACAAAGGCAAGATTTTTTGAGGTAACAAATAGAATGTTTTGAGATTTGGAATTATGGCATTTATAAGTCTCTTCTGTTTTTATAAAATTCATTAAAATTGTATAACATTGCTGCAAAGACAAAGTAATATTCTTTTTTTTTGACAAAATTCAGTTTTAAAGTTGATTTAAAACTATCAGTGGGTTGAAGAAGTCTTTATCTCTGTTTTTTTAAAGATTTTTATTTATTTATTTGAGAGGTAGAATTGAAGACAATGAGAGGGAGAGACAGAGAGAAAAGTCTTCCATCTTCCTTCCGTTGGTTCACTCCCCAGATGGCCGCAATGGCCGGAGCTGGGCCAATCTGAAGCCAGGAGCCAGGAGCTTCTTCCGGGTCTCCCACATGGGTGCAGAGGCCCAAGCACTTGGGCCATCTTCTAATGCTTTCCCAGGCCATAGCAGAGAGCTGGGTTGGAAGAGGGGCAACTGGGACTAGAACCTTATGGGATGTCCATGCCGCAGGTGGAGGATTAGCCTCCTGTGCCATGGTGCCGGCCCTGGTCTTTATCTTCTTAAAAGTGAAAAATATATCTCATATTTTTGCTCACTTTTTTGGACATAGGAAAGAATTCCTCTGGACCGCTTTTGCAGTTGGGGAAACTTAGATTTGGCCTTCGGGTGGACTGTGGTTTAGTTCATGACCTTATGAATCTCAGCTGTTGGGGATTTTTGAGCTATCTGAGCTTCCACGGAGTGATTTGTACACATTTTGGTCATCGTTTCTTCGTGTCCTCTCCTTTGCTTCAGGAGGAACCCAAACAGTTACGGCTTCAGGCTCATCTGCCTTTGATCTCAAATCCCTGTTATATTTTAGGTACATGCATACATGTATACTGGTTAACCACCTTCCTTCTCTCATTGCCAGCACGGTTACCCCTTTCTGGCTCCTGGCCTAGTGCTACTTCGGATGCAATGTTGCAGTCTGAGGGTCATTGAAGTAGCTATCTAGTCCACGCTCTATGTAAAATCTCCCACAGAAATGACGTTTTGGTCAGATAGTGGCTATTGAAATATGTAGGAAGAGTCTTTGTGAGAGAACTGGATAAGGAGGTGCCTGTGACACTCTGCAGGTGGTTTAATCCTGATGCTCTCAGGAGACCATGTCTTGCAGAACTTCCCGTCATTGAGGTGATTTTGTTGAGGGTCATCATTTTTTCTTTTTCTTTCTTTCTTTCTTTTTTTTTTTTTTGGACAGGCAGAGTGGACAGTGAGAGAGAGAGAGACAGAGAGAAAGGTCTTCCTTTGCCGTTGGTTCACCCTCCAATGGCCACCGCGCTGCAGCCTGCGCAGCATGCTCATCCGATGGCAGGAGCCAGGTGCTTCCTCCTGGTCTCCCATGCGGGTGCAGGGCCCAAGCACTTGGGCCATCCTCCACTGCACTCCCTGGCCACAGCAGAGAGCTGGCCTGGAAGAGGGGCAACCGGAACAGAATCCGGCACCCTGACCGGGACTAGAACCTTGTGTGCCGGCGCCTCAGGTGGAGGATTAGCCTATTGAGCCGTGGAGCCAGCCATTTTTTCTTTTTCTTTTTTTTTTTAAATTTATTTGACAGGTAGAGTTAGAGAGAGAGAGAGAGAGAGAGAGAGAGAGAGAGAGAGAGAGAGAGAGGTCTTCCTTCCATTGGTTCACCCCCCCCCCCCCAATGGCCGCTACGGCCAGGGCTACGCAGATCTGAAGCCAGGAGCCAGGTGCCTCTTCCTGGTCTCCCACGCGGGTGCAGGGCCCAAGCACTTGGGCCATCCTCCACTTCCTTCCCAGGCCACAGCAGAGAGCTGGACTGGAAGAGGAGCAACCAGGACTAGAACCTGGTGCCCACATGGGGTGCCGGTGCTGCAGGCGAAGGATTAACCTAATGCGCCATGGCGCCAGCCCCGAGGTTCATTTTTTCTATAGCATATGTGGCACTTGGATGAATGACTAGTTTCACCCTAAGAACTTTATTTTCAAACTGGTACTGTTAGCTGTGATGGGAGTCCCTCTTTGGAGGTGATGTGAATAGGATAGACACTGATCCTCATCTGTTTTTTCAGTGGAGATGAGGGCAGATGAGAACAAAGCCAGTGATACAGTGTTTTCTAAACATTGAACAAGAAGTGTGTCCACTGGTTCATTTGCTCACGTAGTTCAGTTTAGAATCCTTCAAAAATTACTTCTTTGTTTTAGAGTGAATATAGAAATGTTGTTAACTACATGAGGGTACTTCAAAATGATCTAGGAAAATGGAATTAAAAGATAATTTATAATGTTGTAAAACATTTGTGAAATTCATGAGTTTTTTTAATAATGCACATTTTTCATGAAATTTTTGAAGATTCTCATATATAGCTTAATAGAGTAAGCACCTACAACAGTTATCCAGGCTAATAAATCAAATATTGGCAAAGCAACAACTGCCCTCCCCTCCTCCTGATTCCCCACACTGTTTCCCACTCCGTGATCATAGTCCCATCCTTGCCTGCCGCCTCCCTGTACTACCCTAATTTTTGTGGTAATTATTTCCTTTAATATTTATTTATTTATTTTTCTTTTATTTGAAAGGCAGACAGAAATACAGAGATCTTCCTTCAGCTAGGTCATTCGTCAAATGCCTGCGACGCCAGGGCCAAACTAGGCTGGAACCAGGAGCACGGGAACTTCGTCGTATTCTCCATATGGGTGTCAGAGATCCAGTACTTGGGCCATCACCCACTGTCTCCAGGGTGCACATTAGTGGGAAGCTGGGATCAGGAATGGAAGCACAACTTTAGCTGAAGCACTCTGATATGGAATGTAGGCATCCCACGTGGTATCTTAATCTCTGTGCCAGATGTTTACTTCCTGTTTCCATATGGGCACTGGTTTGAGTTCCAGCTGCTGCATTTCCAATGCAGCTCCCTGCTAATGCACCTGGAAAAGCAATGGAAGATGGCCTGAGTACTTGGATACCAGGAAAAAGCTGCTGGTTCCTGGCTTCAAATTGATCCAGCTCCAGCCGTTGTGGCTATTTGGGAAGTTAAAGGAGTAGATCTCTCTAACTCAGCCTTTGGAAAAAAATAAATGATCTGCCTAGATTAATGGTAGTACTTATATGTAATCAGAAACCATATAGCAATGCAAATGAACAAATCACCTTATTAGGTAACAGGGGTGTACTTCACAAACACATTTGGACAAAAGCAGCAAGACAAAAAAGATAAAACAGAGTGGGGCCAGCACTGTAGTGCATTCCCCATAGTCTTTTTTTTTTTTTTTTTTTTTTGACAGGCAGAGTAGACAGTGAGAGAGACAGAGAGAAAGGTTTTCCTTTGCCGTTGGTTCACCCTCCAATGGCTGCTGCAGCCGGCACTGCCGCTGATCCAAAGGCAGGAGCCAGGTGCTTCTCCTGGTCTCCCATGGGGTGCAGGGCCCAAGTACTTGGGGTATTCTCCACTGTACTCCCGGGCCATAGCAAAGAGCTGGACTGGAAGAGGAGCAGCTGGGACAGAATCTTGCGCTCTAACCAGGACTAGAACCCGGGGTGGTGGCGCTGCAGGCGAAGGATTAGCCTATTGAGCCTTGGTGCCGGCCTCCACATAGTCTGTTTTTACTATTTTAAAATTTCATCTTAAAATTATGTATTCCTTTGAGAGGCAGAGTGGGGGGCTTCCCCAGTTCACTGGTTCACTTCCCAAATAGCCACAACAACCAGAATGAAGCCAGGAATATAACACATGTCTTTTACATGGGTGGCAGGAACCCAGTGACTGGAGCCATTCTTGCTGCCTCCTAAGATCTGCATTAGCAGGAAGTGGAATCAGAATCCAGAGCTAGGACTCCAACTCAGGCACTCTGATATGGGACATGGGTATCTTAACTGATCTCTTCGTCACTGGTCTAAATGCCTGCCCCAATTTTTATTTTTTTAATAAGCCAAAATGTTCTGATAGAATATGCAATTTATGTCAGAGTCTTGCTGAGGGAAGCAGTTTTTCAGGGACCATTCTCCACTCTCACCCCTGGGAAAGAATTGTAAAATGTCTCGACTTTAAAGATTAGCTTAGGGGCTGGCGCTGTGGTGTAGCAGGCTAAGCCTCTGCTTGTGGCTCTGGCATCCCATATGAACACCAGTTCTGTTCCCGGCTGCTCCTCTTCCTATTCAGCTCTCTGATTATGGCCTTGGGAAAGCAATGGAAGGTGGCCTAAGTGCTTGGGCCCCTGCCACCCAAGGGGAAGACCCAGAAGAAACTCCTGGCTCCTGGCTTTGGATAGGCCCAGCTCCAGCCATTTAGGGAGTGAAACAAAGGATGGAAGACCTTTCTCTCTGTTTATCCTGCCCTTTGTAACTCTGCCTTTCAGGTAAATAAGTAAATCTTAAAAAGATTTATGTGATGATTTCTCAGCTGCAGTAGTAGCTAGGTAGCAGCATCTTTTTTTTTTTTTCTTTAATCTTTTTAAAAACATAAATGCAAGTTGCCCAATTAATTTTTCCTGTATTTTGACTTAGGGAATCTTGAGTGAAGTGATATATTTTATTGTTGCTTACATTGAGATATTAGATATGACTGCTTATCTGTTTATTGGGTTCTTTTGCATTCTCAGCATTTGTAAAAATAGATGTGTGTTTTACAAAAGTTTTCAGTTATTTAAGATTTAAGTCTAAAAGAGCCTGATGGTTGGGAACCCCAGGGTGTATAGTGAACTGTATATGAACGCCATGTCCTGGTGTCTCAGGCATAATGCAGCTGTAGAGTCTTCTGTGGCTCAATGAAGAGCAGACACAGGAAGAGGTGCACATGTGCTTTCTCTTGTTGAACATTCTTTAATATCAAACGAAGATGATTTGAAAGGCAGAATGATGGGTGAGGGGGAGAGAGAGATCAAGGGAGATAAAGAGATCTTCCATTTGCTGGGTCACTTTCTAGATGCTCACAACAGCCTGGGCTGGGCCAAGCTGAAGCCAGGAGCCCAGAATTCCGTCTTGGTCTCTACATGGTTGGTAGGAACCAAGTACATCATGTGCCACCTCCCAGGTGCATTGGCAGGAAGCTGCATCAGAAGTGGAACTTGTTCCCAGGCACTGCAATATCGGATGCGAGGGTCCCAAGAAGTGGTTCAGCTTGCTTCATCACAGTGTTCACACTGTGCCCTGATGGTGCATCTTTTTTTTTTTTTATTACAATTAAAGATTTAAGATAATTATATTTTCATCCCAATTAGCCAACAGTTTGTTTCCATCTTGCTTTAATTATTCTTTTCTTCTTGGATTCATTCCCAGGATATCTGTTTGTCTCTCTGGATTACTTATCTATGTCCACACCAGGCTCTCTGTTTGCTTCAGAGAGTTGTTGACCTCAGCCTTCACTGTTAGATGCTTTACATAGTATATGGGGTACTTCAGAATATTCAAGGGTGGGGTGGGCATTTAGCCTAGTAAATGCTCATATCCTACATCAGAATATCTGACTCCAGCTCCTGACTCCAGCTTCCTGCTAACGCAGACTTTTGGAGGCACTAAGGAACTTTCAGTAATTGGGTTCCTGCCTCCCACGTGCAAGACCTGCATTGCGTTTTGGACTCAGCCTTTGCCCAGCCCTGGCTATGGGAGGCATTCAGGGTGTGTGTGCTAGTGTTATGCATGTGCAAAGCCAGAAAAGCCACTGCCTGTGATGCCAGCATACCTTCTGGTCTACAGTTTTTTGTCCTAGTTACTCCACTTATCCAGCTCCCTGCTAATGACCTGGGTAAAACTGTGGCAGATGGCTGAAGTGTTTGGGCCCTTGCCATCCATGTAGGAGATCCAGATGAAGATCCTGGCTCCTGACTTCTGCCTGGCCCAGCCCTTGCTGTTGAAGCTTTCTGGGGTATGAACCAGCAGATAGGCGGTCTCTCTCTCTCTCTTTCAAACTCTGACTTTCAGATACATAAATAAATCTTTAAAAAAATTAATGGAAAAATGGAAGTAAAAGATCTTTATTTTGGTGCAGTCAAATTTGAAATCCTAGGGCTGGTGTTGTGCATGCAACATGTTAAGCCGCTTTCTGCATTGGAGCTCTGTTTCGGGTCCCAGTTGCTCCACATCCAACCTAGCTCCCTGCTAATGTGCCTGGGAAAGCAGCAGAAAATGACCCAAGAGCTTGGGCCTGTCACCCATGTGGGAGACCTGCAATAGAGTTCCTGGCTCCTGGCTTTGGCCAGCATATGGAAGATCTCTCTTTGTCTCTCCCTACCTCCTTTCCTCTCTCTCCCACTCCTTTCTTCCCTGTTTTCCTCTCTTTAATTCTGCCTTTTAAGTAAATCTTTTAAAAAATTTTGAAATCCATGCATAGAAGGAGTCTTAAAAATTTAAGGAAAATGTGTTTTATGAAAAAGCTATTCATGGATTTGGAATTTTTTTTGCATCAAGATAAACTTACCTTTAATTTTATTTTCCACAAACTTTTTTCTCACCTTAAGTGTATGACCTTAAGGCCTCCTCCATATCAGATTTTTCAGGCTGCCTAGAAATGTTTTTTTAGGAGTGAGACTTTTTATCTTAAATGTACTGCATGTCTCCCTACTCTTTATCTAGATGGTAAGAAGAAGTTAACTGGGGTACTTATCCTAGCTCCTTTCTGTGTTCTCATATCACAGATGTCTTTTGACCTGAACTGGTAAATACTGGCCAGAAGAGTTGAATTGTCCAGTGCTCAGTGTGGGGAAGGCCACAGCTACACACGTCAGCTCAAAAGAAGATCCAGAGGCTGACATCTGAGCTGTAGATAGAGATCTCCAGGTCTCTGAGATTCATAGCAGAGCAGGTGTGACACTAAATTCCCAATGAAAAAAAAAGCCTTAGATTGATTTTATGGGAAAGTTTTGATTCTAGCCAGACTGTACCTCTAACTTCAGTTTCCTCATCTGTAAAACAGAGGATTGCATTACAAGATCTTTAGGCTAATTCCACTCACTTATATTAAGTTTATGATTATATCCTTCATCTTTTTCTTTTTTTTTTAAACATTTATTTATTTATTTGAAGACCCAGTTACAGAGAGGCAAGGGGGGGGGGGTCTTCTCCCCAGATGGCTGCACTTGCCGGAGCCGTGTGAGTCCAAAGCTAGGAGCCAGGAGCTTCTTCCAGGTCTCCCACGTGGGTGCAGGGGCCCAAGGACTTGGGCCATCTTCCACTGCTTTCCTAGGCCATAGCAGAGAACTGGATCGAAAGTGGAGCAGCTGGACTCAAACTGGTGCCCATATGGAATGCTGGCACTGCAGGCAGTGGCTTTACCCACTAAGCCACAGCACCGGCCCCTCATCCTTTTCTTTAATAAACTTCTTTTTCCCATAAACTTTTCCCATAAACTTTCTTTTTATTTAATTATTTATGTACTTGAGAGGTACAGTTACAGAAGGGGGGGGGGAGAGCGAGAGTGAGCGAGCCCAACTGTTTGAGCCCTCACCAGCTGCCACCCAGAATGAGCAGGAAGCTAGTAAGTAGCAGAGCTGGGGCATGGACCTCGAACCCGGGTGCTCTGACTTGAGAGTTGCATGTTCCACCTGGGGGCTCAACTGCTGGCCCAAATGCCTGCCTCTAACTAAGGCTTTGTCTTCTAAAATGAATTACAAGGGGTGGGTGTTGTGTTGCAGCAGGTTGAGCTGCCACTTGGGGTGGCTGCTTCCCTTATGGGAATGCCTGTTCAAGTCCCACCTGCCTGTGCTTTCCATCCAGCTTCCTGTTGATACATCTGGGAGACAGTGGATGGTGATTGCACATTGGTGTTGCCCATTATGATTAATTGGAGGATATCTCCCTTCTCATTTTATTTACTTACCTATTTTTAAAGATTTATTTATTTATTTTTATTCGAAAGTCAGAGTTACACAGAGAGAGGAGAGGCAGAGAGAGAGGTCTTCCATCCACTGGTTCACTCCCCAGATGGCTGCAACAGCCAGAACTGTGCCAACCGAAAGCCAGGATCCAGGAGCTTCTTCCAGGTCTCCCACGTGGGTGCAGGGTCCCAAGGGCTTGGGCCATCTTCTATTGCTTTCCCAGGCCATAGCAGGGTACTGGATTGGAAGTGGAGCAGCTGGGTCTCGAACGGGAACCCATATGGGATGCCAGCGCTTCAGGCCAGGGCGTTAACCCCCTGCACTGCAGTGCAGGCTCCTATTTTTTTTTTTTTTCTCCAAACAAATATCTGCCACCAGCATGCTAAAATTGTGAACTCTACCCTCTGCATGGAGGTATTCTTTTGGGGACAGAATCATTTTGTGAGGGAATTTTTCTGGAATGAATTCAGATACATTGTACTCTTTTGTGGATTTAGTTAATTTTGTCAGCTTTTGTTTTTAAGAGAACACATATAAGGGTGGAGCACTACTCCAGGTCAGGAAACGTTATCGGTTTCCATTGGTGTGTTACGTATTCTGTTTTTATATGTGACTCTGCAGGCTCAAACTCTGTGTGATGCTATAAAGACATGGAAAATGATTCTTTCTTAGGGTTGGAGGAAATGAGGACTAGTGTTTTTTTATGCTGGTAGTATCTGATAATCCCCCCTCCCTGTAGCTATTCTAGGCATGTTTAGTTGTCAGGCGTTGTCGAACTAAATTGCTAAAAATAACAAATAAGGGGGAGGCTGTTCTAAGGCCAGCTCTCGCCTCTGTCTGTAATCTGTTGAATTTAGTGCCTAGGGAGAAAGGGCAGAAGGAGCTGGTACTGTTCTCATTGAATGTATTTTTTTGTTTAAAGTGCTGACAGGAACATTGTGTGAACTCTTTCATTTCCTAAACCCCTTAGGGTTCACAGACCCACATCCACCGAGAGTGTGGAGCCCGAGCCTGGGGGCTCAAGCAGTGCAAGAGATGAACCATGCACTTGGGGTTTTTTGCTTGGCTTTAATGTGGCTTTGGACAGTGGAAATGTGCAGTAGGCCTGTAAGAGAGAATGAGAGGGAGGGCGATAGTTAGAAATGGGAGATGAGGCCGGCGCCGTGGCTCAACAGGCTAATCCTCCGCCTTGCGGCGCCGGCACACCGGGTTCTAGTCCCGGTCGGGGCACCGGATTCTGTCCTGGTTGCCCCTCTTCCAGGCCAGCCCTCTGCTGTGGCCCAGGAGTGCAGTGGAGGATGGCCCAGGTGCTTGGGCCCTGCACCCCATGGGGAGACCAAGGAAAAGCACCTAGCTCCTGGCTCCTGCCATCGGACGAGCGCGGTGCGCCGGCCGCAGCGCGCCGACCGCGGCGGCCATTGGAGGGTGATCCAACGGCAAAGGAAGACCTTTCTCTCTGTCTCTCTCTCTCACTGTCCACTCTGCCTGTCAAAAAAAAAAAAAAAAAATGGAGATGAGGGTGTGAATGAAGTCCTTCTCTTTACTACTTTCTTCTAACTGTTCAGAGAGAGTTGAGTTGTTTGGTACAGTTAACCATATGTGTGACTCCAGTGCAGCTACATTTAATTTTAACCTACACTGTCAGTCTAAAGCTCTACTTTGGTTTGGCTCTTGACCTCTCTGTGGCTTCACCGCTTCTGTGTAATAGAAACAACTGTCTAAAGAGAGATGGCAATCTACTACTTGTTTCTCAGCCGTGGAAGATCACTAGGGAGTGCATTACATGCCTTTCCTATCCCTTGCTGTGGAGTCCCTGTAGTGGCATGTGTGAAAACCAGGAGAAAATTTTGAATTAGATTTCTGGCTTTTCCATCCTTTGTTGACTTACCTGAGGGTTTATTGGTTTTTTTATATTTAAGTCTTATCTAAAATACTCTCTGCAATTTTATTTTTGGGGTACAGCTAAGATGACTGGGTTTGGGAGTGAAAGAGAAGAGTCAAAAAGGTTTGAAGTTTCGATCTCTTCCACCTAAGGCATTCATTGCTGCTGGGCAGATCTGGCATGGGTTTGTGAGGGAGGGGGTGATTCATCTGGCTTTGAAGAATCAGGAAGAACTGTGCTGGATGGGGCTGTAGCAGAGGAGAGGGCGTTTCTAATCAAAGGTGAACTGAACCAAAGTTTGGAAGTGGAGTGTTAGTTGGAATGGAGGGTTAGAGTGGGCAGTGAGGTCTAAGAAGCAGGGATCGGGAACATTTTTTTTGACAAGGGCTGTTAGGATATTAATAACATCATTTGCAAGCCACACATAATTATGAACAAAAAAATTAGGCTGCTATATAGATGTATTGAATTTTGAGTCCTGCCTGCAGTGCCTAGGCAGGGCCAGACCAAATAATTTTGCTGGTCTTTTCTGGCCCACAGGCTGGATGTTCTCCACCCTGACTGAGAGAGGAATTAAAGCTAAAATGAGGGGCCGGCACAGCAGGTAAAGCTGCTGCCTGCCTGTGGTGCTGGCATTCCATATGGGCTCCTATTTGAGTCATGGCTGCTTCCTATCCAGCTCCCTGCTGATGCATCTGGGAAAGCAGCAGAAGATGGCTCAAGTACTTGGGCCCTTGCAGCCATATGGGAGTCCCAGAAGAAGCTCCTGTCTCCTGGCTTTTGGTTGGTCTAGTTTTGAGTGTTTCCCATTGGGGCCATTTGGGGAGTGAACCAGCAAATAGAAGATTCTCCCCCCTCCCCCCTCCCCTCTCCCCTTCCCCTCCCCCGTCCCCTCTCCCCTTCCCCTCCCCCCTCCCCTCTCCCCTTCCCCTCCCCCATCCCCCTCCCCTTCCCCCTTCCCCTCCCCCGTCCTCCCCCCTACCCCTCTCCTCCTCTCCTCCTCTCCTCCTCTCCCCTTCTCCCCTTCCTTCCTTTCTCCCTCTCCCTTCCTCTCCCTCCCACTCTCTCCGTCTCTCCCTCCCCTCCCCCTCTCCCCACCTCCCTCTCACCCTCTCCCCATCTCCCCCTGTCCCCACCTCCGTCTCTCCCTTTCCCCCTCTCTCCCTCTCCTTCTTTCCCCCTCTCCCCACATCCCTCTCTCTCTCCTTTTCTCCCTCCCTCTCCCTCCCCCTCTCCCCTTCTTCCTCTCTCCCTCTCCCCCTTCCCCTCTTTCCCTCCCTCTTCTCTCTCCCTCTCCCTCTCCCCCTTGCCCTCTCTCCCTCTCCCCCTTCCCTTCTCTCCCTCTTCCCCTCTCCCCCCACCTCCCTCTCTCTCTCCCCCCCCTCCCCCTCTATCTGGCTCCCTCTCCCCCTCTTTCCCTCTCTCCCTCCCTCTCCTCCCCCTCTCCCTCTCCCCCTCCCTCTTTTTCTCCCCCTCTCCCCTCCCTCTCTCCATCTCCCCCTCCTCCCCTCTCCCTCTCTACCCATCTCTCCCTCTCCCTCTCCCCCTCTCTACCTGTCTCCCTCCCTCCCTCCCTCTCTTCTCCCCTCCCCTCTCTCTCTCTTTTCCTCTCTCCTTCCTTCTCCCCCCTCCCCCATCTCTCCCTCTTCCTCTCACCTCCCCTCTCCCTTCTCCCTCTCTCCCTTCCCCTCCCCCCTTTCTCTCTCTCTCTCTGCCTTTCAAATAAATAAGTAAATCTTAAAAAATAAAAGCTAAAATGAATGAAATCACTTATTTTGGGCAAGTAGCTATTCACAGTGCCAGTGCTGTTCATTCAGTGTGGTTTCCACCCTGCCTTCCATGTGTTCCGAGCTCCACAGAGATTGTCCTGTTATAGACATTCTACCACATATTTATAGGAACAGATGTGCTAGGGTTCATTCATGTATTGGTGTTTCTTAGTCAATTCAGTCTTGAGTTTCAAAACGAATTTTAAAAGCAAACAATCAATGGTTGCCTTTGAGATAGAGTTGAGACATCCCAGCAGAGATGTTGTGGACTAGACTGTTGGATCTATGAGTCCAGAACTCTAAGGTGGGGGGAGGTAAGATTGAGCATTATATATAAATTATCATAGATGGGATTTAAAGTTTCAGAATTGAACTGGGAAGCTAGTAGCTATAGAAAGGACAAGATTCATGGACTGAGCCCTGGGTCATTGTTGGGGATTGAAGTACCTTACAGAGGTGTGGGCAGTGTGCAGTGTGAATCCAGAGAGCTGAGTGAGTACCCATGTAGACAAGGCTCTGCTGAGATGGTGCCAAGCATAGGGGTTGGGACCAGCTCCCTCCATGGAGAAGGAACTACTATTTCATGAGCCATGGCTTTTTGTTGACAGCAGTGACTGTCAGTTCTATTCAACTTTTTTTTTTCTTTTTAGAAGAATGAAGCAATACTAATGACACTGAAGTTTTCTGTATAACCTTTCTCCCTTTCTCACCCCATTCTCACTCCTGTTCACCAGAAACAACTGCTGTCAAAGATTTGGTCTGGGTCTTTCCATTTTGTGTTTTATATACATCTTATAGTGAGAAAATGACATAATTTCTTTCAACAAATTTTGTTTTTTATTAGCAAGTTTTGAGCTCTATCCCTACTAATAAATAGGTAGCTCATTCATTTTAACTGCTGTGACTTTTGTATTTTATTTAAGGAACTCAACTTCAGTATACACCTTGTGAGTGTGGCTAGAGGACCTGAAGACAGAATTCTGTGTGAAGCAAAAATAAAGCCATAGTAGGACTGAATGGTGGACTCCAGGGGATAAGTGCCAGCAGGTCAGGCATTTCTGCTGCTCTTATTTCCTGATAGCCAAAGATTCTGTGGTGCAACCATCTCATGAACTTGGTAGCCTCTGCCCATGTTTCGGAAATGGTGTTCATGTAGCCTTTCAAAGCCAGAACCAGCAAGAGAGGGCGGCCAGAGGGAAATCCAGGATTCCAGGGTCTAGACTGCAACCACTAGATCATTCATTTTTCCTCTGAAAGAATTTGGGATTCTCATCCCATGGTTTGATACTGTGAGTCGCTGGGCCTTCTAATACTTCTTATAAAATGACAGGTCCCCTGAACACCGTTTGAGCAGAGATTGTGAGTGGTTTCTGCATGGCTGGCATTGGGAAATTGAAGAAAGGGCAGAGTGAAAACCACCCTTTGAATCATGTTTGCCCCGAGTAGTGTGCCAAGGGCTCTTTTATTACTCTACTGTCATTATAAATTTAATTGGTATTATGTCAGCTCCTCAGATCAGAGCTAGCCATTCTGTTGACACCAGTTCCATGGTAACTTGGTGGGTGTGGAGTTGGGGACAAGTGGTGGCTTTGACGTTTGGTCTGTAGGGTGGTTACATCATGGTGTGAGCCCTACATCACTCTGGATTGGAGAAGTGGAAATGTGAGTGAGGTGGACCTGACCTCTCAGTGCTCCTCCGAACACGCGGCACTATGGACAAAGGTCTTGGGTTGCTTGTCTGACCTGGAAGTTTAGCTTAGAGTTAGAGAACAGTGTTTCTTGTGATACTGACAAGTTTAACTATGAGTTTTCTTTGTGTTAATGAGAAGAAAGCCAAGGTTTTTGGAAAGCTTTGTTAATAACCCCTTGATAGCAGAGCACATTTGTAGTTCCCCAATTCTGCCCTCTGCTGACCCACACGAATCAGCTGAGGAGGGGCCCATGAGTCATGCTTCTGTGCTTGCTGTGCTTTGAGCTTTGCTTGTTTTCACTGTCCCCAGGCCCTTTTATGGGTTTCCGGTTGCCATATCTCTATTTTTTTAGTTGTATAAATATGTTACTTGATTGGAAAAGTGGTAATGTGATCACATAGAAATTTCCTTGCCGTTGTTTGTTTTTTGGCTCTCCCATAGTACCTGATTCATTCATTCATCTAAATGCTCTGTGCTTCTGCTTAAACATTAATTTTCAGAAATTAATATGTCAGTTTATTTTACCTTGGCTGCCTTGTGTATTACTCTTAAGGCTTTGGATGGAGTAGGACTGGTGAAATGATTTTGCTGGTGAAAATGATTCGTTAGGAACTTGCCTTGCCTTACATGGTTTCATACACAGAGCTTTAATGTCTCATCTTTTCCCTTTGGGTGCAGCATTTTGAGAAAGAATAGGAATTCCTGTTTTTAGAATTGAGGGGAAATTCACATAATGTAAAATTCACACTGTTGCATAACCTTAACCACTGTCGGATTCTAGAACATTTCATCACCCTGAAAAGAAACCCCTTACCCATTAAACAGTCAATGCCCATTTTCTCCTCCCCTGGCACCTTGCAAGTATTAATCTATTTTCTGTCTCTGTAGATTTGCCTATTGTGGATGTCCATGTAGATGGATCATACAGTTTGTGGTTTGTGTCTAACTTCTTTCACTTAATTTTATTGTTTTCAGAGTTCATCAGTGGTGTAGCATGTGTATCACTACGTTTTCCCTTTTTCTGTCTGAGTAATACTCCATTATGTGGGTGAAGCATGTTTTGTTTGTTCACTCTTCAGTTGATGGACATTTGCATTGTTTCCGCTTTTTGGCTATTAGGAATACTACTGTTATGAACATTCTCAGGTTTTCATTCAGACACTTGTTTTCATTTCTCTTGGGTTTATACCTCACAGTGTAATTGTTGGGTCACAAGGTAATTTTATGTCTTAGTTTCTTGGGTAACTGCCAGACGATTTTCCATAGCCCCTGTGTTGTTTTATACTTCCACTAGCAGTGAATGGTAGTTCCAATTTCTCCTTAGCCCTGCCAACACTTTATATTTTCTGGTTTTGGTTAGAGCCATCCTAGGATTGTAAAGTAGTATTTCACTGTGGTTTTTATTTGCATTTTGTAATTTTTATTGATGTTGGACATTTTTTCATGTGCTTGTTAGCCATTAATACATGTTTGGAGAAAACTTTTTTTGAGCCCTTTGCTCATTTTTTAGTTGGGCTGTTTGTCTTTATGGTGTTGAGTTGTAAGAAAATAGGAATTCTAGAGACTTGCTTGGAGCAGAGAACACAGACTGACTGCAGGTTTTGCCACACACACCTGCATGTTAGTCCTGCCCCCGGTTGAATTGAGTCAGTTACACCTCCACTTCTAGGAATGCAAGGTGTTGCCCTTTCTCCCTCTCTCAGCAGGCACACCCTGTGCACCTACCTCTTTACCATGCCTACAGGCCAAACTCCACTGTAAACACGGTCCACTGCTCCTTTGTGAGAGTGGGACAGACTGAAATAGTGGGACTTCCTGTTCTTTTTCTTACTCTTTTTTCTTTTATTTTGCTCATAGAATTTTAGAGTTTGTAGAGTTCCCTGTAGTCCCTGTTACTGATGAATAAATTTTTTTTCTTTTGTTTTTAAAGATTTGTTTATTTGAAAGGCAGAGTGACAGGGAGAGACAGAGCAAGATAGTCCATCTGCTGGTTTACTTCCCAAATGACTGCAACAGCTGGGGCTAGACCAGGCCAAAGCCAGGAGCCAGAAACTCTGGGTCTGCCACGTGGGTGTCAGGGGCCCAAGAGCTTGGGCCATCTCTGTTGCTTTCCCAGACACATTGGCAGGGAGCTGAATCAGAAGCAGAGCAGTCATGACTTGTCCCTGTGCTCATTTGGGGTGCTGACATTGCAGATGGTGGCTTAAGCTGTTGTGCCACAGTGCCAGCTCCCTGACGAATACTTTTTTTATGAAGATTTATTTATTTGAAAGACAGTTACAGAAAGAGACAGAGATCTTCCATCCATAGTTCATGCGTCAGATTGCTACAACATCTGGAGCTTGGGCCAGTCCAAAGGCAGGAGCTTCTTTAAGAGATTCTTCAGAGTCCCCCATGTGGATACAGGGGTCCAAGCACTTGGCCTATCTTCTGCTGCTTTCTTAGGTGCATAAGCAGGGAGCTGGATTGGAAGTGGAACATTCGGGATTTGAACCAGTGCCCATATAGAATGCCAGTGGCTTTAGCCTCTCTCCACAGTGCCTGACCCCATCCTGATGAGTACTTTTAATCTTGGAAAAACAAGAGAAAAAGAACGTGCACTGGGAAACTTCCTGCTTTCGTGTGTTATGTACATTTTTTCAGATACAATGGAACTGAAAAGTCTGTTCTATGTAGTCTGTGGTTGTTAGGTGGTTTCAGAAAGAAGGACCCTAGAGTTGAATGCTGGGTGGTGTTACTGGTAATGTGGTAATGCGCTGTGCTCCTTCTCCTGATACTTTTTGCTCAGGTTTTTTTTTTTTTTTTTTTTGACAGGCAGAGTTAGTGAGAGAGAGAGACAGAGAGAAAGGGCTTCCATATGGGTGCAGGGCCCAAGCTCCTGGGCCATCCTCCACTGCCTTCCCGGGCCACAGCAGAGAGCTGGACTGGAAGAGGAGCAACCAGGACAGAATCCAGCGCCCCGACCGGGTCTAGAACCTGGTGTGCCGGCGCCACAGGCGGAGGATTAGCCTAGTGAGCTGCAGCGCCGGCCTTTGCTCAGTTCTTGAAACAAACAAGTAGTTGTCCAGATTGTCATACCTTTAGTACCTTTGTGCTGCACGGACTCCTCACCTGTGGGGCATTGTGTAGTGTCTGAAGGATGTTCTCTCTGCTCCTTTAGTTCCTGAATACAACATTTTAACCTTTCTAGTCATTTCTCTAGCATCATTCATTATACTGATGCTTTCTTTAACCCTTGTGTTGGATCTGCATGAGGCCCCCTGCCTTGTTGAAGATAGGAGGTGAAATTATTGGTCCTGACACTGCATTCCGTGTACATTACTCTGGAGGATTGTTTGTGACTATTATAATAGCTCATTTTCCTTGAAGGAATTTTAGGGTTGTCTCATTGTTTTAGATTGGAAGATATCCTAGAGGCTCCTGCCTCCAGCTCCCAACCATTTTTTGGTATGATGTTGTCACTGTCACTGTTTGAATGTATCTGTGATATCTGGTGACCTCATCATTTCTCCTGAAGTGCTGCACTTGATTTCTGTGACACACAATTTCCCTCTTTTTAGGTATTATTTGCTGGTTCCTCCTCCTCTTTCCAATCTTATAATGTTGCATTTCTTTCTTTAAGATTTATTTATTTATTTGAAAGGTGGAGTTACGAAGAAGCAGAGGCAGAAAGAGAGGTCTTCCTTTTGCTGGTTCACTCCCTAGTTGGCTACAGTGGCTGGAGTTGGGCCGTCTGAAGCCAGGAGCCAGGAGCTTCTTCTGGGTCTCCCACGTGGGTGCAGGCACTCAAGGACTTGGGCCATCTTCTGCTGCTATCCCAGGCCATAACAGAGAGCTGGATCAGAAGTGGAGCAGCTGGGACTTGAACCTGGTACCCATATGGGAGGCTGGCACTGCAGGTGGTGGCTTTACTGTCTGTGCCACAGTGCCGGCCCCTAAAATGTTGAATTTCTTTAAGGTTAAGTCCCCTTATTCTGTGTTCTTTCTGGGAATTCTGTCCCTTCTCATGACTTCTCTTAACAAGTGTATGCAAAATTATGTCTCTAGCCCAGATTTCTTCCATGATCTTCAGATCCAGTCTAGTTTTCTTTTCATTTCTCACTTGAATGCCTTACAGGCCCCTTAAACTTAAGTCCAAAACAAATCTCAAACCTTAGTCTTCTCTTCCAGACTTGTCCTCCTGGATTCCTTCTGTTGGTAAAAAGCATTAATGCCCAGGCAGTGTGCAGGCAAGATGGGCATCTTGGGAGGTCCTTCTTGATGCCATCCCTCCTCCTCCTGCATGTTCTGATGCCTAATAAAGGTTGTGGTGAAGGCCTGTTGTTGATTTCCTCCTGAATATTTCTTAAATCTTTTCCCATCTCCATCGCTACTCCAAGGATAGTGGCACCTCCTTCCAAGACTGTCACACGGCCTCCTAGTAAGTTTCCAAGATTCACATTTGTGTTCTATGGTATGGTGCTAAGCTTCTCTATATTACAGCACCCAGAAAACAGTATTTGCACAATTGACTGGGGTAACTGGCCAAGGTTTTTTTTTTTTTTTGGACAAGCAGAGTGGACAGTGAGAGAGAGAGAGAGAAAGGTCTTCTTTTGCCGTTGGATCACCCTCCAATGGCTGCCACGGACGGCGCGCTGCGGCTGGTGCACCGCACTCATCCGATGGCAGGAGCCAGGTGCTAGGTGCTTTTTCCTGGTCTCCCATGTGGGTGCAGGGCCCAAGCACTTGGGCCATCCTCTACTGCACTCCGGGGTCACAGCAGAGAGCTGGCCTGGAAGAGGGGCAACCAGGACAGAATCCAGCGCCCCGACTGGGACTAGAACCCGGTGTGCTGGCGCCGCAAGGTGGAGGATTAGCCTGTTGAGCCACGGCGCCAGCCTGGCCAAGGTTCTTGAAGTCAGATATTTTGGCAACCCTGGTTTCAACCAACCACCCCAGGAACTGAAGGGATCAATATATTGGGCACATCTGTTACTCACATATTACTCAAAGGGCATTCTTTGGGAAGCTCTGTTCTAATTCATTCTGTATACTTCAGCCTGAGTGATTGTCTGTTTTCAGTGGAACTTTGATTTTTGTCATTGCTGCCTAAAAACCCAATTGCTTTCCATTGCTTTCAAGAAAAACACCAAAACTTGGCTGGAGCTGGAGTTGTGGAGCCGTGGGTTAAAGCACCACCTACCGTGTTGGCATCCCATACGAGCACTAGTTCGAGCCCTGGCTGCTCCACTTCCCATTCAGCTCCCTGCTAATGTGCCTGGGAAAGCAGCAGATGATAGCCTAGGTACTTAGGCTCCTGCCACCTATATGGTGGACCTATATGGAAGGCTTGGTTGGACTTCCAGGCTCCTGGCTTTCATCATTTGGGGAGTGAAACAAAGGATGGAAGACAGCTCTCTTTCTGTGCCTTTCAAATAATAAGCCTTTTGTTAAAAAAAAAAGAACAATAGCAGCTCGGTTGTTATTGTACAGGTTGTACACAACCTGTAGTGCCGGCATCCCATATAGTCACTGGTTCATGTCTTTACTGTTCCACTTCTTCTTCTTCTTCTTCTTTTTTTTGACAGAGTGGTCAGTGAGAGAGAGAGAAAGGTCTTCCTTTGCCGTTGGATCACCCTCCAATGGCTGCCACGGCTGGCGCGCTGCGGCCGGCACACCGTACTGATCCAAAGCCAGGAGCCAGGTGCTTCTCCTGGTCTCCCATGTGGGTGCAGGGCCCAAGCACTTGGGCCATCCTCCACTGCACTCCCGGGCCATAGCAGAGAGCTGGCCTGGAAGAGGCGCAACCGGGACAGAATCCGGCACCCCGACTGGGACTAGAACCCGGGGTGCCGGCGCTGCTAGGCGGAGGATTAGCCTCTTGAGCTGTGGCGCCAGCCTACTATTCCACTTCTTATCCAATTCCCTGCTAATGTGCCTGGGAAAGCAGCAAAAGATGGTCCAAATCCTTGGGCCCCTGCACCCACGTGGAAGACCTGGATGAAGCTTCTGGCTTCAGCCCAGCCTTTGTGGCCATCTGGGAAGTGAAACATTGGGTAGAAAATATCTCTGTCTCCCTCCCTCTCTCTGTAACTCTTATCTTTCACATAAATAAAGTAAATCCTAAGAAAACAAGCAAAATGTTAATATGGCTTTAAAACCTTACATGATTGAGTTCAGCCTCAACAGCCTCATCTGTCGCTAGTATCACATTTCCTCCCTCCTTCAGTTTCGCTGGCTGTTGGTCATCGGTCAGTTCCCCAAACACATGCTCCATTATGATTCCTCTGACTTTTGCACACACTGTCCTGTTGCCTGGAGTTGCTGGCTTCCCACTCTCACCTCTCAACTAGGGAATTCCTCCTTATCCGTAGAGATTAGCTCAAAAGTGCCTCTGTTGTTTCCTTTTTATATCAGGTATTTCCTTCATTCCCTCGGAACGCTTATTACAGTGGTGATTAAGTGTCTGTGTGCCCTGAGACAGTGTAACTTGTGTGAATAATTGTGTGACTCACCGCTGTAATCCCAGTGCTCTTGGTTGTTTTTTTTTTTTTTTTTAAAGATTTTTATTTATTTATTTGAGAGGTAAGTTACAGAAAGACAGAAGAGTTCCATCCACTGGTTCACTCTCCAAAAGGCTGCAACAGCCAGAGCTGGGCCACCCTGAAGCCAGGAGCAAGGAGCTTCTTCTGGGTCTTACATGTGGTTGCAGGGACCCTAGCACTTAGCCTATCTTCTGCTGCTTTACCAGGACATAGCAGAGATCTGGATCAGAAGAGCAGCTGGGATTTGAACCTGTGCCCATATGACATGCCAATGCCTGGCCCCCATCCCAGTGCTCTTTGGGCCTAAAATACTGTAGTTGTTCAATAAATGTTGATTAGATGAATTATGTGCCAGTTCTCAGTGCTAGGGGTGAAGCATTGATCAAGTCAAACAAGATCATCTCAGGGAGCTTACACTGAGATACAGACAATAAACTGAGCAAGAAACTCTGAAATGCTACTAGTGGTATTTGGGGGTTACTGAGTCCCTCCTTCAGTTGAGTATTTAGGGGGTACTCACATACTCTGTGGAAAGGTACGATCTGAAGGAAGAGGAATGACTGCTTCAGGATGTAGAGGAAGAACATTCCAGGTGGAGGTGCAGATAGTGCTAATGTCTTAAGGTGGGAAGAAGTTCATTGGGTTCATGGAAGCATGTGAGAAAAGGACAGAGTGGTCATGAGGCTTTAAAGGACTGTGGGGGCTGGATCATGTAGAGCCACATCCCAGGTTAGTGAGTTTGGATTTCATTCCAGGTGCGATGGGTTTTGAGCAGAGCCTAACCCAATTTATGTGTTCTAAGTATCCATGACACATCCAGGCCACAGGTAATGGGGATTTGCACGAGGAGGGTAGCTGTGTAGCTAGACTAAAAGGAAAGTATAGTTTGGGAATTTATCTGGAATTACTAAGATTTGCTGATGGGGGATGTAGAATTTGAGAGTCAGGAATAGTGTTTTTTTGATTCTGTATTTTTTAAACTGAGCAGTTGGATGAGTGCCATTCACTGAGATGGGGAAGACTGGGAGGGGTAGGGTCACTCTAAATAAATTGTATTTATTTCAAACATGTTAAGTGTGGGTTTGACATCTGAGAGGATATGTTTTGTAATGAGTTGGGTATGTCAATCTGGAATTAAGGGGAGGTGAGAGTTGGGGATGCATATTTAGAAATCATAATAATGTTTAAAGCTGTGAGATTAGGTGAGAGTTTCTAAGAGATGGTGCCGATGGGGAGAAGTTCCAGAGAGCTCCCTGTTAAATGCCAGCCTTAGAAATTGAGCAAAGGAGGGGCAGTCCACAAGGGAGAACTTAGAAAGAGTAGCCGATGATGTAAGAGCAAGAGAGGGTGTGGTGTCATGAAGCTAGCAGAATAAAGTATTTCAAGAATTGCACTGTAGGCTGGTGTGGAGTTGCATGAAAAAGAAACAGAAGTAACCATTGCTGTGGCCAGCAGAGGTTCCTGGGCCTGAACCAGAGAGTTCTCTAGAACAGATGAAAGTTGATTGGACAGTTCTGAGGAGCAAAAGGGAAGGAAGTGGAGACGCCTACGACCAGTTGCTTCAGGTTCTGCTAAGAGGAGGAGATGAGTTACAGAGGGCAGTACGTACAGAGGACTGTGGGATCGAGAAAGTTTTGAAGTGATTTGCCTCATCAAGATGGATCTTGCAGAGAAATCTTAGGATTGCAAAGAAAGGATGACTGTGGCAGTGAAATTTTTGGAAAGGCATGTGGGGATGGAATCAGCCCCCAAGTCCCAAGTATAGGAGGGTTTTGGTTTGGTTCTCATCGTACTAGGAGGAAGAACCTGTACATATACAGGTCAGCTAGTACCTGTGGCAGTGGGCAGGGGCGGAGTTCCCATCAGACGGTGCTGGTTTTCTCAGGGAGCTGAGGGGAGATGGGAGAATAAGAGATCCGAGGAGGTAAGACCCCGTATCAGGTAGTTCTTTTGGGAGCAGTTGAATGAACATACTAAGAACGTTACAATTTCCAGCCCCTGGTGAGTGCCTATTTGAAGTGCCGGGCCCTGACTCTGAACTGAGACCAGTCAGCATGTTACATGCTTTTCTCCAGCAGCATTCAGCTGCTCACTTAAAAGCATGGAGTAGGTAGATGGTTGGGTTTAACCTGGGCTGGCAGCTGAGGGAGAGGGGCTAGAACAGAGAGGGCCTTACCAGGAGAGTGAATGTAAGTGATGGAATGTGGAAACCAAGCTGAGTGGGATGGGAAAAGGCTGTGGAAGTGTAGTGGAGACTGAAAAACTTGGTGTTGAGTGATGAGGTTGAAGATAGGTTGGAAGCGAAAGGATCATACAGAAGCAACCTGCGAGAGTATGTGACGTAGTGGACATTTCAGAGGAAGCGATTAAGCGCAGTTTCTGATGTGAGACCTCCCGTGTGGCTGATGTGGGCTGAAGCCGAAAGTTGGAGGGGATGTGTGGTATTGGATGGCTCGTCCTCAAGTCATCTTGAATGGTAGAGCAGTGATGGAGAGGGAAGGGGGGAGCCATTGACAGTGGAGCGGAGGGACTCAGGGTGGGGTCCCTGTGTAGCGGCGAGGAGTGGGGAGTTGGATGGGAAGTATCCTGTTGAGAACTCCAGGGATCACTGATTGTGCAGGAGAAAGGAGCAGAAATGGTGTGGGAGTGAGCTAAATGAATGGAAGGGTGGATGGTAACTTTGCTTTTATAAGGCAGCTGTCATCGAAAGTCAGAAATCTCAAATTTAGCCTGCTGGCCAGATCCAGCCTGCTGTCTGTTTTTGAAACACAGTCTTTCCCGTTCATTTGTACCTCACCCATTTGTGTATACGTTGTCTAGGCGGCTGTGTGCAGTAGTGAGGTTAAGTAACTGTACCAGAGATGACCCCACAAACCCTAAAATATTTATTAGTTGACTCCTTGTAGAAAAAAAATTGCAGACTTCTGATTTAGAAGAGTCTGTCTCCATATTCAACCTGCATCAAAGAATCACCTGCAGGATGTAAAAACAAGTGACTGGACTCCACCCTCTGTGTTTCTGGTTCACTGGGTCTGGGGGCTCTAGCATCTGCAATTCTAGCAAGTTCTCAGGAGATTCGGATGCTGCGGGTATAGGAATCAAACTTTAAGAGCTGCTGTTTTAGATACATAAGGTAGTGATTAAATTCCTTATCTGGGGCCACCACTGTGGCGCACTAGGTTGATCCTCGGCCTGCAGCGCGGCATCTCATATGGGCACCTTTCTGATCCTAGTTGCTCCTCTTCCAGTCCAGCTCTCTGCTGTGGCGTGGGAGTGCACTGGAGGATGGCCCAAGTCCTTGAGCCCTGCACCCGCATGGGAGACTGGGAGGAGGCACCTGGCTCCTGGCTTTGGATTGGCGCAGCTCTGGCTGTTACGGCCACTTGGAGAGTGAACCAGTGAAGGGAAGACCTTTCACCCTCACTCTCACTCACACTGTCTGTAGCTCTGCCTGTCAAATAAATAAAATCTTTAAAAAATGAAAAGTTTTTTCCCACCCTTAATCTTGCATGAATCACATGTCCAAACCTCTTGTAACTGCCCATCATTAGACAGGATTTCCTGGCTTGTCATTGTCCCCTTTACTGAGCGTACGGCCTGCATATGGCGGTGATTTTTCTGGCTGAAGGGAGGTCAGCACCATGTGCATCGGGGTACTTGCCCTTCCTAACTCTCTGCTTAGCTGTGAGCCTTTTTTCTCCTTTGTCTTCCCAGCTTGGCTGACAGTCTATGCCTGTGTGTCTCACACGGCAAGTCTTAATGTGAAGCTGATGTGTTTGGGAGGGCCTGTAGAGGTTGCTCTTGGCAGCTTGAGTTGGTTGGTAGCAGTACATGATTGTGGGCGCGGATTAGGGGTCTGACCCATGTGGTAGCAGTGTCTGGGTCTTGGCAGGTGGACAGAAGCCTGAGAGAAAATCAAGGTCAGTGCTTAGCTGACAAGGTCTTTTGTCCCTAGTGTTCCACAGCAAGATCTTTAGAGAACATTTCAAAAAGAGTTTCTAGAAGATGCAAACACGGAACCCATTCTGAGATCTCCTCCTCTTCTCCTGACTCATGTCTAGGATTGCTTTCTCTGACTTTGACCTTGCCTCCCAATGGTGTGGTTCTCCAGTTGCCATGCAGCCTCCTCATAGCCTCAGTGGTGATGTGGATGTTGCCACATGAGTGCACAAGTGGACTTGCCCTTGGATTACCGGTCTCCGGTCTCTTAGCTTAGGTCCCTGGTCAGGGTCCCTGTCCCGCCTCTGGTGAGCGCCCCTCATCCATTCAGACCATGCGAATCCTTTGCCCCCGCAGTCCTCCCCACCCCCGGCCCTACACTGCTCCTCTCTCTGCCTCATTCCTCTTTCTGGCATCTCTGTGCCCTCTCGTTGCCTTTCTTTTTTCCTCTTCCTCCGTGTTTTCCGTCTCCTTCCACGTTTTCTCCCTAAATGCCGGCATGACCTCCTTAGCCTTCAGGGAATTCTTGGCCTCTTGCTAAACTTCCCAACATCATGGCCAGCTGTCACTCTTGATGATTTTTTAAATTAATTAATTTTTCAAGATTTATTATTTTATTTGAAAGGCAGAGTAGCAGATAAAAAGAGAGGAAGAGACAAAGACAGATTTTTTTTTTTGGTTGACAGAGTGAACAGTGAGAGAGAGACAGAGAGAAAGGTCTTCTTTTTCCGTTGGTTCACCCCCCAATGGCTGCTGCGGCCTGCGCACCGCGCTGATCCGAAGCCAGGAGCCAGGTGCTTCTCCTGGTCTCCCATGCAGGTGTAGGGTCCAAGCACTTGGGTCATCCTCCACTGCACTCCCGGGCCACAGCAGAGAGCTGGACCGGAAGAGGAGCAACCGGGACAGAATCCAGCGCCCCAGCTGGGACTAGAACCTGGGGTGCCGGCGCTGCAGGCGGAGGATTAGCCTGTTGAGCTGTGGCGCCGGTCAGAGACAGAAATCTTAATCTGCTGGTTCATTCCCCAAATAGCCACAGTGGCTGGCAGCCTGAAACTCTGGGTCTCTCACATGGCTGCATGGGTCCAAGCACTTTAGGTGTCCTCCACTGCTTGCCAAGGTGCAATAAGGGGGATGGATCAGAAGCAGAGTAGCCCAGACTGAAACCTGTGCTCATACAGTATGCTGGCTTCTTGGGCTGCAGCTTTACCCGCTGCGTCACTACGCTGCTGGCCCCCCCCCCGGCCATTTTATAGTTGTGTAGTTTGAGAGAACATGAGAATCAGTGAGGCTCTTGGGGTTTTTTATTTGGGAGTCATGGAAGAGACTGAAGTTGGCCGTAGCCTTGAAGTTGACAGTAGTCTGGAGATGCTGGACACCATGGCTTCATCAGAAGAGAATAAGCAGGTGATCAGGGTAGGTAAACTCCACCTCAGAAACGGGGACCCAGAGCAGAGGGTCTGTCAGGGCACAGGTGTCACAGAGCATTACGGACAGGAGGGAACCTGAAACGTCCTTGTCTTGCCCAGGAGGCTTCTGTCACGCACCATGTCTCCCCTCACTCAGCCTTTCTAGATGAGTTCCTTTGAAGATAGAGGTCTGTGGCTCGGGAGACATCAAGGGCGGTGGGGTTAGGCCACGTTGGTGTTGTGCAGATTCTCATTTACCAAATGGGCAAAGTTGGCCGGCGCCACAGCTCAATAGGCTAATCCTCTGCCTGCGGCGCCAGCACCCCGGGTTCTAGTCCCATTCAGGGTGCTGGATTCTGCCCCGTTGCCCCTCTTCCAGGCCAGCTCTCTGCTGTGGCCCGGGAGTGCAGTGGAGGATGGCCCAAATCCTTGGGCCCTACACCTGCATGGGAGACCAGGAAGAAGCACCTGGCTCCTGGCTTCGGATCGGTGCAGTGCACTGGCTGCAGCGCGCCAGCCAGAGCGGCCATTGGGGGGTGAACAATGGAAGAGGAAGACCTTTTTCTCTGTCTCTCTCTCTGTCCACTCTGCCTGTCAACAAAACAAAACAAAATTTAAAAAATCGGCAAAGTAGAGGGTCACAGAGGAGAGGCATCTTCTACAGCCCTAAGCCTGACAAAAAGGACATAACCACTCCTGAGAAAAGAAAAAACACTGTAGCGACCGCGTCCCAGGATGAATGACCTCAGGAGTCTATTTCAGAGGCCATGTCATGGCAGAAAAGTTCTGGGGACTTGAGCCTCTGCTTTGTGAGAGGAAAGGGAAACACTGGCCCTTCAGTCTGACTCCTAGAGAAGAGAGCCTCAGCTGTAGCACAGAGCCAGCCACAGGGGGACCCACAGGAAATCCCGGAGTGTCTCATCAAGACAGGACCCCACCAGAACGTTGCTGTGCACAGGGCTTTGTGGTCTGCTGCCCCTGGAGAATTTCCTAGGGAAAGGCTTCCAAGGGAAATTGCTCAGCAAGGCCAGAGAGGCTGCAGACCTTCCCAGGACTGTTGGAGGAAGGTGTGGGTTCCGGATGCACACCCCCACCCAGCCCTGCCCCGAAGGAGCTGGTTCTCAAGGATTCAGAGCCCAGCACATGGGAAGTGAGGGTGGTTGGTCTTCCTTCCTTTCTCCCTTCCTTCCTTCTTCTGTTCCTCCATTCCTTTTCCTTTCTTTCCTTTCTTCTTTTCGCAGAGAGAGATCTTCCATGCACTGGTTCACTCCCCAAATGGCCACAGCGGCTGGAGCTGCACCAATATGGAGCCAGGAGCTTCTTCTGGGTCTCCCACATGGGTGCAGGGGCCCAAGGACTTGGACTGTCTTCCACTGCTTTCCTAGGCCATAGCAGAGAGCTGGATCGGAAGTGGAGCAGCCGGGACTCGAACTGGCACCCATATGGGATACTGGCACCCATATGGGATGCTGGCACTGCAGGCGGGGAGTTCACCCTCTATGCCACAGTGCTGGCCCTGGGTGGTTGGATTTTCAAGTTGACCTGCTGAAGCTTCTGGCCCGTTCTTTTTGTAGGAGTGAGGCTTTGATGCCGCTGTCCGTGAGGTTTGAGTTTTAATGTACACCTATCCAGGGGCAGAGGTCGGAGGGCACTGCCAGAGCCTGAAAGCACCTTGGGGGAGGGGGGCTGAGGCCTCATTTCCCGTAATGAACACTCTTGATTCATCCCAAC
Organism: Sylvilagus floridanus; assembly: GCA_949820135.1. NCBI lineage: Eukaryota > Metazoa > Chordata > Mammalia > Lagomorpha > Leporidae > Sylvilagus > Sylvilagus floridanus. The sequence goes on along the minus strand of OX463241.1, from coordinate 26,073,514 downwards.
TTGGTGAACTCCTGTCAGGCATCAGCTGCTCTTTTGGACTCCAGGAGTCTGTCAAGGGACAGGACCAAGTCCTGGCCTCTTTGGCCTTTCTGTCTCCTGAGGAAAACCAGACAGGCTGCTGCTTCAGGTGCCGCTACATGCCGTGGAGCACCACAGGGCGGCGGCAGTGGTGGTGGGGAGCCAAGGAGGCCTCCCAGAACCAGTGACGCGTGACAGGAGTGAGGGAGCAGATACTGCAGGCACTGGTGGGGAGAGAGCAGTGAAGAACAGAGGCCAGGCCGGCACGAACCTCGTGGACTGGAAGAACACATGGAGCTGGTGTGGCTGGAGCTGGAGGAGTGAGACAGGGCAGGTGGTTGGGGGCTGCTGAAGGCAAGACCATCCCTGGCTTTCTGACAGTTGAGAAGTAACCACAGTCAAACTTTGAAATTCCTATGTTGAAATACTGACTTCTAAGGTCCGATCCAGCTCTTTTCATTGGCTTGGGAAAGCAGTGGAAGATGGCCCAAGTGCATGGGCCCCTGCAACCATGTGGGAGACCCGAAAGAAGCTTGTGTTTCCTTGCTTCGGATCAGCCCAGCACCAGCCATTGCGGCCATTTGGGGAGTGAACCAATGGAAGGAAGACCTTCGCTCTCTCTCTTAGTCTCTCTCTAACTCTACCTCTCAAATCAATCTTTAAAAAAAAAAAAAAAAAGAGTTGGGCCTTTTGGGTGGTGATCAGCTCTCATGAGTGGGATGAGTGTTCTTTTTATCAGTCCTGAGGGAGCTCATTTGTCCCTCTGCCACCCACGAACCAGAAAGTGAGGCCTCACTGGACTCGGAGTTGCACGGGCCTCCCGGCCTGCAGAAGCCTGCAGAACTCAGAAATGAATTTCTATTGATCGAAAGCTACCCAGGTGGACCTGTTGTTACAGCAGCCCACACAGACCAAGATTATAAGGCTTTGCCTTGGACTCTGAACAAGGGCTCTGTTTGTTTAAAGATGATCGAGCCCTGTGTGAAGAAGAAATGTGACCTCAGGCTGTTGCTTAAGGTCAGATTCTGGTTAATTTTTGAGATAATGCTAACAGGTTTTGTTGCTCTGCTGGATGTTGAGTGTGAGTGGGTAAATGGAGTTACCACCTGCAGAGGTGCGGAAGGTTGGATCTGCAGAGTTTCTGGCTTGCCTATTAATTTGAGGGATAGCTATGAAGGTTCAAGGAAGAGAAAGTTAGACTTAATCATTGTTCTTTAATTTTCCTCATCCTCTGACAGCCTCATTTGTATGTAGGTCATTTCTACCACAGTCATGTTGGGGATACGATGACCCCAGTATGTGAACTTCTAGGGACATCCCCCCAGGTCTCTGCAATTCAGTGGGGTCAGACCCATGGCAGGATAAGGCATCTGATGACCAGCAGAGTCTTGAAATGGACTGTGTCTCTGTGGACTCCCCTCATTGTAGGTGCTGTGTTGTTTCCTGGCCACACAGCGAACAACCAATTAGCAGTGGCTTCAGGCAACAGAAATGTATTCTTTTAAGTTCTTCGAGGCTGCAACCGCAAAATCCAGGTACTCCAGTGCTCTGTTTTCTCCATGTTTCTTTGCCTCTCGCTTCTGGTGGCTGCCAGCAGTCCTTGGCATTCCTGCCTTGTAAATGCAACACTCTGGTCTTTGCCTCCATCAAAATGTGGTGTCGTCCCCCCCCACCCCGTGTGTGTGTGTATCTTCACATGACCTGCTCATCGTGGACTTGGGGCCCACCCAGGTGGTAATCTCATCTTAATTTATCTATGTCTGTGAAGACCTTTTTCCCAAATAAGTTCACAGTCATAGGGAGCTGGGAGGAATTAGAACATCAGCTTCGGCCAGCGCCGTGGCTCACTAGGCTAATCCTCCGCCTAGCGGTGCCGGCACACTGGGTTCTAGTCCTGGTCGGGGCGCCGGATTCTGTCCCGGTTGCCCCTCTTCCAGGCCAGCCCTCTGCTGTGGCCCAGGAGTGCAGTGGAGGATGGCCCAAGTGCTTGGGCCCTGCACCTGCATGGGAGACCAGGAGAAGCACCTGGCTCCTGCCATCGGATCAGCGTGGTGTGCCGGCCGCAGTGCGCCGGCCGCGGCGGCCATTGGAGGGTGAACCAACGGCAAAAGGAAGACCTTTCTGTCTCTCTCTCACTGTCCACTCTGCCTGTCCAAAAAAAAATCAGCTTCTCTGTCAGGTACAGTGCAGTCTGCAGCAAGTGCCTCAGTTTGGGGTTGATTAGGGCTGAGAGGTGCTTGGGGATAAGACAGAAGCTATGGAAGTACAGTTAGAAAATGAGTCCCACCATACTAGGAATTCTCATCTGTTAGAATTACATTTTTTAGACATGTCTGTTTATTAAATTGAAGATTTAAAGGTATTATTTATAGTGTTTTTATAATATTTTGAAGACCTCAGAATATGCAGTGATGAAATTCATGAAAATATAAGATAGAAGAAACTGTTATTACGAAATAGCTAACTTTTTTTGGAAATATTTATTTATTTGGAAGGGTTAGGGGTGGGATCTTCCGTCCACTGGTTTACTCCCCAGATGGCTGCCATAACCAGGGCTGAAGCTGGGAACCAGGAGCTGCTTCCAGGTCTCCCATGTGGGTGGCAGGGGCCCAAACACCTAGGCCATCTTCTGCCACGTTTCCCAAGCCATCAGCAGGGAGCTGAATTGGAAATAGAGCAGCCAAGACTCGAACCGGCACCCATATGGGATGCTGATGTTGCAGGTGGCAGCTTTATCTGCTGTGCCACAACACTGGCGCCTCTTAAAGCTGAGACTACAACCCGAATTTGGCCAGAGGCCTGGGCAGCAGGGCAGAAATGCTCTTGCTGATGCTTGGGGTTGCCGGCTTGGCTAGTGTGGCAGCAAGTTGGCTGAATCTGGGTGTGGCAGGGCTGGGTCCTGAGCACTGGCTATTGGGAGAGAACTCTACATACTCTACTGGCCTTGTCCTTAGCTTCCGGTGGGGCTGGAGCCAAGAGGTGCCCAGGTGGTGCACAGCTCTCACTATCTACCTAGCACGTGTACATTCCTCAGTGGTGTGTCAGGAGTCACTCGTATTTGCCTCTTTTTAACTCGCCACAAGTCAAGTCTAAGGGTTGTTTATCAAAGGAAGCATAAGTTCCCACTTTGATAGCACAGTGATAGGACTATATGAGCCTTAGCAATGTAATTAAAATTCCTTAGCAACAATCTGCATTTGTGGCTGTCATATTGTTGTCGTGGTCACTATGAACTTTTATGGAGTTCCTGTGTGTTGTAAGGATTGTGTGTGAGTTGGACAGATGGGAGATGAGAGAGGCAGGGGTTTTTCCACCTTAGGGAATATTTGAACTTGGAGAGGTCAGTCAGGAGTCAGAGGTTCACACAGGAGCAGATTTGTGCATGCCATATTTGGCTCCTGTAGGGAAAAGCTTTTTTTAAAAAAACTGTTCATTTATTTGAAAAGCAGAATGAATGGGCTATGCAGGTTGTGGAGTGGAGAGATGGATGAAGATCTTCCTTGTGCTGGCTCACCTCCCAAATAGAAATGTTCATGGCTGAAGTCAGGAGCCTGGAATTCCATCTGGGTCTCCCACTTGGGTACAAGGACTCAAGCACTTTGGCTGTTTGCTGCTGCTTGCACAGGTGCATTAGCAGGCAACTGGATTGGAAGTGGAGCAACTGGGACTCAAACTGACACTCCAACATGGAATGGCACCGTTTCAAGTGGCATATTTTTTTGTTTTTAAAGATTTGTTTGAGAAGTAGAGTTACCGAGAGACAGAGAGAGAAAGGTCTTCCACCTGCTGGTTCATTCCCCAAATGGCTGCAATGTTCGAGCCGAGCTGATCTGGAGCCAGGAGCTTTTTCCAGGTCTCCCCAGCGGGTGCAGGAGCCCAAGTACGTGGGCCATCTACTGCTGCTTTCTCAGACCATTAGCAGAGAGCTGGATTGGAAGAGGAGCAGCTGGGACATGAACTGGCGCCCACGTGGGATGCTGGTGCCACAGGTGGAGGTTTAACCTACTACACCACAGTGCTGGCCCCACAAGTGGCATCTTAACACACTGTGCCACAGTGCCAGCCCCAGGAAGAAGCTTTGAAATAGACCATTTAATAAGTTTTTGGTGAGAGTGGGAGGAGGGAGAGGTAGGGATATGTAATGGGATTCCAGAGTTTAATGGGGAAGCCGCAGAAATCGGTGGTTGGGGATCACTTGCCAGGCAGGGTGGTCAGAGCAGACTGTGCTGTTGTGATGGCTCACCCAACCCCTGCCTCAGCTGTTCCCTGGCACCCCTGGGTCCTGTGGGCACTTGGGTGCAGGAGGTGGGAGCAAGAAGTACACTGGGGGCACCTGGGGTGCTTGGGCCCTGCTCCTTGTTTCTGGCTGCATTGTGTGCACCTGGGAGGGGAAAGTTTATTCTCGAGTAGTTTTCCTCTAAGGGAGCTTCGTGGCTGTCAGCCACAGCTCTCCTCGGGGCAGGGCCCGGTGAGGCCGCTGTCCTTGTGGGGTGAGCACAGGGCAGATCATGGGCACACAGCATTTCCTTTGACTCATCTGAATCGTGGGCCAGATGTGGCTCCTGAAAGTAGTCAACGTTCTTTGTCTACGTTGAGATTTTTAATTTAGGACCCAGATGGGGTAAAAGGAAAACTTCCAGAAGGTCTGTTTTACTCCGTGTGTCACTGTCCTGGATTCCTGGCAGGGAGCAGTTTCATTAGAAAAGCAGGTTTCCTCCTGACTCATCTGCCTGTGTGAGACGCGGGATACACTGTCACGGCACTGGGCGGCGGAGTGCGCGGTCTTTGCTGCGGGCGCCTGGCCCGCTCCATGGAAAACCTTGAGAGGAGACGGTGCGTTACAGGGCAGGAGCTTTGTCCTGGAATTTCCTGGCTTTTGTCTGGTGTAACTTCGTGTCCCGAGATGCCTGTTTTTAGAGTCTGCTTCCTTTGGGGGCAAGAAGCCTGCCTTGCAGCGCTCTTCGACTTCCCGTACCAGGCCATCTCACCCTGCCTGGGGATTGGAGGTGGGGACCTGGCTCCCAGTACAGTGTGCTCCTGGAAGTCACGGATCACAAAGGAGAAGCCAAACCATTGGACATAAAAGCTGCATTGCATCTGCCAGTCAGGCTCATTCACCTGGCCCTAACCCTTGTTCTTTCTCCTTGCAGCAGAAAAAGTCCTACCTGGAGCGGAGCGTTAAGGAAGCAGAGGACAACATCCGGGAGATGCTGATGGCACGAAGAGCACAGTAGGACCCTCTGAGGGATGCTCCTCCTCCTGACCCTCCCATTCCTGGCAAGGGCTGAGGGGCCCGTGCAGGGAGCAGCCCCCTCTCTGCTCTGACGGACATTTTATCTGCATGGCCTAGCACCCCCACATCTTCTGCATCAGTCTGCACCCCCTTCAGGGTCCTCCCTGTGTCCTTTTTTTATCCTGGCTCTGCCACTCCTGCCCAGGCCCCTCCTCTCTCCTGAGTCTTGAATTCCTGGGAGAGAGAAGAGCACATCGTTCTGCCAATCAAAGGCATCTGTCCCACTCCACTCAGCCTGAGAACAGAGCAGGAGAGGCGGTGTCGGTCTCTGCCTCAGCTGCCTTTCCCTCCACACTGAAGCCTTTCCTCCTTGGGGAGTGGGTCCCGCCTGCCCCCTTCCCCTCCTGGACCTGACACACACACACACACACACACACACACCCTGCACTGGTTCCTCCAGGGCAGCCTGCCTGGAGATTCCTGTCCCACTTCCTCCCACACGTGGTAACAAAGCTCCCAGTAAGCAGCAGCTTCCAGGCTGTGCTGTCGGACACTGTCTTAGGGTGGACACGGAATCCTCCAGGCTGGAGCTGGCTTGTCCCGGCTCAGGAGAGCCAATGATTCGATATTCAGGAATTCTGTTGCCAGTTGTAAAACAGAACCATTACTAAAAATTAAACTCTGTGAATTTTCAGATTATATCAAAAGCAAAGATAATAAACATTTGCAACTCACCCCTTCCTGCTTTCCTGCATCTGACCATTGTTCTGCTCCTGGGTTCAGGGTCTGCTGCGCCCTGGAGGCGGAACGTTGGAGCTTCTGTGTGTACTTCTGTGTGTCTCGACACAGCGGGAGCATTTGCAACGCAGAACTAACAGATGCTCCAGAAGGACATTTTTTTGAGTCTCCCAAGAGAATGCCATTTTATCAGCTGCCACTCAGTGTTTTGGAAGAGAACAGGGAGCTGTCACCAGCCAGCTGAGGAAGGCCATCTGATGCACTGCTGTGGCAGCCTGGCGCCACCCTGTGGCCAAAAATATGAATGGCTGACAGTTTGGGAGAGCAGGAAAGCCTTGCCGTGGCTGTGAGAGCAGGTCTGGGACACCCCAGTTACTACAAGGTAAAAATGGGTACACACTGCACTGGTGAACGCTCATGCCCTGAGCTCACCTCTGAGGAGGGCCGGGGAATGTGACCTGACTGGAGGATACCCTGCTTCCCAGGGGCAGCTCTACCACCCGGGCAGTGGCTGGAACGAATAACTGCACTCCGAGAGCGGCTTGGGGCTGGGAGCCACCCCCACAGTGTCCCAGCCCAGTGAGCAGTGGGGTTCTAAGTGGATGCCACACAGACCCGGGGGTCTTAGATTTTTCTGGAATCATTTAGACAGCCGAGGTTTCAACAGATTTATTGAAACATACAGGTGTTAGCAGAGAAATCATTCAGTGTGGTATATCTTATCTTGCCACTACCTTGAATGTATAATTTAAAAATTATAAATATATATTTCATAACTAAGCCTTTGGCCAAAAAAATGGAACATCATTTAGCACATTTGTTAGGGATCAATAAGAAATGGATTCTGAACATTAAAAAGATCAAGTCATTGAATTAAACAGCAGCAACCCTTGCTAATCTAGAACCCCCTAGTGTTGAAGGTACAGGCGTCTGTGCAGAGCTAGTCACTTAGTACAGCAATCAGAAGAGATGGGCAGGTGCACCGGTCAGAGGTGGCGGCGGAGCTGGCAGGACAGGCGGCCAGGCTGGTCAGGTGAGCATGTCCCAGAGACAGCAGCAACAGAGAGCAGTCCAACAGGCTGTGAGGCAGGTGGATGGGCCCAGGTCATCTCTTCTTTGGTCCTCCACCACGTAGACTGTGGGGAGAGAGCGGAGGGGGTGAGAATGAATCGGCACAAACCCGTGAAGTTAGTCTTGCTGGTGGCAGGTAAAAGCCAGGAAGCAGAATGGGTGCCGCCTTTTTGCCCCTGCCCTTGCTGATGATGGTGCCTGGGGCATTCAGCTCAGCTCTTCACGGATGTTCGCTCCTTCGAGCTTACTTGTTCTTGGGGGACAGGCCTTGGGGTGTGTGGGACAACCCCACGCTTGGATAGCCGTAGCTGGTGGACCCTGGGTCCTCCCCTGCATCTTTTCAGATACAGCTAAGCTGGCACCCAAGACTAAGAGGGATGGGAATTAAAATCTTCTCCAAAGTAGCTTTACGCCTTCAAAAACTACCAAGCCCCCTGGTTTTTCATGCCTGGTTGCAGGGCATTAAGCAGGCAGGAATGAGCCTGGTCAGGCAGGGGCAGAGGGCTGGAGCCCTGTGCTGTTGGTTCCCAAGACCCGCACGGTGCTTTTTCTCCGAATGGAGACAGAAATCTGAGCCCACACAGGGCTAAGTGCTCTGCTAAGGCCCTGGGGACCCTCCCCCGTCAGTGGCTCGTAGCAGCATTAGCTGCTCCTGGAAGCGCGGTCTAAGTGGCAGAGAGCTGGGCGGCTGCTTGTTTTGAAGCCGCAAACCCCCGCTCATCCGGGAACTCCTCAGCAGGACAGACTTTTCAGCTTTCTCAGTTCACAGATGCACGCGTCTGCGAGGCGAAGCCAGTCCTCGCCATCTCCTTTCAGTGCTAACCGTGTTTCCTGTCTGTTGCCACTGCCTCTCCTGAGTCCACTGGCAAGCCTGGGACGCCCTGGGTCGTAGGGAGCGTTCCCAAGCCGCCCTCCTCTTCCTCGCATGGCACAGCTTGAATCACTACTTTCCCTCACCCAACACCCGCCCCTGCGTCACAGGTGGCGACCCCCACCAGGGAGCTCTGTGCGGAGGGGAGAGGGTGACCTGTTCATCCTGAGGCTTCCTCACAGTGACCTGGAGGCAGCCATGACCACATCCAGAACTCACAGGTAAGGCCCTGGGGGCTGAGAGTTTGCCATAGAGGCAGGGTGTGGGCTGGACTGTGCCCAGGCCCTGATGGCTCTCCTGTCTCTGGCAAGCCCGTCCTGGCTGGGATAGCAAGGGACTAGGCAGAGCATGGGGGTGACAGCTCCAGTGCTGCCCTCTCACAGCCAGCCGGAGACCACCCAGGTCACTCCAGGCAGGTGTCACCTGTGTCTGCCTGCCTGAGTGACCTGCCCAGGCCCCAGCCTGCCGGGGTCCTGCAAGGGCAGCTTTGGACAAGGAAGGGAGGAGAGGGTGGGCTGCTGGTCTCAGTAACTCTGCCAACTGTAGAAACAGCCTCTTCTTTCCTGCACATGCCTGCCTCGGCTGAGGCTGCTGCTGCCAGGCGGCCTCACCACCACTTGCTGTGTAAGCCAAGTGCCACCCAGCTTCCTGATGGCCCCGGGACAGCCACAGGACACCATCGTACTGAGAACCCTCTGCCCGGCCTCTCCCAGCTGTGCCTGTCAGAACCACGGAACCTCGAGCAGCAGAGTCAGGGAAACAGAAGCCTCCATTGCCTTCGTCCGCCAGCTCAGTCACGTTGGTCCTTCCCAGGGCTACTTCACAGGGCACACTGCACAGTCTGGGCCCCGGCCTCCCTGCCCCTTACTCCCAGACAGCGCCGACGGAGGGGACATACGGACGACTCCAGACCACACACTGCAGACGCCACGTCAGCCGTGACGGTGGTGGTCTGGACATACCTTAGAAGCCCTAGACGGCTTCCGGGAGCACCACGGCCCTCGGGACTGCTCTCCCTTAAATTACATAGGACAGAACCTCTACCCTGAAGCTGCTGCGAGTGGGGGCGGCGAAGCCTGAAGGCAGGAGTGATCTGTGTGCTTTTAGTCACTCACGGGCAGGGGTGATGGCCAGAAGGCAGCTCCAGAGACTGTCTCCTAGTTCTCCCTGTGAGACCCACATTGGTCTGTCTCAGAACCACTTCCTCCCACAAGCCCTCCCTAGCCACAGGGTGCAAGCTCCCGCACCTGACAAGGGAGCTGTGTGGCCTAGTCGTTCCAGGATCCTACTCCACCCCAGGCAGCCTGGCTCCTAGGCCATAACACCCTGGATACTTGAAGCAAGGGACCCAGGTGCACTGGAGCTTGGCTGGCAGTGCTGGTCCCTGAGCAGGAGCTAGGGCATGGATGGCGCAGGCCAGGTTTGGCACCCCCAGGACAGATGGATGCCACGGCAGCTGCCACCTGTACCGCCAAGCCAAGCAGAGGTAGCTGTGAACAGAGCCGAGAAGCCACTCTGTAGCTCTTTTTGTTAAGATTTTTTTTTCTTAAATGGGAGTGGATTTTAATAGAAGGAAAAAGGAGGGGGAGTCAAGAGCATTGGGTGAGAGATAGGAGTTGGCATCGTCCTTCCAGGCAAGTTCTGCAGCCAGTGCCAGTCCTGCAAAGAGGCCACCTGTACTGCCTGTTCTGATGAGCTCCATATGGGAGACCAAGTGCCACCCTGTGGCTGGCCCGGAGACAAGGGCAAGGTGCAACTTCCAGTGGAAGCAAGGCCTTAAGGATTCTGTCCGCATACAGCAGGAAGCTGACCCTCAGGTGTGCTGTCCAGTGTCCTATCTCCCCTGTTCAGCCAGGACCTTGCACTCCATGGGTAGGAGGGCATCTGTGCCCTGCCCCAGGCAAGAAGGGAGTCTGCATGGTACTAAAGCTGGATCGAGGGTCAGGGCTGGGGGCTCTCCTTGCTGGCTTGCTCTCTTGGTGACAGTGCTTCAAACCAAGCCCCGGCCACTGCGGCACCTTCAGAGTGTCTGGCTTGAGAGCTTTGCCCTGCTGGTGCAGCTTGGGGGAGAGCTAAGCAGCTCCTGGTGGGCCCCCCGTCCCTTCCTGACCTTGTGCTGAAGCAGAGAAGACATGCGGGTGATGCCAGGAGCCATGCAGTCTTCTAGGTGTCCTGGGGTCTGCTGCAGGCCGCCAGTGCCCACCAGTAGCCCCCGGGTCGAGGACGGCCATAGCATGCAGCCCAAAGGTCCCATTCACCTGAGCTACCCTGGTACCTCGCTCTGGGCACACCACAGGCAAGTGGGGCAGCAGGGCAGGGAGGGCCTGCGAGAAAGGTGAGCAGCGCCTTCTCAGAAGGCCAGCGCTGTGCCCAGCCCGGCAGCTGAGACCATTGCTGCTGGTGTGGAATTTCTGAATCGTTAACCAGGCAGCTTGATGTGGGCACAAAGCCTCAGCAGGGCTTCTTGTGAATCCGTGCACAGAGGCTGGAGGCAGCACCCCGCCAGCTCCTGGCCCAGGGCAGTGATGGGCACCCAGGGTGGCCCTTAACTGCTCAGACCAGCACCTCCAGGGAGAAGGCTCCCCGGGGAGGTGGCGCTTTTGTCAGGAAAGGAAGACGCTGCAGCATTGGCTCACATGCCTGGACCTGACGGGGGGCAGCCTTCAGAGCTCCAGCCGAGTGCTGCACAGAACAGGAGGTAAGAAGGGAGGGGCCGGCTAAGCGGTGTTTTTTTTTTTTTTTTTTTTTTTTTTTTTTTGGGACAGGCAGAATTAGACAGAGAGAAAGGTCTTCCTTTGCTGTTGGTTCACCCCCCCAATGGCCGCTGTGGTCGCACTGCGGCCGGCGCACCACACTGATCCAATGGCAGGAGCCAGGTGCTTCTCCTGGTCTCCCATGTGGGTACAGGGCCCAAGGACTTGGGCCATCCTCCACTGCACTCCCGGGCCACAGCAGAGAGCTGTCCTGGAAGAGGGGCAACCGGGATAGAATCCGGCGCCCCGACTGGAACTAGAACCCGGTGTGCCGGCACCGCAGGCAGAGGATTAGCCTGTTGAGCCACGGCGCCGGCCTAAGCATTTTCAAAAGAAGCAAACCCTCCAGGCAGCCGCTGTGGGCAAAGGAGAGCAAACAGCCTGCAGTGGCTTTGGGCAGCTCTCCTTGGCTGTGTGAGTGTGGCGATCATGTACTACACAGCACGTGGGGGCTGATCTGATAACAAAATACTCCAAGGGGAGTGGCACCTGCACAGGCACCAGGGACACCAGGTGAGCATGGCGAGAGGGAGAGGCGCTGGGGCAGCGTGGCAGGCAGGGCAGGAAACCCACCCAGGCTCCATGCTGCCAAGGCTGCACAGCGGAGACGGAGGCGCCTTAGTTTTCACGGGACTCTCGTGAGGCCAAGGAAGGAGAGGTGAGGAACCTCCTCTGCCTCAGGTGGAGGGACACAGCCTGGCTTGCCCTTGGGGCCTCTGCTGGCCCCCCCGCCACTGCTCTCCTTTGTCTGCCACTGCAGCCCTGGGCTCGGTGTCTCTTCAGCGCAGCCGAGTCAGATGAGACCATGTCTGCCAAGTCCCTGACCCTAGATGTCCACACTGAGGCAGAACAGATCCGGAACTGCAAAAGATTCACCCTTTAACCCCTGCGATCCAGTGTACTACTCACTCAGCTCGTACCATGGCCTGGTCTGGAAGGAGTAGGAGCCTGCTGACCCGTGGAGGGTTCCTAAGTCTCCAGAAGCGCAGCTGTATCCTATGAGGGAAGCAGCTCTCCTGGGTCCAAGGCCAAGGCTTCTTAGCAGCTGCTGGGGTCTAGGGAGCCGCAGGGAAGTCCTCTAAATGGGGGCCAGGCCCTTCCGCCTCCACAGAGGGCTCCATCACAAGGTTGGTCTGCGCTGTGGCCCAGCCCCAATCAGTGTGAACAGTGGAGTGCACAGCACAATAAAAACAGTTTAGTGTCCCTGGATGAGTAGGCCACCACTTCCCGTGGCTGTCCTTGGGCTGCCGCTGCTGGGGTCACTAGCACAAGGTTGTCGATGCTAGAGTGACTGAGAAAGTCTCTGAGCCACAGTGCAGAGGTCACCTTGGCCATTCTGGGAAGCAGCTGCTGCGCTCAGACTGCACTCAGTGAATTCAAGGCAGGCCCTCGCCTGTCGCCGGCCCAGTGCTATCCCACGTCAGGATGGCCCATAGCAAATCTGGCAGCATGCTGTATGTGACCCGAGAGGCGCCCCGTTTCCCTCTAAATCCCAGGGTATGTGTGTCCCGGAGAGTCAGGGCCCACCAGGGTGCCCTGCCCCTGCGGTCACCTGGCAGACAGACCCACTGAGTCCATCCCTGCTGTCAGCCACCTGCAGGTGGAGTGTTCGGCCTACAATAGGGACAAGGTGCCCTGGGGGAGAGGGGCTGACCCTTGGCCACACTGCCCTTGGGTTGCTTTGTATTGGGGGCAGTGGCTATATACATGGGCCTGGGTTCTAAGCGTGACTGCCACTCACAGACTATATGACCTTGAACAAGCCATGGCTTCCCTGTGCCATTTTGCAAATTGCAAAGTTGTCTTAAGAGGGATGTTGGGACAAAGGTCAAGTGCTTGGTGTGGTGCCCAGAGCAGCTACAGTGCGTGACACCCTGCAGAAGAAACCACGAGGCTTCAGGTTTTCTTGTTCTGGGTCTGTATGAGGGGAAGCTGCTCCAGCCAGTCCAGAGTGGGGCTGGTGTGTGTACATCTGTCTCCAAATCATGACAGCCTGGCAGGGGCAGAGGAAGTGGCAGTCCACGTGCAGCTCCAGCTGTTGGGACCCTTGGGCAATGCAGACGGGGAGAAACAGAGAAGCGGCTTAAGTAAAGGGAGGAAGGAACAGCTGCAGATGGCTGGGAGCCTTTTCCTGGGTGAGCCATGTCTGGGACGTCATCAATACAGACACAAAGGTCCAGAGAAGAGAATGAGAGACCAGAGACTGTCAATTTAGAAGACATCTATATAACAAAAAATTAATAGTTTTTCTCCTGATGTCTTAAAAGTAAACCCAGGGGCCAGTGTGTGGCTCACTTAGTTAATCCTCCATCTGCAGCACCAGCATCCCATATGGGCACTGGGTTCTAGTCCTGGTTGCTCTTCTTCCAGTCCAGCTCTCTGCTGTGGCCCAGGAGTGCAGTGGAGGATGGCCCAAGTGCTTGGGCCCTGCACCTGCATGGGAGACCAGGAAGAGGCACCTGGCTCCTGGCTTCGGATCGGTACAGCGCCGGCCATAGCGACCATTTGAGGAGTGAACCAACAGAAGGAAGACCTTTCTCTCTCTCTTTCACTATCTAACTCTGTTAAGTTAAAAAAAAAAGTAAAGCCCAGTGAGGGCCAGCGCTGTGGCACAGCGGGTTAAAGCCCCAGCTTGGAGCACCAGCATCCCAAATGGGCGCTGGTTCAAGTCCTGGCTGCTCCTCTTCCAATCCAGCTCTCTGCTATGGCCTGGGAAAGCAGTGGAAGATGATCCAAGTCCTTGGGCCCCTGCACCCGTGTGGGAGACCCAAAAGAAGCTCCTGGCTCCTGGCTTCAGATCAGCTCAGCCCTGGCCGTTGTCATTTGGAGAGTGAACCGGTGGAATGGAAGACCTCTCTCTCTGTCTCTTCTTTCTCTGTGTAACTCTGATTTCAAATAAATAAATAAAAAAGTAAACCCAAACATGATTAGCCAACAAGCAAATGCCAAGGTCCAGGGGTTGGCATCGGGGCACAGCGAGTTATGCGGCTGCTAGACGGCCACATCCCATGTTGGACTGCCTGGGCTCAGGCGCCACTGCTGCTTCCTGCTGATGCACTCTGGAGGCAGCAGATAGTGGCCCAAGTACTTGGGTTCCTGGCAACCACGTGCGAGGCCTGGATGGAGTTCCAGGCTCCTGCCTGGCCTAGCTCCCCAAACCCCCTCTGCCTTTCAAATAAAATTTCACTCTATTTTTTAAAAAATATTTGAAAAGGAGAGAGAGAAATAGTCCATCTACTGGTTTACTTCTCAAATGGCCACAACGGCCAGAGCTGGGCCAGGCCGAAGGCAGAAGCCTGGAACCCTATCCAGGTCTCTCACAGGGTGGCAGGGGCCCAAGTCACTTGGGCCATCTTCTGCTGCTTTCCCAGAAGTGGAGCAGCCGGGACTTGAACCCGTGCCCACATGGAACAGTGGTGTCAGGCAGTGTAAGCTTAACCTGCTGTGTCATAATGCTGACTCCTGACAACAGATTTTTTTTAAAAAAGTAAAACAAAGGGGATCCCTGTCTCTCCTTCTCTAACTCTGCCATTCACGTAAGTAAATAAATCTTTAAAAAACTATCAAATGGGAGAAAGCGCACTTGTGTTCCTGGTGCTGAAGACCCAAAGTCATAGGTGACATCGCATGCCTCCTGACGCGATCTGACTGCTGCACCAGCAGTTCTGGAGGAGGGAGACCACCAGGGAGGGGCTGCTCAGCGCACCAGAGAAAAATCTAGAGAAAAACCTGACCACGCCCAGTACTGGCAGCTTTGTGACCCTGTGACAGCGGGGTAAAGACCCTAAGGCAGGGAGCGGCTGGCAAACAAGCCATGAGGTTGTTCACAACCCACTCCAAAATGGGACATGGGAGGCCCAGGTTGTGGATGATGGCGGCTCACCTGCCCCAGAGCATAACCCTGCCCCCGGGCCCTGGATACACCGGTCACCTTGTAATGGCTGTCCTGCCTAATCTGATCAAGACCTCACCTCACTGACTTCAAAAGACACCAGTGTAATCAAATGCTGGGGGCTTTGAACTCCACAATCATCAGAGAATAAAGTAGCAGGCTGCCTTGCATCAGGAGAGCTGATGGCATTTCAGAGCCAGCAAGCAATCCTACTTAGCCATCAGGCCATATCATGGCCTGCAGATCTGATGCAATTTCAATACAAATCCCAACAGGATTTCATAGATTTATAGATGAGTAAGACGAGTAGAACACTGAAGATGTAATATAAAGCCACAGGGGTCAAGACACCTAAAGGTACTGGTTAGGGTACTGACTCAGACATCAAAGGAATGGAAGGGACAGGTCTGTGCGACAGATCTGCATAACAATAGAGAAAGGTTTGGTTTCTTGCAAAAAAAATTATTTGAAAAGCAGAGTGATAGAGGAGGGAGAGAGATCAATTTTCCACCCACTGTTTCATTCTCCACATGGCTGCAAATGCCAGGTCTGGGCCAGACCAAACTGAGGAACCAGGAACTCCATCCTGGTCCCCACATGGGTGACAGGGACCTGAGTACGTGGGCCATCTTCTGCTTTCCCAGGAGCATTAGCAAGAAGCTGGATGGAAGTGGATTAGCCAGGATAATCTGGTACTCTGATATGGGACACCAATCAGGATGGCGAGTGAAAGCTTAACTCACAGCACCACAAGACCAAGCAGGTGGTCTTTTCAAACAAAGGATGTCGAAAAAAATTGATACAGTACACACACAAAAAAGTCCTCAATCATAAACCTTACATTTTATACAAAGTTATTCCTAAAGTGGTCATAGATCTAAAGGTGAAATATAAAACTATAGAGATGGTATAGTGGGTAAAGCCACCGCCTGCAGCACCAGCATCCCTTATGGGTATCAGTTTGAGTCCTGGCTGCTCCACTTATGATCCAGTTCCATTCTAACGCTCCTAGCAAAGTAGTGGAAGATGGCCCAAGCCTTGGGCCCCTGCACCCACATGGGAGACCTGGAAGAAACTCCTGGCTCCTGCCTTGGATCGAATCAGTGGATGGAAGATGTGTCTCCCTCTCTCATTGTCTGTGACTCTTCCTTTCAAATCAATAAATCTCTTTTTAAAGTATATATATGTAACTTTCAGAAGAAAACAGAATATTTGTGAACTCAGGTTAGGCTTTTTTAGACCTGATACCAGGCCAGTGCCGTGGCTCACTAGGCTAATCCTCTGCCTACGGCGCCGGCACACCGGGTTCTAGTCCCGGTCGGGGTGCCGGATTCTGTCCCGGTTGCCCCTCTTCCAGTCCAGCTCTCTGCTGTGGCCCAGGAGTGCAGTGGAGGATGGCCCAAGTGCTTGGGCCCTGCACCCGCATGGGAGACCAGGAGAAGCACCTGGCTCCTGGCTTCGGATCAGTGCGCCGATCGCAGAGCGCCAGCTGCAGCGGCCACTGGAGGAAGAACCAACGGAAAAAGGAAGACCTTCCTCCCTGTCTCTCTCTCACTGTCCACTCTGTCCAAAAAAAAAAAAAAAAAAAAAAAGACCTGATACCAAAAGCATGATCCATAAAGGAATATAATTTTACTTTATTGAAGTCAGGGACTGTGAGAGACACTGTGTTAAAGGAGGAGAAGTCAGTGCACACACTGGGAGAGTCCATTTGCAGATCAGATCCAACAGGGAACTTGCATCTCAAATATACAAAGACTCTTAACAATAAGGCAACAACCCAATTGAAGAGTGGGCAGAAGACTTAAAGAGACTTTTCACCAAAGGGGACACAGGCGAGCAAATAATCACGTAGCATCACCTTAGCTCTTATGAAAATGCAAACTAAAACCACAAGCGGATAGCACTACACAGCCATGAGAATGGCTTCAATACAAACACAACACCAAGCACCGACAGAACGCGGACACTGCTACAGGAACGCAAGACGCTGTGGCCAAGCTGGGAAACAGCAGCCCACTCCTAAGTTAGACATGTTCTTGGCTGGCGCCATGGCTCACTTGGCTAATTCTCCACCTGTGGTGCCAGCACCCCGGGTTCTAGTCCTGGTTGGGGTGCCACATTCTGTCCCAGTCCTCTTCCAGTCCAGCTCTCTGCTGTGGCCCAGGAGTGCAGTGGAGGATGGCCCAGGTCCTTGGGCCCTGCACCCACATGGGAGACCAGGAGGAAGCATCTGGCTCCTGGCTTTGGATAGGCACAGCGCGCCGGCCGTAGCAGCGATTTAGGGGGGGTGAACCAACAGAAGGAAGACCTTTCTCTCTCTGTCTAACTCTGCCTGCCAAAACAACAACAACAACAAAAACCAATAAAAACCAATGTTCTTAAGTGAGCCAGAAACTGAGTTACTGACACCAGGGGAAACTCAACATTCACACAGAAGCCTGCTGTAAAGGTTTATAGCAGCTGTATTCACAATCGCCAGAAAGCAGAAACAACCAGTCTGGACCTGCGACAGCGAGCAGAGGGTACGCGTTCCCACCTGAGCCTTGCGGAGCGAGCTGGTAGTTAGACCACAACATGGCTTACAGGCAGCGTCTGCCTGACCTGGTGTTCCAGGACAGAAATCTATCCAGCCTGACTCTCCCTTGGCCAAATGGACTGGAAGGTTCTGAAATAACAAAGGCTTCCTAATGTATTCCTCAGGTTCCAGGGCTTCCAGAAAACGCAGGGGCTGGTCTCTCTCTGGAACACGTATTTTCCACTCAGGAGTTGCATGAAAAGTTTCTTCATTAGCAAAATTTGCAGTGCTGGTCATGAAGATCTGAACTGTTGTTGCTGCTGTCCCAAAGGGCCTCCCCAGAGCGAGGAAGGCCACCTGCTTGGTTATCCGCATGCTGGACGCTCCGGCAGCGTGACCAGAGAGGGCACACTCCACTGGGGGAATGCCGTCTCTTCTGTCCAGGCTCGAGGCTGGCTGATGTTGGCCTGACTGCCTTACTTGGCGTCTGAGCTTTCTGGAACTCCCTGTTTGGTTCATGCTTCTCTCCTGTGCAGTAAGGGTCTTGGCTTTCATGCCCCAGCATGACCCCCTGCGCTTTCCATTCCACACATACACAAATGTCTGGCTACCTGCAGACCTGAGAACCCATATTCCAATCCCAGGAATCTTGTCTCCCTCTGTTGGTGTCCTGCACAGCAAAAAAAAAAAAAAACAAAAAAAAACAAAAAACAAAAAAACTGGGGAGAAGTCCACTTCTCAGTGACAGCAGCATTGCTAACTGCAACGGACACTTCCAGACGCTCACGCTCACCTAACCTCTCTGCAACACCTGCCGCTGCTGACCACTTCCCTCTTCTTAGTGTGTCCTCACTCAGCTCGCAGGCCCCCCATTCCCCCTGGTTTTTCACCTCTGTGGCGCATTCCTCATCCATAGGTCTGTGAATTCCTTGAAGCCCAGCCCTACGCAGCCACCTTTTGTTTTCCTTTCATGTTTCTACCCAACTTGATTGAATTCACTCCCATCATTTGAGTTCCCACCAACATGCCAAGGCTTTCTGTATTTCTACCTCTGGCCCAACCTCTCCTGCAGGCAGCGGGCATAGCTGCAGTTACTTCCCCGGCCTCTCCACGTGCATGGCAAGAGATACCTCAGACTAACTCAGCACCTTCACAGCCCCAGCCAGCACCTTCCTTCCAGCCAAGCATAGGCCCCCGCCCTCGTTCCTAGCCTCTGTAAGCACCATGGCCGGGCCCCATCCCTGACTCTTCCTCAGTATCGCTTCCGTCACCACGTCCTCTTCATTTTACTTCCGAGCAGCTCTCAGATGCACTCCTTTGTCACGCTCACCACCACAGGTGCCTGTGCCCCTCCACACAAAAGCCAAAGGGGTCTCTTTAAAAGTGCAACTCTGGCAGCACCCCTTCACCTCAAATCCCTCAAACTTGGGCTATGAGCCCCTGAGTCAGTCCTGCCTATTTGTCATCTGTCCCCAAGGTCACGTTGTCCTGGGCCACAGCGACTTCCTCTTCTCATATGAAGCAACTTCCCTCCTGCCCTGGGGCCTTTGCCCTGTCTGTCTTGAACACCACTTCAAGATTTCCGGGGTGGTCTTGGACCGCCACACTTCCCTGACGCCACACATTACATCTCTTCTCTTCATAGCAAGTCTGTCAGTTACAGCTGTGGGCTCATGCAATCTCCAGTTCCCTCCCTAGCTGGTGAGCCCTGTGACAGCGCACGTGGGATGTGCTGTGTGTCTGCCACCCAACACCAGGCTGTTCGGCGAGTGTTGATGGAATGAACAACTGTCTCTGTGGAGCTCAAGTGTCCCCTGCAGCGTGCACAGGGCAGGCTCCAGACCGCCCCTCTCACAGCTTGCGTGCCCATGGCAATACGGCAGCAGAGACAGGGACCCCAATGGAACAAAGACATTATTTCCTCCAAGAAAAAAAAATGTATGTCAAAAAGGCATACACTCATAATAGCACTAACGTTTCTGTGTGCTTGAGAAGAAGGTTAAAAACAAAGACTACATGGAGGCTGTGTGAACAAAATGCCACACTTAAGGACAGAAAGACAAAAATAAACAGATCTACCTTGTTTGTGATAGGAAGACAATACTGTAAATATGTCTGCTCTTAGATCAGCCACCCGCTAAATTACATGCCATTCCAGCCAAATGTACAACCTAAACTCCAGGTTACGGGGAAAGGCGAAGAACAGTGAAGAAAACTAGGAAGAATAAGGGGTGTTTCCTGGCGGTGGTAAGGAGGAAGTCGTACCAGATTCTCATTTACATGTGGCAACCTGGTATATGACAAGGGATAGCTGCAATTTAACTGATACATAGTTTATGGTTTTCCTCCATGGTTCCCGGCTCAACCTTCCCAAAGGCCGGCCATGCAAATTTCTCTTCCTCAAGGCCAGTCATAAAAAGTCCCCTGTGCCTTTCTGTCTTGGAGTTGGCCATAAGGAAATGACCTCATCTGACAGTAGCTCCTAAGACCCCTGCCCCGAAGGAGGGGATGTTACAAGGAGAGCCGTCTGTCAGCACTGGACGCTACCTGCCTGTGCAGTCACAGGTCTGCACGGTCGCCTGGGCTTCGAGGTCTCCATAAAAACCCCACGGACAGGCTTCACGAGCTTTCAGATGGCTGAACCGAGTCCAGAGAGGGCACGGGGGCTCCACGCCCTCCCCCACGCTGGGCCCTGTGCCTCTCATGTCTGTGTCTTTGACAATAAGCCAGTCAACGTTGCCCTAAGTTTGTGAGTGCTTCAGGCACATTGGTTGACCCCAGGGAAGCGTTGAGGGAACCCCACTTTATAGCTCATCAGTCAGAAACACAGGTTAAACAACTTGGGGCTTGTCAAGTGGCATCCCAAGTGAGGGGCACAGCTCTGGGAGCTGAGCCCTCAACCTAGGGGCACGGAGACTGTGGCCAGGTGGCCAGAGGCAGGACTGAAATGAAGTAGGGACACCCAGCCGGAGTCCACTGCTCAGAGCCGACTGCTTGCCTGGTGGCGGGAGAGCCTGTGTTGTGACAGTGCAGGAGACGCGGAGTCTGGGTGTGCTTTTCCTCCTCAGTACATGGGCATCAGAACGGAAAACGAGAGCCAGAGCCCCACCCCACACCGCGATCAAAAATGAATTCGGGTGGACTAAACCCTGAATATAAAACATTTCAGAAGAAAATACAGTCTTATTTTTATGATTTGAGAATAAAAATGATTTTCAAAAAACAAAAACCACATGAAGTAATAATGGAAGACTGATAAATATGGCAGTAAAACATTTTTAAACAAAATAATACTGTAAAAAGGTTGAACAGTCTGATACGGTCTTTATAAGCCTGTAAAAGTGACAAACATTAGTACGCAGAACATGTAAAGACTCCTTGCACACTGACAGGAAAAGATAAACCAGCAATATATATATATATATATATATATATATATATATGTTCAAGTGAAACAAAGTATACAAGCAAATTGCCAAAAATTTACATTTCTATGTTCAAGGCTACCCATGATCAGAGAAGGCACTTTCATACCTATCACAGATGCTAGGATTTCAAAGTCTACAGGTTATTTCTCAAAGAAAGAAGGAAAATGAAGAGTGTGCAACACTAGTTGTTTATTTCCGAACAGGAGGCGGCAGGCTGAGGGCCCCTTGGGTCTGGCTGCTCAGTCCAAGTTGTCCAGGAGGCAGCAGCAGCAGAGTGCAGCCCAGCACGCGGCCAGAGCCGCCTGACACCCGCTGTCCGTCTTCTTCTCCCGTTCCACCACGTACACTGGGGGCAGGGGGCGGGCAGGGAGAGAGAGATGCAGTCAGAGCGGAGCTGGAGCGTCAGCAGCCTGGCAGCACTCACCACACGCCCGGGGGGGGCTGCAGACTGCCGGCTCCATGAGGGTGGGGCAGGAGCCGCCTCTGCTGGGTCCTGCCCTAGCCCTGCTCCAGTGTCTGCCACACACAGCTACTGGCGGCTGTCAGGCCACTGTTTCCTGCCGCCGCTCTTCCCTGAGCAGTGAAACCCAACCCGGCACCTCCTCTGATGCGGTGCAAAGTGACCCAGTTTGCAGGGTGGCCCTTGAGCCCAGGGTACCCTGCAGCCTGATGTGGCAGGCACTGGCTGCAGGCTTCACAGGCAGAGCCTCATTTAATCTCGCAACAGCCCTGGGCCCTCCCTCTGTAACTCTCTTCTCTCGGCAGGGGTATGGATTCAGGAACTACTTTCTTTTTTTTTTTTTTTCTTTTTTTTTGACAGGCAGAGTGGACAGTGAGAGAGAGAGACAGAGAGAAAGGTCTTCCTTTGCCGTTGGTTCACCCTCCAATGGCCGCCGCTGCTGGTGTGCTGCGGTCGGCGCATGGCGCCAATCTGAAGGCAGGAACCAGGTGCTTCTCCTGGTCTCCCATGGGGTGCAGGGCCCAAGGAATTGGGCCATCCTCCACTGCACTCCCGGGCCACAGCAGAGAGCTGGACTGGTAGAGGAGCAACCGGGACAGAACCCGGCGCCCCGACTGGGACTAGAATCCAGTGTGCTGGCGCCGCAGGCGGAGGATTAGCCTGTTGAGCCGCGGCGCCAGCCCAGGAGCTGCTTTCAAAGGGGATTTTGAGGAGCGAGGAAGGGACACAACTTGAACCCAGAAAATGTGTGTCTAGAATTTGTCCTCTAGAAATAACTGTCCCAGTGTTCAGAGATTATGTACTGCCACATCAAAATAGTCCCAAACTGGCACCAGCCTCAGTGACTAGCAGCTGGAGTCCAATGACTTGATTGAGGCCTGTCCAGTAGCAGAACACTAAACAGCATGCGCAAGGAGCTAGGTGGCCTTTTGTGTGGCCATCAGTTTAAGCAAGGCTTGAAAGCAGATATACAGCAGTGTTTATTTATGTACAAAAAGGACACACATACACAATTGTGAAAGAATACAAGAAACATGACGTCAGCAGGTAGGGGGAGGTGGAGGTTTTCACTTTGGATTTCACAAGCTTCTCAAATCCAGGCTTGTCTGATTCCAAAGCCACCCTCCAGGCTGCAGGCTCCTGTGTCAGGAGGGAGAGCCTGGCCAGCCCTCATGCACGTTGGACCCTTTCTAGCCTCTCCACAGGTGCTGGCTCCATGGACCTTGAGGGCATGTGGCACTGACTGTCCTGGGCTCCAGCTCCAGAGGCACTGGCCTCAGTGCTCATTTGCCTGCAGTCCCCCTGACCCTGCACCCTACTCAGCCAACTCACAGTCTGATCTGCCTCCGAGGGGCCCATCAGATAAGCCTTAAATCCAGTTTCCACTCCCTTTAACCTTGCTTCTTGTCACAGCGGGCAAGTACCAGGACTCCTGTCCTCAAACCTGCAAGCAGTAGGCACCATGAATCCCCCATCCTCCCGACAAGGAGCCGAGACCACAGCACGCTGTACACCGGGGCTTTCCTGAGTCTGGGACCTTTGGGTAAAAACACATCTCCTATCTCCCTGCCAGGCCCCCCTCAGCTCCCTGCACCCTCCTCCCTCTCTGGCAGCACTGCTGACACACCAAAGCATCCCAGCCTCCTCTTCTGGGTGTAGGAAGGTGGTCGGGAGCCCACCTTAGCTGGGACCTGGAGGAAGAGGGCACTCAGGAAGCAGGCACACCCTGGCAGATTCCATGGTCCCCCAGAGGCCGCCCGCAGGTTGCTGCCCAGCCCTTCGGCCACCTCCTCTCTCAAGTGGGAACGAACCTCAGGCTCTTCCCTCTCCTTTGGCCTCTCCATTCTCAACTCCACAGCCACCTCAGCAGGACCCGTCCTGCTCGTCTGATGCCAAAAGCAGTGCCCTCTGTACCCCTGGGTTTTCTCTATTTATTATTTATTTATTTGAATTTATTTGACAGAGTTAGAGAAGTCTTCCTTCTGTTGTTTCACCCCCCAACTGGCCGCTACAGCTGGAGCTATGCCGATCCAAAGCTAGGAGCCAGGTGCTTCTTCCTGGTCTCCCATGCGGGTGCAGGGCCCAAGGACTTGGGCCATCCTCCACTGCACTCCTGGGTCACAGCAGAGAGCTGGACTGGAAGAGGAGCACCCGGGACTAGAACCCAATGCCCATATGGGAGGCCGGTGCCCCAGGTGGAGGATTAACCTAGTGAGCCACGGCGCCGGCCCCCTGGATTTTCTCTAAACACCATCCTTAGACTTGGGCTGTCCTTTGTGCCTGCCTCTGGGACCCCTAAATGCCATCCTGGAGAGCGGGGCTATGGGACTAAGCCTCCCAGCCAAGGCATCTGCCCACTGCTCCCAGACCCAGCCTTCATCAGTCTTCAACATCAGACTGACGTCTTCTCTTCCCACAACTGCCTGATACACATGGGGAGTTCCCACCACCACACAGCCTCAGCGCCCAGGCTCAGGGAAACCATGGTCACATCTTGGAGAAGATGTGGGCAAGGGCCACACAAGAGCAGCTTCTGAGGCCAGGGGACGGGGAGCTTGCACACTGAGCTGGGAACATGGTCACAATCAAGGTAGCAGCCCAGGGACCCAGAGACACATCCACCTCCTGACTGCCAGGCCCACACCTGGGAACAACCTGCCCCACCTACTAGAGGCCTGGACACTCCAGGTGTTGTGGCCATGCCAACAGGAAACCTCACAGTGGTTTCACCTGCACCTGCCTAGACCACCTCACCATTGAAGGGATCCTCCAGGAACTGGTCTGGCTGCATGCCCTTCAAATGACTTCATTCTTCTCCCCCTGCCCCAGGAATGGTTCATGGCACAGACAGCAGTCCCCCCACCCAGCGCCCCAGATCCAGAAACAGCAGCCCACCTCCCCAGTAGGCGCGTCCCAGGTGGAGGCCAGAGACCTAGCTATGCGAGCAGCTCTTCTTGCACAGCCCACACAGGTTTTCTGGGTCCTCTGAGAAGCACTGGATCTGCCATCTGATCTGGGAAATGCCAATGGTGGCCCCAGAACTGGTCCCTTTTCTCAATCCATCCAGCTCACACCTGTCTGACACGCCTTCCTTCCTGGTTCAGTTCTGCCTTTGACTTGGGCCATCCCCCATCACCTCACCAAGCCCGTGTTTTCAGCTATAAAGCCAGGGTGGAGGGGCCAGCATTGTGACACAGCGGGTTAGGGCACCAGGGAGCACTGGATCAAGCGCTTCCAGTCCAGCTTCCTGCTGATGCACCTGGGAAGGCAGCAGAGGACGGCCCAGGTGCTTAGGTCTCTGCCACCCATGTGGGAGATCTGGGTGAAATTCATGGCTCCAGGCCGGCGCCGTGGCTCAACAGGCTAATCCTCCGCCTTGCGGCGCCGGCACACCGGGTTCTAGTCCCGGTCGGGGCGCCGGATTCTGTCCCGGTTGCCCCTCTTCCAGGCCAGCCCTCTGCTGTGGCCCAGGAGTGCAGTGGAGGATGGCCCAAGTGCTTGGGCCCTGCACCCCATGGGAGACCAGGATAAGCACCTAGCTCCTGGCTCCTGCCATCGGATGAGCACGGTGCGCCGGCCGCAGCGCGCTGTCCGCAGCAGCCATTGGAGGGTGAACCAACGGCAAAGGAAGATCTTTCTCTCTGTCTCTCTCTCTCTCTCACTGTCCACTCTGCCTGTCAAAAAAAAAAAAAATTAAAAAAAAAAAAAAAAAGAAATTCGTGGCTCCTGATTTCGGCCTGGCCCAGATCTGGCAACTGCAGCCATTTGAGGAGCCAACCTACAGATGTAAGAACCCTCTCTCTCCTCTGCTCTGCCGTTCAAATAAATTACTTTTTTAAAAGCACAGTTGACAATGACATGTGTAGTGAAGCCCCAAAGAAGAAAATGCATTGTCAACAAAATATCACTGGGTCCTTCCCTGTCCCTGCACAGCAGCCATGTGCCAGAGCAAGGGGAGAAGGCAACGGCCTGTCCTGGAGAGAGAAGAGAGAACAGTCGAGGATCTCCAGGCAGCTCCTCCAGGAGACCTCCCTGACCTACACGAGCCCGCCGCAGCTCTTCTGAAAAAGCTCAGTTCCTGCCAGCAGTGGAACTGCAACCATTCCAAACCATCTTCGAACTATCAAGAGATCTTTAATAAAAAGCAGAGCGGTGAGGCAGAGATGGGGGCCGAGGTAAGGAATTATTGAGTTATTTATTTATTCTTAAATGATGATTTGATTATTTAAAAGGCAGAATGACAGTGACAGATCTTCCATTCACTGGTTCAGTTCCCAAGTGGACACAACAGCCGGGGCTGGGTCAGACTGAAGCCCGGAGCCTACGCCTCCATCCACGTCTCCCACGTGGGTGGCAGGGGCCCAGGCACTAGGGCCATCTTCTGCTGTCTTTCCAGGAACGTCAGCAGGGAGCTGGATTGAAAGTGGAACAGCCAGGACTTCAACTGGCACTCCAGTAAAGGGGGCCTATGTCAGAGCGATGGCTTAACCAGCAGTGACACAACAGCAGCCCCCAAAGTAAGGATTTAGGTGAAAAGATAGACTACAGGCTGGTACAGAACAGACAGAGCTTGGGGGGAAAGAATGGAAGATTTTACTTCACAGGTCTGTGGCATCAGAGCAAAGGAAGCGGGGCTGCCTCACACACATCTCGCTCCCCGTCGGTGTTTCTGCACCTCCCACGTGTGGGGTACAGGCTTTCTCTGTGAGCAGCCACACAGGGCCGGAGGTACTGGAAGGGCATCATGGTAACTGGGTGGGAACTAGGAGCAGGCATAGCGTCCACCTACACACTGAGCACCAAAAACTTTCTAGGCAGAGACAGGTGGCTGCAGTGCACACTGATGGGGTCCCTGTCCCACTCATGAGGGCTGATGGGTCCACAGTCTAGGTCCCATCAGGACATGGGCTCAAGGTCCAACAGGGCACTGGAAGGCTCTTAGTGACCTTAGCTGTGAAGAAGTGTGAGTTGGCCCATTTGTGGATCTGAAGAATTTCTTACAAGAAATTACCACAGAGGATGACATGCCCTCCAAGACAAGAGTTCCACAAGCAGCCATCTCCACTTCCTCACTGTCAAGCAGAGACAGCAGCTCAAGGACACCTCATCTAGAGACCCAGGAAGGACAGCTGAACCCATCCACAGCCATGTGTGTTCTGCGCTGTAACAGGAAAACCAGTCCCAAAGGAACTTCAAATGCCACTGCACTTCTACATTTTGCTGTCCTAGGAAGACGTTTATGTGTAAGAACTGGAAGAAATCAAAGCAGATGGTGAGAGCCAACAGACATGGGGGACAATGACATGCCTGCACAGCGCTGCCCCGAGTGGCCTCCACAGCCTTAGTCATCAGCAGGCTGGGAGTTTCGGGTCCAAGATGGGAACAAGAGGCCGGCGCCGTGGCTCAATAGGCTAATCCTCCGCCTTGTGGCGCCGGCACACTGGGTTCTAGTTCCGGTCGGGGTGCTGGATTCTGCCCCAGTTGCCCCTCTTCCAGGCCAGCTCTTTGCTGTGGCCCAGGAGTGCAGTGGAGGATGGCCCAAGTGCTTGGGCCCTGCACCCCATGGGAGACCAGGAGAAGCACCTGGCTCCTGCCATCGGATCAGCGCGCCGCCGGCGGCGGCCATTGGAGGGTGAACCAACGGCAAAGGAAGACCTTTCTCTCTGTTTCTCTCTCTCACTGTCCACTCTGCCTGTCAAACATAAAAAAAAAAAAAAAAAAATTAAAAAAAAAAAAGTGACAAGATGGAAATAAGACAAATGACCAGTCCAATCAGGTCAGGAAAGAGAAGGGACAAAGTCAGTGGGAGCCTGCCCCGTTAGAGCGAGTCAGAGGGCAGTAAGGTGCCCACCACTGACCAGTGTGCCCCACAACCATAAAGCAATGGCTAACCAAAGTGCAGTCAGTGTGAAAGCCTAGCAACTATGAAAATGAAGTGCAAGGTTCTGGGTGCCCAGCGCTGGTTACACTGCAGTCTAAAATTAGCTGCTGAGCAAAGCTGACTTTCGGCCTTTAAGTCTAGCCCTCTGTGCAGAAGGGTGATTCATCAGAAACTAATCTTCAAAGATATCCTGCTCCCAATGATTTCAAATCCTTACCCCAAAGGCTTGAATGCAGCAACACGGACAGCACGTTCATGGCAGCATTGTTTACAAGAGCCAAAGGGTAGGAGCAGCTCAAGTGGCCACCAATGTGATGCAGACGCACCAGAGTATTATTCAGTCTTAGAAAGGAAGGGAATTCTGACACAGGCTATGCGACATGGGTGGCCCTTCAAGACACTGTACTAAAAGACAGAAAACCTGTTACAGAAGGACAGACACCGTATGATGCCACTGGTGGAGACATGGTAGGACAGTGGTTTCCAGGCACCAGGGGATGGGAGTGGTGGGTGGTTCTTCAGTGGGTGCGGAGTTGCAGTTTAGGAAGATGAAAGCAATTCTGGAATCATCAGGGGTGATGATTAAACAACAACGTTCATGCCAAATGAACTCTAAGTGTAAATGGTTAAAATGGCAAAAAAAAATTTGTTATAACTATTTAACGACACAAATGAAAACCTGCATCCTTTAATCCTCTGTGTGTGTATGAGGATTCCAGAGTACCTCGCAACCTGGGGAGGAGATATGCCAGAGCTGAGCTTGGCAGCAGGCAAAACTCCGTATGCTGGTGGCTCAGGGACATCCTGTTCCAGCAGCAGCTTCACTTCTTTGTGGTTTTGTGCAAGAACCAATCCTGCCTTCCCTGGAGGCCAGCCTAGACTCCAGCCAGCCAGAGGCACGTCATGGTCACCAAAAAGTAAGTTCACTCTGCCTGCCTGCGCACCCTCCTGCGCCTGAAGACTCTTCCAGATGCCCCGCCTGGCCCTCACATGCGGCCAGTGTGCTGAGGGACAAAGAAGCCACCGCTGCCGACACTTGGCTCAGGCTCCCTCCCATCGCGCGTGCGCGCTTCGTTCTTCCTGACAGCCAAGTCTGCAGGGAAGTCCAGAAATAAAAAAGACACCATTCCTGTCTCAGGCAGCTCAGTGACCCCTTGGAAAGAAGAGACAAAGGCAGTGCACAGTCACATGCCGACTCAGGCAGGGCCAACAGACACAGCCGGGACTCAGAATCAGGACTCCATGTCAGTGAGTTAAGGTGGGAGGAATGTCAGCCTCCTCACTGCCTGGTTCTCGTTTCTCTTTCCTCATACCGCTTCGTGAACAATGGCTACTGAGTGGTTCACCAAGAAATGGCATCACTTGGGTGCTGGCTGCCATGGGCAACCCGGAGAGCCCTGGCTTCTCCTGACGGATAAGGCCTTGACAAGCCGCTGCCCCAGAACACAACGGTGGTGAGGGTGATGAATGCATGAGCAGTTATTTCATGCCCTGTTGAGCAGCAGGATTGGAGCCAGGGAATCATGGAAACAAAGCAAGGAGAGAAAAGGTAAGAGTGAAACAGAAATAGAAAGTGACTCAGAAACCACAAACCCCCAATGTCAGTGGCCCCTAAATATAAGACTACTGCTTCCATGATTTTAGAAAGCAAATCAGGAAATGGTTGTTTTTGGTTTTCGGGCTGTGGGTTACAGAAAAAAAAATTGGAGAGGTTACTTTGAGGGGGAGCTGGCTCTTCAACGTGCCTAAAAGGGCAGAGTTCACCAAGAAATATCCACTGGGTTTCGCCAATTAGTGTCCGGGCACAGGCAGGCACAGTTTGTTCTGTTATCGTCAATGCTAGCCTGACTCATGTTGAGTGCCGGCCCCAGGAGTCTCCCTCAAATAGTACCTGCTGCGTTTTCTAAAAAAGCAAACACTTCCATATCATCTTTACTGAACTCAGAGTGTGCTTTATCTTAGGTATACAGACTGCAACTGGCTGCTACTTGTACCAGATTCCTGTGTTACTGATTAACAGCTCTCGGCAGATACATTTATGCAAAACACCCCAGTTTGTTTG
The DNA here is from genome assembly GCA_949820135.1 of Sylvilagus floridanus. Taxonomy (NCBI): domain Eukaryota; kingdom Metazoa; phylum Chordata; class Mammalia; order Lagomorpha; family Leporidae; genus Sylvilagus; species Sylvilagus floridanus. Next base: position 26,044,589 of record OX463241.1, on the reverse strand, counting down.
TTTTTCTCCACTGCTAGGCTTAATTTCAGGACAATAAAAATAGTTGTTTCCTCCTGACTGCCCCCCAGTTTAGAGCCCAGCAGGGCGAGTTCTGAGGTCAGGGGTAGAAAGGCATGACCGTTCTCAACGACCCTGAGAGAAGGCATTCGAGGCAGACCTTGCTTGTAAGGGCTGTACCCCCCCCCCCCACACACACACATGACGGTTCTCAATGACCCTGAGAGAAGGCATTCGAGGCAGACCTTGCTTGTAAGGGCTGTACCACACACACACACACACACACACACGCACGCACGCACGCACATGCGCACACATACTCCCCAGCCCACCGCTTCGTGTCTCAGAGAAACAAAGGTTTTCCTTGTGGATTTGGAAAGAACCAACATGAGGTGCCTGGGCACTGCTACAAGCTGACAGCCACCCCACAACCAACCACAGAGTCAGGAAAAACCACCACCGAACTCACGGTGCTGCCCTTATTTGGCAAATGTGAGGCCAGGACTTCCCAGGGGACATAGGGAGAGAAGTGGGCGGCCTGGCCTTTAGGACGGTGAGAACTCTGCCAGCCCAGGAGATAGAGGCAGAGCCTAGGAAAACAACTTCCTTCCATGGTCAACTCTTTCAGTCTGGCCAGCTTGTCACAGACACCAAGTGAAAAAAGTCCAACCTCAGGATCAATCCCTTTCCACGGCAGCAAGCTAATCCTTCTGGTGAGAAGCCCTAGGGAGACAACGAAGCGCCGTTGGCTTCCTAGTGGAGCAGGTATGTAGGGAGCCTCCAATAAGCCAGCAAGGCCAGACATGTGATTAATCCAGAGCCACTGAGCAGAATTCAGCTGCCCAAAGTGGTGGATTTATTTATAGCGCTAGGAGTTTAGCTGGGAGAAACAGGAGACGGAGCTGAGGCACGCTCAGCAAACTGGAAGGCCAGCACACAGCACGCTTGACCTGGTGCACACGTTCAGCCAGGTTGTCTCCAACACTGTCGCCACCATCTGCCCATATCACAGCAGGAGCAGACCCAACCTCATGGGGTTGGTAGCCCGCCAAGGAACACAGTGCAGACGTGAGGAGAACTGGTGTTAGAGCTGGATGACTAAGGGACTGGCCTCAATGTCACCTTGAGGGTGTGACAACCTCTTCTAGCTCCAGTTTCCTCACCTGTACAATGGGGAGAAGAGTAGCAGCTATTCTCCTCACTGAGTTTTTCAGGGGCCATGGGCCACAGTCTTGTACAGCAGGCATTCAGAATATGTTAGCTTCTCTCGTTACTCTCCAAACAGTGACCTTAAGGACAGAAGGCAGGACTCCCCAGCTGTGGAGCAACACGGGCATTACAGGAAGTGCACAGATTCCAGACAGTTCCATTTTACATAATAAACAGAGGTCCTTTTAGAATAATGAGCAAGAGACATGAAATGGGGTGAAAGAAGTTCCTATTTCCCTCAAAACATTGCCTAGGGCCAATGCCTCGTGGATGCCGCCAGGCTGCTGCGGGTGCTGCCTCCTAATGAAATCCATAGCCACATGGCCATCCACATGACCACACCACTGTGTCAGTAGGCTGAAGCTGGCTAGCACCAAGAACTCTCCCGACCTCTCACCTGCACCACTCTTCTCTCGTGACGGAACAGAGAAACAGTCCTATCGACGAACGTCTCTTTTGATTGCCAAGATGAACCTGGTCACCCTCAGGTCCTAATTCTACCTGGGTAAAAATTATGAGGACTCCAATGCCATTTATTACTTGATGCCCACAGTCTAGCACAGGGCATGCAGTAAGCCTGGCACACAAGAGACAATGAATGAATGAACCATCTGTCTTCCATGCCTTGCTTCACTTGGAAAAAATGTTTCTAGCCTGTCTCGTAAGCAAGGTACAGATATGGGCTTAGCTGACTACTCCTTGAAGCATCTGTGAAGTACTAATAAGAAAAAACATAAAGACCCAAGCAGTCTCAAGTTCTTAGGAAAAGGAGTCACTCCACTGTCAGTTCCATTTTTATTTTTAAGATTTATTTATTTTACTTCAAAGTCAGAGTTACACAGAGGAGGAGAGGCAGAGAGGCAGAGAGAGAGAGAGGTCTTCCACCTGTTGGTTCATTCCCCAATTGACCACAATGACTGGAGCTGTGCTGATCCAAAGCCAGGAGCCAGGAGCTTTTTCCAGGTTTCCCTCGAGGGTGCAGGGGCCCAAGAACTTGGACCATCCTCTACTGCTATCCCAGGCCACATCAGAGTTGGACTGGAAGAGGAGCAGTCAGGACTAGAACCAGTGCCCATATGGGATTCAGGCACTGCAGGCACAGGATTAACCACTGTGCCATGACGCCGGCCCCTCAAACCCTTTTGTTTTATTTTTTATTTATTTATTTTTTTGACAGGCAGAGTGGACAGTGAGAGAGAGAGACAGAGAGAAAAGTCTTCCTTTGCCGTTGGTTCACCCTCCAATGGCCGCCGCCGCCGGCGCGCTGCAGCTGGCGCACCGCACTCATCCGATGGCAGGAGCCAGGTGCTTCTTCTGGTCTCCCATGGGGTGCAGGGCCCAAGCACTTGGGCCATCCTCCACTGCACTCCTGGGCCACAGCAGAGAGCTGGCCTGGAAGAGGGGCAACTGGGACAGAATCCGGCGCCCAGACTGGGACTAGAACCCGGTGTGCTGGCGCAGCACGGAGGAGGATTAGCCTAGTGAGCCTCGGCGCCAGCCTCAAACCCTTTTCAAGAGCTCTTGGCACAACCTGAACTTTCCATAAATGGGCTGGGGCAGTCCCTGGTATCGAGGCCATAACCTTATGGGAACCTTGTGACTGAGAGGAGATCTTGGGAGGAGGTCAAGCAAGCAAGAGGAACGCAAGGTGCTGAGCCCAGCCAGGCCAGAGAGTGGAACATGAGGCCACAGCATTACCTTCCCACAGGGCCCCTTCACTTCAGATCTGCAGCCCCAAGAACCTATGCCCACAGCCTTGTGAGTGCACAGCTACCACAGGCTGTCTGAGGTATTTGGACTGGGCTTTTCTTTAGAGGCTCAGAGTGAAAGGTCCTTCATTAATGAACCATGATGCACAGAGCCCCACAAACAAAAAACGTTTTTATTAAGAAACACGAACAATACAATTCTGTACTCTCAAATTCCCCAAGCTGACAAGGTATCCTAGGCAACTAAATGGACTCATTTCATAAGTAAATGGAAATGCTGCAAGAGGACCCATTTATTATTTTTTATTTATATTTATTTTTTGGTAAAGCCTAATTGGAGGGTGGGGGCCTCACTGAGCACAGAGGTTAAGTCACTACTTTGGTTAAAGTCCTGGCTACCAGGGCTGGCCCTGTGGCTCACTTGGCTAATCCTCCGCCTGCAGCGCCGGCATCCCATATGGGCGCCGGGTTCTAATCCTAGTTGCTCCTCTTCCAGTCCAGCTCTCTGCTGTGGCCCAAGTGCTTGGGCCCTGCACCTGCATGGGAGACCAGGAGGAAGCACCTGGCTCCTGGCTTCGGATCGGCGTAGCTCTGGCCATGGCAGCCATTTGTGGGGTGAACCAACAGAAGGAAGACTTCTCTCTCTCACTGTCTAACTCTATCCGTCAAAAAAAAAAAAAAAAAAAAAAAGTCCTGGCTACCCTGCTTTCAATCCAGTTTCCTCCTGATTCTCTAGAGTCAGCAGTTGATGGTTCAAGCACCTGGGTCTCTGCCACCCAAGTGGGATGCCTGGATGGAGTTCCAGCTCCTACTTCAGCATGGGCCAGTCCTGAATGTTGCAGGCATTTGGGGAGTGAACCAGTGGATGGAAGATCTCTCTCTCTGGCATTTTCTATGTGTCTCTTAAATTAGAAAAAGAAAAGAAAGCTTAATGGGAAGATTAGAAAATGCAGCTAAAAACACACTGAAGTTTTTCAAGGCTCTTCGCAGTTCATGCCTTTCATGTAGGTGTATGCCTGAGAAAAAGACTCTGGTACCCCAAGAAGAAAACTCAAGTCCAATTACAAGAACAAGACAGAGTTCAGTGTATGTACATATGTGGTGGTGGTGGTGGTGGTCAGCTCTATTCACTCTCCCCGGGTCAGAAAGCCCCTAAGTTTAAAGGGCTGAGGATGGATCAGAGTAATCCCAGAAGCATGCTGCCTTTTCCAACCCCGATTCCAGTCTGGATTCGAAAGTCATCTTTGATCAAGAGGAAGAGGTCACCATGCCCAACAGGAAGAGAAATGGAGGGGAGAAGTTCTGGCCTCTCAAAGCCAAGACTGTTGTAGCCTTGACAGCACACAGCAGCAAGCTTCCTGGTGCAAGCTGATAAAACTTGCTGTCAGAGCTGATAAGAAAATAAGTACTTCCTACTTCCGGGAGAATGGATCTACTCCCTGAGAGCCAAGGCAGGACTGGAAAGAGCAGATCAGTGCTCAGCTCCGACACTGCCATGACCCACTCCCTGGGGCTGTCTCCACAACCAGCCCTGCCCTGCCGCTCAGGCCAGCAGCTGGGTCCTCCTCCTCTCTATATCCCCAAGGCCCAGCTCTTCAGAGACAGGTTCCCTGGATTCAGGGGTTATACATAATATTTATATACCTGGCATGGTCCCTTCAGTGAAATCCAAGTCCCTTAACCTCTTTGTGGTTCCATTTCCTCACCTGTGAAATGGGGACAATAACAGCAAAATTCTATTTGGCAAAGCTTTAGGCTACATTGAGATTTTTAAAACAAAAAATATTTTGGACTGGGGGCAAAAAGCAGCATGAAGTCCATGGTATGAGACCAACATTGAAGTACGGACCTTGGTGAAAATGGGTAACCACTCTGAAAGCCTTGCATATTTTAAGGGACCAAGAAGCAGCTGAGGCTATATAGACTTGAATTTAGAACAAGGAAAAAAAACAAAACACCCACTCTTCAATACAGCATTGTATTAGCTGCAAGTATATCACCTAGATAGACAATAACAAGCCAGCTAAATTTCAAAAGAAGGCTATATATATATTTTTTGACAGGCAGAGTGGACAGTGAGAGAGAGAAACAGAGAAAGGTCTTCCTTTGCCGTTGGTTCACCCTCCAATGGCCGCCGTAGTTGGCGCGCTGTGGCCGGCGCACCGCACTGATCCGATGGCAGGAGCCAGGTGCTTCTCCTGGTCTCCCATGGGGTGCAGGGCCCAAGCACTTGGGCCATCCTCCACTGCACTCCCTGGCTACAGCAGAGGGCTGGCCTGGAAGAGGGGCAACCAGGACATAATTCGGCACCCTGACCGGGACTAGAATCCGGTGTGCCGGCGCCACAAGGCGGAGGATTAGCCTGTTGAGCCACGGCGCCGGCCGAAGGCTATATTTTTAAAAAAAATCATAGCAGAATGTTAACTGCTATCTTTGGGTAATAAAATTTAGGGATTATTTACTTTCTACATATAATAAATATTTCTGTAATTAAAAAAAAAGTGACTACATGAGAACTGGCATTGTGGCATAGCGGGTTGGGCCACCACCTGCAATGCTGGCATCCCATATGGGCGCCAGTTCGAATCTCAGCTGCTCCACTTGCAAACCAACTTCCTGCTGAGCCTAGGAGAGCAGTGGAGGATGGCCAAAATGTTTGGACCTCTGCACACACGTTGGAGACTTAGATAGGCTCCTGGCTCCTGGCTTTGGCCTGGCCCAGCCCTAGCCATTGCAGACATTTGGAGAGTGAACCAGCAGAGGAAAGATCTATCAATTGATCTACTTCTTTCTAACTCTGCCTTTCAAATAAAGCTTTAAAAAAATAAAATAAAAAGCAGCCATGTTTCTCTGAGTGAAAACCCAGGCATAACAAAGGAGCAGCAGCTGTGGGGAGCCAGCAGAGCTGCACCAAGCAGGGCTTTGAAGAAACCAGCTCTCAGGCCCACCAATCATGCTGGATGTGGTCCGCACACTTGAGTTACTGTCTGCCGGGCCAAAACCTCAACCAGTGGTATAGACATTAATCCTTGCTGTCTTCATTTTCAGCATTTTTATCAGAACATCCTGTGTCCTCTCAATTCCAAGAGCCACCAGACAGAATGGAGACTGTTTTGTAGAGGCACCAAATTCTACCAGTGCAGCCAGTTCTCCTGAGAGTGATTTCCATGAAGACCTAAGAGAAGCCCCTGAGAATGAAAAAGCTATTGGTTTTCAAAGGTTCTTCCTCAAGTTTTCTCTGTGGCTAACCACACTGACCACTGGGAAGACGGCACCAGCTACCTGTGGGCACCCTGCCACATAGGCAGCTGATGTGGTGAGAGCCACATCACTGTGCACAGGCCCTGGAGCCTGGGCCCCAGCTAACGCTTCATTACTATTTGGAAGGGACTGTTTTAGTACAAGATGCGTGCCACCCTGGGTGTCCCCCTGCTCTGCAGAGTGGAGCTGGCACAGGGAGATGCCAACAGTGCCTGCTTTAGCTCCAGTCCTTCTAAGACTACTGACTGACTCTATCCCACCTGCACCTTCCAATTTCCATAGGTGCCTTTTACCTAGTTAGTCCTTTTCTTGCCCACCAACACCAATGCTTCACTGTTCACATCAACTTCACTAAAGATGGCCATGCAGGAGGGGATGAGGATATGTGTCATGTTTTTTAAGACAGGGTAAAAGCATTATCGGAGCAGAAAACCCATGCAGCCCCTGAGTGGGAAGGTATTAAGAGGAACAATGGGGAAAATGAGCCTGGAAGCAGCGTAAGACTTCAGAACACCATTTCCCCACGCCACCCAGGCCTGGCCAGCTGGGTCTGCTCCCAGCCAGCTGAGGAAATTGGATCTGCAAATAGCAGCAGCCTTTTCATGCTCCATTACCTATGAGTGCTTTTAAAAAGGCAAAAGAACGTTTTTCATAAAGTACTTGGCCAAAACTGATTATGTCTCTTATCTCCAAGGAGATGGAAAAACCCAAGGCCATCTTCGGCAGTCCACCAGGATGTCTTCACATGACACACGAGGCTGACAGAAGCCACTGGGGACACCATTATGGATGTATTTATTTTTTTTTTGACAGGCAGAGTGGACAGTGAGAGAGAGAGACACAGAGAGAGGTCCTCCTTTACCGTTGGTTCCCCCTCCAATGGCCGCTGCGGCTGGCGCACCGTGCTGATCCAAAGCCAGGAGCCAGGTGCTTTTCCTGGTCTTCCATGTGGACGCATGGTTCCAACAACCACACTGGTCAAATTAAGGCTTGAAGTCATCATCATGTGGAATGGGAGCAAATGCTGGCACCAAGTCCCCAGTACACTCAAGGCCATTCTCATCTGCTTTTTTGAAGAGAGTTACAAGTTCTTTCCACCAGGGAGAGAACGTCCTATCCACAGAGTCCTCCTCTACCATTGCCAATAATGTGTGTCTTTGCTAATTTTGAAGTAGTTTAAGGATATTCCTTAACGGAATGAAAGAGAGCATCAGAGGCAAGAATCCACTTGGAAGGGCAGGTGTTGCTGTGCAGGGCTAAGTGCCTCCTGGGACTCCTGCATCTCATATTGGAGTGCTCATTCAATCCCAGATACTCTGCTTCTCATCTGCTCCTTGCTAACATGCCTGGGAAAGCACAGGAGGTGGTTCAAGTACCTGAGTTCCTGCCACCCACATGGGAGACCTGGATGGACTTCCTGGATCTTTCTCCATACCACCCCCCTTCAAATAAATAAATAAATCTTCTTTAAAAAAAGAATAATACACTTTAAAACTGGACAAGGCTTGGTTCGATTCATGGCTTAGCTATTGTTTCAAAAAAACCTTAGGAAAGTTATTTCATCTCTCTGAATCCCAGTCTCACCTCTCACATGCGACACCACCAGGACTGCTATATGCAAATAATAGGATAACGTACATAAAGCACCTGAAGAAGTCCAAACTAGAAATGGTAACATTTACTTAGTACTTGTCACTAAATACAGAAGGCATTTAGCTGGTACTTACTGAATGAGAGTGTGGCGCTTACAAGGAAAAAGGAAGATGATTGTATTTTTTTATTATTATTTTTGTAAGGCAGAGTCACAGAAAAGGGAGAGACAGAGAGAGACACACAGAGAGAAATCTTCCATCCACTGGTTCATTTGCCAGATGCTCAGAACAGCTGGGGCTAGGCCAGGCCAAAGCCAGGAGCCAGGAACTCCACATGGAAAGCAGGAACCCATGCACTTGGGCCATCATCTGCTGCCTCCCAGGTATCTTAGCAGGAAGCTGCATTGGAAATGGACTGAATCCCACGCACTCTTATGTGGCATATGGACATCGCAACTGGCAGCTTAACCTGCTCCAGAAAGATAAGCTTATAAAAAAGACTTTTATGGGGCTGGCACTGTGGCATAGTAGGGTAAGCATCCTGCTGCAGTGCTGGCATCCCATATGGGCGCCAGTGAGTCCCAGTTGCTCCACTTCTAATCCAGCTCACTGCTTATGGCCTGGGAAAGAAGTAGAAGATGGCCCAAGTGCTTGGGCTTCTGCACCTGCATGGGAAACCTGGAAGAAACTCCTGGCTCCTGGCTTCTGATCAGCTCAACTCTGGCCATTGTGGCCATTTGGGGAATGAATCAATGGGTGGAAGACCCCTCTCTGCGTCTCTCCCTCTCTCTGTACTATGTTTCTTAAGTAAATAAATAAATATTTTTTTAAAAAACCTTTTAATTACACATGGAGGCCACATGATACATGGATAGTATTTTACAATGTGTCAGGCTTTGGGTGAGAGACCTGGGACCACGGGCAAGGTATTGTAGCTTCTCTAAGCTCCTGGTTACTCTGAAGGGCTACTGTAAAAATCTATGTCCTAGCTATAAAGCTCTCAACAGAGTATCAGGGACTTCAGCAGGTGCGCAGGGAATGGTAGTTACTGAAGAGCATAGGCTTTGGAGTCAAAGATTGCTGGGTTCAAATTTCAGCTCCACCACTTCCTGTATGACCAGGAATGAGGCAACTTTTATCCTTTGGCTTCTTCACCTCCTACATGATGAGATAATAGGACCAACCTCAGAGGGCTGCTCTTAGGACTGAGTTAATATATAAAAGCATCTGATACACAGTAATCACTAGACAAACACCAGAGCTATTATTTAGCTATTTATTACTTATTTAGTAATATTCATTGAATAATTAATATTGAAAGGCTCAAGCCATTGGCCTTGACCTCTTTGTGTTCTGAGGGTTTTAATCTCATGATTGGTACTAAATGTCCACATTCTCTAGCCCCAGGCTGAAGAGTGGCTCAGAAGTCTGTCCAGTTAGGAGCAACTTTTTTTCATTTCTGAACTCCCGAAATCTTCTCCCTTGGCAGGTCACCAGAAAAAGTCATATATTTTTCAACTGCTGAAGAAGCTGATTAAGAAGTCTTTTTCCTTTGATGGCCCACTTAAATTTTTAATTATTAAGACTGTAGCAGTGGTTCTCAAAGGATGGTGAAGCTGGCCCCTAGAGGATATGTGGTACTGAGGAGATGCGGCCTGCATTTAGTGGGTGGAGGCCAGGGATGCTTCTAAACATTGTGCAATGTGTAGGACAGCCTCCTACGACAAAGAACAACCTGATCCCAACCGGGAGGAAACCAGAGGGAAGACCCCATGATGTGTACACCGCAGAGGCAGCCAGGTACTCACAGCTTGTGTGTGCGAGAACTGCCTAGGAAACAACATGAAAATCATTTGAGCTGATGGAGTGTCTGGGTCATGATCTGTGAGCATTACTACAATGTTTAAGAACTGGAATTCAGTGGAGCAAGTAAGACCCCCACCACAGCTCTTGGCTTAGTTATTCAGACAGTGGTGACGATCAATCAGCACTAGAATAGTTCTCCAACCCACGGTGCATAATAAATGCTCTGTTCACATCTCAGACCAACAAATAGATAAGGTAAGAGACAGCACAGTGGTGGAAACAGTCCTTCCTGTGAAATGAAGCCCTGAGTTTAACAATTCCTGTTTCCCCCATCCTCTCCTTTGAGTCTCCCAACTTTTCTTCCTCCTTAATCACTGGCCAGGCAGTAACTGGGGAATCCAGCAGTCACATTAAACACAGAGCTTTCAGATGACAGGGAGGCCCTTCATTCTGTGACTGCAGTCTAAACCATCCAATTACAAATCCAGACAGCACTATGGACAGACACAGGACTTAGACTGGAGAGGTGGGCACCACTCGGTGCTGAGCCAATAGAGGAGGGAAAACTTCCCCCAAGCCACATAGATAAGGGCATTTTCGAGAGCCAGGTGGGAGGATGGAGCCTAGTGAGGCCAGGGAGCTCGGCAGCAGAGCAAGCTCAGGAAGGGCTCCCACAGCCGTGCCCTAGGAACGGAAAAATCTTATGGAAGGTAGAAAAATATTTAAGCCCTTACTCTGTGCTTGTAGCTCCTACTCTGGCACATCCAAGGATAGGTGAGGCAACTGCTTCAATGAGAACCTAAATGGAAACCCCTGGCCTTTCACACAGAAGCCTGTACAATGGCAAAGTCTCCCACTCACGTGGAGACCAACAGAATGCTGCACAAAGGGAGGAGTGGTTTCTGTCCAAAGCATCAGGAACATCTGTGCCGAACACACCTTTTGGTGTAGGAAAAGGAAGCCCTCAGCAGGGCTCAGTGTCACAGTGGCTGTCACAGCCCCTTTGAGGAGCCAGGAATCCCAGAAGGACCTGTCTTCTCCCTAGCTGAGGGGGGCGAGATGATGATTTGTGGCCACCAAGGCTCTGCCTCTCCCCTCCCACAGCACAAGGTGCACGTGCCAGACATGCCTGCCAGGTCAGAAACCATGGGCTTCTCAGGTTTCGGATCTGACAACAGGCCCAGCTAAAATCCTAAAGGCGCTGGCTCAGACCTGTGTGAGATCTTAAGGGTATTTTCCAAGGGATTCTGTGAAAACATCATTTGGGCATGAGAAGACTTAAATAAATGTCCCAGTATAGTTGTTATAAGCCGTGAAAAAAAAGGGAAGAAGGTTAAATAGATCAAATAAGAATAAAGTGAGGATAAGTTGGAGAGGAGTATTTTGCACAACAGTCAACTCTTGTCATTGAAAAGGCAAAGAGGGGGGGCGATGCTATGGCATAGTGGGTAAAGTCGCTGCTTACAGTGCCAGCATCCCATATGGGATCCGGTTCAAGTCCCAGCTGCTCCACTTCTGATCCAACTCTCTACTATGGCATATGTGTTGAGGCAGTAGAAAATGGTCCAAGTCCTTGGGCCCCTGCACCTGTGTGGGAAACCCAGAAGAAGATCCAGGCTCCTGGCTTTGGATTGGCATACCTCTGGCTGTTGCAGTCAACTGCGGAGTGAACCAGCAGTTGGAAGCCCTCCCTCTCTCTCTCTGCCTCTCTGTGTGTAACTCTTTCAAATATATAAATCTTTTTTTTAAAAACTTTTATTTAATGAATATAAAAAATAAATAAATCTTAAAAAAAAAAAGGCAAAGAGACCAGGATAAAGTATGAGGCTAACAAGGAAGAACTACCGGGCCGGCGCTGTGGCTCACTAGGCTAATCCTCTGCTGTGCGGCACCGGCACACCGGGTTCTAGTCCCGGTCAGGGTGCCGGATTCTGTCCCGGTTGCCCCTCTTCCAGGCCAGCTCTCTGCTGTGGCCAGGGAGTGCAGTGGAGGATGGCCCAAGTGCTTGGGCCCTGCACCCCATGGGAGACCAGGAGAAGCACCTGGCTCCTGCCATCGGATCAGCATGGTGCGCAAGCTGCAGCGTGCCGGTGGCGGCGGCCATTGGAGGGTGAACCAACGGCAAAGGAAGACCTTTCTCTCTGTTTCTCTCTCTCTCACTGTCCACTCTGCCTGTCAAAAAAAAAAAAAAAAAAAAAAAGAACTACCGAAGAGGCACAAAGCACAAGCACCTGAGCCCATTATGAAGTGGGAAGACAGGAAGCAGGTCCATCCTGGAGGTCTAGACAGATACAGGGAGCAGGGGACATGCCCAGGGGAAAGGAGACCAGGTACAAGGCAGGTAGGAGATGACTGGAACGTTCCCACCCACCGCAGGCCAGCAAGGATTCCCGGGGTAACTTGGGAGTGACCCTCAGCACCTGGCCTCCCCTCCTTTCCCCTAGAGCTCCTGTCTTCCCCACCTCATCCACACACAAGCCAATATGCAGAAAATGTGAGCAGCTGAGGGACGGCACCAACTGTTCTTCAATTCCCATCAAGATGCATGAACAGGTAAGATGTATTTATTTATGCTTTACAGTGGTCCAAAAGTCCCAGTTTTATAAATAGGGAAGCAAAAGCCCTGAGAACTGGAGAAACTAACTTGATTCCTCAGTCAGCGAGGCTTTGGGTGGCACTATGCAGCGTCCTTGCTGGGACACTCTGTCACCTGATACCTGGCAAAGAAAGAAGGCACTGGGCTTGTCTATACCAGAAAGACTTCCCAGGGCAATGAAAATGCCTGATCAGAGTTTCTGATGAAAGAAGACAAAAGGCTCACACAAGGCAGACTGTAATTCCATACCTCAAGCCAATTAACTAGAAATGCCAGGCCATTAAGTATCCTTGCTCTTCTGTCCTCACACTGACTGATGAGAGCAGTGCAGGACACCAAGCAGAGTGTGCAGAAGAGGCAATTCGCTGTTCTGCCACCTTCCTCCAGTCTCAGGCCATGGGGTGCAAAGAGGCCTCCCCTGAGGCTCTGCTGGGCCCACAAGAACCATTACAGGATCACTGGGTCATTCAAACTGGAGATGCTTAGAACCTGTTCAACAGCCAACCAAGCATTAGCATGCCAAAGAACTGCACTGAAGTAGAACCTTCTTTAAATCAGCAGGTTGCCCGATGCCACAGAACTAGCCCAGAAGAACGTGTATAAAGCCCAGATATCTGGACTCGTAAGCAGGAAAGGGTCTCAGAGGAGAAGCGGCATGAGGACCAGACACCCAGCACGAACTCACAGCTAACTCTGCACGGGTAGTGTTTCCATCCACGCAACACACACTTACTGAGTGTCCACACACCAGGTGCTCCCCCTGCTCCAGGTGCTGTAGAAGCAGACATGAAGGACCAGAAAAGCTGCACACCCAAGGAGCACGGCTGGTATGCAACCTGCCCAGATTCTAGTGTTAGTAAGGGGTTCTGAATCCAGCTTTGTCACCCTCTACTTCTACCAGATAACTGCTGTCCTGCTGCAGCTAATGGTAGTTTTGATGTGTGTGAGTACGTGTGTATGAGTGTGTGTGTAAGTGTGTGTATGTGTTGAGGCAGGAAGGTACAGAGTAGAAGGAAAGGGTAGAAAGGGATTTTTCTTTGGTAGAGGTTAGAGAACTTCTGTGGAAGCTGGGCTGGGTCACAACTGCAAGGCATGAGGGAATCAGAAGGCACAGATCATGTACAAGACGCAGTGCCACTAAACATCTGTGGGCTGCAATGAGTATCTCTAAAAAGGGGGTCAGCCTAGAAGGAGTGGTCAATTGGTTGGGCTCATCTTCCCCTCAGACCCATGTACACTGATTGCTTTGCACACTCCTGGATGGATTCTAAAGCTGCAATCACACGGAGTGATGGCTGCGGAAAGGTCAGAGCATCATGGACCTGGATGAGGCTCCTACTGCTGAGGACTTGAGGTATCTGAGTGGGAATCATTTTAATTTGGTGACAGAGTTAGAAAGCTCCTTGGGGCCAGTGTTTGACCAGCATCCTATATGGGAGTGCCTGACTCCAGCTTCCTGCTAGTGCACACTCTAGGACACAGAGTGATGGCCCAGTTTATTGGTCATGGACAGTTACTTAGGAGGCTTGGATTGAGTTCTCAGCTCCTAGCTTCAACCTGGATCTGTCCTGGCCATGTGAGCATTTGGGGAGTGAAATGGCAGATGAGAACTCTCTCAAATCAATACATTTTTAAAAAATTGAAAAATTCTTTTATCACCTTCTAATCAATTCACAGAATGTTCCTTAAAAAGTTCTAGTGGGGGCTGACGCTGTGGCGTAGCAGGTTAAAGCCACCCCCTGCAGGTGCCAGCATTCTATATGGATACCGGTTTGAGTCCTAGCAGCTCCATTTCTAAGCCAGCTCTCTGCTATGGCCTGAGAAAGTAGTAGAAGATGGCCCAAGTCCTTGGGCCCCTGCACTCTCACAGGAGAACTGGAAGAAGCTCCTGGGTCCTGGTTTTGGATCGGCACACTCTGGCCACTGCAGCCACCTGGGGAGTGAACCAGCAGATGGAAGACCTCTCTGCCTCTGCCTCTCTACAACTCTGCCTTTCAAATAAATAAATAGATCTGGAAAAAAAAAAAAAAAGGACTGAGTGGTGGTAGTTAGTGGGCAAACCCACTGCCTGCCATACTGGCATCCCATATGGGAACAGGTTTGAGTCCCAGCTGCTCCACTTCTGATCCAGCTCCTTGCTAATGCACCTGGAAAAATAGAAGATGATGGTTCAAGTATTTGGGCCCTTGCACCCATGTGAGAGACCCAGAAGCTTCTGGATCCTGCCTGACCCAGCTTTAGCTGTTGTGGCCATTTGAGGAGTGAACTAGCTAATGAAGGATCTCTCCCCCCATCTTTCTGCCTTTGAAACTCTGCCTTGCAAATAAATAAATCTTAAGAAAAAAAAAAAAACACAGAGTGCTGATTTTCTGATTGAGACTACATTTTATTGCCTTTAATTTTTCACTTTATATAGTCCTGTTAGTTGGCATATTCCTAAGACACCAGAAGAATGCTCAGCTGTCACCACTGGGACTCATGATAGTAGTAGTAGATCCCCCACCCTGTGACTTTGCAACAACACAACCTTCCCAAAACTCCCCTCAGAGACTCTAGACCCATGGCTACTTTGAACCAAATGACAGTCTGAGACCTCTGAGCTTAGGAGATAAAATACTCTGACACATGACTGTTGTAGTTATGTAAAGTTTCAGAAAATCTGGGTAAAAGGTATACAACAGAATCTTTTGAATTATTTTTACCATGTTTCGGAAATTGGAAATTGTTTACAAATTAAATTTTTTTTTTTAAGGAAGGCTTGGTTGGTACCTTCCACTCTCACACCCTAACATGGAATGAGCCGGGATCTGCAGGGTGCCACGCTTGTGTGGATACCTAATGCAGCAGCACTGAGAGGCTCCACACAGGGATGGAGACAGGGAGGGGAGGCAGTTTCAACCCTCTCGGCTCAGGTGTCAGACATGCGATTTTTCTTTTGTGTGGATGCATGTGTTGGGGAGTGGGGGGAGAGGTAAGCCGGCTGGTTTTTTGTTACAATGAATCAGAATCCATGGAAACTGAAACAGGTGACAGAGTAGGGTTGAACTTAAACATTCAAAAGAAATAAGCAGCTCAAACAAAGCCAGTAAGAGCGGAGAATCCCAAGATTGGTTGGTGACATACTCAAGGATGACAGCTTTTCAGTCCGGGTAACTCCCAAGCCTTCCTAGTATCAGTCTGCCACCATCTTCCATCCCCTATTCCTTCTGCCTATCCCACCAAACCAAAATGCTTCTCTCTCTTTTTCGAAGGTCTCCGTCAACCTGACAGCACCCCCGCACATGACAGAAAATCCACAGGAAAGTTCATGACACTCACTGGACTGCACGAAGTGAAATACCCCACCCAACGTTATCAGCGTTCAGGTGCCATGCCAGTAGAAACCACATGGAACAGAGACGAGTCAACTTTCAGGCCAAGCCCTGCTGAAACTGCAGAGCCTTCAACCTCCAAGATGTAGGGTGATTTGTGATTGAATAATAGGTAACCAAAACACAAACCAAACTTCCACCTGTGACAAAAACCCTTAAATTCTGGTTTGGCAAAATGTAGCTACCAAATGGAGCTTTTGGATCTACTCCTTAGGCTGTAGTCAATGTTACATTCTTCTTGGCTTTTGTTTTCTGAGTTTCTTCTATTCAGCACCACTGCTCTCATTTCAATGAAATTTATCTTCCTGTATATCTTACAGATATTAGAAACTTATCCCTTTTTTTAAAAAAAAATTTATTTATTTATTTGAAAGTCAGTTACACAGAGAGCAGAGGCAGAGAGAGAGGGAGGTCTTCCATCCGATGGTTCACTCCCCAATTGGCCGCAACAGCTGGAGCTGCGCTGATCTGAAGCCAGGAGCCAGGAGCCTCCTCCCGGTCTCCCATGCGGGTGCAGGGCCCAAGGACCTGGGCCATCCTCCACTGCACTCCTGGGCCACAGCAGAGAGCTGGACTGAAAGAGGAGCAGCCAAGACTAGATGCAGTGCCCATATGGGATGCCGGCCCCTCCCTCTTTTTAAAGGAAGGCTTCTGCTCCCTGAATTGTCTGTTCCCTCTGAGTACCTGTGTTCTGTTTGGATCACCACCTTTCATTGGAGTTGTCTACTCAGGTATCTGGTGATTTTCTGTGGCTAATATTTAAGGCTGAGGCTCTGTCATTTGCAGTCTTAACAGCCTTGACTAAAATAGGGTGGGAGTTGTGACATGGCAAGATAAGCTATTGCTTATCCCATACTGGTGTGCCAGTTTGAGTTCTGGCTTCTCCGCTTCTGATTTGCTTCCTGCTAATGTGCCTGGGAGGTAGATGATGACCAGTACTTCCGTTATTGCCACCCATATGAGAGACCTGGATGGAGCTCCTGATTTTGGCCTGGCTGTTGTGGGGATTTGGGGAGTGAACCTGTGGATGAAGATCTGTCACTCTGACATTCAAATACTTGTACACATAAATACATCTTTGGGTTTTTTAAGGTATGATGAATAAAACAAATGGCAGAAGCCTAAACCTCAACAGTAAGAATGAGATTGACTGTATTGACATGAAGCAGCTAAACTTGATATAAAATGGAACCAACTGAATTACTCTGAAAGAAATCTCCATAGAGAGCAGCTAAAACTCATAAAGCGGCAAGAGAATCAGAGGAGTGAGTGAAGGAGCAACATGAGCAAAGGCAGGGTGCACACGGACCAGCAGGGCAGATGAGAGGTCTGCTCTACAGAGACTACTTAGATTATAACCCCCAGATTTTCAGCCAACGTAGCTAGCAGATGAGACACCTGGTGGCCTTGGAAGGGAGTGAATATATTTTGCACACCGGAGGGATGTGAACTGTTGAGAGCAAATAAAGGGCAGAAGGTGGCTGACTAGCTTGTAGATGGTTACCCACAGCCCCTCTCACCCTGTATTCACACGCTGTTCCTCTGATCAAGATGGAGTCAATGTTACACAACTGTTCATAACAGCCATTAGTCATTATTCATTACAGCCCAAAAGCTGAAACAACCCAAATGTTCATCAAGTAATGAATGGGAAAATAAAATGTGGCATATCCACACAGTGGAATAGTATATGGCAATAGAAAGGAAAGAAGTACTATTACATGCTACAACATGGATGAGTGCTGAATATATTAAGCTAAGTGAAAGAAGCTACTCACAAAAGGCTACTTTTTATATAATTCCATTTTAGGAAATCTCCAGAACAGGCAAATTTATAGAGACAGAAAGTAGATTAACAGAGGGAGAGAGCTGGAGGGAAAAGGAGAGTGATTGCTTAAAGGGTATGAGATTTTTTTAGGGTGGTGACAATGTTTGGGAATTATGACATTGGTGATGGTTAAAAAACTTTGTGGATACATTAAAAATTATTGAATTGTACTCTTTAAATGGGTGGATTATATGGTCTGTGAATTATATCTCAATAAAGCAGTTACCAAAAAAGGTGGAGAGGGGAGAGATCATAACTATTTTCCTGTATTACTTGGTCTCGTGACTTGCTTTGAACAATGGAATATGGGGAAGTAATGCCGTGCCAGTTCTGGGCACAATCATCAAAAGCCTGGCAGCTTCCATTTCAGCCTTTCAGAAGCTTGTTGCCATGGAAAGCGGCTGAGCCTACTCTACCCACTGATGACAGACTGCATGCAGAGAGAGACCTCATGGAAAAAAACCATGTGAGTGGGTCCATCTCGGACATCCCAGCTCCAGCCAGACTGAGAGCTGAATTGTCACACAAGTGACTCCAGGAGAAATCACATTAAGCAGAAGAACCTTCCATGCAACAGAGAATGATGAGAAATTTAAAAACCCAATATTGTATTAAGCCACTACACTTTTGGTCTGTTCTACAACAGCCTAAGCACAACTCCACTGAGCCTCAGGTTCTACCTCTGTAACATGGGACTGACACGACAGGGCTGCTACGAGCCTACAGGGGTGCACTCTGGGAAGACTTAGTCCCACAAGCACCTGCTGCTTCTAATCACATGATTTCAAAAGACTGGTTTCCTGAGAAAAACAAAAATGAGGGGTTTCTTTTTTTTGGGGGGGGGGGGCTACAATTTCTGAAAAATGAACAGATGATCCAAAAAGGTTCTGCTTAGCCATTCTCCCACCTACCCACCCATTCATCACTTTTAGCCTATAGTAATTATCAGATGTCAATTAAAAATAGCTAAAGTTCTCCTCTTTTGCAAAATAAACTGTATAGCCTGTGTAGACATTAATAGAATGGACTACACACTTGAAGTTCAGCACACAGATATTATCTGCAGTAGTAAATAAATCTAAAATCACCCAGCTGGGGCATCAAACTTCCACATAAAGCTCAGTCACACAACAAAACACATGGTCCTGACTGACAATCTCAAAAACAATGTCAAGATCAAGGATTCATCCCTGAGTGAGCCTACATACTCACAGGGTCACATTTACACAAAGAGCCTGGGCCCCAGACAAGAGAAAAACTTGACCATGTGACATTAGCTGCTCTATTTGGGTATACCATGGGTCCAGCTTATTAATAATTCACAGTCTAAGGACAAAGAGAGTTACTCCTGGGTACAGTCATAGGAAAAGGATGTAACATAGCTTGCAACTGCAATGTGAAATCATTTGTGATTGATAACACTAAAAGAGCCTTTTAATCCTAGAAAAATTAAGAAATTTTTTCTAAAAACAAGCTGACATCAGTACTTACACCAAAGGTCAGAAAGAGGAAAAAATTTTTATTTTCTGCACAAGGAGACAAAGTACACTGAATCTACAAAGCACTTAAACTAGACAACCTCAATAAAGTTCCAGACTTAATAAATGCTAGTCAGAGAGCCAGTATAAACAACACTGGCATTGAAATGGACAGAAAGACCAAGAGGGTTATAGGTGATAGTCTTAATACCAATTGGGCAGAATCTACTGGAAAATCCAACACTATGTTGACTGTTTTTTATTCACTGATGTAGAACATATAATAAAGAATAGAAATCATTAGTGTACATCCTGAATAGTGTTTGTATCTAGAATAAGATATGGACCCCAGAAAGATCACTTGTATCCATCCTGATCAATAACCAACCCCACCCTGACACACCCACTCTACAGGAAGAAGTAACCGCCATTCTGATCTCTATCACCATAGATTCTTTTTGCCTATTCTCGAAGTCTATACTAATGGAATCACAGAAAGGATTTGGTTGTTTCTATATGCTTTTGTTCATTTTTCACAATGTTACTTTATTGAGAAGCAGAAAACCCAGGAGCTGAGATTTGTTTTCAGGAACTTACCCTATGAAGTTGCAGACTCAAATATCAACTACCCTGATCACACTGGTCACAATGCTGCGTTCTACCAAGCAGGTACTATAAAAACTAACAGCAAAGCAGAATCCTTCAAGATAAACCAAATCTTTTAAATGTACTCACATGTACTATTCTCATTCAACAGGGCCTCTGATTTGACACTATGAAAACATCCTCTTAAACATATTTTTGTATATTTACCTATTTGAAAGAGTTAAGCTATGGGAAAATCTCTCAGAGGAAGCTAAAGGTCTTTGAATTTGGATGAATTTGAGTCAGCTGAGGAAAGGCAAGAGCAGCTACAACAGCACACCAACAAATCACAGGCACAGACTTTAAAGCCAAACTACCAGGCTTCTCATCTGGGCTTTGCCACTTCAGCTAGGTGACCTTGTGCAAATTATTACTCCATACCCCAACTGCTTCACTGTAAAATGGGAATAAGCTCATAGAACTGTTGCAAGGATTAAATGTTAATGTATTAAAGCTCTTAAGAAACCACTTAGCACACAGTAAGCATTCAAGAAGAATTAACTACTTTAAAAAGCTGAAAAGAGACATAGGAAAGCAGTCACACTGCAAATCAAAGGGTAATAAAATTGTCACCAAAACACCTAGCACAGTGCTTCTCAAGATGCAGACTGCTACTTGGTAAAAAGCAAGATAACATGCTTAAATGTCACAGCAGCGCCAACTGCTCTAAAGGTTTCTGTGTGTTTGCTCTCACTTTCTGTATTTATCTCATCAGAGTCCAATAATCAGTCACTGTTCATGGACTGGCATAACTTTAAAAACAACTTTGAGTAGCACTGTTCAGGCACACAAGGAGGACTCAGAAACCTGCTGAAAACCCAACTAGCAGGTTAAACAGAATGATGAAAATATGTAGTAAAGAAAAACAACTCCAGCAGCAAGGCCAAGAGGATGACTTGAAGGTCAACAAGAAAACAGAAAACCCCAAAAGGCTAAACCTGAAAAACCAAACTGGCTGTCAGAGCCAGGACCCGACTGGCACTTTTTCCACCAGTGCTTTAGGGGTAGCCTTAGGGAACATGTCGGCCAGAAAGTCATCAGTCCCATGGGGGACAAGAAGCATGCAGGAATGAGGCAGAACTTGGGCCTCCTGTGTGAGAAGTCACCCTAAGCCATTACCAAGCTTTGGGGACACCCATAACTCACAAAGGCTGCAGTTTCCTCTTTGCTTAAGAAAACATGAAACATTTCCTTCGGCTGACAGAGTTGCACACATGCACACTCACACATTCAGACACATACCTGTGGTCTTAGGAGGCTCCTGAGGCCCGCCCTGCCAGCCGTACTGTGGGTATCCTTGGTAGGGGTATCCCTGAGGAGGGGGATAGGGTGCCCCCATAGGCCCCATTGGTTGTTGTGGATAAGGTGGGTATGGGGCTGTCGGACCAGGGCCCGGATATGGTGGAGGGTTTTCTGGATTCATCAGGGACCTGCACCAAAGAGACAAAGAGAATGAAAATTATGTACGTTTAACTTGTGGAAACTGGTAGGAAAAAAAAAATCTTGGAACCGGCATTTGGGACACCTGCCTCCCATACCAAAATACTGACTGGATTACCAGCTACTCCCTTCTGATCCAGCTCCCTGCTAATGTGCCTGGGAAGCAGCAGATGTTGGGATCAAGTATTGGAGTCCTTGCCACCCACATGGGAGACCCAGAAGGAGTTCCTGGCTCCTATCTTTCGTCTGGCCCAGCCCACAGCTGTTGTAGCCATTTGGGGAGTAAGATCCCCTTCTATGTCTGCCTCCTCTCTGTAACCCTGCCTTCCAAATAAATCTTATTTAAAAATCCTAACGCTGAGATCATCTACAAAATGCCTTAAAGTATCCCAAGCCTCCTGCAAATCCCTTGCTCTGCCCACAATTAGCAATTACCTGTTGCCTTCTGTCTCCCCTACTAGAATACAGCCTGTGACAGCAGAGTTCAAGTCAGTTTTGGATCACTGCCATATTTCTAAAAACCTCACATGGTGCCTGGCACTGGAAGAGCCCCAAAGAAATGCATTGAAATTCTCTTCTTTGAAATTTAAATTCTCTGAAATGTCCATCAGTGTGAGTGGGTGGCTTCCAGATGGCACAAGGTCTAACAGCACAAACTACGCATCAGATCAGTTGGAGCGGACCCACTACAGGAAGCCTCCAAAAAACAGGGCGGGCCACAGAAGGGTCTTCTAACAAGCAGCACTGCCAGCAGCAACCAACCCAAGGTGGTAACCACAGCTGGCACCTGGGTGTTGGGGTGATCTGGGTATCTGCACCACAGCCAACGTGCCGAACAAATGGACACAGTGTCCACAGCAGATGCAGCGTGTATCCTGACTACCCAAGCTCCTGAGACCCTGGACGGCTCACCAGGAACCATCACTTCTGTTTACAGGTTCCTGTCCTTGGCAGTTTGCGCTTTTTTTAAAGATTTATTTATTTTTTACTTGAAAGTCACAGTTATACAGAAGGAGATGCAGAGAAAGAGATAGAGATAGAGGTCTTCCATCCGCTGGTCCACTCCTCAACTGGCCGCAATGGCCGGAGCTGTGTCAATCCAAAGCCAGGAGCTTCTCTTGGGTCTTCTGGGTGCACGGGCCCAAGGAGTTGGGCCATCTTCTACTGCTTTCCCAGGCCATAGTAGAGAGCTGGATTGGAAGTGGAGCAGCTGTGACTAGACCCAGTGCCCACATAGGATGCTGGCACTGTCAGTGGCGGCTTTACCCCCTATGCCACAGTGTCGGCCCCCAGCAGTTTGCTTCTGTGAGGGAGGCCATGCTGCCTGCCCCCACACTTGTTAACCATTCTCTTGACCAGGCTCAGCACTTTGAGGACTAGCATCTTGTTTCCATCATCCACATAATCCAGACTGAAAAAGTGAACACATCACTACTGCAGAATGCAAAGTATACTCTGCGGATGATTCACTTAAACAACCTGATGTGTTACATGCTGCCTTGAACCACTACCCATTTCCTACATTGCTATTTAACACTTTACCTATTTGAGAGTCTTCTACCCCCAAATAAATAATAGTCTCATACTCAAAATTTACTAACTATATTATTAATTCTTTTGTATAACATACAATCAATAAATTCATAAGTGATTTTATATGAAGAACAAAATAGTCATAAAGCATGGTTCCGCAGAAAATCCGGATTAAACAAACAGTGGGCCTTGCTTGTTGTTGTGCACACAACAGCCATATTGCCTCTTGCTAACAGTAGTCAGCTTCCGGTCGGTTATCCACCAGTTCTTCACGTGCTTCATGGAAAGCACATGCCATCCCAGTTCTAGAGTGAGGCAAGTCTAAGCCAAACCAGCTCACCCTCTCCTTTCCAACACAGTGATTCAAGCAATCTAGACCTAAGCCAGTTCCAAATGAGATCCTCTCACCACTAAGACCAGCTGTAAGTGGTACAATGAGTAAACATTCTAACACATTCCAACCCATCTTTCCCTTGCACTTCACACAGGTACACACATTAACTGTCAAAATCATGGCCTACATGCAGAGAACAGCCAATTTTAAGATGAAATAGGCACTTCAGAAAGGCAGAGCACAAAGAAGGAAATAATGAGGTTCTATATGGCTTTAGAACAGCTCACAACCAAAGACTAGAGCCTAGGCTAAGCTAAACTACTTCTACACAATCTCCAAGGGCTGGTGCTATGGTGTAGTGGGTAAAGCCGCCGCTTGCAGTGCCGGCATCCCATATAGGCACCGGTTCTAGTCCTGGCTGTTCCACTTCCGATTTAGCTCTCTGCTATGGCCTGGGAAAGCAGAAGGTGGCCCCTAGTCCTTGGCCCCTGCACTCACGTGGGAGACCCAGAAGAAGCTCTTGGCTCCTGGCTTTGGATCGGTTCAGCTCTAGCCTTGTGGCCATCAGAGGAGTGAACCAGCAATGGACAACCTCTCTAACTCTGCCTTTCTAAAAAAAAAAAAAAAAAAAAAAAAAAAAAATCCAGTGCCAGGAAACAGTAGTAAGATAAGCTGAGGAAGTCCTTGCGAATGACATTCATCCAAACATACGCTTCTGCAGTGCTGACTCACAGCGCCTGACACTGGGCTAACTGGTGGGTATGGATATCAGTACGGCTCAAATCTTTTCCTCGGAAAGCTGGCTGAAGAGATAAACCTAAGGACAGTGATTTTAAGTAAAGGGAGCACACAGTCTGCTGAGTAGGAGTAGGGCCTTAAACCCAGTACAGTGGGTGGCAGTGGAGAGAGATTCCCTTGAAATAGATGATTATAAATTCAAGCTTTATAACACTGAATCAGTATGTCTTGAGGGTCTGTAAGTTGGTCACATGTGCATTCCGCCCTCTGTTTTATAGACTCTTTTTCCAGGGACTCAGAAAGGAACAAACTCCTTTCTCTTCTCTGATCTCTGGTCTTTGCCAACACAGCATCACACCCGGAACTGGGAATGGCCTTTTCCCTTATCCAGTGCAAATGTTTGTGGTTACCAACACTGCAATCATCACATGAATCTGTGCATAACTGCTGACCATCTCTATCAGAATGGCTGTGGGAAACCTAGATTTCACAGTTAACATAGAAATCTGCCTGATTAACCCCCATATGGTCATTCTACTTTTTATTTTTAAATCACAGAAGTAGAACACAGCCATCTTAACTACAATGTCCTGAAATCCACTGGATGTGACCTGATTTCATGAAAACTGTGGTTTAATCTGATTGGACAATAAGACCGATAGTAATGACCATTCAGTGTGGACACTACTCTTCTAAGAGCAATGAGCAGTGAGGAGAAAAAAGAATACAGAGCATAAAAAACACAACTCATACCTCAAAGGTTCCCTACTTCCCTGATGCAGCTGCCTGTGTTGATGAATCATGATTCTGTACAGTTCTCTCCTGGGACCCTCAAAACTCTTCTTCCAAGTGTACGTGTCCTCCCACCTTATCCCTCAATCAGATTTTCCTTTCATTTTTGGTAGATAACTTTCTCTCTCTGCCTGCAGAAACCTGTAGTGTCTAGAGGGGGAAATCCCATGTGCTATTTACAGGGACACTTACAGAAAGCACAAACTATGTAAGGGCTCCAGCCACTGTGACCCCTCCCATACATCACACTCTCCCTATGTTCTCAAGATAGACAGTCATCTTCGAAGAATAGATCTGGATCTATTTTCAGTTTCCTCTAAGCAAGAAAAAAAAAATCCTAGTAAGAATAGCAAAAGTCATAGAAAGAATATTTGTGGCAGATCAAAGATCCCAGAGCTAGTATTGTAAAGAGCTGGAGATCAAGTGTTTTTAAGAAGCAAACCAAAGTAAAAATAAATAAATAAGAATAAAAAAATTCCTAATAGTGATGCAAAATAGTACAGATTGCATAACAAAACCTAAACACAAGTGCTTTAAACCTGAATAATGATATAGAACACTGTGATGTGATGATTTTTCCCTTATAAATTGGGTCAAGTAAAATGTAAGCCTACTATATAATACAGTGCTACACTAAGGATCGAATGAAAACATCGGAAATCATAGCACTGAAGACAAATCAAAGCTCCAAAAGGGATGGCTCAAGTACTGCGGCATCCAAGGTCCATCAACCTTATATTATAGCATATAATTATATAGCTTATATTACAGCATATAATGAATATGCTATTCCACAATCCTATACAAGAGCCATAGGTTTAGCAGTCATTCCACCACACATCGAGAAGCACAGAAACGATTCTTTGGGAAAGTGGCTTATGAAGATAGGACACTATAAAAGACCTCACGGAAGGAGAGATACAAGGACAAACAGTATTTTTCAAAGCTGTTATTTTTTAAAATCACAAGACACCTAGTAGTCAGACTGGCACTGACTCTGCATATTGGAGAATTTCCTTTGGAAAAATGGAATAATCTCAATGGAAAAATATTAGACACTAATACTTGGGGGAACGCCAAAGAAATGACTCATTTTTCAATCACCCCACAGTAAAGCCGATCCATGCAAAACTTCTGAGCTTCTATTGCCTCATACAGAAACAAATGGCCAAAGATTATCAGACATTGGAGGAAAGCTTCCAAGATAAAAGACCAAAATAAAACAGGGTAAAGAAAAAAACACCTAATGGTCAAAAAGAGTTAGTGTTAAATATATTATGGTGCATCTATGTTAGTTGTTTTTGTATTAATTTTTAATTTATGCTTATGGAGTATAACATAATATTGTGTAGGAAATTTTTTAAAGCTATATATGAGCATGATCCCAACTCTAAAATACTGATAAGCCAATCAATGTAACTGAATAAAGCATCCTCAGACAAACCTACCCAGTATAGTCATAATTTAATAGATAGGCACCATTGCAATTCAGAAAGGAAAAGGGAGCCCTTTCCAACAAACAGTGCCTGATCACCTGGATATCCTCATGTGTGGAGGGGAGCAAACTTTGATCCCTACCTCTGTACTTAAAAAAAAAAAAAAAGAAAGAAAAAAAATTCATACTCATTACTTCAGCAGTATTTACCTTATGACCTGGCAGCTCTACTCTTAGACATGCAGTCATGCATCACTTAACCACGAGGATACATTATTGTGAGAAATACGTCATTAGGCAATTCTTTTGTTGCGCAAACATAAAGTGCACTTACACAAACTAAGACCACAATTCACTAGGTGACGTGATCTTTCCTAAAAAAAAAAAAAAAACACCAAAAAACAGTTTGTTGGGAGCCAGTGCTTTCTTAAATTATTTTATTAATTTTTTTTTCTTTTTCTTTTTTTTTTTTTTTTTTTGACAGGCAGAGTGGACAGTCAGAGAGAGAGACAGAGAGAAAGGTCTTCCTTTTGCCGTTGGTTCACCCTCCAATGGCCGCGGCGGCCGGCGCGTGCTGCGGCCGGCGCACCGCGCTCGTCCGATGGCAGGAGCCAGGAGCCAGGTGCTTTTCCTGGTCTCCCATGGGGTGCAGGGCCCAAGCACTTGGGCCATCCTCCACTGCACTCCCGGGCCACAGCAGAGGGCTGGACTGGAAGAGGGGCAACCGGGACAGAATCCAGTGTCCCGACCGGGACTAGAACCTGGTGTGCCGGCGCAGCAAGGCGGAGGATTAGCCTGTTGAGCCACGGCGCCGGCCAAATTATTTTATTAATTTGAAAGGTAGAGTGGGGAGGGGAGGGGGGTGAGAGTGAGTGAGAGAGAGAGGGAGGGAGGGAGGGAAGTAGAAAGGGAGGGAGGGAGAAAAGAAAGAGAAAGAGACTATCTTCCACAGCCTGGTTCTCTCCAAACGCCCATAACAGCCAGGACTAGGCCAGGCCAAGGCCAGGAGCCTGGCCCTCCAACCAGGTCTCCCACTTGGGTGGGAGGGACCCAAGTATCTGGGCTGTCATCCATGGCCTTCTCAGGAGCATCAGCAGGAAGTAGAACTGGAAGCATAGTAGTCAGGACCCTAACCAACACTCTAATTTGGGATGCAGGTGTCACAAGTGGTGGCTTCAGATGCTGTGCCAGAATGCCTGCCCTGGTGTTATTGTGTTTTGTTTTGTTTTAACAGGCAGAGTGGACAGTGAGAGAGAGAGAGAGACAGAGAGGAAGGTCTTCCTTTTTTCCATTGGTTCACCCTCCAATGGCCGCTGCGGCCGGTGCACCGCGCTGATCTGATGGCAGGAGCCAGGTGCTTCTCCTGGTCTCCCATGGGGTGCAGGACCCAAGCACTTGGGCCATCCTCCACTGCACTCCCTGGCCACAGCAGAGAGCTGGCCTGGAAGAGGGGCAACTGGGACAGAATCCGGCGCCCCGACCGGAACTAGAACCTGGTGTGCCGGCGCCGCAAGGCGGAGGATTAGCCTAGTGAGCCGCGGTGCCGGATATTGTTTTATGGGACCACTGGGATATGCGGTCTGTTAGTGACTAAAGCACTGTTGTGAAATACACGTATATACTGATGTGAAAAGATATATACAAGGGTTTCCAAAGCTGCTTTATTTATAATACCCCAAACTGGAAACTATCTGAAAGCTCAGCAATAGCAGAACAAATTATACTACACTTCTATAGGAGGAAACCAACTAGCTACAAAAGAGGAACCACTTCTACATGCAACAACATGGTTGAATCCCTGAGACAATGACAAGCAAATACGGACACAATCTCTGTACCTCAGGGATAATGGAAGTGCTCTATTTGTCAGCTGAGTCGTGTTTACATGAATACAAACTTACTTAGTTGTATATTAAGATCTTCACATCTTACTCTAAGTTGTACTTATCTGTTGTACTAAGTTGTACAATATTTGGCTAGAAGGAAAAATATTCAGTTTTCCTTGGGTGCTGGAATGATGGGCAACGTGAACTTGCATATGTTTTCAAATTTTTTAATAAGAGAATCTATACAGTAAGAAAAAACTGGATTTTCTTAAGGCTTGGATATTTTCATGCTTCCCACCTTTGTTAATGGCTAAAACACCTCTTTAGACCCCCTTCCCACTTCTGATACACTAGGTTTTCTTTGTACTGCTAACCTTGCCCTTTTAAAAAATCTATTCTACATCTGCTCTTCACTGCTTTGTGTAGTTGTGATTATTTTTTGCTCAATTCCATACAATATTTAAATATTTTCTTTCTGCTTCAAGGCAAGAAGTTGCTTGGCTGGGTAGCAGGCTTGGGGTGTAACAAATTCCTTTTGTTACACACAGACCTCTCCACCTTGGAACCTTTCTTATTACCAAGCCTAAAGTCTCCCTCATCTTTCTATCCTTAAATTCCTTTTTGGAAAACTGTTGAAATTGTCCTTAAAAGCAGGATCGCAGATCTTATCCTACAGGCCTCTGTGTCTTTTTTTAAAACTCTGATTAGCTGGCATTTTAACAGGAACTTTGTAAACAGAGTGCTTTATAATCTAGGTCCCTCAAGTTTCCTTGAATAATCTCACTCATAATTTTGGGTACAGATTGTTGGGTTAAGAAAAGCCTTAGAGGGATCGGCGCTGTGACATAGTGGGTGAAGCTGCCACTTCTGGTACCAGCATCCCATGTGGGCAGTGGTTCGAGTCCTGACTGCTCCACTTCCAATCTACCTCCCTGCTTCAGATGGGCCCAACTCCAGCCATTGCAGCCATCTGGGGAATGAATCAGCAGATGGAAGATCTCTCTCTCTCTCTCTCTGCCTCTATAACTCTGCCTTTCAAATAAATAAATAAATCTTAAAAAGAAAAAAAAGCTTTAGAATTACTGGCTTTGTGTTGCCAAATTATCTCTGTTTTTTATTAAATTTAACACTGACAGGGCTGGTGTTGTGGCATAGCAGGAAAAGCTGCTGCCTGCAGTGTTGTCATCCCATATGGGCACCGGTTCAAGTCCCAGGGTTCCACTTCTGATCTAGCTCTGTGCTATGGCCTGGGAAAGCAGTGGAAGATGGCCCAACTCCTTGGGCCCCTGTACCCACATGAGAGACCCAGAAGAAGCTCCTGGTTCCTGGCTTTGGATCAGCACAGCTCCAACCATTGCGGCCAATTGGGGAGTGAACCAGCAGATGTAAGACCTCTATCACTGTCTCTCCTTCTCTCTCTGTGTA
The DNA here is from genome assembly GCA_949820135.1 of Sylvilagus floridanus. Taxonomy (NCBI): domain Eukaryota; kingdom Metazoa; phylum Chordata; class Mammalia; order Lagomorpha; family Leporidae; genus Sylvilagus; species Sylvilagus floridanus. The sequence continues at coordinate 26,015,574 of OX463241.1, read as the reverse complement.
ACTCTTTCAAATAAATAAACCTTAAAAAACATTTGACATTGACTTGTTAGTTTATTCCATTCATGCAATCATTTGCTTGTTTCATAAATGTTTCTAGGAGCATTGACTATAACTCAGCACTCATGGTTCCAGGCACTACCAGGATAATAGAAGGCAAGAGACAGTTGTCCTTCAGACTGGTGAAAGACACATTAACATCAACAATTACAAAACCAATCTAAGAAAAGGACAGGGCACTGTGAGCTCAAAGCAAAGACAAATCACTGGTCTGGGAAATCAGAGGAAGCTTCTAAAATCAAGTGATGATTACATTGAAAGCTAAGTGTAAATGGAAATTCAGATTATTCCAACATTCATACTATAATCAGAGGCAACAATCTGTGATAAGTCTCAGAGAAAGAGGAGAACATTTAAGGCACCAAACTGGTTCACTGTGACTGAGGTCAAAGCGTCAGTTCATAAAAAGCCTTTCTAACAGTTGACTTTTAGGATCATTACATCTTCTTCTGTAGTCATTCTCAACCTTTTAAAAAGATTCATGAACAACAAGAGTCACTGTGCACTTCTCCCCATGTAGGATCTCTGTCCTTAATGTGTTGTACTATGTGAATTAACAGTATAATAGTACTCAAACAGTACTTTACACTTTGTGTTTCTGTGTGGGTGCAAACTGCTGAAATCTTTACTTAGTATATACTAAATCGATCTGTATATAAAGGTAATTGAAAATGAATCTTGATGTGAGTGGGATGGAAGAGGGTGTGGGAGCTGGAATGGTTGCGGGTGGGAGGGAGGTTACAGGAGGAAAAAGCCACTGTAATCCAACAGCTGTACTTTGGAAATTTATATTTATTAAACAAAAGTTTAAATAAAATCATGTAACTTTACTTACTACTATTTGATGGAGCATAGGTGAGCTTAATCATTCATTTGTTCAACAGTACTTTTTTTTTTTTGACAGGCAGAGTGGACAGTGAGAGAGAGAGAGAGAGAGAAAGGTTTTCCTTTTTTCCGTTGGTTCACCCTCCAATGGCCACTGCGGCCAGCGCACCGCGCTGATCCAATGGCAGGAACCAGGCGCTTCCTCCTGGTCTCCCATGGGGTGCAGGGCCCAAGCACTTGGGCCACCCTCCACTGCACTCCCGGCCACAGCAGAGAGCTGGCCTGGAAGAGGGGCGACTGCGGCGGCCATTGGAGGGTGAACCAACGGCAAAGGAAGACCTTTCTCTCTGTTTCTCTCTCTCTCACTGTCCACTCTGCCTGTCCAAAAAAAAAAAAAAAAAAAAAAAAAGCCTGCACCACCTCTCTAAGTACCTCAGTTTGATACTCAGCTCTGGCGCTTGACTCCAGTTTCCTGCTAATACAGACCCTGAAAGGCAATAATGATGGCTCAAGTGATTGGGTTCCTGTCTCCTACATGGGAGACCTGGATTGAGTTCTTGGCTTTCTTGGCCTAACCCAGACCAGTCAGTGTAGGCATTTGGGAGTCAACCAGCAGATAGGAGCTCCGTTTCTCTGCCCCTCAAATAACAAAAGAATTTTATAACAGGTTACAGACATTCCAAAACTGTAGACCTTTACCTAGGAAGAACCTATTTCTGACATGAACAGCATAACACAGTAGCCTCAAGGGAATAGCAACAACAGGGATTTATTTTTTAAAAAAATGGTAGCATGGGCCAGCATTGTGGAGCAGCAGGTTAAACTGATGCTTGCAACAATGGCACCCCATATGAGAGTGTTGGTTCAAATGCCAGCTGCTTCACTTCTGATCCAGCTCCCTGCTAATTAACCTGGAAATGTGTTAGATGGCTCCAGAACTTGGGTCCCTGCCACCCATGTGGGTTTCCTGGATGGGGTTCTGGGCTCCTGGCTTCAGTCTAGACTAGCTCCAGCCCTTGCAGACAAGCAGGGAGCAAACTAGGGGATGGGAGATCTCTGTCACTCTGCCTGACAAGTAAATAAATAAATCTTAAAAAAAAAAAATGATAGCAGTACTTCCAACAACAGTATACCAGGAGACCTCTGATAATTCATGTAACATAGAGAAGACCTTTATTTTTATGACTTGCTCTCCAGTACATTTTATACTATGTTGCCATTTCCTAAGTTGCTTTTGAGAATAAACTGGAAGAAGACAACCTACCTTGTTACTCCACTGTTGTCCAAATACTGAGTCTGGTGCCAACCCCAAATATTATGTGCTATCCCCTCATTCACCATCTTTTTTTTTTGCCAGAGAATTTTACCAGGCCCCGAGCTATCCTCATTTAATCAATGAATGAATGAATAAATAGCAAAGCATGCCTTTTATATTGACATGTTGGTTTGTGGCTTTAAAAAAGCCTCTCTGTGGAGTACAGAGTGACACAAAGCTCAGATGTGGGACTCTTAACTGAACAAGGGCACGAAAGTGCACATGGAAAGCAAAAAATAGTAGTGGATTATCTGTCTCTGGAAGCCCTGGCCAAGAGTGATAAGAAGTTCAGAGATGGTCTTACATTCTTTGCTTTTATAACTGAGATAATAGGGGGCTGAAACAAACCCTATAAACTATTTCACAAACCCTATAAACTACTTAGAGCCATCTGCTCTAAGCCACTCTCCTCAACATTAAGATAATGTAGTATTCTCAACTTGCCCTGATAGACTAGCTCAGGAACAGCAAAGTCTAAAGTCATACACTAATTACTCACGGTAGTGCAGAAGTATAAGAAAATATGGCTATAAAGCAATCTTACCTCCTTCCAATATTAAACCTAGTAGGTACTTTTTGAGATTTATTTATTTATTTTGAAAGAGTTACAGAGAAAGAGAGAGAAATCTTTCATCTGCTGGTTCACTCCACAGATGGCCAGGACGGCCAGTGCTGGAGCAAGCTGAAGCCAGGAGCTTTATCTGGGTCCCTCATGTGGGTGGCAGGGGCCCAAACACTTGGGCCATCTTGCAGTGCCATTAGAAAGACATTAGTAGGAGGCTAGACCAGAAATGGAGCAGACAGGAGCCCAACTGGGGCCCATATGGGAAGGCAGCACTGCAGGCAGTGGCTTTACCACAGCATCACAACACTGGCTCCAGCAGGTGTATTTTTGCATTCTTTCAGACCTGGATACTTAAAGAGTGAATCCAGAAAAGTTAACTTCAACAAAGTTTAACATACTACCTACTCAATCTTTTTGCATTAAACTTTCTATAAACTACTTCTGGCTGGATCCAGGACCTTTTTCTAAGACATAATATTTACTAGGCTGGCATTGTGGCATAGCAGGTTAAGCCACCACCTGTGAAAACAGTATCACCTATGAGCGCTGGTTTGAGTGGCTGCTCCACTCTTGTTCCAGATCCCTGGTAACATGCCTTAGAAAGCAAAACAAGATGACCCAAGTGACTGGATCCCTGCTACCCACGTGGTTTCAGGCTCCTGACTTTGGCCAAACCAGCTCTGGCTACTGTGGCCATAAGGGAAGTGAACCAGCAGATGGAAGATCTCTGTCTCTCTCTATAAATCTGTCTTTAAAATATATATTTTTTTAATTTACTAAATAATCTTTGGAAAAAATTATTACTAGATTTTATTTACCTGAAAATACCAGCATCTACAAGGGCCTACCCTTAGTCACCTAGGCACTGATATTCCATTTCTCCCCAGGGTTTAGAAGAAATATACTTTCTTTTTACAAATGATCCATGATTTTTTTTCATAAACTTTCTAATAAGGACACAAAAATTTAAATTAAAACCTCAAATAAATAAAAACATTATTTTTTCAATCAGCAACCTACATTTAGGAATTCATTCTACAAATACATGATGCTACATTTAATACTAGTACTAGCATACAGAAAAGAAAAATCTTTATCTACATATGGGCATTAATAGTATTTGTTTGGGGCCAGTGCTGTGGAATAGTGAGCTAAGCTCCTCCCGTGGCACCAGCATACCAAATGGGAGCTGGTTCATGTCCTGGCTACTCCTGTTTCTATCCAGCTCTCTGCTATGGCCCAGGAAAGAACAGAGGATGTGCCTGGGCCCCTGTACCAATGTGGGAGCCCCAGAAGAAGCTCCTGGCTCCTGGCTTTGGATTGGCTTATCTCGAGTAGTTGCAGCCATTTCGGGAGTGAAGCAGCAGATACAAGACCTTTCTCTCTGTCTTTCCCTTTCTCTCTGTAACTCTACATCTCAAATAAATATTTTAAATAAATTAGTATTTGTTTAGAATTGCTACATAATATACACACAGACTATATATAGATCCTAAATGTCCACCAATATGGGAATAGTTAAATGAACCATGGTATTTCCAAACCACAGAACTGCTGCTATGTGATCCTTAAGAAAAAATGAGATAAGGGCCGGCATTGTGGGTAAAGCTGCTGCCTGTCACACCTGCACCCCATATGGGTACCACTTCGTGTCCCAGCTGTTCCACTTCTGATCCAGTTCCCTGCTAATGGCCTAGGAAAAGTAGTGGAAGAAAGCCCAAGGGTTTGGGCCCATGCCAGCCACATCGGAGACCTAGATGCTTCTGGCTTCAGTCTCACCCAGTGCTGGCTATTAACTCCCATCTGGGGAGTCAACCTCAACCAGTAGATCAAAGATCTTTGGCTCTCACTCTCTTTTTAACTCTTTTTTTTTTTTTGAAGATTTATTCGTTTATTTGAAAGTCAGAGCTACACAGAGAGGAGAGGTAGGTAGGAAGGGAGGGAGGAAAGAAGGGAGGGAAAGAGAGAGGTCTTCCATCTGCTAGGTTCACTCCCCAATTGGCCACAATGGCCAGAGCCATCCTGATCCAAAGCCAGGAGCTTCTTCCGGGTCTCCCACATGGGTACAGGGGCCCAAGGACTTGGGCCAACTTCTACTGCTTTCCTAAGCCATAGCAAAGAGCTGGATCAGAAGTGGAGCAGCCGGGACTCGAAACAGTGCCCATATGGGATGCTGGCACTGGAGGCAGCAGCTTTACTTGCTATGCCACAGCACCGGCTCCATAACTCTATCAAATAAATATATCTTAAAAAAAAAAAGAATGGGGTAGAACTACATGTGTTGATACAGAAACATGCCAACGTAACGGAAAAAACAAACTGCAAACTGGTATACTCAAGTACCCTCTTTGGTTTAAAAATAGAGCTTTATGAGGCCAGCACTGTGGCATAGCAGGTAAAAGCTGCCACCTGAAGTACCAGCATCCCACCTGGGTACTGGTTCAAGTCCCAGCTGCTACACTTCTAATCCAGCTCCCTGCTTTGGCCTGGGAAAGCAGTAGAAGATGGCCCAAATGCTTGGGCCCCTGCACCCACATGGGAGACCTGGAAGAAGCTCCTGGCTCCTGGCTTCAGATCAGCCCAGGTCCAGCCTCTGCAGCTTGACTTTTTTCTACATGTCACAGTTATCAAGCAAAATTAAAACCTTTGGGAAAAGTTACATGACTTTTTTAAGGTTTATTTATTTATTTCCAAGGCAGAGCAACAGAGAGAGAGGGAGACACACACACATAGGATCAATCTTCCACTTACTGGTTCATGCTCCAAATGACTCTCAACAGCTAGGTCTGGGCCAGGCTGAAGCCAGAAACTCCATCTGGGTCTCTCACGTGGCTGACAGGGCCTAAGTAATTGGATTATTTACTGCCTTTCTAGAAGCATGACAGGGAGCTTGACAGGAAGTGAAACAGCTGGGACTCCAACCAGTACTCTGATACCAGATGGCAGTGTGGCAAGCAGTGGCTTAATCCACTACACCACAAAGCCAGTCCTGTCCCATGACTTTTAGGAGGAAATAATGCATTTCTTAACTCACTGAGCAGTAAAGCCATGTTTTTAGATGCTTTCCAAAACCACACTACTATGCTGGGAACAGAATTTGTTCTAGTTGTCACCTGAAAAGAAACTCAGCTCTAAGACAGGATCCACAGGTGCAAGTAGTCCCACAGTCCAAGTCAACCTCACCACGAGTCCCTTCTCCTGCTTTCATTCATCACATACAGTCCTCTGGAAGAATATGCCTGGATGCGAGACTCGTCTCAACTTCTAGAAGTCTCCACGGGAAGGCCTCAGTCCCCGTCTGCCAGTTCCCAGTATTGCCAGCAAATCTGGACTACACTGCCTCCCCACACTGCTGGGAACCCCACCTGGGGGTGAGGCACGCCCAGCCTCACGCAAGGACTCAGCTCAAGGATTGTGGGCAGTCCTCTGACAGCCAGTGGAGAAGGGAAGGTCAGCTCCAGAACAAAGGCTGGGGACCTCTGAATTACATCTAGTCACTGGCACACCCAGGACAGCACAGTAGCTCAAAGTTCAAATACTCAGCCCTCAAAGTGAGAAGACAGAGCAAATGAGGCCCAGGAAGAAAGGATCAAAAGAGGGCTGCAGTGGACAGAAGGGAAACAGCAAGAGAAAAGCTGCTAACACAAGAAGTGAGCTGGGGGAATGAAGGGAGATGTTAGGAGGGGGGTGGGGAGAGAAGAAAAGAAAAATAAATAAAGGAAGGAAGGAGGGAAGGAAGAAGAGGAAAAGGAAGAAGAAGGAGGGAGAATTCTGTCCCTGCCGAGTTGAGAGGACACACTAGAAAGGGATAGGTGTACCCCTCCCAATGAGCCTGGCATGGCCACTTCCCAGGCCAGGTCTCCCACCAGCAAAGCCCCAGAAAGCCAGGGTCTGCCTGCCTCCCAGGGCATTAGATTAGGCTTGTGGGCAAATGGAAACCTTGCAGGCTTAAGAACAGGCCTGCACAGGTTAGCACACTGGCAATTTCATTAAGCACTCCCAGCTCCTGAGGGATGCAGCAAGCCAGCCCAGGCTTCACTCCACGGTGACAGTGCAACCTCCTGACCCTCTGAGGGAGCAGCAGCCCAGCCAGTACTTCGGGGATGGCGGTGAGCAGCAGCAGCCAATCTCGCTTCCTATCAGCAAGCACCACTGGGGCCTGCCATGCACAGCACCCCAAAAGACCATACAACCCCAGGCAGCTCACCTCTCTCTTCTGTTTACACTGGATTTTTAAAGGAAAAGGCTTTATGGACAATGATTAGGAAACACAAACGCTATAGATAATTTCATATTTCTGCCATGCATAACATCTACAGAAAGGTCTACACTGTGAAAAACCAAGGGTTCAAAGTAGTTCAGGGTACTGAAGAATTTTTTTTAAAAAATCACCTCTCTTGAGAGAAAACTCATTTCCCAGGATGGCACTGGCGCAGAAAGAACATTGTAACACAGCATCAATGAAGGCAGGCCTCTGGCAAAGGGCCTAGAATTTCATACAGTTCCCAGCCTCACCACCACTAAGCCTCATTTTGGCAAACTTTGTATCAAAACACCAGTGGTTTTGCATTGCACTTATTTCTGGTTAGTGCTTAGATTCTTCATTCTGTGGCCTTTCTAGATTCTGTAATAGAGCAATGTGAATTTTAGGACAGGATTTACAGGACTCTCCAAAGGCCTGCCTACCCCAAACCACTCCTATCACTCAACCACAGTCGCCTGTAAAACTCACTATTAGTGACTCACATCTCTGAATGAAATCAAACACGTACCATGATTTGAGGAGTAAGCATTAAAAAACTACATTTTAATAGCCATGTCTTTTTACATTTACCTTCTATTTGTAGCAGGTAATACAGTAATTTTCAATTTAAGGCAATGATACAATGCTTTTAAATAATTTTTGAGTTTTTTAAATGTCAGCTTAAAGAAAAATATTGGTTAAATAACACTACAGATGGCATAGAGACAAGACAAAATGGTGCACATGGGACACAAAGTGTAAAAAACACCAGGGTTTCCGCCCCCTCACGTTAAATTCAACCACCCCTCACTGGTGATTCTCATATCACCACCAACACACAATAAAGATCACCAAGAATTAGTCCAACAGAGTCAGCCAAGCCTTAGGGATGCAGAAACTGGGATCAGATACCTGACTGGCTTCAGAAAAGTGTTTTTGTTGGAAAGGAAAGGCTGGGGTTGGGAAGGCAGAGGAAGACAGAGTCTGAAGTATTCAGGAAGCAAGTGGCAGAAGGAAAGCACTAAGGATAAGGCTTAATGATAAGGACTCAGGAGATAGGCACATTCCTACAGACGTCCCCTCCTTTACATTTCTTCTCTCCATTGATCCTGACACTGAAAGCTGACTGGCAAAGCATTGTGTGCAGCATTAAAATTTATGTGGCAGAACTGGCACTGTGATGCAGCAGATTCAGCCATCAGTTGTGAAGCATGCATCCCATATCAGTGCTGGGTGGAGTCCCAGCTGCTCCACTTCTGATCTAGCTTCCTGCTGATGCACCAGGGAAGGTTGCAAAAGATGGTCAGCGTTGTGCTCTGTGTGCGTGTGTGTGTGTGTCTCCCTTTCTCTGTACTCTTTTAAAAAATAAATGTGGCAGAAGTCTAGCATCTGTTTGCTATCTCTACCATTTTCTGAACACTGATCTTGTCTGTGTGGTTTTCAGTTATGATGTGTTTTCTGGGCCAAAGCTCTCTAGCACGAATCATATGGAACTAGATCCCTGCCCTCCCCTCTCCCCACCATGACTACCAATACTCCCTTAAGCCAAAAAATGTAAGTCCCTCCTTGTTTATGGCAAAGTCATGACACTAGTTTGTTGCCCAGACACTAGAGTCAAACAATTTGTCTCGCTTGCTTTACATGTGAGACTCATCCAGTTTTCTAGACCTGGCTTTGAGTATGAGACTAGTACAGATGTTCCTCTGCTTACAATGAGATTTTGTTCCAACAAACCTAAGGTAAATTTACAATATTGTAAGACAAAGGTACGCTGAATACACCTAACCTGGAGCTAGGTGTTTATCACAGTGGTTAAGATGCCTGCAACCAGGGCCAGCACTGTGGCATAGCAGGTTAAACCCCAGCCTGCAGCACTGGCATCCCATATGGGCTCCAGTTCAAGTCCCAGTTGCTCCACGTCCAATCCAGTTCCCTGCTCAAATAAATAAAATAAATCTTTAAAAAAAGAAATGCCTGTGGGCTGGCGCCGTGGCTCAACAGGCTAATCCTCCGCCTTGTGGCGCCGGCACCCCAGGTTCTAGTCCCGGTTGGGGCGCCAGATTCTGTCCCGGTTGCCCCTCTTCCAGGCCAGCTCTCTGCTGTGGCCCAGGAGTGCAGTGGAGGACGGCCCAAGTGCTTGGGCCCTGCACCCCATGGGAGACCAGGAGAAGCACCTGGCTCCTGCCTTTGGATCAGCGCAGTGCGCCGGCCACAGCGCACCGGCCGCGGCGGCCATTGGAGGGTGACCCAACGGCAAAGGAAGACCTCTCTCTTTCTCTCTCTCTCCCTCTCACTGTCCACTCTGCTTGTTTAAAAAAACAAAACAAAACAGAACAAAAAAACAAAAAACCTGCAAAGCCTGCATCCCATGTCTGAGTGCCTGAATTTGAGCCCTAGTTCCCCCTGACAAAGCAACTTCCTGTTAATACACATCCTGGGGAGGCACAAGTGATGGCTCAAGTGTGTGGGTTCCGGCCACTCAAGTGAGAGACCTAGACTGAGTTCCAGACTCTTGGCTTCAGCCTGGCCCAGATCTGGCTCTTGCAGGCATTTGGGGAGTAAACCAACAGATGGAAAATCTTTTTCAAACAAACAAATAAATAATTCTTAAAAAAAAAAAAGGAATATCATAGTCTATCCTAGTAACCTTAAGCATGCTCAGTAGGGCAAAATCACCTAATACAAAGCCCATTTTACAGTTAGGTGTTGAATATCTCATGTTAACTTACTGAATACATTATTTTTTAATGATTTATTTATTTACTTCAATGTCAGAGAAAGAGAGAGACAGACAGAGAGACAGAGAGAGAGAGAGAGAGAGAGAGAGAGATCTTCATCTGCTGGTTCACTCCCAGATGGCCATAATGGCTAGGCCAAAGCTAGTTTTATCCAGGTCTTTCACATGGCTGACAGGGGCCCAGATACTTGGGCCATCCTCCACTGCTTTTCCTAGGCTAACAGCAGGGAGCTGGATCCAAAGTGGAGCAGCTGGGACATGAACTGGTACTCAAGCAGGATGCTACTGTCACAAGAGGTGGCTTTACCTACTATACCACAACACTGGCACTCACGAATAATGTACTTAAAGTTCCAAACAGAATGGTTGTACAGATAAGGCTTCTGCACCCCTATAAAGTCGAAAAGCCCTACAATGAACCACTGTAAATGGTGGACTGTCTGTTCTAATATTCTATAAATTTCTCCTAAAAACTAGGAGAAGCTCACTTCATTCTGAACAGCCCTGTTTACTGCCCAAAGTGGTGTGAACCTTTTTGGTTGTGCGAGGCTGTGAGAACAGCCCATGTCTAAGTCTGTGCCTCTGTACTGCTGCCTTTTAATTGCTGACTCCCATCTCATAGCCAAGCCAATTAGTAGCCTTGGCCAAATGACAGGAGCTTGGAGGTCTGGAGCACAGCACTCAGCTCAGCCTGAGGTAAACAGAAGCTTCTTTTACAATTTCTCTCCGGTGACAGTCATTCCCAGCTAGCGCATGTCAGAAGTGTAAGGCACGGGTGTTGTAGCTCCACGGAGTCCCTGGGCATATTAGCCAGCACTTGAATCTCTACTAGACTTTGCAGCAAGGCTGCAGGCCTGGCCTAGGATAAATTGAAAGCACTAACTATTTCACTCCAATTCAATACTATTATCCACTTGTCTCCTTCAGGATTAACTCACTTCTTTGAGGCTGAGACTTTCCCGCAACACTCTTGCTGTTAAAATGATGCTGGATTGAAGGAGCCTAGTCCACAGCCTCCGGTCACTCGGTCACTCGTTTATGACACGCATTCTAAAAGCCAAGACAGGTGCACAGTGAAAGAATAAAGGGTAATGAAGAATCTGAGCTTATTTACACATGAAATACAAACATGTACTTAGCCTCAGGCCTCCCACTCTTGATTACAGACTGGTAACCAAGCCCACATACTCCAGGGGTGGAAAAAAAAGCAGAAAGGCCTTAGACTTTGAACAAGGCTTTCAGATTTTGTGTATTTCACTATAAGTTAAAATATACTATTCATCCAAGGACAAAAATATGCTACTTTGGAAGAGCTCAAATTTCTTCTAAGTCTCTCCTTAATTCTCCTTGGAATCTCTGTGACGGGGGCACTGGTCATCATTTGGTTGAAGGTTGAGGAATGTTTCTGTGCCAAGAAAGGAGTGCACTGCCCAGGGCCTTGGGTGGCAAAGGCTTGGCCACAGCCTGCCTGCCTCTTACCTCTGCCCAGTTTCCCTTAAGGAGCAGCATTTCTGTTAAAGGCTAGCCCAGTGTTTATCATGGTTTCTGTTTAGGTAAACACAATTTTTTTTTCTTTCCTTACAGGGAAGTTGTAAGTTCTCTACCAATGGGAAGACTTGTGGGAGTAGGAGGGGTGAACGAAAACGGAAAATTTCCAAAAACTCTTGGCCTACTTAACCACCCTGACAGCACATATTATTGTGTCTGGGGGAGGAAGGGGTGGACTGTTTCCCAGGGAAGCTTAATTAGTTGGTCAGTTCAAATATAAAAACGGCTTAGAAAATGGTTAACAGTTTCAAAAACAATGTGGCCAAGACATCTCATTTCCAGTGATTCTAAATCTGAACAGGTTCCTTCAAAGTGCCTTAAAAATTACTGTCCTATATCCAGCCCTAAGAAATCCAGAGGGGGTAATCACGGAGCCTCCTTTCCAGAGAAGGACTTCGCTCTTCTGACGGTAAGCTTGCTTTCCCAGGCCCCACCACTCTGGATCCCTTGAGTGGCTTCCACACTCCCCAACAAGCCAGCTGTGTTCACCCTCCAGAGCTCTTAGCAATTCCCTCAACTGTCTTTTAATGTGCAGGATCCCTGGGGGTCCAATTCTGTTTTCTGGAGTCAAACAAATACAAAACCTGTTGATGGAAAGGTTCATCCATCTCACTTCCTCCCAGAAAACAGAAGTGGCTCAATTTCAGAATGAAACGGCTCGGTGTGTGGCTACTTTTTGGTGACAGCATCCATAGACTTAAGAGCCGGGAGAAATCCTGAGTCACCAAATTCTTCCTCAGATATAACAAAGCATCTTTTTCTGCTGCTCACGAAATTAAGACGAAATGGTCAATTAACCTCACGCATTACACTGAGAAGCCCACTAGGGGCTGGAGATCTTTGTTCCGCAACTAACAACAAGTAGGAAACTTCTTTCAGATTACCCAGGGCTCCATATTCACGGTCTGAGTGCAATTCTCCTTCATAACTTCCTTCCACTGAACCTCTTAACAGTCTCCAGTCTCCTGGGGTTTGCATTTCACCCTAGGGAGAGGCAGTGTTTGTGAGGCAGGCAAACCTCTCAAGAGCCAGAACTATCGACATTACCACCTCCTCACAGACTGACGGAAGCCCAGCCCACAGCTGGTCATTAAATCCAGTCAAATGAGATCCATGAAAATACGCTGCTGTGGGCTGTGCCCTTTCTCCTACAAGAAGGAGTCTTTAAAAACTGTTAACAATGGCTGAGATGTTACCGCACCTGGTTGCCCGTGCCCCCACCCAGTTTGTTATTAATATTTCATAAGCAGGGTTCCAAGAATGCCATTAGACAAGAGTTCAAGTGCTGTCACCTCTTTTCCGGATTGTCACATCAGCTTCCTCAGCGTCCCCCCAGCCCGCTTCCCGCCGCCGTTTCAATGGCTCCCCGCGGCACAAGCTGCCTCAGCTGGGCACTCGGGCAGTTTTTCCCAATAGGCGCTAACAAAATTCTCCAAACTTTCCCCACACAGCCGCAGCACGAAGTCCAATCAGTTACCAAACCGTTTTCCTTCTACTCTAGCGCAAGGCGCCTGGCCCCTTCCCTCCCCCGACTCCTCCAGTTCCGTCCCCCCCACACCCCCGCCCGAGGTTGACTCCCACCCCTCCGGACGGCGCTCAGATTTCACCTCCCCCAACAGGTCTACTCGGATCCCGGTCTTCGCTCGCAACAGCTGCCAGGATCCCTCTGCCCGCAACGCCTCCTCGGCCACCCCAGGCCAGCGAGAATCCGGTTCTGCTCCCCGAGGCCATCCGTCCCCGCGCCCGGCTCCCGCTCGGCCTCCTACCCCCAGCAGGCCCAGCTTGGAGCACTTACAGCAACGCCTGGGAAACCGCAGCCCAAGCCTCCCGCGGACGTCTCCCGAGACCGGGTGGGGCGAATCCCGCTCTGAGCCCGCCGAGTCCTCCCGACACGAGACCCGCAGAAACCCGAAGCCCCTCAGCCCACCGCGGAGAGCCCCAGAAAAGTCGTGGGCCGCCCGGTGGGCACAGGGCAGGCTGCCGCCGGGTCCCTCAGCAAGGACCGCGCGCCTCAGCCGGAGCCCCCGCCCCAGCGCCCGCCGGCTCTCGGGGCGCCCTGAGGAGCAGCAGCCCAAGAAGCGCCTTGTCCGCGCCTCGCCCCTCCCTCGTCCGGGTTCGGCTGGGCCCGGGTCCGCCGCGCCTCACCTCTCCTCTCTTACAGGGGGCAGGGCACCTGAGGAGACCGTGCGAGACGGCACTGAACGCGCCGCACCTGCCGCTCGCTGGTGAAGAGCCGCCGCTCGTCTGACGTCAAGGCCGCCCGGAGCGCCGCGAGCCCCGAGTCACCTGATCACCCAGGCAACGCGCGCGGGGCGGGGCGAGGCGTGGGGCGGCGTCACAGCACAAGCCCTGCCCCCAGGCCGCCGGGCGCCTTGGAGAATGCTCGGCGGCTGTCAGCGCCGCACGAACGCCAGATTGTCTCTGGCTTCGCTGCCCCGGAGTCGGAGCTGCGACGGAAACCCGAGATTCCAACAAGCACGCCCCTCAGGTTGGATCGGTTCTTTGCCGGTGCCCGGAAGGCAGCGCCTGTGTCCCTGCGGGCCCGATCAGTGCGTGGCTCGCAGGCCGTGTGCTCTAACGCTACGCCTACACCTCTGTGACTCTCCAGTCTTCCCAGATAGATCGGCGGCTTCACAGAGAAATTTTAACTCCCCAGGGTGGCCTCGCTGTGCGAGCCAGTGCCTACCTCCGGCCTTCCCTTCCTGCCGAGATCCAGCTGTTTTACTCCCCCACTCCCTGCACCGCTGTGAAGTTTTCATGTATATTGTCTTTCCCTCTCAGAATGTGGGATCTTGGATCAGAAAGCTACTTTAACACCAGCACTGGATGCCAGGTAATGGACAGTGCCAGGCTGGTAGACACATGGCCCTGGAGGTCAGTGTATAGGCACTGTGTCTGATAGGTACCAATTGTGCTGTTCATTATTGAAGTGGAACTTTTTGATTTGTATACTTTTTTTAATTTTATTATTTTTGACAGGCAGAGTGGACAGTGAGAGAGAAAGACAGAGAGAAAGGTCTTCCTTTTTTCCGTTGGTTCACCCTCCAATGGCTGCTGCGCCGGCCCACCGCGCTGATCCGATGGCAGGAGCCAGGTGCTTCTCCTGGTCTCCCATGGGGTGCAGGGCCCAAGGACTTGGGCCATCCTCCACTGCACTCCCTGGCCACAGCAGAGAGCTGGCCTGGAAGAGGGGCAACCAGGACAAAATCCGGCGCCCCGACCGGGACTAGAACCTGGTGTGCCAGCGCCGCAAGGCGGAGGATTAGCCTGTTGAGCTACGGCACCGGCCTTGTATACATTTATTTTTTAAAAAGAAATAGCATAGGAGCCAGCACTTTGTAAAGGTAAAGGTATCGCCTGCAGTGCCAGCGTCCCATGTGGGCACCAGTTTGAGTCTTGTCTACTCCACTTTTGATTCAGTTTCCTGCTAATGTGCTTGGGAAAGCAGTGGATGATGGCCCAAGACCTTGGGCCCTGCACCCACATGGGAGATCTGGAGGAAGCTCCAGGCCCCTGGCTTTGGATTGGCCCAGGTCCAGCCACTGCAGCCATTTGGGGAGTGAACAAGCAGATGGAAGACCTCTCTCTCTCCCTCTCTTTCTCTCTCTCTCTCTGCCTCTGCCTTTGCCTCGCTGTAACTTGGCCTTTCAAATAAATAAATAAATCTTTCAAAAAAAACTAAAATAGCATATAAATGGGAAAGAAGACAGTTATGAAGAAGTTGTGTAGAGAAGAATCATGGCTTTGAACCGAAGGAGCCATATGTCAAGTGGTGGAAAGAGATTGAAACTGCGAGCCCAGCTCCGGAGGAGCCAAGTCGGGCCAGGCTGGAGGCCATCGGAGCTGGAATGTTTGGCCCACGTGAGGAGAGCTCCAACCGGAGGCCAGGGAGAGGCGGAGGGATGGGCTTGGGCCTGAATGCGGTTTGAGGGGTTCAGGGAATAGGGGAGTAGCTGGAAAGCAAACAGAAGCGGGCAGCATTTGGGAGGGGGCTGCAACAGCACGGGGGGTGGGGCACGGAGAGGCTACAGAGTGAGGTGGAGGCACAGGAACCTGCAGGGGGCAGAGCCGGGCGCTGCTGACCTCTCCCGGGTGCTTCAGAGGCTGGCATGGAAGGGCAGCAGAGTGTGTCAGCCTCTGAGCACTGAAGGTCCTCCTTGCCATTCCCAAAAACCATCTTTGGGCCTTCAGGGGCAAAGGTCAGCCTTTGCAGACAGAGAGGGAAGAGCAGCAACGGATACATCCATGACTGCCCTCTGCCGGTGCCCAAGACTCTAAGGCTTTGGGCTGAAAGGTTTGGCAGGCCCCTGGTACAAGGTGGGCCTATAATCCGGACAGAGCAAGGTGAAGATGGGGTACAGATCAGGGGTGATGGCTCTGGAAGGGAGGAAAGCTGAGCGGCAGCTAGGACACACAGGAGTGTGCCGGAGGGGACGTGATGCTGAGACTTCTCAGAATGGCCCTGACCACTCAGCCTCACCCCCATCCTTATCCCCATTGCTGAGGAAGGAGTGCTGTCAAGCGGGTAAAAAGTCAGGTTCAGGGGCAGGGGCATCGTACAGCAATTAAATCACTGTGTGGGACACCTGTGTCCCATGGTAGATGGCCTGGCTTGAGTCCTGGCTCCTCCACTTGCTGCCAGTGTGCACCTTGGGAAGCAGCAAATGACGTCTCAAGTACCACTGCCACTCATGTCAGACATCCAGATACAATTCCAGGCTCCTGGCTTCAGCCTGGCCTAGCCCTGGTTATTGCAGACATTTGGGGAGTGAACCAGTGGATGGAAGATTTCTGTGTTTCTACCCCACATGGCTGTCAGATTTTGACCTCAGATCCTAGGGCTACGCAGCAGGCCATATGTCAAAGTTCCTGGAGTTCCATCAAGTTCCTTCACAAGAGCAGTCTGGGAGTGGCCGTGTAGCCCATCAGTCGAGAGGCCCACATCCCACACCTGGAGTGCTTTAGTTCCAGTCTCAGCTCCACTTTTGATCCAATTTCCTGCTAATGCAGACTGTGGAAAGCTGTGGCAACAGCTCAAGTAGTTGGGTGCATGCCACCCATGTGGGAGACCTGGCTAATGTTCCTCACCCAGCTTTGGTCTTGGTCCATCCCCACCCATTGTGGGCATGTGGGAAGTGAACTAAGGATGGGAGTTCTCGCTCAAATTTTTAAAAAATAATATTAAAGAAAAATGTCTGAGTACAAACCCCCGGAAAGCATATTTTGTGTGAAAGTCCAACAACCACAGAAGTTGCAATGAATTTTCAACATTTATTCATTCAAGAGAACCATTCCAGGGTTGTGGAGGCAGAATGGTGCAGCTTTTGGGAGCCTGTGCCCTGGGATTTGTCCATTTTGTCAATTTGGGCAAGTTTCCCACCTTCTTTGAACTTCAGGCTTACTACGTCACTAGACTATCATAAACTTTAGGCAAATTACAGGGTAAAAAAAGAGAATCTAGATTCACAGTAGTTTTAAAAGGTTTCTTTTTTATTTGAAAGGCAGAGTTATACAGAGGCAGAGAGAGAGAGAGAGAGAGAGAGAGAGAGAAAGTCTTCCATCCACTGGTTCACTCCCCAATTAGCTGCAGCGGCTGCAGAAATGAAGCCAGGATACAGGAGCTTCCTCTAAGTCTCCCACGAGGGTGCAGGGGCCCAAGCACCTGGAGCAGGTGGAACTCAAACTGGCGCCTATATGAGATGCTGGTACTACAAGTGCACCTTTACCCGCTAAGCCACAGCACTGGGCCCTCCTCATGATATTTTTTAAAGGGCTATTTAAAAAACTATCTGGGCCAGCACTGTAGCATAGCAGATAAACACTGGCATCCCACATTCACTGCTTCGAGTCCTGGCTGCTCCACTTCCAGTCTAGCTCTCTGCTAATGTGCCTGGGAAAGCAGCACAAGATGGCCTAAGTGCTTGGGCCCCTACACCCATGTGGGAGACCAGAAAAAGCTTCTGACTTCAGTCTGGCCCGGCCCTGGTCATTGCAGCTATTTGAGAAGTGAACTAGCTGGTACAAGATCTCAGTGTCTCTCCCTCTCTCCGTTTCTGTCTCTCTGTAATTCTGCCTTTCAAATAAATAATTAAATCTTAAAAAAAAAATATTTTCGGCCGGCGCCGTGGCTCAACAGGCTAATCCTCCGCCTTGCGGCGCCGGCACACCGGGTTCTAGTCCCGGTCGGGGCGCCGGATTCTGTCCTGGTTGCCCCTCTTCCAGGCCAGCCCTCTGCTGTGGCCCGGGAGTGCAGTGGAGGATGGCCCAAGTCCTTGGGCCCTGCACCCCATGGGAGACCAGGAAAAAGCACCTAGCACCTGGCTCCTGCCATCGGATGAGCGCGCCGTCCGCGGCAGCCATTGGAGGGTGAACCAATGGCAAAGGAAGACCTTTCTCTCTGTCTCTCTCTCTCACTGTCCACTCTGCCTGTCAAAAAAAAAAAAACATTAAAAAAAATATATTTTCATTGTATCCCATCTGTTCCCACAACAGTTAGGTGAAGGAATGTTTC
The DNA here is from genome assembly GCA_949820135.1 of Sylvilagus floridanus. Classification (NCBI taxonomy): domain Eukaryota; kingdom Metazoa; phylum Chordata; class Mammalia; order Lagomorpha; family Leporidae; genus Sylvilagus; species Sylvilagus floridanus. The sequence goes on along the minus strand of OX463241.1, from coordinate 25,997,773 downwards.
TTGGATGCTTAATGTGCTCTCAGCACTGTGATGGATATGAAAGGATCATGCATCCAGTGTGGTCCTCCAAGCATCTGACTGCTAAGGGTGAGGCCACGTTAGACCTTGCCAGGCCACTGTGAAACCGAATGTTAAACTGTGTCATGCCTTTCTGTGCCCTCAGCATTTAAGGAAGGGGTCAGTGTGCCAGCTGCATTGCCTGATGCATTGGGATATATGAGGGAGGGTCTGGAACAGAGCCTTGAATTAATAGGCAGGACTTGGAAAAGGGGCGGGTGAAGAGAGCCTTCTGGGTCAGAGGGAGGACCTGAGGCCTGGGGCAGGAACTCAGTAAACATTTGCTGAATGAATGAGAAGAGATAACAATGAAATGATCTGGCATGGATCAGCCTCATGGATGTTTTGTTGAATTAGTGCATGATTGAATGATTAAACAAACAAGCAAAGACAATAAAATGAGAGAATGGTGGATATGGCCAAAGGACCAGCCCCAGTAGACTATGGGAGCCTGCAAATTGTGGAGGGACGTGAAAAAGAGACAGAGCAGGTTGTGGAAGAGCATTGGAGAAAAAAAATCTTCAGTTAGGACCATGGGGTCTGACTCCAGAATGCAAGAGTCACCTTGCAACTCTATCCCTATTAACCTCTCTGTGTATTGGTTTTCTCAGAGATAAGATTAGTATCTGCTTTATAGTGTCATTTTGAGAATGAACTGAGAAAACCTATAAAACCTAATCATAGTGTCTGGCACATAGCAGATATACCAAGCCATTAGCTGTTGTTAGTAGTATTAGTTTTATTTATTTATTTTGCTAATTTTGCATTTGAAAGGCAGAGGGACAGAGACAGACAGATCTTCCATCTGCTAGTTCACTCCCCAGATGCCTCCGACAGTCAAGGCTGGGCCAGGCTGAAAGCAGAAGCCTGACACTCACCTCTGTCTGCCATGTTTGTGGCAAGGACTCCGTCGCCTGGGCCATCATCTGCTGCCTCGCAGGGAGCACAGAAGCAGGAAGCTGGATGAGAAGACAGGACTGTCTGGGACTCGAACCAGGCACTCTGACTGGGGATGCCAGCATCCCGGGTGGTGACTCAAGCCCGTCCCTAGCGTGAGTTTCACGAGGGGCTGAACAGAAGAGGAATGATTCTGAATGAAAACTCTAGGGCGCCACTGAGGGTCCTTGAATGGGAAACGGGCCTGGAATGCGGGGTTTTGCGAAGTCACTGGGCGGCAGTGTTCACCCTGGGTCAGAGGGCAGGGCAGGGCCATGGCAAATGTGTAGTTCCAAAGGACAAAGAAGGGCTGATAGGGACTAGAAGCAACCCCCCCTGAGAAATGGAAGGGCTGCCCAACCACAGCACCCATGGGGCGACGGGGCCCACAAGCACAGGCCCACCGCCGCCCTGCTGGAGGGGTCTCTAGCTGCTGCACAGACTGAACAGCGATTTGTGGATCTCACAGCCAGGCTCAATGGGCCACATCAGCAGAGCTCCCCTCCATCAAGGATGGAGACGTCCACTAAGACCCGGCCTCTGGCTTCCTTCAGCGTCCCCTCCACCATCGAGGCACACAAAGACACGGATGTGAAAGGGCAGCCAGCACACATGGATGCAAACCAGGGAGGAATGGCCGGAAGCTTCTCTCACGTGTGCGTACTAAAGAAATGAGGAAAAAACATTGCTCTTCTGCCAGCATTTCCTAGCCCGGTACTCTGAGGGGCTTCACCAGTGTGTGAAGGAGAAAGAAGCTAAGTCATTAGTTTGCTTCAGGCCATGGTCCAAGGCTTTGTTTCTTCCCTCAGCAGCGAGTCCTCAGTTTTGCCTCTTTCTGTTCTCCACATTCAAATCCCAGTTTGCGAGTCAGAAATGTTTCTGCTGCAAGTGCTGAAGCACTATGCAAATCAGATTAAGAAAGAGGGAGAGAGAGAATGTTTTTAAGTTAATGAAACTGAAAAGATAGGAATGAATCTGAGCTTCAGGCATAGCTGGATCTAGGCACTCAAACACTGCCAGCAGAAATCACCTCTCTTCTTCTTTTCCTGTCAGCTCTCTTCTCCCTCTATCACTTCCGCTTTAGGCTGTCCTTCTGAGAGCGTCATGATTACCTTCTCACAGCAGACAAGAGTTCTAAGAAAAGCTGGCGTTTAGATTGACAGGTCATTTGCTTTTCTCAGAAAGTGTGACTGTGACCATGGGATTGTGACATCTTGGCTGCTTCCCCGTTCTCCTCCAGAGCTGGGAGTGAACTCAGCCTCCGGAAAATCCCACAACTGAAAGGGCGGAAGGGATGGCTTCTCAAGGAAACGTGAACTTGACAGCACAAGGAGGAAGACTGCATGCTGAGCGAACAAAAGGCACAGCTGACGCCTGCAGGCCACTACCACTGAAACCACAAGTCCATGGTCAGTTCCCGTAGGTTCACACATTACAATATTCTAATAGGCTCCCACCCACTCGGGAGTCCACTCACCTCCTCTTGATATTTCCAGGAACACTGCCGCCAGTGGGGCGCCATTCCAGCCATTCATTCCGAGGCTGAACCAAGTTGCCATCTTGCTTTAGGAGCTCCATCGGTTTTACTTAAGTGCACTCCCCCCTCAGGTGGAAATACTGAGAACCAGGGAGCACGCCACGCTTTTGCTCCATGTGTTTGTACAATGCCTTGAGTTCTCCAGAGGCATCACATAAATGCATGCATTTTTAATTGTGTCTTGAAGTGGCCTGGTGTTCTGATAGGGATCTTAGCAAACCAGTCCCGCAGGAAATACATTTTTCTCCCAGGCCAGGACTTGACCGACAAGTTCCTGTGAACTCTGAGGCATCTCCTGGCTTTTGAATCTGTTAAAGAATTCAGAAAAGAAAATCAACGCATATAAATGGGAAATAATCAGCCTGTCCATTTACCTTGATATTTGTAAAATGCAGCAATAATAACTTACCACGTGAGAGCAGAAGTCAGGAAAACATTAAATCCACACATTCATTCAACACAATTACTGAGTTCCCATCCTGTGCCAGGGACTATTCAAAGAAGCAAAACAGACAAATTTTTACAATTCTGGGATGAGTGTTTGGTGCAGTGGTTAAGACTTGGCTTGGGACACCTGCATCCCATACCAGAGTGCCTGGGTTTGAGTCCCAGCTCCACCTGCAATCCCGATTCCTGTTGATACAGATCCTGGGAAGCAGCTGGTGATGACTCAAGCACTTGAGTCCTTGCCTCCTGCACGGGAAACCCAGAATGAGTTCTGGACTCTTGCTTTGGGCTGGCCCAGGTTTGGATTTTGCTTTCACTTGGGAAATAAACAAAGTCGATAGAAAATCTTTCTTCTACTCTGCCTTTCAAATAAATGAAAAATAAATAAAATCAAAACTTCTTGGCTTGCATTCTAATAGTGTCCATTTGTAGACCAAGTCTCATCTGTGTCACTGATGGGAAATAGTAAGATGCACCAATAAACAAGCATGCCCAGGGCTCAGAGCATGCTTCCTCTATGCTAGGCTCTGCACATCTCGTCTTACTATTCCCTCCCTCCCAAGGATTGGAATCAGGCTTCAGAGAGCTGTAGGCACTTGTGAAAGGAGCCACAGGAAGTGATGGGGTTCAGATATACCCGTATCTTCTCTTAGGGCGAGGAGGAGGATGAGATGGAGTCGTGGAGGCTATGGCAAACCAGAAAGCAAACCGCAACAGAAGCAACTATTATTCAGCTCCAGCCGCATGTTACAGGGGCACATGGCTCAGGGTAGCCAGGTTTTCTGAGTTTTCAAGAGTAACTGGCAAATGGGATTTGGATGTGAAAACCCATTTTCAAGACACTAGAGAAGTCAAACAGAATCTGTCGGCATGGGTTGTTGTTGTGGCACAGTGGGTTAAGTGCTACCTGCGATGCCAGCGTCCCAACTGTATCTTTTCTGAACCAGCTTCCTGCTAATGTGCCTGGGAAGGCAGTGGAAGATGGACCCAGTACCTGGGCCCCTGCCAGCCCCTGCCAGACCTGGACAGAGCTCCTGGCTTTGCCAGTCCTGGGCATTGTGGCCATTTGGGAAATGAACCAACAAATAGAAAATCTCTCTCTCTCTCTTTCTCTCTTTCTCTTTCCCTCTCCCCCCGCCCCCCGCAACTGCCTTTCAAACAAATAAATCTTTTTGAAAAGTCTGGGCATAGGTACTGGCATTGTGAGGTAGCGGGTGAAGCCACTGCCTGCAACATCCACATCCCATGTGGGCGCCAGTTCAAATCCTAGCTGTTCCACTTCAATCCAGCTCCCTGCTGATGTGCTTGGGAGAGCAGCTGAGGATGGCCCAAGTCCTTGGGCCCCCCTACACCCTTGTGGGAGACCCAGATAAAGCTCCTGGCTGCTGGCTTCATCCTGGCCCAGCCCCAGCCTTTGTGGCCATCTGGGGAGTGAACCAGCAGATGGACAAACTCTGTCTTTCCCTCTCTTTCTCTATAACTCTGCCTTTCAAATAAATCTTACAAATAAAAACGAAAGTTGGGGCATATTTCAGGCCCCATATCTGCCCCACCATGAGAGGCCACACAGTGTCCAGGAAGGATTGTGGGGAGGCAGGGTTCCAGATGGCAACCCTGACACAACTAAATGCAGGTAGAAAACCGCAAGCACATCGGTAGTGCCGACGCCACGTGTTTCTCAGGTTGATCTTCAAAGATGAAGGTGGAAAATCTGGAGCCTTTGTTTACCCAGACAGCCAGGTCCATAGTGAAAGGTAAAAGGCAGGAGCAGCTGGAGTACTCCCACGCCCCACGTGGAGGAGGCTGGCCTAGAACCGCCTCACGCTGGGCTGGCAGGCCATGCTTATCTGAAAGGGAAAATTTAACTTCAGGGCGGACTTCCTGTTATATCTGAGGCCCTAATAATGATCATTACGCTGTCAGCACACAAGACTTGCTTCAGAATGATTCTCCTCCCAAAAGTGACATTCTGCTAGCTTCCTGGTCCGCGCTGTGGCCTCCCACACTCAGCCATCCGTTCCCTCTCCCACCCTGCTTGCCCACAGATAGCAGCCACAGCACGACACACGTGGGCCTTCCCCTCCAGAGCGCTTTCGTGGTAACAGCTCCTCTTCCTGTTCTGGCCTGTGAAGAGGCAGAGGAGGGGTGCGCGGCATAGCTTCTGTGGCTGAAAATCATTTGCGCCATCAACAGACTGAAACTGCAAGGCAACCGTCTTGCGTAAAAAGTGTACAGGAATTCTCATCCTTAGATCAGATCAGAAAACCTCTGTTTACTAGCAGAATGGTTTCAGAAAGGGAAGGGAAACCTGGCTCATGAAACATCCCATTTCTATTCGCTCTCAAGATAGTAACTCTGCAACCATATGCCATGTGCGTTTCATCACAGCAAAACAGTGCCGGAGCACACTGGGGACAGATCTGCTGCTGCTGCTGCTGCTGCTGCCGCCTCCACCACCTCCTTCTGTTGCTTGGATGAAGCTGAGGTATGTGACACTATTGGAAGATTCTTAGAAGACAGGCAAGTCCTCCTGGCTGGGACCCTACACATCCATTTTCTTTTTTTTTTTTTTTCTTTTTAAGATTTTTTATTTATTTGACAGGCAGAGTTACAGAGAGAGAGAGAGAGAGAGAAAGGTCTTTCTCCATTGGTTCACTCCCCAAATAGCCACAATGGCTGGAGCTACACCGATCCGAAGCCAGGAGCCAGGTGCTTCCTCCCAGTCTCCCATGTGGGTACAGGGCCCAAGCACCTGGGCCATCCTCCACTGCTTTCCCAGGCCACAGCAGAGAGCTGGACTGGAAGAGGAGCAACTGGGACTAGAACCTCGCGCCCATATGGGATGCCGGCGCCACAGGCGGAGGATTAACCAAGTGAGCCACGGCGCCAGCCCCTCTACACATCCATTTTCACCATGACGGTCTGAATCCCAGCTCTAGGGACAGACGTTTGGCACAGAGGTCAAGTTGCCACTTGAGATGCCCACATCCTGTATCATAATGCCAAGTTCCAGTCCTGCCTACTCCACCGCTGAGCAGTATTCCTGCTAACGCACTCCCTGAGAGGTAGCAGATGATGGCTCAAGCAGTTGGGTGCCTGCCACCCACGTGGGAGTCCTGGACTGACTTCCCAACTCTAAGCTTTGGTGCGGCCCAGCCCTGGCTGTTGCAGGTATTTAAGAAGTGAGCTAGCAGATGGAAGATCTCTGTCTGTGTTGAAAAAAAAAAAAAATCCCAGCTCCTCTGGGTCCTGGGAACCTTCTCTTTGGAAGCCACACACAGGAGGGACTTAGACACCTTCTGAAAGGGCTGGAATAGAGAATTTGTATAGCACCACTGTCCCCCTTGCTTGGGAGATCATTTAAGACTAAGAGAGAGGAAGAGACTTTCCCATTCAAGGGGCAAAGCAGAGCTATGATCAGAGTTGTCTGAGGCCAGTGTTCCAGCCCTCGTTCCCCTTCATCCTCACACTGGGAGCCAATACAATGTACTGAACACCTTTTTTTTAGAAAAAAAAAATTAATAATCTTTATGTTCAGTTCTGGAATTAGGCAATGCTTCGCCCTATAAAATGGAGTAAGTGTTCTATTGAACCTTGTCGAACCTCGGGTTCCTCATGCATAAAGTGGGCAGGACAGGGCCAACCACATGGAGCTGTGGGATGGGTCATCGGGCGGAATGCTGGGCTGGGGCAGGGCTTCCTGTACACAGAGCTTGTCTTCCTGCTCCTGCAGCCCCCCTCCCCCAGTAGAAGAGGCGGGTTAAGAGGCAGATCTTGGCACCACCACTTACCTCTGTGGCTCCGTGGACAGGTGATCAGGAGCCCCGGTGACACAGACGACCAGGGCCACTTTCTTGCAATTCTTCAGCTGCAGCAGAGACACACACCTTATTTAAGATGCCACTTTAGCCTGAATCTCGGGCACTGTCTGGGCAAGGCTGTGCTCATCCTGCCCCTGGAGAGCCCAAGTGGCCACCTGGAAGGTGTGGAGTTCGCCTGTATCAGAGCACGGCACCGTGTTATGGATGCGGATTCCTGGGAAGCCTCCTAGACCCACTGCTTCCGAATTCCGGGCGCCAGGCCTAGGACCTTCACGAGGACCAAGGCTGTGGTGGAAGGAGGGGCACAGACCGGGAGGACTCAGGGCCTGCTGGAGACGCCAGAACTGTTCCCAGGCACCTCGTGGCAGAGTGTGTTCCTTCTGGCTGCCTCCTATGATCTCACACCAGGACAGCAGGCTTGCTCTCTGCCTGCAGGTCTGGCTCTGCACTGCGAACGTGGCCCTGATACTCCCTGCCTCCGACGCTTCAAGATTGCTCACCCCCAGCAGGATCGAGTTGGACAAGAATCTCAAAGCCTCTCTGCCTCCCACAGGGAAACTCCAGTTAAATCTACATAAGGAGCCTTCAGAAAGTTCATGGAAAATGCACATTATGAAAAACTAGGCAACAAAAATAGAAAAGTATTCTTAAAGATCTATTTATTTGAAAGGCAGAGTTACAGAGAAAGAGAGAAATCTTCCACCTGCTGGCTCACTCTCCAAATAGACACGATGGCTAGGGCTGAGCCAGGCCGAAGCCAGGAACCAGGAGCTTCTTCTGGGTCTCCCATGTGGATGCAGGGGCCCAAGGACTTGGGCCATCCTCAGCTGCTCTCCCAAGCACATCAGCAGGGAGCTGGATCGGAAGTGGAGCAGCCAGGACACAAACTGGTGCCCATATGCAAATGGCTGCTTAATCTATAGCACCAGCTTCAAGTTTCCTTGTGTTTTTTTTTTTTTTTTTAAGATTCATTTATTTATTTGAAAGGGAGAGTTACAGAGCGAGGGGAGAGAGAGAGAAAGAGAGAGAGAGAGAGAGAGAGAGATTTTTTATCTGCTGGTTCATCCCACAAATATTTGCAATGGCTGAGGCTGGGCTAAGCGGAAGCCAGAAGCCTGAAAGTCCATCCAGGTCTTCCATGACAGTGGCAGGGGTCCGGGTACTTGGGCCATCTTCCACTACTTTCCAGGGTATATTAGCAGGGAGCTGGATTGGAAATGGAACTGGCGCTCATACGGGATGCCAGCATTGCAGGTGGCCACTTAACCTGCTATGCAACAACACCAGCCTCCATGAGCTTTCTGAAGTCCCCTCGTGCCATACTGCATGCCACAGAAACAGCAGCTTCCACCAGAATCCCCTTTCCCTCTGCTATTCTGCAAGTCATCTAAAATGCCACCTCCTCTGGGAAGCCTTCACAGACGTCTCCAGGTAGCACTGACCACTCCCTCCTCCAGCCCTGTACTCTTCCCAAACATATCAGCCACCACTCTGAGTTACCTCTATTTCCACATGTGCCTCTGCCCCACCAGACCATGAGAGATTTGCAGGTTATTCATTTGAAACTCCAAACCTTTATCAGGGCTGATAAGGCCCTACCCGATCTGGCTCCCACTCACCTCTCCACCCTATTCACTTCGATCTCTGCTCCACCCACCTCATCCAGTCACAATGGCCTTTAGTCCGGTCCCAAGCTCACCAAGCGCCTTCCTAATCCCCGGCTCTTGTTGCTGCCATGCCCTTCACCAGCAGTGGCCTCCTGTCCTCTTTCCGTGGCTGGCTTCCTCTTCATAGCCAGAGCTGTGCTCAGGTGTCAGCTCTTCCCAGCCAATCGAAAGTAGCCCCCTTCCTATTGTTCCCTCTGCAGCCAAGGCTTATCACAGCTACTCTCTAAAATCAGCCCTATTGCGGTATAATTTACATACAATAATATGCATTCATTTAGGGTGAAGCACTAGATGAGCTCTGACAAACCCACACATGGACCAGGCTGTAACCTGTAGAATTTTCCCGCCCTCTGCGGTGAACACGGCCCCTCCCTGAGCATCCCTGCTCCTGTCCTGCCACGCTGCTCTGCCTCCTGTCCCCACGGAGTAGTTCTGCTTGTTGGAGAACTCCACTTTGGTCTACTCAGGCATGGGCACCCCCTCGGACCAACTCCTTGCACCATGTTCGCATGGTTCATTCCTAGTAGAGTATTTATCAGCATTTTGTTCCTTATTAACTACTGAGTCTTAAGCCAGTGTCTGAACGTCGCATGGCTAATGCATTTGCCTGTGGATGGACATCGAATGGTTTGTGTTTCACACCCCACAGTCAGCACGGATCAGTTCTGTGACCTCAAAGGGCGTGGGGATTTCTCCCCACAGCAAGCAACTCTGCAGTGGACACTGCATCATCTCCCAGGACCCACAGCAGATCCCATGGGCTGAGGGCTCAGACCCCAGTAGCATCCACTGCCACCTCCCCACTTTTTACAAAACAATTTTAAAAAAATTAAGAGGCTGGAATTGTGGCGTAGAAGCTTAAGCTTCCGCCTGTGGTGCTGGCATCCCATATGGGCACCAGTTCAAGTCCTGGTTGTTGCACTTCCAATCCAGCTCCCTGCTAATGTGCCTAAGAAAAGCAGCAGATGGCCTAAACGTTTGGGCCCCTGTACTCACATGGGAGACCCGGAAGAAGCTCCTTGCTCCTGGCTTCGGCCTGTCCCAGCCTCGGCTGTTGTAACCATTTGGGGAGTGCACCAACGGATGGAAAATCTTGCGCACTCTCTCTCTCCTTCTCTTTAACTCTGCGTTTCAAATAAATAAGTAAATCTTAAAAAAAAAAAAAAAAAAAAAAAAAAAGTTGAGAGGAGGGACGGAGACAGACAAAGAGCGAAAGCTCCCCTCTGCTGGTTCACTTCCCAGATGCCCACAACAGCCAAGACAGGGCCCGGGGCCAGGGCCAGGGCCAGAGCTGAAAATGCAAGCCAGGTCCCCCATGTGGGTGCTCAGGACCCAGTGGCTTGAGCCATCATCACTGCCTCCCAGGGTCTGCAATGGCAGGAAGTCAGACTCAGAAGAGGAGCCAGGACTTGCACCCCAGGCTCTCCAGCATGGGATGTGAGCATCTTAATCATGAGGCCAAATGCCCATGTCTACCAGCCTGCCCCCTACCCCACTATAGATGCCAGCATCAAGCCCCAGTATGTTTCACCTGTGCGTCTGGCCAACTGACTACAACCCTGCTCTGCCTCAGTGAATCTGCATGAACAGCTTATAGAACTCAGTGAAACGTATTTAGTAGTTTGTTGTAAAGCACCTTACAGGGGACAGAGGTGATGGGCTGCACAGGGCCAGGTGTGGGGGAGGGGCATGGAGCTCCCATGCCTTCTCTGGACTCATGTTCAGCCATCTGAAAACTCTCTGAAGCCTGTCCCTTGGGTTTTTAATGGAGACATCATAGCATAGGCATAGCTGAAGCATTAGCAACGCTGTAGGAACATGACTGTACCGAAAGGTACTGTATGAGGCAGGAGGCTTGGCACAGCAGGCTAAGTCGCTGCCGCCAACATCCCACATAAGCACCTGTTCCAGTCCCGGCTGCTCCATTTCTGATCCAGCTCCCTGCTAATGGCCTAGGAAAGCAGCAGTAGATGCCCCAAGCCCTTGGGTCCCTGCACCCACGTCAGAGACCTGGATGGAGTTCTGGCTTCTGGCTTTGGCCTGGCTCAGCCCCAACCATTGTAGCCCAGAGGATAGAAGATTTTCTTTTTCTCTCTCTGTGTCACTGTGCCTTTCAAATTAATAAATAAGTCTTAAAAAAAAAAAAAAGAAGGAAAGAAAGATACTATCCAATGCTAACACACAGGGTGGGAAAAGGCACCACCTCTCTGGGCAGTGTTCCTTCCTCCCAGGAACGGGGCTCTTGTGATTAGAGGTAAAGCAAAACAATTTTTTTAAATGTTTGTTTTCATCTACTTGAAAGGCAGAGAGAGAGAGAGAGAGAGAGAGAGAGAGAGAGAGAGAGAGAGAGATCTTCCATTTGCTGGTTCATTTCCCAAAAGGCTGCAATAGCCAGAGCTGAGACAGGCTGAAGCCCAGACCCCAGAGTGTCATCTTGGTGTCCCCAGGGACCCAAGCACTTGACCCATCATCTGCTGCCTCCCAGGATACATTTGCAGGGAGTTAGATCAGAGGTGGAGTAGCTGGGAAGATGGCTAAGTAATTGGGCTAATTTTCTAAATAGTAAGCCAGAGAAGGAAGTATAACTCCAGCACCATTGGCCAGAAGCTGCCCCAGCAGGGTGAACTTGCTGAGATGCCCAGGCTGCAGGGTTTGGGTTCAGAGAGAAGCCCCAAGCAGAAGGCAACTGAACCCAGTGCTCCCCTTGCTCCCAGCTGCAGCTGCAGGACAGCCAGGTAACAGCAGGACCAGAAGGAGGGGAGGAGACTTCGTGGAGGTTTCCCCCACGTGTCCACTCAGCAAAGGCGTTCTGGTGCCATGCATGTGTGGCACGCACTGCAGAGGGGCAGACTAAAACCAAGCCCCGGACTCAGGAGACAAATCACCCACAGGCATGATCTTGTATCAAATGGTAAGTGCTCTAACAACACTGCACAGGGCACAAAAATGGGGAGGAGGTGTGCACTGGTGGGGCCCATTGTGACCATCAGGGAAGCCTCTGATGAGCTGACACTGGACAAAAAGCTAACAGTGTGGGAGCTGAGCCACCCAGACACCCAGGGAGAGAGGCCTCTGGGTGCTAGGGACTGCAGGTGGAGTGCGTTGGGGAGCAACAAGCTGGGGTGCTGGGGAATCAGCAAGACAGCCTCTATGGCTGGGGCGCAGTTTGGAGGCTGGGAGAGAGGCTGCCACAGGCCCTGGAAATGCGTCGGAAGTTTACTGAGTGTGACCGGAGGCCAGCAGAGGGCTTTCACAGGGGTTGTGACTTAGTCTTATCTATGTCTGAAAGCTGTGTGGTTACCATTTCAGGAGTCTAAGGCTAACCTAAAGACCAAATAAAACAAAAGAAGTGGCAATCCCCAGTGCAGGCAAAGACGTACAGCCTCCGCACCTCTTATACCCTGCCTGGGGAAGAGTGAAATGGTACAATCACTGTGCAAGAGGTTGGCCATTCTCATAAAGGTGAATATGCACTTAGCAGACAAGCCTGCAAGCCCTCTCCTGGGGAGTCACCCAAGCCAAAGAAATTACGTTCACAGAAAACCCTGTCCACAGGCATTCACAGGGACTTTGTCTCTGATCGCACCAAATCCTCTCCTACTGGAAGTGGCTCAGCTGCGGAACACCGGTGTGAGGACACTACTCACAATCAAAAGGAAGGAGCTGCTGGTAATGCATGCAACAGTCTTCAGAGAGCTCAAGGGTGTTATGCTTGGTGGAAAAATTCCACCTCAAAAGGTTACACTGGGGTGGGAGTTGTGGGACAGCAGGTTAAGCTGCCGCTGGGGACACCCACAGCCCATGGAAACAGGAAGCCTGGGGTTGAGTCCTGGCTCCCTCACTTCTGAGCTGGCTTCCTGTTAACTGGCCCAGGAGACAGGAGATGATGGCTTAAGAACTCGGGTTCCTGCCTGCCACCCACGTGGGAGGCCTAGATGGAGTTACAAGCTCCTGGCTTTGTCTGGCCCTGCTCCAGCTGTGGCAGGAATCTGGGGAGCCATTCAGAGATGGAAGATCTCTCTCTCCCTCTGTCTCCCTCTCGCTGTGTCATTCTGCTTAAATCAAGACAGTCTTTTTTTCAAAAAAGATTATAATAACTTTTTTTTTTAATTGGGGAGATTTGCACGTGCACAAGGGTTAGAGGACTTGTGGGGACTCTCGCCAGCTGTCGCTGGTGTCACCGTGTGTGCCTGTCACATGCCAGCGTTCTCGGGCGAGGTATGCTGACGTTTTGGAGGGGAGGAGTCACAGCGTCTGAGGCTTCCTCACAACATGATTCAGCAGATTCCCTCTCGTGCCTGTGTATACACACCACTAAAAATAGCATGAAATGCAGAGTTATGTTCTATATGTTTGAAAATTTTTCTAAAAAGTTGAAAGAAAAGGAAAGGAATGAAACACTGAGCTGTACCAGAAAACGGGTGAGTCCCGAAAGTATTAGGGCAAGTGCAGGACGGCAGACTTAAAGGTCTACACAGTGAAGCATCATACAGTACCAAAAATATGTACAATTTTTTTGACAGGCAGTTAGACAGTGAGAGAGAGACAGAGAGAAAGGTCTTCCTTCCCTTGGTTCACCTCCCAAATGGCCGCTAGGGCCGGTGAACTGTGCTGATCCGAAGCTAGGAGTCAAGTGCTTCTTCCTAGTCTCCCATGCAGGTGCAGGGCCCAAGCACTTGGGCCATCCTCCACTGCACTCCTGGGCCACAGCAGAGAGCTGGCCTGGAAGAGGAGCAACTGGGACAGAATCTGGCGCCCCAACTGGGACTAGAACCCGGGGTGCCGGCACCGCAGGTGGAGGATTAGCCAAGTGAGCTGCGGCGCCAGTCAATATGTAAAATTTTTACACATCTGTTACAAAAATGTTAAAGGCTACACAATGTAAGATTGTGCTTATCATGCTCAGGGAAATGTGAACCCATAGGAACAGACATCAGATCAGTGATTGCCAGTGGCTAGGGGGGAGGCAAGGACTTGATTAATAAAGAGCAAGAGATATGGCTGGCGTTGTGGTGTAGCAGGTTAAGCCACCACAAGCAGCGCAAGCATCCCATATGGACACCGGTTCGAGTCCCGGCTACTCTACTTCTGATCCAGCTCCCTACTATGCATCTAGGAAAGCAACAGAAGATGGCCCAAGTCCTTGGGCCCCTGCACCCACATGGCTGTTGTGGCCATTTGGAGAGTGAACCAACAGATGGCAGATCTCTCTTTGTCTCTGCCTCTCAAATAAATAAAATATCTTAAAAAAAAAAAAAAAAGAGGAGGCTGGCACTGGTGTGGCAGGTAAAGCCGCCCCCTGCAGTGCTGGCATCCCATATGGGTGCTGGTTTGAGACCAGGCGGCTCCACTTCAGATCCAGCTCTCTGTTATGGCCTGGGAAGGCAGTGGAAGATGGCCCAAGTCCTTGGGCCCCTGCACCCGTGTGGGAGACCCGGAAGAAGCTCCTGGCTCCTGGCTTCAGATCGGTGCTGCTCTGGCTGTTGTGGCCATCTGAGGAGTGAACCAGTGGATGGAAGACCTCTCTCTCTCTCTCTCTCTCTCTCTCTCTCTGCCTCTCTATAACTCTGCCTTTCAAATAAATAATCTTTTAAAAAAATAGAGCAAGAGGAAAAGTTTAGGGTGATGAGAATGTTTCGCATTTTTATTGTGATGGTGAGTACACATTTGCGTGTGCTTGTGAAATTCATAGAACTATATACTAAAAAGGTAAATTTTAATGTATTAACTTCTAGATTATTTTTTTGAAAGAGTTACAGGTAGAGACCCCCCCACCCACTGGTTCACTCCCCAAATGGCTGCAATGACCAGGACTAGTCCAGGTGGAAGCCAGGGGCTTCTTCCAGGTCTCCCAGGTGGGTATAGGCGCCCAAAGACTCGGGCCATCTTCCGCTGCTTTCCCAAGCTCATTAGCAAGGAGCTGGATTGGAAATAGAGTAGCCAGGTCTAGATCCGGCTCTGTAGACAGCAGCTTAACTGGCTGCGCCACAGTGCCACCCCCTTCTTCTATATTTATTTAAAGACAAAACAAATCACGGAGCTGCATTGTGGTACAGCAAGTTAAGCCCCGCCAGCGATGCCAGCACCCCATATTCCACATCCAGGTGCCAGTTTGAGTCCTGGTTGTTCTGCCTCCAATCCAGCTCCCTGTCTGGGAAAGCAGCAGAGGATGGCCCCAGTGCTTGGGCTCCTGCCACTCCTATGAAAAACCTGGATGAAGTTCCACACTCCTAGCTTCAGCCCGGCCTACTCTCGACTATTGCGGGCATTTGAGGGGGTGAACCAATGGATGCAGGATTGATCCTTCTCCCTCTCCCTTCCCCTTCCCCCCTTTCTGTTATTCTGCCTTTCAAATAAATAAATACATCTTAAAAAACAAACAATGGGGCCAGTGCTGTGGCATGCTGGGTAAAGCTTCTGCCTGCAGTGCCAGCATCCCATATGAGTACTGGTTGGAGACCCAGCTGCTCCACTTCTGATTCAGCTCCCTGCTGTGGCCTGGGAAAGCAGTGGAAGATGGCCAAAGTGCCTGGGCCTTTGCACACACGTGGGAGGCCCATACGAAGCTCCTGGCTCCTGGCTCCAGAGCAGTTCTGCTCTGGCTGTTGAGGCCAGAGTGAACCAGTGGATGAAAGACCTCTGTCTGTCTCTCTCTCTGCCTCTCTGTAACTTTGCCTGTCAAATAAATAAATATTGAAAAAGCCAAAACAAAACAGTGCCGCGGGCAGAACCACTAAAACATGAGCTCCGTGAGGGATTTTACCTTAGACCTGCTTATTGTACTTAAAAGCACTGGAAAGTCCAGGCGGCATGTGCAGCAAGCGGTTTCACCTGGCCGCCTAGGGCTCTGTGGTGCTCTGTGAAGCAGGCGGCCCACAGCAGGTGCCCCTGGGGCCTGTGGAACAAACCCGCGGTCTAGCCTTGTCTCAGGTTTGGTGGATTTCCGGCCCCAGGCTCTGGAGCAGGGAGGTCCTTTAGAGTCCTGGTGCCCTCTGGATGGGGCGGGGGGTGGGGTGGGGGCGCCCTCGTGGTACCGGGCTGCCGCCACGGAGGCCCAGGTGAAGTCCTTCACCTTGCACCTGAGGCTCACAACCCAAAAAGAAACTTCCCTGCGCCCGCCCGCTGTGGCGACCAACTCATTTTGAAAAGAAAGGTGTTGGTAAGCTCCTTTGCATACCTGAAATGCTAAACAGACATTAGGGGCTTTCTCAGGGCACGCCTCTCCAGGCACCTGCTGTCCTCACGGGACTTAAAAGCAGTAGCTGTCTGCAGGTGCACGGCTTAGGGAGGAGCATCGCACTTCGCCCAGCGCTCTAGTCCTCCTCTTAGGCTGCTGGCCTCGCCCCCACCCCGGGACCGCTGCGCGAGGGGTCCCTGAGGCGGGGAGAAGCGCCAGGTGGGCGGTGGGGCGAGCGGTGCAGTGGGGTCAGATACGGGGGATTGGGGAAGGGGGGAAAAAGGGGAAGGGGCGAGGTGGGGGCGAGGCGCCAGATGCGCTTTCTTTTTTAAAAACCCCGCGGGCTTCAGGGGACCAGAGCGTCCTCAGCCTGCTTCATTGGGAGAGAGAGGGGGAACTGCGCGTTTATCCTGCCCTCGGATTCGGGTCGGGGCAGCGACAGGGGCCCTAGAGATGGGGACGACGACCACAGCGGCGGTGCGGGCCAGGTGCGGGGCGGCAGGCGCTGCGCGAACAGTCTCGGGTCACCTCAGGAACCCCGCGGTTATCTCCACGTTCAGCCCGGCGAGCACACCAGCCGCAGGCACCGCCTCACAGGTGGCCGCCGCACGAGGGCGGGTCCCACTCGCTCCGCATTTTACCACGGGCGTGGGGTGGGGCCGAGCCCGCGCTAGAGGTCCGCGTGACGCGCAGCGCCGGCCCGACTCCCAGGGGCATCGGCCGCCCGCCCCGCAGCTCCCGGCCCGGGGCAGCCGGCGTCGCGGCCTCGGGGGAACGCACGACCCTGCGGCCCGCCCCCGGCCGCCGGTCGCACTCGCGGCCAATCGGGTGCAGCCGATGCCCCCCCACCCCGGGATGAGAGTGGCAGGAAATCAAGGTCAAGGTCCCGGACACAATGGGGCCGTTGTCGTCTCCAGTCAGTTGACTTTCAAGCAGCAGTTCCTCATCCGCCCTCGCTGCTTCTGCGCACCCCAGCCCGGCCAGGAAGGCCCTCGAACCCGGGGCCTGAAAGAAGCCGCGTTCTGGATCCTACCTCAGGCCAGGACACCGCCCCTTGCGCAGTCCGCCACGCCCGCCAGGTGGCGACAGAGCACCGCATTTCCGAGGGCGGGGAGGGCTGCCAGGGGCCGGCGGCTCCATTGCCGATCAGGGCGTGGGGGGAACCCTGCCCTTCCTGTTTAAGCCAAAAGCAACAAGAAAACCAAATTAGATTTATTTTTCCCTCCCCCTGTACTGCGAGGTCGCCAGCATCTGCACTCTCAGGCGCTCTTCCCCCAGCAAGCAGCAAAATGGCCGTGGGCCGCAGCGTTTTTCCGTGATGGAGAGAGGACGATGGGGGAGGTGACTCCCGGCAGGTGCAACCAGACCGGGCAATTGGGTGACGACTGGAGGTATTGGTGTACTGGTGTGACCGTGGGGAGGCCTTCTCTACTCCCCCCCACCCCTCTCCATCTAAATGATATCCTTTCTCCTTCTCTGCCCGGTAGGCACACTGGCTTGCTCATTTCCCACTGGGATACACTCTTCCGGAGAGAGCAAACCCGGACTGCTGCTGGTTGCCAGTGTGCCTGCAACAGTGCCTGGTACACTGTAGGTGTTCAGTAAGAAGGGAGTGGGTGCCCCATGGAGCAGCAGAGTGGAGCTGGGCTTCAGGCCCCAGGGGGTTTAACACACAGGGACAGTGAAGACAGGGAGTGCCTGGCCCAGATGATCAACTCAGCAGCAGCTCCAGCTCCTGGAGGCAGAACAACTATGAGGTTAAGAGAGCTGGATCAGCAAAGGAGCAGCTGGGATTAGAACCAGTGCCCATATGGGATGCCAATGCCGCAGGCAGAGGCTTAGCTTACTATGTCACAGTGCTAGCTCCACAAGTTAAATTTTTTTTTTTTTAGATTTATTTATTTGAAAGGCAGAGTTACAGAGGCAGAGGCAGGGAGAGAGAGGGGGAAAGAGAGGTCTTCTATCACCAGGTTCACTCCCCAAGTAGCCGCAAGGCCATACCTGGGCCCTTTCAAAGACAGGAGCCTGGAGCTTCTTCCAGGTCTCCCACACAGGTGCAGGGGCCCCAGGACTTGGGCCACCTGCTGCTGCTTTCCTAGGCCATAGCAGAGAGCTGGATTGGAAGTGGAGCAGCTGGGACTTGAACCATTGCCCATGCAGGATGCTGGTCCCGCTATGCCACAGCGCCAGCCCTGCAGCTGTCAGTTTTTTGAGCTGGGGAAATCAACCGGCCATGGGGTGGGGCAGGTGGGCAGTGTAAGTGAGGGTGGAGAGGCAGAGGCCCCTCCCCTATCCCTCCCCTGATCATCCTCCTGTCTCTCCAGTTCTGCAAGGATGGACCTGGAGGCCTGGCAGGCCCGGGCGGGGGGAGGCAGAGACCAGGGGCTGCAGGGTGCCAGAGATGCAGCTGGCCTTGGCCTCGGAGGTGGGTTGGTGTGGGGGAAGGTGATGTGGCAGGCTCTGGGGTCGGGCACACCAAGGCTGAGGCCAACCTGTGTGAGTGACCTTGGGCTCGCTTTCCGGAGCCTCGGTTGCTATGTCACTTTTGGGGACTAGAAGAGATTAAGAGTGGGAAGTGCTCAAGCATGCCATGAACCACCTCCCTTGCTGCCTGCTGTGCACCTGCTGCTATCACTGTTGGCCGTGCACAGGAGCCAGCCAGGCCCTTCTGATGACAAGAGGCCCTTGGCCTGACAGAGGAAGCTCAGAGCTCTTAGAAGGGAGAGTCACTGTCACCCGCGTCACCCCTGCCGTGCAAGTGGCACTGGCTGACCTCAGCCATGGCACATCGACTGCCCCTCTATTCCTGTTGCTGCGTGGCCTCTACCTCTGGCCAGTGCCAGAGATCTGTTTCCTGTGCCAGGGTCAGAGAGAGAGCTGGGCGGCAGGGAGCTGCAGGAGATAAAGAGAAAGACGGGGAAGAGGCAGGGCCCTCCGCAATGGCAGGTGGAAGTTGGGGACATGTTGTCATGTCCTTAAGATATCTGCCATTCCCTTAGGAAAAGATCTGCCCTCAAGAGCGTGGTGCTGTTTGGGGCCAGGGCCGAAGTCCTGGCCACCAGTCCTTTCTGGAAACAGTAGCCAGAGCAGGGCCCTGGAGCATGGGGCTCCCTCCCAGGTCCTGCTCCTGAGGCAGGGTCTTTCATGTCCTCCTGCAGAGAGGGGGAGTCTTGACTCCATTTCCATCCCTATCTGGGACCCCCAAATCTAGATAGAGATAAACTCGGGGTCTCCAGGCTTTGGAGGGTCTGGGGTATCACCAGGGCAGATGGAAGCCCCCACTCCGGCAGCCTGGAGCCCTCTGCTTATGTGTGGAGGTCCCGAGTTTGCGATCTGAGCTGTGATTGGGTAGGAATGTTCCCGGGCCAGTTCCCAGGCCTCAGTCACAGCGCTGTCCGATGTGTATACGTGGTTGGGAACCCGCGGCAGGGTCTGCTTCAGGGGCTGTGACGGGCACGTGGCCAGTCACAGGCCTCTTTGCTTGCCTGGCTGCCTCCCCCTCCATTTCTCCTGCAGCAGCCCTTGGAGGCCTCCCAGGGCCTTGCTCACTGGGCCTCCCTGCCATCCCTTTACTCTTCCTTTAAGCCTCCACTCCAGGAAGCCTTGCGGACCCCTGTGGGACTCCACTGGGGCTGGCTGTCCCTAGGCACTAAGTTCCCTGTGGCCATCTCCTCTGGCCCCTGCTCTGCTGTGTGCAGGGGACTTGCTTTGCCAAGTGTCTCTGTGCCTTCTCACTACTGGAGAGGGACGGAGGTGCCTGAGATCCTGGGACACAAGGCCTGCGTGTGAGTAGCACTCTGCTACAATGCACCAGTGAGTGGTGGCTGCACCTTGTAGCATTACGAGACGGTGGGGCGCGCATCTGGTGCAGCGGCCTACGCCGGCTGCCACTTGAGGGGCTGGCATGCTGTGTCCAGGTTCTTCGTTCCGAGGCTCAGCTCCTCTGCTTCCAATCCAGCTTCCTGACAACACACCTGGGAGGCAGCAGCTGACGACTCAAGTACTCAGGTTCCTGACACTCAAGCAGGAGACCTGTACGGAGTTTGCAGCTCTTGGCTTTGGCCTAGCTGTTGCAGACATTCCTGGATTGAACCAGCAGATGGGAGCTCTTTCAAACAGAATGGAAATAAATACATAATAAAAATTTTCAGAGAGAGAGAGCGAGAGAGCAGTTCCCTTGCAGGCATCTGGGGATTGAACTGGCAGGTGGGATCTCTGTCCCCTTTTCTGTCTCTCTGCCTTTCAGATAACTTAAATAACAACTTGCAGGTATGGAACAGGGCACTGCCCACTACTCCTGGAGCTGCCCCTCTGCTAAGCCTCGGGATTTTCAGCCCCTGACCTGCCACTCAACCCCGTCCCCTTTGTCCCCTCCACGTGGCCACAGATCTCCACAGCACACTCATCCAGGGGAGCCAGGGACATCCAGCTGCCACACTGTGGTCGGCTCCTGGGGTATGTCCTCTGCTCAGGTGGTTGTGCTTGGCTTTGGGTTCCAAGGGCACTTCTGGCTGTAGGGGCCCCTCTATGGTCTGTTGCTGACTGCCCATCAGGGGCCTCACTGCCTACCCTCAACTGTGGCCCCAAGGCCCCGGAGACAATGTGTACAGAGGCAGAAGGAAGCTGGCCAAGGGGGGAGGCGCCAGCCTGGCACCCACATTTTCTCTTCAGTGCCCCTGCCCTATGAGCTCATGTGCAAGGGAAGTACAAGGTGGAAAAGGTAGGAACCCTGGGTGCAGACTGGCCCTGATTTAAATCGTAGCCAGCTATGGGTGACCACAAGCAGGTGACTTCAGTTCTCTGAGCCTCACTTCCTAAGCTATAAAATGGGAATAACAATAGCACATACCTGTCAGAGCACTGTAAGGATTAAATAATGAAATAGGATGAAATAATAAAATGCATGCGTTTAACTCTGGGAGTACACATTAGTTGAAGAGGAGATGGTAGGATTACTATTACCTATCCCCCACTGTGTTCCCAGCACCCACCCAGGATACCTTAACACTGTCCCACCTGACAGCGTCTGAATCTGTTAAACATTCACAGTAATGCGAAGAGAATTCAACTGACTCACGTGAGAGAAGAGCGCCCACCAGGATCAGAGGCCAGGGCCGCTGTCCCTTTCTGCACTGCACTGCCTGCCTGCAACACCAGAGTTGGAATCAGCAGCAGAAGGGCTCCTTTCTTTGTGCTGGGGCCTCAGGGATGACCAAAGGTAGCTTGATAGCCGCCTTGAACATGGAGGGGCTGGTCGCAGGGCTGGGGGAAGGCTTAAGACTCACATCCCCAAGGCCTGGGCCGCCGGAGGAAAGCAGATGTACAAAGCGTTTTCCTGGGTCCCAGGCTCCTGCTCCACAACGTGTAGCAAGTCAAGGGTTAATCCTGCACATCTACAAAGCAGAAAGCAAAGCAGGATGCCAGGAGCACAGCTAGGGAAAGCTGCGGCCTGCCTCATCCAACGTGAGCTGCCGCCGCTGCAATTAGTAACCGGTGATCCGCCATGGGCACCTGGTGCTCCCCGGGAAGCCACCTGGCAGGCTTCTCCTGGTGAGATCAAGGGACAGGAGATACATTCAGGCCAGCTGGTGGCCGTGGCTATTCCATTGCTCCTCAAGATTGAGTCCTGGCTCAAGATTCCTGCACTGTGCATCTGCTTCCTTCCCCTACTGGCCAGGAGCCCGCTCTGTGGAGAGGCCCTGCAACTCTGTTGAGAGGGAGCAGGGGGGTCCTCGGCCTCGTCTGAGCCAGTCTACGGAGGGCTGGGCGGCTGCCTCCTGCCATTCTACCGGTGCTCCCGGGGGAGGCCTTGCCACCACCTGAGCGAGGGTGTCCTTACCTGGAAGCTGGGCAGCCTGTCCCACCCAGATCCAGGCTGGAGTGTGGAGTGGACGAGGAGCCTAGACCAGGCAGGACCAGGCATCTGGAATGGCTGTTTCTTTGGAAGGGTCTCAGGCCCAGAGCTTTGCTGCCCAAGCCCTGCCACTCTTCTGGGTAGGGGGGTGGGGGTATCCTAGCCAGGCATTGGCAGAAGGCCAGAGGACCAGGACCGGGGGAGTGCAGGCTGAGGGAGATGTCCATGTGCCAGTCCTCATCCCTCTTCTCCTGGAGTTCTTTTATTAAACGCCCCAATCCTGGCTCCTCCTCCGAGGGCTGATGGAGCCGAAGGCTGGGACGCAGCTGCCCCACAGCCTGAAACCCCACCCCCTGGCCGGCTGGCCTGGAAACTTCAGTCAGTGACCACGCGGGGCACTGGGCCTCCTGCCACCAATCAACAGGCAGCAAGGGGAGGGAGGGGTGTGCGGAGGGGCTGGCAGATTATCTGGGTGTGCGGTGGAGGGATGGGGAGGAGGTTCTGGGGTCCAGTTCAGAGGGAATATAGGCACCAAACCAGTTTCCACCAGGTGTGTGTCTGCATCCTGTCCTCTCCCCACTCAACCTGGCTTCCCAGTCCCCGCCCTCTCCCACATGCTCCAAGCATCCTGTGATTCCCTACCCTGGCTTGTGATCCTCCGAGAACCCACGGGGTGTTACCATTAGGCAGCAGGAGCCAGGCTTATCTTCTGCACTGTTTTCCCAGCACCTGGCACTCCCCAGGGCCCTGCACACAGTAGGTGCTTAATGCACATTTGGGGAAGAAATAAATTGAGTACTAACTCACTCCACCAGACACTGTGAGCCCTGGGAGGGTGGAGACTACTTCGTGTTTATTTTTGTATCTCCAACCTTCAGCCGAGTCCCTGGCACAAAACAGGTAGTCACTAAACTATTTAGGACAGAAGACTGGCTGGATTCAAGGAGAAACCTCTGCAGGCCTGCTAGTGAGACTCTGTCTCTTCCCCTACCTACCCCTTCCCTGACCTGAGGCAGGGAGGACGTGGCCTTTTCCAGGGAGCTCTCCTGGGAGCAAAGGGGGTCCCCACGAGAGCCGAGAAGGCAGAGACCAGTGCTGACTGGCAGAGGGTGGGCGGTGAGGCCTCAGGTGGGCTGAACTAGAGCCAACCCTTGAAGCCAGCCACTGGGCTGGGGTGAACTGGGCAGCTCTGTGGGAGCCACACCCCCTTAGTGCTCAGCTCAGAGAAAACTTAAGCAAGATCCAGGACTACAGCAGAGGAGGAGTCGAGGCCAGGGCCAAAGACCACGGTCACCCTGTCAGTTCCTCCCTGCAACTTGTACCTCAAAGCTGGGACTCCCACAGGGGCCGCTCTTTGGATGGGAGGGTCTCTCCAGGCCACGCTGGGCTCTGGACTCATGGCCACTCCTTGCCTTGCCTCTGCAGGCTAGAAAGTCCCAGAGACACACCCAGGAACCACAAGGCACAGGGATCCAGTGCTGGGCTTGGAGCAGACCATGTGCCGGGCGTCAGCACTGTGTACTGGTGGGCGCAGTACCCCTCAGCACCGCACAGGCACTTGGGCCTCTCACCCTGAGGTTGGTTGTTGGGCCCACCTTCCACACCTGGAAGAACTGAGGAGGCAGCAGGGGGTTTCCTCTGACCTGGCCGCACATATTCTGGCTTGAAAGCCACTTAGGTGGTAAACTGTCTTGGGGACACTTTGGTGGGCAGTGGCCTGCCCCCATAAGGACCCACTTTTTCCAGGATTGGACTGTCTATCTGCCCAGCACCTATGAATGACTGGCACTCCAAGTGGCGACACCTAATGCTGAATGTCAAAGCTTACGTTGCAGCTGGAAAATTCATTTAACTCTTGCGGCCTGCAATCTGCCCTGCCCCCAATTTAACAAAACCAAAACAAAATGCGGGAGACTCAGTAGCAGGCAAGTAGAGTGGGCGTTACAGCATTTACCCACGATGGACATACCGAGGGCTTTTAAAAAAAAAAAAAAAAAGGTTTATCCCTAGATCTGGCAGATTTGACTACAGGTAGAGATTTGGGTTACAAGGAATAAGATTTTTTTTTTTTTAATGAAAATGGCATCTTATCAAGGGAAGATCCCCAGCAGCGCTGAGGCTCTGAGGTGGAGTGAATGGGGTGAGGTGGGGTGGGGGGCATCTCTGTCTTGAGCCACCTGAGACATGTGGAAAGAATTGCCCCAGAGAGGAGATCCCCCATGTATTTTTTTTTTTAAAGATTTATTTATCTACTTAAAAGTCAGAGTTATACAGAGAGGAGAGGCAGAGAGAGAGAGAAGTCTTCCATCTGCTGGTTTACTCCCCAGATGACCTCGAGGGCCGGAGCTGAGCTGATCTGAAGCCAGGAGCCAGGAGCATCTTCTGGATCTTCCATGTGGGTGCAGGGGCCCAAGGACTTGGGCCATCTTCTACTGCTTTCCCAGGCCATAGTAGAGAGCTGGATCAGAAGTGCAGCAGCCGGGACTCAAAACTGGTGCCCATAGGGGATGCTGGCACTGCAGGCGGCGGCTTAACCCCAAATGCCACAGCACCACCCCTCCATGCAATTGTAAAAATTTGTTTTTAAATGTTTTTTTCCTGTTGAGGATGGTGTTGTGGTGTGACAGGCAAAGCCCTTGCCTGCACCCAGCATCCCATATGTGCCCCAGTTCAACTCCTGGCTGCTCCACTTCCGATCCATTCCTGCTAATGTGCCTGGGAAAGCATCAGAAAATGACCAGTGCTTGGGCCCCTGCACTCACATGGGAGACCCGGAGGAGGCTCTTGCTCCTGGCTGCTGATCATCCCAGCTCCTGCCATTGTGACCGCTGTTGAGTGACCCAGCAAACGAAAGATTCATATCCTCTTTCTCTTCTCTTTGTAAATTCTGCCTTTCAAATAAATGAATCTTTAAATTTTTTTTTTTTCGTGTTGTTTTCCTTTACAATCTAAGACAGGTGTGGACGCCCGGGCAGGTGGCCGATGTAGGCGACGCGGGCTCTAACAGGTGCGGCGCGTGTGCGCGCGGCCTTCTGGCTCTGGGTCTCCACCTACGCATCAGGCCCGAGCCTGAGCCCAAGGGCGCAGAGACCACGTGCGCTCCGGCGGCTTCGGAGGGGGAGGAGACACAGGGAAACTGAGCTGCTTTTTCCCAGCCCTCTCCAGAAATTCCAGCGTCCTTCATTCCCTGCACCCCGGGAAGGGCCTACTCAATCACCAGCCCCGAAATCTGCGCGGCCGCGAGAGCTGAGCAGGGCTGCCAAGAGAGCCAGAGGGGCGGGAAGGGAGCGCGGGGAGCCGCCAGCAAATGCCCTGTGCGTGCGGAGCCGGGCACGCTTATGGCCCTGCCACCTGCGCGGGCGCGCGGCGGCTGCACCCGACTCCCGGCCTGGGCGCACAGGAGAGACCCCGCCGGCCCAGGGCGGGGTGGAAGTCGTGGCCCCTCCGGGCGGCGGCGGCACAGGGAAGCGTCTTCCTGGGCTCTGCCGCTCCGAGCGAGCGCAGTGCGGGCGCGCCCGGCGTCCGAGGAGCCGGCGGGCACCCCAATCGCCCCCTGGCGGCGCCAGGGACACGCCGGGGACTCGCAGGGAGCCGCCGCCGCCGCGGAATGAGCTGTCCACAGCAGCACTGGGCGCCGCCCGAGGTCACGCAGGAATCTGGCTGGGGACTGGGAACTGGGGAGGCGGCGGAACAAGGCAGCTATGAGAGCAGGCCCTCGGATCCTGTGTGGGCTTCTCCACTAGTGTGACGACTGACACCAGAGGGCTCATCCCAGAGTGGCCCTCTCTCCCCTCGCCCAGTCTCCCTGAAAAGGGGAGCCTCCCTTCTCTCTCGTCCTCACCCTTTCTGCAAAATGTACCCGCATCTCCCCTCCTCCTGCAGTGCCCGACAATGGCAGCCTCGGCCAGCTCGGCCACACCCCGGGCCTGCCACACCCGCAGAGCTGTGAGGCTGTGCCAGGAGGTTTTAAGAAGAGAAGAACGGCATTCACCACCGCTCCCTGCGTGCCCGCTGGGAGCCTGGCCCTGCCCTAGGCCTTACTGGAGGTAAAAGCTTTTGACCTCTGGGTGCTCCCAGTCTCAGGAGACAGACACATCCAAAGATGGTGGGCACAGCAAGGGCCAAGCAGCAGGAGTTGGGGGGGGGGGTGCAGCATGGTGGGGCTGGCTGGAGCATGAATGCTGGAGATAAGTGGACAGGCTTTGGAAAGCCCCCACTGCAGCTGAGGGGAGGGCCACACTAGAGGCCCTGGGAAGGTCCGGCTTCCGCACGGGAGGGGCCAGGGAGCAAGAGCTGCAGACTGCAGTGCTGGCTGAGGCAGGGGGGTCCTGAGTGGTGCATGTGCAGGTGGGGAAGCAGGGAGGGGAGAGAGGAGGGAAAGGAAGGGCTCAGACTCAGAGGGTTTTCTCTTGGAGGAGGAAGCCTGGGTCATGGCAGGGGAGAGGGAGCAGCTGTAGGCTAAATCCAAAGGCAAAAAGATTTCAAAGAGGGAAGCAGTGGCTCCAGAAAGCTGGGGCAAGAAGGAAGGACAGAAAAAAACAAAACAAAACAAAACAAAAAACCCATGGCTGGCAGGCGCCGTGGCTCACTAGGCTAATCCTCCACCTTCGGCGCCAGCACACTGGGTTCTCGTCCCGGTCAGGGCGCTGGATTCTGTCCCGGTTGCTCCTCTTCCAGGCCAGCTCTCTGCTGTGGCCCGGGAGTGCAGTGGAGGATGGCCCAAGTGCTTGGGCCCTGCACCTGCATGGGAGACCAGGAGAAACACCTGGCTCCTGGCTTTGGATCAGCGCAGTGCAAAAGCCGCAGTGGCCATTGAGGGGCGAACCAACGGAAAAGGAAGACCTCTCTCTCTCTCTCTCTCTCTCACACTGTCCACTCTGCCTGTCAAAAAACAAAACAAAACAAACAAACCCCAAACGAAACAAAAACAAAAAACCCAAAGCTGTCAGAAACCAAAAGGCAGGAACCTGTGTGAGACCAGCAGGGGGCAAGGGCCTCTGAACCGCCAGCCCACCTGAGCTAGTAGGCACCTGCTTCACCTCCCAGTCCATTTTCCCTATCACAGACCTCCCATGTAACTGGGGAGATGCCTTCCTACTGAGCCTCTGGCTTTGTACAGAAGATGTAGCAAACCTGGAATGAAACTTTCAGGCCTTGCTGTGCCCTCCTGCCCCAGCCTGTCCGGGGACGGTCTTAGAGCTGTGTCTTATGCCCACCTGTGACTACCAAGAGCCATGGTTCTGGCGGTTGGAGACTGACCACTGATTCCTGTCTCAGCAGTGTGCCTCCCCACCTTGCCTTAGCTTCCAGGGACAGGGCTGTTTCACAGTAACCTCCCAACCAGGCTAGGGCAGGCCCTGAAGAGGCCATGGGTCCAACCTGGCAGGCAGAGACTACACAGCCCAGACACTCAAGTACTGGGCATGCAGGCACTTCCAATGAGGAGGGCTGTGGCTACCCAGATGAGGAGCTGGGAGAGTCACGTGACCAGAGCCAGCAACCACCAAGAGCCTTTGGGCAATGGGAATCCCCTGCAACTCAGCTGTCAGACAGGAGGGCTGTGCGGTGCTGGTCAGATGTGGCAGCCTTAGAGAAGGTACAGTTTGGACAGCCATCACTGTCACCAGACCCTGCCACAGGGGCCCAGGAAGCATAACTTGGAAGAAGAGTCTTCTGGGCTGGCGCCACAGCTCACTATGCTAATCCTCCACCTGTGGCGCCGGCACCCTGGGTTCTAGTGCTGGTTGGGGCGCTGGATTCTATCCCAGTTGCTCCTCTTCCAGTCCAGCTCTCTGCTGTGGCCCGGGAGTGCAGTGGAGGATGGCCCAAGTCCTTGGGCCCTGCACCCCATGGGAGACCAGGAGAAAGCACCTGGCTCCTGGCTTTGGATCAGTGCAGTGCATTGGCCGCAATGCACCAGTTGTAGCGGCCATTTTGGGGGTGAACCAACAGAAAGGGAAGACCTTTTTCTCTGTCTCTCTCTCTAACTCTGCCTGTCAAAAAAAAAAAAGTCTTCTGGGTAAGGGTGGATGGGGTTCAAGGGTGTGTGGGAACAGGGGTGAGGGAAGCAGGGGCAGGGCCTTGGCCTAGCAGGGCACCACCCAGGCACCTGTTCCTTTGCCAGGTTTCCTTTCTTGTGCAGTCAAGTAAGTCCCAGCAAAGGAGATTCCAAGGAAATGATTCTTCCAGAGCCTACCACTCCCACCTTCTCCAGCTTCTGTAAGGGGCCTGGGTGAACACAGAAACATACCTGAGTGTACCTGTGTGCACCCTGGGACACCTGCCACCATCACTCCTCTCTCCCTTGGAACAGGCTCCACAAGGGAAGGGCACAGTCCCCAGCCACTTTTCTCTGCCACTCCTCTTTAGAATTTAGAGTTTCAGTTTCGGGTGTGTTGAGCATGTTATGTGTACGACATTGCTCTCCTCACAGTAGCTCAGGGACGCAGGGGCCCAACTCCTTGGCTGTCTCGGGGTCCTAACCCAGGCTCGAGGGGCTGAACTCTGTTCCCTAAGTGAAGACACAGAAGACACAGATCAGTGTGGGCGTCCCTTGCTGCGTGGTGGCTCAGTAAGTATTTACTGATTCTGAGAACAAGCTGCACTTGACTCCCAGCCGGCTAATAGACTATGTAAACCAGCAGAGGGGACAGACAGACATTAGGCTGTGCTGAAAAGAAACTGGGCTGAGGGTCAGTAAGACTGTTGGCTTACAAGCAGAAAATCTGTTGGCCTGCTCTGGCTCTCTTCAAGTGCTTCAAAACAAGGGCCAGGGTGCAGGGAAAACTTTACCTCTCAAGGAAGACCTTGCTCCTGGAGTCCCAAAGAACTGGCAGGAGGGAGACAAGGTTCAAATGCCCCTCAGGTACTGCATGCCCACAATGACATGAGACATCCAAGGAAGCAAGCCACACCTCCTTGTCTGCCCTCCCTGCCCTGACACTCCATCCCCATTGGTGAGGGAGGCCTGAAACCCACAGGAAAGAACTGGTGTGAACGCCCTATCCAAGTGCGGCTGGCAGACGCCCCCCTCCTACTCTTTCCCAAAAGAAATGAACGAGGGCAATGTCCCAGGCCCTCTGGAGTTCATCCTCCCCCAACCCCATTCCTGACCACCTGGGAGGCCTGGGGCAAGCCACTGAACTTCAGCAGGCCTGGTCCCTTCTCTTGCAAAATGAGAACACAGCAGTGTCAGCCTCACAAGGGGGCTGAAGGGAGTCACAGAGCACTGCCCACTGCTTTGCACAGGGTCAGGGCTCAGTGAGTGGCAGTTACCCTATGGACTGCAAATATTCATCATAGCTATGAGCTGTCTTGAGACATATTCAGAGTAGCCACTGTGATTGAGCCCTGTTACTTTCATGGCTTCTTTCTTTATAATTCTACTTAAGAGGCAGACAAAGAGAGAGAGAGCTCTCATTCACTGGTTCACTCCCCAGAGCTGGGGGTAGGGTAAGGGAACAAAGCTAGAAGCCAGGAATTTAATCTGGGTTTCCCATGTGGGTGGCAGAGACCCAATTATTTAGGCCATTATCTGCTTTATCTGCTGCCTCCCAGAGTCTGCACTGGCAGGAAGCTGAAACAGGGAACAGAGCTGGGACTTGAACCCAGGCACTTTGATAACGGGCATAGATAACTTAACCACTAGGCCAAATGCCTATCCTGGATTTTCCCTATATGTAAAAAGGGAGAGCACCATCTATGAGGATAACATAAAAAAAGTGAAATGAGATAAAATAAGGGTGAGCGCAAGTAGAGTGAATGTGTGAATTGCTGAGAAGGAACACAAAAGTGGGGCCAGAGGCTTGTACCCCTTCTGCCCCCATTCAGGTTCCCTCCCTGCAGCCACCAGGAACCCCTCCCTCACTCATCAAAGCATCCATCCCTCCCCTGCCACACACACACACACACACACGCATGCACACACAACTCTGGGAGCCAGCTCCTCACTCTGTCTTCTCCTCGGGAAAGATGCACCTGTCACCACCATGGTGGGCCTGCAGGAGCCCTACAGAGTCCCCTAGAGCTTCCAAGCAGGCACAAGACAAACATTTACATTCAACATATTCGAAGAGATCAAATGTGGTTCTCAAAAAGCTCAGACTTGCAAGCTTTGGAGAAGGCCCAGGTTTGGCTCCTTTTAACTCCCAAACAAATTCTTGTGGGATGTTACAATTACTTGTGACAATCCCTCTCCCTGCCTGGGACTTTGATTTCAGATTTAAACGTGTAGAACCGGGTGGCTGACTGGGCCTTGAGCAACTTGGGGGGGGGGGTATGATGGGGACTGGCCAGGGAAAATTCTTTGCAGCAGGCTGTCTTTGGAAGGGAGATCTTGAGGAATCAGATGCTGTAGCTGTTTGTATTCAAAGGACTTTTTAGCTCTTGTGGCAGATTTCCTGTCCCTGAAACTGGTCCACTCTGTTGAGAAGTGGCTCACTCTGTCTTTGAAACCCAAATGTCTAGGAATCATATTCTCTAATAGTCTTATGTTAACTTCCCAGTGATCATAATGCATTCTACAACCTTATCCTGGAACCTTGTCCCTCCTGGACGAGAGGGGAAGATGCACCAGGGCCAGGTGGGGTATTTTAGTGGTAACTTGTGTTGAGCTGGCTCTGGAGGAGCCCGGAGGAGGCAGTGATGCAGGGAGAGTCAAGAGGATGCAGAACAAAAGAGGAACGTGGCAGGTGAAAGCACGTCTGGCTGTCAGGGACCCTGTGGCCTTTCTGGGCACCAAGGTACATACTCAAAAGGCTTTGGACAAGCTGCCTACATCTTTGTGTTGCTACTGCATTTGGCCTTACAGCATATTCAGCTCTCTTGAGGGACTTCATCTCTGTCTTGGGCTCCTGTCTCCTACTGGATGCCATAGCTGTTCTGACAGCCCCAACTTTAGTTCTGGCCCTTTGGGCTAACACAGTAGCAATAGCACAGTGCACACTGCTACCCCTGAATGGAACACAAGGAGGAAAACTGGGGCCGGGCCTCCCGCTCCACCTCCAAGCCTTTGGCAGTCAGCCCGACCTAGCAGCCTGCCTCTTGAGGCTGCTGCAGATGACAGAATCACACATCCAAAATGGCCAGGGGGCAGCCGGTTTAGCCACTGCTGGGATGCCCACGTCCTGTGTCAGAGTGCCTGGTTTGTCCTAGCTACTTTGCTTATGATCCATTTCCCTAGCAATATGCCTGGGAAGGCAGCAGGTGATGGCTCAAGTACTTGAGTCCCTGACACCAAATGGGAGACCTGGATGGAGTTCTGGGCTTCTAGCTTCAAGATATTTGTGGAGTGAACTGGAGGATGGAAGATAATGCTCTTGCATGTGTGTGCTCTCTTTCTCTCTCTCCCCCACCTCTCTGTATCTGCGACTCTGCCTTTCAAGTGGACAAATAAACTTTTAAAAAAATGGTTAGGATTTTCCAGCTGACCTGTGGAGTTTAGTCTTGTCAGTGGAGGCATAAACTGGTGCCTGTTGGCAAATTTGGGGTCATGAGCTCTTGCCTTTACGGTGGGCAGCTGGTACAGGATCACCAGTACGGCTATTCCTCCCAAACACTTCATGAGCACTCCTCCTCTTGAAAGACATCACCTTGTCTGGACAAAACTTAGAAATGATATAAACAATATCAACAGAAAGGTCCGAATGAGAGGTTGTGTTTCAAGTCTATCAGCTTCTCAGGCAAATTTAAACCAAAGGAAACACTAGGAGTATTGGAATTCCCGAGGCAGTAAGACAAGAAGGGAGATTCTGAGAATAGGATGTGAAGGCAGGGGAGAAAAGAGATGGGATAGTCCCTCTGGAGTTCTTCTGGGTCCTGGAAATATAAAGCTTAGAATTCCTCAGCAAAAACAACAGAAGCCCAAACTCAATTGTTGAACCCATCTTTGGTGAGATGAGAGACTGAGTGAGCCAGGCCCAAGGATTTGGTGGCTCAGGGCAATAGCCAAAAGAAGCTGAAGGGCTACAGGAATCAGGAGAAGAGAGATAGTCTTCCCTAGGGGCCTTTGAGAACATAGCTGTTACAATGCAGATTCTGAATGGGAAGACTCAATACTGTGAAAATGTCAACTCTCCCCCATTTAATCTTTAATCAATAAAATCCCAACCCAAATCCTAAGACTTATTAAATGAGACTTGATAAGCTGATTAGAAAGTACACCTGGAAGGAAAAAAAATATGTAGGAATAGCAAAACAATTTTGGGACCGGAAAAGAAAAACAAAAGAGAAAAATACACTACCAAACCATACTCCTAAGGCTACAACAATTAAAATGGCGTGGGACTAGTACAGGAATACAAAAAAGTTCAATGCAACAGAGATACCATCAAGAGCCATATGAATTTGTGGGAGTTTTGAATATGAGAATAGCATTTCAAGACACTGGGGAAGTGCGGGCGTTGAGGCACAGTGAGTTAAGCCACTGCTTGAGATGCCCAAATTGTATACTGAATGCTGGTTCAAGTCCTAGCTACTCTGCTTCCCATCCAGGTCCCTGCTAATGTGCCTGGGAGGCAGCAGACGGTGGCTCAAGTACTTGGGTCTCTGTCACTCACATGGAGACCCAGATGGAGTTTCTGGCTCCTGGCTGTAACCAGGCCCAGCACCAGCTTTTGTGGCCACTGCGTGGGTGAACCAGCAGGTGGAAGATCTCTCTCTCTCTCTTGATCTTTTTCTCTTTCTCTCCCTCCATCCCTCCCTCTCCCTCTCTCTGTCATTCTGCCTTTCAAATAAATAAATTAATTAAAAAAAAAAAACAGACACTGGGGAAAAAGATGGCCTAGGAAACAAGTAATCTTGGACTGCGTGCAACACTTTGCCAAAAAAAAAAAAAAACCTAACATCTAACACCATTTATGAATATACTCTAGATGAATTAAAGAACATAGAAACACAACTATAACAGAAATGCAAGAAAATATAGTAGAATATCTTATTATCTGGAGACAGGGAAGCTTTTTTTAAAAAAAATACAAAAAAAAAAAAGCATAAAGGAGAGGTCAAACACACTTGACTATATCAAAATAATTAAGCATGATGAATAAGGTTACAAGGACCTGTCTGCATGGACTAACTGCCAGCTAGCAGACTGTGAGAGGAGATGGCCTTGGAGGCCTGTCTTCTCCCTTCACAATTCCCTCTCAGAAGTCAGGGTTCAGGAGGAAGCAAATAAATACCAGAGTGCGGCTATTCCCCACTGTACATATCCCCAGAGCCCTATAATCAAGAGATAACTCAAATCATAGTCATCAAGAGCCAGAGTGGGTTAAGGGGATCAGGACACAGGAGAGGAGGTGGTAGAGCGAGAAAGAAAAAGAAGGAGTAGAGACAGAGACAATTCTGCTACCTGCAAAGGAGGAGTAGAGCATAGGGCTGGCTCTGTCACACACCACAGTCTCTAGTCCTGAGTCCATCTTTCAGAGAGGGTGTGGCACAGGCAGCTCTTCCCGACCTTGCTTCCCCTGCACAGGAGAGGATTTCTGGAGAGCATTCAGAGAAAATTTCACATGAGACCCTGCAGCTCTGCGGAGACTGGGGCAGTCCTGGGATTATGGCCCCTGCCCAGACCTCCAGTGGCAGTAACAGAGGCTATGCCCATACTTGGGTGGGCTGGGTGCCCTTGCACGGTCTGATCACTCCAAGTCAAAGGTCTATGCCTTGGACTGTTGACTCTGTTTCACATCTGGGGACACTGACACAAGGCCACCCAAGGCAAAGTGAAACTATCCTATGGAGCCATCATCAGCCAACTTACCCTGAAGGATCAGGCTCTGCTGTGAGAGGAGGCAGGGAATTACTGCTCAGTATTCTCAGCCCACACTTCCCACCTGTGAACTGCCTCTAAGCTCTGAGTGTGTGATTCAGGTAGGATGACAGCCACATTCAAGTCTTAGGACACCTCTGTGGAAATCTGATACCATTTGATACGCTGGTATACAGCACACAAACCTAGCATTTGAGAGAAGGGGGAAAGCAAAGCATGATGGCCACTGAGAGATGCAGGATGGGCCAGAGGCGGGGTACAGCCTTAATGATGGAATCATGTCCCAGAAAGCAATCTCGCAGGCCCCACTCTGGCTTTAAGGGATGTTTCAGGATTTAGAGTGTGGAGGAAGGTGTAAACAAATACAGCTGGGAATAAGACCAAAGCCCCTGACTTCCGATTAAAGGACGCCACAGTGGTTAGGAGGAGCCAGTGGCCTCAGGAATATTAAAAAATAGACTGTGTACAAAAAAAATAGGCTTAAGCTTAGCTTCAATGTCTTCAAAGGGAAAGGAAGTGACTCCTTTATGTCAATGCACAAAATTATGGCTGAGTACCCACTAGAGTAACAGAGACATCTGCATCGCCCTGCTCCGCTCACCACCACCACCATACCCTTAGGGATGTGACACAGCCTACCTCCTTCCTCTGAGATTACTCCAGATAAGTCCACTCATTTGGCACAAAACACGGCAGCTTAGAGTGACTCCTAATACTGCAACCACATTTCAGGGGCTATTCAGTGGGCTCAAAACTCTCAACTTCCCATATGGATATGGGAGGCTCCAGTCAGTCAGCACAGATCCAGTAAAGAGGGGACCTCTCCTCCCTCGATGTCTAAGCAGCCCTGCTCCCAAGTGCTTTTGACTGAGTCATGAAGGTCAGCCAGGCTGAAGGAGGCAGCCTCCTGGAGGAGAGCTCTGTCTCTTCTCAGATCAGGACCAATGACCTTGAACCTTTTTGGGCCATGGCCTCCCTTGAGCTTTTTGCTGAAAATGATGGGTCCTCTTCCCAGAAAAATATACATTGCAGATGCAGGTGTAATCTGGTATAAAATTTCAGAAGCTTCACAGACCCCCAAAAGCTCCAGCTTAAGAATTCTTGCCAAAGGCAAATCACTCCTTTTCTTACTCAAGAGCTGTTTCCCGGGGTTGATTAACTGCTACCTTAGATGTCCAACAGGTGAATTAATATTCAGAATTGACCGCTAGTCCTCTCATGCCCTTGGCAGATGGCAGACTCTCTGCTGTTGCTTGCAGCCAGAGGAAGCAGAGCCCCTAGATTGAGACCATATTTTGTTTTTCAAAAGACTACTTTCCCCAATGTCTGCCAGAAAACCTCAGACACCCTAGACTTGGAACACAGACCCAAAATGATAAGCCACAACTGAATCGGATCTCCCATACAACTGGATCCATGAAGAGAGAGCCAGGCATTGAGTGCTTTTTGGGCTGGCAGGAGAAAGCATGAGGATAGGCTCCGTGGAAGGGGTCAGAAATGGTCCCCCTCCTTTCAGTCAATCATTCTAGAGAGACACCTGTTCTTTTTCATTTCTGCCTCTACTTAAAGAGATGCAGAGGATGCTGGAGCCTATGCCCTTATTACCTGCTCAAACTCCACATTTGTCTCCCTTTTTTCCAATAATGAGGACAATGATCATAACAACACTGATTGAATACTTCTCTGTACTAATCATTGTGCTATAACCTTTTTTATTTATTTTATTTTATTTTATTTTTTACAGGCAGAGTTAGACAGTGAGGGAGAGAGACAAAGTGAAAGGTCTTCCTTCCATTGGTTCACCCCTCAAATGGCCTCTATGGCCGGCACGCTGTGCCGATCCGAAGCTAGGAGCCAAGTGCTTCCTCCTGGTCTCCCATGCAGGTGCAGGGCCCAAGCACTTGGGCCATCCTCCACTGCCTTCCTGGGCCACAGCAGAGAGCTGGACTGGAAGAGGAGCAACCAGGACAGGACCGGCACCCCAACTGGGACTAGAACCCGGGAGTGCCGGCACTACAGGCAGAGGGTTAGCCTAATGAGCCATGGTGCCAGCCGCTATAAGCTCTTGACATGAATTATCTCATCTTCTGAACCATCAAATGAGATAGTCATCTTGTTATCCCATTTACAGATCAGGAAATTGAGACTAGGAGAGGTTAAGAAGAGCAGTGTAGGGACACAGAGCTACTGAGTGGTGGAGCCTGGATTTGTATCTAGGCCTGATTTCAAATCTAATACTTTTAACTTCCACTTTCATTGATCCTTCCCAAAAGACCAGAACTCAGACAAAAGCCCTGGAAACCATCCAGAATGACAGTTTGGTCTCCCAAGTTCTTGCCGCCACCACCCCTACCCTTCTGGTCCTCTGCCCACAAGGTAGCAGCCTGGTTCTTAAGAGACTCACTTTATGGATTTTGTTGGAAATCCTCAAACTCTCTGCCTCACCTCCAGATGACTTTGCCTTTTGAGTCCATTCTCCATGGTCCTAAATTTATCCAGGAGCCTAAATTTATTTTAAAGTCAGTTGAGCCCAGGAATCATATTTCCATCAAGAGAATGACTCTTTTCTACTCACTCCTGCATTTATTAGCCAGGGGTTAGTTGACATCATTCCAATCGAGACTTGTAAGGACAGGAAGGGCACGGCAGGTGCAGAGAAAGAAAGTAGAGGAGCCACCAACGCCCATCACTGTTGAGGGTGCTCCATAAGGTCAGACTTCTCTAAGCATCTGCTATACACCACAGATGGAAATAGGGTCTCTCATCCCTGCAACAGCTAGTGGATCCCAGGGAGAGTGAGTTTCCAGCTCATCAAGAGAAAGGTCTATGAAAACACTGCCCATAATATGTCCGGTGACCAAGGGGACCCATGTGCATGCTGATTGACTAGAGCCCAACCCGTGGGGATTTGGAGGCAGCCAGGGGCAGAGAAGACATTAAACTCTCTGTTGAGCCCAGGATTACTTGTCCTTGCCCCAGAGCCTCATCTGGAGATGAAATAGCTAGAAAGAGGAGAAGTGGGAGGTGCAGGAAGCTAAAATGTTGGCAGCAGGCACACAAAACCATCTTATATTCAGGGTTTCTGCTCTATACTACCTGGAGGCCAGAGGTGAAACAAAACAAAATGACAGTACTTGTATTCAGTGTGGACGAGGAAGCCAGCCACAGGGGTACAACTGACTCCCAGAAATGGCCCGGAGTCACTGAAGTCTGGTCACTTAGTCATCAGATATTTATTGAGTGTCTGCTTTGTGCCAGACTTGTCTGGGCATTTGTGAATGCCATGGTGATTCCTGCCCTCAGCATTAGGCCATCGATAGAGAAAATATGAGCAAGACAGCTGGCACGAGCACCAGGGAGAAAACTGGAGCAGTGAGGACTGGAAGGGGCCACTTCAGTTTGGGTTGTCAGGGAAGCTTCCTTGAAGGGAGAGCTGAGGCCTGATTCTGCAAAATGGCCAAATGAGGATGTGGGGGAAGCACATTCCAGGAAGACTGAAGAGCAAAGCCAAGGTCTTTAGGTGGCAATGGGCTCCACACATTTGAGAAACAGGTGACTAAAGGAGAGAGAGCTGCAGTTAGGCAGGGCCAGATCACTGTTGCATTGTAACCATGGCAGAGGGCTGGGCTTTTCTCCTATGTGTGATGAGAAGCAGGGGAGTGACATCATCTAATCAGTTTTTTTCAAAAGATCATTCCAGGTATTATGTGGAGAGTAGGTTCCAGGGAGCAGAAGGGTAGTAGGGGGACCAGTGAGCAGGCTGCTTGAGAAAATGGGAGACCATACAATTTGTCATCCAGACAGAGATACTTGGGCAAGTGAACAGGGATGCTACAAATAGTTTAGCAGGGGGGCCAGTGCTGTGGCACATATGGGCGCCGGGTCAAGTCTTGCTGCTCCTCCAGTCCAGCTCTCTGCTATGGCCTGAGAAAGCAGTGGAAGATGGTCCAAGTCCTTGGACCCCTGTACCCATGTGGGAGACCTGTAAGAAGTTCCTGGCTCCTGGCTTCGGGTCAGCTCATCTCTGGCCACTGTGGTCATTTGGGGAGTGAACCAGCAAAATGGAAGACCTCTCTCTCTCTCTCTCTCTCTCTCTCTCTCTGGCTCTTCTTCTCTCTTTCAAAATAAATAATTCTTTAAAAAACAAATAGTTTAGCAGGACAGTCTTGGGCAAAGTGAGACATGTGGACACTTTGGCTGTGGTTGGCTACAGCAGTGGTTCTCAAGGTATAGTTCCTGGATCTACAGCATCAGCATCACCCAGGGACTTAACAGAAATACAAACTCTTAGGACCTACTGAATCAGAAACTCAGGTGGACCTGCCAGTACATGTATTAAAATCTTTGTTGTGGCCGGCGCCGTGGCTCAACAAGCTAATCCTCTGCCTTGCGGCGCCGGCACACTGGGTTCTAGTCCCGGTCGGGGCTCCGGATTCTGTCCCGGTTGCCCCTCTTCCAGGCCAGCCCTCTGCTGTGGCCCAGGAGTGCAGTGGAGGATGGCCCAAGTGCTTGGGCCCTGCACCCCATGGGAGACCAGGATAAGCACCTAGCACCTGGCTCCTGCCATCAGATGAGCGCGGTGCGGCGGCCGCAGCGTGCCGACCGCGGCAGCCATTGGAGGGTGAACCAACGGCAAAAGGAAGACCTTTCTCTCTGTCTCTCTCTCTCACTGTCCACTCTGCCTGTCAAAAAAAAAAAAAATCTTTGTTGTAATACATATTATATCTATGTGTATATATGTGTGTGTGTGTGTGTGTGTGTGTGTGTGTGTATTTGAAAGAGAGAGTGAGCTCATCTGGGTCTCACACATGGGTGCAGGAGTCCAGGACTTGGGCCATCTTCCACTGCTTTCCCTGGCACACTAGCAGGGAACTGGATTGGAAGCAGAGCAGCCAGGACTCAGCAGGGCCCCAAGCGCTTCATTTCTTCCCTGCTGTGATTGGCCACCTTTCCCTGCCCTTGCCTCCACTGGATGTTAACTTTTATTTAATCATGTGTCATATGTTATTTATTTTGGCACTTTTTCTGATTTTTAGAAATCCCTTTCTTCCGACTTGCAGTAGAAGCTTATTTTTAAGTAGACAGGACTTTCTGATTTGGAGTACTGGCTTTTGAAAGAGGTTCTGCTCATTCAAGATCAGAGGAAGGAAATCTATTCTTCTGTATCTGACTTCTAGCTCACCTGGAGCCTCCAGTGCTCACGTCAGCACCTTCCCCTACACTTTGAACTTCAGGAGGAGAAGCCATACATTTTTCCCACTGAAAATGGAGAGTCCATATTACTATTACCAATCTCCAGATTGTTTCCAATGAATTCAATCCAATTTCTTACTAATTTTGATTTTTGCTCATTTTGACTTGTTTTAAATCAAGCCATTTGGCACTGAGGTTGGCGGGGAGAAAATGTACAGAAAAGACTCACTGAAAGTTGCAATATTTAAGAGAGTTAAGATGATATCACCACCTAAAGACCATCCTAGGCCCCCTGACTCTCCCATCCTGCTCAACCCAACCTCAGGCCTCTGTCAGCTGCCTGTGGAGACTGGCAGAAACTCTGAGCTAGCTCCCCTTTCCCTCCCCCCCCCCTTTTTTTTTTAAAAAGTCTCTGGCTGTTACACTAAGGGTGGATCTGCACTGCCACGATACTAAATTTTTCCAAGCCCATCACTTTTTATTTTTTAAACATCAAGTGTTTAAGGCCGGTGCCATGGCTTATTAGGCTAATCCTCCACCTGCAGTGCTGGCACTCTGGGTTCTAGTCCCGGTTGGGGTGCCGGTCCTGTCCTGGTTGCTCCTCTTCCAGTCCAGCTCTCTGCTGTGGCCCGGGAAGGCAGTGGAGGATGGCCCAAGTGCTTGGGCCCTGCACCTGCATGGGAGACCAAGAGGAAGCACCTGGCTCCTAGCTCCTGATTGGCGCAGGGCGCCCACCGTAGCAGCCATTTGGGGGGTGAACCAACGGAAGGAAGACCTTTCTCTCTGTCTCTCTGTCTAACTCTGCCTGTCAAAAAAAAAAAAAAAAAAACCTATCAAGTGTTTAAAATATTCCAGGGACCGAGCTAAGCATTCTAGCTGGGGTA
Source organism: Sylvilagus floridanus (assembly GCA_949820135.1). Lineage (NCBI taxonomy): Eukaryota > Metazoa > Chordata > Mammalia > Lagomorpha > Leporidae > Sylvilagus > Sylvilagus floridanus. Next base: position 25,958,436 of record OX463241.1, on the reverse strand, counting down.
CTGCATTTCGTTCTGAGGGTAACACTATGTGATTGGCCTTACTACTAGCGCTGTTATACAGACGAGGATTCCAGGGCACAGAAAGATGAGGATGCCCAGGGTTACACAGTGCACACTGCCTTCTCACTCCCTGATATGCAGTGTCTGCTTTGACATTGTCCCCTCTCGGGATGCATGCAGCTAGCCGACGCAGCCAGTGTTCCCTGCAGCAAAGGAGGATTCCTTAGCGTAGCTCCAAAGCCACACTTCCTGTTCTGGAAGTTGATTCACTGAGTGAATCCACATTTTCATTTCTCCTGCCCTTTCATGGGGAATGGCTTACTCAGAGCAGGTCTGACAGAAGCAGGCAGATGGCACTTCCAGGCCTCTCTCTCCTGCTCTTGCTCAAAGTAAGTACAGTACGACTCCTGCCGCTCCCAACCTTACCACGTGAATGGAACAAAGGGTTCTGTGAACAAGGTCCTAGAATTCTGTCTAGCTGAGTTGCCAGTTTCCTTCTCTTTTTCTCCCCAAATTCTACCCCTCTCCCCCAGAAAACACCTTTTCTTCATTAGAGTAGACCTCCTATCTGCATCCACATAGCACCAAACATAAGATCAACAACAAGGACCGAGAGGAGAGGATCTGGGTTTGCCAGATTCCCAACAATGGGACCAGTAATCACATCTGCCAGGGCAGCCAGGTAATTTTCAGCTCAAAGTTTTGCTTGTGCTTTTAAGTTTCTGAACACGTTTTCTTGCACCCTCTAAGATACTATTTTCCAAATGTTACCTGACCTCCAAGGAGAAGTCTAGAATCTGTCACTCTCCAGGGGCTTCTTCCAAAAACAAAACTTCTAATCCTTTTGGATTTAGGGATGGTTTAGAGGGCTATGGCATCTATTAGAACTCTCACCTGAAAAGAGGGACCACAATTTGAACTTGAACCCCTCACGGTTTTTTTGTGTCCTGGAAAGCAGTGGTTCTGAAAGTCCAGCCTGGGGCCAAGAGTGTTAGCAGCCCCCTGGAAGTTCTGAGGCCCCACTTCAGATCTACCGAACCAGAACCTCTGGGAAACCCTGTTGTAATGAGTCCTCCAGGTGATTCACATGGGTGCTTAAGTGTGAGAACCCCTGCGCTCTAAAGCAAAGGTCCTTCATCTTTTGGTAGTCTCTGATTTGAGAATGTGATGAAAGCTTGGGGTTTTCAGCTGCTTTTTGGACCACCACCCCTCCCCCCAGGATCCAAGTCAAGAATTCCTGATCTGGAATTTAGAGCTTACCCTTCTCTGGGGAGAAAAAGAGAAGGAAACTGGCAACTCAGCTAGACAGAATTCTAGGACCTGCTATCAGCAATACTACAAGAAGGAATGGGTGCACAGTCCCTGACTGTCCTTTCCTCTGTGTATAGGCAGGTGTGCATCCTCTGTACCAGACAGCACAGGGATAAAGCCTTGTTGCTCCTTGTCGATGCTGCAGTTGTAGCCCATGGGCTGTGAATAAAAACCAAAGGTTCAGGCATAAAGCACCAGGACAGGACTCTGGGACTAAACAGAAAATTAATTTTCTTCTTCTGGTGCTGGGATCTGTGTGTCAGAGAAAAACTTCTTAAAAACTGCTGAACTTCCTGTGACAGTCCTGGCTGGGGCATATTGACTGTAGCCAGAGCTTTGTCAATGGCAAATTTTGGTCTCTCAAGAGAGGAACTGCCAAGGCAAGGTCCAGAATTTTATTCCCTAGCTGAAGGCTCAACTTGTACCTGCATGAGCTGTTTCCACCTGAGCAGCCAGTTACTTAGCTTAGGGGACAGTCTCATATTTTCCTCCACACTCATTCTTGGGCCATGACTTGAACTGGTTTTCAGAGCAACCTCCTTGGGAAAAGTCCCTCCTCTAATTTGTACCCTCCTAAGGAGGAGGCTGATTCTGAAAATAGTGCCCAAAGCTGCAGAATCTCCCTTTCTGGCTGTAGAACTGCTTCCTCAGTCTGAGCAAGGAAGGACTGATTCTGTGCTCAGACTCAGCTCATCTGAAGTAGAGGCTTAAAGTCTTCCGAGACTGCAGTAAAGGACATGATCATACACAGATTCCCCAAACCAGGAACAAAGAGCTCATGCCAGATTGTAGTTTCCTTCAGATCCAAAGTATGTTCTGCATCTGGCCACATCCCATCACCCTTCCCATTGCCACTGTAGCTCAGTGGCTCTCAGATTTCAGCCTGCATCAGGATCACCAAGGGGTGGGTGTTGTGCAGTGGGTTAAGCCACCACTTGGAACGCCACATCCCATATCAGAGTTACTAGGATCAAGTCCTCTCTCTGCTTCCAACCAACTGTCCTGATGCTACCCATGTGGAAGACCCAAATGGAGTTCTGGGTTCCAGGCTTCTGTCTGGCCCAGCCCCAGCTACTGCAGGCATTTGGGGAGTGAACCAGCCAATAGAAGACCTGTTTCTCCCTCTCTCTCGCTAACTCTGCCTCTCAAATACATAGACCTTAAAAAAAAAAAAAGAACAAAGTGCTAAAGAAAAATGACAAATACTTCTTCTTGGGCATGGTGGACCCCTTTCTTCAGGGGCCACATCCTGAGTCTGGGGTGTTTCCCCTGCAGCCCTGCAGTAGGACCTCACCTCAGGGCCTCTTGTTCCCACAAATGACCACTGCATGTATTTAATAACGGTCCCATTTGGAATATTAAAGCCAGAGGACAGTTAGGAGGGGCCTAACATCTGGCTTTTCATATTCTTATACTTTCTGGAAGCAAATCATGACTAGAGTTTCTACCACAAGCCCCCATTCTTGAGTGCTTCCTTCTTGGGCAAGGACCCAGGAATTGATACAATCTCACCTTAGAGAGGAGATTCTGGCCTCTTTCTTCTTTAGGAAGCACTCCTCTGTCTTCTGTGTCCACCCTACGCGCCTCTTCCCCCATCAGAGGCATGGTAGGACTCAGGAAAAACTAAAGTTACTTAGGCACTCCACTTAATTCTTCAAAACAACAGCATCCTCAGCTTTAAGCCTTCATAAAGCAGTTTCTACATTGTTTTTATTAAAGTTGGTGGCCGTTAGATGTCTCTGCTGCCCATGTGGGAGAACTGGATTGAGTTCCAGCTTACTGGCTTTGGCCTGGTACAGACCTGGCTGTGGTCATTTAGGGAGTGAACTAGCAGATGGAAGATATCTCTCTCTCTCTCTCTCTCTCTCTCTCTCTCTCTCTCTCTACCTCTGTCTCTCTGCTTTTCAAATACATACATATATAATTTTGAGAAAATGAAAGGGAAAAAAGTCACAAAAACCCTTCAAACTCTTGCTTTCAAAGGTTGAGAAAAATACCATATACCTGAGTACCTGAGATCTTTGCTGGTTTTTGAGTTGTAGGTCAAAAGGTTCTCTTTGGTCAAATAATCTACTCTTCCAGAAGGCCCATGGAAAGGGTTGCTTCTGGGCCATTTTGTAGTTGTTGTTGGTAACTTCATCCCCTGTCTGCCACTGCACTTACCAGAAAAACCATTCTGCAAAGGATCTTATTTTAAAGCAGGGGATTTCTTTCTTTCTTTTTTTTTTTTTTTTTTTTTGACAGGCAGAGTGGACAGTGAGAGAGAGAGAGACAGAGAGAAAGGTCTTCCTTTGCCATTGGTTCACCCTCCAATGGCCGCTGCGGCTGGCGCACCGTGCTGATCCGAAGGCAGGAGCCAGGTGCTTATCCTGGCCTCCCATGGGGTGCAGGGTCCAAGCACTTGGGCCATCCTCTACTGCACGCCCAGGCCACAGCAGAGAGCTGGCCTAGAAGAGGGGCAACCGGGACAGAATCTGGCGCCCTGACTGGGACTAGAACGCAGTGTGCCTGTGCCGCAAGGCAGAGGATTAGCCTATTGAGCCGCAGCACTGGCCTAAAGCAGGGGATTTGTTTATCTTTTGTCATGGACTCTTCTGTAACTCCTCCACCACCCAGACCAAATTCAAACTTAAAATGATAAAACAGAGAGATATTTAATATTTAGAGCCAACTAATGGTCATATGTAGCATGAAAGCAGTAGGATATTTTTTAGGATAAAAATGGTTTGCATCTTTCAAAAACAAATAATAATCCAGGAGCAACCAGACCCCCTCCCCCCAACCAAAAGCACTGAAACAAAAGACTGATCTGTTTATATAGTCACATGAAAAATAAACATCTTTATTTTTTTGCCTACTTTATTTCATTTTTTCAAATAAAATTTAAATCTGTACAAAGTATACTGTTACAGTATATATTTTGTAAGAATCAATGCCTAAAAGAATCACAATACTTCAATAAGCAGTACAGCAGACCTCGCTAGTTTCAGCTTTGATATTGAACAAACTCAAGCCGGCTGATGCACAACACGTTTGCTTGGTTTCCACATGGTGAGTTCCCAGCACTGAGATGGGAAAACATGACAGCAAATATGGTTATATTACAGCCCGACACACTGCGCTTCTTCATGTGATAATAACTGCACATATTTAATACAGAATGCTCAGATTTACTTTTAATTGCATTTGCTTACTTTTTAGTTGGCAAAATTCAGCATTCTTTAATGGGGTCCCCAAACAGTGCAAATTAATGATATTCTACCATATATTGGCACATCTCCAATAAGGATTAACTTGTAAACTCAACAAAGAATATCAACAACTTAGTCCTAAGTTTTAACTAATATACATCTGGTCCATTTAACCAAAGTCATTTTGGAAAGATATTAAAGAACAACTCTATTTCTGAACAGATAGTGTTTTGACCATTTTTTAGAGAAGTAAATTTTTAAATTGTCATTAAAATGTTTTACTATAAAAATTTTACAAACTTGATTAGAAATTTCAAGATTATGATTCACAGCAGACATATACAAACTGTTTATATTCCAATAATATCTACTCTCAGACTTCCAAATGGAGCACAATTGTGTCAGCTGTGTTAACTAAAATTCTGAACAGTGTACTAAATTTATAAGTGGTGCTGGGTCTAGCAAGTGTAAATACACAGTATATTTCAATGAAAAGAATTGTCTTCTTTATACTTTATTTGTCTTCCCATAAGGAAACATTAATGTTTACATTCTTTAATAAAGTTAATCTTACATCAGAATATAACTTAATACTGTCAGCAACAGGGACCACACACAGTAAATAAGAAGCACATTTAAAATAAGTCTGAATTCACATAGATTAACATTTGTTGGTTAATAAAATATTGACAGTATTACAATCTTACAATATTTACAGTAAGAAAAATCTAGAGTAATATATACCTTTCACAGCAGGATTCCTTTTTTTTTTTTTTAATTTCTTCCAGTTTGGGATTGTGTATACACGAAAAGCTCAAAATAAAGCAACTCTGCAATATAATCTTAAAATAATGGCTACTAGGGGGAAATTCTATCACAACCATTGAAAATAATGGTGACTTCTCACGGAGTCTGTGGCATCTGAGAACCCAGTTAATTAACCAAAGTCTTGCTCAAACCAGCCTCAGTTACCCAGATTAAAGCTGCAGAACTCCGGCCTTCCCTGACTGCTGAAAACCCAACAGCATTTTCTCAACATGCTATAAGAAAGGAGGGGAAATTGGTTTCAGCTCACTCCTCATGGCTGGAAGCCTCCGGCCAGTGCACATTCCCTAGCTTATGCCAAAAGAGGGCCGTTTTCATCCTCACAGCATCACAAGAGTCCACCCTCCAAGGAAAGGGCACTTTAACACCAAGCTCAGTCATTCCTCAACTCTTGTGCAATATGAAAAGGCGTGAACTTGGCCCATATAATACACACCAGCATCTCAAAGATTTGGGACTGGGACAAAGAAATAGACTAGTGTAAGTTTGCACTGAGATCAACAGGAAAAATGGGCAATGATGCACATTTCCAATTAGAATGACAAGGAGAAGACCCACATCCCTAAACTGGAATCTGGCCAGGGCATCAGAGTTAGCACCCCCTCTCTGAGTACCACAAGCAATTAGGATGTGTGCTCTGGGCCTCCTCTAAGAGAGAGCATCTACAGTAAGCAATGCAGTGTGGGACATTATTCAGTGACGACTCCCAAGAAAACAGATTCAATGCTTGATTTGGGCTCTCTGCAGCACCTGAGGTCAATCATTCGAGCTGTGACCTGTCCCAACCCTGCTTACTTTAAGATATCTGATGGGCACAGAGCACTCAGGGATACGGCTGCTGGCTACTTTGGACTCTAGATCTCACAGGTAATCAACAGGTATCTGGGATTGAATTAGCAAACTGTACCATGGCTCCTTAAACAGACACTGTCAGGTTTGAAATCATGTCAAGCATGAATCTTCACTGTCAGGTCAGAAATCAAAGTGGGGGGTCTTCCCACATCAGCCAAGGTTATTACATCGAAACCTTAGAGGAGTTGGACAGTTTTTCATGTTGCCAGTGATTAGTTTACTTATTTCAGTCAAGCTGGATTGGCAAACCAGTCTAATCTAGTTAGCTTTGTTTTTTTGATTCTTACGTATGTGCTAACCCAAAGCTGTTGTATTTGGGCTAAATATACTGACAGAGAAAATTCAAACAACAAAAGTTTCAACAAACTTCTGTGGCATTTTCTTTTTGGAAGTCAATGCAAGATCTAAGGTATTTCTACCCAACAAAGTCTGTTTAAGTGTTTAGTGTTACTTCCTTTTTGGTCCTATACAGAATGCTATAACTTCTATATAGGTCTGAATGCTGCTCCATGTAGATTCCTTCTGTATATCTAAAAATATATACTTTTCAGTAGTTCAATACATGGTTAATCTTCCCACAGAGGAAGATTTTTGTAATCACATGTTGCAAAGTAGAAAAACATCTCCTTTCTAAGAAAGGAAATATACTTTCCTATTGTACACTTTTGAATAAGCCCAAAGGCATGCACCAAAAATCATTGTTAAAACTAATACATGCAATAAAATGATGTAGAATTAGACTTAAAGTGCTGCTTCTCGATTTTGAAATTTGAAGAAGACATTTTGTCAGTTGTGGATTCCAAGATCCCCATCCCCCACCCTACCCCATGGCATCAGGAGAGAGAAAAATAAAAAAGTATGCATGAACCTTCCAACTATTCTTTACATGGGGGAAAGAATGGATATATCAATTATCCTATTTAAAAACTGGATTTCCAGTTTTAAATAAAACAAATGTTTACTGTTAAAAATTGTCAAAGCTAACACACCCAAACAAATGTTACTAGTAAATAATGTTCTACATAGAGAATAATTTACTTTGGTTTTATGCACCTTTTCAAAAATAATAATAGTGTCCCATACATCACCAAACTGATGTGTTCCAGCAAAGTTAAGGCAAATCTTTTTTTCCCTAGTGACATCTTATTTCCCAAACAGACAAAACTAAAATCTTTTGGTGAGGAAGGGGTTAAGATAATGGCTAACCCCTTGGCATCCTGAGCATTGTGGTTTATCAAACTCTACCCTGCAAGAAGTTGTCAGGCACCCTGACCCCTGCCTTGAACCAGGAATGGCTCCCATGTGTAGAGATGCCCTGACTCCTTATAAACAGCTCTCAGAACTTTGCTTCTTTTTTCCCTTCTGTTTGGATAAAATGCTTAACAAAGCTGGCTGCAATGTCACATTTTGCTAGTAGGGGCCACCATCTAATAATAATTCCAATCTGGAAATTTTTAAGCCAATAGTTCATACTTTTATCAATTATTTGCATTACAATTTTCCACAAGGAGTTAACTAAGAGTAGAGATCCTCAACTTGGGTCTCAGAAGATGTGTGATGCACCTGAGGCTGTATGCAAAATCACTTGTGGATGTGCATTTTTTTAATTTGGGAAAGAGGGTCCATCACTTTCATCAGATTATCAAAGGTATCTGTGACCACAAAAGAGGGTTATAGGGACTAAGAGGGATACCCGTAATTCATTTTATACCAGGACTGGGAAATGGGGGGGCAAAAACCGAAATAGCCTCAAAAAGGGGTGACAGGGGCAAATGCTGATGTTTCTCCTCTATTCACATTTGGGAAGTAAGTGCTTCAAACTATGAAAAATAATTAATTCAGTTGATTAAGAGCCATTAAAAATAATGAAAGCTACTTTCTAGCATTTTTTCATTTTCCATATGTGATATATTTAATCTCAAGAAAAGGTTTGGAGACTGAATTTTTCTCTTTTTCTAAAGGAAATTCATGGATATAATGCTGAATATCATCCATATTTAAAAGATCTACAAAACAAAACCTAAGTAACTCTCAAGATATGAGCCTATACTTTATGGTTTTGAATAATGGATTATCTCAACTCAAATACACAGTTGTTAACCTTCATTTCCCAAAATTGGTCCATATTTAGACAACTACCTGGCACAATTCCACTAAATAAACATAAAATCCGAACAATGAAAGTTAAACTCTCTACTCAAATTAAAAATGAAGCCACAAGTCTCACAATAGAATCCAACCATTCACAGTATGTCATAAAGAACAGTCTCATCTCAAATACACACTGTATTTTCAACAGAATTTGCAAATATAAGACCCAGAATCACTAGCAAAACACACTAAGAAGAGCATGTCAAGAATTAAAACACACACCCCTCCCCACCATCTAGAAACACATTCAGGCATTCCAAAAATAAACCAGATCTGAAAAGAGGCCTCTTACTTGTTGGTTTTAAGTATGAGGTGCATAAAAAGCTATGGGAAAGGGAATACAAAATGAGTTAATTAAGTAACTTAGAAAAAATAATTTTAACCAAAAACATATCTTTCTGTTCTATTAACAAAACTGTCAATTTTTTATTTTTTGCAATATTAAACACTGTTGCACCATCTCACTAAGACAAAAAATATGTTCACAGGTATATTTTTGTTCTTTTCTTTCTAGAGCACATCTTTGAGGTTATAAGACTGCCTCTGATTAAAATAAAGTCTCTTATCCCTTGCTGCCCCCCCCCCCAACAAGTGAGTCAACCCTGAATTCCAAAAGGAATATTCATTGAATGTAATTACTTCAATACCAGTTATATCACATAGACCATGAGGAAACTATATGAGCATTATGGAAAACTATATGAAAGAGGGAGCTGCCACTTGCCACCACTTCACTTCCAGCTTTTTAAGCATGTACCCAGTTGGACCCAGTCCTCACTCACTTCCGTGAAAACAGACCAGCACCCCAAACCCAGGCTGTCTCAGGCTGGAAGATGAATCTCAAAGATATCACTTTACTGATATATATATATATATATATATATATATATATATATATATCTCCTATCCTAAGCTTTTACTTTATTTAAACAGTTTAATAAAGCTCACATTTACAAAGGATTCTATTGGCAAATAAAGGCCCATTATTAAAAATTTTATAAAACAAATTTTTGTTTTATATACCTAAGAAATATTTTCTTGGCCTTATAAAGCATAGTTAATTGCATATAAGTTTTGCTTTGGGTGGGATATTGAAAACAATTCTGCAAGAAATTAGAAAAGACTAGAAACAAAAGTGAAAGTGACTAGTCTTAACTTTCAAAAAATCAAGTGCAAAGACAAATAGTGCAAATAATGAAAACTAGAAAATTTATAGGCAACTTTACATAGTCTTTCCTGCTTTTGCACTTACAACTTTATAAATCTTAACAATTGTATGCAGCATGGAAATGGGCTATCATTTATGTCCACTGACTAGATTCAAGAAAGCTTTTCAAAGACTTGTCTCACAGTCATTTAAATCACTGGTTCTTGACACCGGTTTGGGAATTCAGAAAATAATTCCTCAGGGAAGAGCTATTTAAGAAGGCTCTGCAATGACTTAAACGAGTTATAGTATATATAACTATAATCTGATACACAATAAAATGTGTACCAACTCTACAAAATAAGCTATAACAAAAATAACCCTCTTGTTAATAAACTTGACATTTGTAAAAAAGAAAAAATTACCTTCCAAATACAAAACCAGAACTTTTTTTTTTGCTACTTATAAAGAGATTTTTATCACTAATGTATAGAGATGTGAGTAAAATGACACTTGAAAAGTAATTTGCCAAAATCACTGGGAATAAATTCACACTAATTTTGATAACAAAGAGTTAATCCAAATATACTTGAATTACGTAAACTTTAAAAACAACTCTTACATCAATTCTTTATCTTACATCATTGAAAACACTCCTGGGACAATGGGAACTAAAATCTAAACACTATCAACACACTCCAGAAAAGATGTGAAAACCTCCAAAAAGTACTACATTATAGTAATATCATCTGCCACCAATGAGATCTCAGAAATTCTACAATTTTAAGGTAAGAGAAAAAGTGAGAATATAAATAGAAACATGAATTTAAGGGTTGTTTTGTCTAATTTCAGGAAGAAAGCATTACGGAGAACCACATAAGCCCACAATATTAAGTGGCTGCTGCAATAGCAAATGTAACAAAGATATCAAAAATCACAATTTAGTGTTTTTACCTGGTTTACTGTCTTCTTCTAAGAAATTCATGTGGAGGTTCACAGTTCTGCCAAAGTAACGGGTCTTTGTGGACTACAAAATCAAATAATTTAATATAAGGACCATTTTGAAAAGTTAGGGGTACATTATGTTTTCAACAAGAGTCCAAGAAAACAGTTTATAATGATAAGTATTTCTGATAGTTTAGGAGTATACCAAAGTTTGAAATGTTTTCTTCTTTTTCTCAAAATAAGTCCCCCGTACTAACTTTGCTTGCCCAGAAAAGTGACCCCTCTATAACTGTGCTCCTTAATTTGTCCCGGAAAAACAAACATCCTACACATGAAAACAGATTTGCATAATGCATCAACAACATCATAACTAGGTACAGACTGAGTTTTTTAATAGCCAATGAGGGACCCATTTTCTCTGGCTTTATCTAAATCGCCTTAGCAAAGATCAACTTCACTGTTCTTAGCAAACAACTCTCTTTCAGACTCAGTCGTAATACTTCCCACTTCCAAACAAAATTCCTCCCACTTTACCTCCAAACCATCCTCTTACTTGACCCTCACACTCCCATTCACAAACACATTGAACAGCTCTTCCCCTCCTGCTCTCAAATTTCCAAACCAGTAAAGCTCAGTTCCCAGTAACTTACCTAAAATACACATACTTCTCACTCTCTTCAATTCACAAATTTCTTAAAAACATCCATCTAGATGCTGTTTCAAAATGTCAACTTAAGAATGTGGGGAAGACAGCATTCAGGAAAAAAAAAAAACTGCTCGATTACCTCATAAAAGAGAAATCTTTCTCATTCATGAGTTAGCTATGTTCTAAGGCAAGAGTCAGCAATTTACTTCTCACTGAAGGGGGTAAGCTTGTGTGCCATTGGCAGGCCTAGCAGACAAGAAGAATAAACGCAAGAAAAACAAGGAGAAAGGAGAATAGGTAAGATGCCAGATGTATATGGTAAGCAGGTAGGTCAAGAACCACCACCGACTACCTACACTACACAACACATTGCCAATCTACTCTAGCTAAAAAGGAGTCTGAACCAACCTCAGCACCAGCTGAGTAAAACACTAGCTGACGGCCATCACTGAGTGGGACAAGGCGAACAGGCATTATCTGTTCCATAGCCTTAACTGCCAGCCTCTTCACAGTGAGGATACCTTTACTTAAACCCTCCTAGAAGCCTAGTGTGTTAATATATCTTAGGCCAAAACACATACTAACAAGAGTATTTGCATGTTTTTCACAGTTCTAGAATATACGGGCTTGGTTCTTGCAGCCCTCCTGAATTTTTAACACAGACCCTAAATCCTTTAACATTTTTTTCCTCATGAAATACTACAAAATTTAATAAGTAAATTACAGGTCACCAAAACAATGTATATATTTATGAAAACACAAAAAATCTGTGATTCCAAAATGAGCAAGATATTTCTGCTCTATAGGACACAACTTTATTTTATATAGATCATCACCATGTTTCTACCTACCAACAAGCCAATTTTTCACAAAAGCAAAGGCCATCAGGAAAAAGAAAGAAAATAATAGCAAATGTAATATGGGTACAAAATGAAATTTGAGTGAGCAGTTATGAATTCTAGTTAATAAATATGCTTTTAAACAAGTGATATATGTCATACTCAACTTTCCTAAAGACATATATTGCTAAGTCACTTAACATAAAATCTTGGTAGTCGGTTTAGCAAAGGAAAGATGACAAACTGTTGGCTTGGAACCAATCATATTTTTCACTACTCATCTGGTTACTCTTGCATCATGAAATTTTACCTGATAAAGGCTAATGCTAGTTTACATGATCCTCACTTAGTTCATAATAATGAAATTTCGGTACAAAAAGAGCCTTTTAAATGGCCTAGATCTTAACTTCAGGTATTTTTTTTTAGGATCACTAACTTCTTAAATGTTAAAATGAACATTTCTGTAAAATATATCGGAAATTCTGCAAAGAAGACTATAGTAATTAATGTTGCTGGGTGAGAACAGTAATTTTAATAGAAGTGATCACTTTAGTTTTGTAACATACTTCATTTTGGAATAGTCTAAATTTGGTTAACATGCAATGGAAAAAACAGAAATATTATAATGTATGGTTTAAAAATTAATAAACTTTAACAGACAACTTTGCTCAAATAACTGGTAAATTTATTTGCTTAAGCAATTCTAATAAATTCTCAGTCCTATTTATTTCACTCTCAGGCAGATGTACATATCTCTAAATTATTAAAATATTCAAATTTAGGAATAAAGAACTATAAATGTTACGTTCAGAGTTATGAACTGCTAAAGATGTTTTAGCATCCTTTTCCATAGAAAGCAAGATCTCATTTTGATACTCAGAAGACTTTGAAAAGAGAAGAAAGTCATTAGATTTGGTATTGCACTTTTTATGAGAAAGAAAATCCTAAAAGTATGTTTACATTTAAAAAAACGAATTGTGAAGCTAGGAAAGCTGCCAGAGCAACAATTTCAAAAAGCAAAAGCCTCATTTTAAAATTATCTGGAAAGTCTGTGTGTATGTGTTTGTGTGTATGTATGTGTGTAACACAAAAATAGTAAGTGAAAATACTATAGAAGAGATGGTGAGCCATGTGTTAGATATAAAATAATCATGCCCATCATGGGGTATAGGTGGGAGATAACCCAAATGTCATAAAAGAAAAATGTGTTAGTTTTACAAAGTTTCAACAGTGCCGAAATGCAAAATGTTAAAGCACAGAAAGAAAAATGAATGATATACCCCCACTCCCTCCCTCAAAAACATCAAGGATCATAGGAAAACAGGAGGAAAAAAGTTGACACATATTTTTAAATATGCCAAATCATTACTGACTTCAAGACAATATAAAGTGCTTGGGCCATTATACCCGCCCAGATTCTCATTATCAACAGATTTATCTTCTTCCCTCCCTTCCTTCCACCCAAATTTAGTTGGTTTTCTGCAGGAAAAATACACAGCATCCCTATATTAATAAGAAATGAAAACAGTGAGTACAACTGATATAGATCCATTGACTTTTATTACAAATGTACTTGATCACTTGGCTTCAAAAAGTTTAAAATCAATACCCTATTTTCTGTAGGCCAGTACAAAGCAAACTGTTTTACAAATTAAATACCTAAAAATTTGACAAAAATAGTAAAATCTGATGAAAAACAATTATAAAAATCCTTAATCTCTCTCTTCAAAAAAGGAGGCAGTCTTCCCAGTCCTATTACACAATATTAATAATATTCACCATTTTTAGAATAGGTAGCTAAATTATATTTTGTTAGCATAAAAAAACTCTTATTGACTAATAGTTTTTATTTGTATATGCTCCAGTTAAGTTTGTGAATGCCATCTGATTGCAATATAATCAACTATCTTTAATTGAATTCTAATTTACACTTATTTAACAATTTGCATAGTTGGAAAGGGATAAAGGTTATTCTACTACTAATTACCATAGGCTATTACAGTGCTATTTTTCAAGGCAATAAGTATTTGCTCCCAAATGAAATTATTTTCTTTAGGTAGGGGTTAAAATTACTAGCAGCTTTCTTCATTACCTGAAAAATCAAATTGGAATAGTTATCCATATTTAAATGTGAAGGCCTAAAAACACTGATATACTTTCCACTTTGAGTCAAATTTCAACCCCTGCACAGGACAACTAGAAAGTGAGACTTTCAAGGTTTTTTCCTTTAATTTCCCTGTTGGTTTTGGTTTCTACTCTCCATGGCTTTTGAGAAGCTGGAAAACAATTTGTCTTTCTTGACTAGCATTGTCTTTTTTTTCCATTTGGCAAATATTCATCTATCTCCAATCTGTATCTAGTAGAGGAAAAGCCAACATGGCTTTTCTTATGAACTTCCTTTGTTGTCAAAGGCATGTATAATGATTTCTACAGTTCTGGTTAGTTAACTTTAGCTCCCTCTGTGGCTGGATGACTGCTGTTTCTAACATCAGCATGATAAATAGGAGGCACAAATAAAAAGTAGCTTAAAAAAAGATTTGGTGATTAAAAAAATAGACAATACCACACACACACACACACACACACGCACACATGCACACATTTCAAATCTGGTGGCTGATCTCCGGATTAAATTACTTGACAGTGTCTCTCATTTTAAAGAATGTCAATATTGCAATGCATTTTAAATTTTCTTTTATACTTAGGCAAATAACATAGTTTAACCAAGCTCTTGGACCTTAATTGTAAGACAAAGCAGATCAATAAAAATAAGGCATACTCATCAGAAATTAAGTTTTGTTTGCTTGTTTTTGGCACATTTGATCATACTGTCTTCCATGAATAACACATATGGTCAAATATACCATTTCATTTTTTGTTTCATCACAAAATAAGGTTTACCAACCAGTAAAATAAAAACAAGGAAAAACTCCAACATAAAACACTGAGATATAGAACCTTGGTAAAGTACCGAGCACCTGGGGGTGGGAGGGAAGGACAGGGGACAGATGAATCAGGAGAGAGGAGAAGGGAAGGCTGGGAGGGTGCTTGGGGAGGTAAAGTGAGATGCTTAAAAGACAGCATCTTTACAGTCACTTAGTCTTCTCTATGATCACTTCTTAAGTCTTAAAAGATCTGCATGTGGGTTCCTTTTTAAACCCACTGACCATAAATCAGACAATGGTTTCAAAATCTTAGTAAGATTGTGTTCAACTGTTATAGTGTAAAGACAACTGCACAATACATGTGCTTCTTGATCCGGTAGGATTCCAAGCAGAATCTGAAGTCTATAGATAAGAAAGGCTTCACTTTAGGTAACTGATCCTAAAGAAAACCTCATGAAATAACTCGCATCTCAAAGAAAGGACACTTTGCCTAAGTTCGCTGTATTTTTGTTGACTCGCACTACTTATTGCTGGCTACTAGGAAACACTGATCTAGGAGTACTCCAACAACCTGTAGTACAAGGCTTAACTTTAAGAAGCTATAGTAAACAAGAGACAAAATCAAAGCAATTCTCTTTCCTAATTAGTAACAGCACAGAGAATGCAATCTTTTCCATATCACAGTTAAAGTACAGTGAACAAAACAGCTCAACAAACCTTAAGACAAAAAAGTGCAGGTTATTAATGTTTACATGCAGTTGATAAGCATTCCAAATGTCACATTACACACTGTAAAAGCTCAACTTTACTATATGGAAATAAGAAAAATGCATATTGGGGGAGGGGGAAAAGCAATTTAATCATTTCCAGTGATTTTGTAAGTAAAGAAACTCCTAACTACTGTACGGTCACCTCATATTTAACATTGTATGAATATTAAAAGCAAACAATTTAATGGGAAAATGCACAGTACAATGAAAATAGCTTGTTATTCAACACATACAGTAGATCTCAAAAACAAAGACAACACACTCAACCAGGGAGTTTAAAATGTCAAATCAAAACCCAAAGAACCAGCAGGAAAAAAAAAATCCTCAAAAAGATAACTGTTTCGCCTTCCTAGGCCAATGCTTTACAATGTGAGAAGCACTGATACCATCTCGCTCCTACAGGTGGTGTCTTCCACATACAGCAGTTAGATCTATATGGCTGGATTTGCCAAGAAACAATTCCATCCCCAGAACTCTCTCTGTCAGACAAGATCCCTTTTTTTCTTTTTCTTTTTTTACCAAAATACTCTCTACAGATTTCCAAACCAAAATGTACTGTTTAAGGCATCTTTTTTATAACATTTTCTCTTCACTCAAAGATGATAGTCATGCAGCAGTTTAATGATAAAAATATATTAATATTTTACTATACAGCAGCAAGAAGTTAGTTGTCAATTAAAAGCACACAAACATCTTTAAATGAAAACCTGTAAAAGACTATCGTTACAAACAATTTCAGTTTGGAGGACACCAGCTTGGTAAAGTGCTCTCCTAAGCTTTGCATTTTCATACCCTACACCTTGAATATATGAGTTATAGAACATACTTTTGATAGGAGGCTTGTACACTCGGGAAACACGAATACACTTAGCATACAATGTAGCCAGTAATAACTAGCACCACAGCTACATGGAAATCCTTTACATACACCAACTTGGCTTTCACTTTTAAAACAAAACTCAGAATCCATGGCTCAGTAGGATAACTATAATTGTGTTGCTCTGCTTTTTTAACAGGTCTACATAAGTTAATAGCACTGGCAAAAAAAATCAAAGGATAGCCTCAGATCTCTTACAAGTTTAGGAGACAGTGCTAGTGACCACAAATAGACTCACTACCTGATGTCCAAGTACAGGTTCACTGGAAATTGCTGCACGTTAGTTTTTAAAATCTTTCTACACATAATAAAAAAAATATATTATGAACCATACAAGTACATCTCATATACACAATAATAACAAAACACCTACTCAAAGCAAACAGATGCAGAAAAATATTATGGGAGGTTTCCTTTTTCTTTCTTTCTCTTTCTTTTACTATTTGAATAACTTTGGTTCCAACCATAAAAATCACAACTTAGCAAATTTCATTTAAATGCCTTTTTTAATAATTTCTTCATGTTCACAGAAGTTTCACTGACCATTTTTATATGTTTAAGGTCCAGATGCAATGCATATTGTATAAAAGAGAGCACTTATTGTTTACCTTGCATGAATTAAACCTACGTACCTTTAACTCTACAAACTTCTGCATAACATTTAGACAAAGCTCAGACACACAGCATGCCTAGCCCTCATATATATACACATCTCTAATCACAGGTATATAGGGTGTCAAATATACTATAATAACCTCCATGTAAGGTTTGAAATTTGGTAACAAAATGAGAAAAACTAAAAATATTATTTTACGTGTTCTAAAATATCTCTTTTTTGTGCTAAAGTCAAATGTTAGCTCAACATGAAAAGGACTTTTATATAATTCAGCAATATTATAATCTTGACCATTTTGCAAACACTTTTAATAATAATAGCTTAAACGTGTACAAAAGTTCTTGGTTAATTAGGGAAATAAACACTCAGTTCTTTATATTTTTTAATCAAGTAGGAAACACAGTTCATATAATGTTATTACTTTTTGTATATTTTTTTGTTGTTTTTTGTTTTTAGCAGCTGCTTACTGTTTTATATGGTGGATAAAGTGGACAACATCCAGCGATGGGTGGCAAGTCAAGAGAAACTGTCAGTTGGTGGAGGTTCTGTGGGTGGTGCTCCCTTGGAGTTAACAGTTTTTTTTTTAACTTTTAAACTTTATTCTCTTTCTTTACAGTATATTTTCTCTGTGTGTGGCTGTACATGTGTGTGTGTGTGTGTGTGTGTGTGTGTCTGTGTCTATGTGTATGCATGTGTGTATGGGGAGGGGTTTCCATTCAGTTTGATCAATCTTCTTCCCCTTCTTCCTCACCCTGCAGTAGCAGGGTGGCGGCGGCGGTCTCCTCCTGCTGCTGCTGCTGCTGCTGGTGGAGCTGCTCACAGGCAGCCCGCTTCTCCCTCTGCTTCTCTTGAATCTTCTTCATCTCCTCCGAGTACTTGCAGAAGGTGTGTCCGAACTTGGCCCACACCTTGTAGGGCACGGTGATGGAGTTGCGGTAGGTGGGCTTCACCTCGCTCACTCGCATAAACACGCCGTACTTGTTGGAGCCCACATCGAAGAAGAAGCGCTTGTTGTCCACAGTCAAGGAGGTGCCCTCGGGCAGCTCGGCCGGCTCCTCCTCCACTCCGTAGTCGTCGATGAGCTTGGCCAGAGCGTCACGGAACTCGATGAGCCCCTGCGCGGGCAGCGCAATGGTCTGGCCCTGCGTGGAGCCCAGGCCGGGCCCCCGGTTGACCGTCTGGCGGATGCGCAGGAAACGGCCGCGCTGGTTCTCCTTGAGATCCATGTAGTACTTGCGGTTCTCGCGCACCAGGAACTCGCTCTTGAGCGCCCGGCGCGGCTCGTCCTGTGCCTGGGCCAGGTCGGGCGGCTGGCTGGGGCCCAGCTGCGCGTAGTGCTCGATGAAGTCGCCCAGGTAGTCGCGGAACTCCACGGCTACTGACATGGAGAGAGTGAGGCGGCTCTTGTTGCCACCCGCGCCCACCTCTGCGATCTTCAGGAAGCGGCCCTTGGCGTTCTGCTTCACGTCCAGGTAGAAGCGCTTGTTCTGGATGTCCACTCGCTTGGAGGCCAGCTCCTGCGTCTCGTGCTGCAGCCCCCCCGGGGCCCCGCCGCCGCCGCCGCCGCCGCCACTGCCGCCGCCGCCCCCGCCGCCACCACCGCCCCCGCCGGAGCCTGAGCCCGAGCCCGGGTGCCCCAGGGAGCCGCCCGAGCCCAGCGCCGCACCACCCTGCTCGCTGCCGCTGTCTCGGTCCGCCATGATGCTGCGCTCCGCCGCCGCGCCGCCGCCGCCGCCGCCGCCGCCTGCCGCTCCGCCCGCCGCCTCAGTCGCCTCAGCCGCCGCTGCTTTCCCTCCCCGGCTCCGCCTGCTGCCGCCGCAACCCCCACAGCCAGTCAGCCACTCTCGCGAGATCTGCGGGAGAGACGAGACAGACGAGACCCGGTAACAGGGCACTGACTCCCCAGTACAGTAGCAGGGTGCCCTACTGTACGCGCCCACCCGCCCGCTGGCACGTGATCTACGCCCCCTCCCCGCAGCCAGCCCCCTGACCGCCCGCCCGCCAGGCGGCGCCCACCCGCTGGCCTTCACCCTATACCCCTAACTGGGGGGGTGGGGGGAATGGGACGCGCCGCGTCGCTGCTCTGCTGCCGCGGCCGCCGCCACCACCACCACCACCACCACCAAGACTGTGGCTGTCGCTGTTGGCCAAACCCTAGGCGGTTTCGGCCGGGGGAGTAGGGGGACTGGGGTGAAAAGGGGACTGACATACTAAGCACAGGAGCAGGCCTGAGCTGTTTTCCAGTGACCCCAAAGAGAGGATGTGGGGGGGAGGGGCCTGCGCAGCGCGGCACAGCCCTCTGCAGAGAAGGGATACCGAGTCACAGCCACCCCCTCCCATGCGGGCCTCAGCCAGACTGCGACCCAAACCCAGACAGGTCCTCCCGCCATCCAACTGGGTTGTCTCCTACCGCAGAGCCCGGGCCGCAGAGGTAGGCTGGGAAGAGGAGAGGTAGTGCGGAGGTAACCCTTAACTGCAGAGGGGGCTGCTGGGGATGAGGACGGGGCGCCGGCGGCAGCAGTGGCGCGGAGCAGCAGACACCTAGCCCGTCCCTCCCCTCTCCCTCCCCTCGCTCCCGCCGCTCCCCCTCCCCGCGCACGGCAGCGGCTCTGGCCTCAGATGATCCCGCTCCCCCCTCCCCCTAACCGCAGCCCCGCACAGTCGAGCGGGCGGGCGCACTCACAGGCGGGGGGAGCCGAGCCGAGGACAGTAGCCGCACCGGGGCCAGGGTGCCCGCAGTGCCTATTCCCGTTGGCGCTGCCCTTCTCCCCAAAACAACAATCAAAAAGAAATCCCACACTCACCCAAAAACCCACAACCAGCACCTCTTGGGACCAGGACTGCCTTGCCAGCCTCCCCGTCCTCCCAAGATTTGGGGAAGGGGGAACCCTGTCCCCGGCTGAGCCCAGACTGGGTTGCTGGCCAGCTCTGCGGAAGAACCAGGCCCTGCTGAGCATTCAGACCCCAGCCCACTCCTCTTCTCTGGAAGGACCCAGAATGGAAGAGAAAACCAAGCAGGCTTTCGGAAATTCATGAGCTAAAAATGTCAGGAATTTCCTGGGAAACGCAGTTCCTTACGGGATTCATTACAGCAGGTTCGCTTGCCCCCTTTGCGTTTCCTACCAGAAACTTGTATGTGGCAGGAAGGGTCCTCACCCCCCAAAATATAAAACGTTAAATGATTCCTGGTTCTTATGCAGACAGATTAACGACCACTAATTAATCAATGAATTTTTAGACAGTGACAGCTAAAGGAGATCGTCTTTGGTCTCCGAAACGGGCTCAGGAGTAGAGGGGGCTCAGAAATAAGCGATTTCTCTCTTCCTAGATCTGATGAATAATCTAGGGCCTATTTTCCTACTCCCAGATAGGTAGTGAAGCTTACAGCCCCCTCACTGTAGTCTGCAGTCTTGGTGGTTGAGAGAGCATCAAGGCCTATCTCCAGGGGACCCCTGCCAATGCCCCCACACTCTCCCCATTACCTCCTGCAGGGAGCAGACAGGAAACGGCCATGCAATCTTAGCCTTGGCTTCTCAAGCATGGATCGCTGCCTCCCACTCTGAGAAGACTGTACCCATTCCACCTGAGGGTTCTATTCCCACAACACAACTCCTTTACCCTCAGAGTCAGGAGACTTGGTTCCCTGACTTAGCCCAAGACACAGCTGAGTACATGGTTGTCCAGTCAAGGGAAGGCTAACCATCAAGAAACCAACAGCAATCCAGGGCATAAACCTTGTCCATGGCTGCACCCTCCAAGACCATTGATCTATTCCTTCACTTCCCCAGACACACATTCCTGCCAGGTACTCATGGCTTCCTTTTCTCTTAGTAAAAGCCCCCATTCTAAAAAGCATTAGCTACTTCAGCTTTGGGCTGAAGTTTGCCACTTCGTACTGAAGAGGAAAAAATAGGGCAAAGTACCCTGGTCACCAAAGAGCAGCCTGGGGTGGTCCTGTGACAGCCTTAGAATCATGCATCTCTGTCATGGGATCTCTGAAATGGCTCCCTGAAGGGCAGGCCCACTCTGAGATGGAATTGGGCCCCACAAATAACTTTCCCGAAATTCGAGGGAAATCTTCAGTGTCGGGCGGCGCCCTTCTGTACTGATTCTTCTGTATTACCTCCCCAGTCCCCGAGCCTGCTGGAAAGGGGAAATGAGATTCGGGAGTACTTCCCACCACGCAAATGTGCATATGAAGTGGTGACTCCTTCAGGCTCACAGAGTAGCAATCAGGACCCTGGATAGACCCCAGCCTACCCATGGAGGCAAAGGCTAAGTGGCAGGGTCTTTGCACAGATTGGGGCAGGGGTGTTATACTCATGCTTGCAAACCAAGGCTAAACCTGGTGAAATCCAATCCAAAAGAGCTGCTGCTCTTCCTCAAGAGTCTCCCTTGCGCTGAGCCAACTCAAGGCAGCCAGGTCAACTGCTTGCCGATCCCTACTCTTCTCCCATACTGATGGTTCCTGTCCACAGGAAAAAAAAAAAAAAAAACAAAAAAACCAGAGCTCAAAACTGCCCACGTTCCTGGACTAATTCTGTAGTTTCAATGTCTTCCCCTCTCTCCCATTTATATCCAGACATTCTGAAACAGTTTGGGTTTGGAAGTTCTGATTTTCTGAGAAAAGCAACTGTCATTAGGAACTGACTTCTCAGTTCACCAGTTCAGAGGCAACTCTAGACAGAACACAAGTTAAATATCATTTGCACAATTAATCTGGGGATTTTAAGTGAAAACCAGCAAATGACTGGGGCCCAGATTTCTCCACATAAATCTGTACTTATTTTATACTATTCATTATATATGTATAAAATCTCTGCTCTTCCCTTATATGTCAGCTTGTTTGTTACTTAAAAATATATCTAAAAAGCAAAGAAGACTAGTAATAAAGCCTTCCTCAAAATAATTCAATACCTTGGATGGTTAGCATATTTTCACTATTGAAAAACAGTGAGTTACTTTCAGGACAAGACTGTAAGTGTGGCTATTTTGCAGAGTGGGAGTTGAAGGATAGCTTTCCTTTAGAAGTCTTAAAGGTAGCCTGGGAGAAAGGAGTATTAACTTGTAGAAGTCCTAAAACAAAAAATTTTAGAACTTGGAATGGAATTAAAAATTTATCTTCGCATCGTAACATTGAAAATACATTAGAAAACTTGTGGACTTAAAAATACTTCTAGTCATTTGTTAATTACCTAAAGAATATACTAACTTGGTGAAAGAAAAAGCTTGTTCTAGTATCCAGCTATTTGAATTTATTACTTGAAAACAAACATTTATAAAACTAAATTTACAAATTCATTACAATGTAGGAAAGACAAAGGAAAAACGAAATGTAATATGCAGCAAAACATCCATGTTAAGGAAAAAATCATCAAAAGGAGATATTTCCTTTCTCTTTAAAATTCGCTTATATTCACAAAACCTGATAAATGTTCCTAGCTTTCCTGAGCCCTTTTATGGGCAATACACAAACATGTTGATAGAGTAGAGACTGCTTTATTTTTAATCTCACTAATAACACTCTTCAACAACAAAAAATTGTGCACAAGGAAACAGACATAAGAGAGAACTAAAAGAATAAGCCTCAGTTTTCCTCAGCCTTCACTGCAAGTGATTCTGAAATAATCTACTTCAGCTTTGGTTTTTTTAAAGTAAAAATCAACACCCATTAATAAAATCAACTCGGAGAGAAGGTATCTACCTCTGAGTAATAAGCCGTTTTGATTAGAGAGCTCCCAGCAGAAACCATATGCTGATTAATATTTCACAAAAGCACAAATTTCCAAAATAAAAGAGAACATTAGAACTTGTGTTTTCAAATGCTAGTGGTTAGATGCTAGTCTTAAAACACACAATTAGCTTAAAGACCCAAACCATTAGAACTAACTGGTTTGTTGTACCGCAAATGTTTAAAGTGTAGGAATCATCCATCTCTTCTCTCAGCTGTCTTCCAAGAAAATGAAGGGAAACTCTCAAGTAAATCTTAGCGTCTAATAACAACACGATCTAATAATACCAGCATTTCACTTATCATTCTAAAACCATGTGCCCTTTTTATTGCTCACTAGTCTTGAAAATTGTGTTTCTTCAATGGTATTCCACTATTTAGCGTTTCTGAGAAGAATTAATCATTTAAAATTTAAAGGTAACCTTCGCATTTCCCAATGTTTTCATTTTAAGCATTTGCAGAATTAAATAAATGTAGCACACACTCTAAATTCGATAAAAGATTCACAGAACCCGACATCTTATGAACTCAAAAGGTGCAAACAGCATCGATGCAAATGTCAACAGCACTCTCTCTTCTGGCTGACACTTAAATGGTTTTACTAGTACTGTACTCAAAGAATGAGATCAGCAACTTCGTCCATACTCTAGTCAACACTTCAATTTCCAAAGCCGCAATCCGAAAAACGTCAGTTGGGTGGGGGCCGCTGGGGGCGGGTGTCTTGAAGTAACCCAAAAATTTCCTTTATCCTCTGACAGTCTACCAAAGATAACAAACCGAATCCAACCAAATCCAGCCGACTGCAAAGCATTGGCGCTTCCCTTCGAAGACACGGTTTCGAAAAGCGACCCAAAGCTACTGACAGGAGCATAAAGGACCGGGACTAGAGCGAACCCTCCAGAGGGTCCTACGGTGACAGCCGAAATGAAGGTGGCATTTATTCAGAAGCAGACGGCTACGAACCAAAAAAAGTACCCTAGCCAGCCTCGTGGGCCTCTCCACACCCACGTTCAGATGCATTTGTGGGGTCCTTTCCTACAAACACCACAATCCGCCTCGGGGGTCCCCTGTCTCTCAAAGCAAAGACCCTCCAGCTTCATATCCGTTCCTCTCGCCCCCCGCACAAAGGCAGAGGCGGCGATAGAGCTGACCTAGCGCTGTGGGGCAGCAAAAATGCCGTGTTCCGGCCACCCATCCTTGGGCCTGGCTTCATCTGCGCCGTCAGCACCAATGGCTCTTTTTTTTTTTTTTTTTTTTTTTAGTTTTGTTTTGGACAACGCATCCTGGGCGAGCGTATGCATTTGGGAGGGGAGGGTGGCGAACAGAGAGGTTGGTAGTGGAGCCTACAACGTAGAACCCTCCTTCCTCTTCCCTCCTTCCAGGGTGGCCGTGCAGGGAGTGTCGGCCACGTCTAGCGCACTATTCCAGGCCCCGGGACGAAGGTGGCCTGGGGAAGTGGGGCTCAAGGATTGCTAAACAGCACCATTGGTGGTCTCCAGTGCCGGCGCAGGTGGGATTGTCTTTTTTTTAACCAAAATGGGGGGTGTTATTTTTATTTGTGGGGGAGGTGGTGGGGTTCATTCGTTCGTCACTGCGGGCGTGTGTGTGTGTGTGTGGGGGGGTGATGTTGCACTGCCTGGGCCCCGAGAGGGGAGGTACGGGGATGTCTGCAATGGTACAGTCATCATTCCTCAGCGGAGAGGACAATTAGAGGGGACGGGGTGGGCGGCACCTCGAGCTGTGGCCGCAGGGAAGGTCGCGAGGGGCTTACCCGGGCGGGCGGGCGGGCGCTGTCCTGCCGCAGGTGAGGGAGGGCGCGCGCGAGGCGGGCGCTAGGCCGGCGCGAGGACGGGGGGAGGGGAGGAGGGCGCGCGCGCGCACACCTGTCCTGGACAGCGGCGCGAGCCGAGCTGCGCCTCACTCGGGCTCTGCGGGCTGAGGGAGGAGGGCGGGCTGGCAGGCGGGGGCGGGACGCCGAGGGGAGGAGGAGGAGGCGGCTCGGATGGCTGGCTCGGCTCTCGCTCGTTCTCCCTCCCGCGGGCAAGCCCGGCGCACGCCCCGCTTCTCCGCTCACTCACAGCCTCTCAGGCTCTCCCTCCTCCTCCTCCTTCCCCTGCGGGATCCGCTCGTCGCCGCCGTCGCCGCCGCCGCCGCCGCCGCCGCCGCAGACGGCAAGTCGTGGCAGCCAGACGTCGGCGCGTAACCCGGCGCTCCGTGCGTGACTCCGGGCGACGTCAGCGCGCGCTCGGCGCTCCGCACCCCCGCCCCCGCCGAGGCTCGCGCCCTCCGCTCTCGCGTCGCTCCGTTTCGGTTGCCGCGGCGCCGCCGCCGCCGCCGCCGCCGCCGCCGAGCGCGCTCCCTCCGTCCCCCGCCCGCCTCCCGCGCGTGAGCGCGCCCTCGTAGCCTGCCTTTGGCGCGTCAACATCCCGCGGCCCAGGCCTTGAGGCGCGTCTGAGGAGGGGGCCGTCTTGTAGCCCCTCTGCCCGCACTTCCTCGGCCCACCACCCGCAGCGCCCGGAGGAGCGCCGCTCCCTGGGCCGGCGGCGGAAGGCCGAGGCCAGCCTCAGGCGGGGATAGAACCCCGTAGGGCCTGCGCCAGCCCCGACTTAGGGCCCTCGGCGTCGGCTGCTGCTGCGCGGCCACGCCGTCCCACGCCCTCCCTCCGCCGCCGACTCTCAGGGGCGGCAAGCCTTTCATCTCCCGGGAGGGTCTCACCTTGGCCTTCGGACACCCGCCGAGAGAGGCTGCGAGAGCAGGATTTGCATAAAGAAGAAAGGCTAGACCTCGCTCGGGCGGTAGCCCCAGGAATCCCTGACAGGAAGTGTGGGGTTGCTGCCCAGCCTCCCACACAGTGTAGGTGAAGCTGGGCCCCTTTGAGGGAATGTGACTAAGGACAAAACCCTGATAAATATTATTTATGTGTCCTTGGGCCCAAAGGAAGAAAGTAAAAAGGGATGAGTTAATTTTCATAAAATGCTGTACAAGGACGAGGTGCGGAACTGTAAAATGTCCTTTCAGACAGTTTCTTGAGTTCCTGGGCAGTTTGACGAGATTTTTGGTGCCAGGTAACTTTTCCTTGCCTTTTATGCTGTCGCACGTCCGTCCTTCAACACCACGTCGGTAGAAGTAACGTGGATGGGCTAATAATTCTCTACTGCAGAATAAAAAGAAAACCACCTTCACCATCTTTATCATTTAAAGAGATCCTCAAGAGGCCAACCTGTGGTTTAGGAACATACTCCCTAACTTTAAAACTGCCTGTATCTTATTTTGGAGTTTTTCACAAGTACATCGCAAGATCTCTTTTAGTAGGCAAAAGTATAGACTTTTAGTTGTAGGGCATTTTCCAAGGAGCCTCTCTAGTGACGATCGGAAGGCAAGTTGGAGGAAAATGTCATTAATCCCATCTTGTGGATGAGGAAAACTGAGTTACCAAAATGTAAGTTTGCTCAGATTTTCAAGGGGTCTGTCAATGATGGAAGGAAAAAGATTAGGTCTGTTTATCACTTCCTTTGTCCACTAACCCAGAAATCCCTCAATTGTTTTCTTTCAGGTATCTTGCTTGACTCCCTCTTAAGTGTTATAGGTGATGCCTAATGGCTGAAAAGAACCACAGGGAACCTAAAAGGTTTAAGTTTGGAATTTTCTGCCATAGAAAATTGCAGCTCCACTATAAAAAATTCTGAAACAATCCAGCATCCATACTAACAGCAAAAATGATTGTCAGTTACAGGTGAGAAAAATTTTCAAACTGTCTTCCACGTAATAGGTCATTTCCTTTGAATTGCTTTTTTATTCACCTCATCTTTAGGTGGCAGCACTACTATATAAATAGCTTTAAAACTACAGTCTCTGCAACTTGATATTCTGTTTTTCCCTAAATGTTTCCAACTGTATTGTGGAAATTAGAAATTGGTGAAAATATGAACACATAGCTGGGGATTAGAATAGTTGGGAATTTATAGAGAAGGGAAACCAGAAAAGCTATCTGAGGCAGTAATAAAATACATCAAGAACCCCCCCCCCCCCATTACTTTTAGCTGCTTTAGGAGCAAGTAACATTTTTTTTCTAATTAAAAAAATTTTAGTTGATATGCAGCAATTTATTTATGGGGAACAAGCTGACATTTTGATACATGTGTAAGAGATACAATGATCATGATGATCAGGGTAGTTGGTATACCCATCACCTCAGATGTTTATCATTTTTTTAGGGAATATTGAAAATCTTCTCCAGCTATTTTGAAATGTTCAACCAGTTGTTGTCAACCATGGTTATTCTACTGTGCTATAGAGCACTAGAAGTTACTCTTTCCATCAACTGCACCCCTGTACCTCCTTCTGGGGCTCTGGTAATCATATTCTTACTTCTCTGAGATCAACTTTTTGACTTTCATATGTAAGTGAAAAGATACAGTATTTGTCTTTCTGAGCTTGACTTATTTCACTTAACATAATGTCCTCCAGTTCCATCCATGTTGCTACAAATGACAGAATTGCATTCCTTTTTATGTCTGAATAATATTCTATTGTGTGGATATACCACATATTCTTTATCCATTATTCATCCAAACCTAGGTTGATTATCTTGGCTATTATGAATGATAGAAATGATCCTTGAAAGTAGTCTTTATCTTGACAATTACGAATAGTGCTGCTATAAACTTGCAAGTGCAGAGGTTTTTTTGACATGATGATTTCATTTCCTTTGGGTGTAAACCCAGCAGTGGAACTGGAATGATACTCATGTGACAGTTCTAGTTCTAGTTTTTTGAGTAACTGCTGTACTGTTTTCCATAATGGTTATACTAATTTGCATTCCCACTAACAGTGTGTAAGAGTTCTCCTTGCTGTGCATCTTTGCCAACTTTTTTTTTTTTTTGTCTTTTTGATGATAGCCATCCTAAGTGGATGAATTATATCTCATCATGGTTTTGATTTGCATTTTCCTAATGATTACTAATGCTGAACATTTTTTCATATACTTGTTGGTCCTTTGTATAACTTCTTTTGAGAAATATCTGTTCAGGTCATTACACATTTTTAAAAATAGGATTAATTGTTTTCTTTGCTGTTGAATTGTTTGAGCTCCTTATATAATCAGGATATTAATCCCTTGTCAGATGAATAGTTCACAAATATGTTCTCCCATTCTGTAAATTGTCTCTTTACTCTTGATTGTTCCCTTTGTTGTGCAGAAGCCTTTTAGTTTGATGTAATCCCATTTGTCAATTTTTGCTTTACAAGTATCATCTTCAAGCCTTGTCTCATTGAAACATTTACAAGATAACTGTCCAAAGGAAACCATAGTTTCTCAGTGCTGCATATTTATTAAGCATTTCCAAGTCTAACTTTGCTAATTGTATCATTTTCAGACCTCTAACTGCAATTTTAAAATTCAGGTGCATTTTTGTTGTTGTTGTTATTGTTGAATAGCATCAAGCTTATGAAGATCTCAAAAAGGGCTTATTATTTTTTTTTTATTTTTTTATTTTTGACAGGCAGAGTGGACAGTGAGAGAGAGACAGAGAGAAAGGTCTTCCTTTTGCCGTTGGTTCACCCTCCAATGGCTGCCATGGACAGCGCGCTGCGGCCGGCGCACCGCACTCATCCGATGGCAGGAGCCAGGTACTAGGTGCTTATCCTGGTCTCTCATGGGGTGCAGGGCCCAAGCACTTGGGCCATCCTCCACTGCACTCCTGGGCCACAGCAGAGGGCTGGCCTGGAAGAGGGGCAACCAGGACAGAATCCGGTGCCCCGACCGGGACTAGAACCCGGTGTGCCGGCGCCGCAAGGCAGAGGATTAGCCTGTTGAGCCACGGCGCCGGCCAAAAAGGGCTTATTATTGACCCATGTTGAAAAGAACCGTTCTTGTCTTTGTACTTGGCTTTCCTAAATTGTTCATATAGAAAGTAAATTACAATCTCTTCAATTTAGGTAAGTGAGAAAACAAGCTGAACCAGATGTAAAATGGTAGCATTTTATAGATACTACTATATTTAATTTCTCTCATATCCTTGTGGTTAAAAATTGGTGATATGTGAGGATTGTTTGGATACATGTTTTCTAAGTAGAGCATTGTCGTAATTAATTTTCTGTATTTATATTCTCTCTGTGCTCCTTTATCCAACTAACTGAATAAAATTGAATTGATATGCATTTCAAAATAGACTGCATTAGATTTTTTTCTCTGTAAACATAACCACCTAGGAATGAGAGATATGACAATCAGGAGAGAGAAATCAAATTATTTCTTGTTAGAAGATGAAGTGTTAATAAAGTCTTTTTTTTTTTCTTTTTTACTTAGTTTCCATCTTTCCCAAGTTAAACTGGGGAAGAAGTCTGAAGCAAACTGGTAGTACTGAAACTCAGTAGTATTATGTTAAGATTTTCAAGCTCTATGGTGCCAGCAAATCATGCAGCCTGGGGGCCTTTGCTCCAAACTTCTGCCAACTCCTTTCTGGCAGTAAAATGTTCTGTTGAACAAAGTTTGCACGTGTTCAGGGTGTGAAGTGGCTCCTCTGGCATTTATATTTGGTTTTATTCCAGTTTAGGGACCTGAAGACAAGGGTCGGAGTGTGAGACTTGTGGAGATTGTATGTGCCCTGAAATGGACTATGCTACTGACCTTGACTTTTTGCTGAATGGAGGACAGCATTTTTTTTTGTTGGTATATGAGTTATTGAAATAGATCTTTCAGTTTACTCCCTAAATGCTACATGTTGAACCAGTTCTCAGAGCAGGTAAGCAGGGCCCTCTGTATTGAGGATTTAGAGCTGGGGAAAGTTCTTCTTCATCCTCCTACTTATACCACCACCAAAACGTGTTTATTCAGAGGAAACCCACTTGATAGTAACATCAAACTTGAGAGCCACTAGGCCAGTAATTGTTTAAACCTGATCTCATTTGTCAAATTTTGTATAACCATGAACCTCTGATTTTTTTGGAATTGTCTGACATTATCTTTTTGACTCACCTCCTCATATCCTGGAGTCACTAGTTGATGGCACCTGCCCAAGTTTATCTGCTAATTTGTCTTATTCCAAGGATTTCTCTTACTGTTGGAAACATATGATTTCAATTTCCATTATTTTTTCATGTATTTCTGATAGAAAATCTTTGCAGAATCTGGGATAACAGTTGGAAAATCATTAAAATGCTGTTGGACCATTCATGCACCCCATGGTTTAAGAATAATAGAAAGAAAAAGTACAAAAGTAAAGATAACAAAAGTTGAAATGATACTCTCTGATGTTTACTATGATAGATGAAATGCCATTTTGTAGGATACAAGTATGGTAATTTGAAAATGGTAGCTTTTTTTTTTTTTTTAAAGATTTGTTTATTTATTTGAAAGGCAGAATTACAGAGAGGCAGAGAGAGAGAGAAAGAGAGGTCTTCCATATGCTGGTTCACTCCCCAGGTGACAGCAATGGCCAGAGCTGTGCCAATTCAAAGCCAGGAGCCAGGAGCTTCTTCTGGGTCTCCCCTGCAGATGCAGGGGCCAAGGACCTGGGCCATCTTCCACTGCTTTCTCAGGCCATAGCAGAGAGCTGGATTGGAAGTGGAGCAGCTGGGACTCCATATGGGGTGCCAGCACTGCAGGCCTTATCCGCTGTGCCACAGCCCTGACCTCAGTAGCTGTTCTTGATAGTTTTATCCAGAGAGTGGCCTTATTCACACCTTTTCATTTTATCCAGGTGTCAGAGTAACATGAGATGAGCTTAGGGGAGAGAAAAACTGGGCCTTTCCAAAAAGTGGATCTGTTTGAACTGGAAGCACTATTGTATTTTGTTGCACATTCTGTGACCCCAAAACTCTGTAGGCTTATTTTATGGTATCTGCTTGTTGCCATTTTGCTATATGGATCAAGACTAAATACATACATACCAGTAAAGGCAACCAGATTCCACTCTGCTGTGAGGCTGATACAGGCCACTCTTGCAGCCTAATGCAGTAGCACTTTGCAAAAGATCACTGAGATTTCTTTCTTAGTGAGTAAACTCTGTCAGGGGGAAATTAGGACAGTACTCCAAAGCAAAAATATACACAGTAAACTCTTGATTATTTTTACCTTTTGCATGTACTCAAAATTAATTATTAGATTAAATATTAATTTTTACTTTCTAAGTAGTAATATTTGTTTAAGTATGAAATATCATGAATAGACATATTAAATAAACATAGTACAGCTCATGTCTATATGTCTGTCTAGTCCTTTGCTTTTTATTAGTTTTATATTGAGTTATTTATTGAACAATGTTTGTCAAATGCCTATTGCCAAACATTTTTCTAGATGTTTGAAATAAGTGAAATCTTTTTTCTTAAAAAAAGATTTATTTATTTATTTGAAAGGAAGAGAGAGAAATTCTCCCACCTACTGTTTCACTGTCCAAATGGCCACAATGACCAGGGGTGGGCTGGATTGAAGCCAGGAGCCAGGAACTCCAGCCAGGTCTCCCACATGGATGGCAGTGCCCCAAGCAGTTGGCCATCATCAGCTGCTTTCCAAAGGCACGTTAACAGGGAGCTGGATGAGAAGCAGTGTAGCTGGGACTCAAATCACTGCTTCAATATGGGATGTCAGTGCTACAAGCAGTAGCTTCATCCACTGCACCACAGTGCCAGCCTCCAAAATGAAGTCTTCAATCTCATAGTTTCTAATCAGTGTGAGTAGTCCAGGTAACAAAGCAGATAATATAATGCTCGATAGTGATAAGTGCAAAAAAGAAAATAGGAAAAGCAAAAGAGAGTTCCCATGTGATTGAATGTGTGCATGTGAGTGCCTGTGCATGCCTTATGCATAGTATTTTAAAGCATGATCAAAGAAGCTTCTCTGAGGTAGCATTTGAACAGAGACCTGTTTATATGTGTGTGTTTGTGCATGCGTATGGGTGTATGTATGTATGTATGTATGTATATATGTCTTTTTTTTCTTAAGAGAAAAATCCTTAGGTTTTCTGGCTAATTTCTTAAGTTTTTTTTTTTTTTTTTTTTTACAGGCAGAGTGGACAGTGAGAGAGAGACAGAGAGAAAGGTCTTCCTTTTGCCATTGGTTCACCCTCCAATGGCTGCCACGGACAGCGCGCTGCGGCCGGCGCACCGCACTCATCCGATGGCAGGAGCCAGGTACTAGGTGCTTATCCTGGTCTCTCATGGGGTGCAGGGCCCAAGCACTTGGGCCATCCTCCACTGCACTCCTGGGCCACAGCAGAGGGCTGGCCTGGAAGAGGGGCAACCGGGACAGAATCCGGTGCCCCGACCGGGACTAGAACCTGGTGTGCCGGCGCCGCAAGGCGGAGGATTAGCCTGTTGAGCCACGGCGCCGGCCTAAGTTTTTTTTTTTTATGTAGTCACACCATTTGGTGCTGGCACTGTGGCATAGTGGGTTACACGGCCACCTGCAACTCCAGGACACCACCTGTTTGAGTCCCAGCTACTCCACTCCCAATCCAGCTCATTACTAATGCAGCTTGAAAAAGTTCCTGGTTCCTGGCTTTGGTCTGGCCCAGCTGGCCATTGTGGCCATTTGGGGAGTGAACCAGCAGATGGAAGACCTCTCTGTCTCTGTCTCACTCTTTCTCTGTACCTCTGCCTTTCAAATAAATAAAATAAATCTTATTTATTTATTTATTTGACAGATAGAGTTAGATAGTGAGAGAGAGAGAGAGACAGAGAGAAAGGTCTTCCTTCCGTTGGTTCACCCCCCAAATGGCCGCTATGGCTGTACTATGCTGATCCAAAGCCAGGAGCCAGGTGCAGGGGCCCAAGCACTTGGGCCATCCTCCACTGCCTTCTTGGGCCACAGCAGAGAGCTGGACTGGAAGAGGAGCAACCAGGACTGGAACCTGGCACCCATATGGGATGCTGGCGCCGCAGGTGGAGGATTAGCCAAGTGAGCCATGGCGCCGGCTAAAATAAATCTTAAAAAACAAACAAACAAACAAAAAATCGTTAGTCTGTATTTCCCATGATGATGATTCTGTTATTTAATACAATAATATTTGTGGTTCTACAGATGCAACTTTATAATCCCTTAACTTTAATAATTAAATAAAAATTGTTCTCTTAATTCATTTGTTGGCAAAATATGATGAGAATTGGCATGAGTCTATTTTAAATCATCTTTTAAAAAAGATTTAATTTATTTATTTAAAAGATAGAGTTATGGGGCAGGGGGAGGCAGAGAGAAAGGTCTTCCATCCATCGATGCACTCCCCAAATGGCCACAACAGCTGGTCATGGACCCATCTGAAGCCAGGAGCCAGGAGCTTCTTTGGGGTCTCCCATGTGGGTGCTTTCCCAAGCTGTAGCAGAGAGCTGGGTTGGAAGAGGAACAACCAGGACTAGAACCGGCACCCATATGGGATGCTGGTACCTCAGGCAGAGGCTTAGCACACTACACCATGGTGCAGGCATTTTAAATCATCATTTATTCTATTTTGTGACTATTAGTGTACTTCATTGTAGAAATATTAATATGTCTTATTAAGGGCTGCTGTCCATGTCACCATGTGTTAAGTAAAATGTAGATAATGTGTTATAATCCTAAAAGCTGAAAAATAATTAAATTCAGAAATGCATCTGTGTCAAAGGATCTTGTATAATGGCTTGTAGTACCATGGCAATTTTCTTCTTGATTTTCTGATTAAATATCATTATTGAAGTTAATCTTTAGCTATCTTTAAAGATTTACTTATTTGAAAGTGAGAGAAATATCAAGAGACAGAGAGATACAGAGGGAGAGAGAAAGAGAGAGAGAGAGATCTTCTATCCACTGGTTCACTCCCTAAATGACCACAATGGCCAATGGCTGGCCAGGCAAAAGTCAGGTACCTAGAACAGTGTCTGGGTCTCCCACATTGGTGGCCGAGGCCCAAGTAATTGGGCCATCCTCCCCTGCTTTCCCAGGAGTATTAGCTGGGAGCTGGGTCATAAGCAGAGAAGCCAGAACTTGAACCAATGCTCCACTGTGGAAGGCAGGCATTGCAGGCAGTGGCTTAGCCTGATGCACCACAATGGTGGCCCCTAGATATCTTTTATTCAAAGTATAATAATGTTTACATAGTGGTCTTATTATTTACTGGGACTGTGTTAGCACTCTGTATTATCTCGTAATATATATTTTTTTGACAGGCAGAGTTAGTGAGAGAAAGACAGAGAGAAAGGTCTTCCTTCTATTGGTTCACCCCCCCCAAAATGGCTGCTACAGCCAGTGCGCTGTGCCAATCCGAAGCCAGGAGCCAGGCTTGAGCCATCCTTCGCTGCCTTCCTGGGCCACAGCAGAGAGTTGGACTGGAAGAGGAGCAACCGGGACAGAATCTGGCACCCCGACCGGGACTAAAACCTGGGTTGCTGGTGCCGCAGGCAGAGGATTAGCCCAGTGATCCCTGGTGCCGGCCTAATTATCTCATAGTATCTTTACAACAACCTTACAAGTAAATTTTTGTATTATTATTATTTTATTTAGTCTTTTATTGCACCCTGCCCCCCTGTCCCCCCCCACAAGTAAATTCTATTATTCCCACTTTACAGGTGACACAACTGAGGGACAGAAAAATGAAGAGACCTGTGAAGACCACACAAGTACTAAAAAGCAGAGCTAAGAATCAAAGAAAGTCTTCTTTCATAGCTTACACTCTCTGCCACTAAACTCACTCTCCCTCTTCTTCCTTTCACCCTCTTCATCACCTGTCTCTCTCCTTCCTTGTTTCTGTAGTATTTATATTTGGTATTCAGTCTACTTTGGAGAAGTCTTAAATATCAGTCCTTTCCAAAGCATGATTATTCCCTCTACTCTGAAATATCAGATATCAAAACTTCACCTTTTTTTTTTTTAAATCTTTCAATAACATTTTTCTGCTGTAATTTCAGCAGTTTCTGATACTAGTTGAGATGGAAGATTTACTTGTCCTTATTCTTAGTCTTTCACCATCATTTTCCTTTCCTCTGACTATCTTGGGGTAATTATAAAGGCCTGTTTTACTGTTGCATCCTTGTCAGGTGTCAAATAACATTCAAATTTTGGAAATAGTGTGAGTGTAGGACCTGTGAAATGAAGCCCTGCCAGTGCTTTGTGTGTCTTCTCACATGGATTGCACCATTTAATTCTAGACACACTAAATCTGCTTTTTTTTTTTTTAATTTGGAATTGCTTTTGTTTTAAATAGTATGTCCTCAGGTAAGAGTTCTTTGGTAAGCAACCAAAGGCTGAGATCATTTCTGTTATTTTTATTTATTTATGGCTGTATACAAGAAAGATGGCTTAAATACATACTGAGTCATGAAGTTGGACAGAAACGCTATCACAAAATGTGACATATGTAAGGTTGATTTGAGTGACTGTGGTATGTTGAGCTTTCCAAGTATTTATGCTTGATGGTCCCAGAGATCTATTGTGAGACATCAAACAAATCACGTTAGTTGTTCTGTGTGAATATTAATATGTTGTGCCTGAATATACAGATGAAGGCTCTGACACTCTATAAGCAAAATCTTTGATGTAATATTGATAGATTTGTTCTGAGCCAAACATAATTTTTCTGAGGTTGCTCAACAGCTCATGTTTGCTAAGTTTAGGGGTGTAGTTCATGGCCACCAAGCTAAAGAGGAATTAAATCCATCAATTTTATTTCATTAGAACATTACTGAAACAAATGAGCCAACAAATGTGCTATTAAATTGTTGAGGAAGAAAAAAGGATTGATAAATATTCATATGTATTGAGATTGGCTATAAAGTACATCAGTTTATTATATGACAAATAGAAGGGTTTCCGAAGGCTTATCTGGAGTAACTTTTGTCTTCATCTCAGGGAGGGTGGAAAGATATTCTCCAGAGCTGGTGCTGGGTCCACTACTTCCTTTGCAACATTTTACTTTCAAAGTATCCAACACAAAATTTTTGAGGCCCAGCAGTGATAATCACCAAGGTGTTACAATGTCTCAAGAGCATGGCTTTACTGTTTACAATTTACCTCAATTGTGCATTGATGAAGTCATGGGATAAACAACATTTTTAGTGCCTCTGCTTTTCCTGAGGTGTGTTAGGATACCCCTCTTCTATTCAGCGTGGTGTTGGGGAGGGTGGGCTGTGTAGTCTAACCTCCTGGTTCAAAGCTCTGCTTTCAAATTCTTAACTCTGTGACTTTGGGCAAACTGCTTCACCTCTATGGGCCCCAGTTTCTTCATTTACCAAATGCAGTTGATAAAATATACTACCAAATAGGTATATCAGGAGGATTGAATTAATGAGAAACCTTTAGATAAGTATTTGGAACAGAGTAAGCACTGAATAAAGTGGTCTCTTATTCCTTGTGGCACCACATTTCCCCCCTTCTCTCTGAATCCAAGCTAAGCTTGTTCTCTCTGCCTTTCTCCCACCACTCCCTCCTCTTTGTATTTTTCCCTCTTCTCCATATTTCAAGTGTGGAAGGGATAAGGCATTGGGTATCTGGGTTCCCATGTATTAATATCCTTTGGCCTAGGATTAAAACTGTCCTCTTCTTCACTACTGCCTTCATCAGCAGCACTATTACTGAAAACCTTCAAGTATTCTTCCCTGTTTTTGGGTTTTGAGCCAATTTGTTCTTTCTCTGCATGAACTGCTTATGGGTTCCCCTCAGTGGTGTCTCTGCTATTTATACAGTGGACAGTTTCCCTCTGATTTTTTAGGGTATTAGTTCATTGAAAGTAAGGCCATGTCTTAATCTGTATCATTCCAGTCCCTCTTCTCCTCCCACAGCCTAGTCTATGCTTAACAAGTGTTTGTTGAATAAATGAGTGACTTCATTTGGACTTGAGATACTTGCTCCTTTTCTCCTGAATATTCTGAATATGTGATCTCAGTACTTCTGAAAATTCTCTTGCTATCTTTATCTCTGGAACTTGGAACTTCACCTGGTGATGCTGCAATCCCATTCTGCAACACCACAATTTATTTCCTGACTGGCAAGTAAGAGGTTCAGTTTACTGCATACTCCATCGACATTGTTAAGGAAAAAGTTGTCATGTAATTCTCCTGAACTTAACTTCAATTGCATTCTCTTATCTTCAGCTAAACTTATTATTCCCTTTGAAATCTACTACCTGCAGCTGCCATTGTAGCACAGTGGATTAAGCCACATCTTGCAAAGCTCACATCCCATGTTGGAGTACAGATTTGAGTCCCAGCTCCTCCACTTCTGATCCAGCTTTCAGCTAAGGTGCCTGGGAAGGCAGTGGATGATGAACCAAGTACTTGGGTTCCCTATGTGGGAGACCTGCATGGAGTTCCTGACAGTTGGCTTTGGCCTGGCCCAACCCTAGCTGTTGTGGCCATTTGGGGAATGACCCAGCAGATAGAAGATCTCTCCCTCTTTTTTTGTCTCTCTGCCAAATAAATGAATAAATACATAAATACAAAAATTTATCAGTAGCTTTGAGAGGGGTTCTATTTTGTAGAACTTTTCATTGTATTTTTATTGGAGGATAAGGTCATGCCATTTTCAGTTTCTTTACATGCAAAATAAGAATTATCTTCTTTATACCTCATTTGGAGGAGATGAGGATGAATTAGGTTAATCTCTTAAAACCTTGTCAGATATGCTTTTTAATATATACAAAGTATTTACTCAACACATATATTTAATATAAAACTTAATGTAGTGAACACTCATGAATCTCTACCCAACCCAAGACTGAGAACATTTCCTAGTAACG
Source organism: Sylvilagus floridanus (assembly GCA_949820135.1). Classification (NCBI taxonomy): domain Eukaryota; kingdom Metazoa; phylum Chordata; class Mammalia; order Lagomorpha; family Leporidae; genus Sylvilagus; species Sylvilagus floridanus. The sequence goes on along the minus strand of OX463241.1, from coordinate 25,920,951 downwards.
TGCATCTGCCTTTGTGTTTCTGCACTATCTCTTCTCCCTGCCCCCAGGCGTAACAAGAATCCTTACTTTACAGTTCTGGTTATGAAATTTAGTTTTATCTTGAATATATATATATATGTTAAAAATGATATATTCTTTAATTTGCATCCTATTCAACTTTATGGATGCTATCCAGTATACTTCCATAGTTTTCTGGAATTTGTCATTTTCACTGAATATATTTCTGAGATTTATCCATGTTGTTGTAAAAATGGATACTTTGTTCATTTTCAGTACAAGGTAACATCCTGTGTGTGAATATACTACAGTTTATTCTTCTGTTGTTACATTGTTGGGTAGTTTTTAGGCTTTATTGTCTTTATTATAAACACTGCAGTTGTAAATATTCTCCTACATGCTTCCTGATCATCTATGCGAATGCTTCCACTCTGCAGTGGGGTTGCTGGTTGGTGAAGGGTTATTCAACTTTGTGAGAGAATGAACACCAAATGGTTTTCTGGTCTCCTACAGTTTGTAAGAGTTCTGTGTACTTTTTAACACTTGGTATTGTCACACTTCTTAATTTTTGCCAATCTAGAAGTAATAAAGAGTGTATATATCTATTTTTTATGTAATGGAAGAACCAGCTTTACTTAAAGCTTTTAAAATATCCTCTTCCTTCCTATATTAAGGTCTTGCAGCCTCATTTGACATTACTGTGCCTGGGAGTTCCTTTGAGAGAAAGCCATTTATTTGTGTGGTAGTTTTTACCAGGGATATAAAAATGTAGATAGAGTGAAAGCCACTAACTGGTTTGTTTGAATGTTGCTTTTAAGTTAATTTTGCAAGTGAATGCCAAATTATGCACTCTGAATTTTATTGTTAATATTCTACAAACATTGAAATATGTAAAAGTACATTTCTTACTATTCTTTACTATCACAGATTAATCTGATCTTAAGCTTATACCAGTCTTTAAAACTATTTTAAGTAAAATCTCCTTCAATCTGTTGATCTGGAATATTTCCACTGAGCCAAGTTTAGCAAAGCTATCTTTGTGCATTCCTTGGTATTTTAATTATACCAAAGAGCTTCAACACACCCTCTTTTGACATGGTTACATGATGCAATGAGAATTAATCTCTCAATGAAATTTCAAAACTCCAAGTGCTCAGCTCATTATTGATATCTGGTAAATTGACCCACAACAGTAACCAGAAAAATAAGCCCAAACAGATGGTGCTTCTATAATGTGCCCTAAACTGTGTTTTTTTAAGTTGAAAAAGCCATTTTGTATATAAACAGTTTTCGCCAATAACTAAAAACACATGGAGATGGAAAAAGAGATCCAAGACAAATGTTAGTATGTATGTTTTTAAGAACTTTTATAACTACTCATGTTTATTGTATTTAAAAGCAAGCACTGGTTTGTGAAGTGTCTATTTTTTCCTACTTTTGAATGAAAGATTTTTGAAGGAACATACTATGTGTTTCATTTTTCTTTATTCTGTTGTTTAGTGTCTTATCCCAAAGGGGCACTCAGAGAATATTGGTTGAGTACAAAATTGCTATACCATTAATATCTTTTGACTGATGAAAAGGCTGAGTGAATATTCCTGACCAAGGCACAGGAAAGTTATAGTTACATCGTTCTTTATGCTACTGATTCTGGCAAGCAGTTGTTCTGCAGGTGAGTAAATTTATGCCAGGTATTTTAAATGTCATATAACAAACCTTGTGTTTCCTTCAGTTGCTATCAGCCTTTGTTTTCTTTAGGTGTTCTTTTTTAAAGAAAATTGTTGGACCCGTACAGTGGCACAGTGGCTAAGCCTCCGCCTTCGGAGTCAGCATCCCATATGGGTGCCAATTCGTATCCTGGCTGCTCCTCTTCCAATCCAGCTCTCTGCTTATGGCCTGGGAAAGCAATGGAAGGTGGCCCAAATGCTTGGGCCCCTGTGCCCACATGGGAGACCCAGAAGAAGCTCCTACCTCCTGGATTTAGATCAGCGCATCTCCAGCCATTGTGGCCATTTGGGGAGTGAACCAGGGGATGGAAGACCTCTATCTCTGTCTCTCCCCTTCTCTGCCTGTAACTCTACCTCTCATATCTATGTATATATATAATACAAATGTTAAGCCTCATTTTCTTGTTCCAAGAATGCCAAATATTCACTTCCATCCTGATCAAGAAACATCAGGTGCTGCCAAAGCAAGATGGACTACTGCCAAAGTGACCTCTTTGTGGGGGCCTTACAAAAATCACTTTGTAATTTTGTAAATGGTGATTAAAAGAAAGCTAGAGGTGAAGGCTTTCCTTTTTTTTTTCCTTTTTATCTTTTTTTGAAGATTTATTTATTTGAGAGGCAGAGTGGTGGTGGCAGTGGAGGGGAGAGATCTTTGATTTTCCTTTCATTTGCTGATTCACTCCCCAAATGGGTGCAGCACCGGGGGCTGGGCCAGGCTGAAGCCAGGAGCCTGGAACTCCATTTGACCCTCCTGCTTGGATAGCAGGTGCCCAAGAACTTGGGCCATTCTCCACTGCCTTCCCAGGCACACTAGCAGGAAGTTGGATCAGAAACAGAGCAGCTGGGATTCAAACAGGTGCTCCAGTATTGAATGCCAGCCTTGCAGCTGTTAGTGTAGTTCTCTGTGCCACAATGCCAGCCCCAAGGTTTCTTCTCTAACAAGGATTGTGATATTACCACTTCCTCACTATAGTAACCAACCTCAAAGATGTTCTACAACAATTCATGCTTGTCATGTTCACATCCTAGTGTAGTTCTCTCCCATGTTGTAGGAGGGTTGGGGTGTATGATGAACAGAATGCAGCAAAAGTAGTGGTACGTCACCTGCAAGGTTAGGTTATAAAAGACTACAAGGATCTAGGCACCACACACCAAATTGAATCTCTGGCAGTTCCAAAGGGAGCTGTTACGGAGGCTGGGAGTCTTATTGAAGATGATCTAGAAGTTTCTTGTATCTAGAAAAGTGAGAGAAAAAAAAGTGGATATGTAAATAGAAGTGAGAAGGCATTTCACTAAAAGACAGTGGAAAACTGAGAGCCCCTAATAAAAAGGAATAAAGTATCAATGAATACTACAACATGGTTAACCTTAAAACCATGCAAAGTAGAAGAGGCTAGTCACAAAAGACCAGATTTCATATGATTCCGTTTACATGCAAGGCCCAGAACAAGCAAATACAGAGATACAGAGAGTAGACTCGAAGTTACTGAGGGATAGAGGGTTGAGAGAGGGTCGGGTATGATGCTTAGTGTGGGATTTCTTTTGGAAATAATAAAATATTCCAACATTGATTGTGGTGATGAATGTAAAACTCCAAATATATACTAAATCCACTGAATTTTATACTTCATTGGGTAAATTGTGTGGCATTTGAATTATATTCAATGAAGTTTGATGGGGCTAGTACTGCAGTGCAGTAGGTTAATTCTCCACCTGAGGCACCGGCATCCCATATGGGCACCAGTTCTAGTACTGACTGCTCCTCTTCCAATCCAGCTCTCTGCTATAGCCTGGGAAAGCAGTAGAAGATGGCCCAAGTCTTTGGACCCCCACACCCACGTGGGAGACCCAGAAGAAGCTCCTGTCTCCTGGCTTTGGGTTGACACAGCTCCGGCCATTGCGGCCAACTGGGTCTTGAACCAGTGGATGGAAGACCTCTCTCTCTCTCTCTCTCTCTCTCTCTCTCTCTCTCTCTCTCTCTCTCTCTCTCCCCCACCCCGTCTGTAACTCTACATATCAAATAAATAAATAAATAAATAAAATCTTAAAAAAAGTTTTTTTTTTGTGTGTGTGTATGTGTGTGTGTATGTGTGTTCCAAAGGACTGCAACTTGTCTCATGCTCTGTCTTCTTTCACTTGTTCTGGAAACTGAGGTTTCCAGTCAGTAGCCAATGAGGAGCTGAAGCTGTCAATAACCTTGTGAGTGATCTTTGCTTGTCTGATTGGTGAAAAGTAGTACTTTTTGGAGTTTCTGACTTGCTGCTTCCTATTATGAACAATATTAGCTATCTTTTCATTTTTTAAAGATTTATTTATTTATTTGAAAGTCAGAGTTACACAGAGAGAAAAGGAGAGGCAGAGAGAGAAAGAGAGAGAGAGAGAGAGAGATAGGTTTTCTAACCCCTAGTTTACTCCCCAGTTGGCCGCCATGTCTGGAGCTGTGCCAATCCGAAACCAGGAGCCAGGAGATTCTTCCAGGTCTCCCAAGCAGGTGTAGGGTCTCAAGGACTTGGGCCATCTTGCACTGCTTTCCCAGGCCATAGCAGAGAGCTGGATTGGAAGTGGAGCAGCTAGGACCAAAACTGGCACCCATATGTGATGCTGGCACTGGAGGCAGTGGCTTTACCTGCTATGCCACAGCATCAGCCACTGCTATCTTTTAACAAGAAAGAAAAGCACAAACGTCATGTTTAATGACCTAGTATATAAGGTTTGGCCAAGAAATGATACAGGACTTAGCAAGGCAGAGAAAGGTCAAGCCTAGGTGCCACAGAGGAGAGGAACACCAGCAATAGGCACACCAACCACTACCTTGTCCCATGGAACCTCAAAAAGCCATGGGAATTGGATGGGACAAATATATGTACAAGAAAAAAAGGGTCTGAAGAAGGGTAGATTATTTAAGAGTTTATATAAATGGGTAGATTTTATAGCATGGCTGGTTAAGCCACCACTTAGGATGCCTGCAACCTATATCAGAGTGCTGGTTGGAGTCCTAGCTGCTCCATTTCTGATACAGCTTCCTGCAAATGCATCTTGGGAGACCACAGCTGATGGCTCAAGTGCTTAAGGCCCTACCACCCATGTGGGAGACCAAGACAGAGTTCTGGGCTCCTGGCTTTGGCCTGGCCCAACCCTAGCTGTTGTGGACATTCAGAGAATGAGCAAGCAGATAGAAGATCTCTTTCACACTCTCACTCTCATGCTACCTTTTGCATAAATAAAAATAAAACATTAAAAAACAGAAATATATATAAAGATCAAGTAGAATCCAGATTTTCAACCTCTTTCACCTCAAGTAGTCAGATGCTTTTCTCTCTTTCACCATGCAGGAGATAGAAACTGTCTTCTCTGGAGAAATTAAATTAGAAAGAATCTGGACTTGGGCTTATTGAGCTCTGAGGAATGGGTTTGAAAACAAGGAAATGTATGAAAACATGAACACCAGCATGTGCTCTGCTGTTGCATCCCTCACTGTCACCAGACTGAAATGAGGTGGTAGGCTTGAACCTCCGAAACTGTGAGTTACATGAGCCTTATCTCTTATAAAGTTGGCTGCTTCAGGTATTTTGTTGCGGAAACCAAGAGCTGACTAATACACTCAGCTTCAGAAAGCAAGCAGCCAACTATTGCTGCTCCTAGGCAAGAAAGATGAAAGGATCCTTCTCTCAAGAAACTGAACTGGTACAGAGAAAACATTGACACAGCCTGGCGTTCAAGGGTTCCTAATTTAAAATTAAAAAGCCAGCATCATAGTATAATAGAATTTTTAACATATTCAGAATATAACAACTTTCACTATGTTCCTGGCCATCATTCTAGCATTACTCACCATCATTCCTCACTTGCACTGCTGCAGCATTTTCCTCCTTGGTCTCCTGCTTACACTTTTATCCATTGAGCCAGTTCTCAGAAGAATCTTTTTGTGACCAGATCATGTCTTCTATTCAAAACCTTCTGGTTATTGCAGGTCACAATCAGAATCAAAGCCAGTGCTGTTTCTATGATCTATGGGCCTTACATGGTCTGTTCCCTGTGCCCTCCTACTCTAACCCCATGTTCTTCAAGTCTCTCCTTTGCTTCTCTATTACAGCCGTATTGGAGACCTTGAAAATGCTCAGGCTTCCTTCACTTCTGGACTTTTTGTTTGCTGTTCTGTCTACCAGGAACCTCTTTGCCCAGATGTTTTCTTGGCTAGCTCCTCACCTCCTTTAGGTCGTGTCCAAGTATAATCCTGTCATTTATTTCTCCTTAGCATTTGTCATTGCAAGGAATGATAGGCTTATTTTCTTATTTATTGTATCTTTCCCTTGACTAAAATATAAGCTCTCGAGGGCAGAGTTTTCCCATTTGTTGCTTACTGCCGTATCTCCAGCATCAAGTGCTTAATAAATATTTATTAAGTGAATCAATAAGTCCTAAAAAAGAAATGATAATATACATTTTCTCTTTTGATGATATAGTTAATTTTTGCAATAAATTTCCTGATAATGAACTGGTTTTACATTCTTGATATGATCACACTTGGTCTGGTATTTAATTCTTTGAAAATGTTGCTTAATATTTTTAAAGATTTATTTATTTATTGGAAAGTCAGAGTTACACAGAGAGGGAAAGGGAGAGGAGGAGGGAGAGGGAGGCAGGGAGGGAGGGAGGGAGAGAGAGAGAGAGAGGTCTTCTATCTGATGGTTCACTCCCCAGGAAGAGCCAGGAGCTTCCTCTGAGCCTCCTACATGGGCACAGGGGCTCAAGGACTTGGGCCATCTTCCACTGCTTTCCCAGGCCATAGACGAGAGCTAGATCAGAAGTGGAGCAGCTAAGATTCGAACTGGTGCCCATATGGGATGCCCACACTGCAGGCAGCAGCTTTACCTGCTATGCCGCAGCACTGGCCCCAGCTAGTTTGGATTGAAACAAAAGAGCATTTCTTCCTTCCTTCCTTCCTTCCTTCCTTCCTTCCTTCCTTCCTTCCTTCCTTCCTTCCTTTCTTCTTTCCTTCCTTCCTTCTTTCCTTCCTTCCTTCCTTCCTTCCTTCCTTCCTTCCTTCCTTCCTTCCTTCCTTTCTCTCTCTCTCTCTCTCTCTCTCTCTCTCTCCCCCTCTCTCTCTCCCCCTCTCACCCTCCCTCCCTCCCTCCCCGCAGCCTAGATTTATCTTTCTAGCAGAAAAGAATACAGTATACTTGAACCTAAAAAACCAAGATTGTGGACAGACATTTGGTGCAGTGGTTAAGATGTCACTTGGGACATCTATATCCCATATCAGAGTACCTGAGTTTGAGTCTTGGCTCCACTCCCAGTTCTAGCTTCCTGATAATGTGAATCTTGGGAGGCAGCAACTGATTGCTCAAGTAGCTGGATTCCTGCCACCCATGAAAGAGACCTGGATTGCATACCAGGCAACGTTGTTGTGAGCATTTGGGGGAGCAAGCCAGAACATTGGAGAGCTCCCTCCATCTTTCTCAGTCTCTGCCTTTCAAATAAATTAAATGGGTCTTTAAAAAAGAACCAAGATTGTTTCAGCCCTTATTTTTCTCCAGAGTCTGCGGCTGCTGTTCCCCTAACTGATCTTGTCCATCAAAGACAGTGAAAAATAATCTGGATGTTCTCTCCCTTAGTTTCCAAACTTCCCATTTTCTTGAGTAGAAGTACTCTCTCTAGGATCCTCATGTTTCCTGCATAAAAGTCTTTCTTTGGGGTGAAGTTCCTGGGAGAGAGGCTTCTTACTTGGACCTTGACCCTTTCCTAACAGAATATTGACCATGACTCAGGTTTTCATTGATGACTCATGGTGATCAGTGGTTCCATGTGCTACAGCATGGTGGAATCTTTGTTGGATGCTGCAACAGGTAAGCATGTTTTTACCTTTACCTTAAAGGGATCCAAATATGCTGTTCATTTTATTATTTTGCATTTTGTTACTATTCTCATTTTCCTGTCCTTTCCTAACTTTTTCTTAGAAGTCAGGATTTCATCTGTTCCTTATCATCTCCCATGAATTTGAAAAACATTGCCACATTTGTTAGAATTGTGCCTAAAATAAGTCACTAGGCCTTGAGCTCAAGGAAATCCCCTATGGCAAAATGACAGGCATTAAAAACTCTTGATGTCTCTTTGGCTTGATTTTTTTTAAAAGATTTATTTGAAAGGCAGAGTATCAGAAAGAGAAGGGAGGGAGAGATTATCTTCCATTTACTGGTTTACTCCCCAAGAGGCCACAATAGGCAGGTCTGTGTCAGGCTAAAGCCAGGAGCCAGGAACTCCATCCTGGTCTCCCACATGGATGGCAGGGGCAAAAGTACTTGGACCATCTTCTGGGCTTTCCAAGACAGATTAGCAAGAAATTGGATAGAATGCAGAGTAGCTGGGACTCAAAACAGCTATCCAATATGGGATGCCAGCATTGCAAGTGGCAGCTTAATCCACTGTGCCACAACTCTGGTCGCCAGAGTTTTTTTTTTTTTTCTCTTCATGTTTAATCTTCTATTCTAGATTATTTACCATACTATCAGATAAATAGAGAGTCAACATAGAGCTGCCTGAGTTCAAACCATGGCTAACTCTGCTTTTGGACAAGAATCGTAACTTTTCTGAGCCTTAGCAAAACAAAGGTAGTAATTATATTTACTTCAGTATTGCTATGAGACATAATTGATTTAAAAATGTAAAATATTTAGAACAGTGACTAGAACATAGTAAGTACATTTTTAACTTTCATCATTATTTTTCTATTTCTATAGTACCTTTTCCTAATGTTCTTTAAGTGCCTAATGAATATACATAAAGATGAAAGTAGATAAAGGACATGTTTAAATCTCCTTATAACAGGAGCACAAGTTCAATACTATAATTTTCCCATTTTTAAAAAAGATTTATTTGTTTGAAAGGTAGGATTACAGAGAGGCAGAGGCAGAGAGAGAGGGAGAGAGAAGTCTTCCATCTGCTAGCTCACTCCTCAGGTGGCCACAACGGCCTGAGCTGGGCTGATTTGAAACCAGGAGCCAGGAGCTTCTTCTGGGTCTCCCATGTGGGTGCAGGGACCCAAAGACTTGGATCCTCTTCTACTGCTTTCTCAGGCCATAGCAGGGAACTGGTTCGGAAGTGATATACCCAAGACTCGAACCAGTGCCCATATGGGACGCTGGCACTGCAGGTGGCAGCTTTACCAGATATGCCACAGTGCTGGGCCCTCATTTTCTTGTTTTTTAAGAAGGAAAATTGAGTCATAGAGAAGGGAAGTGATTTACTCAACCATACACAACTGTGAAAGAACCAGGAGTAGAGGCCAGCATGTGGTGCAGCAGGTTAACGCCCTGGCCTGAAGTGCCGGCATCCCATATGGGCGCCTGTTCAAGACCTGGCTGCTTCACTTCCAATCCAGCTCTCTGCTGTGGTCTGGGGTCCTTGGACCCCTGCACCCATGTGGGAGACCTGAAAGAAGCTCCTGGCTCCTGGCTTCAGATCGACACAGCTCTGGCCGTTGCAGCCAATTGGGGAGTGAACCAGGGGATGGAAGACCTCTCTCTCTCTGCCACTCCTCTCTGTGTAACTCTGACTTTCAAATAAATAAATAAATCAAGTAGAGTTAGACAGTGAGAGAGAGAGAGACAGAGAGAAAGGTCTTCCTTTTCCCCTTGGTTCACCCCCCAAGTGGCTGCTACGGCCAGCGCACTGCACCGATCCAAAGCCAGGAGCCAGGTGCTTCTTCTTGGTCTCCCATGCAGGTGCGGGGCCCAAGCACTTGGGCCATCCTCCACTACCTTCCCGGGCCACAGCAGAGAGCTGGACTGGAAGAGGAGCAACTGGGATAGAATCTGGTGCCCCAACCGGGACTAGAACCCCGGGGTGCCGGCGCCGCAGGTGGAGGATTAGCCTAGTGAGCCACGACACTGACCTTGTTTGTTTTTTACAAATCAGTTATTGATAGCATGTAATTATTGAAGTACATTGAAAGCATGAACTTTGAATCCTGAAGTTTTTAGATACAGGGTTCATTAGGCATTATATTTTTTGCCACAATTCACTGGCTATTAAGATATGAAATTTTGCCACTACCACATGCATTGAAAACCCATATTATCTCAAACATATTGTTATGATGGATTCTATTTTAAAAGTTCCATTGCATAAAGTCTAATAAATTCTGTGTTAAACTTGGGCTAAATAGAAGATAGGGTCACACAATTGAAAAGTTCTATGTTCTAGCTACAAAGAATGGTGTGGAGGACAAGCTGTCCAAGCTCTCAGCCCAGAAAATTTGGGACTTAATCTTGTTTCAACTCCTTTTGTGCTATCCTGTCAATTACTCCTGGTGGTAATTTGCTTCCTGTATAACAAAGAAAATGATTTCGTCAAATAACTTTTCTTACATTCCACATTTATTTAACAACTTTTCTTAAACTTTATTTTTAGTTGCTTCTCAGAGTAAAGCATCAATATCTTATCTTGTCTCATAGGATCTTTTTTTTCCATTTTATTTTATTTTTTTTATATATAAAGCTTTTATTTAAAGAATATAAATTTCCAAAGTACAGCTTATGGATTACAATGGCTCCTCCCCCCCCCCCCCCATAGGATCTTTAATAAATGGCTGCCACGGTACCAAATTACTTAAGATTCTTTTGTTACATGAGACAGAAAGTCTAATTTAAAATGGCGTAAATACATGTGAGAACTTGGTGGTTAACACAATTGGAAAGTCTGGGGGTAATTAGTTTTAGCCATGCCTTGATCCTGGTGCTGGATAGTGTTACTGGGACTTTGGAGGGAGCTGCCAAAGTTCCCGGAGAGACAGGCATTTGAACTAGCACTTGGAACACCCAAATCCCTACCCAAGTGTTTGGGCACAAGTTCCACTCTTCAAACAGCTTCCTGCTTACCTGCATCCTGGGAGACAGCAGTTGGATTCCTGCCTCCCAGGTGTGAGACCTGGATTGAATATCTGGCCCCTGCTGTGGCCTGGCCCATTGCTGGCCATTGAGGCTATTTGGAGAGTGAACCAGCAGATGGGAGCTCTCTTTGTTTCTTAAACAAATAATTTTTAAAATATTTTTTGAAGTTCATGAAAAATGTCTATTACGAAAAAACTATGCATGGATTTCAAAAACATTTTTTGCACTAATATAAACTTAACTTTTAATTCCGTGGTAATGCTCTTTTTGAAGTGTTCTCATAGTCTTTCTTTTCATCCCTCAGTTCTGTCTTCTGTTATATCAGACTCATTTCCTGGCACGAATAGCTGACCTCTTAGCAGTGCCAAGCTGCTTACAGCATCCTTACTGTTTGTAATTTCAGAAGAAGAGACCATGTGCCTCTCAGTAAACATTGCATTTTACTTTACTGTCTGTTCCTGAACCATCTTTGTGGCCAGGGGAATATGATAATTATTCACCAGGTCTGAGTCACATATTCGCTCCTGGGCTTTGGTTAGAGTCAACTCTGCTCAAAGTTCATTTAATCAGAGAAGAGGTGGAGGATGTTTTGAAAGAGGAAATTGGGTCTTATCAGAAAAAAAGGTTAAAAGATGCCGAGCAGCAAAAACAATTTGTTCACTAATAAGACTTTCCAATTCATTTACTGCTAGACTCTCTTATATCAATCTCTGCTAAGAATGGCTTGTCTATTTGTTTTTCTGAATTCATCATGCACACCCCTATCTTTCCTGTATAGAGCTGTGTACTGTTCTCCAGCTTCTCTTTGAATGCTGCCCATTCTTTCAATTCTTCATAGAGCGACTCCTGAATATGACCTTTCCCTCTTGAGAATTCATTAGATAGAGCATCTAAGTAAATATATCAGGATGTGAATAAATGACACTATTATAAGAATGAACACACAAGCTCTGCTACCTTAACTCTTTTTTTATTTTTATTTTTTTGACAGGCAGAGTTAGACAGTGAGAGAAAAAGAGACAGAGAGAAAGGTCTTCCTTTTTCTGTTGGTTCACTCCCCAAGTGGCCGGTGCACTGCACTGATCCGAAGCCAGGAGCCAGATGCTTATCCTGGTCTCCCATGCAGGTGCAGGACCCAAGCACTTGGGCCATCCTCCACTACCTTCCTGGGCCACAGCAGAGAGCTGGACTGGAAGAGGAGCAACCGGGACAGAATCTGGTGCCCCAACCGGGAAAAGAACCCGGGGTGCCGGCGCCGCAGGCAGAGGATTAGACTAGTGAGCCGCGGCGCCAACCTACCTTAACGCTTATGGATAAATTGCTGAAACATGCTGTATGTGCTACAGAGACATGCCAGCATGCTGAAGCACCATGGTTGGGAGTTGCTGATCTAGGCTACTCACCTGGTTCTTGCCTGGGGGTCAGCTCATGTGTTGTCGACTTGCACTATATTGCTATTATTACTTTAAAATTATTCATTCATTCATTCTAGATTAAAGGCAGAATGACTGAAAGAGAACAGAGCAAGAGAGAGAGAGAGAGCCCTCCCATCTACTGATCCACTCCCCAAATGCCCACAAAAGCTGGGGCTAGGCCAGGGCAAAGCAGGGACTCAATCTGGGTCTCCCATGTGGGCGCCAGAGACTGAAGTCCTTGAGCCATCATTCCTGCTTCCCACTGTGCTCATTAGCAGGAAAATGGAACTGGGGGTAGAGCAAGGAGTTGAATTTAGTCAAGCACTCTGATATGGGGTGCTAGGCCAAATGCCCACCCCTACTATTTTGTTTCTAATGTTTTTTATATAATTTTAGAATATAATATCAAACTGGAAAATGTTACTTAAAACATCACACTATATCATTCTTTGACTTTTTAAATGTTATAACTCAATACCAAAAAATTAGAATGGTCCTTTTTGTCCCTTTGTCTGAATTAGTAGGCAATTGATAAATATTTTTAAATGAATGAATTAAAAGATAAACTGATGACATGGAAATATTATTTTAAAAGGAGATTTCTAGATAATTATGGTAGTAATTTAATCTATTAAGTAGAAAACAAATTATCCTATTATTAGACTTGCTCCACTTTGGCATTCCCAGTGTTTCATTCATACTTTTATTAATACACTTAAAATATTAGATTATAATTTATCTTGCTTCTTAACTATGTCCTCTTCTACTGTAACAAGAATACAGTATCTAAATCTTAGTTCTTATATTCCTAGTTCATAGCAGGTATCTAATTAATATTTCAGGGAAGACTAAAGAATGGTTAATGTTGAAGTCAAAATACTGCTTTTGGTGTCCACTAAAAATGTATTCCCTTACTCCTTCCACTTTGATGCAGTATTTTTATTCACATTTTCTTCAGATCCATGTGTATGAGAAGCAATGCATAAGGCTGGCTGTTCTGTTTAGGCTCGGAAGCAGAGAGAATGAAGTTCACCTGTTAACACTTTAGGCGGTAGCAAGCTAGCCTGTCCTTAAGCAAGGAAATAGCATGATGGGAATACAGAGAAATTACGCTGTGAGTGATAGGCTGGAGAGTGAGGAGGCTGTTGTATTAATCTGAGTGTGAGAGCACAAGAATGTCATGAATAGTAATAGAAGTGATTAAAAGAAAAAAAACAAAAAGAAAATAAGAAAAAAAAAGAAATAGAAGTGATTGAGAAAAGGAAAAACATGTTCAATACAAGGGTAATTTACAAAAGTTCACAGAAACTGTGCAGTATGCAACAACTATAAATAGATTTCAAAATTTTTTTGCACCAAAATAATCTTTTAATTCCATTTCCATGAACTTTTTGAAGTAATCCATTTATATTTTTATTTATTTTTGTTTTCTGATTTAAAAAGTAATACTTCGATTTTCAACAAAGGTGTCAAGGCTGTTTAGTGGGGGAAAGAACAGTCTTTCCAACAAATGATGCTATAACAATTGGCTGTTCACATGCAAAAGAATGAGTTGGACTTCTACCTTGTACCAAATATAAAAATTAACTGAAAAAATGGATCATTTTATGAAACTCTTATAAAAAAAACTTGGTGTCAAGTCATGGCCTTAAATCTGGCAATTGTTTCTTAAATATGATACGAAAGGCACACACAACAAAGGAAAAAAATAGATAAATGAACTTAATCAAAATTTAAAACTTTTAAGAATCAAAACATTATCAAAAGAGTGAAAAGACAACCCACAGAACGGGAGAAAACAGTATATCTGATAAGGGTCTAGTATCCAGAATACATAAAAAAATACTTACATCGGTGCCGTGGCTCACTAGGCTAATCCTCCGCCTTGCGGCGCCGGCATACCGGGTTCTAGTCTCGGTTGGGGCACCAGATTCTGTCCCGGTTGCCCCTCTTCCAGGCCAGCTCTCTGCTGTGGCCCGGGAGTGCAGTGGAGGATGGCCCAAGTGCTTGGGCCCTACACCCCCATGGGAGACCAGGATAAGCACCTGGCTCCTGCCTTCGGATAGGTGCGGTGCACTGGCTGCAGCGCGCCAGCAGTGGCGGCCATTGGAGGGTGAACCAACGGCAAAGGAAGACCTTACTCTCTCTCTCACTCTCTCTCACTGTCCACTCTGACTGTCAAAAAAAAAAAAAAAAAAGAATACTTAGAGCTCAACAATAAAATGACAAATATCCCAACTTAAAAATAGATGAAACACCAGCATAGATATTTTTCCAAAGAATATATGCAAATAGCCTACAAGTACCTGAAAAGTTTCCCAGCAGTCATTAGTCATTAGGGAAGTAGAAATCAAAATTTGAGATAAGACACCACTAAGACAGTCATTAAAACAATAAAAATAGGGACCAGCACTATGGCATAGTGGGCTAAGCCTGCACCTGTGGCACTGGCATCCCATATGGGTGTCAGTTTGGTCCTAGCTGCTCCACCTCCAATCCAGCTCTCTGCTTATGGTGAAGATCTTTCTCTCTCTCTCTGACTCTGCTTTTCACATAAATGAATAAATCTTAAAAAAAAAAAAAATAGATAACAGGTGCTGGCAAAGATGTACAGAAATTGAAACACATATTGCTGGTGAAAAAGTAAAATCACATAGCCAGTTGTCAAAAACAATGTGGTAGTCTCTCAATAAATTAAATAATGTGACCATATGATCCAGTAATTGCACTTATCCAAAGGAATTGAAAAATCTATTGCAAAAAAAACAGAAGAACATAAATCCAAAAGTCATTTTTAGATATTGAAATTATAGGTGAATTTTGAGGTTTTTTATTCTTACAGCTATTTCCTAATTTTTCTACTTTGAAAATGATTTATTTTTGTATCTTGAAAACAAAAAACAAGAAATATTATTTATAACAAGAAAAACTATTGCAAGTTCTTTCTAAAAATCTAGAGACAATTTTTTAAAAGAAAACAAAAATCTAGAAAAAATTTTAAAAGAAAACTAAAATCACTTAGTGTTTTACTTAATGAGAAACAGTGCATTAGTACTTGCCCTTGTACTCACTTTGGTATATGTGTGTGCACGTATAATGTACACACATGTGATTTAATAAATTTACATAAACATAGAATATGTTAATTCAATTACTATACATTAATTATCACAAATAGTATTTATTATGAAAGGTCTAAAAAGGCACTGTGAAATCTATAGGGTTACAGAAGTAGTACTTTATAAAGCACAAGTCACCTGTCCTTCCAGTCTTTCTCCACCTTCACTCTGAACAAGTGTCCCTAATCCTAATATTCCAGAAAAGTTTGGTCATAAACAAACTTCATATACACACCTGTATATGTTTAGTTTTATATACATTATAATATTTATACTGTTCTGCAGTGTACTTTATTTAATAATACATCTTGGAAAATTTTCTACATTATTAAATATAAATACTATTCTTTTAAAATAATGTCAGATTATAACATAGTATGGATTTATCATAATATATTTAATCAGCCTTTATTGATGGGCACTTTATTTATCCCCAAGATTCGGGGGGGGGGTGCTATTAGACCAATGATCGAAGAATCCCCTTGATCATATGTCTCCGCTTGCTTATCATATAATTCTCTAGATGCATATGACATTTTAAAGGAAGAAATGATAAGACTTGGTCACAGATTGGTCAGAAGCCTGATTTTGCCAGCACAACCTAGAGTTGAACTGGGCACCAATTCATATCAACCAACTTTACACAACTCTGAATTATGAAGCACAATGCTACCTCATTAAATTATAGTAGTAGGTATATCTGTTTATTTGAAAATAGAAATCCATGGTCCAGGACACCCCTTGCTTGGTTTTCAATCTTCCAATTACCAGAGTTACCTGATCACCAAGCATTTTGGAATGAGGAGGCTGAATGAACTCCAAGAACTTTTTCCAGGCTGTGAAGGCTTGTCTGCCCCTCCTCAGGGAACTATGTGCCTGGCACACATGTAGCAAGGCTCACACTGTGAGGTGCAGTACCTTTTCTTCTGGGCGGTGCTGGAGGTATGATGACTTGTCTTCTTGCTTATCAGTTCCATTTTTAAAATCAGCTCTGTGATGAACTTGCCCTTGTTATTGATGATATCAGTTTTCATCATTGTAAGCTTCATCTCATTTTGGGACTGGTAGTCCACTGTCCACTTGTTTTCTCTGCCTGGAATTCTGTGCAGTGTTGATACCAGGCCACTGTTTTCCTGTTCTTAGTTCTTTCAGCTCGCAAAGGACCCGAGGGGAACGAGCAATGCTCCTTCTGCCTTTCCTCCTTTTTAATTGGTTCTTCAGCCACTTGGTCTCAAATGGAGAAATCAGTCATCTGGAACCATGGGGCTTTCTAAGCTTTAAGTGGTGACCTGGAGGAGGGAAAGAGGGCCAGTGTCAGCTTTTAGAAGCTCTCGGCTCAAATTTCTACAAGACTGGTAGAGGAAGAAGGAGGCTATTTCAGTCATGAGTGCTTGAGTTCTCCAAGGCTAAACCTATAAATATTAAACGCCAATTTCATGGTGGAAAATGCCAGCAACTTGGATAGCTTTTAAAACTACATAAACCCCTGGCAAAAATAATTTCAGCTCTTTTCTTACATTGCGGTATCCTTTTACTTTATACTCTGACAGAAGAAGAATGAAACAAGTTTCATTTTGATTCCTGAATGTTGTTTTATTCTAAATACCCCATGTGAGGGGAATGCAAATAGACACAAGATATATGCAAATTCACTTGCATACCCAGAGAAGGCAAATGAGGCTCAGTTCTTAGATTCCTTGATCAAGCTCTCTGGGTAAGAAGGCTAAGGAAGGAGGTATCTGTAACTGAATTACAGAGAACGTCATGTTTGAGAAGGGAGAGGAGAGATGTTGGCTGCCATACAGCTCCCAGCATTCCAGAACCTGAATATAAAAGTGAGCGCAGCTGCCTAGCAGGCGAAGGAGCTCAATGAAAGAACAGCCTTCACTGGCACGAAGGCGCTGGGGCACAGGATGCACGCAGCAGGATAAAGTGGACTCTCCAACTTTCCCGTCTAGGTCTTGACCGGCAGTCCCAGCAGTGCTCTCTAAGCACCTTCCTGCCTGCTCCTGTCTTTCACAGTCCAGAGCAGGACTAGAGTGAAGTGAGTTAAGGGTATGGTTTAAAGGGAGGTCAAACAACTCAGGAATGGTGAGAAACAATATTTTAATGCCAATTTTTTAAAAAGGTTTTATTTATGGCTGGCGCCGTGGCTCAACAGGCTAATCCTCCGCCTTGCGGCGCCGGCACACCGGGTTCTAGTCCCGGTCGGGGCGCCGGATTCTGTCCCGGTTGCCCCTCTTCCAGGCCAGCCCTCTGCTGTGGCCGGGGAGTGCAGTGGAGGATGGCCCAAGTGTTTGGGCCCTGCACCCCATGGGAGACCAGGAAAAGCACCTGGCACCTGGCTCCTGCCATCGGATGAGCGCGGTGCACCGGCCGCAGCGCGCCAGCAGTGGCGGCCATTGGAGGGTGAACCAACGGCAACGGAAGACCTTTCTCTCTGTCTCTCACTGTCCACTCTGCCTGTCAAAAAAAAAATTTTAAAAAAAGATTTTATTTATTTATTTGAGAGGTAGAGTTATAGACAGTGAGAGGGAGAGACAGAGAGAAAGGTCTTCCTTCCACTGGTTTACTCCCCAAACAACTGGAGCTGAGCTGAGCTGATCCAAAGCCAGGAGCCAGGTGCTTCTTCCTGGTCTCCCATGCTGGTGCAGGGGCCCAAGGACTGGGCCATCTTCTACTGCTTTCCCAGGCCATAGCAGAGAGTTGGATCAGAAGTGGAGCAACCAGGTCTTGAACCAGCGCCCACATGGAATGCTGGTGCTTCAGGCCAGGGTGTTAACCCGCTGCGCCACAGCACTGGCCCCAACATCAACATTTTAAGTAGAGATACGGTTCTCTCCTGTCCTTGTAAGAGCCTGCCTTTTCCCAAACCTGACCCTGGTTCCAACAAAACTTTATTTGCAAAGCAGATGTCTATCTAGAGTTTGCCAGTTTCATATTTTTGCCTTTATTTTACTGAAGAATATTATTTGATTGACATGTAATGCTTTTCCAACACCTTTATGGGGCGTAGTACAATATTTGAAGAGATGTATACCGTATTAACTGATCAGATCAGGCAATTTCATACCTTAAGCTGTTGCATTAAAATATTACATATCTGAGAGAAATTTGCTGTGTTTGTGACAGATGCCCTTATGGCTGAGTGGTGTCCACACCCAGGGAATGCTTAGGTAGCTAGTATAGGAGAATGAACTTTGTGAAGGTGCCATGACTGAGGTTTTCTTGGTGCTCCCTTCAATTTGATGCCCAAAGAGAGTACCTTACTCACTTCATTATAGCCCTAGCTCTATTCCAACTTTTCTTTTTCACCCTTCTTATTAGACTTATGATGATTCTCTGTATGAACAAGCCCTAGAACTTGGCTTCACATGAGGAAAGCTAAAGCAGGGTGCACTGGATTTGCTGGGAGTGTTCCTCATTCTTGTTTCTTCCTTTACCTTCTTCCTCTGGAACCAGTTCAGGACTTGCACAGGGCATCAGTTAAGATCATGGGCTCCAGAGATAGATCACTTGAGTTTGAATTCTAGCTCTGCCACTTGTGAGCTTAGTGACTGTTGACAAACTACTGAGCCTCAGTGTTCTCATCTGTAAAATGGGGATAATACCTCACAGGGCTGGATCCTCATTGGGAACATTGAGTGAAATCATGCATTTATTTGCCAGCCCATTGTTTAAGGTAGTGTGCTGCATGGTAGGTCTGCAGTTGAAGGAGTTGCCACTAAAAATAGTGACCTTGGACTTTCATGGTAAGGTCAAACAGTCAGGCTTCCCTCTAACAGATACCCAGTGAGCAGGGGATCCAAGGCAGTTATGGATTTTTTTTCATAATCATGTTCATAAATTCACAGATCTGAATAATTACTTTTAAAGACCACAAAGAAGAAGCGACACAGAGTATAAAGAAATGAACTTCTGTAAAATCCGGGTCTCCTTTATTTTCCACTAACAGTTAACAAATGCTTTTTGTGCCTGGTTCTATTCCCAGGTGTTAATAGGAAACAGTTTTCCTCCCACCCTTAACAAGCTTGCTTTGCTTGTTTAAAACCACAGCTTTGGTGCCAGTGCTCAAAGGTTTTGGCAAAAATAAGACCATACAAGCAGTTTTCTCCTGATTTACCTTCTTTTATCTGGTCTATGGTCAGGCCTTATTCCATCAGATTTCTTAGGTGGAAAAGTCCCACTACTTTCCCTGCCATTTTATTTTTTTTTTTCGTCTTGGCATAAACTTACAGGGAAAGATAAAAAGAGAACTATGACTATCTGTGCACATACCCTTTTCTCATCAAGGGTTTCCTTGGTAGTTGGCTTTGCTGCCTTAAGCTGAGAAATCCCCTAGCTTCTATTCTTCCTTTCTAATCATTGTTTAATATCATTATAATTGGTTTTGCTACAGCAGGGATTGGCTAAACTACAATGTAGAGGCCTACTGCCTATTTTTGTAAATAAAGTTTTATTGGCACACAGCCATGCCCATGTGTTCACCTCTTGCCTGTGGCTACTTTCCTGCTCCAACAGCAGCTGAGTCATTGCAGTGGAGACCACATGGCCCACAGACCTAGAACGTTTACCCTCTTGGTCTTCAAGAACAAGTGTGGGCCCATTGCTCTACTGCTGAGCAACAAAACAGCAACTTAAAAATGACAGCTATTTAGTGTTTGACAGTGTCTGTGGGTCAAGGATTCAGAGGTGGTTTAGCTGCGTGGTCTGCTCAGGGTCTCTCAGGAAGTTGCAGTCTCCCTGTGGGCCAGAGACTCCAGTTATCTGTGGAGGGTGCACAGGAGCTGAAGGCGCTCCTAAGTGGCCTGGCAGCAGTTCTTGGCCACAGGGAGATTTCCATGGGGCTGCTTGAGTGTCTTTACCACATAGCTGCTGAGAACAAGAAGGCTGTGATACCTTTTCGTTTTTATTTTTTAAAGATTTAGTTATTTATTTGAAAGGCAAAATTACTGAGAAAGAAGGCAGAGTAAGAGAGAGAGAGAGAGAGAGAGAGAGAGAGAGAGAGAGTCTTCTATCTGCTGCTTCATTTCCCAAAGGGCTATGATGGCCAGGGCTGGACTAGGCCAAAGCCAGGGGCCAGGAGCTTCTTCAGGGTCTCCTATATAGGTGCAGGGTTCCAAGCACTTGGGCCATCTTCCACTGCTCTCCTAGGTGCATTAGTGGGGAGCTGGATTGGAAGTGGAGCAGCTGGGACCAGGCACCCATATGGAATGCTGGTGCTGCAGGTGGCAGCTTAATCTACTGTGCCATGGTGCCACACACCCTCATTTATGTTAGACTTTGTTAGGAGGAAGTTGCTAAGTCAAGCACACAGCCAGAGGAAAGGAGGATTAAGCTTCATCTTTTAAAGGAAGAAGGATTAAATAATTTCTAGTCTTTTTATTACTATTATTCTGATTGTGAATTTCATCATTATTTCACCTAAGACACAGTCTGTAAATTGAAGGTCTGAAAGTGTACTTTATAGGGTTAATAGCATTTATTGAGCTCATGAGTTTGGAGTTAAGCACAGTAGTTTTAAAATATGTGCCTATTAACATGATTTGGAAACTGTTGCTGTCAGGCGCTGTTCTAGGCACTTCACAGGCTTTGGGGAAGCTAACAGTTTGAGTTTACCTGTAAGTTGAATTTGAAATGTTGTTAATTTCCAGAGACACTATAATTGCTCTTTTAACAAAGATGATTTGGAACCTACATATTAGACATCACTATACCACATACTGGAGAAACAGGTGAAAAAAGATAAGTAGGGGAAGAAGGTATTGTGGCATGAGTTAAGTCACCACTTGAGAAACCTGTATCACATGAGGGAGAGGCTTGTTCAAGTCCTGGGTACTCCATGTCTGATCTAGCTTTCTGCTAATGTGCCTAGGAGGCAGCATATGATGATCCACATTCTTGGGTTCCTGCCACCCACCCACATGGGAGACTGAGGTAGAGTTCCTGGCTCCCGGCTCTTGGCTCCAGCCTGACCTGGAACTGGCTGTTGTAGGCATTTGCAAAGTTAACCTGGGGATAGAAAATCTCTTTCTTTCTTTCTGTGTCTGTCTCTGTGTCTGTCTCTGTCTCTCTCTCTGTCATCCTGCCTTTCAAATACATAAACTTTTCTTTTTTAAAAACAATATTTATTTATTTGAAAGGCAGAGTTACAAACACAGAGGGAGACAGGAAGAGAGAGAGTGAGAGTGAGATCTTCCATCTGCTGGTTCACTCTCCAAATGGCCACAACAGCCAGGGTTGGCCAAGCCAAAGCCAGGAGCCAGGAACTTCTTCCTGGTCTCTCATATGGGTGCAGGAGCTCAAGGACTTGGGCCATCTGCCACTACTTTCCCAAATGCATTAGCAGGGAGTTGGACCAGCAATGGAGCAGCCAGTACTTGAATTGGTGCACATATGGGATACTGGCATCACAGGTGGTGGCTTAATCCACTGTGCCATAGTGCCAACCCCAAATAAACGAATCTCAGTACTTACACAAAAGGCACAGAATTCAAATTCAGAGATTCAGTGCATCTTTGACCCTACCCAACAGTGATGTAAGTTTCTGGACATGAGCTGTGGCTTAAACTTATTTTTATTCTCCTTTGGTACTTAATAAGGTTCTGAGTATGTAGTTGCTACTTATTTAACATTTGTTTCTCATTTAATAGGTTCAATTTTCTATTATTTGACTATTCTATAATATCTAACCATTTCCTCCCTGGTCTATGGTTAACACAAATAGGCCACAGTAAATGTGCTTACAAAAATGTTCATATAATAGAGAGGGTACTTCAAAAAGCTCACAGAACATAGAATTAAAATATAAGTTTATTTTATTCCAACTTTTAAAAAATCCCTGCCTGTTTTTTTTATAGCAATGTATTTCCATGAACTTTTTTTTAAAGGGTCTTTTGGTTTGTTTTAATTTTAGCATTTGTTAAAGGATTGATTTATTTACTTGAAAGGGAGAGTTATACAGAAAGAGAGAGGGAGAGACAGAGAGAGAGAATGCTCTTCCATCCATTGGTTCACTCCCCAAATGGCTCCAACAGCTTCATCTGGGCTGGTCTGAAGCCAGGAACCAGAAACTTCTACCAGGTCTCCCACATCAGTGGCAAAGGCCTAAGCACTTGAGTCGTCTTCCTCTGCTTTTCCCAGGCACATTAGCAGGGTGCTGGACTGGAAGTTGAGCAACTGGGACTCAAACTAGCTACCATGTGGGATGCCAGCATTGAAGACAAAGGCTTAACCCGCTATGACACAATACTGGCCCCTCCGTGTGTGTGTGTGTGTGTGTGTATACACAGTTTAGTATATTCTAGGAGAGACTACTGGAAATATAATTGCTAGGTCAAGATTGTACATATTCTTAACTTTGATTAAAAAGTTTCAAAATTAATGTTACATTTATTTCATATTACATATTTTAAATATGTATTATATATTATTATATAATAATATTATAAATATATAAAATATTTCAGGAAAAAAGAGAAGAGTTACAAGTTGCCTTGATAGGCCAGTATTGGGACACAGTGGGTTCACAGCTACTTGAAGTACCCAAATCCCATACTGGAGTGCTGGTTCCAGTCCTGGAATGGCTTCCCATCCAGCTCCCTGCTGACATGCCTGGGGAGGCAGCAGAAGATGATCCAATTGCCTGGGCCCCTGCAGCCATGTGGTTTAGCACCTAGATGGAGTTCCTGGCTCCTGGCTTCAACCTAGCCAGGCCTGGAGAGTGAACCAGCAGATGGAATATCTCTGTATCTTGGTTTCTCTCTCTCTCTCTCTCTCTCTCTCTCTCTCTCTCTCTCTCTCTCTCTCTCTCTTTTCCCTTCCTGCCCCATCACTCTGCCTTTCAAATAAATAAATCTTACAAAACCAACTTGACTTGAATTTTTTTGTTTCTAAATTTTACTTCCTGTGCGATATTCATAGAATCCAGTGTGCTCTTTCTACAAAAAGTAGTACAACTGAGTGCTGGTGACCAATATACCATTGTCAAGGTGAGGTTGTAGGGGCTGACACTGTGGTGCAGCAGGTTAACGCCCTGGCCTGAAGGGCTGGCATCCCATATGGGCACCAGTTCTAGTCCTGGCTACTCTACTTCCAATCTAGCTCTCTGCTATAGCCTGGGAAAGCAGTAGAAGATGGCCCAAGTCCTTGGGCCCCTGCACCCACGTGGGAGACCTGGAAGAAGCTCCTGGCTCCTGGCTTCGGATCGGCACAGCTCCAGCCATTGTGGCCAATTGGGGAGTGAACCAGCTGATGGAAGACCTCTCTCTCTCTTTCTGCCTCTCCTCTCTCTGTGTAACTCTGACTTTCGAATAAACAAATACATCTTTTTTACTTAAAAGGTGAGGTTTTCAGAGTAGGTTCAAATGAAATCTTTCTGACTGCCAGGCATTGAAAAATTTTTATTTTTTAAAAAATATTGATTTATTAAAGGTTGGTTTATTTATTTGAAAATCAGAGTTACAGAAAGGGAGAGACAGAGAAGTCTTTCATTTGCTGGTTCTCTTGTCAAATGGTTGCACCAGCCAGGGCTGAGCCAGGCCCAAACCAGGAGCCAGGAACTTCTTCCAAGTATCTCACATAGATGGCAGGGCCCAAGCACTTGAGCTGTCTTCTGCTGCTTTTTCCAGGCACTTTAGCAGGGAGCTGTATCAGAAGTGGAGCAGCTGGGACACAAACTGGTCCCTATAGGATGTCAGAGTCACAGGCTGCAGCTTTACCTGCTACACCACAATACCGGCCCCTCAGAAACTTTAGAGATGCTAGTAGAACTATAGATTTTTCAAGAGTACAATACAGAAACCACCAGTAGCACTGTTCATGCCCCATCAAAAATTTTTCTCCTTGGGGAAGGTATTTAATCTAGTGGTTGAGAGATCAGTTAGGATGCCCACACCCGTATCTGATTGCCTAGGTTTAGCACCCATCTCTGGCTCCTGACTCAGCTTCCTGCTGATGCAGACTCTGGAAAGCAGCAGTTATGGCTCAAGTAGTTGGTTCCTGCTGCCCACATGGGAGACCTGAGTTGAGTTCCTGATTCCCAGCTTTGGCCTCATTCAGTACTGGCTCTTGCAGGCAGTTGGGAAGTGAGCCAGCAAATTGGAGTTACTCTGTTTTTTTGCCTTTCTGTCTCTCTACTAATTTTTTAAAAATCCTGTCCTGAGTGTTTTTGTTTAAACACACATTTATTCACTAGGCTGCCTAGCACCTTATTTCACTGTCATGTGAATGTATCCTGTGGAAAGTGCCAGGGGATTGGTTTTGAATCAGTGCAGCAAGAAAGGATGTCCTTTTTGAGTCATTCTCAGCTAAAATAGTTGTCCTAGGGGAGAGGAGGAGGGACTAAAATGTGTTAAGTGCTTCCTATGGATCAGATTCTCACATTTCCTCTTCAAGTGGGCATTATTCTCTTATATAGGTAGGAAATGTGCTGGGACAATGTATTAGCTTTCTGGCCATATAGCTGTTAAGTGGTGGTCAAGATTGACTTGAACTCACATCCTTCTAATGCCAAAGCTCTTTCTATATTATGCTGCCTCCCAATGTGCTCAGAATGTATAGATATCCCCAGGATGGAGGCAGAGAGGACTCCAGGGTACCGACCTTCCCAACCTGGCCTTTCAACACTATCAAGTCAGGAAGGTTTCAGCCATTGTTATGTTTTGCCCTGTCCAGGAAGAAAGAGGTAGGAGCTACTCACCTGAAAGGTGGTGGGAAGGCAGCAGAAGAGATGGATGGGATAACAAGAAGCAGTTACCTCGATTGAGAGTTGAGAGAAATGTAGTGATTTAATTTTGTCATATTTTCTGGTCACCATGCCAGTTGGAGGCAACAAAGAGAGGGGAAGGAATAAGGAGAGAAATGCAAAGGAAAAGGGTAGTGGCTGGGGGGATACCTGAGGAGTGTGAAACCATTTGCTAATCATGGTTCCAAAAGGCAAAATCAAAGCCAAATATCCCCTGCCTTCCACTGTGCAACTTCATTTAGGGGAATCTTTTGTTTTGGTGCATTTCAATTTCTCTACCTAATAAATATTAGAGACAAACTTTGTGATTCTGATAAGTACTTTTCTCCCGTCCTAGAAGATTGTTCCTGGATTGTATTTCTTCCAAAGATATAATATAATGAAAAAAATTAGAGCAAAACTCCATTCATTAGTACTGTAGCAAATCAGGATTTACAAAATTATTCACAGGTTGTGCTGAAATTTCTGTTATGGAGAATGCAGATTTAAAAAAAAAACAATGATGTCATTGAAAAAAATAAATGTGACATTCAACTCTCCTAAGGGAATTAGGTATCTGTGAGCAATTTATCATCTGTTTTCTACTTATTGCTTCAGTCTGAATTCAGAAAACAGGGAAAGTTGATTTTATTTAGGAAAGAATCCCTTGTGTACATTACATCAAAAAACAATTGAGTTAATTTTTTTTTTTTTTTTGGACAGGCAGAGTGGACAGTGAGAGAGAGAGAGACAGAGAGAAAGGTCTTCCTTTTGCCGTTGGTTCACCCTCCAATGGCCACCGCGGCCAGTGTGCTGCGGCCAGCACACCGCGCCTATCTGAAGGCAGGAGCCATGCGGATGCAGGGCCCAAGCACCTGGGCCATCCTCCACTGCACTCCTGGGCCACAACAGAGAGCTGGCCTGGAAGAGGGGCAACCGGGACAGAATCCGGCGCCCCGACCGGGACTAGAACCCGGTGTGCCGGCGCCGCAAGGCGGAAGATTAGCCTGTTGAGCTGTGGAGCCGGCCATGCAGACATCTTGACCACTAGGCTAAACAACCATGCTGGTGATGCCTTTTGAGCCACAGTGCCAGCCTTGAGTTAATTCTTAAGAGGATAATATACAGTGTAAGATAAGATTTTGCAGAATGTTGTAAGTGAGGGGTTAAAAAAGATGTTTTGGTAGGAGGGCTTCATCAGTGACTGCAAACACCAACAGGAAGTAGAGGAGATTTAGGGTCTAGAAATTATTGGAATTGACATGTAAGAGGTTTTTTGGTGACATCAAGAGGCTGGTTCTGGTAGTGTGGCAGGAATGGAAGCAAAATTTCAGGGATTTAAAAAATGACTAAGTTCTAAGGAAATGAAAGCTTCTAGAGACCATTCCAAATACTGGGCAGGGAAATGAAGCAGAAAAAGGCCAGTTGGGGGCCAGCATTGTGGCATAGCCTGCAACATTGTTATCCCATCTGGACACTGGTTCAAGTCTCAGCTGCTTCATTTCTGATCCAGCTCCCAGGTAATTTGACTGGGAAAGCAGCAGAGGATGGCCCAAGTGCTTGGGCCCCTGCACCCATATGGGAAACAACAAAGAAGCTACTGGCTCCTGGCTTTGGTCTGGCCCAGCTCTGGCCATTGCAGTCATTTGGGGACTCTCTCTCTCTCTCCCTCTCTCTCTATCTCTGTCTTTCAAATAAGTAAATAAATATCTAAAAAATGTAATAAATAAAAGATCCAGTTACAATGGAGTAAGGACAATAAAGTGCAAGAGAAGATTTCTGCAGAAAGTGCAAGGATTCTGCCAGAAAGGGATGAGAAGGAAAGGGATTAAAAGGCTGAGAAGGGTGGATAATTGGCCCAGCTGTTAAGATGCCAGTTATGACACCCACATCTCACATTAGAGTAGCTGGACTCAGTACCCAGCTGCAGCTCCTGAATCCAACTTCCTGCTAATCGGGACCCTGGGAGGCAGCAGTGGTAGCTCAAGTATTTGGGCTCCTGCCATCCATGTGGGAGACCTGAGTTCCCAGCTCCTGTTGCAGGCATCTGGGAGTGAATCAGTGGATGGGAGCTCTCCCTCCATAGCTCTCTCTTTGTGTGTGTAGCTATGTCCCCCCCCAAAAATGGGTAGAAAATGAAAAGTTAATAAACTTTACACAATAAAAAAAATCCACTCTCTGTAAGTCACTCTAAGAAAATGAGAAGATAGGCTACAAACTGGGAAAAAACATTTGCAAAACGCATATCTGATAAGTATTTGTAACTTGAATATATATTAGACTCACTCAACCTAGGAAAGAAAAAAATGGGCAAAAGATTTAAACAGACACTTTACAAAATATATACAGATGGCAAATAAGTACATGAAAAGATGCTCAGCATCATTAGTCATTAGGAAAATGCAAATTAAAATGACAATGAGATACTATACAAGCCTATTAGGAGGACTCAAATGAAAGGAAACTGTCAAGTGCTTTTGAGGATGGAGAACGACAGAACGTGGCTGTGGGAATGCAAAACTGGTACAGCCACTTTGGGGGAGAGTTTGGCAGTTTTCTATAAAGTTAAACGTGCCCTTACTCTATGACACAAACATTGTACTCGGAAGAATTTACCCATGAGAAGGGAAAACGTGTAGCCCAGGAAAAACCTCTGTGGAACATTTGCAGCAACTTTGTGCACATTTCCCCCAAAGTGGAAGCATGCCAAGTCCTCACCAGCTGGAGAAACTAATTGTGGCACACCTATACAATGGGATACTGTTTAGCAAAAAGAAGGAACATGCTGCTGATACATGTAACGACTTTAAGGGCTCTCAAAAGCACATGCCCTAAGCAAGAAGCCAAAGCACCACATGTTATGATTCCACTTCTATGACATTTTGGAGAAGGGAAAACTACAGGGACAGAAATATAACAGCAGCGAGGGGCTAGGGGTGAAGGAGAATGACTACAAAGAGGTGTAAGGGGACTGTTTAAAAAAAAAAACACAAAAACGGGTTTGAGGGTTTGGTCTCTCTTTCTACTAGCCCCTCTGATCGTACTGTTTGGAAGTTCTCTTCTTACTTAAATAAAACTTCACCTCTATCCTCAAAAATGAAAAAACAAAATTGAGGGGAGGGAGGTGGCAGGAAGAGTGAGTGAGTGAGTGCTTTGGTCCACTCTCCAAATGCCTAAAGCTGCCAGGATTGGGCCACTCCAAAGCTGGCAACTGGAGACTCAGTCTAGGTTTCCCACATGGGTGACAGAAACCCAATTATTGAGCCATCACTGTTGGCCTGCCAGGTTGAGCATTAGCAGGAAACTGGAATCAAGAGCAAGAGATAGGTATCAAATGCAGGTGTTCTGATAGGAGAAACAGAATCCTAACAAGCATCTTAACAGGCCAAATATCTGCACTCAGTGGGACTATTAGGGTGATGAATATACATCTTGAATGTCATAGTAGTTGTGAGAAGAGAACTCAAGTCAGGATGCTTGAGTATGCATGCTTTTTTCTTGCTTAAAGCTTTTGCATACATGTTCCCTCTACTTAAGGAGTCTGTCTCCTCTCCTTTTGTTCCTGGATAACTCATCTCTTTGTGTTTCATTACTTACGCCCAGAAAGCTTTCCCTAACTCAACAGACTGGGTTAACTTTTCCTACTATGTGTTCCCATAACTATTTATTCTTCCTCGGGTGGGATATTGCAACTGTGCACTTAGCTGTCTTTTTCTTTTTTAAGAAATATTTATTTATTTATTTGAGAGGCAGAGTTACAGACAGATAGAGGCCTTCCATTTGCTGGTTCAGTCCCCAGGTGGCCACAATGGCCAGAGCTGTGTGGATCTGAAGCCAGGAGCCAGGAGCTCCTTCTAGGTCACCCACCTAGTTGCAGGGGCCCAAGGAGTTGGGCCATCTTCCACTGCTTTCCCAGGCCATTAGTAGGGAGCCAGGACTTGAACTGCTACCCAGAGGGAATGCTGGCACTGCAGGAGGGGGCTTAATCTACTATACCACAGTACCAGTCCTTAGCTATCTTTTTTCTCCTTTCATACTCTAAGTTCTATGAGGGCTAGGATTGCCTCTGTCTTAGCACTAACTATTGTACTCCTTGCATTTAGTAGAGAATCAGGAATAATATTTGTTAACTCAATGGGAAAAAGCAAAAGGTTTGGAATAACTCATTGAGAAATGAGTTAAATTGATAAGGGATGAAGAAATATATTATTCTCAGAAGAACATTTCCAATCCTGACTCTAACCCATGTTCCATCACCATAATATGGACTATCTATAAATATTTTCACATAGATATCTTGTTACTTTAGCCATATTTCTTTTTTCTTTAAAGATTTATTTATTTATTTGAGAGTCAGAGTTACACAGAGAGAGGAGAGGCAGAGAGAGAGAAAGGTCTTCCATCCATTGATGCACTCCCTAAATGGCCACAACAGCTGGACATGGATCCATCTGAAGCCAGGAGCCAGGAGCTTCTTCCAGGTCTCCCATGTGGGTGCAGGGACCCAAGGACTTGAACCATCTTCTACTGGTTTCCCAGGCCATAGCAGAGAGCTGTGTGGGAAGTGGAGAAGCCAAGACTCGAATCAGGGCATTAACCCACTGAGCCACAGTGCCGGCCCCTATAATATTTCTTTTTAAAAATATTCATTTATTTACTTGAATGGCAAAGTGACAGAAGGAGGGATGGAGAGAGGAAGAGAGAGAGAGAGAGAGAGAGAGAGAGAGAGAGAGAGAGAGTCTATTTGCTGGTTCCTCAAATGTCTGCAATGGGAGCCTGGAACTCAATTCAGTTCTCCCACCTGGGTAACAGGAACCCAGGATCTGCATTGACAGGAGAATGTAGTCCAGAGTCAAAGATGGAAATAAAACTCAAATACTTCAGCATGGGATATGGGAATCTTACACTTTATTTTAGCCAAAAGGCAGAGAAGCAATGAGATATGGGAGTCATAACTGCAGGCCTAAACAGCCATTCCTGACTGCTGTAAGATGAAACTACAAAAGCTTTTTAATCAAGGGAGTAACATAATGGAAGAAGTAGTGGTGAGCAGAAAAAACTGCTAAATGTGACACATCTCAATAAATATCAATTGTAAACAGCAGCAATAATGATATTAATGTCTAAACTGAGAAGATGTTAGCACTAAACCACTAGGTTAGGGTCCCGAGCAAAATGACAGGACTGGAGATTACGCTTTCTAAGTCTTTCAATCATTCAGGAAGAGAATAAATTGGTTCACCTTAGACTTTTAATGCACACATTGAAAATGTGAGGATAATTACCAATAGGATAGAAAATAATTTAAAGGCCCACACTTCATAAATACCTCAGTAATGCTTTTGTCTTAGTCCATTTTCTGCTGCTGCCACAGAATACCTGAGACTGGGTAACACTAAACAATGAGAGGTCT
This sequence comes from Sylvilagus floridanus, assembly GCA_949820135.1. NCBI lineage: Eukaryota > Metazoa > Chordata > Mammalia > Lagomorpha > Leporidae > Sylvilagus > Sylvilagus floridanus. The sequence goes on along the minus strand of OX463241.1, from coordinate 25,890,668 downwards.
TGGATGAAGAGTCTGGCTTTTGGCAAAGGCATCCTGCTGCATCATTGCATGGCAGAAGGCAGAAGGGCAAGAAAAGACAAAAGTGAGAGGCAAGAGAAGATGTAACTCACTCTTATAACAAACTCACTCTGAAAATAAATGTACTCCTGCAATAACAAGGTTAATCCATCAACCTAATTACCTCTTCAAAGCCCCACTTCAGTACTGATGTGTTGAGGATTTTTAAAAAAGATTTATTTTATTTTAAAGGCAGAGTGATGCAGACAGAAGGAGAGATCTTCCATCTGCTGCTTCACTCCCCAAATGACAACAACTGGAACTAAACCAAGCTGAAACTGGGAGCCAGGAAATCCATCTAGGTCCCCCATGTGAGTGGCAGGATCCCAAGTACTTGGGCCATCTTCTGCTGCCTTCCCAAGCACATTAGCGTGGAGCTGAATCAGGAGTCAGGACTTGAACCCATGCTCCGATATGGGATGCTGGTGCCGCAGGCAGGGTTCACTCTGCTGTGCTACAACACCAGATCCATATTGAGGACTATTAAATTTCCAACACATAAGCTTTGAGGGACACCACTGACCAAAGCAGCTCTAAACCTTTATAAATAACCCTGTAAAAATAAAGAATGAGGAATATATAAAATTAGATCAATAAGAATAAAAATCATGTGAGGAGAAAATGGGAAAAAAGCATTATAAATACACACCAGAAAGTTATAGAAATGAGTCCACATATATCAATAACTTCAACATATAAATAGATTAAACTTGTCAATTTAAGTCAGACTGCTCAGATTAGAAACAAATTTAGTTATACAAGAGGTCTTCTGAAAAAATGCACATTATGAAAGACTTATGCACAGATCTCCAAGTTTCACTTTGCAGCAAAATAAACTTATCTTTTAAAAATGTTTGCATTTTAATCTACTTAAAAGGCAGAGAGACAGAGAGACAGAGAGGGAGAGTTAGAGAGAGAGAGAGAGAGAGAGAGAGAGAGAGAGAGAGAGAGAGAGAGAGAGAGAATCTTTTAATCTTTGATCTTCCCCAAATGCCTGCAATAGTCAGGGCTGAGTCAGGCTGAAGTCAGGGTCCAGGAACTTCATCCAGGCCTCCCATGTGGGTGGCAGGGACCCAAGCACTTAAGCTGTCCTCTGCTACTTCCCAAAATTTATTAACAGGAAGCTGGGTTGGAAGCAGAGTACCTGGGACTTGAACCAACACTCTGATATGGAATGGGGGTGTCTCAACCAGCAGTTTTACCTGCTGTGCTATAACCTATGCCCCCAATAAACTTATCTTCTAATTCCATTTCCATGAACTTCTTGAATACTTTTGTATACTAGCGAATAGACATAGCTAAGACACAAAGGCATAGACAGGTTGAAAATAAATCAATGGAAAAAATATGGTGGGCAGATATCCAAAAGAATGCTAGTGTGCCCATAGTAATGCCAGACAAAACAGACCTTAAGGTGGAAAGCAATGTTAGGAATAAATATTTTTAAAAATAAATAATACAGGAATAATTAAAGAGATATTAGAATTTTGAATTTATTTATTATACCTTACAATACTTCAATATGTATAAAGCAATAATGTCACTGACAGAATTGCAAGAAATTAAATGAACAATTACAAGGGAAGATTTTCTTTATTGTATTTCCTAAAGACACAGGTGAATCTGACAAAATGTTAATAAAGATATAGAAGGTATGAAAAATGCATTTAACAAGCTTGATTTAGTAGATGTAGCCAGCAGCCTCCACCTAACAGAGAGTACATGCTCTTCTTAGGTGCACATGGAGAACTTATACAATTTGGTCACAAAGCCAGTCTCAAGAAATACCAAAAGAAGTGATATAATACAGCCCACATTTTTTTTTGCCATAATATAATAAAACCGTAAATCAATAACATCCAAAACCCACAATAGAGTGACTTTTAGTAGCTGGCTTAGGCAACTGAATGGATGGTATTGATGTCATTCCCCGAGACAGAAAGACCTGGAAGAGGGAAGGTCTTCAAGGCACGTGGAAATAGGGTCAGAGGGAAAATGAATCAGTCTGGCCAATCAGCTCCTAGTGAGATATTGGGATGGATGTACCTCGACCGAACCATCAGCCACAAATTTAATTTGTCTTTCCAAGTAGCTCTCTATTTCGGGACTTTGTAAATTTGAGTTTGAAAATTACGATTTAAATTGATGTTGCCAATTAATTGGCCATGCCGCCACCTAGTGGTATATTTTGGAATAGCAGGAGATGTGTCTAAGTTTTTTTGTTTTCTTTAATTTCTTTCTTTATTTGAAAGGCAGAGTTACAGAGGGAGAAGGAGAGAGAGAGAGAGAGAGAGAGAGAGAGAGAGAGAGAGAGAGATTTTTCATCCACTGGTTCACTCCCCATATGGCCACAACAGCTAGAGCTGGGCTGGCCAGAAGTCAGGATCAGGAGCTTCTTCCAGGCTTTTCCATGCGGTTCAGGGGCCCAAGCACTTGGACCATCTTCCACTGCTTTCCCAGGAACATTAGCAGGAAGCTGTAACAGAATTGGAGCAGCTGGGACTCAAACCAGTGCCCATATGGAATGCCAATATTGCAGGTGATGGCTTTACAGGCTATGCCATGCCAGCTCCTGAGATGAATTCTTGCATGTGATTTTTAAAAATTTAATTTTTAAAGATTTTATCTAATGAATGCAAATTTCATAGGTATAACTTTAAGAATATAGTGGTTCTTCCTCCCATACCTACCCTCCCACCTCCACTCTTGTCCCATCTCCTACTCCCTCTCCCATCCCATTCTTCATTAAGGTTCATTTTTAATTAACTTTATATACAGAAGACCAACTCTATACTAAGTAAAGATTTCAACAATTTTTATCCCCACACACAAAACATATAAAGTGCCATTTGAGAACAAGTTTTGTAGTTAATTTTCATATTACAACTCATTAAGGACAGAGGTCCTACATGGGGAGTAAGTGCACAGTGACTTCTGTTGTTCATTTAACAATTAACACTCTCTTATTTATGACATCAGTGATCACCTGAGGTTCTTGTCATGAGCTTCCTAGGTTTTGGAAGCCTTTTGTGACCACAAAAAATCCATCAGTATTTAGACGAGGTCATAAGCAAAGTGGAAGTTCTCTCCTCCCTTCAGAGAAAAGTACATCCTTCTTTTATGGCCCATTCTTTCCACTGGGGTGTCACTCCCAGGGATCTTTTATGTAGGATATTTTTTTGCTGGTGTCTTGGCTTTCCATGCCTGAAATGTTCTCATGGGTTTTTCAGCCACATCCGAATGCCTTAAGGGCTGGTTCTGAGGTCAGAGTGTTATTTAAAGTGACTGTCATTCTATGAGTCTGCTATGTGGACTTCCCATGCTGGACATTCCCTCCCTTGTAATTCTATCCATTATTATTACCAGGCACTTGATGCTATTTATATGACCTCTTCAACACTTAATCCTACCTATATGTCCACTTTAATACTTAATATGATCACTTTAACAATTAAGATGGGGCTGGCACTGTGGCCTAGCGGGTAAGGCCACTGCCTGCAGTGCTGGCATCCCATATGTGTGCCAGTTCAAGACCTGGTTGCTCCATTTTTGATACAGCTCTCTGCTATAGCCTGGGAAAGCAGTAGAAGATGGCCCAAGTCCTTGGGCCCCTGCACCAGCATGGGAGACCAGGAAGAAGCTCCTGGTTTCTGACTTCAGATCAGCATAGCTCTGGCCATTGCGGCCAATTGGAGAGTGAATCTGTGGATGGAAGACCTCTCTCTCTCTCTCTCTCTCTCTCTCTCTCTCCCTCTCTTCTCTCTATGTGTAATTCTGACTTTCAAATAAATAAAAACTTTTTTAAAAAAATTAAGGTGGCTTTTTTTTTTTGACAGGTAGAGTGGACAGTGAGAGAGAGAGAGACAGAAAGGTCTTCCTTTGCCGTTGGTTCACCCTCCAATGGCCGCTGCGGTTGGCGCGCTGCGGCCGGCGCACCGCGCTCATCCGATGGCAGGAGCCAGGTTCCAGGTGCTTTTCCTGGTCTCCCATGGGGTGCAGGGCCCAAGCACTTGGGTCATCCTCCACTGCACTCCCGGGCCACAGCAGAGAGCTGGCCTGGAAGAGGGGCAACCGGGACAGAATCCGGCGCCCCAACTGGGACTAGAACCCAGTGTGCCGGCGCCGCAAGGCAGAGGATTAGCCTGTTGAGCCACAGCGCCGGCCTAAGGTGGCATTTTTACCACCAATTTTAATGGGATTGGAGTCCCATGACAAGTTTTTAAACTGTACCCTTAGAATTAAGTCCATAGGACTGTATGCAGAACTATACAGTTTTACAGTTACAAACTTCCTCCTCCTTCTCTTATTCCTTCTCTTATTTTTTTCTGAGAACTATTTTATTTTTTAAAAAGGATTTTATTTATTTCTTTAAAAGGTAGAGTTACAGACAGTGAGAGGGAGAGACAGAGAGAAAGGTCTTCCTTCTATTGGTTCACTCCCCAAATGGCCGCAATGGTTGGAGCTACCCTGATCTGAAGCCAGGACCCAGGACCCAGGAGCTTCTTCCTGGTCTCCCACGTAGGTGCAGGGGCCCAAGAACTTGGGCCATCTTCTACTGTTTTCCAAGGTGACAGCATAGAGCTGGATTGGAAGAGGAGCTGCTGGGACTAGAACTGTCGCCCATATGGGATGTTGGCACTGCAGGCAGAGGATTAACCTCCTATGCCATGGTACTGGCCCTGAGACCTATTTTCAATTGACTTTATATACATATGATTAACTCTATGTTAAGTAAATAGTTCAATATATAGTATGAAGAAGAGAGAAAAAAATAAAAAATAAAAAACTGTTCTTTAGATCTCAGTGGGAATGCTTCCAACTTTTCTCTATTCAATATGATGCTGGCCGTAGGTTTGTCATAAATTTCCTTGACTGTCTTGAGGAATGTTGCTTCTAAACCCAATTTGCTTAGAGTTTTCAAAATGAAAGGTTATTGTATTTTGTCAAATGCTTTCTCTTCATCTATCGATATAATCATATGGTTTTTGTTCTTCAGTTTGTTAATGTTATGTATCACATTGATTAATTTGTGAGTATTGAACCATCCCTGCATACCAGAGATAATTCCCACTTGGTCTGAGTGAATGATCTTTCTGGTGTGTTGTTTGATTTGATTGGCCAGAATTTTGTTGAGGAGTTTTGCATCTATGCTCATCAGGGAAATTCATCTATAGTTCTCTTTCTCTGTTGTATCATTTCCAGTTTTAGGAAGTAAGGTGATGCTGGATTCATAGAAAGAATTTGAGAGGATTCCCTCCCTTTCAGTTGTTTTGAATAATTTGAGAAGCATTGGAGTTAGTTCTTCTTTAAATGTCTGGTGGAATTCAGCAGTTAAGCCATCCAGTCCTGGGCTTTTCTTTGTTGGGAGGTGATTTTTTAAAAAAGATTAATTTATTTATTTGAAAAGCAGAATTACAGAGAGAGAGAGAGAGAGAGAGAGAGAGAAGGAGAGACTGAAAGAGAGAGAGATATCTTCCATCTGCTGGTTCACTCCCAAATGGCCACAACCATCAGGGCTGGGCCAGGCTTAAGCCAAGAGCCAGGAGCTTCCTCCGGGTCTCCTTCATGGGTACAGGGGCCCAAGGACTTGGGTCATCTTCTGCTGCTTTCCCAGGCACTTTAGCAGGGAGCTGGATCAGAAGTGGAGCAGCTGGGACTTGAAGAGGGGCCCATATGTGATGCTGGCACAGTAGGCTGTTGCTTTAACCCACTGCACCACAGAGCCAGCCCCATACATGATTTTTTTTTAATTAAAGAAAGAAAGGGTAATAAAACCCTCAGTCTCATACTTCAGGATATTGGCTTTTTTATCTCTGTATTATACTTTATTTTGCATATCCCAAAATATAAGTATTGCCTTTAGTTCTTCCCAGATGGAAAAGCATAATGCACAAAAATTGTACAACTAATATCCACTGAATGCTTGCCATGTGCTAGGCACCACTGTAAGTCTTTTACTTGAACATCTTGTTTAACACTCTCAACAACCCTGTAAGTGCTATTACGTGTGGCTTGAGGAAGCGGAGGTACAGCAGAAATCATTTACTCAGAGCCACACAGCTCACCAATAGCAGAGCTGAAATTTTGAATCCAAGTAATGCGGTTCTAGAATATTTGAAGTTAACCACTGTAAATATTGTTTAAAACAGAAAAAGTAGTTTCAACTTTAACAGTAAGGAAATGGTCCAGTAAACTCTGACATATCAATTTGATAGTTATGTAGGCACTTAAAATGATTCAAAGATTATAAAATAAAATGGGAAAGTCTAACGCGAGGACTGTAGCCAATGTTACACATACAATATGAATTATGCACCTATATGAGACATTCCAATATAAATCTTTATTGAATTTTCATAAAGTTATATGGAAATAATTTCAAACTCATAAGAAATTACAAAAATGAAAAAATAAGTACTGTATACCCTTTACAAAGATTCAGCTATTTCTAACATTTTACCCTTTCATTTTCTCATTCTCTTTTTCTCTTTACAGACACACACACAAATATTTTTCTGAGCCATTGGAGGTTAGGTACATCTGTCGTGGCTCCATATGCTTAAATACTTCAGCGGGTATTTCTGAAGAACAGGTCTTTACTCCATAGTCAGAAACTTCACAACTTTACATTGATATGCTTTTACCCAATTACTCTAAATATTCCCAAGTTTTGAGTTGGTCTAATAATGCTCTTTATAGTTTTTTCCTCCAGTCAGGTTCAATTTTGGGATCAGCTAGCCAGTTTTAGTTGTCACTTCTCTGAAGGTACCTTAGATCTGGAAGGTTCCACAGCTTTTCTTTGTCTTTTTTGACGGTGACATGGTTAAAGAATGTCGTTCTCTCACTTCTTTTTATTTAATAGGACGCTTGGTTTTCTGTTTGTCTGGTGTTTCTTGATGATCAGGCTGAGTTTATTGACTCTCAGCAGGAAGCTGCCTAGGTGATGCTGCAACCTGCCCAGGTCCCGAAGCTGCAGGCACGTGATGTCTGTGTGTCTCTCACAGGCCACGTTCATGTTGCTCAGTCAAGGTGGTGTCTGATTCCTCCACTGTGTAGTCACCTGTTCTTTCTTTCTCATCATGAGTAAGACGTCTGTAAGACATTTGTAAGTGCACACTACACTTACAAATTCATTCCCTACATAAAGCTAAAGACAAGTTTACCCAAGTTTCCTTCTAGAACACAAAATCTGGACAGTTGTTGTTGTTATTGTTTGCATTCAAAACCCTGACCCTTTTAGAGTTTATTATGTATGGTGTGAAGAATGCATCTAACTTTCTCTTTTTCCATAAATGTGATTATTCTCTCTTCACTAAGCTTGTGAATGTCTTGAAGTCAAAGCTGCCAATTCAATCAACAGTGTCTGTCCTTCCTGTAAATACACATATACTTGCTAGGTAATGTTTTCTGATTTATATATACTTGAGTGTATATCATACCTATTTTTACATAACCTTGACCAGTTCATTGCATTTTTTTCTTTTTTTCTTTTCAACTTTTATTTAATAAATATAAATCTCCAAAGTTTAACTTTTGAATTATAACAGCTTCCCCCCCCATAATTTCCCTCCCACCCACAGCCATCCATCTCCCATTCCCTCTCCCATCCCATTCTTCATCATGATTAATTTTCAATTATCTTTATATACAGAAGATCAACTTAGTATATACTAAGTAAAGATTTCAATAGACTGAACCCACAAAGACACACAAAGTATAGAGCACTGTTTGAATAGTAGTTTCACCATTAATTCTCATAGTACAACACACTAAGGGCAGAGGTCCTACATGGGGAGCAGGTGCACAGTGACTCCCGCTGTTGATTTAACAATTGACACTCTTATTTATGATGTCAGTAATCACCTGAGGCTCTTGTCATGAGCTGCCAAGGCCATGGAAGCCTCCTAAGTTCACCAACTCTGATCTTATTTAGACAAGGCCATATTCAAAGTGGAAGTTTTCTCCTCCCTTCAGAGAAAGGTACTGCCTTCTTTGATGGCCTGTTCTTTCCTCTGGGATCTCACTCAAAGACATCTTTCATTTAGGTCATTTTTTTTTTCCACAGTGTCTTGGCTTTCCATGCCTGCAAAACTCTCATGGGCTTTTTAGCCAGATCCAAATGCCTTAAGGGCTGATTCTGAGGCCAGAGTGCTGTTCAGGGCTTTTGCCATTCTATGAGTCTGCTGTGTATCCCACTTCCCATGTAGGATCATTCTCTCCTTTTTAATTCTATCAATTACTTGCAGACACTGGTCTTATTTATGTAATCCCTTTGACATTTAATCCCATCTTTTTGATCAATTACAGTTCATTGAATTTAACATGCATCATGAACACTAGTTGGATGATCTCTTTTACATCTATCAACCTAATTTAAAGTTTGTATTTTTTTTTTAAATTTATTTGACAGGTAGAGTTATAGACAGAGAGACAGAGAGAAAGGTCTTCCTTCCTTTGGTTCACTCCCCTAATGGCCGCTACGCCAATCCGAAGCCAGGAGCCAGGTGCTTCTTCTTGGTCTCCCATGTGGGTGCAGAAGCCCAAGCACTTGGGCCATCCTCCACTGCCCTCCTGGGGCACAGCAGAGAGCTGGACTGGAAGATGAGCAACCAGGACTGGAACCCACCGCCCACATGGGATGCCGGTGCTGCAGGTGGAGGATTAACCAAGTGAGCCATGGTGCCAGCCCCTTGTTTGCATTTTTTACAAGACTTTTGTTGCTTCGATTTCTTCAAAGGTAAAATTACTTATAAAATATTTTAGGGGGACGGACACAGTGTGATTTACCCAGACACCTGTTCTGTCTTTGGAATGTCACTTTGTGGTTGTCTTGGTCTGATCCACTCCCCTTTTATTCTCCGTGTGAATTCCAGCCTGTCATTTAGAAATCTCACTTTATCATCACCTCCTTTATGGTGCTTCTTGACAGAACTAATTAGCCCCCTGCCTTGATAGTGCAACTGGGTCTTATTCAGATGTCTGTTGCTGCGTTTATCCCTCTGAACTGCATTCCCATTTAACAGTTGTGTTTTCTCTATCAGTTTCTTAACTTCTTGAAAGTAGAGTCCAGTGCTCGGTGTTCTTTCACTTACTTGGCCTGGTAGTGATAAATCACATGGATGGCTGTGTGGGGGTATCATTCTGGTGGAAATGCTGAGAGTTGATGGTACATTACATTATTGTGACTCTCTCTGGGAGGAGGAATTCCTCCAGTCTCCTTTCTATCTTGTGAAACAAGAGACCTTTGAGTTCTTGAAATTAGAATTCTTCTTAGGGATGATATTCATTATATTTAGTAATAATTAAAAGAATTTAAGTGAGAATTCATTCACCACAATGTTGCTATCAAAAGTCACCCACCGATTTCATTGTTCTCTGTTCCTGGAGAGATTACCCTTATGCTGCTGGATTGTTTCTATACATAAAAGGGCTTATTGTTACCTCTATTTTAATTTTATGTAACTACACTTGCTGAAATTAGGTTTCAAATATCTTATAAAGGGAGACCTCTCTCATTGTACATTTTTATGTAAGCTCTACTACTTCAGCTCAAACTAAGTATTCAGTACTTGACTGATATATTAAAGTCACCAAAGTATTTTTAGAGCCTGATATGTTTCAGATACCATAGAAGCTTTTGGAATATGAAATTTAGCAAGGTGTTGTACTTTCCTTTATGAAGGTTGTAATCTAGCAGAGTCACAGCTGAAGTACCATGTGCGTTGTGTAAGTTATTCATACAGAGCAATGTGAGTTGATCAGGAAATATTTATGTTACTATCCATATAAAGTCCTTGAATAGACTCAAGGATAAGGAGTGATAATAGTATCATGATTCTTACTAAGCATCATTCATTCCACACACACTTTGCAGTGCCACTAGGTGTCAGGCACTCGTCTGGGCTCTGGGAATACAGTATTGAACAAAACCAATCTGATTTTTTTCCTTTCCTTTCCTTTTTCTTCTTTTCTTTTCTTGTTTTCTTCCCCCCCCCTTTTTTTTTTTGGATTTATTTATTGGGGCCATTGTTGTGGCACAGTGGGTTAAGCCTGCAGTGCTGGCATCCTATATGGGAGCCGGTTAGTGTCCCAGCTGTTTCACTTCCTATCCAGCTCTCTGCTAATGCACCTTGGAATGTAGTAGGGGACAGCAAGGGCTTGGGCCCCTGCACCCACGTGGGAGACCTGGAAGAAGCTCCTGGTTTCTGGCTTTGGCCAGGTTCATCCCTGCCTTTACGACCATTTGGGGAGTGAACCAGTGGATGCAAGACCACTCTTTCTCTCTCTCTCCCTGTAACTCTGCCTTTCAAATAAATAAATAAATCTTTAAAAAAAAAAAGACCCACTTTAAAGCCACTCATAATTGAGAGGGAAAGAATGGATATATTCTAGGCAAATGGTAAGGAAGAGAGCAGAGGTGAGCACACTTCTTATCTGTGTATTTGTTTTTGTTTTTTTTGGTTTTTTTGACAGGCAGAGTGGACAGTGAGAGAGAGACAGAGAGAAAGGTCTTCCTTTGCCGTTGGTTCACCCTCCAATGGCCGCCGCGGACGGCGTGCTGCAGCCGGCGCATTCGCTGGCAGGAGCCAGGAGCCAGGTGCTTTTCCTGGTCTCCCCATGGGGTGCAGGGCCCAAGCACCTGGGCCATCCTCCACTGCACTCCCTGGCCACAGCAGAGGGCTGGCCTGGAAGAGGGGCAACCGGGACAGAATCCGGTGCCCCGACCGGGACTAGAACCCGGTGTGCCGGCGCCGCAAGGCAGAGGATTAGCCTGTTGAGCCACGGCGCCGGCTGTGTATTTGTTTTTTAAAAAGACAGAGTTACAGAGGGAGAGAGGAAAAGATGGCAAGCAAGATAAATATCTTACATCTGCGAGTTCACTCCCTAGATGACCACAATGGCCAGGACTGGGCCAGGCAGCAGCCAGGAGCCAGGAGCTTCATCCAGCTCTCTCATGTGGATGTCAGCGGCCCAAGTACTTGGGTCATTATCTGCTGCTTTCCTACGCCATCAGCAAAGAACTTGATTGGAAGTAAAGCAACTGAGGCATGAACCAGCATCCATATGGGATCCTGGTATTGCAGGCGGTGGCTTTACCCATTCAGCTATAACAGCAGCCCCATGATATCTTTTCATTCAGAGCTTACATTCTAATAGGGAGAAGCAGATAATAAACAGCAAAACAAATAAACTAACAAGCAATTCTCAGTAAGTGAAAATTTTATAATAAAAGTAGCATGAGCAAAACTGATTAGGGACTACTCCTTAGAGGGTAATTATTTAAAATCTCTTTGAGGAAGTGACATTCAAACAGATACTGAGATGACAGGAAGGAGCCAGTAATGCAAATTTCTCAGGGCAAAGTGTTTTAGGCATAACAACTGTGAAGAATGGGAGCTTGATGCTAGCTTGGTGTTTAAGGATCAGCAAACAGACATGTGTGGTTGTAACTGGACTAAACTACTAAGAAAGTGCAGATAAACAAGGTTGGAAATGTAGGCAGAGGCCAGGTAGTATAAGACCTTACAGGTCAGGGCAAAGAATTTTGATTCTATTCTAAATGCAATGACAAATATTGGAAAATTTTGAATTGGGAAATAACATCTGAGCTACATTTTTAAAGCCTTTTATGTAGAAAATGATGTATGGTGGCTAAGATGTGGTTGTGGGAGTGGAGGACAGAGATGACAGTGACTTATCTAAGTGCTGATGGTGGCAGGCAGTAGCAGTGGAGACGGGAAGAAGCGGAAGGACTTGTGACAAGAACAGAAATAGGTATGGTGATTAGAGAAAGAATGGATCTTTATATGATATTTGGCTTAAGCAATTAAGTCGAAGGTTGTACATTTCACCAGCATGAGGACAACACATTTGGAGAAGGGGCTGGAAAGAAAGATTCTATTTTGAGAATGTTACATTTGAGTTGCCTGTTAAGACTCTCAAGTGGAGATATCAGATAGGCAACAGAATATGTGATTTTCGAGTTCATAGAGGAGGTCAGGTGTGGATATGTAGATTTGAGAGTCAGCATTTTTTTTTAAAGATTTATTTATTTATTTTAAAGGCAGAGTTACAGAGAGGCAGAGGCAGAGAGAAAAAGAGAGGTCTTCCATCTGCTGGTTTACTCCCCAGATGGCAGCAATGGCTGGAGCTGCACTGATCTAAGTCAAGAGTCTCCCACGTGAGTGCAGGGGCTCTGGGATTTGGATCATCCTCCACTATTTTCCCAGGCCATAGCAGAGAGCTGGATTGGAAGAGGAGCAGCCAGGACCTGAACTGGTGCCCATATGGGATGCTGGTGCTGCAGGCGGTGGCTTTAACCACTACGCTACAGCGCTGGCCCCAAGAGTCAGGAATATTTAGATGCATTTAGAGCTATGAAAATGGATGAGATTACCTAAGGAGTGAGGGTAGATGGAGAAAGGTTGATTAGAGGGCAAATAGCCAGAACAGGAGGTTTGAAAGAGAGACCAGATAAAAACTAGAATTGCGGGATGCAGTGGAAACCATAAGAAGAAAGGAGTGATGAACTTCATTGAATGCTACAGACAAGTGGGGAAAGTGAGAGGATTATTGTGAAATTTGGTGAGATGAAAGTCACTGATGACCTTGACTAGAGCAGTTCAAGTGAAATGGTATGGACAGAAGCCCAGAGGGAGTAGGTGGAGAGGACAGTGTGCCAGGAAGTGAAGACAGGAATCCCAGATGACTGATACACAGTGGGAGCAGGGAACAGGACAGTGGATGCAGGGGATGTCATATCAAAGTTGATTTTTTAAAATGGATGCTATTAAGGCATGTTTGCCTACTGATGGAACTGAGTCAGCAGAGAGGGGAAAATTGATGTAATAACAGAAGAGAGATGATTGAATGACTCTTTGAAAAGGCAAAGGAGGATGGGGTCTGGAACGTAACTGAAAGGCTTGACGATGGGACAGGGACAGAGAGAGAGGAGGGTGTGTATACACACACAGGAAGAGTGATACATTTGGTGATGCGAAACAGAGAATGCCCATCTCATTTTTTACTTTCTTCTATCACAACATACTTGAGTCCATCAAACCAAAATACGTACATACCATTATGCATAAAATGCACAAAGGTTACCTAAATAGTCTCTAAAGTATTGTTTCAGTATCTGTCACTGTTTAACAAACTACATCCTAATTTAGTGGCTTAAAACCACAATTTATTATTTATTATTTCTCACTCTTGTATTGATGGACCAGGTGGTTCTTGTGCTTCACTAGGTGGTGACTGGGTGCTGAGAAGGGGGAAATGTCCAAAATAGCCCCAGCCTCCTGGCTGGCAGTCGGTGCTGGCTGCTAGCTGGAAGTTCAGATGGGCTGTTGGCCAGCAGCCTTGGTCTTCCTCCATGCGGCCTTTCCACATAAACAGTTGGGCTTTCTCACCTCACAGTCTCAGGGGAGAAGGACATCTTACATGCTGGCCAGCTTGATGGTTGGGAGAGGATTCAGCAGGAGGTTGGTTTCAGCTTTGGGGGCCACATTTTCAAATTTATCTACCCTTTCCATCTATAATCAGAAAAGCATATTCCTATCTTGTCCTCTTAATTAAATCTGTTCTGATATGAATTCTGAACAACTGACCTAGAAAATAAGCAAAGCTTCATTTTCCCTTTTGTGATGTGAATTTCTTTTCCCAGGTAGAGAACTGCCACCTGTCAATAAGACTTCTCATTTTTCTGTACACACGGCCAATTTATCCTGGATGCAGAATTTCAAAGTCCCACTTTCTCCCTATTCTAGTTATAGCAATTTTCTGATTCACTGTCAAGTATAAGAAAAAAGAGCAGCAGTACTGAGAGAATGATTGCACACAGCCGAAATGGGGGGGCGCTTGCTTCTGACTCCATGCAAGGAAGCACTATCAATGTGAAATTGCACTCAAAGCTTCGCATTCCCAAGAGAATGAACAGGAGACCTGGAAAAGTGACATGTTCATCAGTAAGAAATGGTGGAATCAGAAACATGAAAGAACCAATGGAGAGATCCCTGAGCCCCTACCAAAAATGAGACCTTTGGGGAAAGCTGCTGGGACCATACATGTTTCCTGATAGTTTTCCATTTTAGAAAAGTTGGAATGTGAGCATTACCATTCATTATACAGTAGTTTCTGTTTTTCCCTAGACTTTTATCAAATAATTACAAACTTAAAAATTCTTAAAATTGAATAAAGATTCCACTAGAAAAATGAATTTTTGGTCAGCAAGAATTGCAAAGGGAATCAGTCCTCATGAGATTCAAAACTTTTATCTTCCTTGTACCCTTCTAATACTGGAAATTATGGTTCCAACTTGTAAAATTTTACCCTTGCCATGGTTTCTATATTTTACAGCATTTCCCTATTTTTTTTTCCCACAACCATCCCTTTTAAGACCATGGGAATTTCTTTCATATCTGAGGCTCCCATGCAGGGCTATCCAATAAAACTTTCTACACTGGTGGGAACCTGCATTTTCACTGTTCAATACAGTAGTCACTAGGCACACATGATGACTGAGCACTTGAAGTATGCCTGATGCCGATTAGCAACATAGTGTTAAACTGTATCTTTTTAAAAAAAAAAAAAGATTTATTTATTTATTTGAAGGGCAGAGTGACAGAGAGAGAGAGAGATCTTCCATCTGCTGGTTCATTACTCAAGTGGCTACAGCAATCAGGGCTGGGCCAGGCTCAAGCCAGTAGCCTAGAACACCATCTGGGTTTCCCACCTGGGTGCAGGGACCCAAAGACTTGTGCCATCTTCAGGAACATTAGCAGGGAGCTTGATCGGAAGTGGAGAATGGCTGGGACTCAAATCTATGCCAATAAGGGAGACTGGCTTTGCAGGTGGCAGCTTAATCCACTGCACCACAAAGCTGGGGCCCCAAAGTGTTAAACTTTATAGTTTATAGTTAGTTTCAGTTACTTGCAACTAAAATGTGAAGAGTCACGTGGGGTCGGTCAGGAGCTACCGTATTGGACAGTCAAGTCCAATATTTCCCTTGGAGCTCAGAAACTTGCTCACCTTATTTTCTCTAAAAGCTGAAAAATCTGAGCTGCAATATTGCACTACACTAATGGGCATTGTCCTAACACATTGTTCTAATTTGTAATAATTGATGTTTGTGTCCCTCACTGGGTCACATAGTCCTCAGGGAGCCCAGCACCTAGTACAGCACCTGGGACATAGTACAACATCATTAGGGACACAAATAAATAGGTGAGTAAGGGGCCGGTGCTGTGGCACAGTGGGTTAAAGCCCTGGCCTGAAATGCTGGCATCCCATATGGACACCAGTTCCAGTCCTGGTCACTGCTCTTCCGATCCAGCTCTCTGCTATGGCCTGGGATAGCAGTAGAAGATGGCCCAAGTCCTTAGGCCCCTGCATCCACGTGGGAGACTCCTGGTTCCTGGCTTCAGATTGACACAGCTCTGACTGTTGCGGCCATCTTGGGAGTGAACCAGCAGACGGAAGACCTCTCTCTCTGTTTCTGCCTCTCTCTGTAACTCTGTCTTTCAAATAAACAAAATAAATCTTTAAAAAAAATAGGTGAGTTAGAGAATCCATATAACTTTTACATATATGAGAACTCTACTATTTGTGTGTATGTATATGTGTGTGTGTTAGAAAGAGAGAAATTGATTCTAGAAAAGAACCTGAAAACACAGGGAGGAAATTAAGTCCAGGTTATTAAAGAGAAATAGAGTTGGTTGCATAATAGTTCAGAATAAAAAAATTGGCTTAGAAAACTTTTTTAAAATGTATTTTGAAGCCGGCGCCGTGGTTCACTAGGCTAATCCTCAGCCTGCGGTGCTGGCACCCCAGGTTCTAGTCCTGGTTGGGGCACCAGATTGTGTCCCGGCTGATCCTCTTCCAGTCTAGCTCTCTGCTGTGGCTTGGGAGTGCAGTGGAGGATGGCTCAGGTCCTTGGACCCTGCACCCGCATGGGAGACCAGAAGGAAGCACCTGGCTTCTGGCTTCAGATCGGTGCAGCGCGCCAGCCGTAGCAGCCACTTGGGGGGGATGAACCAACGGAAAAAGGAAGACCTTTCTCTCTCTCTTTCTCTCTCTCTCTCTCTCTCTCTCTCTCTCTCTCTCTCGCTGTCTAACTCTGCCTGTCAAAAAAAAAATGTATTTTGCTTATTGGAAAGGTGATGGGGCGAGTGGTTTCCCATTCAGTGATTTAGTCCCCAAATGCCTACAAAGGCTGATTCTGGGCCAGGCTGAAATGGGGAAGCAGAAACTCAATCCAGGTTTCCCATGTGGGTGGCAGGAAGCTAAGTGCTTGGGCCATAATCCAGTGCCTCCTCGGGTGTACATCACCACGAAGCTGAACTGGATGGAAGCAAAGCTAGGACTGGAACCCAATCACTGATAAATGGGATGGGGGAATCTCAAGTCTTGACTGCCACACTAAATTCCTGCTCCAGGAAATTGGCTTTATTAATAAAGACTCTCTTTAAGCCTTTACTAGATCGCTATCTGTATATTACATGAAGTATCTTCTGTAATCTGAAAGATACAACTGTGAAATAAGTACTGTTACAACCTGATTTTACAGATGATTTGGAGAATGAGTGGGTAATTTACCAAGGTCATATAGCTAAGGAGTAGTGGAGCAAGTATTTCAAGATGAACAAGCTGACTTCAGAGCAAACCTTCTTGACCACCCTACTGCACTGCTCTGTTTGATTGTGTCCATGTGTTGGTGAAGGCTTAGTGACCACCAGTGTCTGCAGCAGGTTTTTCTCTACACATAAGCTTCTGTAAGCCAGCGTCTCCTGGTGGTTTAGGTCTCTTTCCAGACTTGCGGGTTGAGGAAGGTGGGGAAGGAGCACTCCTAGGATCCTAGGAGTCTTTCTCTCAAAAAGTCAAACTAATATTTTTGCATCTAGCATTTTTTTTACCTTCTATTAATAGAGCAAATGATTTTTTTTTCTTAATAAAACAGAAAGTACTTCATCTCTCCCTTCTCCAAGTCTCTCACCTGGTAGAAAAGAACAGTGCAGCCACGTATTTCACTTCCCCCTCCCCTCCTCTCCTCCCTGTCACTCACTTGGGCTCCACAGATAGTGCAGAGTGGACATTTGCATTTAATCAGTTTCCTGTGAAGCTATCTTATCTTGCGGCACTAGTTGTGTTGTTTGCCTCCCTCCCACTCCATGCATTCTGTCTCTGCCCTTCTCTGTCCTCTGGAAGCAGCCATACTGACCTCCAAATCACCGGTTCTCGCACCCTCTGGCTCCCAGTGGATTCAACAGGAGTTTGGCAAGGGGTAGGAGGAAGAGAGAGATTGGGGTGCTTCTTCCCCTCGCTCCTTCTCTCCTTTGATGCCGTGTTCTCACAGTAGCTGTGGCAGTCCCCATGTAGCTCCAGTACTCACTGGGGTCAGTGACACTTCTTCTGCTTGCCCTGCATGTTTCAGGAAGCCAAGGTTTCTCCACTCTTGCCAGTCCCTGGTGCCTCTGCCTGTCACTTCCCTTAAAACTCTGCCCATGTCTTTGTAACTTGGCACTTACTTGCACTATTTTCCGTAAGCTGTCTTGAGTGGAATACTCTTTCCTGTCTGAGACCCTGCCTGCTGTATTTCCCCTCTCAAGGTCACCTCATTTCTGATGTGGAAGGGGCCTAGACTGCCAAATTGGTAGAAAATTCAATAGGCCTCAGGTAGATGCACCCACGGGTGAGAGGATGAGATTTTATCACTGTTTCCAGCATTGCTCAGGGGGGAGGGCCCCCGAGGGTGACATAAATGTGCCTGCCTGCTGGTGCATGAGCAGAGCTCAGGCAGCAGGCTTTTCTGCAGCTTGAGTGAGATGACCTCAGGACTCTTCATTTGCTTTGTCCTGAGATGCCAATCATCCAGCAACCTCAGGGTCGCTCAGCTGGTTTCCTAGGTGACTTGATCCAGAGAAAGGAGTACTTCGGAGGGTGGCTGCCAACATTTCAGATCCTGAAAAACACTTGTCTCCTCTTATATTAACCAAATGGATTTTTTTCAAAGAAAAAAGTGCAAATAGTTTCCCACCACTCACCCTGTCTGCAGGCATGCTGGTTTTTGTCCTTTCCAGCTAGCATTCCTCCATTGTTTCTTGTTTTCCCCCTCGTGGCTCAGCCCTGGGTTAGGATTCCTGTTACTCAGCTCTATAAACCAATCTGTATTCATTCTCTGATACTATATCCATACTCTGTCTTCCATCCTGTAATGGAAACGTCAGTTTTCCTGTCCAGGCCCATCCTCTCTGTGCTCTTGTGCCCACCCCCCTTTTCTGAGGGCTTCCATTTTTCAGTGGTCCCCATTCTTCCTTCTTACCGGAACAGCACCATGACTGCCCGAGCTGCTCCAGGGTCTCCTGCTCCAGGAAGCACCCGCCCCCTACTCACAGCCCCCCAACTTCATGCTTCATTCCTTGGGCACTCTGTGAAGCAAAACCTGCTGGAAAAGTTGTTTCTACTGGCAGTCACCACTTCCTTCCCTTTCATGGGCTCCATTCTGGCTTCCTGCCAGGAGCTGTCACTCTGCTGAAGCAGTTTTGTCAAGGCCATCAGAGATCTCCGTGTTCCCAAACTCTGTTGCTGCTTCTCTTCTCACTCAACCCCTTGGAAGCATTGGGAGTAGCTGCCCGGCCCTTTACAAAATACTCTCTTCTCCTGGTTTCTTTGATGTCATTCCCAGTCTCCTGCCCTGACTCCTACCTCCTCTGCACCTTACAAATAATGGGTTATCCTGGGCTGAGTTCTAGAGCTGCACCTACCATTCACATGTGGGTACTATTGAAATGGGGCTGGTGTGAAAGGAGATATGTTGTAAGCATGAAATATACTCTGGATTAAAGGCTTAAAATGAAAAAAAAAAGAATGTAAACAAAATTTACATTGTAACATGCTACTATATTAATAATTACATGAATGCATGCTGGGGCTAATGAAAATTAATTTCCTTTGCTTCTTTTTACTTTTTTAGTGTGGCTACTAGAAAAAGTAAAGTGACACCTGTAGCTCACAAGTGTGGGTCACACATATTTTTATTAGTGCTATTCTAGGCTCTCTTCCCTGCCAGATTCTTTTCATCATCTTGCCTGGTTAGGTAGCTCTGAATACAATGTATCAATTGACTATGGAATTTAGACCTGAAACTCTGACCTCTCCTTGGAAATCCTGACTTAGGTACTCAACTGTCACTTGAATTTCCACTTGTATGTCTTCTCGGCAACTCAGTGTTAGTATGTCAGAAATGGAATTTTCTACTTCCTCCAGCTGTATTGTGTTATTTGCTGAGCTTTCCATCTCAATCAGTGGTTCCATCATCTGTCCAGTTGTTGAAGCCAGAGACTCGAGTCATCCTTGATTACTCCATTTTCCTCAGCCACTACATCTAATCCCCCAGAAAGCCATTTAGTTTGTTCCACCTTCAAGTTATTTATCTTGAATTCCATCAATTTTTCTTCATCTCCAGTGCCACTACTCAAGTCTGTCACTGTCCTCTCTCACCTCCTGTGCAGCAGCAACTTCCTAACTCTTCTCTTTGATTCTACTCTTGTACCATTAGTCTCTGCTCCATGTCTCAGAGTGAGCTTTTCCGAATATAAATCAGATTATGCCACTGCTCTGTTTAAGCCTCCGAGTGGTTTTCAGCTGCCTTAGAATAGCATTCAAAGTTACCATAGCTTGCAAGGCCCAGTATGAGTCTGAGCACTACTTATGGCCCTAACCTCATCCCATGCCTTGCTTCCTCCTCGGGTCATCAATCTCTAATCCCACTGCACTCTGCTATACTTTGATCATGCTGAGCTTATGATCATCTCAGGTTCTTTGTGTGCTATAGTGCCCTCTATTTCAGATGCTCCACTCCTGGGGTTTTGTGTGGCTGACTCCTCTTCATTCTTTGGGTCTCAGTTCAAACATTATCTCTTTAGAAAGATCATCCTCGAAAGGAGCGTCCTGTACTAGTCATTTCAATCCACTCGTTCTCAACCATTCTTTCTTTCTCTGTCTTCTCTCATAGAGATGTTTTTGGTTGTTTCCTCTTTAGTGTGTTTCCCTTTAAGCATATAAACTTTCCCAGGGCAGGGACCTGGCTTGTCTTATTTGCCCTGCCTTCTCAGCATTGGATAGAAAGCTTGATCCAGAGCAAGCACTGGAAATGTCAAATGAGGAGTTTAAAAAAAATACTAGTCAAATGGATTTTTTAAAAGAAAGAACAAATACAAATATTTTTGAAATGAGTAAGTTCATTTTGGGATGAAACTTTGACTGCCTTAAAAACTACAGCGTAACTGAAGGAGGCATGCGTTAGGCCCTACCAGGTGCTAACCTCTCAGTGTGGATGAGTTCATCGCGTCAGCAAATACTGAGGAGCCAGCACTTACAGAGCATGTTGTTTCTGTTCCTAGATTGGGAGAGTGCAGACAGCAGCGGGACAGGGACTCTGAAGCCAGGGCTGAGGGGTGACATTAAAGGACAAGCGGGGGGTGGCGGAGTGTGTATGTGTGTTGTGTTGGGAGAAATCCAAAGCAGGTACAAGCTCAACAGGTAACAATGCAGCCAACTTCTTTTGCCCAGATTTTAGCTCTAGCAGGAATGGCTATTTTTTTTTTTTTTTTTTAGCCTCTGGGTCAGCGCTATGCACAGTAGGTTTTCCTCAAATGGTTTTTGGTAGAGTGATTAAACAAATGCATGAGTTATAAAGAAAACTCAGTTTGTAAAGTGAGTCTTAAAATTACTTATCTTGATATTGAAAGTTCTGAGGAATGGAAAGAAAAAGAATGCACACAAACTGAAAGGGACAAGGTAAAAGCATGGTTGAATTGGACATGCAGAGGTATGTGCGCCTGAGGATTTGGGAATAAGAGAATAACTTCTCGTCCTGCTTCACGCCCCCAGAAATGAATCAATCTCAGAGTTCCTGTTGACCTCAGGAGAGGATTCTAAATACACAAATCAGGAAAACAGAGGGGAGGGAGAAGTTTTGAAAGTCAAACAGCAAAAAACATCCATCTTGGGGACATCTTGTCTTCCCCAATCCAAATCAGATATGCCAAGACATGAGAAAGCAAAGTGTTGATGGTGTCACACATGAGAGTATCATGTGCTTGAGATAGCCCAGGACAGCTCCATCGTGTCCAGCCTGGACTTCTGCTGTGGTCTGTTTCAGAGCTTCTGGATTTCGATCTAAAAGTGGTATCTGGAAAAGAGATAATAATTTGTGCTCACATAGCAATTTTCATGCAAAGGTCTCAAAGCACTCTACAAAGAGTAAGTATTAGTATCCCAGATGGAGCAACACAGACTGAGGGGCTGCTGCCCTTTTCAGCACACTGGGGAGTAGAAGCCCCTGGACTCCAAACGCAGCCCTAGGCTATAAATTATGGAATCATGACCTCTCTCAATTGGGAGCTAGGACTGCCAATGATGAGATTTCTTTTTAAATAAAGCAGAAAATCAACCTCTAATCTTGATAATTTTAGCATATGTCCAAAACACATGAAAATGAATGCTTTCAAATCGCTGAATTTAGGGCAAAATATGGTTTCTCAAGATAAGAAAAGTGGTTATTATTGTCACACTCATCATGGCTAACGTACTAAGCATTATTCAAAATCAGTTAAATTATTTAAGACTCACAACAGTTTTAGCAAAGTGGGAACTATTATCACTTACGGTTGAGGAAAATGAGATGGAAAAGAAAAGTAACTAGGCCAAGATGTCAGCTGAGCAAGTGGCAGAGCTGGAATTCGAATGCAGGCAGTTTGACCCCCTAGCCCTGATTCTTAGCCACTTGCTCTTCACCATTTTGCCTGAATTATCTCACTTAGTCCTCCCCAAACTCCTAAGTGGTCATCGTCCCAGTTTACTGGGGGAGAAAACTAGACTTAGAAAATTAAGATGACTTGCCCCTGCTCACATGCCAGGAGCAGAAAAGCCAGGATTTGGGACAGTAGACCAAAGAGCACTAGGCAAGGAGTCAGGGTTTCCAGGGTCTCTCTGCCACTCCTGGAACTCTAGGAAAACCCAATGATCTCCATGGGCTTGTGCCTTGCCTGCAAAGAAGGATGTGGGTCCACAGTGACGCTCAAGTCCAGCTGGGGCTAAAATTCTGATTCTCAGTATCTGTTTTCTATTTAGTCCCTTGTTTGAAGATCCTTGGAGGAAAAGAAATTAACCACCCGGAACCTGAAAGTGACTCTGGAAGCCAAATTTAGAAAACAGATCTCAAAAGGAGAAAAAAAAAAGAAGTTTACAAAATGCTTTATTTAGAAAGTGAGACTGTCCAGCAGAGTGTTTGGCTTACCGTGGGAGACTCAGTGACCAGATAAAAGGCCACCGTTATCTCTTTGGCCAGCCAGTTCTCCTGGATAGAGTAAATCACTAACCTGGCTCAGCGGCTCTTTCTGGCCTGCTAAACTGGCTGAAGTTGGAAGAAGCCCATGTGGTGTGGGAGGGATCTGAGAGAAGCAGCCTTTCATGTGGGTGTTCTATCTTGAATCCTGAATGTCTATACCATGCTGTCTACTTCTGTTTTTGTTCTTAGTGATGATCACGTAGTGACACAGCCCACTGTTACCATGAACCAGTTTCTTCACACCCTCAGGTCGATCCACGGTGCAGCGAGCAGGCCTGGCTTCCACTCCTCTGTGAGATTCTGTTCAAAAGTGTGAGCTTGAGTTTATGACCAATCTTAGCCAAGAAAGCAACCCTTCGCTTTGTGATCTTGGGACAAACCACTTACATTCTCTCAGAGTTCTCAATTTTCCTCATCTTTGTGTAAGATGATGTTTCTGTCAATTGCTCTCCAGTGTTATAATTTCAAGTAGTGTGACACCTGGGGAAGTGGCTTGGAGACATTAGGCAGCCGGGACATGATGGTGGCAGTCAAGTTGAAAGGATGCTGCTCACCCAGAGAGCCTGTGGTGGTGTGCGGGAGTCAAGTACATTGGAAGTGGGCAGGCCTGAATTACTGTCCCAGTGCTGCCTGTCATTTGGGCAAGTTCTTAAGATTCCACAAGTGTTTTCCATAGATAAAATGCAATGTTGAGGCATGGAAATAATAAACATGAAGCCCTTGACACAAAGGAATCATTAACAAGTGGTAGCTATTATTATATTTAGTATCAATTATTGAATCATGATGCAGAGTTAGCAGATTCAGAATCTGAAGTCTTGTTTTCTTTTCTTTTTTTTTTTTGACAGGCAGAGTGGACAGTGAGAGAGAGAGACAGAGAGAAAGGTCTTCCTTTTGCCGTTGGTTCACCCTCCAATGGCCGCCGCGGTCGGCGCGCTGCGGCCAGCGCACCGCGCTCGTCCGATGGCAGGAGCCAGGAGCCAGGTGCTTTTCCTGGTCTCCCCATGGGGTGCAGGGCCCAAGCACCTGGGCCATCCTCCACTGCACTCCTGGGCCACAGCAGAGGGCTGGCCTGGAAGAGGGGCAACCGGGACAGAATCCGGTGCCCCGACCGGGACTAGAACCCGGTGTGCTGGCGCCGCAAGGCGGAGGATTAGCCTGTTGAGCCACGGCGCCGGCCTGAAGTCTTGTTTTCTAAGACAGGCATATTAGTTCACTTTCAACTCCAGGAAAAAGCCAGGACATAATCATACTATCCTAGGAAACCTAATATCCTGCTTTTGTATAATAAGTGGCTGGGGCTAATTATGGAGGCTTATCCTCATTTATATCACACCTTGAGGAAATCTGTACAGGGAACTTTGGAAGTCTCTGCTGGGGCCGACACTGTGGTACAATAGGACAAGCAACCCTCCATGATCCTGGCCATCCCATATGAGCACTGGTTGGAGTTCCTGTTGCTCTGCTTCCAGTTCAGCTTCAGCTAATGCTCCTGTGAAAGGAGTAGAGGATGGCCCATGTAGTTGGGCCCCTACTGCCTACATTGGAGACCTGGATGGAATTCCAAGCTCCTGACTTCAGCTTGACCCAGCCTTAGTCACTGAAGCCCTTTGGGGAGTCAATCAGCACAAGAAAGATCTCTCTCTCTTTCTCTGCCTTTCAAATTTATTTATTTATTTATTTGAAAGTCAGTTACAGAGAGAGAGAGGAGAGGCAGAGAGAGAGAGAGAGAGGTCTTCTTTCCACTGGTTCACTCCCCAGTTGGCTCCAATGGGCGGAGCTGCTGGAGCTGGGGATATCAGAAGCTAGGAGCCAAGAACCAGGAGCTTCCTCTGGGTCTGCCACACGGGTGCAGGGGCCCAAGGACTAGGGCCATCTTCTACTGCTTTCCCAGGCCATAGCAGAGAGCTGGATTGGAAGTGGAGCAGCCAGGACTTGAACCGGCACCCATATAGGATGCTGGCACTGCAGGTGTTACCTTTACCCACTATGCCACAGTGCCAGCCCCCAATAAATAAATCTTAAAAAGAAAAATCTCTGCCCAGGTCCCTACCTTCTACAGCTGCAGTAATTCTAGTCAACTATCAAAATCTCAAAACTTTCCCCTATGTTCCAAGGCTCTCTCTGAACAAGATGCAATTATAGCGGAAAAAAAAAAAAAAACACCTCAACTCTTTTTAGCATGAGAATCTCAATTTGAAGTAAAAGCTCTTTCATGGGATCTGATATAATAATAGTTCTCCTTTAAGTAGCCTTTGATTGTGAAAACACATGATAAACATTTAATAAGAGTAAAAACTCAGAAGGTCTTCTGTTAAATTTTTCGGAGTAGGTAGTACATGCACTTGATACAAAATTCACAAGGTACAAAGAGATATGCATGAAAGTCTTCTTGCGTCCCCATTCTTCATCACACGTTGCCCTTGCCCAAAACCAACTAGTGCTTCAATTTCTGTTGTGACCTTTCAAAGGTACTATGTACTATAAATATTTACATGTTACTCATCAATTTTTTTTTTTTTAATTTGAGAGGCAAAGAGAGGGAGAGAGGGAGGACTCCCATTCCTTGGTTCAACTTAAATGCCCACAACGTCCGCTCCCCCAAGCTGGGAGCCTGCAACTCTATCCAGGTCTCCAGTGGATGGTAGGAACCCAATTGCTGAGCCATCACTGACACCTCCAAGGGTCTGCATTAGCAGGAAGCTGGAATTAGGAGTGGGAGGCAGGGAGGGAGCCCACGTACCAGTGTAGGGTTGGAGGCATCTTAATCACTAAGCTAAATGCCCACTGCTATCCTTTTTGAAAAACACAGTGTGGCAGCATATATTACCATTCTACTTCACCTTGCCACTTTCACTTAACAGTGTCTTATCATCCTTTGTTTTTTACTTATAAATTTTTTTTTAAATATTGATCTATTTACTTTAGAGGCAAATACACCTGCAAGAATTGTGTTAGGGGCCAAAGCTGAGAGTTCAGTTTGAGTCCCAGGATCCACACTAGCAGGAACTCGAAATTAGCAGCAGAGCCTGGACTCAAACCCAGGCACTCCAATATGGGGCGTAGATGTTCCAACCTGTAGCTTAACTGCCTGCTTTTGTTTTCTCTAAAATAGAGGTGTTGAAAAAGAGACAAACTATATGTTTTTATTCACCATGGTATCTACTATTGAAAAACTGCTTTCATGTTTTAATACACAGAAAATCCTAGTGCACAATAACTACATACCACTTAGGGATTCTCAGATCTTAGACTGGAAACTGCCGGCAAAAGAAAATATCAATAATATTCAACATTAATTTTGGCTTATACTGTGCACCAGGCAGGCATTATTCTAAGAAAGCTGCACGGAGCCCGTGCTGTGGAGTAGTAGATAAAGCTTCTGCCTGCAGTGCCGGCATCCCATATGGGCATTGGTTTGAGTCCTGGCTGCTCCACTTCTGATCCAGCTCCCTGCTGGTGGCCTGGGAAAGCAGTGGAAGATGGCTCAAGTCCCTGGGACCCTGCACCTGTGTAGGAGATCCAGAAAAGCCTCCTGGCTCCTGGCTTCGGATCAGTGCAGCTCTGGCCGTTTCAGCCAACTGGGGAGTGAACCAGCGGATAGAAGACCTCTCTTTCTCTCTCTCTCTACATCTCTCTGCCTCTCCTTTTCTCTCTGTGTAACTCTGACTTTCAAATAAATAAATGAATAAATCTGTTTTTAAAACAAAAAGAAAGCTGCACATATCATCTCATATAGTCCACATCCTTCTCATCTTTCCAGTTTCAGTTTAAATGTTATCTCCCCAGCCGGCACCGCAGCTCACTAGGCTAATCCTCTGCCTGCGGCTCTGGCACCCTGGGTTCTAGTCCCGGTTGGGGCGCCAGATTCTGTCCCGGCTGATCCTCTTCCATTCAGCTCTCTGTTGTGGCCCGGGAAGGCAGTGGAGGATGGCCCAAGTGCTTGGGCCCTGCACCTGCATGGGAGACCAGGAGGAAGCACCTGGCTCCTGGCTTTAGATCGGCGCAGCGTGCCGGCCACAAAACACTGGCCATAGTAGCCACTTGGGGGGTGAACCAATGGAAAAAGGAAAACCGTTCTCTGTCTCTCTCTCTCTCACTGTCTGACTCTGCCTGTCCAAAAAAAAAAAAAAAGTTATTTCCCTGGAGAAGCCTTCCTTTACCCAAGTTGACCTGCTCTATTCCCTTTCCATTATCCTGTATCATTTCATCCTCTGTATTTCCTTTTGGACATTCATCATAAAGAGCAGTGAGTTACCCATTTGTCTATCTGCCTACTGTCGTCTCCCCAACAGGAGCAGATGTTTTGAGAGGAGGGAAATATCGCAGTACAGTGCTTGGTGCATGGCACAGAAGGACCATTAAAGGATGTTAATGTGTATAAACCAGCTTCGAGAGGTAGACCCTATTATCCTCTCCATTTTATTGATCAGGAAACTAAGGGCTAGAGAGCAAAGCAGAGTCATTCCAAGCTGCTAACTTGGCTGAAGACTCAACTGGGCACCAGCCCTTCACCACCACCCTGCTCTCAGAAACAGAAGGCAGAGTGCAGTCTGGGCTGCGTGATACCTGGAGGAAGCACCTTTTCCTCTCTGGAATTTTTCCTCCGTGGAAGAATGAGAAGGTGTGGTTATCCATATTCCCAACAGTGCTGCTTTGTGATGTGTGGAGGTCTGTGGTCTGTGACAATGAGGGGGTCCCTGAAGGGGCCATCAAGGTTGGCTTGATTCCTTTGGCAGTGCTGAGTTTTTGTCCTTATCTTTCTTTCCTCCTTCACTGAAGCTTTGCTGATCCTTATTCTGTGCCAGGCATCCAGTGATAGGGATCCAAAGACTATTAGGGACACAATCTTTGACATGGAGATGATGGGCAGGCAGACCTGCCAACAGCTGCCTGAAGTACAGTAGCCACTGGTGGTAGTAGTGACATGCGTGAAGCATGTGGCAACAGAGAAGGAGCTCCATTCCAGCCCATGTGTGCAGAGTGTGGGAGTGGATATAGGCGCATGGGAATGGAGAGGGCTATCATGCTGAGCTGGGCTGTGGGGAAAGAATAGGTTCCCAGGTGGACAAGGTGGAGGCGAGGCTCCCTGGACACTGGAGACAGCAGGTACAGAAGATGCCAAGAGACAGCACCACAGGTTGAGCATCACGAGGACAGGGGCTGGTTCTCAGGACATGGAGCTGGTTCTCAGGACATGGAGCTGGCTACGCAGATGGAGCCCACACAGACCCTTGTTGAAGATCTTGAACTTTACTCCCGAGAGCAGCAGCATGGACAAATCATATTTAGACTTTATTTTTAGGAAGATCACTCTGGCCTTGGCAGAACTGGAGGTGGGTAATGAGACCCATGAAGAGGCTGTGCAGTCAGCCAGGTGAGTCAATGAGGACTTGGAGTTCAGGAATTTGTCACAGAGTTGGAGAGGAAGTAGAGAAACTGGAGGTTTTTCAAAGGACTTGGTGGTGATTGGCTGAGGGAGAGTAAGAGATTAGGCTAAAGGACTTATTGGAGTGCTTTGGGTGGCCAAGCAGAAACGGCGTCATTACCAACCACAGGGAATTTGAAGCGGGGTGGGAGAAAAGAAATGATGCTTTGGCCTCGGCTATGCTGAGCTTAAACTGCCTCTTAGCCTTGGTCAGCCATGGGCTAGTTTCCTGCAAGGTCCAGTCAAGGGGAAAACTCCTCAAGACCCCAGTGGTGCTGCTCAGCTGGGCATTCTTCAAGGCTAAAACCTGGGTTTTGAAAACCCTCTGGCCCTTTATTGATTGGAGAATGGATGATGGACTTTTTTTTTTTCCTTTTCAGTTTTCACTTTTGGTTTGGTCTAGTTTGAAATCAGATGCTGGTTCCAGGGGAGCTAACTCTTCTTTGCCTCTTGGAAGCCTCAGATTTTTACAAAGAAACCATTTTCAGGGAGCAGTCTCTGGCCCTGCAGGCCCTGGTTCTCAACTGGCTCCCAAGAAGCCAGTAGAGAATGAGGTTGGAGAGCAGTAGCCTGGACTACTGGTGGAAGCCTGGAGTCTCTTGGGAGCCTGTGACTGTCCCCACCGCCACCTCTGGCGAAGTGTCCTCAGTGTTAAGACAAGGCTGCTTTGGAGCCCTAGCCCTTTCCAAAGCCACAAGGCTGGGCTCCTTCCCCCACCTTCCCCAGCACTAGCCGGGCGGTGGCAGGGCCGAGCACATGGGCTCGCTGGGGCTGGCTCCTAGATTCCTCCTGGGGAAGGGAGAACCGGGCGCGGGGGTGGGGGTGGGGGCGGCTGACCTGCCACCCTGGCCTCAGCAACCTGCTTGGCTCCTGCCACCCATGGTCGAAGGCGGGGGCACGCCCTGTGTCCCACTCCCACGTC
This sequence comes from Sylvilagus floridanus, assembly GCA_949820135.1. Lineage (NCBI taxonomy): Eukaryota > Metazoa > Chordata > Mammalia > Lagomorpha > Leporidae > Sylvilagus > Sylvilagus floridanus. The sequence continues at coordinate 25,861,913 of OX463241.1, read as the reverse complement.
CACGGGATAGGGCCCGAAGCTGAGATCGCTTCACCACCCTCTCCTCACGCACCACCCCCGCTGTCGTGCTGAAAAATCCCAAGAGCAAAGGGTGGCACGATTCCTCCCGCGCCCCTGCGGGCTGAAGGCGGGCACTAGAGCAGTGCAGTCCCAAGCTTCCCCTGCAGAAGCCGCGCTCCCCGCTCGCTCTGGGGGTAGAGGGGGCGCGAGAGAGCAAGTGGGCGGGCGTCCCGTCCTCCGCATCCTCCTCCAGGTCCTGGCGCGCAGGGTGGGAGCGCTGCGCTGCGCGGCGCTGCGCATCGCGGCCCGCTTGCCGCCTGCCCCCTGCCCCAGCCGGGCCACCTCCCCGGGCTGCCGCGGGAGGGCTACGAGGCGCTAACGTTACGCTGTTTCCGGTTTTCCAGCGGGCTCTGATTCCCCTCCCAAGGCGGCGGCGGCTGAGTGGCGGAGCCCCCCAAATGGCCTGGCCAGATGCGGCAGGTTTGCTGCTCAGCGCTGCCGCCGCCGCCACTGGAGAAGGCTCGGTGCAGCAGCTACAGCGACAGCAGCAGCAGCAGCAGCAGCAGCAGCAGCAGCAGCAGCAACAGCAGCAGCGACAGGAGCAGCAGAAGCAGCAGCAGCGAGAGCGGCGGCGGCAGCAGCAGCCCCGGCAGCGGCGGCAGCAGCAGCAGCAGCAGCATCTCCCGTCCCGCTGCGCCCCCAGAGCCGCGGCCGCAGCTACAGCCGCAGCCCCGCAGCCCCGCAGCCCCGCGAGCCGCCGCCCGCTCGCGAGCCGCAGCCGCCGGCGGCATGAGGCGCGACCCGGCCCCCGGCTTCTCCATGCTGCTCTTCGGTGTGTCGCTCGCCTGCTACTCGCCCAGCCTCAAGTCGGTGCAGGACCAGGCGTACAAGGCACCCGTGGTGGTGGAGGGCAAGGTACAGGGGCTGGCCCCGGCGGGCGGCTCCGGCTCCAACAGCACCCGCGAGCCGCCCGCCTCGGGTCGGGTGGCGCTGGTGAAGGTGCTGGACAAGTGGCCGCTCCGGAGCGGGGGGCTGCAGCGCGAGCAGGTGATCAGCGTGGGCTCCTGCGCGCCGCTGGAAAGGAACCAGCGCTACATCTTTTTCCTGGAGCCCACGGAACAGCCCCTAGTGTTTAAGACGGCCTTCGCCCCCCTCGACACCAACGGCAAGAACCTCAAGAAGGAGGTGGGCAAGATCCTGTGCACCGACTGCGGTGAGTAGCCCCCTCCCTCTGCCCGAGGAGCGGGGGAAGGGCGAGGCGGTGGGGAATGGGGGTGGGGCGCGGAGCGCTGCAGGTGCCCGGGCCCGGCGGTGGCAGGCCGTGGGGGGGTGGGGCCGCCCCCAGGCAGAGTGCCTGGCACGGGTGGGTGAGGAGGGGGCTGGGACTGGGGCGACGAAGGGCCGGGCTCGGCGTGGGCCAGGGGCGGGGGGCGAGGGGAGGCGCGGGCCTGTACCAGCAGGGATCTGCGGCTGATGTATGGCATGTGGGTCTGGAAAGCTGCCATCATAGCCCAGTAGCGGAAGCGAAGACCAAGCGGTCCGGCCGGTGGCCGGCCTGAGGCTCGGTGAGTCAGGAGCGACTCTCGGAGGCCTGGTCCACTCTGCTCCCAGGAGCCTGCCGGCCCGGGCGGGCAGGGTCTGCCGGAGCATCTGGGCAGGTTCCCAGGCGGTGGAGGCCTAGGTTTGCAAGTTCTCCTGGGGGATGATCACCCCCGCCCCCTCCTTCCTCTCCCGGGCTCGCGGCTCCGCGGGTCCCCGCCGCTGGCGCAGGCAGAGTTGGACTTTCTCTGCTACGGTTCTCCGCCCTCCTTGTGGCCCGGGCTTTATCCTCCATCGCGACCGCCTGTCTTTGCTCAGCGAGCGGCACATCCTGCTCTTCGTGCAGTGTCTGGGGATCTCACGCGGTCTGTGGATCGCGATGGGGATGACACGGAGTAACTTAGTTCTGCTGACGGCTCTAAGTTCAGCTCTGACATCACCCTGGCCGCCTGCGTTGACTGCGCCTCTTACCTGTAGATGTCGGGGCTGCACAGGAAGGCAGCTGATCAGAAACACAACCACCACGACGTCCTAGTCTGTGGGTCTGTGCAGCTGAGGTCCGAGGTCGCCCGTGATGGGAGCTTTTTCTTCTGCACCCCCGAACCCAGTACCTCTCAGCAAGAGGTTTCAGACGGAACTGTGCCCACCCTGGAGTGTTGGGTGTCCGCCTGCTTGAGCTTATTCGTAGTGTGGGTTCACTGTGTTGCGTTCGGTGTGACTCCCAGCCGCTGCGCGATCACTGAAGCGTGGTACCTATCCTGGACTCTCATTGAACTTGGTGCCTCTACTGACTGAACCTGGGTAACACAGGCAGGCCTGGGGAGTAAATTTCGTATGGAGGCTCAGAGGAAGTGTTGCTGCCGCCCTCCTCTTTCTAGATCAATGCCTTTGACTTCTGGAAACCCCTCTCCTCCTTCAAGAGGGCAGTTTTGGGAGTTTCCTTATGGGGGCACATCCAGGCGCTGTGGTCACTTGAATGAGAAGACTCTGGGGAGTGTCTTCATAAGGAAAGAAGAAACCTTGGGGAGAACAGCAGTTTGTCGTTCTGACATTCCTTCTCAAGAACAGTGTCGACTGGTTGTTAATGTTGGTTTTATGCTCTGAGATATTTTATGCTGACCAGTTAAGGCCAGTTAAAAATTTCTATTTTTTTTTTTCTGTTACTCTAGTAAGTCTTTTATCTGAGATCCCTCGGGGAACTGTAGAACTGTATTGTGCAGTGGGAAGTAGATAGTAGAACCATTGAACTTTGTCCAAGGACAGCTTCTGTTTTTGGTGAGGTGCTCCTGAGTATGCACAGTGTTCGTCTGTAACCCAGTCGCAGTTGCGGCCCCTGGGGATGTGGTGGTCATTGTCAGATAACCCCATAAGCTTCTCTGCTTCTTTGTCCCCTCCTCCTGCCTTTTCTCCTTCCCCCAACACAATATATCTTATCAATTATACTTTGCTTCAGTGAGCAATGAATGGTTTAACAGTTAAATGCAGAGATCCTGAAAGATTGGAGGGTCAGAAATGTGGTCTGCTTTTAGGTTACAGCCATCTCACATTATGAAGATAGCATGTGTCCTATAGTTCTCGAAAAGCATCAACTTAGGACTGCAATCACTGGAAGAGGGAAGGCTCCCACACATCGTGAATTATCAAGGAGAGGGCTGTGCATGGTAGGCAACATTCTAGAATGCAAAACACTGGGCTTTGGACAGAGAGCATAGAGAGAGTTGTCAGTTTGCGGAGGCTTTATATAAGTGGATTAGAAATTAAAGGACACATTTGTGAGAGGAGACTTGTGGAATTGGTGATCTTATGGCAGAAGAATATAAACTGCACTTTCCTATTTTTCTCTCTTGGTTAAAGAAAACATGTACTGGTAATGGTATATTAAATAAGGAAACAAAGCCATCCCAAATACCACAACACCTTCCTTGTGCTCAGCAGGAAATAGCTAACAAATTCATTTTCTGTTTTCTATTCTAAAGAAAACCCTCTGGGCCACAGGGTCATCGGGAACATTTTCTCCTTGGAGCAGACTCGCCCATTGCAAAATAGGGAAGCTGGCACTTGGAAGCTGTCATCCTGGCCGTTAGATTGAGCAACTGAGGTTGAATCGTTACTTTGTTCAGCCGGTTTCAGCTCCCAGCGGGTCTGTGTGTCTGCATTCTGAGAGGTGCAGCTACTAAGGGAGGTGATCTTGCAAGCTGCTGGCTTTTTTTTTTGGGGGGGATGGGGAGTAGGACTTTGGGGTTGTATACCCTGAGGAAGGATATATGGTGCCTAGCATTTGACCCCATTGATGCTGGGGTCATACTTGATCCCTTCTAAATGGTCCTCCTAGGTGGCCAGTTTTGGCAGTACAAGGCTGACCGGAAGCCTGAGAGCTAAATGGGGAATGACAGGTAGGGCTCTTGCTTGAACTGGCAATACCCACCAGAGAGTTGCAGTTTTGTTTTTGTTGTTGTTGTTCATTTTGTTTATTTTTAACAGATCTAACGTGTGTTGTTTCTCCAAAAATCCTGCCTCTGGTGGTAAAGAGTTGAGTAAAATCTTTGCATTTCCAAGATTACATACATGGAGGAGTCTTATGGGAAGAAGAGGGTTTGTAAGGCCTAGCAGGGCTCCAGACCACGCTGCAGAAGCACCCTGTTCTGCAAACAGTCCTGCTTTCTCAAAGACAGTGGTGTTATCTTTTGGTTCAACTACACCCTGCCTTGTCCCTTTCTTATGTACATGTGTTTAAGTTGCTTCCTTATTGAAGAGATGCAGTAGATAGCATTTTTCACAGCAGGTGACTTCTTCCTTAGGATTTGCTGTGTTCTAGTTTGAACTGTGCTTTGTTGTTAAATGTGGGAAAGGTGCATGACCGTGGGGGGCTCTCCATGCTGTAGGATAGCTTCAAATTAACTTAGCAGCCGTATTCACAGATGAGAAGAAGGTGGTTCACAAAATTCAGTATAGGAGAAGTGACTGCATATTTTTAAAGTGCTGTTTATTTAAAGAATCTTTTATTTGCCAGCCAGCTGGAAACCCAGCTGTGCTGCAGCTTGAAGACAGGGAAAGTGAAACTAGATTAGAAACTGACCAGTCCAAGTGGAAAGGACAGGTCTGGTTCATAAGGTAGGGGTTCAATTGCCATCGTAGTGTCATCATTTGTTGTAGCGGCTGCTCTCCTCCCCAGACTGCAGTTCTTGGGGCAGGAACACTATCTTTGAGGTCTTCTCTCTCCTAGCCCTCCCCCCACCTCCCACACAGACAGTGTTTTGGTGCTGTGCCTAGCTTCCAGAAGGACCCACTATAAGTGTCTTTTGAATGAATGAAGTCAAGTGAAGTTCAAAGAGAAAGCTTGAGGATTAACAGCGAAACCATCTGAACGCTCGATCTGTGACCCCAAGTCCTGTGCTGAAAAGCTGAGTTTGATGATAGCCTTTACCTGTCGCTATGGGAACCCTTTTTCCAAAGGAGTCATTACCGACTGGAGTACTTAACCACAATATGCTTAATCATCCTGCTGATTAGTGTTAACGGGATTTCAGCAGTTGAAAATAAAGGTCTTGCTGGAGAAGACCCTCCTTTTAATTTTGGAAAGCAAATTACCCTTCCCTTGCCCCTGAATTTAAACAAAAATAAAACAACCATCAATTTGAATTAACAAACAGTTTGGGTGCTAAGGAGGGTGGTATATTAAGGCAAGGTGACTAACTTCCCCTCAGCTTCTAAAGTAAGGATGCTTACTTATTCTTTACCATCCTCTATCAGCTGGAACTTTTAAACTTTATTTCCTAATAGTAGTTTTTTCTTTATAAAATGGTTTTTATATTTTTTGAGACATAGCCAATTTCCCTGGCTCAAAAAAAAAAAAAAAAAAAGAAAGAAAAGAAAAGAAAAGAAAAGAAAGCACATTAGAATGCGTGGTGAAAACTCTTCTTGGTATCCCTGTCCTCAACCACTCAACTTTCAGGCAATTATAAAATAACTTCCACATGAAATCTATATTTCTCAAAAACCAAAATGTTTTTCAAAGCAGTCATAATTTCCTTTTACCACAGGGAGAGTATGAATTTTCTCATTACGCCATTTTATGGCAAATTCTTCCCAGGTAATACAGACCTTTTTAACCTAGCCTCAGATCCTAACCAGCTTATTCCTATCACCTGTGATTCCTTTTCCATCTGTGTTATTTGGTCAGACAATCCTCTTCTCCCTGTAACCAGGGCCCTGCCTCACAAACGGAACCATAGGGTCAGCCAAAAAAAAAAAAAAAATTTAATTAATTTCTAGGTCTTTTGCCATGGAGAAGTTTTCCACAGCTATGAATTTTGTGAGTGGGTCTTAATTGGGATGCTCAAAGGAGTGGCCCAAAGGTTTGAGATTTGTGCCACAGCTCTGCCCATACAGCAGCCCCTACTGTTTCACACACTGATAATCTCACAGCAGCCTCCATGTGGGAAATCTCATGATTCCACAGATAGAAGGAGAAAACTCAACAGTACATGATTGCTGTGATTTTCATCCGGAAGCCAAAGACCCCAGATGCCAATGAAGAGTTTGATTTTGACTATACTCACGCACAGCTGGTGCAGTTCCAGGGGAGCGAGCCAGCTGAAGACTTTAAAATGGGAGTGAGCTAGCTGAAGACTGTTCTAAAATACACTTAAGGTAACTGATATGAAGAAAATGTTTAAATTTCAGAGGATCTGGGAACTGCCATTTGGTTAGGTAGGAAAAAAGTAAAGATGCAAATATCTAAGCAGCAGGAAGCCTTAACCCTCTAAATCCTGTTGGCTTAGGGGGCATTTGGCAATTATCAGTATTGATTTGGAAAAAGAACAGCAATATCAGTATCAGTGAAGCTTTCACCATGCAAGCTCACCAATCTGTTCTTGGGTCTTTATTTTCAAGTTCTGAATTATTGTTAGTGTAATTGGCACTAAAGGGGAGAGAAATTTCCCCTCACCCCAAATTCCAAGTTTGGATGGACACACATGGGATAGGAATTTTTGTCTTGTTTCTAATGAATTTGCCCTCTCCTCCCACTTTTGGGAATTTGTACCTAGAAATACATCTAATTTATGCAATTCAAGAGACAACATAGGGAACTCCTTAGAAGAGCAAGGCAAGTCGATGGATTGGAAGTGGACGGAAGTGCTAACAAATTTGAAAAATGACTGTCTTGTTGGAAGTAAAGTAGACTTCTTCCAAAGCAGCAATGTACACAGAGGAATCTTCCTGAGCTACAGTGCCATGTAACATGGCGAGAACTTGAGCAAGCAGGAAAGAGGATTAGAAGGAGGTGGGAAGACAGGAAAGAGGGCCTGCTGCACTCAGCCGAAGAGCTGGCCAGCTTTTGCCAATCTGGGGTCAAAAGATAAATTTGTGATGATTGAGAACAGTTGCTGCTGATCAGCTGTCAGGAAAAGCTTACGGCGCCATCTTCTCCGGGAAGCTCCCACCCCGAGGGTGGTTTCCGCGGTTTCGTTGGAAGGTAACTGTCCCTTCCCACTTTGTAGGCTCTCCGGGGACCTTCTCTGGGAGAGAGGCCTAGCGTCTCCAGGGCTGGGAGCTCTTCTGTTGGCCTCTGCTCTAGACCTAAGTGCGTGCTTCCCCGAGGCTGGGACTGGAGAGGGCTTCCATGCCACTTAACCTGGCAGATATTTGCAGAGAGGAGAGGCACAGGTAGCTAGAGGGCTTTTTTTTTTTTTTTAATTTTAAAAAGGGACAAAATTCATGTATCGAAAATTTCTTAATCTGCTGCAGCGTGGCTGCCCCAAGATGCATTGCTCCAGTTATTTTTTATTGTCCCTTCAGAAACAGAATCCTTAGTGATTTCTTTTTAAAGATTTATTTATTTTAAAGGTAGAATTAGAGAGAGGCAGAGGTGGGGGGGGGGAGAGGAGAGAGAGAGAGAGAGAGAGAGAGAGAGAGAGAGAGAGAGTTCTTTCATCTGCAGGTTCACTCCTCAAATGGCCGCAATGGCTGGAGCTGTGCTGATCTGAAGCCAGGAACCTGGAGTTTCTTCCAGGTCTCCCATGTGGGTGGCAGGGGCCCAAGGACTTGGGCCATCTTCTGCTTTTCCAGCCACAGCAGAGAGCTGGATCAGAAGTAGAGCAGTTGGGTCTTGAACCGGCGTCGATATGGGATGCTGGCACTGCAGGTGGCAGCTTTACTCTGCCACAGCACTGGTCCCCTCAGCGATCCTTTTTAACATTCTCAGATTTTCTGCCCTGTGCTGAGGACACTGGCTCCTTTCTCCCCCAATGTGTTTTATGAAGTCTGTGTCTTTCAGGCCGCGTTCTGATGTTGGTATTGGTCTGACGAGGCCAAGATAAACTCATTCCTCAGATCTGAATGAGAGGAAGATCAGTACATGGCTACACACCTGGTCTAGCTTATGCAAAAGTCAGGATTTCATTAGGTCTATTGTGTCAGCCATGCAATTTGGTATCCCAAACATTCTATTACTACAGGAGTTTTCTTTTAATTTTTATCCATCCATTTTTAAGTTAATTTTTATCCATCCATTTTTAGGTTTACTTAAGGAGAGAGGGCGAGAGGGAGGGAGAGGGCGAGAGGGAGGGAGAGGGCGAGAGGGAGGGGGAGGGCGAGAGGGAGGGGGAGGGCGAGAGGGAGGGGGAGGGCGAGAGGGAGGGGGAGGGCGAGAGGGAGGGGGAGGGCGAGAGGGAGGGGGAGGAGAGAGGGGGGTGTACGAAGGCAGGAATGGGCAAGGAGCCTGGAGAGGGAAGGGGGATGTTTTCACTGGTCTTGAATACTGATGAGTTCATTCTTAGCTACATAAGCACTATTTCAAGTCTTAGGTTAAAAGGGAGAGGGAGAGAGGGAGGGGGAGAGAGAGAGATCTCTTCCATTCACTGATTCATTCCCCAAATGGCAGCAATGACCAGGACAAAGCCAGGAGCCAGGAACTCCATTCAGATCTCCCATGTTGGGTGGGGAGTAGAGTAGGAACCCAGACACTAGAACAATCATCTGCTGACTCCCAGGTGTGCAATAGCAAAAAGCTGGGTGGGAAATGGAAGTGGAACTGGAATACAGGCTCTGCCATACAAGTTGAGGGCATCTCACACAGTAGCTTAACCCTCCGTGCCACAGGGCCTGCCCCTAAAAGAGTTTTCTTTTAATTTCAGCCTTTAAATGTGTGCTTCAACAAATAATTGGAAATGTGCTCTGTATAGAAAACTAGGTGCTTGAGGGGTGTTGCTTCACGCTCGGTCCCTGCAATCAATGAGCCTGCAATCTGTAAGTACACAGATACAACAGGAATCCAACCTCGAGTGTGATGAACACTGTCCGATGTGCTGCCAGAACGGTCTGGGGAGGGGAGGGCAAGTCCTAGAGCAAAGCAAGGGCCTTCCTGGTTAGAAGGCTACACAGTAGGTCTGGTAGGAGTAGTCTGAGAAGAGATGGCAGTCGTCAGGAAGGTGAAGTGAGAGTGGCTTGGGAATGAAGAGGAATGCAGGGACTGGGCCAATGGCATGCAGTGTGCAGCCTTCTCAGCCATAGAGGGGCAAGTTTGTGGTATACGAAAGCAGGAATGGGCAAGGAGCCTGGAGAGGGAAGGGGGATGTTTTCACTGGTCTTGAATACTGATGAGTTCATTCTTAGCTACATAAGCACTATTTCAAGTCTTAGGTTAAAAGCAACTCAGCAATGTCTTATAGTTGTCAGCGAATGGATCTTACACATATTTTGTTAAATTTATCTGTGTTTCATATTTTTTGGATGCTGTTACAAATAGTATTATTCGTTTAATTTCATTTTACAGTTACTCATTGCTAGTGCTGTTGTCTCCTCGTATCTGCAAGGGACTGGTTCCAGGGTTTCTCTGCAGATACCAAAAATCCTCAGATGCTCAAATCCCTTATGGCATAGATTTGCATATACCTACGCATGTCCTCCCTTAGACTTGAAATCATCTCTAGATTACTTACAGTGCCTCACACAATGTAAATGGTTGTTAGCACTGCATTGCTTAGATAATAATAACAGAAACATCCATGAGTGTTCAGTGCAGAGGTGATCTTGAGCCTGAGTGTTTCCAATCCATTGTTCTTTGCAAATGTGGATGTGGCATCTGGAATGTCAACTGCATATTTAAAGACAATTGTTTTGTTTTTATATTGAGTTTATATCCTGTGGCCTTGATAGATAAGTTCATTTAGTAGTCCTAGTAATTTTTTTTTTTTTTGGTAGAGTCCTTGGGATTTTCTATGTAGATGACAAAAGATGATTCATATTTTTGCTTCCTAATCTGTTCACCATATCTTTGTTTCTCTGGCTTATTTGCACTAGCTAGGATTGCCCAATGCAATGAAGAATAGGAGTGGTGAAAGCAGACATCCTTGTTCCCTTCGTGAGGGAAGGCATTCAGATTTGTGCTGTTCAGCAAGGTATCAGTTGAAGGCTTTTCACAGATACCTTTCCTTTTAACAAATGTTGACTAAACACAGCATAATACCCAAGAGCTTGTGCTGTATAGTCACGTGGAAGCCACCTCCATTTGAAAACCATCTTTTGTGTTTCCCAGAGGGATGATGTTGGGCAGATTACTTTATGTGTCTTATTTTCCCACAAAATGATAACCCTTAATAGGATTGCTATGGATATTAAATAACACATGTAAAATTTTTAACAAATCATTTGTTCAATAAAGGTTAATTATTCACAAAATCTAGTTCAGTTAGACCAATGTGAGCAGAAAGACTTGGTAAATGAACATTTTTTAAGTTCTAGAGGTAGACTAGGGTAGGAAAGGAAGGGAACTTCATGAATGGTTGGATTTTTCATCCAGATGCCCTTGTTTTGGGCTTGTGGAGGTGATGTTGAGAAGACACTGGATTCTGTGAGACCTCATTGTAGGGAAGCTCAGGTGAGTTCTAGGGTATGGTTGCCGGTCCTGTGGAGGTCCCTGGTATACCACCAATCCTAAGTACACGTGAAAATGTGTTGGTCAATTTTCTGAGAAGCCTGCAGATAGATACTGTTTTTCTTTGTTTGACATACAGGATAAGATCCATAATCCATAGTGTGTCTTTGAAAAATCTCATCATGCCTGTGGGGTGAGCCAAGTACTGAACTCTGGCCTGGCATGCTCTTGGACTTCATTAGTGTTGGTGTTCGTTTTGCTGTTGTCAGAGGTTGCTGAAAACTCCCTGGAAAATGACTAGTAGCTTTCTTAGTTTCAAAGAAAGCAGGGTCTCTGACTCACCCTGCTTTGATTTGGGGGTTAACCCTGAGTCATTCATACTCTGTCCTTACTTGTTTCTGTACCACGCTGACATGGAACTAGTGGTTGTGTGGGGTTGAAGAACAGAGATGGGCTGATAGAACAAGGTGACATTATGAGAGTTCGAGGTGTTTAGTTTTTGTCCTAACTAACTAATCGATATATGGAACCCTGTGGGAGTATGAAGTTGTGCTCCTTGAATGTTTGTAGGACAAAGTTCCCTTGGCTTGAGTTCTCTAGATGTTGGTTGGATTTGATTACCGCTCATCTGGCCCTAATTTCCCTGACCCCAGGAAATACTCTTTGCTTTCTCTTGTACTTAGCGTCTCAGTATTTCCAGTCTGAATCACTTACATGACACTTAGCACTGAACGTGAATTATCCTTTGACAGGTCAGCATCGTCTTCACCTGATTGTGAGATCTTTGGGGTTGATAACTTAAATATGGTTAAGTAGATACTTGGTGGCTCGCCACTGCCAAATAAAAAGGTAATGAGCCTAGTTGCTTTCTGTATTGAGCCTCTTTGTCCTAGGGCAATTTCAGGATTCCTCCAATGACAGCTGAGGCTAAGGGACTAAAAACCACCACAGACAGGATCTTCAGATATTTGCATAAGGGTAGAATTCTGCTTCTTGAACATGCTTCGGTTCAATTTTTTTTTTCCTTGATAGTCTCTAGTTTCTTGCAGGTAATTCTTTGAGAGTTATCTCCAGGCAGTTTTCCTCACATTTGTCAGTATTTCGGCTTGTGTTACCTTTCTGTCTTGAGGTTAGTTGGCAAAACCTCCCAGTTGTGTGTGCCGCAGTAGCTGTTTGGATGTTCCCCATTTGGCCTCTTGGTGGAGTGTCCAGTTACACTCTGAATCTGGGCTGTTCATGCTGCAGGCTGAATACCTAAGGTGGGAGTATGATCAGTGTCCTGTCTGTAGTAAGCTGAGCCTCCGAATTCAGAGCGGCTGTGCCTTTTTGCCTGGTAGGCAGCTTGGGGGCTTTTGGAGGCCAGTACTGGCTCTACGATGGTTGTTTTCCCTGAAAGGTGAGAATCCGGTGTTGCTTCCTTTTGGCACGTGCATTGTTTCACTGTTTCCCTGAAATGACCTTTTCTGCCATGCCTGCTTGGCTGAAGTACAGAATGGAGCGTGGAATGTGGGCCTCTCCACAGGAGGTTCCCCTAGGGCTCCAGGTTCCCAAGGACCACCAGTCACCACCTTGCAAGGAGGCTGACACTCAGCTTCTTTGAGTCAGGATCCCTTCTGCCAGCGATTAACTTGAGGACAGCACCCCATCACTGACTGTCTCCTAGGTAACTTGCCATGGCTTTGGAGAAGAGGGTTCATTTAGCAGTCAGATGGAACAGGTAGACAAGTAGACCGTCAGTAGTGTCCACATCTGGCTCTGGGTAAGAGAAAGCAGCATCCAGCACTGTCCCTGGTTGATTTGAGGTCCTGGGGGAAATAATGAGGAGAGTGTTTCAAAGGAAGAAAGCAGTCTCAGTGTGATGCGATCCAGTTGTCACATGGTGAAGCCAGCAAGGCCCAGACGTGAAGCACTGCTCTTGAAGAATGCTGGGCCTTCTGGGGCTTCTTGCTCAAGTGCTGAACTCTTAGTTGAGTTCCCTTCATCTTCTGTTTGGGTTTCACGTCTGAGGCCTTCTTACCGAAGGCCTTACTCTTCCACTTCACCCCACCCTGCTGAGGCCCCTAAGCATACTTGCTCTTTTTTTTTTTTTTTTTGACTGGCAGAGTGGACAGTGAGAGAAAGAGAGAAAGGGCTTCCTTTACTGTTGGTTCACCCTCCAGTGGCCGCCGCGGCCGGCGCACCGCGCTGATCCAAAGCCATGTCTCCTGGTCTCCTTGTCTCCCATGTGGGTGCAGGGCCCAAGCACTTGGGCCATCCTCCACTGCACTCCTGGGCCAGAGCAGAGAGCTGGACTGGAAGAGGGGCAACCAGGACAAAATCTGGTGCCCCGACTGGGACTAGAACCTGGTGCACCAGTGCCGCAGGCAGAGGATTAGCCTATTGAGCCGTGGCACTGGCCAACATACTTACTCTTGTCGTAAATGGAACAGCCATTCCTCAGTCCCCCACTTGCAACAGTTGGAAACATTGCCAGAAATTTTTGGTACAAAGTTCCCAACCTGAGATTCTAGGTGGGACACACCTAGTGAGAAGGTAGGAATAGGTCTGGGGTTGGGTGGAACCATATCCAACAGATCTGGCCAGATCTCTCCTGGGTCAGGTTCTTGAGGACAAAACATGGGTTTTCTCCAAGAGGCCCCTCCCATTCATTCAGGTCTCATTTGCAAAGGGAATGTTTTCTCCCAAAAGGGCTCCTAACATTCAGTGGCCATGTGCATCCCATCACCTTGGCCAAGCACTTCCAGGCTGGCCATGGTGGCTCGGGTCAATACTGAGAGGACACTAAGATGTGTAGCCAGCTTGTATTCTGCTCTGGACAGAACCAGACACCACTGCCTCTGAGACAGACTCCTTGCCTCTGGGAAAGAATCCGAGCCGTGGGTTGAAGGGAGGCACACAGGAGAGCCCCCAGTTAGGAGGAGCCGACTGTCTGTTTCTTCCTTTGTAAGTCCTCTGAGTAGCTTTCTGCTGCATGGTGTGCATGCAGCTGATGAAAGGGCCCATGGGAGCTGTGCTGAGACTGGGTGCCTCTGGGGGTCTCCACCTCTGCCAGTCTTAGCCTGCTTTTCCCTTGACCCGCACATAGTGTGAGCTCCGTGCTTCCCTGTGTGGTGGTCGGCCTCAGGGCCCCTGGGGAGTGATCTGCCTTAGGCCCTCAGCTTGTTGTACAGAAGTAAAAGTTGGAGGCCACTGGTTTTAGATTAATTCTGTGGGGACATTGTAAGAGGAAGAATAGAAAACGGTGCTCTGCACACCCCTGGACATGGTTCTCAACATCTGCAAGAGTAGGTTACCAACATGTGTGAGTTTGGAGGAGGGTTCTCGTGGCCACCTTGCAGCTGACTTGGTCACCTGAAAGTTTTTTTTTTACAGGCAGAGTGGACAGAGAGACAGAGAGAAAGGTCTTCCTTTTTTCCATTGGTTCACTCTCCAATGGCCGCCACTGCAGGCGCACCGCGCTGATTTGAAGCCAGGAACCAGGTGCTTCTCCTGGTCTCCCATGGGGTGCAGGGCCCAAGCACTTGGACCATCCTCCACTGCCTTCCTGGGCCACAGCAGAGAGCTGGCCAGGAAGAGGGGCAACCGGGACAGAATCCGGCACCCTGACCGGGACTAGAACCCGGGGTGCTGGCGCCACTAGGTGGAGGATTAGCCTATTGAGCCATGGCGCTGGCAACCTGAAAGTTTAAAACTGGTTTAGGGGTCTTGCTGGGAGTGCCCCTGGCACTATTGTAAGGCATGTTCAGTTTTTCAGACATGCTTCTCGCATGCCTCTTTCCTCTTTGTCCTCAGATCCTTCCTTCACTGGTTCTTTCTCTTCTGATCAACTTGAAAAGGGTACAAGTCCTAGGGGGCTGTCCTTGTTCTTGTCTCAGTTTATGTAATTTGTTTTCAAAGGTTTGGCCTGAGTGCAGTGTAGTGGTTAAAATATGATGTATGGGCCGGCGCCGTGGCTCAACAGGCTAATCCTCCGCCTTGCGGCGCCGGCACACCGGGTTCTAGTCCCGGTTGGGGCGCCGGATTCTGTCCCGGTTGCCCCTCTTCCAGGCCAGCCCTCTGCTGTGGCCCGGAAGTGCAGTGGAGGGTGGCCCAAGTGCTTGGGCCCTGCACCCCGTGGGAGACCAGGAAAAAGCACCTAGCACCTGGCTCCTGCCATCGGATGAGCGCGGTGCGCCGGCAGCAGCGCACTGACGGCGGCAGCCATTGGAGGGTGAACCAACGGCAAAGGAAGACCTTTCTCTCTGTCTCTCTCTCTCACTGTCCACTCTGCCTGTCAAAAAAAAAAAATATATGATGTATGCTCTGGAGCTGATTTAAAAACTTTTATTTATTTGAGAAGGAGAGAGAGCAAGTGCTCCTATCCACTGACTGGTTCACTCCCCAGATACTGCAAGGGCCCCCTAGCAAGGACCAAAGCCAGGAGCCAGGAACTCAATCCAGGTCTCCCACATGAGTGGCAGGAACCCAACTACTTGAGCCACCACAGCTACCTCCTAGGATTTGCATTAGCAGAAAACGAGTCAGGACCTAGAGCTGGATATTGAATTCAAGCATCCAACCCTGAAGCTGACTTTTAAGGGTAAATCTTGACTCTGAGACTAATTAGCTCTAAAACTTGGGTAGATTAACCTCTTTGTGCCTCAGGTTGCCTAACTATAAAATGGGTATAGTAATGATGTCTCATAGTATTGTGCTAAGGATTTCGTGAGTTGTTACTGTTCAGGTCTTAGAATACCACCTGCTTGTAGCCTGCTGCAATTGTTACTGTCATGAATGCAGAAAGAGAATGAATTTAAATTCAGATTGTTTCTAGCTATACAAACTTGATTCAAGTCTTAATTTTCCAACTGCCTATGGCACTTCATTGCAGGTATCTACTGCTGTGCAACCAAAAAATCCCAAAATGTAGCAGCTTAAATGAGCTGCAGTTATTACAATCTGTCAAAATTGTGGGGATTAAGGGGCTTAGCTGGGAGGGTTAGCATCTTCCATGGAGTTTTCTTTTTAAGATTTATTTATTTATTTGAAAGGCAGAGTTACAGAGAGGCAGAGGCCGGGAGAGAGAAAGATTTTTCCAGCTGCTGGTTCATTCTCCAAATGGCCACAACAGTCTAGGTAGGGCCAGGCCAAAGCCAGGAGCCAGGAGCTTCTTCCAGGTCTTTGACATGGGTACAGGGGCCCAAGCATTTGGGCCGTCTTCTACTGCTTTCCCACACATTAGCAGAGAGCTGGATCAGAAGTGGAGGAGCCAAAACTTGAGGTGGTGCCCACGTGGCATTGCTTTACTTAATATGCCACAGTGCTGGCCCCATCTTTCATGTAGTTTTATTCAGATGGTGGCTGGAATAGTCAAACAGTAGCTGGGTTTGGGTCATTTCAAAGTTTATTCTCTGATGTGTCTGGCAGATGACTCTAGCTCATTTTCATCTGGGAGCTTAGCTGGGGCTGAGGGCAGGGCCCTTGCCTGGATTTCCTCACAGCATGATGGGTAGGTTCCAGAGTGAGCCTTCTAGGAGGCAGCCAGGTGAAAGCTGTCTGGTCTTACCATCCAGCCACAAAAGTCACATAACATTGCTGCTTGTTTTTGGAGAAGAGAGTTACAAAGTCCTGTGCAGGGCTGAAGCTGGGCCCCAAACCCAAACCAGGCATCTCACATGGGTGGTAGGATCCCAAGGACTTGAGCCATTGTCTGTTGCCTCCCAGAGCGTGCATTAGCAGGAAGTTGGAATTGGAAGCCAAGCCGGAATTTGAACCCAGGCACTCTCAGGGGGATGTGAATATCCCGGATGGCATCAATTTCTTGATGGAATCACTGTTGAAGAATTTGTAGACGCTTTAGTCTGACTTCTGGCACATAGGAAAAATACTTTGACTACTTACCCAAGGTCCCCTCCCATTACCACCAACAAAGTCTCATCTACTGTGGCATCAGGCTGGGGTCCAAGAGCCATGGTCTCACCCCATAATTCAGGCCTGGCTGCAGAGGCAGTGGCTCCTCTTTGGTTCCTTGGGAAGCAACTTGAGGTTTCTTCTGAGACTGCTTTTCTGCCCTTCTCCCAAATATTAGTACAGTCTAGGGAGAGGTGTAGGGTAGCTACTATAGATGACTCTTTCCCAGAAAAAAAAATAATGGTTGCATTTAAAGTTAACTTTATTGTTTTTTTTTTATTTAAAATCTGAAATAATTGCAGACTGATGGGAAATTTGCAAAAAGAGTTCGCAAATACTACTTGCCCAGCTTCCCCAAATTATACAACATAAGAAATTATCAAAACTAGCACTGATGCAGTTCTATTAACTAGGCTGTAGATGTTATTCACATACTGCCAATGTTTCTTACTAGTGGCCTTTGTCTGATCCAGCATCCAATATAGGCTCCCATGTCACAGTTGATGTCACATCTCTGTAGTCTTCTACCTGGGATGGATGTTCACATGTCAAAGGGGAGGAAATAGTAGTCACTTGGTGAAAGCAGTTCCGAAATCTGCTCTGGGCTGTGAGTGGGACTCTGTTCTGCCACGTGGGGGTGATTCTTGATGGTCTTTGAATCTACCTGTGAGCTCCTGGTTCTGCCCTCTGAATTAGTCTACTTTTTCCATAACATGTAGGCTGTGTTTGCAGCAAAGTAGTTTTCTCAGCCTGCTTCCTACTTGAAGATACTCTTTTTGGTCCAACTGGCTGTGTTCCTGCTAGTACAATTCTTTTTAAAAACATGTATGGTTTTCCAGTGAATCTTGTTAAAGTTCACAACATTAGACAAAAGCCACCCCTATGAATCTTAGAAAGAGCAGCTCTTCTCATCTGTGGGCTGCCTGGGAGGCGCCTGTGGGACTCTACGCCTAAGATCCTAGGAGCCCAGTCTGTAATGGAAGGGACCCAGGAGGCCTTGCCTTTGATCTTCCTGAGGTTTTAACAAAGAGTGCAATTGAAAATGTCTCCAACTGAGGTCAGTGCTTTTCACCACATCCTATTCCGTTTAGATACTCTCTGTCCATCTTAGATAACGGCATCTTCCTCAGTCTTCCAAGCTATTAGAAATGTCCAGACCATCTTGGGATCCTTTCTTGACCTCCTTCCTGTCCACTGGTGAGTCCTGGGAGTTTTCACTTTGCAACGTCTCATCCAGCCAATTCTTCCCATTTGTGATGCTTGTGTTGGTCAAGCCTCACCTTATTGCCATGTAGCTGAAAACGGTCAGCCGTCTGTCAGAGTCTGTTTTCTTCCATGTCTTGGAAGATCTCTCTAAAGCCTGTTGTCCATGGAGTGGGGTGAATCTGGTTCACAGGATGTGGAGACGTTCCGCAGCACGGCCCCTGCCCAGAGCTTCAGCCCTTGCTTGCTTGCTTGGTCTTGGCTGTAGCTGAAACGGACTGCTTGCAGCTTTCCAGCAAACTGCTTGTTTGTTCTTTGGTGCTTTTAGTGCCTCAGTACTTAAGCTCCTTCTGTCTCCTTGGCTTGTTCTGCCTCTCCTTTGCTTGCAGTTCGTTTCTAGCCCTCTCCTCTTCCCAGACTCCTCTCCTTCTCCTCAAGCCTTTCCTGACCCTCAGTCAGAATGAGTCACGGCCTCCTCTGCGTTTCGGTAGCAGTTGGAGCTCTTCTGTAAGACTCGCTGCCCCGTTCCATCACTCGGCATAGCAGCGTGCTAGTGGAGGGGGTGTGCGGGTGGTCCTGCAGACTGGGAGCTTCTGGACTGCAAGAGGGAGCTGCAGCAGAGGATGTGTCTCCCATCACTTAATGCTTGGGGACCTGAGTACAGTCCCCGAGGGTTGTACCCTTGTGGGTAAGCACCTGGAGCATGGAAGGAAATAGGTGTAGGCATGTAATACGTTGGTAGAGATGGGAAGGAAGTCCTTAACTCTTCAGGGAGGTGAGGAGATTGACCCTATGTCCCTATCATCATCATGGTAGCTGGCATAGAAATGGAGCTCAACAAATAGGAGTTGAGGGTAAAATGAATGACGTGATGTCCCCTCGTATGTGCCTCCAGGGTACCTTTGTGTGTCTAACCCCAGGACCATAGCCAGGGGAGCTGGTTCAAAATCAGCGCTGGAGGATGAGCTACGAATGAGTTACCCAGGGTCCTCTGGCTACCGTGCGCTCGCTGCTGTGCTGCGGGGCAGTGGACATGAGTGGGTGGGGTGACAGGTGGCATGTGCATGCTAGAGTTGCAACTGTGAGGCACGCAGGCAGGCAGAGGTGACAGCAGCTGCACTTCAGGGCCCAGGAGGGTAATTGAGTTGTGTGTCATTAGGCTTGTTCAGCTCTGGTTGTTTCTTTAGTTTGAAATGATGAGAGTCCTTCCTGGAAGTCGGCCTGCCGGGTTCAGGCTCAGTCCAGTGCTTTTCTGTGTGACCTTGCACAGCTTGCACCCATGTGCTGGCTTCTGCTTTCAGTACACAGGCGCTGGTTTCCTCTTCAACTCTGAGGACAGAGCAAGAGGGATTTAAGCCAAGCAGGTAAGTAGCAGGGCATCAAAACAGCCTGATGGGTTTTTCTTTGACAATTACAGCAAAACTGTGAGCTGAGGGACAATAGAGATGTCTGGGAGGCTGGATTTCTTCCCTGGATTCCACTCTGAGTGTGGAACGGAGCAGCCTCCACAAGTCTCTGATTGTGATAATTGGATAGGAGGGGCTGGGGCAATTTAGGAAGATGATGGGGGCCTGACCTCCTCCTGTCTTTGGAATCCACAGAGGAGGCAGAATGGGGAAATGATGAATAGTTGATCAAAAAATGGGGACTGTCCCTCCTAAATTAGGACAGCTGGCTCAGTGATGAAATTGTTTGACTCTGTTACTCGCCCTCAGGACCAGATACTGTGAAAACAGAAATTAAACCATAACTTTGGGCTGCTCGTTCCCTTCGCGAGGACGGTGCAACCTATTCTCTGTGCCCTTCCCCAGCTACAGCTTTCTCTAGGGAAGTCTCAAGTGTCTTCAGGGAGGGGACTTGGGGGCCTGTGTCACTAGATTGTGGAGAAGGGGCAGGTTGGCCTCTGGCTTGTCCTTGGAGCTTTTGTTTCTTCCTGTTTTGGGTAGGGTGAATTCAAGGTGACCTTCCTACACTCCATAGATAGGAGAGTTGGCCTGCCTGGTCTCTCTGATACTCCCGAGAAACTGATTTTTCTACAGGGCTGAGTGAACCATATGGCAACCTAGATTACAGAGATTGTCGGAGTTTGCCAACAATAAGGGCAGGCTTTTTGGCCATGGCAAATCCCCCTGGTAGGGTTGCTGCACCATCTGTGATCACAGCATATAGGATCAGCTCGATGGGTAAGCAGTTCCATTCTCATCCATTTCCTGCCTTCTAAAGAAGGGGAAAGGCAGGCTCAAAATCAAAATTTTGGTCAGTAGATTTTTTTTTTGTCCTGAGTCCCTTGACTGATATTTTCTTCAGAGAAAGTCAGGGAGGTATAGTAGTCATGTATTGTGATCTGAAGAGGTTTACAGTCGTGCTGTGATAGCAGATTTGTGTGAAACGATAGCAAAGAATATAAAGCAAAAGTTACATAATAGTTGCACAAAGGTAAAATAGACCATAGAATTCACAGCCGTGCAAGGCCAGTTAGGCCTGGAAAGTTTCTAGGACAGAGCTGGACCCAGAGCTTAGCCTTGAAGAATGAATAGCTTTGGGGGATTTGTGAGGAGAGGGGGAAGGCTCTGGGTCAAAAGAGCACTCTGGGCAGAGGGAAAGCCGAGCTAGATGTCTTCCCAGGGCCAGGAGGAGCTTACTGAGGTTGGGGCAGATACTGGGAGATAAGATTAGGGAAATAAGGCAGGACCAGATTAAAGAGGGTCTCTGGAGGCAGACAAAGGAATTTAGATTTGGTTCTGGAGGGAATTGGGCACTATTGTAGGTACTGGAGCAGAGATAGGCTATGGTGAGAGGAGTGTTCACAAGTACTTCAGTACAAACAACTCAGAGTGGAGTGCAGGTGGGTAGGGACACAGTGGGTTCAAAAAGTTCATGGGAAAAGGGATTAAAAATAACTGTTTAGGTGCAAAAAACTTCTGGAGTCCATTTGCACAGAGTTCTTCCAAAGCTGATAAAAAATGCATATTTCAAAAAAATAGGGATTTCGGTTGTATTTTTTAATACCAAAAAATTTTCATCTTTCATTTCTACTTTCCACAAACTTTTTTTGGAGGGGAAAAAAGACTTATTTGGTATTTTGCAAAGGCAGATCATCAGAGAAAGAGATTGCTGGTTCACTTCCCAAATGACTGCAACACCCAGGCCTTGGCCAGCCTGAAGTAAGTGTCCAGGAAGTCCATCCTGGTCTCCCACGCATGTGGCAGGAACCACCCTCTGCTGTCTTCCATGGCACATTAGCAGGGAGCTGGATCAGAAGTGGAGTAGCAGGGACTTGAACCGGCTCTGCAATATGGGATGCTGATATTGCAAGCAGCAGTTTGACTTGCTGTGCCACAACGCCAGCCCCTCAACACTTTTTGAAGCATCCTTGTTCTGGAGATGAAGGAGGAAGTTAAAAAAGTTCCAGAAGCTGAGGCAAGTGGGGGAAAAGGCAGGTAAACGGGCACTTTTTCCCCAAGAATCTGAGGCTTGGTAGTAAGCTGGGTTGCAAAACATGGAAAAGAGATTGGAGTTGAGGTTTTGATCTTGGAAAGTTGGGTAGAATGATAGTGGCATTAACAAAAATGGAGGAGATACAAGGAAAAGTCATGTTTAGGAGGAGAATGAGTTTGGCAATGATACTATTGACTTAACAAATACTTGACACTTAACTGTGTACTTGTCACTTCTCCCTATTAAACGTTAACTCATTTCATTCCCTCAAAAATCACAAGAAATACTGTTAATGTGCTCTTTACTACGAAGAGGAAAACTCAAGCATAAAGAGGTTAATACTTTGCCTGTGATCACAAACCTAAAAATAGCAGAGCCAGGATTCTGAACCCAGGCCATCTCTGCTGGGCTCCCTCTTGCTGATGGGAGGTGCAAGCAGAAATACAGTGGCGAGGATGATGTCCACTACATGCTGGGTGCTTCCTGCATGCAGAGGCCTTTGTAGGAGATGTATAAAGGAGTATGACAGAGACATAGGAGTCATCCAGGAGCTTCTGTAGACCTGACGAGGGAATGGCACTGGGGAAATCGGTGCAAGTACCAAATTGTGTGTTCCAAGGGAGGGGAGCACAGAAGGAAGGAGGTGGGGAGGATGAATACATATCCAGCCAGGAACAACAGGAAAGACTTGAAGGAAAAGCTGATGGAACTGCAGACAGACTCTGAAGTATGATCTAAGTTGCATGGTGGTGTTTGTCAGCAGGGGAAGGTCATTCCCGGTGGAGATAAAATCGTGGAAGAAAGAGGATTTGGGAACAGGTGTTGAGTCTAGTGGTTAAGATGCTTGTGTCCCACATCGGAGCACCTGGGTTTGATACCTGGCTTTGGCTCCTGACTCTAGCTTCCTGCTAATGCAGATCCTAGGAGACTGTGGTTATGGCTCAAGTAATTGAGTTCCTGCTACTTGTATGGGAGACCTGGATTGCATTCCCAGCAACCGGCTTCAGCCCAGCTATGGGCACTTGGGAAATAAATGAACCAGAGGGTGGGCACTTTGTCTGTATTTCTGATTCTCAAATTTTTTTTCATTATTATACTTTTTTTTTAAAGGAGAATGTTCAAAGCCTGTTTTCAGTGCTGAGTACCGTACCTAGCTCTGCAAACCTGAACCAGGACAGCAGGTGGTTTTAGTTAGGCTGAAAATAAAGCATGAGTCAGAGCATGAAGAGGGAAGGCAGGGACTCCCTTAATGGAGAGCAAGAGCATAAGTGAGAGGACCGGATGGAGAGGTAGAATTAGAAGTCGGCAGTATACCAGTAAGGAGACGACAGTGGAGCTTGGGAGAACAGAGGGCTCCTACAGCGTTGGTCGTTAGAAGGAAACAGCAGGGGCTAAGCCAAGAGCCACCTTGTTCTAAGTGTATGTGTATCTAGGTTCCACTTCCTTGGAGGAGAACTTAAATATTCCCATAAATAAACCTTTGAGCCTGTGGAACGCAGCTTCTCTCCTTGCCTGGGGGACCATTTTTGGTGTTCTGTCTGTTCTCACCCGGCCCTCTGGAGTAGATGAAATTTTCATTGTCCTCATGACCTGTATGTCCATAAATACTGTTAATATGCTCTTGATTACTAAGGTATCCCAGGGCCCTTCCACCTGGACTTAGTCCAGGTCCATGTTGTTGGTGCCCTGGTGAAATTTCAGGGACTCTGGAGGCCCTTATGTGGTATACGTGGAAGGGGTGAGATTGCGCTCGCTCAGCTCATGGGCAATGAAGCAGTGAATTTCAGGGCCTGGGCAAAGCACCGTCTATACTTGGCGATTTCTTCCCTGGATGTGCTGGAATGGTCCTAACCTCAGACTTCGTCTCGTAAAACAGAGCACAGCTCTAGGAAAGAGAGATGGGCTGCACTGCCGTTGGCCTCTTACTGGCTCCATGACCTTGGCATGACTGTCTTGGGAACTGTAAAATGGGCCTAATACTACTTGGTTTTCCTACCTCATAGGGCTATTGGGAGGATCAGAGGAGTTAGTGTTTGTACTTGAGATTGCGTAGTGCTACATCAAAGCTCACTGTGATTATTAGAACTACTAGCAATTGGCTCACTGGCAAAGATGAAAGCTCCTGCCTTGTGCATAACCCGCTTGTAGTCCAGCTGCCAAGGACTTATGGGGCAAGACCATAGTGTGGGAGGCTGAGACACAAGGTAGAAGATTCCCCCAGGCAGGTGTATTCTATTTCAGGGGCTCCAGGAAGCACTTGCCCCACCCTCCCACCCCCATGCACTAACTGCTCTGCAAGTCCGTTGTGCCATACTTGATGGTGTAGTGGATGGGGTAAAATCGGCCCATCCTTCTGTGGGAGGCAGGTGGGTGCAGGCACAAGCTTGTATGTTCTACATGAACGAGTCTTCGATCGCAGTCCTCACTAGAAGAGGCCTTGCTGAACTGTGCTGGAGCCTCTTGAGCCCTCAGCTGGTGTAGAACCCGTCCTGTGAGCATCACGCAGGGTGTCAGGGTCGCTCCTCACCACCCAGATCTCTGGAAGCACAATGTTGGCCTGAACACGTGTGTCCTGATCTTGGGACACGTCCTGTCCCTTGATTTAAAACAGAACTCTGACAACTGTGTCACTATTTCTTGCATCCCCCTAAAAGTGGAAGGCAAGATGCATTTTGGCTGACAGTTCGTTGTTACCCTGGGTTTCACTGTATAGGGTGTAAGTAAGCCATTGGGGCTTCTTGCCCTTAGCCACGAGCCTCGAGTATCCACCTCTACGTGACAGAGCAGACCATTGGTTCTCTTTAGGCTGAATTCTAGGTTTCTTTCTTATCGCTGGAAAGCTCTTCTGATTCAACTACAAATTCAGAGTTTCCCACTTGCTATCAATTCTCATTGTTCGTGTTTTCAATTATCTGCATGTGGACTTTGCACTTTTTGAGCTGAACAGCCAGGAGACTTCAGAATCACTCCACCTGTGTCCCCTTGGTATATGTTCAAGAATGAATAGGCCAAGAATTCATTTATTCAAAATTCAGAGGGAGATTCCCCCACCCCCACCCCCCAGTACACACACTCACAGATCTTCCATCTGCTGGTTCACTCCCCAGATGGCTCCAATGGCCAGTGCGAGCCAGGGCAAAGCGAGGAGCTTCATCCCGGCCCGTGGGTATCAGGGATCCAAGCAGTTGGGCTATCTTCTACTGCTCTTCCCAGGCCATTAGCAGGTAGCTGGATTGGAAGTGGAGGAGCTAGGAGTCAAACTAGCGCCCATATGAATGCTGGCATTGCAGGCAGTGGCTTTACCCACTGTGCCACAGCCCTGTAGACCAAGAATTTATACTTAGGGGGCTTGTGTTGAGACACAGTGGATTAAGCCACTGCTTAGGATGCTTGCATCCTACATTAGAGTTCTAGTTTGAGTCCAAGCTTCTCCACTTCCAATCCAACTTCCTGCTAATGCATATCATAGGCAGAGAATTCTAGTCCAAGTACTTGAATTCCTGCCATCCACGTGGGAGACCTGGATGGAGTTCTTAGCCCCGAGCTTTGGCCTCTCCCCGCCCTGGCTATTGAAAGCATTGAGAAAATGAACTGGTGCATGGGAGTACTCTTTATCTCTGTTTCTCTCCTTCTCTGTCACCCTGCTTTTTCAAATAAAACTTAAAGAATTTTTAAAATAAGAAGGTAAATCCTCAAGTGAAGCTGGATATGGATGAGGCAGTAACATTTATTGAGTATGAGCTTCCACAGTCACTGTTCATTTGATTCTCAAAACAACCTATGGAAGTGGGCTCTCCCTTGCTAACTTTCCAACCAGGAACCCGAGGCTCGAAGCAATTATGTGAGCTCCAAGCTGGCCACGGTAGTTAAAGCAGTGGGGGAAATGAGAACCTGTGCTTTGTGGGAGGAGTCAGTATGAGAACAGAGAATGATAAGGGGGTTATTAGCTTTTGCAGATGATCTCTCCTGTCCATGTGGAATCTGGAGAGAGATGACTCTTTTTAAAGGCTGCTGTGGATTTTTTTCCTGGCCCACCTTGAGGACTAGGAAGGTGACCGAGACCCTCTGATGGAGGCTGTGCTGTGTTTTTCAGCCTCTCACTGGCCTTCTCCTGGCCCCCTGCTTGCAGTGGCTCCTGATTCAGGTCCGATGCTGCTTGGTGCCCTAGAAATAACCGGGTTTCTAGCCCAGCGTGACTCCCTTGAGCCCCCGGGACCTGCCAGGGCAGTGCTGGCAGCACCTCTCCCTAGAGCTGTGTTCATTCCTATTACGTCATAGCTTATTATAGGCAGCCTGCTAAGTGTTAGTTATCACCTCCCTATGATTGCCGGCCTCTTCGTCTCCTTCGTCTTCCCCAGTGCTGAGGGAACATTGGGAGACAGACCTAGGAGGCAGCATTCTAAACAGGCTCCTTCATCTTTTGCAAGTCAGCTCTTCTGCTGGTTTCCCCCTTGAGGGTGAGCTTTTGTTAGAAACACTGGTGCTGTGAGTATCTGCTCTGCAGTCCGAGGAAGGAGGCCTCATGGGGTAGAAAAGAGAGCAAGCTGGGGAGCAGGATCTGAACTGGGGGGTGACCTGCTGGTGTGGATCTGCGAGGGCCAAGTGCTGCCCCGAATGTGACTGCCTCTGTGTTCTGGTCTTCTGCTTCACTGTCTCCTTGGTGTGTACTTGTCCTGTAAGCCTTTCTACATTACTGCTGGTTTTGCAGTCTGGATTGGGAGGTGCTGCTGGGTTCTGGCTCTGGGAGTCAGAGCCTCAGCTATAGACAGTGACCTGGTCAGACAGCCCCAGATCCAAGGCTCTGCAGAGCTGTCAGCAGTCGCTGGGTGGCACCCTGAGCCTCTGGCCTTCCCCATGGGCCAGGACGTAGTCCGGCAGCCATACCCTGTTAGCCATGCCCCTTCCTTTCTAACAGGACCACAGGAAGGAGCAGGGCTGTTTTTCCCTCAGCTGCCAGCTGCTGTTTTGTGACTTCTCAACCACTTCATTGCTGTGTTCAGTCATGCCCCCCCACTCCCCAACCCCCCACCATTTGACCTGGTTAGACCTGTCAAGTCACCCATAGCTAGCTCCAGTCCAGCCTCTCAGGGATGTGGTTTGGCCCCACTGTAGCTATTTGCTTCCCAGGATCTGCCTAGCTCACAAGGACACGCAGGCCTGTAGATGTTGAGGCTTTCTCGGGAGAACACTGGCACGGTGAACTGTATGACTTGGCGTGTTTGGAGGGCTGACTGTACACTGCCCTTCAGTTCACCACGCTCTGCTCCCACCCCCCGCGCTCCTCCAGGTGTCCCTGGGGGTCGGAGGGCAGTGGTCCTGCAGCCAGCCCCTTCTCCCCTTCTCAGCAGCTGTCCAAGCTTCTCCTGTCTCAGATGGCCATTTTCCCTCCTCTTGCCCTGGACAGTCTGACTTCGTGAGTGAGCCATCGGTGCTGCCTGACCAGCATCGCCGCCTCGCGCACCCAGTCTGAACTGCCTTTGACTAGTGTCACCTCCTTGTACACCCGGTCTGTACTGCCTTTGATATCAACCCTCACACACCTGTTGGTCCTCTTTCCCTCAGCAACTGGCACTGTTCCCTGTTCCTTAGACTGGGGATGGACTCCTCCTCCCTCGGCTCCGTCTTGCCACACCCTTAGTTTTCCTCCACATTTTTTTTTATAGATTTATTTATTTGAAAGTCAGAGTTACACAGAGAGGAGAGGCAGAGAGAGAGAAAGGTCTTCAGTCTGTTGGTTCACTCCTCAATTGGTCGCAACGGCCAGAGCTGTGCTGATCCAAAGCCAGGAGCCAGGAGCTTTTTCCAGGTCTCCCACATAGGTGCAGGGGCCCAAGGACTTGGGCCATCTTTTGCTGCTTTCCCAGGCCATAGCAGAAAGCTGGATCAGAGGTGGAGCAGCTGGGTCTCAAACCAGAGCCCATCTGGGATGCCGGCACTTCAGGCCACGGCATTAACCCGCTGCACCACAGCACTGCCCCCCCCCCCTTCATGTTCTGTTTCTCAGCCCTTTCCTCTCTCCTCGACTTTTCAGTGTAGCTGCTCTTCAAGTCCCTGTCCCAGACTCCCAGTTTCTCCCACACTCGCTCTCTCTTAGCAGTTGTCATGGCTTCAGTTACTGTGTTTACAGGGACTCTGAAATTTGCATCTCTAGCTCCTCTGTGGTTAGAGACCTTTGAGCACCAGCTTCATAGATTGACCTTCTTCAGCTTCTCTACTTGATAGCTCTCAGATCTCCAACTGGGCATGTACCACACTGAGCTGGGACAATTGGCCCGCTGCAGGCAGGGCCTTGAACCATGCTCCCTGACTTAACCATGTGGACTGCTCTTTGGCTTTTTCTTCTCCTTACCCAGCCCCTGCATCTTAGCCCTATTCCTTGCTGGAGCTGCCTTGCCTCTGACTGCTGTTCTGCTGACAGCCCCCATGGCAAATGCTGTTCATCTTTTGCCTGTTGTACTATGGCTACTTCACGGGTGGTCTTTTTCTGTTGGGTGTGTGCCATACAGTTCATCCTGCACACAGTGAGCCTTCAAAAATGCAAGTCCAGTCACATCACTTGCTGCCACCCTTCTCAGCCCTGCTCTAGTCTCTACGTGGAGACCGAACCCCTCCAAGGCCTCTGAGGCCCCACGTGATCTTGCCTCAGAGGCTTCATTGGCATCACCTTTGCCACCTGTCTGTCTGTGCTTGGCTGCGCTGGCCTCAACCGGACTCCTGCCTGGGGACCTTTGTCTGTGCCCTCCTTTTTCATCAGTTCACTCCTGCATGTCCTGAGCTCGGTCAGATGTTACCTCCTTAAGCAGTGCTTTCTGGAATCCCAGACTGGACTGTGCTGCACCTCTTCACAGAGTGCCACGGCCATGCCCAGGTCTCTCGAGCACATATCAGGGTAGCAATGAAGCATCATTTGCTGCCTGGCATGTACTTCCTGCTAAACAAGACAATGCTCAGGGCAGAGGCTGGTTCTGTCGTCCTCCCTGCTGCACGCCCAGCCCTAGCACAGTGCCTGGCACATGGCTGGCACCAGGAGATCCCAGATCTTAGGAACAAATAACAGCTGAGCTAGGCAGGAGGGAATTCAGATGAATTTGCAAGGAGTTGAATGCAAGCAGTGCTGTTGCCCAAGATGTAATTTAGGGAAGTCCATAATGATTGAGTCTATGAGAGTAAGATAGGCAGGTTATCTTGGCTAAAATTCTCATTTAACATGAGAAAACCAAGGCCCAGAGAGTGAAGTCACTGGCCCGAGGCCATGGATGGAGCTAGTAGCAGAGTTATTACTTGCAGGTACACGCTGGCTGGGCTGCCTCCCCACCCACCTCCGGCCTCTCCTTGAGCTGGCCATCTCCATGTTCTCTGGTTGAAAGTAAGGCTTTGGAGTGAGGAAGGCCAATGGCTTCCACCCTGATTGGAGGGTGTCACAAGAGGCATCTGGCCTATCCCACTCCCCTCCCCACAGCATGGAAAGGAATGGTGGGCTGTGAAGGTACCTGAGCCAGGGCCAGCCTCGCCTCTGGAGATGGGGCACCCCGAAAGCAGAAACACAAGCATGCGTTTGTCCAAGTCTCTTGCTTTGCCAGTTTCTGGGTTCTCAAAATTTGGTGCCTAGAGCAGGAGCAGAAGTGGGTGGGAGACTGTTTGCATCTGTTACTTGTGGGTCTGCACCCCACACCCACCCAGAAGCCCTACCTGTGCAGTCTGGTGGCAAAGCTCTGGGAAAAGTCCTCTGGGAGGCCCTTCTTCAGCAAGGGAAACTCAGTCTAGTGCTGCAGTGTTACTCCTCCACTCATTTATAAATTATGTGGCAGGCATTTATTATGTGCTGGGCTTTACACTGGGCCTCGTCACTTGTTCGAACTCTGAGTGCATCCTGTATCAAAGGACTTCATCCAGGTGCTTAGGGTGTTGAAGACCAAGACCTGGCTCTCCTGATACTTACCCTCTAGTGGGGAGAGACCGCTGATAGAATATAAATAAGAAATAAGTACATTAAATCATGCTTAGAAGCTTGTGAATATGGCAGGAGTGATAGGAATGTGGGTGCAGAGCAGCTGCAGTGGTAACAGGATTACAGTAGACCTTAATTACCAACTGACACTGAAGCAGAGATTGCAAAGTGAGGGGGCTGATAGGAATTCTACCCGAGGTGGAAGCACACCAGCCATGTTCGGGGAATAGCAAAAAGGCCCTGAGATTGGAGAGGCAGTGGGTGCCATATCACTTAGGGCCTTGCAGGCCATTGTGAAGATTTGACATTTAATTTTAGTGGGGAAAAAAACCTCAGTAGTGGAGTGTATGTTTGTCTTTTCTGCTTTGACAGAGAGAGACAGATACCACATTTGGTGGTTTGCTACCCAAATGCTTACAACAAATGGGACTGAGCTGGGCCAGTGAGTGGCAGGAACCCTCTTGATGAGCTTTTGCCACTGCCTCCCTGGGTCTGCATCAGCAGGAAGCTGGAATCAGGAGCCAGAGCTGGGTGTGAAACCCCAGCACTCCCATGGGGGCTGCTGGCATCTTAGCTGTTAGGCTGGACACCTGTGCCTGCTGGGGAGTTTGGAGTGTAGGAGTGACAGGATCCAAGTTCTCAGCAGAGATTCGAGAGACGGGGAAGCACCTAGGAGGCCACTGTGGAGAGACCGCCGTGGATCAGCATACTGTGGTTCAAAAGTGGGGGAGGAGCGAATAAGATGGAGCCCCAAAGATGTCCTGACTGAGAGAGAAAAGAACAGAATCTGGTAGGAAAGTGATCTGAGTGGTTGGCTGCAGGATATTGCCATTGAGAGGGGAAGGTTGTAGGTGGACCAAAGGTGGCAGCTGTGAAGAGGCCTGGTTTTTGCATAGTTAGTTTGGATGTGTCAAGTATAGAGTAAGATACAGGCTGAAGGTAAAAATATGGGGGTCATCAACATAGAGGTGGTCTTAGGAGCTGTGAAAAGCATGAGAGTAGCTGAGGACACGACAGGTGTGAGTAGAGGTAGAACAGAGAAAAGTGCAAGACCTGGAGCCCTGGCTGCTACAGCTGGGGGAGGTTAGGGGGAAGAGGAGGAGCCAAAAAGATGAACAGGAAATGGAGAGGGGGGAGAAGGAGACCACGGGAGTGTGGTGACCCTGAAGTGAGGTGGAAAATGGGCGCATGGGGAGGGCGCGGCTGCTTGGCTCCAGTGCTACTGGAGGTGCCGGAGCCTCATCGGCCACTGCATTTGGCGTACAGATGCCCCTGGGCATCTTAACTAGAGCAGTTTCAGTGTCATGAGCAGGTTTGACATGGAATGGAAGGAAAGGAAAGGAATTTATTGCAAATTTGCTGCAAAGGGGAATAAAATAGTGGGTTGATAGCTGTTAGGAAATGTGGAATCGGGAGTTTTTCTTTTGCTCTTTTTTTTTTTTTTTAAGATTTATTTATTTGAAAGGCAGAGAGAGAGAGACAGTGAGTCTTCCATTCATTGGTTCATTCCCCCAAATGGCTGCAAGTGCCAAAGCTATGCCAATCTGAAGCCAGGAGTCAGGAGCTTCTTCCAGGTCTACTACATGTGTGCTGGGCCCAAGGACTTGGATCATCTCCCACTGCGTTCCCAGGCCACATTAAAGAGCTGGGTTGGAAGTAGAGCAGCCAGGACTAGAACCGGCGCCCATATGGGATTCCAGCACTACAGGTGGTGGCTTTACCTGCTATGCTGCAGCATCATCCCCTTGCTATCTTTTTAATTCTGGTAAAATACATATAAAGAAAATTACCCCCTTAAACTGCTCAGTGGCATTAAGTTCAGTCACTTGTGCAGCCATCAGCACCATTCTTCTCCAGAACTTTATCTTCCCAAACAGACATTCTGTTCCTATTTTTTTTTTTAATATTTACTTGTGATTTGAAAGCCAGAATTAGAGGGAGAGACAGAGAGAGGTCTTCCATCTGCTGGTTCACTCACCAAATGGCTGCAATGGCCGAAGCTGGGCCAATCAGAAGCCAGAAGTCAGGAGCACCCTCTGAGTCTCCCACATGGGTACAGGGGCCCAAGCACTTGGGCCATTTTCTACTACTTTCTCAGGTCATTAGAGTGCTGGATCAGAAAGGAAGCAGCGGGACATGAACTGGCACTTACGTGGGATGCCCATGCTATAGGCATAGGCTTGACCTAGGCCACAGTACTGGCCTAGAAGGCATCACAGTAGCATGCTTTCATGTGTGTGGGAATTATTGAGTGAGAAGAGGAAACATGGTGGAAGACAGTGGGAGGGGGGTGTTGGGATGCTCCACTGCTGAGGGGGATAGGGTGCACAGAAGAGGGCCTGGGCTCTAGGTCCAGGAGTATCAGCAACAGGACAGAGGTAGAGTAATGTGTACTGTGCTGAGAGGTAGGTGAACGTTGTGTGCAGGAACAGTCTGTGGAAGTTCTCTTCTGATTGTTTCCACATTCTCAGCCGAGTAGGAAACAAGGTCATCAGCTGAGAGTACCGGGAAGGATCTGTTAGGAATCTGAAGAGAAAAGGAGTGTGAAGTAGTCCATCTGGGAGAGCAGGCAGTGAACAGAATCCACTCAGGAGGTGCCGTGTGATGGGCAGGCACATCCAGGCCTCGTCTCGGGTTCATGGTCATGAATTTAGAGACCAGAGTAGTGGGTGTGTGCTTTACTCTGGCTACCTTCAATTGTGTTGGTGCAAGTGCTGGGCTGGATTAAATGGGGATGGTGCTTTTGCCAAATGAAAAAAAAAAAAAAAGGGAAGTAGAAGACTGATCAGGAATCTAAGCTGGGAGCCAAGGCAAGAGAAGGACTTCAAATTCACCATGAGAACCAGCAGTGAGAAGGTGGAGGCATCAGTGGACTGGGGATCCTGAGAGCATAACAGTTGTTGGAGTTGAGATACTAGAGGAGCAAGCTGGCAGGTGGGAGGTGGCCAATGGAGAGTAGGGTGTGTAGCTGAGACCACCAAGGGGTTGTTGGTGGTGACAGGGTTTGAGGGTGCAGCATGATGGTAGAGTAGGTGGAGCCCCAAGTTCAAGGAGCTGAGCTGTGGAATGTAAGGTTTCTTCTTGGTACCAGGAGAAGGTTACTTGAAGCCTCTTACATAGGAAGGTGACTTGATAAAGTTTTGGGGACAGTTGTGTGGAAGACACATCAAAGTGGCGTGGCGGGGCAGGGGGGAGATGACTAGGAGAATCCTCCAGAGAGGAATTTGCAGAGATGAGTTGAGGGGTGGGGAGGCCTGAACCAAGGCCGTTGCCGTGAGTGTTGTGAAGGGGGCCCAGACTCAAGGTGTGCTTAGACAGCAACTGACATGCCTTGGAGAGCTTCTTGGGACACTAGTATGTGTCTCCACCCGGATCACTGAGGGTTCTGGTTTAAACTGGAGATACCTAACAGGAGCACAGCAGGAGAAAGACATTGCCATGTGTAGATAGGAGGGAGAATCTGTCCTGGAGTATTTGACCTTCACCTATGAATTTCGGTACATGGTCCTAGCTCTGTTTGCTAAGAGTACAGATGGACTTAGCTCAAAGCATCTTTTCCATGTTGTGCTTAAGACTTTATTTTTCAGGGAAATTGTAGGTTTATGGCAACATTGCGAGTTGGTACAGAGATCTCCCATGTCCCCTGTTGCCTGACACGTGCTCAGAGCCTTCATTATCAGCATCCCCTATCGGAAGGGTACATTGGTTAGCCTTGGTTGTCCTGCACTGACAGATGAATGTCACCCACAGTCCGAAATTCCTGTGAGGATCTGCTGTGGGTGTTGCACACTCCGTGGGTTTGGCTAGGTGTATGAGGACGCGTGTACATGAGAGGCACCCAGAGCAGTTTCCCTGCTGGATAGCCTGTGCTCCCAAAGCTCCTGGCAGCTGCTGATCTTTGCACTGTCTCTGGAGTTTTGCCTTTGCCAGAATGTCATGGATGGAAAATCCTTGTGCTATATAACCTTTTCAGTTGCACTTCTTGCATTTAGTAAGACACGCTCAAGCTTCTTCCAGGTTTTTTCTTGCCTTGACAGCTCATTTCTTTGGAGTGCTGAATAATATCCCATGGTCTGGATGTGTCACAGTTTATTTATCCGTTTACCTTCTGAAGGACATCTTGGTTGCTCCCCGGTTTTGGAAACTGTGAAACAAACACTGATACCACTGAATGCTGATGAGGATGTGGAGCAACAGGAACTCTGGTTCTTTGGAAATGAAAAATGGTGTAACTACTTTGGAAGACAGTTGGCTGGTTCTTAGCTAAACCTACCATGTGACACTCGTCAGTATTTACCCAAGGGAGTTGAAAACTTAGGTCCACACAAAAGCCCCCATACAGATGTTTACAATAGATGCATTCCAAGTTGTCAGAGTGCTTTGAACAGTGCCTCCTGTGTGCAGAATCCCATTCATAGTGTTAGAGGAACAGAGTTCAAGTCCCACCTGGGAAGAGCATTCCACTTAGCTCTGGGGAAGAAAACAGGGTTCTGGGACTGGGACACCCACTCTGAGGACACCCACTCTGAGGAGAGGCAGGTAAGAGACACCGTGAGCTCCAGGCCTGTGGCAGCGGCGGCAGCAGTCTGAGAAGCCACCGATTTGTGCTGAGGGCTTGCAGGGTGGTGAATCCATGCTGCGGGCTGACGTTTCACCTCTGTTGGTTGGGGAAGGGCTCCTGCGCTCTGCTTTGCTTGTTTCAGATGAGTTTTCCAGGATTCCTGGTTAGTGTTTCTGGGCCCCCACTTGCCATATGGTGCCTGAGAGCGTGCAGGGGGACCAGTGGTGTTCATTCATAGCGCAGGGAGCTGTGCAGCCCAGGGAAGTCTGCGGTTCCATTCTACCTGGATCTGCTGGGGGCATGGAGGAGGCAGAGGGTTGGGGAGGATCCCAAGGGGGGATGAGTGCTGAGTGGCAGAAATTGTGCTCCGTTTATGTCCCAGGACCATGATTTTTGGCCCAGGTCAGCTCATTGAGTCCTTGGGACAACCAGGAGAGGTTGGTACTATTGCTCTTACCCCGTGTTCCATGGGGGGACTGACACTGAGGTGACTTGTTCACAGCCACACAGGAAGAGGTGGAGATGGGCCCGGCGGATCTGGAGCCCATGTTCTCAGCGCGACACCACCCTTCTGTCCTCGCACTTGCTGCTTTGGGGTCCTTCCGTCTTGACTCTGGCGCCATTTGTCACAAGGTTGTTCTTGTTCCTGCGATGTTGCCAGTTGGTATTTAATGCTGACCCGATGGCAATCACTGTGCTGTGTGCTGACTGTTCATTGTAGCTGTCACCTTGACTGGATTCTTGGGGGTGTGTGTGTCTGCTGGGGTCCCTCTTTGCTAATGAGATAAGCACAGGAGTCTGAGTGGACAGGGCGGGAAGGAAGATGCAGCTTCAGTGTGGGAGGCACCATCCACTGGTGTGGGGCAGAGAGACTGTGTACTCGCACAGGAGGCGAAGGTTTCTCTTTCTGAGAGCTGGGACACACTCGTCTCCTGCCTTGAACAGCACAACTCTAGGCTTGGGCCTCTGGACTCTGGTTTATACCTGTGGCTTCCTCCCTGGGTGCTCGGGTTTTTGGTCTTGAACTGAGAGCTAAACCCTTGGACTCCCTGGTTCTGAGGTCCTCGGCCTTGGCATCCCAGGACCTGCAGCCTGCAGGCGACTGCTGCTGTGGGACCTCTCAGCTGCCATCATTGTATGAGCCATGTCCCCGGTGAGTCCCCTCCCGTATATCTTTGTACACACTCTGTGGATTCTGTCTGACACCACACTGTGTCTAACACACCTGATTTGGTTTTGGTTTTGTTCTTTGGGTTACGAGTCAAAGTCAGCTTCTGAAGAGCTATCTCAAGGAAACAGAGGCTTACTGTAGGAAAATATGTTCAAGGGTAACAAGCAATCCAGGAAGAACCTGTTAAAAGGCTGGGTCTTAAAGAGACTGGGTCAGAACTAAACAATTTTCACTCGGGTTCTGCCATATAAAAGGTGCTCAATAAATATTAGTTGAAGAAAGGTAGCAAACAGTCGTTAGGCCAGATGCCTGGTGAAAGGAGACAGCAGCACTGCCAGGGGACCACAGGCCCTTTGTTGGGCTGAGATAAGCTTTGCTGGGCTGCTGCAAGGGTCTGGCAGGAGTCACAGTGGATCTGTTCACCGGCTGTGGAACAGGCTCTGCACAGACGATGAGCTTGTGGCCCGTGGCTGCAGCAGCATTTGGACATCAGTCTGCCCATGTGCCTACCTCCCCACCTGCTTTCTCCATGTCTGTTCTCACTCTTGACCATTAGAGAGCGACAGCTTCCTCAGACAGGACTGGGGGCTGTGGACCTCACAGCATCGGGTCTGCTGTGACTGAGATGCTGTTAAGAATAGAACGGAAGACCTGCCATTGCTGTGAGACTTGGGCCTGCTTCCTCCCCCCCCTTTTAAAGGTTTATTTATTTCACAGGTAGAGTTACCAGAGAGAGACAGAGAAAGGTCTTCCATCTGATGGTTCACCCCACAAATGGCTGCAATGGCCGGAGCTACACGGATCTGAAGCCAGGAGCCAGGTGCCCCCTCCTGGTCTCCCATGTGGGTACAGGGCCCAAGCACTTGGGCTATCGTCCACTGCCCTCCCGGGCCACAGCAGAGAGCTGGACCAGAAGAGGAGCGACCAGGACTAGAACCCGGTGCCCATATGGGATGTCAGTGCCACAAGGCGGAGGATTAACCTAGTGTGCCACGGCGCCAGCCCCCTCCTTCTCCCTTGGTCTTGCTGGGACGTGGTTTTCTGATCTTTGAAGGGAGGGGCATCAAGCCAAGGTTCTTTCCAGTGCTGCGGTTCCTGAGTTGCTATGTTGGGCCCAAGGTTATAGGGAAAGGGAAATTCTGGCACCACATTCATCTCCCCTGGAAACCTCCAAATAAGTCCAAGCACATGGGCCCTTGGCCAGAGGAGGGAGGGTTGTTTTTTTTTTTTTCCCTTCCATTATAAAGTTTATATTTTAAAAATAAGTTCTAATTATTTGAAAGGCAGAGGGACAGAAAGTAGAGAGAGCGATCTGCTGTCTGCTGCTTCACTTCCCCAAATGGCTACGCCAAAGGCAGGAACCAGGAACTCCATCCTGGGCTCCCATGTGGGTACAGGGGTTCACTCGGGCCATTCTCTGCTGCCTTCACAGGTGTATTAGCAAGGAACTCAATTGGAAACAGGGCGGCTGGGACTTGAACATGACACTCTGATAGGGGATGCAGGAGTCCCAGGCGGTGGCCTCACCCACCCAGGGGGAGTTTCTAAGAGGGGAGAGATCTTTGTCACGATTTGTGTGGACTTTGCTTCCCTTGTGCTCTACTGTGAAGTACTACAAGTCCAGCATGGTACCCAGGACCCTTGAGGAAGACGGGTGCCATCACTCATCTGTGCCCCACACCTCTCCCACTGTCCTTGGCTAACTCTTCTGTTTGAGCTCTTGATCCTCAGCTGCATTCCGTTTGTGTCTGTAGCGACTCTGGACTGAAATAAGCAGCTTGTTTTTCTCCAGTCGAAAGTAGAAGGTTGCCTGACATACGTAAGAAGGTCCTTGGTGCTGTCCACCCTGGCCGTGTTAACTGCCATGGTGGGACCTGCTGGGAGCGGAAGGCCATCAGCCCATGTGGAGGTGAAGCAGGCTGGAGCTTCCTGCTATGCATTGAGGCCACTGGAACTCTTCCAAATCCAGAGATCTGGAGGACAGGGTGGGGGCGCATCATCACAGACCCCCTCTCCCAGAGCAGGGCTTCTTCACAGTGGCACTCCTGGCATTTTGAGCCGGGTAATCCTTTGTTGTGGATGCTGGCTCGGGCATTGTGGCTATTCTGCGGCTTCCCTGCCCCCCCCCCCCTACCTTTCCTCTTATCTCAAGACTCCCTGGAGGCAAAACTGCCCCAGTTCAGAAGCACTGTCCCAGAGCTCCCTGTGCTACGTGCAGACAGCAGGGAGAGGCACTGGGCTTCGGAGCAGTAAAGTAGCCTCTACTCTGGGATTCACTGAAGCCCCTTGGGCAGGGTGGTGAAATGCCCTGTAAAAAGGACACTGTTTTCTTTGCATTTGTTGGAAAAGATTCAGAAGCAACAGAAAAGTATCAAGAAGAGGAAATTGAAAGGCTCCAGCAGCACCTCCCTGACCTCGAGATAACCCCATGAAGCTGCGTTTTTTTCTTTCCTGCATCTTTTATTGACAGGTCCCTCCTTTCCGCCACCACACACAGCCCCCAAACCAGGGTCATGTGTTCACATATGGCAAACCGTTAGAAGATGCGGTTATTATTGGATACACGGCATGCCATTATATGAGTGTCTCATGTTTACTTTAATCAACCTTCAGCGTGGGAGCGTGATTGCCACCTGTGTTCTTGCTGTCAGAGATAGTGCTGGCATGGGGACCTTGTACATTAGCGCCTGTATGCATTCTTGATTTCCTTAGAGGTGGAGTTCCTCTGAGAAGTGGAGTCTCTGGGTCAAAGGATACAGCATTGTGAAGGCATGCGATATGTGCTAGCATGTTCCCCTCCGGAGTGGACATGCCACGTCACACTCGCAGTGTATGAGAGCCAGGGCAGGGCAGTCGAAAGCTCAGGCTAGTGTGAATGCGCCCGATCTCTGTGACTTTATCGCGGCAGGAGAGCCCCATGTGGCCCTGAGGTGGCCTGCCGTGTGATAATCCTTTCTTTTCAGCTTGACCCCAGGAATGAGACAACCTTGGCTAATGGCCCTTCTTGAAGTGTTCTGAAAGGGCCAGGGATTTCCAGAGCCTAGAAGCAGACATCTCTGGGTCTAATTCGCTAGTGTAGGAAAGCAGTGGCCTTCGCAGAAGACCTAGAGGGCCCCAACTGAGGCGCAGCTGCTGGGGTCAGGTATTGCCAGGGTCTGCTCTCCACTGCCACTGTGGCTCCCCCAGACACTGTAAGGGCAGCAGCGTGGCACAGACATCACTCATTGCTGGAGTCCTGTTCCTGCCCTGCCACCTCTCTCTAGGCTCCTAGCAGTATCTAGGTAGGTTTGGTCAAAGAACTATGCTGCAAGTGAGATTCCTCATCTTGGCATGAGCCCAGAGGTGTGGCTGAGATGCCCGAGGTGCAAGGGATAGCCTGGGCAACAGTGAGGGCACAGTGTACCTGATGTGTTAGCACCACACGGCTGGGGACGTCATTGATGGTCCTGCACAGGATTTGTTGACCAGGAACCATCTTGCTGTGCCTGTTCCTGTCCAAGAATGCAGCCAGTCCCCGTGGGAACTCTAAGGTAAACCGAGGCAGGCAGTGATGCTGTCAGAGACAGGTTTTGAGACTGGGGGCTTCCAAAGCAGGCATCACCAGATGGAAGCATCGTGTTGGGAGTAGGAACATGGCCAGCCTGTGTGCATGGTGCCCTGCCATGCTGGTGTTGTGACAGTGTCCAGGGAACACCAGTGGCTCATCCTTGACAGCCTGAGCAGTGGACTTGAAGGTGGAGACTGGTGTCAGTAACAGCAGTTTCGAACTATTAGCAGGTCCTTTGGTGTTTTCAGAAGGGGTTCTCGGATGTGGGGAGAGAATTGTTTGCATCTTTGAGGACTTCGCTTTCAAACCCTCACTTTGGGATCCCAGTGCTGAAGGCCTAAAGACAGCTAAAAAATGATTAGAGAGCTCCCATTTTCTGATTCATGCTCCAAGTGCCCACAGTGGCAGGGGCTGGGCTGAATCCAGGCTTGTGACATTTGTTTGAAGTGGGACAGCTACCCAGTTTTTATTTGACAGGTAGAGTTATAGACAGTGAGAGAGACAGAGAGAAAGGTCTTCCTTCCGTTGGTTCACTCCCCAAATGGCGCTACGGCCGGAACTGTGCCAATCCGAAGCCAGGAGCCAGGTGCTCCTCCCTGGTCTCCTGTGCGGGTACAGGGGCCCAAGCACTTGGGCCATCCTCCACTGCCCTCCTGGGCCACAGCAGAGAGCTGGACTGGAAGAGGAGCAACCGGGACTAGAATCCGGCGCCCATATAGGATGCCAGTGCTGCAGGCAGAGGATTAACCAAGTGAGCCATGGCGCCGGCCTCCACCCAGTTTTACATCTCCTGAGGGGCTGTCAGGTTCCTGTTGTAAGAGTAGAACCTAGGGGAAGGGGCCTGCTAGATCTGGAGATACGATCTTTATTGGTTAACCTTTTCGTTTTGAATTAATTTTAGACTTACAGAGAAGGTAAAAAATAGCACAGAGTTCCTAAACACTCTATTCCTAAACATGCAAATTCCCTAATGTTAACAGCTTGCATCTTCATAGTACAGTGAGCAAAACTAGGACATGAACACGGTGCAGTACTATGAACTTGAAGCTTGGTTTGGCTTTCACCAGTTCTCCATCCACATCCTTCTCTGCTCCATGAGCCTTTGTGGGCTCCTACATCGCATTTAGTCAGAATTCTATGTTGGTCTGATTGACAACAGTTGTCCAGTCTTCCACTGTCTGTCAGGATCTTGACAGTTTCGAAGAGTGTTGATGAGTTATTTTGAAGAATGGGCCTCAGGCTTTGTCTAATGTTTTTCATTACTGAAGTGAGGTGATGCCTTTTTGAGGAGACAAACACAGGAATGATGCTGTGCCCTGCTCTGGGCGTCTTTCTGGTGATAATGACCTTGATCATGTGGTTCGGCAATACCTGCTGGGTTTCTCCACTGCGAAGTTACGATCGTGGCTTTTATAGTTAAAAAATAGCTCAGAGCACATACAGTAAGACTGAAAATCCTCCTCCTCTTTCCAACTCCTGACCGCTGGCAGATGCTGTCTGCACAGTTGTTTGCCTGATGGCGATTTTCTGTTACCCGTCTACCTTCTGCATGTTGTAATTGTGGAATTCTCTCTTCTATCTGCTGCAAGGCATAGCTAGAGACACAATATCTATGACATGTATTATCCCCGATCAAGTCTCTGGTCCAGAGAAACAGCTGTTTATCTCATTTCTCTGCGTATTAAATTCCTACTGGTGCTCCCAGAAAACTTATAAAACAGTACAGAGGCCTCCTGCATACTCCTAACCCAACTTCTAATATTAACCTGTTATATAACCCGACTGTCATTATCTAAGCTAGGAAACTACCTAGTTTATTTGAAGGCTATTAAAGCAACTTTGCAAGAGACAGTGTCAGCTTGGACCGAGTGGGTAACTGGGGAGGTGATAAGAAGTGGTTGGATTCTGGATGTATTTTCAGGGCAGAATTTGAGGAATTTGTGAAAGCTGCATGTCTAGTAGAAGCAGAGAGGAGACCTTGAGGATGGTGCAGAGGTTTTTGGCCTGAAAAACTGGTCTTGGCATATTTTTAGTGGAAGAAAAGACTTTGAAGCAGTCTGGCCTATCCGTTGACAAGTTCACCTTTTCAGCTTCAGTGCCAAAACTATTTACAACAAATTCATGTTTTAAAGTAATTGTAGAGGTCAGAAGTCTACAAATCAGTCTTTGTGGGCTAAGATAAAAACCTTAGCAAGGCTGTGTTCCTTCAGGGCACTGTGGAGAAGTCATTCCCTTGCCTTTCCCAATTGTCAGATACCACTGGCAGTCTCTCTCTCTCTCTCTCTCTCTCTCTCTCTCTCTCCCTCCCTCCCTCCCTCCCTCCCTCCCTCCTTTTCTCTCACTCTCTATCTCCCCTTTCCTCTCTCCATCTCCCTCCCTCCCTCCCTTTCTCTCTCTGTCCCTTTCTCCCTCCTTCCCTCCCTCCATCTCTTTCTCTCTTTCTCTCTCTCCCTTTCTCACTCTGACTCTGACCTTCTGCCTCCCTCTTAGAAGGACACTTGTGGTTACAGTGGGCCCACCCAGGTGGGATCCATAATATAATTCCATCTGCATGGTCCCTTTTGCCCTATGGCGTAGAACACTCACAGGCTCCTGGGACTGGGGTGTGGACACCTTGCAGAGGCCATTATTGTGACTTCCCTACACTGCTTATCTTGCTAAAATTACATTTCTGTCCATTCCATTCTTTTTTTCTAGTGTGATTTTTTTTTTTAATTTTTAATTTTTTAGAATTTTTTTCTACAAATCTTTCAAATAAGAGAAGGAAAGGAAGAGAGAGAGGTCTTCCATATGCTGGTTCACTCCCCAATTAGCTGCAATGGCTGGAGCTGAACCATTCTGAAGCCAGGAGCCAGGAGCTTCTTTCTGGTCTCCCACGTGGGTGCAGGGGCCCAAGGACTTGGGACATCTTCTACTGCTTTCCTAGCCATAGCAGACAACTGGATCAGAAGTGGAGCAGCCAAGACTTGAACTGGGGCCCATATGGGATGCTGGCCCTGCAGGTGGCAAGTTTACCCACTATGCCATGGCACTGCCCCCCCTCCCATTCCATTCTTGATTTAGGACTTGAATTGATGAAGCAGTAATTTGTCTTGAACGTGGGTCTTCTGTTGAGTCATCTTTTGTTCAGTGTATTAGTAGCTACTTTTGGTACCTTTCCTGTTGCCAGCATGTCTCTTGTAATCTTTCCTAGTGCAAAAAATGCTGAGAGCAATTGTACAGGTCAAAAATCTTGTAGCCACCTTGAGTTCTTTCTCTGCTCTCCATGGATAATCCTTTCACAGATCCTACCGAATCTACCTTCAAGAGACGTCCAGAATCCAACTACTTTTTGTCTCCTCAACTATCCACTTGGTCCAAGCCACCATTATCTCCGGTGTAGTTTGTTTTAATAACCTTCAAATTGATCTTACCGGGTCTGGCATTGTGGTGTAGTGAGTTAAGTCAAGGCCTGTGATGCCAGCATCCCACATAGGAGTGCTGGTTCCTGTCCAGGTTGCTCTGCTGATTTGGCTCCCTAGTAATGCTCCTGGGAAGACCATGGAAGATGGCAGAAGTGCTTGGGCCCCTGCCACCACATGGGAGACCCCAATGGGGTTCCAGATTCCTAGCTTTGGCCTGGCTGAGACCTAGCTGTTGTGGCCATTTTTGGAATGAACAAGTGGCTAGAATATTCTCTCCCTCTTTCCCTTGCTCTCCCTCTCTTCCCTTGCCTTTCAAATACATAAATAAATCTTTTTTAAAAAATTGGCCTTTGTGCTTCCACTTTTGTCTTTCTTCAGCCTCTTCTGAACAGAGCAGCCAGATACACTGCTGAAAAAATAAAAATGAACTCTGGGGTCTTTTGCTCCAGGCCTCCTATGGCGTCCCCTCTCATGGAGGAGGGTGCCCGAGGCTTCTTTACTTGCTAGTCTGTTATTGCTTGCACCCAGGGCTGCCTTCTCCCTCATTTATGTGACCTGCCCCCCCCCCCAATCCCTATTTCCTGGTCTTCATAGGGGTTGTTCATTCTCCTTGGAAGGTGCTTCACCTGCGAATCTGTTTGGCTCCTTTCTCTATTTCCTTCAGCTCTGACCCCTTCAAAAGTGACCACCTCAGTGACGACTGCTCAGGAATCCTTTGTAGAATTGTGACCCCTTTTCACTTCCGGCCCCTCTCTGTTTTGTATTTCATCTTCGCTCTTATCATCCCCTAACATTGTGTATGTTTGAACCATTTGTCTTATCAGTATAGTCTGTCTCATTTTACTAAAATAGGGTACAAGAGGACAAAGATTTTTGTCTCTCTTCCCCTGACACATCTCTAGTACTTCGAATGGCATCTGGTGAATTGCAGATGCCAATCAGTATTGTAGGATGAAAAGGCACTGCTTTCCTGATCAGGCTATATGTTG
This sequence comes from Sylvilagus floridanus, assembly GCA_949820135.1. Lineage (NCBI taxonomy): Eukaryota > Metazoa > Chordata > Mammalia > Lagomorpha > Leporidae > Sylvilagus > Sylvilagus floridanus. Next base: position 25,819,349 of record OX463241.1, on the reverse strand, counting down.
ATCAACTGGTTCCTGAGGCATCTACATGCTTATGTGCCAGATGCTTAGGTACATAAACTTAAGACATGGCCTGTGTCTTCAAGTTGCTTCTAACTTCACTGGAGTAACACAATACACTTGTGTGGCTAGATAGCTGATAGTATCACCATAAGCTGGAAGTGTGTATTCACTACTGTGAACAATAGGCCACAGTGGTGGCCGTCGGGATGACAGCTAAGTCAGATGCAGTGTATCCTTTCAGCCTCCTTCAGGAGAGGTGTGGTGACATGGGGGAAAACTGACTACACCCACCTGGATGCGCCCATGCCAAAACGAGCAATGCAAAGGCCAATGGGAGGGCCAAGGCAGATGTGCTGAGCAGCGGGGCTTGGAGCAGCAGGCTCACGTCAGGTCTCCCGTACAGTGGGTCTGGAGAACCCAAGCATCTCTGAAGTCTGGAGTGAGAACACAGGGAGTGAGGGTGTGGTAAGAGCAGAAGCCCGTGCTAGCCAAGTAGATCACAGAGCTCCTCCCTGACCTTAAGCCCCTTGGTAGAGTTTGGACTTTGTTCTATAGAAGAACCAAAGAGGGGATTAAAGTGATTACATCCGATATTGGTGGAGGTGGATTAGAAAGGATAGGAGGAAGGAAGAGCAGTTAGGAAATTCCTAGAGGAATCCAAGGGGAAGACAATGAAAGTTTAAGGACAATAGAAGCTAGAAAGAGGTCATGGCCTGAAGAGAGCGTTTGCAGGGAGTGTGGGTAACGACACATGCGGGTAGGAGAGCGACTTACCCGAGGTAAGTCACCAAGGTGACTGCATGGTTCACCTCATGCAGGGAGACAAGGGCTGGGGGTTGAGGGAGGCGGGAATCCATCCTGGTGGGATCTGCCTTTGACCTCATTGAGTTCCTGAGGTCTGGCCTGAGTAATTTGCATGGCTGCTGACCAGGAGGGACTGAGCCTGTCCCCAGGGCTGATTCCTCGTGCCCCAGATCAGAGCTGCCCCCTGCCTGTTGCCTGTAGTTTCCAGAGTAGTGGTGCAGACAGAGCTAGTCCTGGAAGCTGGAGGAGTTGCTGTGGTCCCTGGGGAGCATCTCCCAGTGCTCGGAAGGGAGCCAACAGAGAGCAGAAAGGAGGCTTGCAGTGCCCGGGAGCCAAGTTCAGCTCAGCTCTATTTTGGGTGACAACATTTACAGTGTTCCTTCACCCAGAATCATTCCGCCTGCCTGCCCGCCTTCGGTGTTTCCAGCTCATGGGTTCTCACGCCTACTTAACAACTGGCTTGGCCCAGAGGCGCATGGCTGCGCACTGATGGCCCTTCAGTCCCCTTGATCTTTAGCAGAGTGCCCGAGTCCCTAGGCAGCCAGAATGCTGCGCGTGGCATCTCCAAGGCTCTGGGGCAGGGGAGGCAGAAGGGGTGGTATGGAAGCTAGAGGCAGCGGGGCAGGGTGGTGAATGCCAGGGTTCAGGCAGAGAGGTGTGTAGGCAACCAACTCTCGTTCCTATGCTTCGCTTCCTTTGAAAGACCAAGTCACTGAGAGAGAAAACTCTTGGTAATGGGAATATTCGTGTCTCCACTTCTCTCTTCCAAGAACCTCCAGGCACAGAACCTGGAGTCTGTTGTTGTCACAGATGACCCCATTAACTCAATCTGTAGCGTTTCTAGGTCATGCTTAGGGTTCTACAGATGCTGTAGTGCAAAAGTGCACAAAATACGTGAGAATATAATGGAATAAAAATGGCCATAACCCCATTACTCAGAGAATCCTGGGTAAGGGTTTGGTGCTTCTTGTGCTTTGTTTCTCGGTGCGTGGATGTGTCTGTGTTTTTCTGTGTGTTTGGGAGTGCACAGCTTTGTCACCTTTCCCCATCCCACTCTGGATGGGGATGGATGGAAACAGACACCTCACACCCAGTGTTCTCACCCAGAGCTGCTCCCCATGTCGTCTGGGCGATTTCCTGCCAATGACTTGTCCTCTTCCAAAAGTGATGTTATGCTCCTGGTAGAAACTTGGTTCTTTCATGGGAATTGATGCTTGGAGGAACTCAGCCTGGGAAGTGTACAGTGGGAAAGACGAGACTGGGGTTACATAATAACTTTCCAGCAGTGAATTTAAAAAGCCATAGAGCACTTAGTGGAGATGGCTCTGGTCCTGTGGGACTTCCTGGGTAGAGCAGTGCAGGCTGGGTTTGTCCTTGAGGAAGTAGACCTGGTGGGTGAGTAGAGAGCCAAGGGCATTGTGGGGAATGCTTTTCAAAGCAACTTGGCATTCCCTGAAAAAATAGGCCAAGTCCCCATAGAATCTAAATACCAGATTGTCTACTGATTTTGGTTTGGACTCACCTGAAAGCAGAACCTGTTGCAAGAAATGGGTGCAGATGGTTTATTTGAGAGGGAATCCCAGGAAGCAAGAACAGGGAGCAGCATGAGTGGGAATGAAACAGGGAAGGAGAAGGCAGTATTCGAGTGTGTTGTTCAGATGGATGCTGTGTATGGCAGGCACTGCTGCGTGTGGAGAGCCCCACAGACTGCCTGGTTGTGTTGCGAGCCTGCAGTGTGGCAGGCTGGTGTCCCATCTTGCACACAGTCTGGTTCACATCCCCCAGTGACCAAGCATTGCTCTTCAGTGTAGAAGGCCCTTGGGGGTTGCGTGCTTGTGGGTGGTGGTCTGAGCTCACACAGGCCAGCTGCACTGACATAGGAAGTGGAGGAGGGGACGTGACGTGGAAATCAGAGGCTTCGGCTGAGCCTAGACAACTTAGCACCAATCTTGGGCCCACTGACTTGAGCACGTTCTCTCCCTTGTCCTAACCCTTTCCTGTCTTCTATTCCTGCAATTCCCTGGTCTCCTCCCGTGGTTCAAACGTCAGTGTGTTACTTTGACTCGGGGTGGTGGATGGTATGTTTGTTTTCAGCCACCTGCAAAATTCTGACTCATAATTCTTAGTTCTTAATTCTTTCAGTCTTGCCAGGAGCAAGCATTGGGCTGCCTGAGAATGAGACTGTACCCTGTACCTCAGGCAACTTTGAGTTCTGTCCTCAGCATATCACCACGAGAGATCAGACTTGAAGGGGGGGTGGGGGTGGGCGTGGGGTCGTGAGATGGGTTCACTAGGAAAGCAGGTTTTCATGAGCTGTACTCCCCTGGCTGGATGGGGCTCCAGTTAGGAAAATCAAATACTGTGTGACTCTCGGTTGGGTTAGTCTGCCAAGGAACCCGAACACAGGCTTTGAAGTGCCCCTGAGAGAGGGATGCTGGCCCTCCAGGGCTCCTGTAGCTGCAGGTTTGAAGTGTTGACCATTATAGAAGCATGTTTGTGGCCCTCAATACTGCCCTCAATACTGTGGGCAGTATTGGGATTCCTCTTGCATTTTCGTCATGTAGAAACCAGAGGCCCAAAGAGCCTGAGTGACCCAAGGCTGTGTCATTTTTCACTGATCTCTGATTTTCTATCTTCACTCCTGCCCCTGCCCACCAATCGAAGAGTGGGCTGTTTGTTTCTTTTTCTATCTTTATTTATTTGAGAGTCAGAGTTACAGAAAGAGAGGGAGTCAGAGAGCTTCCATCTACTCATTTACTCCCCAAATGACTGCAATAGCCAGAGCTTTCCCAGACTGAAACCCGGATCCAGGAGCTTCTTCTAGTTCCCCAACATGGATGCAAGGGCCCAAGGACGTGGGCCATCCTCCACTGCTTTCCCAGGTGCATTAGCAGGGAGCTGGAATGGGAGCAGAGCAGCTGGAACTCAATCCAGAACCCATATGGGATGCCAGTGCTGCAGCTGGGACTCAATCCAGAACCCATATGGGATGCCAGTGCTGCAGCTGGGACTCAATCCAGAACCCGTATGGGACACCAGTGGTGCAGACTGCAGCCTTAACCTGCTGAGCCCTAGAGCCACCCCCACGTTGTTCTGTCTTAACTTGGGACTTCATTCGGATGATAACTCCACAAAGAGCAGCCCATGCTTGATTTCCCATTTACCTCATTGCTCTTCAACCAGTTCTAGGCAGAGGTGCCTAACAAAACTTCCTGGTTGACCTGGTGGGACAGTTCTTACAGCATCTGAGTAGCAGGAAGGAGAACTACCTTCTCCTGGTGGGACTCTGGCCCAGTGATGATGGTACTCCCAGGTTCCAGTGAGAGGCAGACATGTCCATCTGTGATAGACCTCAGCCAGTGGGTTAGCAGGCTTGGCAGTTCTGTGATGAGAAGCTGAATTCCAAGCTGACTTTGCCTGGGAATAGACTTCATGCTAGAGTCCATTGAGGGCAAAGGGAGGGCATCTTCACTGACCCCTGAGCCCTTGGCTCGGGTGCTCAGCTTCCAGCTGCTGCTTCTCTTTGGCAGATGAAAGATGTCCTTAGCCTGGGAGTAGGTGGTGGTGTCTTCTCGTAGTCTTAGGGGCAGCTCTGCTTTTCTGATGTTTGTTCCTCTTGCCTTCTTCGATGAAATTGCTGGTGAATGACTGTTGGGCATTGCTTAACCCCTGAGAGCCTGCTCTGGTGGAGCACAAGTCCGATGTCTTTGTGAGAGCATTCCATCCATACCTGCTGCTCTGGGAGACACAGTCAGTTTCATGGAGGGCCAAGGAGATGAAGCCAGGTCAGAGTCAGAACACTGAGCACCAGCAGTGCCTTTGGATACGGGGGAAAGGAAGGCCGACTTTGTTCTTCCTCATTTCTGATGACCGTCCGTAAGCCCTGATTAAAATTAGAGGATCCTCATCCCCCCACTGCTGACCACATTCCCCCTCAAGCTTTTCAATGCAATAATTGAATAGCTGTTGATTGTGCTGTCACTTTGGGCCTAGAGGAAGTCCTCAGTGGGACTTCTGCCTTCGAGGACCCTGTGCTGAAATAGGAGAGATGTGCGGCAGGTGAAGTGGCCAAGGAAAGGCATCAGAGCTTAGCAGAACATCAGAGTGCTTGGGAGGGCAGGAAGCACTGTGGACTACTGTGCTCAAGAGAAGCCTTCCAGGAAGAAAACATGTTTGGCTCAGGTCCCCAAAGCAACATACACTTTGTGGATGGTGTGTGTTACAGGCTCTTTCCATAGCGGGTGGGGCTTCACAGCACATTGACTATCACCAACAGTGTCAGTATCCTGAGATCATTGGGCTCCTAGATGTTGACTGGAGTAACAGTCACTATAGCCCGGTCTGGAATATGGTTTCCCATATTGTGGAATACTATGCAGCTAATACTTTACACATGGAGAGGGAGAGGGAGAGGGAGCGGGAGCGAGAGGTCTTCCATCTGCTGGTTCACTCCCCAGATGGCTGCAATGGCTGCAGCTGAGCTGGTCTGAAGCCAGGAGTCAGGAGCTTCTTCTAGGTCTTGCATGTGGGTACAGGGGCCCAAGAACTTGGGCCATCTGCTGCTGCTTTACTAGGCACGTTAGCAGAGAGCTGGGTTGGAAGTGGAGCAGCTGGGACTTCACCCAGTGTCTGTATGGGATGCTGGCACCAAATGCAGTGGCTTTACCTGCTGCTATTCCACAATACCAGCCTTACACTCCACCTGCGTAGATGTTGATGTCTTGACATCAGAAAATAGTCATAATAAGCTGTCCAATGAAGCAAAACAAGTTCCAAAATCATATAGTATAAACCCATTTACTGTTAACATAGCTTGTGCTAAACATGGCTTTTAAAAGTCTTTTTATTATCCCAATTTTTTTTTGCTACCTATGCATTACCTTGTCAATAAAACAACTTTCTGTAGTGTCCTTTATTTTCAAAAGAGTTGGAATGCCCCATAATGCTTGTGGGCAGACAGGTCCAGTGGCATCCCAAGTCTGTTACTTGGGGGCGACAATGGCCCATGGTTGGCTGGTTTTCAGTTTCTGAAGAGACAGGTTAGCTGGCTGGCTGTGGGAGGAACTGGGCAGCCCTCTCCCTCCTGGGCCAGAGAGTAAGGCTGGGAAGAAGCCCCAGTTCTCCTCCTCGCAGAAGGAAGCTGTGCATTTCCCAGTGTGAGGCCACAGCTGGACTGCCCCCCCCCCTGCGCCCCGGCTGCGTGTGTGGGAACCCTGTTCTTCTATCCAGTCTGCTTCATACTTTGCATTTTGGTCAGGAAGTCATTCCTGCTTTTGCAAATCTGGGCCTCTCTGGCAAAGACGACAGCATGGGAGAAGGAGACACAGAGATGAGACCCGTCTTTGTGTATTGGTCGCAGGATAGGGCCTCTGTCCGGATGAGCTTCTGTAGTTGACACATTTTATCTCCACCTGGGTCTGTCTCCGCAGCTACGTTCAACCCGAGGCCACATCAGGAGGCCGGAGTGCTTCCTTTTCCACCTCTTTCAGTAGATTAGACATCCATGTCAACTGTGTTCTAATTTGAACGCTAATGGATGTTTTTAAAATACCCCTCTTAGCACACATTTCTCAAATATAAAACCTCTCGTCTCTCCTCATTGCTGTAGGCTCAAGTCCAGACATCTCAGCCTGGTGTGCAAAGCTGTTGACTTTCTGACCCAGTCTCCTCCACACCCTTACCCCATCCCCCCACCTTCTTGATCTCTCTGTAGTTGCCCATTTATTCACTGGCCCCAAACAGGTTTGGGTGCAGCTCATGCATGTTCCCCTGGGAGCAGCCCTGCTTGCTTTTGTAGAACCTGTTAGTAAAATGGCACAGTCCTATCTGTGTGCCATCTATGCCCCAGACACCATCCCAGGCTCTAGCCCCCGCCGCCATTGCTGCAAGCCAGGTGACCAGATGGCCCAACCACCAGTGTCAGCTCCACCTCCACCTTACTGGGATTCACTGCTTCTACTTCCCTGCCTGCCTCCCTCCCCCAGCAAAGATTTAACAGAACCGGTTGCTAAACACGTGCACTCTCTCTCACTCTCTGGCCCTCTTTCCCCCATTGGTCGGACTTGCCTCACCCCACAATAAACCTAACTCCGGCATTCGGTGTGCTTTGTGGCAGCATTACAGAACCCAGTTCTATTGTTCCTTCCTCCTGACGTCTACCCTGCCCTCCTGAGTGCAGAGATCTCTCCACGCTAAACTCTTATTTGTACCAGTCTGCATATTTTGGTTGGGCATTCTTGAAAAATTTTGTGGTTTAAAAAAAAAAAATCACACAACAAAAATGTACCCTCTTAATCGCTGTTAGGCAGAGTTCTGCTGTGTGCAGTGCAGAAAGACTGTTGTGCAATGTATCTCCAGACATCAGGCATCTTGCAAAACTGAAGCTCTGCACCCATCCAACCCTTGCCCCCTTCACTTTGTGTGGCGTTTTATCAAGGACCACGTTGTGATGTCATCTATGCTGAACTGTTGAATTCAGTTTGCTCACGGGAAGCCCTGTATCCCAGGTCAGTCACTGGTAGGAGGCTGTGAAAGCGGATAAGACACAGACACCTCACGTGAAGAGTTGATGATTGTTATTGAATGAGAGTGCATTTTCATTTGTGTGTATCTCATGTCCCTAAATAGATGTGACAGTGACCTTCTCAGGAGCCACAGCATTTCCTTTTTTTGGAACAAGGCAGAATGAAGTGACTAAGTAAATGCAGATGAAGTTCTTGGGTTCTCAGTGACGCCCCGGAGAGGGAGGGGCAGGTGCTTACTATGAGCCGCTGAATAATTGCATCTGCAGATGTAAATGAGACACGGCTATTTGGGGAGTCTTTATGTTCTCTCAGTGAGATCATGCTTTTTCACAAGAAAGAAATTGGTTCTTTCATCATCATAAGGATACTGTTTTATTACAATAGACACAATATGTGCTTATCAAAGAAGAAGAAAATAGAAAAGACAGACTAGCAAATGAACAGAACTGTTAGTAAGGGAGTCTAACTCAGCAAGAGATGTCTGCTTTCAGCCCTGTGTTCTTGTCCTTCCAGATCATGGACTGCACGGATGCAGACACCCGTGTAGATACATGCTTAACAACAGTAAACAAATATCATGAATGCATAACCGTTCTACCAGCTTCATATAGTTTGAGTATCTTTCCTGGTCAATGGATACATTCCTGTAATTTTTGGAAGATTTTATTTGAGAGGCAGGGTTATAGACAGAGAAGGAGAGACAGAGATGGAGGTCTTCTATCCACTGGTTCATTCCCAAAATGGCCACAACAACCAGAGCTGGGCCAATCTGAAGCCAGGAGTTTGTTCTGGGTCTTCCACACAGGTGCAGGGGCCCAGGCATTTGGGCCATCTTCCACTACTTTACCAGGCCATAGCAGAGAGCTGGATCAAAAGAGGAGCAGCCAGGACTTGAACTGGTGCCCATGCGAGATTCCAGCACCACAGGTGGAGGCTTAGCCTACTACACCACAGTGCCTGCCCAGTATAACATAATTTGAATACAGCAAATATTTATTGAGGACCTTCAGTGTGCCAAGAACCAACTTAGGTATTGAGAATAAAGCAATGGGAAAGATTTGCATAAAGCTCAAATTCTAGGTTGGAGTGAGTGACAATCAAATAAATGAACAGGATCATTCCATGTACTAATAAAGGGTTTTTAAAAGCAGGCGATGTGACAGTGACTAGAGTGCCACTTTTACTGGATGGCTCAGGAAGGCCTTTTTTGGGGGCGGACATGGTGAGCTGAGACTTTAATGATAGAGAGCGCTCACATCAAGATCAGGAGGAAAAGCCCTCCAAGAAGAGGGCAGAGAAGGCAGTGGCCAAAGCTGGGGAATGAGCTTGGAAATTTGAGCAGCCCTAAGGAGGCCACTGTGACTGACAGTGAAAAAGAGCAAGAATTGTACATGAGGTCAGACACAGATGTGGATGGCATTTGTGCCATGATCAAAACTGAATGTTAGCCAGGTCAAAGAGAAGCCACTGGAGGAAGTGACATGAGCAGATTTGTTCTAGGAAGTTTGCCCTCCACAAATGTAATTTCCTTCATTAACAAATGAAAAAAGAGAACACACACACACATAAGACACAGACATGCAGACACACACAATTATCTCATTAGAGTCAAAGAAACATTTGAAAAAAATTAACACCCAACATAGAAAAATGCCACAAGACAAATGATGTGGTATCTGCACCAAATGGGTTGCAAGAGGTGGGGGAAAGAGGAAGGAACCCAGAGATCAAAAGAGAGCCGAAAACTGTTACCATGAGGTCAAACCACACCACAACGTTCAGGGATTCGTATTGGGCAGATCGACCAAAATACCCAAGAAGGCGGTTACATGGCTGGCGGGCGAGCGCTCCTACAGGGCAGGAACTGGAAGGGGCTCGGTGATGAGCGAGGACAAACTGGGGCTCCTGGGAGGCTGATCTGTCCCCTGGTGCATGTGATGGTACAAAGAGATTTGTTTCATAATGAATAAGTTTTATTTTTATGTTTTTCTATCTTTATGATATTGCAGTTATGAAGAAGTTTTTAAAAACCAGCAACTATTCATAGTAAAAAGGAAGAAAAAGAACTTGCTAACTACAAAAAAAGTGACTATGAAAATAATTGAGCACACATCTTCCTAAATAGGGAAGTATTGATTTTAAAACCAGGAATGAAACAAAGCTATGTGTTTCACCCATGCAAAAAGACCAGAAAAAGAAATGAGAGGGACAGGAGTTACAAAGGAAGAAATAAAAGTCATTTTTTGCTTTAGTCCTTAGAGTAGTCCCACCTTGGCACTTGCTACATTTTTAATTACCTGTAGTCAACTGTGATCTAAAAATATGAAATGGAAGATTCCAGATATAAGCAGTTGACACACTTTATGCATTTTTTGGAGTAGCTGATGAAAATTTTAAACGATTGCTATTGTTCTATTTTATTTATTTTTTTTTTACTCTTGTGAGCAATTTACAAGTCTAACTTTATTACAGTTAAGTATGTATAGGAAAAAACGTAATATAGAGTTCAATACCATCCACCACTATTGTAAGATTCAAACATATTTCCCCTCAGATAAGGGGATCTACACTTATTTGGAAAACCCCAAACATATAAACAGATTAGTAGAAGTAGTAGAGTGGGTCAGGTATTTGGTACATAAGTTAAGATGTTGTTTGGGTCACCTGTGTTCCATGTTAGAGTTCTTGGGTTTGAGTCCCAGCTCCAGCAACGTGCACCCTGGGAGACAGTAGAGGCTGGGGTCCCTGCCGTCCACATGGGAGACCTGGGCTGAGTTGCAGCCTGGCCCATCCTTGGCTGCTGGAGGCATCTCTGCAGTGAACCAGCAGATCAGATGGAAGAGCTCTGAAAGTAAAAATAAATAATAAAAATTTAAAACATAATGAATAAGTAAGGGAATTTTGCCTGTTAGCTTGATATGATGTGAATATGTGGAATTAACTTGTATTCCGTATACCAACAGCAAGCTAGAGAATGTAACTAAAGAGAAGACACATTTAAAATACTGTCAGTGGAAATGAAATAGTTTAGAATAAATGTAACAGAAGGTACCTAAGTTTCCCACAGGGGAAAAAAAAGTGCAGTTTCATTAAGGTTGAAGGAGAACTAAAACCATGGAACACGATAACATTGATAAGAATTTAATATCGTAAAGATATAAATTCTTCCCTTCTCTCCTATTTAACATAAATATTCCAGTGAGAGCCTTTCATGTCACCTGATAGGAATTCTAAGATTTCAAAAATGTGAAGAATGGAACGAAGACTAGCCTTCCCAAGTATCAGGACTTACTATGAAGCCAGAGTAATTAAGTCAGGGTAGTAACAGCACAAACTGACCATTAAAATAGGTTAGAAAGCTCACATAGATACGGAATTTTGATATGTAACAGTAGCACTGTGTAAAATCAGTAGGGAAATAGACATATACAATAAATGGAACCAGAACAAAATCATATGCAAAAAGGTGAAGTTGAATCCCTTCTCATACCCCATCAAAACATCACCTCCAGATGGATTAAGGCTTGAATATAATAACACCCCAAGACTTGAAAACATTCAGTGGAAAATATAGATATCTTTGAGAATTTGAGTAGGGACATGTTTCTAAATAAGACAAAAATATTAATGACAAAGGAAAGACTAGTAAATTTGACCATATAAATCTTAAGAATTTTTAAATAGCAAAAGACACCTTAAAAATACAAAGACAATTTATAGACTGGGGAAAGATTTTTGCAACAACATACAAAGGATTAGTGTTAGGAATACTTTAAAACAACCTTTTAAAAAAGATTTATTTATTTGGGATGCAGAAATACAAAGAAGGAGGGGGAAAGAGAGAGAGCACAATCTTCCATGCATTGGTTGACTCCCCAAATGGCTGCAATGCCCAGTGTTGGGCCAGGCCAATGGTAGGAGCCAGGAGCTTCCTCCAGTTCTCCCATGTGGGTGCAAAGGCCCAAGCACTTGGGTCGTCCTCAGCTGCTTTCCCATGTGCATTAGCAGGGAGCTGGATCAGAAATGGGGCAGCCAGGACTGGAACCAGTGCCCATATGAAATGCTGGCACTGTAGGCAGAGACTTAACCCACTACTCTACAGCACTGGCCCCATAAAAACAGCTTCTATAAGGTAATAAGGAAAATAATAACGGGGAAGTGGGCACATTTGACTTCATTGCCTAGGACAGGAAACACCTAGGAGTAATAAAAAAAATTGCAGATATTCAGGGACTGATCAGGGAGGTGCAAATTAAGATCACAATTAAATAACTTTTAGTCTTGCTTTGTGGTTAATACTTGACTGATGATACTTAAAAAGTTTGATAGTATCCAGTGTTGGAAAGATGGTAGATGAATAGGATTTCTTCAACATTACTGTGGTAGGAGTGTAAGTTGGTGAATGACGTGGAAGACAATTACATTTAACATTTGCATGCCTTCATGTGTAGAAATTCCACTCCCAGGGCCAATGCTGTGGCATAGTGGGTTAAGCCTCAGCCTGCAGTGCAGGCATCCCATATGAGTCCAGGCTGCTCTACTTTCAATCTACTTCCCTGCTAATGCTCCTGAGACAGTGCGGAATTTGGCCCAAGTGCTTGGGCCTCTGTACTTGTGGGAGGCCTGGAAAAGAAGTTTCTGGCTCCTGGCTTTGGCCAGGCCCAGCCCTGGCCATCATGGCCATCTGGGGAGTCAGCCAGCAGATGGAAGATAAGTCTGTCTGTTTTTGTCTGTTTCTCTCTCCTTCTCTCCTATATTTCTGCCATTGAAATTTTAAAAAGTTCCAATTGTAGATATTTATTCAAAAGAAACTGCTGCACTTATACAATTCAGGATGAGGAACAGAGTGTTTATGGCAGCATCATTTTACACTAGTTAAAACTTAGGGGAAAAACCCAAATGGCTGTATTTGACGGTTTTTCATTACTTTAACATACCTGTGAGGTCTACTTAGAAAGGCAGATGGTAGGCCGGCGCTGTGGCTCACTAGGCTAATCCTCCACCTTGTGGTGCTGGCACACTGGGTTCTAGCCCCAGTCGGGGCACGGGATTCTGTTCTGGTTGCCTCTCTTCCAGGCCAGCTCTCTGCTGTGGCATGGGAGTGCAGTGGAGGATGGCCCAAGTGCTTGGGCCCTGCACCCCATGGGAGAGCAGGAGAAGCACCGGGCTCCTGCCATCAGATCAGCGGCGGCCATTGGAGGGTGAACCAACGGCAAAAGGAAGACCTTTCTCTCTCTCTCACTATCCACTCTGCCTGTCAAAAAATAAAAATAAATAAATAAAAGGCAGCTGGTTTATTCTGGCTCACAGGTTTGGAGTTCACAGCTTAACATGGGGTGGGCCCGTTGATGTGGTGTCTGATAAAGGTGCTGGATAGCTGAACACATGCCGAAGAAGAACCACATGGCCAGCCAGGAGGAGAGAGAGTGAGAGCGAGGGAGGGAAGGAAGGTGGGAGCTCACCAGTTTAGATAACTGGCTCTACCTTCTGAGTGCAAGCCCCCAGTCACCTAAAGACCTCCCACTAAGCCCACCCCTAGGATGTCCTAATCAGATCTTTAGTCCATTAACCATTATTGTAAGCTTTTGGGGACCAAGCTCCCAGTATGTGGATCTTTGGAGGATGCTCCAGACCATAGCAGTGCCTTTCTCAGTGAGAGGCTGGGTAGGTGAGGTCTGTGAGCGTGATAGCATATTACATAGCAGTTTCAATGAATGAACTGCAGTGACATGCAGCATTGAGTAGGACTCTCAGTAAATACTGTGCAGTGCAGAAAATCCTGCCTGTCACATGATATTCTGTTAAGAACTACTACTTGGACAAATACATACAATAGTGTTACGTGAAAAGGAAAGCACGGGGAGGTGGGTTTGGGCGGATGGCTGCCTAGCCTGGAGGAGGAAAGAAGACTGGACAGAGGACCAAATGGTTAGATGTATGTGATGGTCACGATGCTAGCTTTTATTCCACAAGGTGGGGTCACGGGTCCTTATTATACCTAAACCAGCCAGCCAGTCAGCCAAGTACACAGCTCCAGCTGCTCTGTGGAGAATGAGAGTGGGGTTGTCCAGGTTGTCCAGGCAAGAAGGGGAGGGGCTTTGATTTAGGGGCTGGCAGTTGAGGTGGACAGTAATGGACAGAAGCAAATGTATGTTGGAGAGAATTGAGAGCTTGCTGTGATGGTTCACACGAGGAAACCTAAAGGATACTCTGTCTTATGAAACTGCCATCACCCAATTAACAGTCTGCTCTTCCTGCATGTCTAGGTCGTTGGCACTTCTTGCTCCATAAAGAGCCTTCATACATCTTGAATTAATTTCCTTCCTTTTTTATGGTGTAAGGTAGTCCAATTTTATTTTATTTAAGCTTTTGTCTTCTTAGAGCAGTTTTCAGTCGGCAATGTAGTTGAGAGGAAGGTACAGAGACAGCCCCTGCACTTGCTGTTCCCACGCACCCATAGCCTCTATCCTCCAACACCCCCCACCAGAGGGGTTGTGCGCTACCCATGAGTGGCCTGTGCTTGCACTCGCTGTCACCTGGTGTCCACGTTTCATGCTTCTCCATGTTGTGTGCTCTGGATTCAGACAGATGTCCAAGGACACGTACTCGTCACTGTGCTATCACGCAGAGTATTTTCACCACCATAAGACTGCTCGGTGCTCGGCCTGTTCATCCCGCCCTCCCCGCTAATCCTGGGCAACCAGGAGTCTTTTTACCACCTCTAGAGTCGGGCCTCCTCCAGAGTGTTGTACGGGTGCAGTCACACAGTGGGGAGCCTTTTCAGACTGGCTGCTTTCCCTCAGCAACGTGCTTCTAAGTGTCCTGCACTATTTCCATGGCTTGGCAGCCCGTTTCTTTGCAGCAGTGAATGACAGTCCATTGTGTGGATGTGCTACAGTACTGCAGCTCACCCAAGGCTTGGTATCGTCCAAGTTTTGCCAACTATGAGTAAAGCGTTAGAAGCAGCCATCCACAGGTTTTGTGTGGACGTAAGTTTACCTCGGGTAAATACCAAGGAATGCTAGGCTGATGGAGGCATGTTGAGCTTGGTAAGAAGCCACCCGGCCATCTTCCAAAGCTGGCTGTTAGCATTTCACATTCCTACCAGCAGTGAAGGCGAGTTCTGGTTGCTCCACATTGTGACCAGCATTTGGCATTGCCAGTGTTCTGGATATGGGCAGTTCTAACAGATGTTCACTTTGTAATCATTGCTTCAAATCGGCTTTCAGGACGGAAATGATGCTGCTAAAAGGGACGTGCGTTCGATGAGGCTCTTGATAGAGCGCAGCGGATTCCCTCTCTGAAGGGCTGCTCCCTTGGTCTCCCACCAGCAGTCCAAGGCAGCATCTCATGGGAGGGGCATTCTGTTGGCTTTCTTCTGTCCAGCGCTCTGAGTGCAGAGTTAGTGGAAGGTCTCCTTGGCACTGGAGGGCAGGTGTAGCTCTCTGAATTTCCCCCAGAATGACTTTTTGTGGTTGCTCAGCCACTGTCTGGCCAGGACCCGTGCTAGTGAGCGTTTTCCTGCCTCCTGCAGTGGGCATCCTTGGGGCAGCGGACCCCTGTCTAGGGTCCCGGATGTGAGGCAGCGGCACCTCCTGCTGTAAGGAAAGGCTCACAGACCTCATTGCATTCTTTCCTGCCCAGTCTTCTGCCCAGGCTGTGCATGCCCCCAGTCCCCAGGGAGCCCTTGAACAAGCCTGAGATTCCTCTTCTGGGTCAATTGGTTGAAGTAGGCATACAAAAGAATCCATCACTTACTCAGGTGTCTGACTCCTCAAAGCCTCTAAAACCGTGCAGCTCAATGGAGTAGCCACTGGCTACAGGCAGCAATTTACATGGGAATTCAATCAGAAGCAAGTAAAATGGAAAGATTCAATCCCTCAGTTATACTAGTCCCAGTTACACTAGTTGTACTAGGTTGAAGAACGCAATTGCCACAGGTGACTAGTAGCTACCATATTGGACAACGCAGTCTTGGCACATTCGCATATCATCACAGAAGGTTCTGTTGGGCAGCACTGCACCTGTTCCCGGGGTGCCTCCAGGTGTGGGGTTGAGATGGTCAGCGAGGGTGAGTAGAAATTATTGGTATCGGCTGGCGCCGTGGCTCAACAGGCTAATCCTCTGCCTTGCAGCGCCGGCACACCGGGTTCTAGTCCCTGTCGGGGCACCGGATTCTGTCCCTGTTGCCCCTCTTCCAGGCCAGCCCTCTGCTGTGGCCCAGGAGTGTAGTGGAGGATGGCCCAAGTGCTTGGGCCCTGCACCCCATGGGAGGCCAGGAAAAAGCACCTGGCTCCTGGCTCCTGCCATCAGATGAGCGCGGTGCGCCGGCCGCAGCGCGCCGGCCGCGGCAGCCATTGGAGGGTGAACCAATGGCAAAAAGGAAGACCTTTCTCTCTCTCTGTCTCTCTCACTGTCCACTCTGCCTGTCACAAAAAAAAAAAAAAAAAAGTTATTGGTATCAATGGCTATGACTTCACAGAGAGCTCCTCGCTGCTCCAGGAACCAGTTGCCATTTTAGCAATGTTCTTTTTGCCTCTTGCTCTCTGGCCTTGAATGAGGGACTGCGGTTCTCGGAGAGTTGTGTCTGAAGGGCTGGGTATCTGTGTTGTAGAAGAGAACTCTGGTCACCGGCTCATGTTGGTGACCGACCAAGGCCAAAGCCCCTTTGCTCCAGTGCTAGGTCTGGGGGTGGGAAAACATCCCGGGGCCACCCCTGGCCCGCAGACAGGCTGCCCTGTTGCCTGGGTTTGCTTTAGTCCAGAGCAACGATGTTGGGCTGGAGCCAGAGATGAGCTGCTCATTCCTCCCCCTGGCCTGGTATCTCACAATGTGAGCGAGGAGCTGCTCTTGAGCGTTCTGGAGCTAAAAGAAGGCAGTGATTGAGGTTAGCGAAGGTGCGGATTTTAGATTCTTTCTGCTAATCCTAGAGCTGAGGTCAGTGTCTCACTCTGTTTATGCCCTGCGTATAGTCAGGCCTTATGTGTGAGAAGCAGCTCTTCTTAGCGACCTAAATATAGCCTCGGGAGCCCCAAATGCCACATTTTGGTCTTGGCTTACACACTGACTCGTGGATGATTCTCTCAAAGTCATGTCCCTCTCCCGCTGTGGGTCACTGGGAACAGGGCCCCCAGGGGGTGGGGAAGGTCAGCGATGGCCCTGAGTCACCTTGCCGCGAGGAGCTCCTGAGGGCTCACTGGGCAGAGACGTGTGAGCATAAAGGGCAGTGGAAGGAGCGACCACAGCAGGCCTCCGAGGAGGATCTGGCTTCGTGCCGCCCAGACGAGCTGTCTGCTGAGAGCCTAGAGCCCACGCATGCATTGTTCTGGGAAGGGGCTGTCACCCTCATCAGATGCTCTGAAGTTAAAGGACCCCCGGCCCCCGGAGGTTCTGCAACACTGCCCTCGGAAGGCCAGCCCCTTGGGTCTGCTGGGCTTGTGGGAGAGGAGATGCTGTCCCTGCTTGGGGAGAGGGCAGCTGCTCTGAGGGTTGACGATAACCTGTGTAGAAGCGCCTGGCCGGCCAGTGTTCATGAGCCCCTGCCAACTGCCTCGTATGTTGTCAGGCTCTTGAGGTGGAAGTGAAGTGATTTCATCTCACGTACACCTCCCGTCCCTACCCCTGGACCCTGCTGCTCCTGGGTGCCTGGCCCTAAGCAAGGCAGGTGTCTGGGGGGTTCACCCCAGAAGGACAGGCGAGAGCGCATGGGCCTAAGGCTGGTGTGTTGAGCTGACCTCTGAGCCGAGAGTAAATCGTGACTCAGGAAATAGAAAACAGGCATCCGGAGGCCATGTGAGGAAGCAACAGGGCCCAGGCTTGCCCTGACACCCGGGTCCTGATCAGGCCCCTAAATCCCTCTGCGGCTCCTCTGTGCTTATGACTGCATCTGTAAAATGAGCCGACTTCACCCGCACTAAATACTGACTGTGGCTGTGGGAGAAATAAAGATGGAATCTAACAAAAATTAGCATTTGTTTTCTTATTTGAAAGGTATTAAATATTCATTGTCAGAAATATGGAAAATCTAGAAAAATATGAAAAAGTCTCACCAAGTAATCCTCTTAAAGAGTCTTGGCAGTTTTCCTTCCAAATAATTTTTTCAGTGTGTATGCATTTTTTTTTTTTGAATTTATTTGACAGGTAGAGTTATAGACAGAGACACAAAAAGAAAGGTCTTCTTTCCGTTGGTTCACTCCCCAAATGGCCGCTATGACCAGCGCACTGCGCCGATCCAAAGCCAGGAGCCAGGTGCTTCCTCCTGGTCTCTCATGTGGGTGCAGGGCCCAAGCACTTGGGCCATCCTCCACTGTACTCCCAGGCCACAGCAGAGAGCTGGACTGGAAGAGGAGCAGCTGGGACTAGAACCCAGCGCCCATATGGGATGCCAGCGCCACAAGGCGGAGGATTAACCAAGTGAGCCATGGCGCCAGTCCGACATTTTTTCTTCTTGCTAGATCCTAATGTTCACATAATTTTGTATACCACTTTTCTCACCTAGTATTATATAGTGACTAATTCATGTCATTAATTTTTTTTTTTTTAAGATTTTGAGAGGTAGAGTTACAGACATTGAGAGAGAAAGACAGAGAAAGGTCTTCCTTCCGTTGGTTCACCCCTCCAAATGGCTGCAACAGCTGGAACTACACCAATCTGAAGCCAGGAGCCAGGTGTTTCTTTCTGGTCTCCCATGCAGGTGTAGGGACCCAAAGATTTGGGCCATCCAATACTTCTCTCCCAGGCGATAGCAGAGAGCTGGATTGGAAGTGGAGCAACCAGGACTAGAACCAGCATCCATCTGGGATGCCAGCTCTGCAGGTAGAGGATTAACCAAGTGAGTCACGGTGCCGGCCCCTACTTGTTCTTTAAAAACATGGTTTTGGGGAGCTAGTATTGTGGTATAGTAGATTGAGCTGTGACTCGGAGGCCTGGAATTGAGTCCTGCCTTCCAATCCAGCTTCCTGCCAATGTACCTGGGAAGCAGCAGATAATAGCCCAAGTGCTTGGGTTACTGCCACCCCCATGGGAAACCCAGGTGGAGTTCCAGGTTCCTGGAGTGAACAAACAGATGGGAAATTTCCCTCTCTTGCTCTCCCTTCCAAACAATTAAAACTTTTATTTAAAAAAAAGCAATGTGATTTTTAATAAAATTGATTTATGGGGCCAGCATTGTGGTGCAATGGGTTAATGCCCTGGCCTGACATGCCGGCATCCCATAAGGGTGCTGGTTCGAGACCCAGCTGCTCCTCTTCCCTTGCAGCTCTCTGCTATGGCCTGGGAAAGCAGTAGAAGATGGCCCAAGTCCTTGGGCCCCTGCACCCATGTGGGAGACCTGGAAGAAGCTCCTGGCTCCTGGCTTTGGATCAGTGCAGCTCCAGCCGTTGTGGCCACTGGGGAGTGAATCATCAGATGGAAGACCTCTCTCTCTCTTTCTCTGCCTCTCTTCTCTCTGTATAACTCTGACTTTCAAATAAATCAATTAAGGAGTTTTTTTTGTTTTTTTTGTTTTTTTTAAAGAGAGAGAGGGAGAGAAAGTGATGTTCTATCTGCTGATTCACTCCCCAGAGGCCACAATGGCCAGTGACAGACAGGCCCAAAGCTAGGAGCCAGAAGCTTCATCTAGCTCTTTGCTACTGATTTTGCCAGGCCATTAGTAGGGAGCTGGATGGGAAGCGGAGCAGCTGAGACCGGAACCAGTGCCCTTGTGGGATGCTGGCCTGGCAGATCGCAGGATCCTGACACTTAATGACTGATGTTCTGTCACTTGAAGGCACCAAAATTTATTTAACATCTCATATTAAAGTCAATAAATTTATTTAACAAAAAAGAACAGTTGCTTCTATTTACTTTGTTATTATAAATAATGCTAGGTCTAGCAAGCTTGTATGTACATTTTTGTGGCTTAGGATACATTCTTAGAACTGGATTACTGAGCCAAAGCAAAGCTGATGCAGTGGGATGGATGGAAGGAAAGAGTTCCGGAAGTGCAGTGCATCAGTGAGACTGATGGCTCACTCCTTGTGGTCAGTGCCAATCCTCATCTGCCTATTAAAGTTGGTGTCTCTGTGAATGAGAGATGAATGCGTGCTTCTAGTGTGGTAGAACTACTGTGTCTGTTTCCCTCTTAAAATTCTCATGCCCAGGAACTAAGTTTTCAGCATGAGAGGCAGGGGGTTTAGGTAAGGTATCCCTGAAAAAGCACAGAGGAGCTGTGGTGCAAGTGTCTGAAAGACAATCCCCTGCACAGCTTGTGAATCACCGGGACAAGCCCCATGATTTCTGGGGCTTCAGGAGCCTCACCGAGAGAACGGGGAGAGTAACCCTAAATCAGTTTGGCATGAAGGGACACTGTGAAGACCTCATGGAGGTGTGTGTCTGTAAAAGGACATGAGTGCAAGTACTGGTTGTTCTCGGCAGCCTCTTAGTAAAGAGGTCCAGGGCCCACAGGGATAGGAGGGAGACACCAGGAGCCGAAGGCAGGGCTGGGTTGCACCTGAAGCATGGTGGGAGAAGGGAGGCGAGGAGACACGGCAGGCCCTGTCTCAGGTCTCGCTGGGGAAGCCCTTGAGGAGGAGCGGGCACAGACCACCGGCCCACCCTTGAGGCTGCGCCTGGCCTCAGCCACTCTGTGCCAGGGACCACGACTCCAGGTCCTGAGGTCCCGCAATACACCGGGTGCCCTGTGTCAGTGCTCTCCAGGCAGTTGGAATGGCTAGTCTGGTTAACTCGCAGCCACCTGCCCTGGGCCGTGCACATAGGGGAGGGGCACTGAGACCACTCTGTACCATCTGCCCAGCTCCAAGGGGCACCTGGAGAAGATCCTGTCCCTCCTTGGCCACAGGAATGTGCAACACTCGCCAGACTTGGAGTTGTAAACAGAGGCTGTGGAACGGGGCAGTTGGGGATTGCTAATCCCCCAGACGTCAGGGCTGGCTGGTGCAGCTGGGAGCTGGCCTGATAAAGCCCGATAAAGGGAAGGAGCATGAGGACAGGGCCAGCAGAGGCAGCACAGTGCCCTGGGTCACCCATTTGTTGCTCAGGCCCTGGGCGAGGCCCCTCCACCCCCCTCCACTGGGAGAGACTGTTCCACTGGGACTCTGGTCTTTGGAGTTCAGCCATGCTCATGGGACCCAGGGGCAGCCAGGCGGGGAGGCGAGGATGGCACCGGAACCCATAGGGAGGGAGATCCTTCCTGGTGTTTCCTGAGCCCATTGGAGCGAGCACCTTGCGTTCTATTTGGGGTTGATGAGCCGCGTGAGTGGCCATAACTGCGCTAGATCATGCGGTACGGCCAAGGAGGACTGGAGGGGCTGGAGTGGTTGGAACCGGCTTCGCAGAGAGGGGGGCCAGGACCTGTCTGGGCATGTGCAGGATAGAGGCTGAGTGGATGCAGAGGCCGCCAGCTTGTAGATGGCTCTGAACCCCCGGCAGCGGAGCTGAGCTGCAGTCCCAAGTGAGCAGGGATAGGAACAACTCTGAGCGTGAGCGAGCGTGGCCAGGGCCTTGCTGTGGCTCCCACGCAGTTCATCGTGTTGTGCCTGCATGAGACCTCCCAACCCCCTGAGCTCACTGGCACAGCCCTAGATAACTGCTGTTCTTCCCTCTCCCTGTCTCAGTGTCCCCTGCAGGCTGGCAAGCTGTGGGGATGGGGCAGATGCTGGGGGCCTGCTGTGCCTCAGTGTGCAGAGCTCACAGCCTGGCAGAGCTGTCGGTGGCTCACACACAGCAGGGCGGGGTCTCCCCGCCTGGCAGCTGGGAGGCCGCCTCACAGCGCCCCCAGAGCAGTGGAGCCCTCGATGGCGTTCTGGGAGCTCCAGCACCTGCCCCTCGACCGCTTTGTGCATCCTGTGGAAATCCTTGGTGTTACGGTGCTTCAGCCTGGCTCTGCCAGCCACCGGGCCTTTGTTGGGACCAGCAGCCCCCAAGCAGAGAGGAGGGGCAAGGCTTTTGGAAGCACAACTGACACAGCCGGCCTTGGAGACCCCCAGCAGGGGGAGCAAGCTCCACCAGGAAGACCGGCCTCTCCCCGCAGGGCTGGGAGAAGAGAAGCAGGAACCTCGGCGGCGGGCCAGGGAGCCACGATGGTCCCAGTCGGTGCCCTGCGGGGCTGGCTCCTCCAGAGCAGTCACTGTGCTCAGCAGCAGACCCGCCTGAGTCCTCACGTGTGCGTCAGTCGCTCGGCAGGCAGCGCTGCCTGGGGAGTTTCCGCCTTTGCCAGCTCTTGACAGCCGTGGTGTCCCCAAGGGAGCCTGGGCCAGGCTCCACCCCTGCCTGCGCCTCCTTGAACACTGACAGAAATCTCTCTGCACCTCCAGGCTCCTTGCTGAGGGGAATCAAGTCCCGAGAGGCAGAGAGTGCAGCCTCGTGAGACAGGAAAGTAGCGGGAGGTTCCCAGGGAACCAGCCGCCTGGTGAGCTCCCCACAGTTGCAGGGGAGGGGCGCGGCTGCAGAGTGGCAGGAAGAAGCCGGGCAGACATTCCCTGGCGTGGGGATGGTGTTGGTGCCGAGAGAAGGCTCTCTCTCCGTCCTGGCGGATCTCCCTGGGGTTTGGGGTGCTGACGGCAGATGGAGTTTTGAACTCTTCTGGGAAGGTGACTTTTCTTCCTGTCCCTCACACTTCAAGGAAATCTGCCCAGGGAACAGTGGGCCTGGAGCCGGGGGCCTGTCCTGGAGGGGACACAAGGACACTAGGCTTGGGCAGGGGGCAGAGTTCATTTGCTTGTATTTGCGCATGGGTTAAGACGTGAACTCTGATTTCAAGATCTCTCTGTTCTGAGAACAAAGCAAGGGACAGTGAAGATAGCAATTTTTTTTTTTTTTTTTTTTGGTTCTGCAGTGAAACATCCTGTGGATGAGAGACAGATCTTCCAAAGAGCCAGGGCTGCAAATGTCTGGGGACAGCTGTTTGGCTTCATCAGAAGCTGGCGTCCTGAAGTCAGCAGAGAGCTGGACAGCCTCTCCCTAGAACTCCTGAGTTCTTCTTGGTGCGGGAGGAGATGCCCAGGGGCTCTCCTCTCCAAACCCTGGCGCCTCCAGATGTGCAGAGAGATGTGCATGAGAGAGTGGGTGGATATGGCGTCGGTCGGGCCTATGGGGAGGGCACCGATGGGCTAGAGGGCTTGGTGTTGTCTCCAGCTTTACCAAATTTTTTAGTTTTCAGCAAAGTATTTTCACAGCCAGTCTCTCGTGTTGTTAAACATCTGACTACGCGAAAACATGACCCAGGTGTGACTTTGCTGGGTGTTTCTGGCTGAAGGTCTCTTGTGCAGCCATCATCTAGGGCTGCTGTCATCTGAAGGTTTAACTGGGCCAAAGGAGGTGCTTCTTGGCTCATCCGCATGGTGCTGGAGGCCTTAGATCTTCCAGACTCCCCCGGTGCCTCTCCACTGGGCTCTCTTACAACATGGTGGCTAGCTTCGCCAGGACGAGTGACCCAAGGCAGAAGCTGATTTTGTTGCATCCTAATGTCATCCTGTTATTGACCATACTGTTGGTTAGAAGCAAGTCAGTCAGTCCAGCCACCTGCCCGGGGCTGCACAAGGCTGTGACTATGAAATGCAGGTGGAGGTTGGAGGCTGCCTGTCACTGCTCTCATTCTGGCCTCACTACAACTCTGTGTTCTACGCAGGGCAAAGTGGTCTGCAGGTGTATTTGTCACTTGTCCATGACTGTAACGAAACACCCAAGGCTGGGTACTTTATGAAGAAAGAAAGCCTTTTTAGCTCACAGCTGGGGAAGCTGAAAAGCCCAAGCAGTTAGCCCAGGCTCTAGTCCTGACTGTATCACGACACGGCAGATGGATGACATCATAGTAGGATCAGTGGGCGTGGGAGAGGACGTGTGGTGGCATGAGAAATGAGAGTGAGCAGGGGACTCCACGACCTGTTGACCTCGCCATACTGAGGACCAAAATTGCAACCTGTGAACCCTTGGGAGGCAAGCCATGTCCAAACCATAGTGACAAGTAAGGGAAAAAAAGAAGCTGTCTCTGCCCAGGGCAGCCAAGATGAAAAGGGGCAGGTTTAGAAGTTGACCCTAACGATTGGTCTGACTCCAGTCTTAAGTCCTTGTCTGATGCCTTGATGCATGTCAGACCCCGCTGCCTTTTGATATTCGTGGCTGGGAGTTGAAACAGACTGTAGTTAACAGAACCTCAGGGTCCTTGATGCTGGCGGACTTGCTGCTTGATTCTTTCTGGCTGTTTCTGGATTCTTGGGACGTGGCTCGTAATCATTCCCTTGGATAGCAAGGACAACTTCTAATTCTTTTTGATTTGTTCTTGATAAACGTTTGAGTGTGGAAGTTTTAGATTTACAAAAAACCTTCAAAGTCTGTTCATAAAGTTCCCCATGTATCCCCAACCGGATGTGCTCTATCATCAACCTCTTAAATTAGTGTGGACTCAGTGACAACCAGTGGACCAGTATTAATAAATTACTGTGAACTAAAGTCCACACTGTAGTCAGACTCCCTTGCTCTTACTTTGTAATTGAACCAGGCAGTGGGAGTGGGAACGACGCAGTGTAGACGAATTCTTGCAGTGGTCCTCCGAGTTGGGTGTTACTGCTGTCGTTCTACAGATGGGAAAAGTGAGTCACAAAGGGATGAAGTGACGTGGCCTGATCACAGGGCTTTGCAGAGGCAAAGGGAGCGTGTGAGTTGTGATCTCTCCCATCCCTTGGCGCCCCTCGCCGTGCATGCTTCTCTTCCTCTCTCATCCGCTCGAAGCCGGGAAGTGCGCACAGAAGCACTAATCTCACATCTGGCCCCACCCCTCGGTTCTCAGCTTAGGGAGGAGATAAGAGCCAGCCAGGAAATGGACAGCTTTTTACTGCCTCTGCTTCGGCCTCGGCTCTCTACTCTGTGAGACGGTGGGATTAGGGTGTTGACCCTGGGTCTCTGATGGCTCCAGCTTTCTGTAAGCCCATGAGTCTATCTCAGAGCCTTTGTCCTGGGAAGAAGTGGGAGAGAAGGTGGTTCTGCTTCCCCACGCCCGGTGCCGGGCATCCTGGGGTCTGAGCATGCCTGCCTCACGTCCTGAGCCTCCGTGTGGGTGGGTGCAGTGGATCAGGTGCTGTATGGGGCTGAAGTGCCTGGCAGTGGCATCCATTGCAGACCCCGAGCCTGCCGGCTCTGAGTCGGGGACTATTACCCATGACTGGTTCAAAGGACTTCAAGAACAAAGCCGCTGGAGACGGTGCTCTAAGCGATATATTTTTTTCTGGAACATAAAAGAAAGCCAGTGTATGAGAAGCACAAGCGTTGACAAAGGATCTGTCCTCCGAGTCACGGGGAGGCCCTGACAGGAATTCCAGGAACAGAATATTGTGGAGCGGCCCAGGATGGGGGAGAGCGCAGACTTGGGGTTCCTGTGGACCTTGCTGGCCTCCTCTGAGTGGGTGACCTTGAACAAACCCCTCGCCTGCTGTCTCCATTTTCACAAGCCTAATATAAGGAAAACAGGCATATAGTTAGCTCGTGGAGTTGCACTTGGATTTTAATAAATATGTGTAATGATTTCAGTAAAATGCTTAGTTGAGCACATAATAAGTGCTTAATAGAAGGTAGATGGCAGGGGGATTTGTGTAAAGAATTTTAACGTCGGCTCTGAAAGTGACTCTTAGGTGGACTCAGCTCTCAGACGTGCCAGCGTGGCAGGAGCTGCGCGGCGCAGCCATGTTTTCACTCCCTCATGCAGAGGCCTTGCTTCTCACGCCCCAAGGCAGCCTGTCCTGAACTTCACCAGCAATTCCCTTCTCCAACAGCTGCAAAGGAAGCCTGCAGCCATGGCAGGCCGGCCCTGCAGGCTGCTGCCTGACACTCCCCAGCTGGCCCAGCTGGGCCCTGGGGGGCGTCGCCCCGTCTAAGGAGGGCAACAGGACTGGGTGCAGAGTTCGTCCTGCAGAGCGCTCTGCAGACAGGGCTCCCAGCCCTGTGTCCATCGCCTCTGGCTCTCCACGGTGAGGTCTGAGTGCTGTGTTGGGGTCAGGCTTGGGTGCTGGACTCCAAGACGAGGGAAGGGTAGTGAGGCCAGCCTCTCCAGGCCAGGAGGGCGGGACATGGCGCAGGGCAAGGCTTGGTGGCGCCTCACAGCCCCGCCTGCTCTGCCTGCAGGAGCCTCCCGTCTGAGCCTCTGAGACCTGGGGCAGGCAGGATGGGATTGAGGGGACTGACGACATCCTTGCAGTGCTAGGCAGGCATTGACACCAGCTCTTGTATCTACTGTTTAACCAGCAGGCGCAGCATCAGAGCCCGGGACTTGAATTTGCTTCCATGTTTCTTGCTGCCTGGGGCTGGAACCAGCTGAGGGCTTCTAAGCAAGAACGGGGAAGTACCCAGGCGCAGCTGCTTCTGCACTGGCCTGGGCATTCGTGTTCGGGCGGTGCACACTACGAATGAGCCGTTCCAGCAACCTCTTTTCCAGAGGTTGGCTGCCAGCCCACACGGGACCCATGGCCCACATACCGACCAGGAAGTAGGTTTCCCACACCTGCGGGACACTCACATCTGAGGAGTCATTCCGTGGGCCTGGCCCCGTCTGGAGTTAGTAGGGAAGCAGCAGTAATCTGTGGACGGGGCGGAGCACCCTGCGTGTGACAGAGCGGAGAGCCGCTGTCCCCAGCCTTGGTGCTGAGAATAGTCTGCCTGTGGGCGGGCGGAGGATTAGGCCATTGTGAGCTGGTGTCCAGGGTGGAGAAGAGAAAGAGTGGGTGCAGTAGCTAGGGAAGAAGAGGAGCTGGAATTTTCAGTGTTGAATCATTTAGGCTCTGACTGGTGGAAATCAATTCATTGAGAAATTATTATGCTCAAATGCAGACCATCAGGACTCCTGCTTGCTCCCAGCCCTTCAGGAGCCCCAGTGGTTCCCTGCCCCTTGCACACGATGCCTGCACTCACCCCGGGCTCACCCCGGCTCCCTGCCTCACTTGCCTCCCACCCTGGCTCAGAATGAAGTTTGACTCATGCCGGAGTCCTGGAGTCCTTTGCTGCCGCCCAGGGAACCACCCTGCCCTGTTTTGCCAAGGACAGGATAGTTCTGTGTTGGAGGAAGGATGGAGATGGTGAGGACAGGGAAGAGTTTGGATCTAGTCATGGTGTTTTCTTGGTGAGCAGATAGAACCCCAGTGAGGCACTAGGATGACACAACCGGGGGTGGGACGTATATACATCTGAGCCGTGAGATTGTTTCTCCTTAAGGAAGGCTTTTGTCTGCTGGAGCAAAAAGAACCAGGGAGAACTGGATAGCTAGAAATCGCAGGTGGTTCCTAGGTGTGTGTGTTTGTTTTCTAAGTTAAAAATAACAGAATAAATACTTAATATAGACAAAATAGGAAAAAAATACATCAACAAAATGAAGAAAACTGGGGCAGGAATTTGGCACAGGGTTGAGTCCCATATTGGAAAACCTGGGTTTGAGTCCTGACTGCGCTTCCTGTTCCAGATTCTTGCTAATGCACACCCTGGGCGGCAGCACGTGCTGGTTCCGACACTTGGGTCCCTGCTGGAGTTCTGGAGTTCTGGCTTTGGCCTGGCTCCAGCTGTTGTGGGTATCTGGGGGAGCAAACCAGCAAATGGAAGATCTCTTTCCAGCTCTGTTTTTCTGCTTTTCAAATAAAAGAATAAAATAAATAAATAAATATTAAAAATACATTCATAACTCACCACCCAGCAACAAAACTAAACACTTTGGAGTGAATTTTTTGTGACTTTTTGCTACATGCTTGTATATATATATATATGTGTGAAAATATCAAAATGGGATCACACAATACCTATAGTCTCATAAAATACCTGCTATTTCATTTAAAAGTATGTGAGAAACAGCTTTGTCTAACAATAGCTGTATTTTGAGGCCATCATTTTAGAAGTTCATGTGACATTGTATCAATAAAAATATATTATCTACTATTAGAAATTCTTTTTTTTTCTTAATGCCAGTTGTGTTTCTAGATAAATTTGTTGGTGTTTTCTTGTTTACTTTAAATTATTTCTTGGAGCAAGCATTGTGGTGTAGCAGGTGAACTGCCACCTGTGATGTTGGAGCACCAGTTTGAGTCCCTGTTGCTCCACTTCCCATCCAGGTCCCTGTTGATGTGGCTGGGAAAGCAGCAGAATGTGTCTTGAGTACTTAAGTATTCCTACCCACATGGGAGACCCAGAGAGAGTTCTGGGCTGCTGGCTTCAGATTGGGCCAGCCCTATCCATTGCAGCTTTTGGGGAGTGAACCAGCAGGTGAAAGATTTCTCTCTGTCTCTGTCTGTGTCTTTATCTTTCTGTAACTCTACCTTTCCCAAATAAATGTTTTGTAAATAAAAAATTATTTATCCACTTGAGGGACAGAGAGAGCTCCCATATGCTGTTTCACTCCCGAAATGCCTGCCTGCAACAGCTGGTGCCAGGCTGGGCTGCAGATGGGAATGCCAAGCTCAGTCCCAGTCTCCCACATGGCTGGCGGGTGGGTGGTCAACTACTGAGCTGTCACCTGCTGCCTCGCAGAGTGCACATTAGCAGGAAACTGGAATGCAGAGCAGACCCAGAAGCCAAACCTTGGCACTCCAGTACAGAATATGGGCTCCCTAACTGACATGTTAACTGCTAGACTAAATGCCTGCTCCAAAATGATACTTTAATTTATTCTGATTACTATTAAACATTTTTTTCTTTATTATTTTTATTGTACATGTGGAGTCTATTGCAATCACTTGCACATATTCCATATGTGTTGATGAAATCAGGTTAGCACTCATTTTCCTTAACAATTTTTTAAAAACATTGATTAACAATAATTAACAATTATACTTATGGGATACAGTGTGAGATTTCAATAACTGTACACAATGCGCACTGATCAGGGCAAATATTTTAATGTATTAGTATTTTCTGTTTTATTTTATTTGACAGAGAGAGAGACAGAGAGAAAGGTCTTCCTTCCGTTGGTTCACCCCCCAAATGGCCGCTAGGGCCGGAACTACGCCAGTCCAAAGCCAGAAGCCAGGTACTTCCTACTGGTCTCCCATGCGGGTGCAGGCGCCCAAGCACTTGGGCCATCCTCCCCTGCCTTCCTGGGCCACAGCAGAGATGGACGGGAAGAGGAGCAACTGGGACTTGAACCCAGTGCCCATCTGGGATGCCAGTGCCACAAGGCGGAGGATTAACCAAGTGAGCCACGATGCCGGCCCCAGTATTTTCTGTTTTATATCTTTGCTCATTTTCATTTTCCTTCTGAGGTATTAGTCTTTTTCTTATTATTTTGATAAGTCTTTTATGTATCAAGGATATTAACCTTTATTTTGGTCACTGTTGCCTATAGTTTTTCAACCTTATTATTGGCCTTTAATTTTGTGACCACTCTTTTTTTTTTTTTTTTTCATATTATCTTGTAACTTTGAGGGAGACAGAGCTCTTCTACACTCAGGCTCCTCCCACCCCCCAAATGCCCACTCTGCCAGAGCTGGGTGAAGCCAAAGGCAGGAGCTGGAACTCAGTGTGAATCTCCCATGTGGGTGTCAGGGGCCCAGGTACTTGGCCAGAAATCTGGATGAGAAGGGGAAGGGCTGGGCTTGAACTAGGCACCCTGGTAGGAAATGCTGCAGCCCAAGTGGCAGCATAACTGCTGTGCCAAACGCCCACCTAGCCCGTATGAAATTCGTTTTTTTAAAGATTTATTTATTTGAAAGGCAGAGCTACAGAGAGGCAGAGGCAGAGGCAGAGAGAGAGAGAGAGAGAGAGAGAGGTTCACTCCCCAAATGGCCACAATAGCCGGAGCTGTGCTGATCCGAAGCCAGGAGCTAGGTCTCCCACGTGGGTGCAAGGGCCCAAGGACTTGGGTCATCTTCCTGCTTTCCCATGACACAGCAGAGAGCTGGGTTGGAAGTAGAGCAGCCAGGACTCCAACCAGTGCCCATATGGGATGCCAGCACTGCAAGTGGCGGCTTTACCCGCTACGCCACAGCGCTGGCCCTCCTCATGTGAAATTCTTTAACAGAGAAGACATTGCTGTGGCAAATGTACCAATATTTCTTTTTGATCTGCCTTTTGAGTTATGCATGGAAAGGCTTTTTCTAGTCTTACACTACATAAAAGTTCACCTAAATGTTCTCATGTTTTATGGCACATTTAAATCTCTTAAGCACCCACAATGTATTTATGTGTGTTTTAGGTATTTTTTTTTTAAGATTTTATTTATTTGAGAGGTAGAATTAAAGACAGAGAGAGGGAGAAACAGAGAGGTCTTCCATCTGTTCGTTCCCTCCCCAAATGGCTACAACGGCCAGAACTGGGCTGATCCAAACTCAGGAGCCAGAAGCTTCTTCCAGTCCTCTCACACGGGTACAGGAGCCCAAGAACTCGGTCTGTCTTCCACTGCTTTCTCAGGCAAATGAATAGGGAACTAGATAGAAAGAGGAGTAGCCAGGACATGAACTGGTGCCCATATGGGATGTCAGTGCCGCAGGCAGAGGCTTAGCCCAGAGCGCCACAGCGCCTGCCCCCGGGTATGATATTTGAAAAGTTTAGTGAAGTTGTTATTCCAGTACTTTCATTGGACTTGCCATCCTTTTCCTATTATGCAATGTCATTTAATGCCCTGTGTGTGTCTGTAACATTGTATCTTCTGTAAGCCTGGCACCCTCACTGAGGCCTTTGGCAAACCCTTGCATTTGTGTGCTATTCTGTTTCACTGATCGCTGTGTTCTGGTGCTAGAACCACATTTTGAAAATTCCTAGCACTTTTAATATCTGGCAGTGGAACTGCTCTCCTTTTGGTTTTCTTTATCAATATTTTTCTTGGCTCTTCTCCTCCATGTATTCTTCCAGATGAATTTGAGAATCAGTTATGCTCTTGGGGTTTTTATTGGAATGGTGTTAAATTGAGATGTTAACTTGGGGATATTTACATTGTGAAGTTCTGTATTCTTTTGTCTGTTCTGCTTGTTATTTAGTAGAGCCAGAGTGCAATTTTCAAGTGATGGATCCCACGCGTTTCTATGTTCCCACCATTTTATGTTTTTATTGACATTATTAACGGAAGACTGTTTTCAGTATGTTTCCAAATTGCACATTGCTCACAAACAGGAGAGCGTTTGCTATTTTGATGTGTTGATGGGGTAGCTGGAAGGCGAACATGCTGTCTTCCGGTCTCTCCTCCCGTGGGTTTGAGCCAGAGGCGTGTCTGACCCAATTTGAAGGCAGTGAATTGCCTTCGGGATCCGGGCCACGGCTCCTCCTTGCCACTCCCTGCTGTTGTGACGCGGGTGTGGGGCAAGCGTGGCAGCACAGCCAGCGCCTCACCAGGTACTTCTGAGGATGGGCGTGTTGCCGACCAGATGCTCACCCACTCCTTTCACCACTCCAGCCCCAGGCGTTTGGCTCTGTGCCTGCGCAGGCAGAGTGTTCCGGAAGAGGCGAAGAGGCGGGACATGTAGGTGACAGGTGGCGCCACCCTGGGGACTCTCAGGGATCCCTGCAGGGCCTGTGAACGCCATCAGACAGTGCTGATGGTGTCTCCACTGTGGCCCGTGGGCAGGACTGGATCAACCTGTTGCCCCCCACACTGGAGAAACTGAGGTCAAGAAAAGGGTCCAGGCTCCACAATGGCTGCGTTGCTGCTGTGCCCCCCCCCCCCCCGGTGAGAGGGGTGGAGATTGGAAATGTGCACAACTCAAGGGGGAGCAAGAACCAGTCACGGCAGCTGGCCTCGGGGCAAACACGCGTTTGGAAGCATTTCCTGGATGGTGTTCACCAACCCATTGGGTTTTCCACACGTGACTTGGTTGAATGAGAAGATGAGCACTGCTGTTAGCAACTGGGGCCCCGTCCCAGCACTGAGCAGCCTCTGGCCCACCTTGCTGCCCTCCCTGGCCCCCATCCCCACCCCTTCCCCCATCCCCATCGGTTTCCTTGGCCTCTGGTCTGTCAGGGGCCGACTGCACGCTGGAGGAGAGCCTGATCCTAGGGTCCCCCAGAAGAGGAGGCTGGGGCGGGTGTTTGGTCTAGCACATGAGTGGCTGCTTGCATCCCGTGTTGCATTGCCTGGGTTTAATTCCCTGATCTACCCTGACTCCAGCTTCCTGCTTGTGCAGATCCCAGGAGACAGCAGTGATGGCTCAAGGAATTGGGTTCTTGCCAGGCATGTGGAAGACCCAAGCCGAGTTCCTGGCTCCCAGCCAGGGGATGTTGCAGGCATTTGCAGAGTGAACCGGTGGATGGAGTGTTCTCATTCTCTCTTTGCCTCTCCAAAAAACACCAAATAAAAAAGGAGATCAGCTTATTCGGGTCACAGGGAGGGGGCACAGAATCAATAGAGCTGTGGAGGGTTGGAGAGTAGGGGATCCCTGGACAGGAGGGTAGGAGTGCAGAGATGAACCAACCCCTGTGGTCAGCCCCAATGTACTTTGCTAGCAATTTCTAGTGCTTCGCTCTGAGTGCCCCTCCAGGCACTGGGGGGGGGGGGGGGGATTGTTGCCAAGGAAAACGCCCCCTTGCTGTAAAGACTTTTATCAGCCTGGTCTTAAAGGTGCAGCTGTCTGCCCAGGCCTTATCCAGTCCCAGATCACTTCCTTGTCTCTCTTCCCTTCCCTTGATCGCCGGAACCAAACGAAAATCCATGTTGTTTTTTTCAAGCCTTCCCAAGAGGAAACACCACGTCCCTGGTTGCTATCTTTCCCCTGAGCTCTGGACTGTGCTGTTCCCAGAAGATTCTGTGTTACAGCTACTCCAGTCTTCCTGTGCTATAAAACCATGATCCCCTGGCCTGAGTTAGAGAATGTGGAGAACAGCCCTTCGGGGAGTTGAAAAGTTACTAAGTCTGCCTTTGAACTTTTGCCAGCACGATTATGTAAAAATAATACCTGTAAACTATGAGAGGCACTTAGTAAAATGCTGCTGGTTGTGTTACATGATGGAGTTTGTCTCATTGTGTCACGGTGTCACTCTCTGGTCATGAGAGCACATGCCCTTTGGGTTGTTATTTAAGTGACTGAGAAGGGACGGGACCGTTGTCACAGGACAGGAAGTGCATGCCACGGTCCCCTGGCCCTCCTGCTGTGAGCCGGCAGCTGGCATGTACTGGGCAGGTGGGGCTGGGGGCTGCAAGCTTCCTCCTGGACCGAAAAGCTTGTCTTTGAGGACAAGAGTTGTGTCTTGTTCTCCTCTGACATCTCCGGTATTGAGCGTGGGTTTGATCCAGTAAATGTTTATAAAGAAAAGGGGCAGAGGGCAAGCCCATGTGTGAGTGCAGACATGGCGGCCCCAGCGTCCCTGCTGCCATGTGATCCCGCCTTGCGGAATGCACCTGTCTCCTGGTTGCTCCCTCAGGAGAACCAGTTCTAATGAGTGCCAGTGTTCTTTGCACTGAGGCAGAATCTGCATCCCCTGGACTTGCACCTGTGAGCACCATGCATGTCCTTCTAGGTAGCAGCTGTGCACAAACACGCTCCCCAAAGCTCCCGTGTCAGAAGCTTTTCCTCAGGGCCACAGCGGGGGTGGGGTGCTTTGATCATACTCAGGTGGTGAGGGCTCCACTCTCCCGAGTGGATTCACGATGCCACTGTGGGCGTGGGTTTGTTCACGGCAGGCTTGGCCCCTCGCGCTGTCGGGGGCACTCTGGCTGCTCCACCTTCTGCCTCCTCACCTTGACCGCTGGGCTCCTGCACCAGCCGTTTCTCTTCCTGTCCCCAGGTCAGTGCAGCCATGTCCCCTCCACGTCCCCTCCCAGCTTAAAGTCTGTGCCATTGCCTCTGGGCAGTTTAACATTGCACACGGGGGTGGGAGGGGGGCTCTGGGCCCTGCCGCTTATCTCAATTGTGTGTCTCCGCTTCCCCATTTGCAGAACGGCCCCTGCTGCCGGATAGGGAGTAGAAGTCCCTAGGCGAGCGCCTCACGCACAGTAATGCAATCAACACTCAGGGCCGTTGAAACTGCTGTTCCTGGCTGCAGGGAGGATTTCACAGAAAACCCTCCTCCTGTCTCTAGTGCGGAGCCACCGGTGTTCTTAGTTGTCACTTGGTGGGCTGGGCGTGCCCCTGGTGGAAGGGTCTCTGCTCTTAATTTTGCCACAGTGGGCACCCGCGGGAGTCGGCTTGGCGGGGTGGCGGGGTAAGCAGCTCTGGGTTCCTATTTGGGCTCTGCCGCTTCACAGCCGCGAGACTTCCAACGCGTCGTTCAACTTCTCGGAGCTGGCAGGTTTTCAAGTGTGAGGTGGGAAAAATATCCCATCCCTCTCTGGATTTTGTTAAGACGAAGGGAGGTGATACATTGGGGGTGGGAGACGAGGAGGAGAGAAGGAGAGAGAGAGATGAACTTGCTTCCCAAGTGAGGGTGGTAGCGCTTTAGAGCCCCGAGGGCTGAGGTGAGGTCCGGAACTGAGTCTGCTTCATCCATTCCATGGTGCCAGGCCAAGTGCAGGGTTGGATGGACGAGTGGGTGGTTGGATGGGTGAATGAGCTGAATTCAGTGGCGTAGCTGGTGCAGTGCAAGGTCTGATCTTTTGTGTCGATGCACTGCTTGTCCTCCAATGACTGACGCCTCAAGGCCGGGGTCCCTGGACTACAGCCTAGGCCCGCAGGAACCCTCAGCCCCAGCTTCAGCCAGGTGGCGGGCATCGCCGGCCTGAGCGCCGGCGTGGAGCCCCTACCTCTTCTGGCCACCAGGTGGCAGGGTAGGCTGCCGGTCGGAGCCTGCGCTGGGCACAGCCCGAGCTGAGGCTGGCAAGAAAGCCTCACCAGGCTCTAGGTGTGGTGAGAGGGACCTGCTGCACCTCCCAGAGAGAGCCAGCGGTGCCTCTGCTTCGTGAACAGTGAGGAGCCGGACCGAGACGGGCTCGCTGGCTGGACCCCGGCGCAACTTTTTCGGGCATGCGCTGTGGTGCTCACAGGGCTGACCCGATCCCGATCCGGCGCCGCCCGGGCAGCGCTGGGCTGTTAGCGCGTGGCACTATCCCAGCGTGCTCAGCTGTCCTTGCAGCCTCCTCCCTCCTCAAGGCCCGCAGGCCTGCGGGAGCTGCCGCTGGCTTCCCACCCAGGCCTTGGGGGCGGTGCTCCCAGTTCGCTCCTCTCGCGCAGCTGGGCACGGCCTGACCCCGGACCGGCACGCAGGCTCCAGTTCCTCAGGCCTCTTTTCCGTGGGCAGCTGCGCAGTTCCGGCACACCCATGGTGGGGGAGGGCGGCTGGCACAGCTTCTCTGTTCCAGTCCCACCAGCGTCTCTTCTTGTCTCTCTTCCTTAGCAGTTGTTGCCCTCCTCAGGAGTCTGCGTGCCCCCTCCAGCGCCGTCCGGGGCGTTCTAACAGACGGGACTGGCAGCGGGAAGCACTGTTCTCTCAGAGGCCTTGGGACCATGAGGGAGGCCCAGGATTGGAGGAGTGTCCAACACTGCATGGTCGATCGGCGCGGGGCACAGCGCCGGGCGAGGCCGGGCCCCCTGTGGAAGTCCTTAGGCTCTCCAACAGCCGCGCGCGGCAGCCCCGCTCCGCCCCTCCTTGTCTGACCTGGGGGGAGGGTGCTCCTCCACACTTGTGGTGTTTTGGGGGTTTCCACGTGCCTGATGTCTTGGGTCTCCCGCCATCCCCAGAGTGTTACCTCTTGGAGCAAGGGGTAAGCGGGTATCCCCTGACCTGGAGCCGCCAGGGCCAGCTGGGGGCTCTGCACAGTAGCTGCCTCCTCCCAGACTCCTGATTAAGCAGCGCCCACTTCCCTTTCGCACCTGACAGGGATGAAGCATATTCTTCTGCCCAAGCAGTGTGCTCTGAGCTCCCTGATCCCAAATATTCAGGGAATTTTATTTACTTAATAATTTTTCTCATTCCATTCGAAAGGCAGAGAGACAGAGATCTTCCATCTGCTGGTTCACTCCCCAGATGCCTGCAACAGCCCAACCTCCGGCTGGATCAAGGCCAAAGCCAGGAGCCTGGAACTCAATCCAAAAAAAGAGCTCAGTCCAGGTCTTGGGCATGGCTGGCTGGCCCCCAGGTACTTGAGCCACCACCCGCTGCCTCCCAGGGTGCGTGTTAGCAGGCAGCTGGAGTTGGAAGCAGAGCCGGGACTTGAACCCAGGCACCGCAGTATGGCCTGTGGGTGTCCCAGCTGCATCCTAGCCTGGGGGATTTTATTTTATTTTATTTATTTTTATTTTTTTTTTTTGTGACAGGCAGAGTGGACAGTGAGAGAGAGAGATACAGAGAGAAAGGTCTTCCGTTGCCATTGGTTCACCCTCCAATGGCCGCCGCTGACGGCGCGCTGCGGCCGGCGCACCGCGCTCATCCGCACCGCGCTCATCCGCACCGCGCTCATCCGCACCGCGCTCATCCGCACCGCGCTCATCCGATGGCAGGAGCCAGGAGCCAGGTGCTTTTCCTGGTCTCCCCATGGGGTGCAGGGCCCAAGCACCTGGGCCATCCTCCACTGCACTCCTGGGCCACAGCAGAGGGCTGGCCTGGAAGAGGGGCAACCGGGACAGAATCCGGCGCCCCGACCGGGACTAGAACCTGGTGTGCCGGCGCCGCAAGGCGGAGGATTAGCCTGTTGAGCCACGGCGCCGGCCAGCCTGGGGGATTTTAAACCACAGGCAGACCCCTTTGCTTTTCTGCTCCCAGCCTGCTGGTGGCTCAGTCTTGCCTGCCCGTCCAACCCCTACTCTGTGTTTCCGCCCAAATTCTCTCTTCCCTGCCTTTGCCGG
Organism: Sylvilagus floridanus; assembly: GCA_949820135.1. NCBI lineage: Eukaryota > Metazoa > Chordata > Mammalia > Lagomorpha > Leporidae > Sylvilagus > Sylvilagus floridanus. The sequence continues at coordinate 25,783,354 of OX463241.1, read as the reverse complement.
CCAATCCACAGCCCTTGTTCGAGCTCATGCTGCACTCCCGCCTCCAGGAAGCCTTCCCAGCCCCCTAGACGGGGCCAGGCTGTCTGCTGTTACCTCTCAGACTGAGCTGTGTGTGTGCTGCCTGCTCGGCCTTCCTTGGCAGAGTGGCATCCCCGAGGGAGGGGCTAGTGTGGTGGTGGTGCCCTCAGTGCCCAGTGCGTTCCCTGCCACACTGGAGGTGCCCAGTGGGGGTGGGGCCGCCCTTGCTGCTATTTCTGATCTAGATTCCCTGGGCCTTTTGTACAACCCTCCTGCGTTTTGGAGCAGTGGGGTGCAGTGCACAGAGGCTCTGCAGAACAGGGACCATGCGTGCATTCATTCAGTAAACATGATGCAGTCTCTCCTATGTGCAAGCTCCTGCCGACACTGGAGACAGCAGTAAACAAGACACACGTGGTTCCTAAACTCATGGGGTGGAGGAAACAAGTATGTAAGCAAATATGGAAACAATATTATTACAAGTTGTGAAAAGTCCCAGATGGGGAGCGAACAGGCTGATAGCGGACAGGACAGTAGGAGGGTCGTGGCCGCAGCGCCCCCTCCGCAGCTCACCCCTTCCTCTGCAAAGCCTCGAGTGCCACATTCACACCTCTGCTGCTTCACCCCAGGCTCACATCCTGACCTGCACGGTTGTGCTGGTGAGCAGCACTGCCGTCAGCCTTTGCTCTTGGCTCGGATTGGGTCCTGGGTCCAGGCTCTGCCAGGCAGTGGGGGGAGATCCGTCTGGGCGGAAGGAGTGGGTCTTGCTCTGCTGCTGCCGCGGAGCCATCACGGGGGCAGAAGCAGGGAGCCCTCCTGGCCGGGGCCCTGGTTGGGTATCTGCGACACCATGTAGGGTGCACGGAAGTGGGGGCCGCTGCTGCTGTCCCTGTGCAGGAGGAGTGGGCCACCTGTTGGCTGGCCTGCCTGGGGCTCGGAGTGCTCTGCAGCTGGGTGCCTCCTGGAAAACCTGTGGCTTCAGGTTGCGTGAACTCATGCTGGGGAAGTTGGGGTGTCCTCTGGGGCCCTCAGCCAGACTCACCCTCGAGCACGTGTGCCATCTAGCTCCTCAGTCTGTGGCAGTCAGCCTGTGCCCAGGGCAGGGGTAAGTTGGTGTGGTGGCTGCAGGTGGGCGGTAGAGGGCCATCCTGACTGTGCGGGGTTAACTGGCCAGTGGCAGGGTTTCTGCCCTGGAGCCCCGGTGCCCACACTTCAGGGTACCAGTTTCCCCTATATCCGGGAAAGCAGAAGCTAGCCCCAGGAAAGAGGCTGCTGAGAGCCCAGGGCCAGAAGCTCCAGTGCCCTCCTGCTGACAGCTGGAAACAGAGCATCCCTCCTGGCACAAGCTCAGCCTCCCCTGGCTCAGGGCGAGACAAGCTGTGCTTTGGGGCAGGGCCATGGGCCAGTTAGGAAGGGCTCCCCGCCTCTTTCCCTGGACCAGACAGGACCCAGCTCATTAACCTCAGCGATTCCAGGGAGCAGGAAGCTGAGAAGTGGAGGTCCCATGTGCTTTGAGGTCTCCTCTCATTCAGGAGTGGAGCTCCTGCGTCCTTTGTTCTTTGGGCTGTCCACCGGTGCGTGCTCCCTGAGAGCTGGTCCCGACTCCCTGAGCACGCGTGGGTCGGCATGTGTGCCTAGGGAAAGGGCGTGTTTGTGAAGGCGCTGGAAGCACGTGGTTGTGAGTGCATGTGCTCGTGATTACGTGTCTCAGCTTCAGGGGCGTTTGTGTTCCTTCAGGCTCCAGTGCCTCTTGGAATAAGACTGGGCTGGACTGTGTGTTTATGGCAGTCGCTGATTCTCCTGCGTGCACAGGCGTGTGCGTGCACATCTGCGTTTCTGCGTGGGACTGAATCGCCACCCGATCTCTCTGGAGCTGCTGCTCTGGGCACAGAAGTGGGGGCGTCAGGTCCCAAGAGAGGGAGGCGCATGCCGGAGGCCTGGCTGGGAACGGGAACAGAAGTCACCTTCCAGGCCGTTTCTCTCTGCCGTCACCCAGCCGTGGCCTGGAGGCATATGGAAGAAGAGGAGACCCTAAAAAGGCTTTGTGGCCAGTGGTCCTGCCAAATTTGGGGGCTCAGCACGGCTGGGCTTGTCCAGAGTCGGAGCAGTAGGAAACCAGGCTGCAGAGAGAGGGATGTCCCCGTTCCGGGAACAGAGCTCCTTTTTTTCCCTTGTTCTTTTTTCCTGGCTTGGAAATAATAGGTCTTCAATCTGAGATTAGGAGAAAAGGAAACAACCAGAAAAGGAACCAGCTTGAACAAAGACAAGAGACTGGATGCAAACATACATGCGCGCACGCACACACACCCCCACCCCGCCCCCAGCCCGTTGTCATCCAGGATTCTTACCCGAATATGGAGCTACGAGTAGGGGTGGGGTGGGGGGTGGCGCAGGGAGCATGAGGACATTGCAGGCCACCAGCCTGGGGAGGGGCAGGAAGGCAGAGCAGGCAGGAGGGGGCCTGTGGAGTGAGGCAGGCCGGGGTCCGCACCAGCCTCTGCTGTTTGCCAGCCAGACTGCCCCCCTCAGAGTGGCCATTTGCCCTTCTGCAACCTACAGGGGGGTCTTGAGGACCAAATAAGAAAATGCCCAAGATCTTTGGCATGGTGCCTGCCCCTGGTGAATATTAATGATGTCTTTACAAGGAATCTCTGCAGCAAGCTCACAGAGGGGCAGGTGATTGGCCTAGTAGTTAAGACAGCATCGCCTAGCCCAGTTCCTGGGTTTGAGTCCTGGCTCTGGCTCCCAGTTCCAGCTTTCTGCCCATGCTGGTCCAGCGAGGCAGTGGGTTGGGTTCTTGTCACCCATGCGAGAGACCGGGGTTGAGTTTTCAACACTGGGCTTTGGCTCAGCCCAGCCCAGGAATCTGGGGGTTGAACCTGCGTTTGGGACCTCACTCTGTCTCTTTGCCTGTTTTCCTCTCAAAAGGAAAATGTCTGTTATAAAAAATCATGCTTGGGTTTCTGTATCCTTTGTCACAAAAATGCACTTGTCTTTTCCTTCCGCGTTTCCGTAGCATTTTGGAAGTACCCTCAGGTGAGGAGCGCTCAGTTCTTGCCCTGTGTGGGGACGGTGAGGGTGCAGGTAGGGAGGAAGTGCAGGGAGCTGACTCCTGGCTCTGTGCAAAGTCGGCCTCTTTATCGGGGACTCCTATACCCAGGCCAGGCTGTGCAAGATGGCAATGCGTTTTCCTATGGGGGCCGGTGCCTATGTGAGTGACTGTGCGAGGTTAGGCAAGGAGGGAAGTTACCCAGGTGTTTAAAGTAAGACTATGAAGCTGGCACTGTGGCATAGGGGGTAAAGCTGCCTGCCACCTGTAGTGCTGGCATCCCATATGGGTGCTGGTTCAAATCTTGGCTGCTCCACTTCCGATCCATTTGCTATAGCCTGGGGAAGCAGTAGAAGATGGCCCAAGTCCTTGGGCCTCTGCACCTGTATGGGAGACCTGCAAGAAGCTCCTGGCTTCTGACAGGCATGGCTCTGGCTGTTGGGGTCATCTGGGGAGTGAACCAGCGGACGGAAGACACCCCCCCCCCCCGCCTCTGCTTCTCTGTAACTCTGCCTCACAAATAAATAAATAAATCTTTAAAAAAGTAAGACTGTGGCCTAAGAGTATCTCCGGGCCACCCTGGCCAGCGGCTGTCCGTGCCTGCTGCCAGGTCCTTGGAAGGGTGTAGGCGAGTCGGGGGCTTGTAGCTGAGAGCTGTGCTTTCTGGAAACCGCCTTCTAGTTTGTCCACTTATCACTCATTGGTGCTTGTGGAGTGCCCACGGTCCACGGCACGTCAGTCATGGGCGCCTTAGGGCCTTGTAGAGAGAGGAATTGTGGAGCTCGAGTTGGAGCAGAGAGCGCTGCGGGGAGAGCCCAGAAATGAGCATCCTAACCAGAAAGGGCCTTGCTAGGGCTCCGTCTTGCTGATGAACTAGAGAAGCTGGGTGTCTCAACCGCAGCGGGGAGGACTCGGGCCAGATTGGGATTTAATAAGTATTTGGCACTAGTTGTTAAAAAAAAAAAATCAAGCGTTTCCTGACATGGCTGGGCACCAGCAGAAGCCCCATTTGATGGGCTCCAGCCTGCCCAGCAGGAGGTGGAACAGGTGACCTCTTGAGGACCCCTCCACACCCGGGCGTCTAGAATATTCCTCTGGCTTGGTTGCTGACTTACTTGGAGACCAGATGACTCAGCACTAATGAGCCTCAGTTTCCCTCTCTGTTAAACAGTGATGAGAGTGTTTTCTTCCAGCTCCTCCTTGCCTGGCAGGGCTTGGGAAGGACAAAGGAGCCCACCTCTGCCAGGTGGTTAACGACCTCGGAGGAGGCGGCCGAGGTTCTGACTTCAGAGGGCGTCTGGGTGACCTGTGAGCCAGCTGTCTGTGATACTTGCCCTCCCACCCGGCGTCACTGGTTTTCCCCCACTGCCCAGCATTTCCAAGACAGCTGAGTTCACCCTTTGGGCTCCCACCCAGCCTCGGGTGCCCTGCAGGAGCTCATGCCCCTGGAGATGCCGACTCCTCCTCTGCTCCCTAGAATGTTCTCCTGGTCTGATAGCCGGTCCTTCCTGAAGGTTTCGAGCTGCAGTGGTTTCTGGCCAGCGTGCCTCTCACTGTCCCCCAGAACCTGTCTCGTGCACAGCTTGCTGCCCCCAACCCCGGGCCACGGTCAGCACAGTGTGGGCCATGGGATGCACCACGGGGCTTGGCAGCGTCAGTGGAGGGAAGGCCTGTTGCTGATGCACTTGGGCGCAGAGGGAGCTTGAAGGAGGATGAAGAGGGCAAAAGGATGCTGAGTGCTCAGGGGCTAGTTCTTGGGACCGGAGAGAATTGGAAAGGCAGGGAGGTGACCCTTTGTGCAGTGCACCCTGCCAGCTGGCCATCCCTTTGCTCTTTGTACTACCAGGAAAACAAGAGCTTTGGTGAACAGGAGACACCATGGGAGGCCAAAGGGCATTTGCCTGGGGCCGCCTCGGCCCCCGCATTGTGCCAGCATCTCCATTGGATAAGTTTGTCCGTCCCCCGCCCAAGACCTCGGTCAGGACAGAGACTGCTGCAGAGGCTTCCTGGAACTGAGCTGGGCAGCCGAAGACGGCGCTTTTCTCGTAGGGGGCTGGGGACATCAGCTGATGGCAGCTGCTGTTCCTTCTCTGCCAGCCCCCTCCTCAGAGGGGACCGAGGGCCCAACCACAACCAAGAGACCGCACTAGTGATGCTCAGCAGGGCAGGCCGGGCAGGGCCTCCTGGAGCCCGGCTGTTCACAAAAGCCTCCCTCCCGCATCGGCCTCCCACTGGACGCTCCCTGGCGGAGGAGGCACCTTCTGCCTCGGGCCAGATGTGGAGGTCCCGGGGGTGTCCAGCCCCACGTGGGTCAGCCCCTTGTGGGATGCTGTCCCCGGCTGCTGGGAGAGGGAGGGCTTGGCCTTGGGAATGTTTTATCCTCCTGGCTGCAGCAGCCCGAGACCACGGCCTCCACATGTTCCTAAACAGGCTTGATTGTCCTCGGCAGTGATGTGTTACCCGCAGGGCCAGAGCCTGTGTCCTGGCAGGCGGGGAGGAGTGTGGAGGACAGAGGTTCTGAGTCTCGGGGTGACCGGGCAGTTGGGGTTCAGCCCGGAAGGGAAGCCCTGTGGAGACCCAGGTCACGGCAGTGCAGTCACATGGGGCAGTAGGGCAGACAAGGGCACCAGTTGAGGCTCCCCTGCTCCCCGACCACAGACCCACTCAGCCTCCCCCCCCCCCCCCCCCCCCCCCCCGCCAAGTCGAGGACCGTAAACAGCCTGAGTCACAGCGGGGTGGCAGCTTACGAGCGCGTGGGCTCTGTCATCAGCTGTAATAGCAGCATCTCGCCCGGTGCTGGGCCTTTCATCCGAGCCTCTCAAAGAACTTGACAAGCAGTAAAGGTCCTATTATCTTTCTATTACTAAGGGAGAAACTGAGGCCCAGACGAGCCCGGCAACTTTTCCAGGGTTCGCAGAGGACCTGGGAACTGGCGGGGCTGTGGGCCTCGGGCTGGCTGCCCTGACCACACTGGCGTGTGCCAGGGGCTCTCCGGGTAGACTTGCGCCCTGAGCAGCTGCTGGGAGGCCCCCCCGACTGATGACGGAAGCAGGTGCTGGGTTCTTGAGCCTCTCCTTGTCGGTTCTCTCTGGTGAGCTGCCAAGGTCGAGAGCGAGTCACAACGGTAATGATTGCCACAACTTAGAAAACACCTCCTGGGGAGCAGAGGGTGTGGGTGCCAGGATTACTACCATGTGCGGGTGCGGAAACTGAATCACCAAGAGGCTGAGTGGCTTTCAGGCCGTCCAGCCAGGAAGCAAGGGAGCCAGGACTCCAAGCCGGAAGTCCAGTGCCGGAGTATTCACCTGGAGACCATGTTGGAGCATTCCTGGGCGGGCCCCTGGTGTCAGGTTGGAACTCCAACCCCGGCCCTTCTCCCTCCCTGATTTGGGGAAAAACTGATCTGCGTTACAAAGTCCCTGGAGCCTTGGCCTGCACCATGGTCCTAGGGGTGTTGTGGGGAGAACCTGGGCCCAAGAACGCAGGTGCACGCCACCAACGCCTCCTTAGCTTTCGTGCAATGCCAGCTGTCTGTGAGCTGAACAGGGGGATGGGGAGAAGGTGCCAGGGCTCTGTGGGCCGTGGCTAGTCCCTGAGAGAGCAGAGGGGAGCCTGCATCCTGCCCTCGGCAACACGGGAAAGAACTGTCTCTGTCTCCCAGCCCAGCTGAGCCTCAGGGCTGAGTTTCCACACACAGCCACAGAGGCCTCCATGTCCTGGCTGTGCAGAGGGGCCCAGAGGCCCTGCCTCGGCCTATCCCGCGGTGCTCCTGGAGCTGAGGTGACAGCCTGGTGAAAGCTGGACGGTGATAGGGTGTTGCCAGAACTCGCTGTGCGGCCTGGGCAAGCTGCTCACCCAGTCCCTGGGCCTTGGCTTCGTCATCCGTGAAGCCAGGAGGTTGCTCCAGAGCTGAGGCTGTCTCCGGGGTGGGGCGGGGGGGCTCAGTCTGTGCTCGACTCCTGGCCCTGGGATGTGGAGAAGGGAAGTCCTTTGAGAAGCACCGGTGAGGGTGGCGGGAGCAGGACCCATAGGAGGCTGTGCTAGGGAGGTTACAGCCATGGGTGCGACATGTTTCTTTCTCAGCTATTTGGAACTTCCTGAGAAGTTCGTGGTTGGGGATTTTTTTTTTTTTTTGGTCATTTTTTCCATATTTGGTCATGGCCTAGAGCAGTGATTTTTGGAAAGATAGAGCAAAAACCCCCTTCAGCTGTTTGTAAGCATTGCAAACACCCACAAAAAATATCCTTTTTCCACTTAGGAGGAATCACAACATAGTCATGTTGTCCTTTTCAGCTCAAATGACTCCCAAACTGCTCCAAAGACTTAAGACTTGGCGAGTAATTAATGCTTCACGAAGGGGATTGTACAGTGTGTGCCCTGCAGCGCAGGGAAAGAGGGGCCGCCCGCTCAGAAACTGACCCACGCTTGCACAGAGCCTGGTTCTTCCCTACTCGCTCGCTGCACCCCTGCACAAACGGCAAAGCTGGAGGAGACCCCCAAGTCTCCACCTGTGGCCCTCCTCGTGGTGGCTCAAGGCAGAGCAGCCCCACCTGCTGCTTGAGGATACTGGCCCTCTGCTTCCCCTCGGGTGGCCTTCAGGGTTGTCATGAGGCTGAAGCTGGGCCGAGATGGGGCCAGGCCCTCACCACTTCGTAGGATGAGATAATCTGGGCTTGCTTTGGAGAGTTTCAGTGTGGGGTCCTGTCTTGGAAACTCTGTGAGAGAGGTGCCTGGCCCTGCTAGCCCATCAACCCAGGGAAGCCACAGGCTCTGGAGTCCAGGACCCAGCAGGACTGACCCTGGAGAAAGGAAGTGACGATGGCTCAGTGGCTGTAGGAGGAAGGGGCTGTCCCATAGGTGGACGGGGAAGCTCTGCTCTCATCAGTGCATCCCCTGGGCTGCAGGCCTCACGGACCAGAGTTTAGGCCTCTCTTCTGCCCTCTGCCTGCTCCCAGCTCCCTCCCCGTACCTTCTTTTGGGCATGTGTCCCCCCCTACCCCCGCCCCCGCTTGCTCCAGGAGGAATGCGAGCATCAGCCTGAAAGTGGACTTGCCGTCTCCGGGCTGTCCCCACTCCCACTGCCACCTGCCACTCTGGACCCCAGGAGGGAGTCTGCACTCTGAGAATCAAGGCAGAGACTGGGCACCTGGGTGGCTTTGAGGGTGGCGTGACATGGGGGAAAGGCAGCTTTCAGGAGAGGGTCCCCAGAGCCTGCTGCCCGAGACTTGACTCCTGCATGCCCCTGGTGCCAAATGGGTGCAGTCACACCCCCTCCAATGCTCATCTGCAGGGTCAGGTCTCTGGCTCAGCCTCTTACTCTTGGCCTCTCGGGATCCTGCATGTATACACGTATACACGCAGGTGCACCTGTGTTCATGCATACACACACAGGCACACACACCCCCACCCCAGGTTTTTGACTGAAGGGTGATGGCCACTGAACAAAAGGATACATTGATTCTGGGTGGACCAAAGCCAGATGGCAACCAGAGCATGGCCAAAACCACAACAGTCCTGCAGCCCGGGGCTGTGTCATCAAGGGAGCCGCACACACGCAGGGCAGGACAGAGAGACCTCGGGAAGGCCCGGCCCTGCCCGTGGGGAGGGCTGAGAAGGCCCCTGAACTTGCCTCCCAGTCACAGTCAGCATGTCGTTTTCTCACATCTGGTTCCACATCTGGAACCGGCCACATGCTCATTTCAAAGCGCTGATGAGGCCTGCCTGGACTGCCTCAGGGAGAAGGCCATGGGTGACACCGTGTCTCTCCCAGGCCTGCTCATCTCCAGATGCAGCCTGGCATGGAGCTTCGCTTCTCTGGATACGCCCTCTGGACCATGAGGCTGGGGACAGGTTGCGGGCAGCTGCTGGGGTGAGGCCTTGCTGAGACCCTTCCTGGGGCCCAAGAACTCGCAGCCCATGATGGTTCTCGCTGGGTGGCTGTCAGCCTCCTGGAACTTTGCTTCCTCCATGGGGGCCCTGAGCACTTGCTGCCCAGCTGCTCGAACCTCATTCTCTGGCCACGTGGCCCTGCTCCTGGCACATGGCCTTTGCCTGCTGGGAGATGTCAGTAGAGGCCACAGTTCCCCAGCTCCATCACAGTGACGCCCCTCCCCCCCATCCATCCTTTTTGCACCTTCAGAGGGGGAGGAGCAGGAATCAGCAACTCAAAGCCTTGGGGATGTGGTGCTAGAATTGGGGGTGGGGGGCTGGGGAGGCACCAGCCTGAGCCTGCCTGCAGGAAGCCTGCAGTCTTGAGGCTGGGAGGGGCCCGCCGAGGTCAGAGCGCCCTTGGAGGGAAGTCAGAGTCAGGCCTTGCATGAATGGAGTCGCCTTGGGGAATGCAAAGTAGCCAGATAGGAGAGAGCACTGTGAGCCACGAGCTGGGGGAAGGCTCCCTGGGGAGGTGCTGGATGGTTAGCACAGGGATGGCCTGCAGTCTCCCAGCCTGGCACAGGTGCCCACGGTGGGTAGGGTGTTGGCAGAGGGTGCTGGCTGCTACCCACTGCTGACAGTGATCCCCGCAGCACACGTGAACAGGTGCCACGGCTGCTGAGAGGCCCGCACTGGGTTCTTTGTGCTCAGCCTGGCCTCCGGCTGTCAGCCCCCGAAACCAGTCCCCTCAGGTCTTGCCTTCCTCTTTGGTCTCAGCAGCTTCTTCCTATTGGGCTGCACATGTGGGAGGCAGGTGGACAGCGGCCCCGTTCCCACTTGACAGTGGAGACCTGAGGCAGAGGGCGTTTCCATGGCTTGTCCCGGGCTGCAAGCACTGACCCAGGTGGTCCCCTATGCCACTGAGAAATGGCATAGGGGACCTCCTGAGGCAAGTTTAACTGATGTGGAATAGGTGACAGTGGTCCAAGGCATGCGTGTTAAGGGCCATGGTGAGCCCCAAAGTCTCTCCCGTGACTCCAGGTTGCACACAGCGCTCAACCACAGTGTCTGAGCCCAGCTTGCGTGGCATCTACCAAACCCGCTAAGCCTCAGCTTTCGCCAGTTCCCCCCTACTCTGCCCTCCTATTGCAGTTTCCAACCCCAGCCTCTACCGCGGGTAGGGTCCTCTCTCTGCCTCCCTCCTGTGTGCTAACTCCCATTCAACCTTCAGGTCCCCACATGCCCACCACCTCCTCCAAGAAGCCATCACTGCCTCTCGGTGCTGCCCCTCCCTCCATCCCCACTTCCTTCCTGAGCCCTAGCGTGGAACCTGGCCTGGTATAGGATACCCAGAAGGAGCTACCACCATGTAGAGAGGGTTGCACTTGGGCTCCAGGACTGGAAGGGTACTGAACAGAACAATGACAACTGTAGTAAGAGCAAGTGTGTGCTGCGTGGGGCCTTGGTTCCAGCACGTTCTCATTTTATCCTTGCAGGAGCCCTGTGAGGTCAGCATCGTTACTCTCATTTTACGTGAGTGAAATGAAAAAGGGGACCTGTCGTGAGTTGGTAGAAACAGGGTGTTTTAGGCTCAGAAAGCTGAGTGAGCAAAGATGGAGGGGGCCTGGCAGGACGTGTGGAGGGGTCTCAGTCGGGGTGCAGGGCTCACTGTGGATGAGAATGGGTGAGAACTGATGATACCCAGTGCGTGAGAAGCTGTTGGTGCTGCCCCAGCAGGAGGTCGGTGGGGTGGGCTCTGGCCAGGGGTGGTCGATGAGCTGGGAGGGAGAAAGCAGTTCTGCCAGGAGGCACTTGGCATCTTCTCTCTCCCTCCCTGCGGCCCCCAGCCCCAGCCCCAGCCACTTGGATTCTTCGCTTTCATCACTACCCATGAGAGATGCTGACACGGGTGATCTTGGGATCCCAGGGCTGGACAGCAGCTGTAGGTCTCCTTGGGCCCCGGCCTGCTCCTCTGGCTTGGCTGGAGCTGGCTGCCCAGGGCTGTGACCATGACCTAGGCTGGGCTGGATTTCTTCCCCACGGTCACTTTTGCTAATGAGAAGCAGTTGTGCTTGCCACGAACATGCAGGAGGCAGTGGGAGAGAAGGACCGGCCAGCCTGGGCCCTGGCCCGCTCAGCGCGTCTCCCACCCTCCGTGGGTCGCACTCACAGTTCCCAAGCAGCCCTGTGAGCGAGTGCTCTCTCTGTCCTCAGCTCCGGCCCACTCCTGCCGGCTCTCTGTGGGTTTCCAGCACAGGGGAGCTGCCAGGGCTCTGCGAGGGCCTGCAAACCCATTGCCGGGATCCCTCTCGCTGCGTCCTCTCGCTCCACCCGCCTCGGTCTCTCCTGTCAAGGGGAAAGCTCGGACCACACGTGCTCTGAGGGGCGTCCGCTCCCCGGGAGCTGTGCCTTTTTCTTTCACTCTTGGCTCTGTCCTTTCTCTCTCCACCTTAGCTCCTCAGGGCCTTCCTGGGCCGATCAGAACATGTCCTTTCCCCTTCTCATCACCAAGACAAATCCTTCTCACCTTTGGAGTCCGCTGTGTCCCTGGAAACCTGTTGTGACCCCCTCCTTCTGTTGCACGCATGCACGCATGCACACGCGCATACCATACACATGCACACACACACCTTGTCAGTGCTCCAGAAGCAGTGGCTAGACCCTGTCGCAGGCCCCCCAGAGAAGGGCAACGCAGCCCTTGGGGCTTGTCTGGCTGGTTCCCTCGGCAGAGGTGGGGGGCAGGATGAGAGTGGAGAGGGGCAGAACGGGCATTCACTCTGGAAGCAGCCGGAATACCGGGTTTCCTGGAGGCAGAAGGAGGAAGCCCAGGTTGCTCTCTGGCCTTGGCTCTTAAAATTCTCTCCAGCCTCAGGCCCCTGTGCCCCACCTCTGCTTCCCCCCCACCCCTGCCGTTCTGTAGCTGGATCCATGGCTTTCAGCTTTCAGTAGCTTTCTCCACAGGCCAGGAGACACACCTCCCAGCTCAGCCCAGCTCCCTGCGGCTCACGAGGGAGCTTGGGAGTGCCTGGGCTGCCAGGGCCCAGGGCTAAGTGTGAGCCCACCCTCCCTCCCCTGCTCCCCGCACCGAGTGTGTCAGAGGCCCACTGACAACCCTGGGGCCTGCTCTTTCTTCTTCTCCCTTTATGGAGGACTTTGTTTTATGGCGTTGCTGTTGATGGTGCACATATTCCAGAGTAATATGTTGAGGATTAGGCCGCACAATGAGGTTATGACTCCCTCCTGTGCAGCCCCCACCCAGGGGAGCTTGCCCTCCATCTGGCCGGCGCGCATCTGGCTCAGGCTCACAGCTGGCCAGATGCTGCCTTGCTCGCAACCCTGGCCTGCAGCCTCTCTGCTAGGGGCTGGGGCTGCATGTGCACACACACACATGCACATGTATACACGCCCGCAGGCGCTCACGACTCTCCCGGCTGCATTCAGAGAATGGAGGTCACGTGGGCCCCCACGGGAAGGGAGGAGGGAGCCGGGCCCTGATTCGATTATTCCTCCCCCACGCAGTGGAGCAGGCAGGCCGTGGGGACGCATCTGGGGAGGTACCTAGATATTAGGTTCCCCGGGCAACCCCCTACCCCCACCCCTAGACAGGCTAGCAGCAGGACCGGCTTGAAACCAGGCTGCCCCATCCGAGAACAGCAGTTCCCCCCACGTTCCCTGGGCACTGACTGTGGGGCGCTCCGAGGCCCCCAAGCACCCTGGTCACCGCAGAGGTTCCCCCGTGCCTTCCCTCCCGCCCCCACCCCGTCCCACCCCTAGCTCGTGCTCCTTTTTCTTCTCTCTCCTGCTCGAGTCCACGACTCTTGCAGTTGAAAGGACACGCAGAGCACAGAGAAAGTTGCCGAGGAGCGGTCTGCCAGGTCGGTTTGCCCACTGGTGTTGGCAGAGGCCGGGCGGGGGAGCGGGGGAGGAGAAGGAAATCACATTCACGGGCTGCCAACTATGTGTCAGGCCCCGAACAAGGTGCTTTAAATGCGTTATCTCAGTTAATCCCTGCAGCCACCCTGCGAGGAGATACTATTATCTCTGTTGTACACACAAGGGAAGTGCGGCTCACAGGGGTGAACTCTCTTGCCCAAAGTCACGTGTCTGGGAAGGAGCGGAGCCAGAACTGCGAACCAGGACTGCCTGAGGACAAGCTCTGTGCCTGTGTGCCGGGCTGTCTCCCCAGCGACCTGGCTGGGGAATGCCTGTGCCCATCTGCGGGCCCTCCTCCCCGGCTGCTGCCTTCCTGGGGTCTCCCAGGACTGAGCCCCTGGGCCGCCAAGGCCCCAGCCTGCCTGGGAAGCTGGGGATGCCGGGCACAGCCGAGGGTGCTGGGCTGAGGTGGCTGTGTTGTAATGAGTTGGGTTTTCTGCATGACTGGTCAAGGGCCTGGGGACTGAGGGCTCAGAAACACAATTAGGAGTTGGGAAAGCCGGGTGGTGTAGGATGAAAGGCAGGCAGATGGGCCGAAAAGACATCTGTAGGGGAACTTGGGAGCCTGCCATGGCTGCAGGACAGAAGGAGCCTCGTTAGAGGGAAAGCGGGGAGCCACGGCCGCTGTCGTCGTCTCAGCATCCCAGCAGCCCTCCTGAGGCCCCAGCTCAGAGAACATTCCAAGGACTGCGCAGGGTCCCTCTTCCCCATCACAGAATGTGACACTCCAGAGAGGCGGGGGGAGAGGGGACAGGCGCCCTCTGGCCTGTCTGTGACCTACTTGGTTTCTATGCAGCTCAGCATTGGGATGCCCTGGGTTTGGAGGGCAATGGCTTCACCTGTGCTCCCCAGGACACACACATGCATGTAAACACACACATATCTACACACATAATGGACTCTATGACTTGCCCCAGGCCACATAGCCAGCAAATTTGTGTCTTTTTCCCTATGCATCCAGAGCTTTGCTGCAGAAGGGGTCAGTGCATACAGAGCCCCTGTGAGAGTCACAGAGACCCAGAGTGCAAGGCCAGCTCCAGCTCCCCTCTGCAGAGGGCAGCATCCATGGAGCCCTGATGGCCTTGGCAGTGAACTTGTGGATCTGCAGTGAGCATTAGGGACCACATAGCAGGTGCTCAGCACATGGGAGCTGGGGCCGGGATGCCAGCTGGGCTGGTGCTTGAGAACGAAGTGAGAATGGTGACTGGGATGGGGCTGAGATCATCCAAGTGCCCCTCTCGGGGACAAGAGGCAGATGCTGTCCCTCAGGAAGTCCGGAGCTGGATTCTTGGGCACCATTACAAGGGCTACTTTGGGCGAGGCTGGCTGTGCCAAATGTCAGGAGCAGTGAGGCAGTGTGGATGCTGATTCCACTCTGGCGTGTGCAGAGGGTTTGCCCCCGTTGTGCGCGAAGGCACCTGCAGGAGGAAGGAGGTCAGCTCAGGGGTCTCCAAGGCCACCCCTCCCCCAGTGTGATTGTCCAGGACAGAGCAGGGCTTGCGCAGCTCTGGGATCAGCGCCTTCGCAGAGAGACGGGAACGGGAAGGAGCCCCTTGGGTTTGTGTGAAAGGGAAAATGTCCGTTCTCCCCACATCAGGGAATATTCTTCGAGAGAGAGGCTGACGGTTTCTCTCACAGCGAGTGGTTGTCGGGGGTTGGGCTGACCATCCAGCTCTCCCCCAGGGTGGTCGAGATGGCTCTGCCTGTCAAGGCAGGGGGCGGCCGGTGGTGACCATCTGTGTCCTTGGCTCTACAAGCTGGTCTCTGGAGTATGGCTTGCTCGAGCTTGAACTTTTGATGGACATCTTAGGATGTTGAAACAGAGCTTGGCCCGGCAGCCGCTCTACCCCAGGGAACTGAAGTTCTTTTCCTACTAATGATCCTTTGAAATAATCCTTTTAATCAGGTTTCCCTTAGGAAGAGTCCGGGACACCACTCTCGTAACAAATTTTCCCTTGTCTCTCTGTCCCTGGGTCCCGAGTCCCAGCAGCTTTTCCCTCTTGAGAAGGAAGCAGGAGCCACGAAACAATGTAGCAGTTTGAGCCACCCTGGGTGGGGGACTCACTCGCTGGCGGCAGGGCCTGGGCTCTGAGGGCTCTGTCACTTCTCTCTTCTTGTGTTCCAGTCCTGAGATGAACAAGACTTGTGGGGAGGAAGCCACCGGCCACTCCCAGCGAGGCTTTATTTGAAAGCAACCACCTATGGGTGCTCAAGGGGAGTTCTCTGGAATGGAATGGTGGCAAATAAGAAAAATTAGCAAGACATAGACCAGAGCATTTGTTGTTGTTATCTTCAGTAGTAGATGTTCTAGAGAGTGTCCTTTTTTTAGATTACATTTTATAATTTATGTGAGAGGTAGAGTTACAGACACAGAGACACAGACTTATTTATTTGAAAGGTAGAATTACAGAGAGGCAGAGGCAGAGGCAGAGAGAGGTCTTCCATCAGCTGGTTCACTCCCCAGATGGCTACAACAGCTTGATCTGAAGCCAGGAGCTTCCTCTGGGTCTCCCACACGGGTGCAGGGGCCCAATCATTTGAGCCATTTTCCACTGCTTTCCCAGGCCATGACAGAGAGCTGGATCGGAAGAGGAGCAGCCGGGACTTGAACTGGCACCTATATGGGATGCTGGTACTGCAGGCGGAGGCTGAACCCACTGCACCACAGCACCGGCCCCGAGAGTTTCATATCTTACCTAAACTTAGCTGTGAATTACTTTGGAAGTAACAAAAAAATGCATGAATTCCATTTTCCTTTAAAGAAAGATCATGCCAGGATAGCACTCATTTGTGCTTTAGTAAAAAGTAGTTTTCGGTCTTTGCTCAAGGGCACCATGTGCTAGAGTAATGATGGGGATTGTGTGGCCCTGGGCCAAAGAAAGCCTGCCATGTTACTGGGTCTAGCCCTGCCAAGTACTTGAAATTCAATCAATCTGGAGCAGGCTGATTTTTAAGTTGATCATTGTGTGTGGTCCATGAATGATGTCGTAAATGTCCACATGGCCCTCTGCAGAAAGACAGCTCCCCATTCTGGGCCAGGCGGAAGATCACTTGGCTCCTGAAGCCCGAAAGCGTGCTCTAGTACCTGTCCGCAACAGAAGGATGTCAGGTGTCGGGGGGATTCGTAAGGCTGATGCAGAGGGGAAATGACCAATGTTTGGTCAAGGAAAGGCGGGCCCTCCTGAAGAACGTTGCCTTTCCTTCCTTAAAGGGGGAGAGGGAAGGGTGAGCATTGCCCTGGAGACGCAGGGCAATGAATTTGATGAGTCTAGGAACCTGACAGCAGTGGAATTGTTCCAGTGTTTGCCCCTTGGGGACTGGATTATTTCACTTAATGTCCTCAAGGTTTATCCATGCGACAGCACGTGGCGTGATTTCCTTTTGAAGGTTAAATAATATTCCAGTGTATGTCTTGTGTTTTTTGTTTATCCATCCATCCCTCTGTGGGCATTTGAGTTCCTAGTTAGACCTTTTGTGAATTGTAAATAATACTGCTATAAACGTAGGTGTACAGTTATCTCCTCAAGATCCTGGGTGCAGTTCTTGGGGGTATGCACCTGTTGATAGAATTCCTGATCATCCTACTCTTAATATTTTGTGCAATCAGTGTGCTGCTTTCCTTAACAGTTACACTATTGTGCATTGCAACCAGTAGTGTGCAAGAGTTCCAGTGTTTCCATGTCATCACCAACACTTTTTTTGTTATTTTTTTTTAAATTTTTATTTATTTACTTGAAAGTCAGAGTTAAACAGAGAGGAGAGGCAAAGAGAGAAAGAGAGAGGTCTTCCATCTGATGGTTCACTGTCCAATTGGCTGCAATGGCCAGAGCTGTGCCAATCTGAAGCCAGGAGCTTCTTCTGGGTCTCCCACTTAGGTGCAGGGTCCCAAAGACCTGGGCCATCTTCCACTGCTTTCCCAGGCCATAGCAGAGAGCTGGATCGGAAGAGGAGCAGCCAGGACCTGAACCGGCGCCCATATGGGATGCCAGCGCGTCAGGCCATTAACCCACTGCGCCACAGCACCAGCCCCACGTTTTGTTTTTTTAAAGAATTATTTATTTATCCATTTGGAAGGCATAATGACAGAGAAAGACATCTTAAATCTGCTGTTCATTCCCCAGATGACACTTGCTGATCATTTATATTTCTGCTTTGGGGAGATGTCTACTGAAAGAGATTGAGCAGCCATCTCTCCAAAGAAGAAGTTAGACTCATATTTAAATCCTGTTGTTTGGTTTTTGTTGTTGTTGAATTATATGCATTCTTTGTATATTATAGATACAAGTCCTTTATTAGGTATGACTTTAAAATATATTCCATTTATTAGGGTTTTTATGGCTTTCTTCAAAGGACAGCTGTTTCTAATTTTGATGAAGCCCACTTTATCTTGTTTTGTTGCTCATGATTTTGATGTCATATTCAAGAAATTATTGCCTAATTCAGTGTCACAAATAAACACATTTTTATTTTCTTTTGAGAGATTGTAATTTTAGCTCTTACATTTAGGACTTTGATCCATTTTGAGTTACTTTTTGTATATGTGGTGAGGTAGTTATTTCGCATTGTATATATTCAATTGTCTCAGAGCCATATGTTTGTTGAAAATATTGTTATTTCCCATTAAATTATTCTGGCACCCTGTTGAGAATTAATTGACCATAAATGGGAGGGCTTATTTCAGGATCTTCAGCTTGATCCTATTGATCTGTGTGTTTGTCCTTATTCTAGCACCATGTTGTCCTGATTATTGTGGCTTTATGGTGAGCTTGCAAATTGGGAGAGTATCTTCTGATGTTGCCCTTCCTTTCCAAGGGTTTGTTTGATTTCGTTTTGTTCTATTTGTTTTGTTTTGGCTGTTCTTGACACCTTGTAAGCTTGGCTTTAAAGATCAGTTGATCAATTTCTGCAAAGAGGACAGCTGATTTTGACTAATTTTACTGAATCTACAGATCAATTTGGCAAGTATTATCATCTGAACAATATTGGGTCTTCTGACTTATGAACAGAGGATGTATTTCCATTTATTTAGATCTTGGTTGGTTTCTAGCAACAAAGTGTTTTGTAGTTTGTAGAAGTTAAGCTGTGTGCTTAATTTATTAAGTTTATTCCTAGATAGGCTATCTTTTTTGATGCTATTATAAATGGAATTGTCTTCTCAGTGTCGTTTTTAGGTTGGTCCCTACAGATATACAGAAATGTAAATTTTGTATAGATTCTTTATTTTCTGTGATCTTGCTGAACTCTTTAATTGTTTCTAATTGCTTTTGTTAGTAGATTCCTTAGGATTTTCTCTATAAAGATAGTAAACATAGAGTTCTACTTCTTCCTTTCCAGTCTGGATACGTTTGATGAGTTTTATTGCCAATACACTTTTTATTGGTTGGAAAAAAATCAAAGAACAATATTTAATGATTTGAAAATTTTATGAAATTCAAAGTTAAGTCTCCATAAATGAACTGTTATTGAAATGCATAGCCATGTGCATTTGTTTGCGTATTGTTTTTGCACTACAGTAGCAGAGTTGAGTGGTTGCTATAAAGAGCACGTATGACACTCATCACTGTCCTCTCGTGCTACAGGTCCCAGTGATGGAGATGTGACCTGACAGTGTTTTCAGTGACGTGCATATTAAGTGACATGTATATCACTGTCCTGTGGCACTTCATTTGACTTTTTATCACCAATACATTCTATACACTTAATTGAACAATGTAAAAGTGAAATTGAGAAAATAATTCCATTTATAAAAGCGTCAGAAAGAATAACTAATCTAGGAATAAATTTAATAAATGAAGTATAAAACTTAGATGCTGAAAACTGCAAAATACACCATTGAAAGAAATGAAAGAAGATATAAATGAATGGAAGGGCATCCTATGTTTGTGTCAAAATCAAACAAGAGAAATGCAGACTTTGAGGCCCGGTGGGCTGCAGATGATTTTTGTTACCTGCTCTGATGACAGCAGGATCCCTGTTACACAATGACATTATAGCTGTGCTGAAAGAACACAGTGTAAGTCCACATCCACATTTCCAAATTTAGCCTTCATCACACTCTTCCCAACTCATAGTCGAATACTTGGCATGGTCATAACAATTATAAAATTTAAAATGGAATGCCTTACTGTGGAGAATTTCTTAACAAAGACAAAAAAAAAAAAATGAACATCAGGCTGCAGCCGCAGTAAGTTTCCAAGAGGCTCATTTGTTAGTAAAGCAAGGAAAGCTGTTTACAAATGGTGAATTAATTAAATCATGTTTGATTGCGGCAGCTAAAGACTGTCCAGAGAAAATAAACTCACTTAAGACTATAAGCCTTTCAGCAAGAATAGTTGCTCAAAGAGCTGAGAACATTGGAAACAGAATAAATAGTAAATTTAAAAAGACAAGGCAGCTGATTTCAAGTGGTTTTTCTTGGCTCTAGATGAGTCAATGAATGTTAACAATAGTGGTCAATTATTATTGTTTATTTGAGGAATCAACACCAAGTTGAAAGTGACTGAAGAGTTAGCATCTAAGAATAGTCTAGAAGGAACCCCTGCAGGTGAGAACATTTGAGAAAATATGAATTCAGTACAGCCTGAAGTGGAATCTGCTAAGATGTGTTGTAACTAAGAATGCCAAAAGGGAAAAAGACTTTGTCAAGTAAATTTATAAAACTTCTGAAAGCATAAGGAGTTTTAAAGGCTACGGTTGCTCATTATAATACTTGTCTGCTGCTACTTTGAAGGAAATATTTTAACCTTCCATTTATTGCACCTGTAAGTGTCAATAGTATAAACTTCATTCATTCTTGGAAACTTAACCATGGGCAGTTCTGTGAATTTTTATCAGAAATAAGGACTCATTTTATTACCTTCTCCTGCCAAACAGGATTTTCATAACTTAACAGTAGTAAAATTTTATTGTGATTTTTTTGAGCTCAGCGTTGAGATTGGAATTTTTCTTAATGAGAAAAACTGCTCTCGACCACTATTACCAAACATTGGATGGCTTTAGAAATTAGCTTTTGCTGCAGACTTGATGTTTCTTAATGAATTAAACCTAAAATAACAAGGTGAAACAATGCTTATTTGTGAGATTTATATTGTGGTAAAATAACTTTGACTACCACTTGCGTTGTTGGAGTCTCAAGTAATGTCAGCAGCTTCATGTATGTCCTTTGTGATTAGAAGTTGAAATTAGACAATCTCCAGTCCCAGGCAGATTTGCAGTGGACGTATTTTCTGAGCGCAAACTACAGTTCTGGTAGTGTTTTCACCGGCATTGATAGGAGTAATACTTGACAAGTCACTTACCTGTGCAACTTAGGGACTTCCATCTACCCTGCATTGGAAGTGAGCAGTCTGTATTATTATAACAAGCTAAAAGGCAAATATCAAGAGAAGAATCTAATGGCATTCTGTAAAGTCTCCTCAGGGATACATATGTCATTAAAATCATGTATTCATGGATTGATATCAATATTCGGCAGTATTTATTAAAGGTATAATATAAAATCTCTATAGGTCAGCATTAATAGGAAGGTATTTGCCATTTTTTTCTGATAGGAACTGTGTACCTCAGTGTTCTGTTCCATTATTCTCAGTAACAGATTTGTATTACAGAGATTGTACTTGATTATTATCTCTTGAGTTTTGTCAATTAAGAAAACCTGTGCAAATTTGTTTTTCGTCTTGTGTAAATACTTAGAGTGATCCTTGATATTGCCTCTTGGCCCACGAAAGCTGACATCTCTACCATCTGGACTTTGCGGGACAAGTTTGCTGGCCCCTGGCTTATGGAGGGAAACCCTGGCCCCGTGCTGCCCCAGTCTTGTCTCTGTTCTCCGGGGCTGCAGCCCCTACTTCCTTGCTGAGTGCTGTTCTCTCCATCTAGAATCCTCTTCGTCTTCCCTGCCTTCATTGGTCAGCTCCTTCTTGCCCTGCAGGTCCCAGCTTAGATGTAGCTCCATCATAGGATGAAGCCACACCCCCACCACTGTGGGCCAGGGACCCCTCCTGAGAGCCATGCTCACAGCTCAAGACCCAGGAATGCATGATGGAAAATAAAGTCCCCCACACAAGGCAGATTCCAGACACTGAGTCCATCTTCCTTTGAGGCTGCTTCTTTACATTTTCTTGAGTATCCTTCTGCAGGTATTCTCTGCCTATATGAAAAATACCTACATGTTTTCTGTCTTTGTCTCTCCAGTAGTTCCCCGTTACCTGGAAGGGTTGTGGTCCAAGACCCTCTGTGGATGCCTGGAATCTCAGATTATGTAGGATCCTGAATGGACCATGTGTTTTCCCGCCCCTGCTTGCCTTTGATAAAGTTTATAAATTAAGCACAGCAAGAGATTAACAACAAAAACAATAGAATAACTAAAATGATAGAAGAATTGAAACAGTATAATGAAAGTTCTGTGGTTGTGTGCTCCCTCAGAGTTCCTTTTTGTGCTGTATTCAGCCCGCTTGTGATGAGATGCGATAACGCAGTGTCTACCTGTGAGGTGGCGTGAGATGGATTACGTTCACATTGTGACTCAGCGTTAGGCTAGCACATATGGATAACTGAACACAGGCACTGTGAATCTGATGACTAAATTGGCTACTAACTGATGGGCAAGTAGTGGATATGGAATGGGTACGCTGTGCAAAGGGATGGTTCGTGTCCTGGGGGGTAGAGCAATACAGTGTAAGATTTCATCACACTATTCCCAACAGTGCACACTTAAAACTAATGAATTATTTCTAGAGTTTTCCATTTCATAATTTCAAACCTCTGTTGACCGTAGGTAACTGAAACTTCGGAGGGTGAAACTGTGGATATGGGAAAACCACTTACATATGTAGTTCTGCACCTGATAGTTTTCATGTAACTATGATCTTCGAGTTTTATTCCATATATACCTTGTAGAGATACCTATCCTTTAATTTTTTAAAAAATTATTTATTTGAAAGGCGAAGTTAGAGAGGCAGAGAGAGAGAGAGAGAGAGAGAGTGTTCTTCCATCTCCTGGTGCACTCCCCAGATGACTGCAATGGCTGGAGCTGTGCAAATCCAAAACCAGGAGCCCAGGAGCTTCTTCCAGGTCTCCCACGTGGGTGCAGGGGCCCAAGGACTTGGGCCATCTTCTACTGCTACCCCAGGCCACAGCAGAGAGCTGGATCTGAAGTGGAGCAGCCAGGACTAGAACCGGCACATATGGGATGGCGGCATTGCAGGTGGTGGCTTTACCACTAGGCCACAGAGCTGCCCGCCCTGCCCCCATCCTTTATTTTTAAGGTATAATTAACACACAGTGAATTTCACTCATTTGAAGAGCATAATTCAACGAGTTTTGACAAATGTATAACAGTTATGTAAATAGGACCACAGTCATGTTACAGAACATTTCCATTACCGCCAAAAGTTCCCTCATGCCCCAAGCAATCACTGATTTTCTTTCTGTCACTGTAGATTGTCTTTCTAGAATTTCATTGCATAGAATCACACAGCATGAATTCTTTTGTGCCTCTGTTGCCAAGCATGGTGTTTCTGAGACTCATGTCTGTTGTTGTGTGTGCCATTCCTTCCTCTTCATTGCTAAGTGGTCTTCCATGATTGTAGAAAAACCCCAGTGCCTTTATCTGCTCACTTGTTGATGGACATTTCTGGTTGTTTCCAGTCTGGAGCAATTAAAACTTCTGTGTAAATCTGTAGGCAAGTCTTTTTGCAGATTTGTTTTAATTTCTCTTGGAAGAATACTTGGGAGTGGCATGGCAGGGAAGTATGGAGTTCTTTGTTCGGTGTCTTAAGGAACTGCCACAGTGACTTTCCCAGTTACGGTTTCTGTACATCCTTCCCATTCCTTGTTGTGACTGGTTTTTCTGGTTTGGGCCATTCTAGTGAGTGTGTAGGAGCATCTCATTGTGGTTTTAATTTACATTTACCTGATATGTAATGATGATGAGCAACTTTTTATGTGCTTATTTGCCATTGGTATACATCTTTTTTGGCAAAATGTTCCAGTCTTTTGCCTATTTTTTTAAATTGGGCTGTTGGACTATATTTCTTAGTTATAAGAGTTCTTTATATATTCTAGACATAATGCCTTTGTCAGATAGGTTTTGCAGATTGTTTTCCAATCTATGGTTTGCCTTTTCATTTTCATAACATTGTCATTTGAAGAACAGAAGTTTTTAATTTTAAGGTCTAATTTCTTTCTTTTATATTTCATACATTTTGAGTCCCACTTAAGAAATCTTTGCCAAATGCAAGGTCACTGAGAATTTCTATGTTTACTTCCCAGAAGTTTTATGGCTTCAGCTCTTACACTTAGATCTGTGATCCATTTTGTGTTCATTTTTTTGTCTTTGGTGTAAAGGAAAAGTCAGCATTCTTCTTCTTTTTTTCTTTAAATAGGACTGTGCAATTGTTCCAGGGCCATTTGTTGAAAAAAATTATCCTTTTCCCCCAAGAAACTCTGTGAATTGCCTTAGGATCTTTGTCAAGAATCAGTTGACCATATTGTGTCAAGTGTGTGTGTGTGGGGGGGGGGGGGGGTCTGTTTCTGAATACTCTATTGTATTCTATTGATCCAAATTCTTGATGATTACAGCTTTATAATATGACTTGAAATGCAGTAGTGTAAGGTGTCCAACTTCTTAATACTTTTTCAAAATTCTTTGGCTATTTCTATGCACATTTTAGAACCAGCCTGTCCATTTGACCGAAAAGATTGCTGTGATTTTGATTAGATTTATTTGAATGGAAAGATCAATTTAGGGAGAATTTACATCTTAACAATACTGAATCTTCTGATCCAAGAATGCGTTAATTTCTCCAGTTATTAAAGTCTTCTTAATTTTTCTTAGCAATGTTTCACAGTTTTCAATGTGTAGTTTGATACCTTTTGTTAAAGCTTTTTACTAATTTTTTATACTTTTGATGTGATTACAAATGATATTGTTTAAACATCAATCATGTCAAAGACTTTCCATTACCTCAAAGTTCCCTCATGTCCTGGGCAATTACTGTTACTGTGTAGAAACACATTGCAGTTCTGTATAATGCCCCTAGTGGACCCAAACGCTTGTAGACTTGCTGATTCTCCTAGGCTTTTTGTAGATTCCACAGGGTTTGCTACATAGACGACCATGTCTTTTATGAATAAGGACTATTTATTTCTTCTTTTCTAATCTATAGAACTTTGGCCCATTTGTTTCCCTCTCCCCACCGCTACCCCACTGGCTAATACCTGCAGGGTAATGTTTAGTGGAAAACTGTTTGATCTTTCACTGCCAAGTCTGATGCAGGGGCAGCGGTCCAGTAGATGCCCATTATCAGATAGAGGACGTTCCCTTTCTTAGCAGAGCTTTTGTCATGAATGGATGTTAGATTTTGTCAAATGCATTTCTGTATCAATGAATTTTTTTTTAGTTTGTTAATGTAGTAAATAAGACTGATTCTCAGATTTTTTTAAATTTATTTTTTTATTTAGTAAATATAAATTTCCAAAGTACAGTTTATGGATTACAATAGCTTCCCCCCCCCATAATTTCCCTCCCACTCACACCCCTCCCATCTCCCACTCCCTCTCCCATTCCATTCACATCAAGATTCATTTTCAATTATCTTTATATACAGAAGATCGATTTAGTATATATTAAGTAAAGATTTCATCAGTTTGCACCCACACAGAAATACAAAGTGTAAAATACTGTTTCAGTACTAGTTATAGCATTACTTCACATTGGACAACACATTAAGGACAGATCCCACATGGATTCTCAGATGTTAATCCTACAATCCTGTAGTTGACTCCACTTATGCATATGTATTATCCCCTAAAATACTGTTAGATGTGATTTTCTGAAATTAATTTTTGTGCATATTCAGGAGGAATATTAGACCATTGCTTGTTTTTGTAGTTATGTCTTTATTTTTGTTTGGTATCAGGGCAATACCAGCCTATTTTCTCCAAGAATTTGTGCTTTATCTGTATTATTTCATCCTTAAATGTTTGGTGGAACCCACCTTGAACACGGCTGGGTATGAGTTTGGCAGTCTCTGCCTTTCAAGGATTTTTGTGTTTCATCAAAGTCATTAGCATAGCATTGCTCGTCATAGTCCTTTGTCACCCTTTCAGTGTTCATGAAGTAAGTAGAGAAGTCCGCGCTGATGCTGATCCAGATAAATGGCTTCTCCTATTCTTCTTGTTCTTTTTTTTTTTTTTTTTTTGACAGGCAGAGTGGACAGTGAGAGAGAGAGAGACAGAGAGGAAGGTCTTCCTTTGCCGTTGGTTCACCCTCCAATGGCTGCCGCAGTCGCGCTCTGCGGCCGGCGCACCGCGCTCATCCGATGGCAGGAGCCAGGTGCTAGGTGCTTTTTCCTGGTCTCCCATGGGGTGCAGGGCCCAAGCACTTAGGCCATCCTCCACTGCACTCCCGGGCCACAGCAGAGGCTGGCCTGGAAGAGGGCAGAATCCGGCGCCCCGACTGGGACTAGAACCCGGTGTGCCGGCACCGCAAGGCGGAGGATTAGCCTGTTGAGCCACGGCGCTGGCCTCTTATTGTTCTGACTTGAGGTTTAATCGGTCTTATTGATCTTTTTAGAGAACCATGTTTTAGTTTCCTCTACTTCTATTACTTTTGCGTTGTCTGTTTCATTGATTTTAATCCTTTATTTATTTCTTTTTTGCTGTTTACTTTGAGTTTGACTGGAAATTTATGTCATTGATTGAGACTTTTTTTCTCTAAGAATTTAACTCCATAAATTTCCCTCTAAGCTGCATCTCACAAATTTTGCTGTCATATTTTCATTTTCTTCTGATTCAAAATACATTCTACTTTGCCTTGTAAATTCTTCTTTGATCAGATATTTAGAATTTAGAATGTAGAATGGGTTATTTAGGAATTTAGATCTTCCATCCACTTTTTCACTCCCCAAATGATTGCAACAGCCAGGCCGAAGCCAGGAGCCCACAGGTTCTTCCACGTTTCCCACATGGGTGCAGGGGCCCAAGCACTTGGGCCACCCTCTGCTGCTTTCCCAGATGCATTAGCAGGGAGGTGGATTAGAGGTGGAGTAGCCAGGACTCAAACTGGCACCAATATGGGATCACAGGTGGCAGCTTAACCCACTTTGCACAATACTGGCCCACTTCTATTCTTTTATAAACACATTTTTGCTTGAAATATTTATCTTTTAAATATATTTCTAAAATAATATATATTTGAAGATTTTTTAATGTTTCCTTTTAATTTATTTTAAAATTTGTTTAATTTTATTTGAAAACACTTTTATTGTAGTCAGAGAATATCTTCTGAAATCTGTTGAGATTTATCTTAAGGCCCAATGTATCACGAGCCTTGTTAAATCTTCAGTGTGTACCTCTGTTTGTGTCGTACAATCCGGGGGTATAATTTCCTGCAAATGTAAAGTAGTTTACTTAATAGTGTCATTCATTTCTTTGACACACTGTGCTGGACAGAAACACAGTAAGTATATCAGTGACCACAGAATTGTGTTACAATCTCCAGTGATGATTGTAGATTTTCCTGCTTTTTAATTTAATTCTGTCACTATATGCTTCATGCATTTTGTTGTTCTGTCTTTATGGAAGAGTATATTTTTAAATGTCCTATACTATTTCTGTATTGATCTATGCTCATTTACTTGAAGTCTATTTTGTCATTTTAAGCAGGCCATTAGTTTTCTTATCCTTAAGGTTTGTATAACTTCCATTCACTTTTAGTTTTTACTTCTGTTGCTTGCATAATTTTATAATATTTAACTGTTAGTCTCTTTAGTCTTTTGTCTTCGTGTTTAAAGTATAGCTCTTATAGACAACATACAGTTTGTTCTTGCTTTTTTCAATTATTGATTGATTGATTGGAGATGGAGAAGAGAGACCCATGCACCCACTAGTTCAGTCCCCAAATGCCCACACCACCTCAGGCTGAAGTTGGGAACCAGAAACTCAATTCAGGTCTCTTGTGTGGGTGTCAGGAACTGAACTGCTTGATCCACCACTGCTGCCTCTCAGGGGCCACAATATCATGAAGCTGGAATCAGGAGCTCAAGCTAAGGAAGTCAAGGCATTCTGATGCAGCATGTGGGTGTCCCAACTGGTGTCTCAACTACTGGGCCAAACACCCACCCCTGTTTTTGCCTTTTAACAAAGCTGACAATCTCTGCCTTTTGATTGGAGGGCATGATCCACTTATATTTAATGTAATCATCGATATGATTATATTAGGATTTCTCTTTTGTTACTGGCTTTTTATTTTTCTCATCTGGCTTTTCCTTTTCTTTTCTTTTTCCCTGATGCCTTTTATGTCATTCAGATATTTTAAAATATCATCAAAATACCTATTTACGTTTTTTTTTTTTTGACAGGCAGAGTGGACAGTGAGAGAGAGAGACAGAGAGAAAGGTCTTCCTTTGCCGTTGGTTCACCCTCCAATGGCTGCCGCGGACAGCGTGCTGCGGCCGGCGCACCGCGCTCATCCGATGGCAGGAGCCAGGTGCTAGGTGCTTATCCTGGTCTCCCATGGGGTGCAGGACCCAAGCACCCGGGCCATCCTCCACTGCACTCCCGGGCCACAGCAGAGGGCTGGCCTGGAAGAGGGGCAACCGGGACAGAATCCGGCGCCCCGACCGGGACCAGAACCCGGTGTGCCGGCGCCGCAAGGCGGAGGATTAGCCTGTTGAGCCACGGCGCCGGCCTATTTACGTTATTTTAATGACTAAAATATACATATTGAACCTAATGATGTACATAGAGTTTATTTTGATTTAACTTAGCTGAAATAAACCCAGCAAAAATATAAATTTTTATTTACGGTACCCCAAGCCCACAGCCTTGATGCCTTGGTCCATATACATTATATCTATAAATATTATAAACCTAACAATACCATGCTATAATTTTTGCTTTAAACATTAATATACCTTTTAAAGAAACTAGAGGATAAATATTTTCTTTTGAATCTTTGCACATGAAGTGAGTACATTGCACATACTCTTTATTTTTCTATATAGATCTACATTACTACTCAGTGGTATATTCTTTAAGAATGTAGTGCAGGCCCTGATGGCAACAAATTCTCTTTTTCTGAAAATGTCTTCTTTTTGCTTTCAGTTTTTAAAATTAACTTCACTGAACATAGAGGTCTTGGTTGAAAAACAAAAGAAAATATTTTGTTTAGAAATGTTCTGGTTTCTATAGTATCTGATAAAATTAGAACCATTGAGCTTATTTTTGTTCCCTTAAGTAATGTCATTTTCTTCCAACTGCTTTATAAACTTTCTCTTTCAGTTCGACTATAATGGTTCTAGGAGTGGTTTTCTTGTATTTATCCTGCTTGGGGTCTGTTGAACTTTTTTTTTAATTTGTCAGTGTTTTCTGCCAAATTTACGGAGTTTCAGCCATTATTTCTTCAAATATATATCCTTCTAACTTGCATATGTGAGGAATCTCACTTGCATATATGAAGAATTCATTCATATTATCTCAGTTCTCTGAGGTTCCATGCATTCTTGTTCAATCTCTTTTTGCTTATGTTCATCAGATTGAGCAGTGTCTATTAGTGTCTTCAAGTTAACTGATTTGTTTCTTCTGCCAACTTCAGTAGTCTGAGTTTATCTAGTGTCTTTCCTCTTTCTATTACTGTACTTTTTAGCTCTAATATAATTTTTAAGCTTTATTTATATATTTACTTGAAAGAGTTACAGAGACAGAAGGAGAGGCAGAGGGAGAGAGAGAGAGAGATCGATCAATCGATCTTCCATCTGCTGGTTCACTCCCCAATTAGCCACAATGGCCGGAGCTGTGCCAATCTGAAGGCAGGAGCCAGGAGCTTCCTCTGGGTGTCCCACACGGATGCAGGGGCCCAAGGACTTGGGCCATCTTCTACTGCTTTCCCAGACCACAGCAGAGAGCTAGGTTGGAAATGGAACAGCAAGTAATAGCTTTACCCACCACACCACAGCAAGAACACCAGCTCTAATATACTTTTTAAAAATAGTTTACCTCTTTGTCAAGATTCCCTATCTGTTCATTCATCAATAGCATATTTTACTGTAATTGAATATATTTATAAAAAAATCCCTGGACTTCTTTGTCTGCTACCTCTAGCACCTGGATGCACTTGAAGTCCTTAAAAACCAACCTAGTTGTATATGGCCCTCAGCTCCCCTCTTTTGCCCTGTGATCTTTGAATGGGGGAAGACCCTCTTCCCTAGTCCTTTTCTTACTACCGTAGCCACTCTCATTCCACTTTGTCCAGACTGACTTCCCTGCTGGCTGTGACCTTCAGAGTTTTTGTTACTCTCTTACTGCTAAAGTCATATCCGATAGCCACATTCTAGAGCATATTCTGTTGTCTGCTAATGTCTGTGTAATTCTTCGTACTAGTTAGATTGTAAACGCCTTCTTATCTGGACTATCAGTAAACTGAGTTCCTTCTGTTCTGAAGTTCTTGTCCTGTATCCCTACCATGTCACCTACTCTTCAAAACACCTTGTAAGGTAGGATCATTATCCCCATTTTACACACAAGGAAACTAAAGCTCATTAAGATTAAAGTGATGGATCCAGAGTCACCAGCTAGTGAGAGCAAATGACTAGGCTAGGAGTCAAACGCAGATAGACCTGACTCGAAGCCCACGTACGTGTCCTTGGCTTTTTATTCTGGCTGGAGTTGTAGCCTCTTGCTCTTGGCAGCCACCAGTCCATCACCTTATGGGACAGACCCAGACAAACCTGTTGATTGGTGTCTGATGGCCCAGTGTCCTCTGCACAGCCAGGCTGGCTGGCTGCTGCAGCCCAGGCTTCCTGCTGCTCCTGGAGCTCCTGCTTGGTAGTCCACACGACCTTCGCTTCCCCCTGGTGGGTTTCCCCAGCCGTTTTTGTCAAGCAGGGCCAAGAGCAGGGACTACAGCCGACAGGAGTATCTGGACGCCAATGAGGCATGCGCTTTATCAGCAGAAGCAGAAGTGTGTTCTGCAGAGATGGAAAGCAGACCTCCTGCCAGGAGAGGAAACGCAAACCAAAGGGAACCTGCCTGGAAGTTTGAGCTGAACTCTGTTCTTTTTCTGTCTCTGAGACCTGGAGGAGTTTGGTTCTCTTTGTTGAATCCTCTTCCAAACATACCCTACAAGTGACTAAAACAGATACAACGTAAACCATCTCTTCGCAGGAGTTCTTTAGGACGGGCCTTGCCTTCAGTGCATCCCAGACTTGATCCCCTGGCTGCCTAGCCAAGTGCTTTGGTTTACTCCAGCGTCAGCCGCCTGGAGAAGAATACTTTTTAAACTCACTTCCCCCAGGGAAACTGTAAGCAGCAAATGTGTACAACAGACTAGGTCTGGGTTAGACTGCTTCTTTACTTAGGTTAGAGACGGAATAAGCCCAGGTCTGACTCAGAGAGGGAGAAACTTAGAAAAAAGGGTGAGTGCCATTGGAAAACACTCTACACATGGTTTGTACCCCAACAATCCTGTTAGAATATGTGTCCAGGGGCAGGTGTCTGGGATGGTGTTAAGATGCCCCTCGGGATGCTTGCCCACATCCCATATCCGAGTGCCTGGGTCCAGGTCCCGAGTCCACTTCTGATTCCGACGTTCTGCTAATGCGCACCCGGGGAGGCACCGATGATGGTTCAGTGCTTGGGTCCCTGCCAGACATATGGGAGACCTGGATTGAGTTCCAGTGAGTTTCAGGCTCCTGGCTTCAGTCTGGCCCAGCCCTGGCTGTTACGGGCATTTGGAGAGTGAACCTCCCTGTCTGCCTCTCTGCTTCTGTCCTTTAGCTCCTTTCCAATAAAATTAAAAATTAAAAAAAAAAAAATCTTACTGTTGGCCCAGCAGCCCTCTGTGCCGCCGAAGGGAGTGCTCTGTGTTAAGAACCGCACTGCAGCAGCTCATCCTAAGTGCCACTGTGAGTTCAGACCACTGAGAGGTGACCGCGCCAGGGCCAGCATGCCATGCAGAGAGGCAGAGTGCACGCCATCGTCAGGTGACTCTGCTCACGGCAGGCGGGCCCGAGGAAGCAGCGTGCCCGTGCACGGGCCATGGGGAAGTCACGGAATCCAGTTTTCTGACCAAGAGGCAAAGCAGTCGTGTGGTTTCAAACTTTCAGAGAAAAACCTGCCGAGTGCCTCCAGGGACCTGTTTTCTCTTCTCAGGGGAGCAGACATCGCCTGCCCGGCAGCGTCGCCATGCAGCTCTGACCTCTCCTCCCACCATCCTTTTGTTTTTGGTTTTGGTTTTTTTGGTTTTTTTTGTTTTTTTTGTTTTTTTTTTTGACAGGCAGAGTGGACAGTGAGAGAGAGAGACAGAGAGAGAAAGGTCTTCCTTTTGCCGTTGTTCACCCTCCAATGGCCGCCGCGGACGGCGCGCTGCGGCCGGTGCACCGCGCTTGTCCGATGGCAGGAGCCAGGAGCCAGGTGCTTTTCCTGGTCTCCCCATGGGGTGCAGGGCCCAAGCACCTGGGCCATCCTCCACTGCACTCCCGGGCCACAGCAGAGGGCTGGCCTGGAAGAGGGGCAACTGGGACAGAATCTGGCGCCCCGACCGGGACTAGAACCCGGTGTGCCGGCGCCGCAAGGCGGAGGATTAGCCTGTTGAGCCACGGCGCCGGCCTTTTTTGGTTTTTTAAAGATAAATTTCATTTATATAAAAGGCAAAGTGAGAGCGAGAGAGAGAGAGATCTTGTAACCGCTGGTTCACTCCCCAAATGGCCTCAGTAGTGAGGGCTGGGCCAGGCCAAAGCCAGGAGCCAGGAGCTTCATCTGGGTCTCCCTCAGGGCTGCAGGGGCCCAGGCACCTGGGCCATCTTTGACTGTTTGCCAAGCGCATTAGCAGGGAGCTGGGTTGGAAGCAGAGCAGAAGGGACGCCAGCTGGTGTCCGTATGGGATGCTGGCCCCGCGGGCAGAGGCTTAACCCACTGCACTATAGCGCACCCCCACCCCACCTTCAAGGATCTCAAACCGTCCACCTGACCTGTCTGCTCTCTCATCTGCCCATGTCTCTGACAAGCCAGCCCAGCGCCTGGCCCATGGCAGGGCTCAGAGGCTTGGCGAAGAGAGGAGGAAACGAATGGTGGGAGAGCCAAGGGCAGACCCCTGAGAAGCACTGTTCCAGACTGGGCGGGCCTCAGGGACGGGCAAGGCAGGCAGTCTCTGAAGGCTGGGGAAGCCAGGAGCACAGCACTGGGAGAGAAAGCAGGGGAGACTCCCAGGAGGTGGTGACTCACAAAGGTCATTGCTGCACAAAGACGGAGATCCTGGGAAGGCTGTTGGGGGCACTACATTGCCTTGGTGAGGGGACGCAGGCACTGGGCATTTGTGCTCCAGTCTCCCCTGTGCCCACCCCAGCCCTCTGTCATGGCGGCTGCCCTTAGGCTGAGAACATTGGCCAGCAAGGGGCTTCCGGTTTGTCTCGTGCCTCTGTGGCGGTGATGATGTGGGGACTGAGGCGGCTCCTGCTTTCTGAGACGAGGCAAGGGGCAGACCAGGAACACAGCACCCGTGTCTGTCAGGATCTCACGCTGGTCTCCCAGAGAGAGGGTCAACCAGGCTGCGAGCCGGCGGCCATCCTGGCCAAGGCCGAGCAAAGCGGTCTCGGGTAGCCTTCCTTCTGAGCTGAGATCTGGGGAGAGAGGGCTGGAGAGCGCCCAACACCAGGCCCCCCCCTTCTCTTTGGCTGCCTGCTACCTTCTTCCAGGAGCTGTCCCCCAGCCTCCTCGCAGGGAAGTGGATGGAGGGCGCAGGAGGGGAAGCGGTGGAGGGGAGAGAACTCAGTGAAGCTTCCAGAGAGGATGGGGCCCTAGGGCAGGGGGGCGGCTTCTGGGCCCGGAGTGAGCCAAGAGTCAGCACAGCAGGGAGGGTGCAGAGAGGGGCGCCCTGGACTCCCAGTGCCACCTCCCAGGCAGCACGCTGTTTACTGGGTTCCTCATGGCTTCTTGGAGCAGGGCCATGTGAGAATCTCTGCTGCGTGAGAGACTCCCCCCGAGGGGCGTCCTGGGGGCAGCTGGCTGGCACAGCGCCTTGGGCACTGTCCGCTCGCAACGTCAGACAGGTTTTGTTCCTTCCATGGTCACAGAGGGTGGGGCGTGCTTGGAAGGGGAGCTCCGGGGACACACGTTGCAGATGGGACCCATCACACCAGACCAGGAATAGGAAAAGGTTGTAAGTCACTCGTGAGAACTCCTGGAGGAGTGGCAGCAGGTTGGCTCCTTGAGCAGCCACCTGTCACTTGGGGCTGGCGAGCCCAGAGCCCGGACACTGCGTGCGTGCAGCCTGATGAAGTAAGGGAGCAGGGACCGTCACCCTGTGTCGCTGTCCAGCGGTCCCTGGCAGGGGGCCCTGCTCCCTCAGCTCTGCAGCGTGCTTCACGCCAGCATTGCCTATCACGCACTGCAGCTGGCCCGGGGCCAGCCGGGAACATCAGTGCGGGCTGGCTACCTCGGCAGTCCGCTGAGAGGCAGGCTCACGGCCACGAGAGACAGGGCATGCCTGTGTGTGCCCACTCCCTCCTCGGCTGCTTCTGTGGCCTCACCTTCTCTGGCAGGAAGCCAAGATGCCCATGCCCGCGCCATGCTGACCCTGGCAGAGCAGCCAGGGCATGTGAGGCACGGCCCGTTACCTGTTGGAGACCTAACCAAGCAAATCTGTTGTGGGTGGCAAAGGTTCTTCTGTTCTCTTCCTGGGTCAGAGGAAGGGGCTGGCTCTCGCACCCTGGGGCTGTGACAGGCACGAGGGTGGGTCAGGCGCTGCATGGGCCACGGCAGGTGCACCTTCTGGGGACCTCTGGGGGAAAACAAGGTGAATCTTAGGGCAGCCAGAATGGGCCCTCTCAGCTGGCAGGAGCTGCCTTCCTGCGGCCATGGAGGGGCTGCCTGGAAGACCCAGTGGAGTGGCAGGGAGGTGGGTGGGTGGGCTGTGCTGGCCAGGCAGTTGAGGGAAGCTGGTCCAGAGGAGTATCCCGCCATCTTCCTGCAAGCTCTGCCCCCTCCAGGGGTCCTGAGGCTGCCTTCTCACCAGTGCAGACCCTGGGAGAGCAGTGGTGATGGCTCAATAATTGGGTTCTTGCCACCCACAGGGGACACCTGGGCAGAACTCCTGGCTCTCTGCCAGCCTCCCGTCCCCATGGCAGGCAGTTGGGAAGTGAATGAGTGGCTGGGAGCGCTCTCTCTGCCTCTCAAATGAAAAAGAAAAGGCTGAGTGTGCGGGGTGCCGATGGTTACACCGTGCAGCATCACGTTGAACACAGGATATTAACACACCCCCAGAAGTCTCCTACCTGACACTATGTGGTCATCAGGACTTTGCTTCTGAGGGTGGAAACCAGACAGGACCAACAGGTCCCCCTGCTCCTACTTTGTCCCACTGCCCCTGTCAGCTCCCACCGTCCTCCACCTCCTGCCTGTCCTGTCCCGACCTCTCGGTGCCCGCTGGAGGCTGCTTCCGCTGTAGCAGTTCCTGCTGTCCTGACTTGGGCAGGCCTGCAGGCAGAATCACCCCCTCTCCTCGGGATCCTTGACCCCCTCCTCGGGATGGGTCATCAACACCTGTGCGTCACATCCCGAGCAGGGCCAGGCTGCAGGTGGGCCATGGTCTCCTTCCCGGGGCCGCAGAGAAGGGAGGTGGCCTGGCAGGGGAGTCTTGCAGGAAGATTTTTTTTGTGGAGGAAGGAGATTAGCTGAGCCTCCCCAAAGAAGACAAGCAAAGAGAGCACAGAAATACCTCCTTTAAAAAGGAGCAAGAGCAGATGGGAAGAGGGTTTATATTAATGAAATCTCCGGATATTGAGGATGAAATGGATGCCAGGGAAGGTTATTATCATTTCATTAGAACACAAAGGAAGAAACAAACACGTTATTATGTGAAACCCAGAAGTTATGAACAAGGGGATCCGGCAGGGAAGTTATTAGCTGGCTTAATTAAAACAGAGCAAGCGGTTGAGTAATTCCTTCTGCGGAACACAACAAGGGAGGCATAATTCATCGCCCTTAAGACAAATACCCAAGGTTTTTTCTTTTTCTCGTTAACCAGAAATTCTGTACTTTTGATACAGTCTCACAAAAAAGACTTACTCTTGTCAAAACCTAATTGATTTAGCACCGAAATGTTTTGCTACACAGAGTTCCATTCTGATCTGAAGACATGGAAATCCACCAGGGACCCTGGAGCACAGACAGCCCGCGTCACTCCTGTACCCGTGTCAGGGTGCCTCCAAGGTCCCTTCAGCACCCAGCAGGCAGGGTCAGGGCAGGTGACAAAGGAGGATGGGCTGAGGCCCCTCCCGTCCATGCTGGGGATGGTGGGGAGGGCTGGGCCAGCCGGCTCTGCTGCGTGCCTGCTCCTCCCTGCTTTCCCCTTGTCCCCTGAAAGCCCAGGACATGCTCGCTGTGGCTGTCAGCCAGCCCTGTGGGCAGCCGGCGCTGCGGGCAGTGACCAACAGGACTGCCGGTCACAGGGGCTGCAGTCCATTGGTTTGGGTAGCGCTCATGTGAAAGTTGCTACTCCCTTGACAGAGCTGGAGTTGCTGTGTGACAGTCCCCAGTAGGCCAGTGGCCCCGCGGGGGTTTGCAGGGCTCCTGTTTGTCAAGCCTTATGCAGTACAGCTGGGGCCCTGGGCTGAGCCCTTGGAGGTTGCTATCCAGGGGCTGTTTCTCAAGTCAAGGCACCACAGAGCTGGAGAGGACGGCAGAGCTGGAAGGGGCCTTGCCCTGGGTATAGTGCGTCTGAACGTCTCGCTGAGGAGGAGCGGGGTCCCAGAGTGACAGAAAGGGCCTGAGACCCTCTGAGGCCACAGAGCTGATGGGTGGCAGAGCGGGACAGGAACTGAGGCTCCTTGGCGAGTCCTGGTGGCCTGCTTCTGCTCTGTCCCTCTGTCTCGGGGTTGTCTACCGCTGAGCTGATGAGCAGGGGACTTGCAGAGTGCGTCTTCGAAGGAGTTACAGCTGTGGCACAAACACTGCCTCAGGATGATCAACTGTCTTTTTAAATTAAAAAGCTGTTTTAGAGCAGTTTGAGGTTCACAGTGAAATGGGGTGGGAAGTGGGAATGTTCTTACACCCCATCCCCCTCCGAAATACACACTCATGGAGCCTCCCCGACCGTCAGCATCCCTGCCCGAGTGGTGCAGGTCCTATCCCCAAAGTTCAGAGTTTAGGCTTCCCTGTTGATGTCATGCACTGGACACACTGACCCCTGTGGTATCAGACCGAGTAGTTTCATGAACCGAAAAACCTGTGCTCTGTCCTCCCCACCAACCTCTGGCAGCCTCTGGTCTTTGTGTCCATGGTTCTACATTCTCCAGAAGATCACGGAGTTGGAACCATACAGCATGTAGCCTTTCTAGATCAGCTCCCTTC
Source organism: Sylvilagus floridanus (assembly GCA_949820135.1). NCBI lineage: Eukaryota > Metazoa > Chordata > Mammalia > Lagomorpha > Leporidae > Sylvilagus > Sylvilagus floridanus. Next base: position 25,747,134 of record OX463241.1, on the reverse strand, counting down.
ACTTACCAATGTGCATTTCCATTTGTTCCATGTCTTTATGGCTTGAGAATGGATGCTTTTTCAACATCTGGATATGCTACAGTTTGTCCATTTACCTACTAAAGAAAAACTTACTGACTTCTAAGTTTGGACAGTGATGTACAGAGAGCTATAAACATTTTTGTTGTTGTTTTTGTTTTGTTTTGTTTTGTTTTTGACAGGCAGAGTGGACAGAGAGAGAAAGGTTTTCCTTTTCCATTGATTCACCCCCCAATGGCCGCTGTGGCCAGCAAGCTGCAGCCGCTGCACTGCGCTGATCCAAAGCCAGGAGCCAGGTGTTTCTTCCTGGTCTCCCATGCGAGTGCAGGGCCCAAGCACTTGGGCCATCCTCCACTGCCTTCCAGGGCCACAGCAGAGAGCTAAGCTGAAAGAGGAGCAACCGGGACAGAATGCAGCGCCCCAACTGGAACTAGAACCTGGGGTGCCGGCGCCGCAGGCGGAGGATTAGCCTATTGAGCCATGGCACTGGCCTAGTTGCTATAAACATTTGTGTGCAGGCTTTTGTGTGGATAGAGGTTTTCAACTCATTTGGGTAAATAAGGAGTACAATGGCCCAATCATATGGTCAGAGTTTGTTTGATTTCTTAAGAAACCGCCGCCTTTACTTGCAGAGTGATGCTCCATTTTGCATTCCTCCTGGCAGTGAAGGAGTGGTCCACATCCTTGCTGGGATTGGGTGGTGCTGATGTTTTGGATTTTGGTCATTCTAGCAGGTGTATGATGGTATCTGATTGTTTGATTTTCAATTCCCTCTTGATAGAGGATGCTGGTCATTTTTCTTAACTATTTTTTTAACTATTTTTTAAATTTATTTGAAAGAGTTATACAGAGAGGGGCCGGCACCGTATCAATGAAGTCCAGCTTATCAGTTATTTCTCTTCTAGATCTCGCCTTTGATGTTACATCTAGAAAAGTCATTGCCAAACCTAAGGTCATCCAGATTTTCTACTGCTATCTTCTTTTGTATTTTACATGTATATCTGCAACCCATTTTGAATTAGTTTTTGTGAAGAGTATAAGATCTATGTCTACACACATTTTTTTTCTTGCAGATGGATATCAAGTTAATGCAACACCATTTGTTGAAGAGGTTATGTTACTCCTCTGTATTGCTTTTGTTCCTTTGTCAAAGATCATGTGGCTGTATATTTTTGGACTCCCTGTTGTTTCATGGATATCCATGGGTATGTTTTTCCACCAACACCGTGCTATCTTATAGGTACAGCCTTATAGCAGGTATTCAAGTTGAACAACATGAATCCTCTGTCTTTGTTCTTCCCCTTCAGTGTGAATCGGCTTTTCTGGTCTTTGGCCTCTTCACGTAAACTTTTGAATCAGTTTGTTGATATTCACAAAATAACTTGCTGAGATTTGGACTGGAGTTGTGTTCACTCTGTTGATGGAATTAGGAAGAACTGCTCTGTTGGCGGTATTGAGTCTCTCTGAATATGGAGTATCTCTCTCTATTTAATTCTTCTTTGGCTTTGTTCATTAGTTTTGTAGGTTTCCTCATATAGATCTTGTACATATTTTGCTAGATTTCTGCCCAAGTATTTCACGGGGAGAGGAGGTGCTAATGTACATGGTTTTGTGTTTTTAATATAAAATTGCACTTGTTCATTGCTGGCATATAGCAAATTAATTGACTTTTGTATATTAACCTTGTATCCTGCAACTTTGCCATTATCACTCTGTCATTTGCTTTTAAAACAGATACTTCTTCAGGGGATGGTACTTAAATTTATTTTAGTCCTCACATTTGCTCTCCCCTCTGCACTTTCTAGATGCTGTTTCCTCTGTCTAGAACATTCTCCCTCCCCTCCCTTCAAGCCCCACTCCAGATACCCTCTTTTGGACTTGATTAGATTTCAGGGTCTCACTGAAGCCACATTTTACGCTGGGAAGCCTGTCCTGACTGTTGGCTTGCTATTATCCACTTCCTTCTTTTTTCTGGAAGATAAAAATCTCTGCCCTCAGAAGACTTACAGCTTCCTGGAGAGATAAGTCACAAAGATGATAATAATAAATAAACACTTAGCCCTGTGCTGTGAAGTTGAGCTGGATTAATTCGTAGATTTGAAGATGAATGAGAATGGCTGTCTGAAACCCTCCAGAACTCTTTTTCAACCCAAGAAATAGAATGCAGACACTTTGACCCCGAAGCCTTCCCGTCGAGACCAGCAGCTCTGAGCGCTGCCCCTGCACACTTCAGACACTGCCCTCCCTGCCTGGAATGTCCCGCACACCCACTCCCCCAGGACCACTCTGGCCTCCTGCTTCTAGAGCACTTGTTTTCTAGACCATTCTTTTCTGTTACAAAACTAAGCAGGTTTATAGGAAGACTTGGCAACAAACAAGTGAATCCTTTGTGCCCTGTACAACCTCTCTGATTGGGTTTGAGAGCTGTGTGAATTCTCTCTGGTGTGGCCCCTGCCATGCTCAGTTGCTGCGTTTTGCTTACTATCTGTGTACTGTGACACAGCGAATCAATGTGCCATTGAAGTGTTACTGGGTACGCTTTACGCTATGCATGTATTGCCTGTCTTTGGGAGCCCTGTATGGGTATTCTGATTCAATTTTGTTTTCCCAAATATCTGCGTGCCCAGTCTGTGCATACAGGAGAGCACACCTCTTGTCTGTCTGCAGCCGTTAGCTCCTCGTGGCAGGGGCTGCCTCCAGCATCGCCGTAGCCCCACCAGCCTTAGCTTGTGTGCATTGGATGCCCAGAGAACCCTGCTCAGTCGCATCAGACGGTGACATAGCCAGGAACTCAGCCATGTCACTCAGCCGCACCTTTGCCCTGAGACAAACTAAAGCCCCTGGGAGCTGAGACGTGGCCCGAGAGAGGCTCCAGTAATCTTCCTCCCCTTCGTGTGGTTCCCCCCCCCCCCCTACAGAGCATCATTTAGCTACAGAGATTCAAAGAAGACTGAAAGATCACTTTCTCTAGAGGCTAATAATGCATTCAAGCTAAGCATAGGGACCAGGGCCCTGGCAAGAGCTCCTTTTAGAGACGCAGGGCCATATGCGGCCTGAGGGGGTTGTGGAGGGGCAGGGCTGGTGATCCCACAAGCACCATTTCCCTGACATTGAACGCAAGTGCAGAACTCGCAGCTCTGTCCGCTTAATCTGTGCTCCGACTGCAGAGCCCTGGCTTGGCTCCCCTGCCTTTGGGAGGGCGATCGTGTTGGAAGCGTATTGTGCTTGCTTCCACAGGCAGTCATACGTAGAGGTAAGCAAAACTTGGATGGGAAAAGTCTCAGAGGAATATTACAGAGCGATTGTTCACTTTACGACTGTGGAAGAGGGGTCTCTCGGAGTGGCACGGTCCCAGGGAGCTGGGAAGTGTGAGCATGTGGACAGCTTCCCAGACCAGTGCTCGGCGCGTCATCCCCCAGCCCCTCGCCTGGCGGCCCCCACCTTTTGGAAGCTGGTGCCTTCCTGGCTGGTCTTCCAGTGTGTGTTACTGGTTGACCGACCAGGAAATTCTCCCCCTGGCTCTTGCCCCGTGCACTGCTTTGCTCCTTCCTTGCCTCTTCACTGGCGACTTCTTCCAGCTCTCTAAATATGAGCCTCTCCCTAGTAGTCTCCACTTGACTTTGCTCTGTCTACACTTCCTCCCCAGCAGCCTTGCCTGCCTGCTGACTTCACGGTCCCCTTCAACACTGACTCCTCAAATCCTGTCTTCAGCCTTGACCTCCTGAACTGCATTTCTGGGGCTCTGCTAGACTTGTGCTCGCGGCGTCCCAAACCCGACCTCCCTGAACGGCCCTTAGCAGCTCTTCCCCTGCTCTGCTGACTTCTCTCGGGTCCTGGTCATCAAAGCTCAAAATCTTAGAGCTCGCCTGGGTGACTTTCTGGCCACGTCTCCGGCCTCAGCTTCCTTATCTGTTGTTACCTGCACTAAGAGGACTGAGTGAGGCCCAGTATGTGGAGGCACGGTGAGCCATATTAACAGGTGTGTGTGTAACCATCTTGGACTGTTTCTGGGTCACCACTTCTACTCCACCACCTCGTGTTCCCATTTCCTTCATCTCTGCAGTTTTCATCCACTCTCTGAGCTCCGTTATTGATCGGACCCTGTGGTTTAAGCCCTTTTAAACATTGCCTAGCCTACTTCGGTATTCCCTGACCCAGAGGTTTCCAGGCGAAATCCACTGAGTATTGTTGGGAAGAACTTAGGCATAATGGAATTGTAGTCTGCTTAATAGTGAAGCTGGGGGCCCAGGGCTGTGGCATAGCGGGTAAAACTGTCACATGTAATACTGCCATTCCATATGGGCGTCGGTTCGAGTCCCAGCTACTCCACTTCCGATGCAGCTCTCTGCTATGGCCTGGGAAAGCAGTAAGAGATGGCCCATCTTACTGCACCCATGTGGGAGACCAAGAAGAAGCTCCTGGTTTCGGATTGGCACAGCTCTGGCCATTGTGGCCATCAGGGGAGTGAACCAATAGATGGAAGACCTCTCTCTTTCTATGCCACTTCCTCTTGGTAACACTGCCTTTCAAATAAAATAAATAATAAATCTTTAAAAAAAAATTGAGGCTGGGATAACTGAATATCCACATGCCGTAAACAATAATTAAATTGAACATAGATGTAGGACTTAACAATTAGAATCTAGAATAAAAACATCTGAGGAGAAAGTATAGGTGCAGTCTCCACGACCCTGGATAAATGGTCGCTAAGATAGGACAGCATACATTCAAGCAACAAAAGAAAAAAGTGAGTAAATTGTAACTCATCAAAATTAAGACTTTGGGGCTTCAAAAGATCCCATCAAGAAAGTGAAAGTCGCTGTGAGCAGATAGAAACCAGAGCATCACTTTTTATAAGACTGTCCCGAGAAACCTATTGCATGACGACAACATCCATCTCTAGGATTCAGAAAGCTTCTTCAGTGTCTGCTCAAGAACTCAAAGTACAGATTAACAGAATCATGCAACTGGAGTCAACAACAAGAGAGAAAAATGTTTAAAAGACCGTGAAAAACAACCCACAGACTGGGAGAAGACATTTGCAAACCAGTTGCATAGATAGTCGGGCTCTGTAGTCACAGGCCCTGCACCTGCAAAGTCAACCCTGCAGCCCTGAGATACTGGGGAAACAACAGTGTCTGTGCTGAACCTACGCAGGCTCTGTTCCAGTTTTCATTACCCAGGCAATGCACGTAATGCTTATTCACATGTCATTTACATGTGCTAGGAATCATCAGTGACCTAGAGATGATGTACTGTGTAGAGAAAGAGACGCATACGTTCTATGCAAAAACTGCCGCAATTTATATGAGGGACCTAAGCATCCACAGGTGTTGGTACCCACGGGGGCTCCTGCAACTGATCCCCCATGGATATAAAGGAGCACCTACATGTCCTGAGACTTGTAGCATAAAGAATTCATCCAACCCAGCTGTAAAAAGATAAATGACCCACTTAAAAATGAACTTATACAACTTTTTACTTGTCAGTTGCCACTCAATAAAACTAGGTTAAAGAAAAAAAAAGTAGACCAAGGATCTGTCTAGCTATTTCTCTGAAGAAGATGCACAAAGGGCTACTACATCATTCATCAGCAGGAAAATGCAAATCCCTGCCACAATAACACTCAGAAAACCACTGAGTTTTATACTTTAAATATGTGGCTTGTATAACATTTGAATTGTATTTCAATAAAGTTACTGAAAATTTTTTTTAAAAAAAAAACCACACAAGAGCCCACTTTGCATCCACTAGGATAGCTAGAATTAAAAAGTCAGATTACAACAAATGTTGGCAAGAAAGTAGAGAAATTGCAACCTTCATAAGCTAGAGGTGAGACTGTAAAATTGTGTAGCTGCTTTGTAAAACTGTCTCCCAGTTCCTCAAAAGGTTAAACAGGGATGGGCATTTGGTGCCGAGATTAAAACACCACTTGGGACATATGCATCTCAGAATGGATGGTTTTTTTGGGTAAGACTTATTTATTTAAAAGGCAGAATTCAAGAGCGAGATGGACAGAATATGAGATGGAAAAAATAAAGAGAAAGGGAGAAAGAGGGAGAGAGATCTTCCATCCACTGGTTTATTTTTCAAATGGCCACAGAGGCCCTGGCTAGGCCAGGTCGAAGCCAGGAGCCTAGAACTTCATACGGGTCTCACGTGGGTGACAAAGGTCCAAGCACCTAGGCTATTTTCTACTGCTTTTCTAGGCACATTAGCTTAGAGCTGGATTGGGAGTAGAGCAGCTGGGGCTTGAACTGGCAGCCCAAGGGAATGCCAATGGCACAGGCTGTGAGCTTTGGCAGTGGGTCACAACACTGGTCCCAGAGCGCCTGGGTTTGAGTTCCAGCTCCACCCCTGGTTCCAGCTTCCTGCTAATGTGCATCCTGCGAGACAGCAGGTGATGGATCCAGTAGCTGGGTCCCTGCCACTCAGGCGGACACCCAGACCGAGTTCCCTGCTCCTGGCTTCAGCCTGGCCCAGCCCCAGCTGCTGGGGGCATTTGGTGAGTGAATCAGCAGGTAGGAAGTCTCCATTCCTCCACCCCCAGGCTGACCCGCTGCCTTCTGAAAATAGGCGTAGAGTTATCACATGACCTGGTGGTCTTACTTCCTGGTGGGATTTCAGGTGTTAGACACACCCAAGAGAAAGGACAACATCTACCTAGGCAAAAACTTGTCACAGATGTTTATGCAAGCATGATTTATAACAGACAAAAAGAAATACTCCAAATGTCCATCCATTGATGAATATGCAACTAATACGTGGTGTATCCATGCAACGGAATATTGTTCAGCTGTAGGTAGAAATGCAATACTGATCGTGCAGCATGGTGGGCGAGTCTTGAATCCATTATGTGAAGTGAGGAAGTCAGACACCCAAGGCCCCATGTTGTGTGCGGCCACTTCCATGATGACCAGAATGGGCAGAGCTATAGAGACAGGAAGTAGATCAGTGGTTGCAGGGGGCTGGAGCTGATGACAGGAGGGGGTGCTGAAGTGCCTGGGTTTCTTTTGGGGTAATGAAGATGCTCTAGAATGTGTTGTGTTGATAGCTGACCGTTCTGTGAATAGGCTAAAAAGCAGTGATTTGTGTACTTCGGGTTGTATGTGTGGTGTGTGACTTAGATTCCTGTTAGCATTTAAAAACTCAGTCACAGTGGGAAAACTGATGAGGACATGTGACAGAAAGCCTTAAATACCAAGTTAAGCAATGAGGTCTGGATTCTCTGGGGCCAGTTTTCTCAAAGTGTGTTTCATGTACTATCTGTATCAGAACAGCTGCAGATACCAAACCCTAGCCCCATCCGAGACACTAACGTAGAATGTCCTGGATGGATCAGCTGAGAGCGCGCTGGAGCGCTGGTGGCAGGTAGCTACAGCCCACTGTGGGCACTGTCGCCCCGTCAGCCTTGCTATCTATTCAGACCTCTCCTGCTCCATTTGGCGTGCGCATGCGCACTGCTGCCCAGCTGAGTGCACGCTGAGCCTGTGCACAGTGCGGGCTGCTCACGTGTCCCGAGCGTGAACTCTGCGACCCCTTGCAGCCTGCCTCCCACCCATGTTTTCCAGCCTTATCTCCCAAGGCCTCCGGGTGTGTTTTTTGTCCATCAGGCTGGACTAAGAGTCATCTCTGAACCCACGCTCCCCTCTCCCCACACCCCGCCACCGGGCTGTCCCATATTCTGGGGAAGAGTCTCTCGAACTCGCACTGCGTCTTCTGCAATACGAATGTCGCCATGCACATTTCCTCTCAACTAGCTGATCTTCTAGAATTTAACACATAGCCTCCCAGCCATCTTTTCAGTTATGTCGTTCAGACTGGTGGGCTCAGAGTTGTGATGAGCCGTGCCTGTGGCTCAGGCGAGCGATACAGCCTGGCCCCTGGTTAGAGGGCAGGATCCGAGCAGACTGCTTGTCCCAGGCCCCCCATGCACAGGCCGCGGTGTGGATACGGTGGTGCCAGCATGCCGGGAGCGGAGTTGTGGCACAGTCTCTTCTGAGGAGTTCAGTGGCCTCCTCAGTAACCCAGGGGTCTGGGCCTGCGTCAGATACCACTGGAATGTGGGCAGGACCGGGGTGAGGGGGTTCCTGGCCGCCACCAAGCCTCTCCAGCCTGGGCTGCCCAGCTGGCACCAGTTCCTCAGAGGCTGGAAACTGCTGAGCCATTCCAACTGGTGAGCCTGGATGGAAAGACTCTCCCCATGCCATTGCCCTCTGTCTACTAGGTCGCCCATCCCCACAGCCCAGAGAGGGCGGGAAAGCCATTCACAGCCCATTTGGTGACAAGCACTTAAAAATAAAGTAAGGATTACCAGATAATTGCTCTGCAGTGCAACGAGAGCCCCCTTGTAACCATTTCAGTAATTATATTAAGCCATTCTATTTGTATGAAGCGCATAGGAAACAAGCCATTTTGCCTTCCCTCCCACTGCCCCTTCTCTTGCTGAATTACTGAGGCCACACCCTGTGGCCACAGCGCAGGGGTGCAGCCAGGAGCATGGAAGAGAGGAGAGCTGAGGGCCGCGGTGGGAGGGGGAGGGGGGCCGCAGGGAGGGCGGCAGAGCGGTTGCTGCCCCGAGGGAGCCAGCCCCGGGACAGGACGACCGCGGCTACAGCTCCGCTGTGTGGGCCCCGCTGTGGGTCCCTGCCCACTCCGTGGCACCCAGAGTGCCGTGGTGGTCGCCTGAGGCACGCTGAGCCCGAAGCAGGCTCGTTCTCAGGGCCCTCAGAGCTGGCAGGCAGGGGGCGAGCACCTGAGCCAACAGGGCTCAGAAACGGGCTTAAATATGCAGAAAGGCAGCTCAGACCTCTGGGCCAAAACCCTCCCAGAGTTATGCAACGGATGGCTGGGAGGTGGCCAGAGAGTAAGCAGGTAGAGTGAGTGCTAGCGAGCGCGGGGTTGAGGAGTGGGAGGGTCCTGAGGAACTTGGCAGAGGAGCCCCTGCAGCTGCTGTCCAGCTGGGTGTGCGCATGCGTGTGCTCACTCTGGGGAGGGTGTCATCCGTGGCGGGGAACCCTGGAAAGCAGCTAGGGGAGGGTGGCTCTCAGCGAGGCTGGGCTCTGTGCCCGAGGTGGGAGGGGCAGGGAGAGGTCAGAGGGCACAGGTGTGCCATTCGGGTGCCACGTTTCCCTCCTCGGCTCGCACCTCAACACCAGCCCTCTCTGCTCATTGGCATCTTCCCCTGCTTTCGTGGGAAGCCAGGCTGTAGCTGCCCTCCCTCCAAGGGACTGCATGTGATCGGATCCTCCCCTGCTGCTCTCTTAGCTGTGACAAGTGTCCACATGCCTGGTGCCATTCCTCCCTCGAGACAGGAAGCTCCTTGAGGACCCAAGCAGGTGCTGGGCAAGCATCATCTGCTCTGGGCCTGGACCCAGGAAGCCAGCAAAGGCAGGCGGGACAGGGCACAAGGCTCTGAGGGGATCCCCACAGGTCACTAGGGGAGCCCAGGTCCCAGATGGGCTGGTGGTGTTGGCACTATGCAACTGTTTTGAAGGGAGGCAGCATATAGAATGAGAGCAGGCAATGTTCAGTGATAGCCACGTGCACACAACTTGACAGAGGTCTGTGGTGGGCGCCTCTAACCATGAATGCCAGAACCCAGTGCCCCAGAGCAGGTGGGGAGGCAGCGGGACACAGCAGGGAGCCCGGTGATGGAAGAGGGGTGCAGAAAAAAGACTTAGGGGTGTGTAGGGGCCCAAGAACACCATCAAGATCAACGTCATTGTTCTCATTGTCATGATGCTCATCACAATGAGAGAGTATTCTGGTCAGAGACTCTGACCTGCAGCCCTAAGGATTCTGTAGCCTCTGGTGGCCAGGTGCAGGTGCCCAGAGCTCCCAGGGCCCTTGGTGTGCGAGCAACCTGCTGGGGGCAGCCCTGCACCCACTTGCAGCCATGGCTTGGGCAGGGAGAGGTTTGGTTGAGCCTTTTGCTGGTGGGGTGGGGGCGGGGCTGTATCAGGTGCACTGGGAGAGCAGCAGCCCATGGCGAGGGGCCAAGTTCCCAGAGCTGGGAAAGTCACTGGGGACGCCAAGCTCTTCTTTGAGGCTTGTTGCACGCATGACCCTTGGAGAGCATTTGCTTCCCTTTTGTCCCCAGGTGGGTATATAGCAGAGCTGGAAGGGAAGGTATGACTTCCCCGGGAACCGCCAGAAATAAATTGGCTGAGCTAAAAGGAGAACTCGGGTTTCCCGACCCGGTCTCCATGTCGTATCTGCTTGGAATTTATAATACCTGCTCCTGCGTGAGTTCTGGCACTCATAGCGCCATGGTGCTCCGAAAGCCAGCAGCTTAGAAATGCTAGTGGTATTCGCTCTGTGGTTAGTGCTGGAACTTCCATCAGCTGTGAAGGGGTCCCCGAGGAGAAGGAAAGGGGTGACTTGGGGTTGATGGATGACAGGGCCAGAGCTGGGAGCCCAAGGTGCCACCAAGAGGACCGGGACCGCTCTGGTACACCTGTGAAGCAGCCCCTGAGAATCCCCCACCAAGGGTGGCACAGGAACCAACACCCAGACCAGGCCTGGGAAGCCGGGCTGTGGTCCCAGGAGCCGCCAAGCCTGGGGTTGCAGGGCCGGGCCGGGCTGGGCTGGGCTACGAGAGAAGAGAATTTGTTGCCTCCAGGCTTACAAATGCCTGTACTGGGCAAGGCCCCTCGCTTCCTTGGGCGGTGACGAGGCGTATCCCCAGGTTTGCCAGCTTGGCTCGAATTGTGTCCCTGTGGCAGGAAAGGGACAGCACTGTGCTAGAGCACTTTCCTCGGTCCCCACGGGGCTGGGACTGAGCACTGGCCCCTGCAGCCTCACCTCCCAGCAGCCATGGCGAGATGGAAACCAGTGCCATCCAGGAGAGCAGGTTCCCCCCCACCTCTGCTAAGCCCAACTAGGACCTGGCGGGCAGTAGACAAGCAGGCTGGAGAGTCGTGGCTCCTGTGGGCTGCTGAGCCACGTGGTCACAGTGTCCCTAGGGTGGTGTAGACAGTAGCTAAGGCCTTTCGCGTGGTCCCCACAGCCCCCAGGCCAGCGAGCAAGTCATTATGTCATTACATAAATAAATTATGTACTTAAACAGGACGTGGTGTGTAAGTGCCAGTTACGACTGGGGCCGTGTAATTAGGCACTTACCTTGAAGAGGGAGGCGGGCAGAGAGGCTGACTCACCCCCCACCCCCACCCAGGGAAGGCAGCCGAGCTCCCACCCTTTGCCTCACTGGGAACCGTGGTTCTGGGTCGCACAAGATAAAGGGTTGGCATCTGCAGGTGGCTCCGAGCAACTGGGGCAACTTGGCCCAGGCTTTGCCTGGAAGCAGCGAGTGGGCAGTGAGAACCAGGGTGGCTTCCGCACCTGCGGCAGTGCTCCGGCTCTGGGCCAGTGCCTTGTGACCTCCACAGCCTGACCCAGGGGCTCCGAAGGAAGAGGCTATGGGAGAGCAGGGGCTGGCGGAACAGCATCTCTTGCTCATTGCTGGGCCTAGAGCTGGTTCATTAATTCTCTCTCCTCTCTCTGGCACTGGCCTCCCATGGGGAAGCCCCTCACAATCATGTAGTCCTAACTCACCTTTTGCAGGTGGGAGGCAGGCCAGAGAGGGAGAGGCTTGCCCCAGGGCACGCAGCAGGTCCTGGAGACTCTGGGAGCAAGGGCTGGCCTCCTCCCTCTGGCCTCTGCTCTGCCTCCTTCCTCCGGCCTCGTGCTCACACCCACGCACCCCCTCCCATCGCTGGGGCCGCTCCAGCCTCTCACTTCCTCTCCCCTCCTGCTCGCAGCCCTGCCCAGGCCTGCCTGTGCTCACCTCTCCCCTCGTCTGCTCCCCAGTGGCTGCCTGGCTTCCTCCTCCCGGCCCCTGGAGCCAAAGGAGGCTCCCCACCCTTGCTTAGGCCAATGCTTCCTTCTCTCCCCGGGACCTTCCCAGCTTGTTCCCGGGACTCCTGCTGCCATGCGCCTACCCCTTCCCTTCTTCCTCCTGAGCAGGGAGCATGCACTTTCTTCTGGGCTTGGCATGGGGTGGGGATAGGGTGCCCACACGTGGCACTCCCACGACCAGGGCCCTAGCTCAGGCACTGGCCCGTCAGACCTTGTGTGGGAACACAGGGAGAGGGGGAGGGGTCAGAGGACACAGGAGGGCGGTGTGGCTCAGCACCCAGGCCCTGCAGGCGGCGGCCTCCAAGCAGGAGCTGCTGCCCAGGACAGCCTTCGCGAGGGTCGCAGTTCCTGGGCCGTCGGAGATGAATTTCCTCTCCCTTCCTCATGGTCCCGGCGAGACAGGCCTGTGGACCCTCGCTCGGGCTGAGTTGCAAGTGTTGCTCAGAACATCAGTGGAAGACTGGGCTTCGCGTCCAAGGTGGGGGTTGGGGGTTGACCTTGGTCTCTCTGCTCTTTGGGAATTCTGTATACACATTGAGCACATAGACACAGTTCTGAAGGGACCACCAGGGGCTTCAGCTCTGCATGAAGCCCCAGAATCACACTCCCGGGGCCGTCAAGAGCTTTTCTGCCGTAGTTGCAGCCACCACCACCCCCTCCACCACGCGCCAGCCACACAGTCTTGCAGGAATCCGCACCAGGCTCCTGTGTGCCGCCTGCGACCGTGGTGTGCAAAACCACTTGTGCAGGTGACCTGAATCTCAAGGGCAAAACTGGGCTCAAAGCCGGGTGTCCTAGGGTCCACGCAGCCCTGTTTATCTGGACCACACTGCTCCCTTCTGTTGGCCACGCAGCCCTCGCAGGCTGAGGGAGGTGACAGCGCAAGGAGACCTTGGAGTGCGAAGTTTTGTTTTGTTTTTTCAAAAGAGAGAGATCTCTCACCTACTAGCTCATTCCCCAAATGCTACTAACATCTGGGACTGGGCCAGGCTGAAGCCAGGAGCTGGGAATTCAATCCAGAGCCTCCCGTGTAGGTGGTGGGGCCCCAGCCACTGGAGCCATCACCTGCTGCTCCCCAGAGTGCACATGAGCAGGACCTGGGATCCACATGTCCCACGTGGCGCCTAAACTAGTACACCAGACAGGCACAACGAGGCTGCTGTCTGAGGTTGGCAGGTTTGCTAAAGCCACGAGCCACAGAGCAGATTCGGCAAGAGGTTATCCCTCGGCTCTGATAGTGCCAGGGGCTCCCTAGGCCTGCAGTTCTGGCCCCCATGCACCCCTCAAGGCATGACCGCTTCCAGTCAGGGTCCCACTGTATCCTAGGGTCGTGGGGGAGTGGCCTCCCAGGCCTGGCAGAGCCCTCCTGAGAGAGAGGGCATGTCTCTGACCTCACAGTGAGTTGTGCTTTGCTGTGTGCTCCTCCCGCAGCTTTATGGGGTGAGGGGTGGGGGTTGCCCTCTGACTTGGGGACAGTCAGATGCAAGTGGCCCAGGGCACAGGTAGCTCCTCTCTGCCAGGGGCCTTGACGGACCGTGTCAGGGGTGCCTTCTTCTGTAGCAGAGGGTGGTGAGACTGCTCTCAGGGACAACTCAAGTCTGCCCTGAAGGCCATGAGGAATCCCCGAGGGACAGTGGGTCGAAGAGGAGGGGTGAGCCCCAGCTCAGCCTGAGGCCCCTCTGCAGAGTGCAGGGTGAACCTCGTGAAGCCCCACAGTCTCTGCGGGGGTGGGGGAGGGGCTGGTGTGGTTTTCCTCTTCTTCTTGCACTCACGGGCATTTTTGCACATGACTCAGACAAGTCTAAACTTTCCTAAACTTCAAAGTTTGCCCATGGCACGGCCTCAAAGTGGAGGGGAAAATGTTAAAAAGGAAAAAAAAATGGTTTGTAAGCCAGTTAAACCTTGTGTTTTTGCTGCTTAAAGAAATGGAATTTGCTTGTTCTGTCACTATCAGTATCCCATTGTGAGGCCGGGGAGGCCAGGACCCTAGGTGCTAGTGATGTGGTCTCTGAGCCATCCCCAGCCCGCTCACTCCCACATGGGCTGTGCAGGGCTTTGCACATCCTATGAACAGAGGCAACAGGCCTGGCTCACAGGGTCGTTTGCAAGTTCCAGGCAAGAGTCTTGTCCAGGCTGGGGAAAGTGCCTGCTGCCCTTCCTCCCGGGAGAAGCCTCTGTGCTGGGAGCTGGGGGGCTGGGGCACTGGCAGCCCCATTGGTAGCATGAGGCTCATTCTTGTGGTTACCTGCCTATGACCTAGGCCCTAAGCACCATTCCTAGGCTGCAGGGACTGTGCAGGGGGTGGGATGGGGGTACTTTCCCTCTCGCCTCTTCTCTTTTTTTTTTTTTTTTAATATTTATTTGTTTATTTAAAAGAGTAACACAGAGAGAAGAGATGCAGAGAGAGAAAGAGAGGTCTTCGATCTGCTGGTTCACTCCCCAGACGGCCGCAAAGGCCGAAGCTGTGCCGATCCGAAGCCAGGAGCCAGGAGCTTCTTCTGGGTCTCCCATGTGCATGCAGGGGCCCAAGGACTTGGGCCATCTTCTACTGCTTTCCCAGGCCATAGCAGAGAGCCAGATGGGAAGTGGAGCAGCCTGGTCTTGAACCAGCGCCCATATGGAATGCGGGCGCTTCAGGCCAGGGCATTAACCCACTGTGCCACAGCGCCAGCCCCAACCTCCTCTCTTCTTTTTTATTTTTTTATTTTTATTTTTTGACAGGCAGAGTGGACAGTGAGAGAGACAGAGAGAAAGGTGTTCCTTTTTGCCATTGGTTCACCCTCCAATGGCCGCTGTGGCTGGCGCGCTGCCGCCAGCACACTGCACTGATCCGATGGCAGGAGCCAGGTGCTTCTCCTGGTCTCCCATGGGATGCTGGGCCCAAGCACTTGGGCCATCCTCCACTGCACTCCCTGGCCACAGCAGAGAGCTGGCCTGGAAGAGGGGCAACCAGGACAGAATCCAGCACCCGACCGAGACTAGAACTCGGTGTGCCGGCACCACAAGGTGGAGGATTAGCCTAGTGAGCCGCGGCGCCGACCCCCAACCTCCTCTCTTCTTGAGTGTTCCAGGTACCCAAGTGCATGGTTCTTGACTTAGGTGAATAACAATGACTTTACCTCTCTGTGCCTCAGTTTCCTTATCTGCAAAATGAGTCTGATGGTTGACCTGCTGCGTGGTGTGGTGGTGAGGGGCTGAGGGGTTCACACGACTGTGTTAGCTGCGCTTGCTGCAACCACTCCCACCGCCTTGATGCCTGGTTTAGGCACTCCTCATCTGACTCTCTAAGCGTCCCCGCCTGGCACATAGCAGGCTATCCCCCACCTCAGTAGACACCGAGTCTCTCGCTGGCTTGCACTCCCTCCTCCTCTCCGTCTGTCCTATGCACCCCAGGGCATTGTTTTTCAACTGCACACACCACTCCCTTCCTCATCAGTGGCCACTGCTTATCGAATGAGGTCCCAGTCCCCCAGCCCCAGTCGGGGTGCACCTTGAGCACGAGTGGCTAAGTCTCAGGGGAGGGGCAGGAGCTCAGGGAGCTCCCTGGGTGTGTGGCTGAGTAAGAAACCTCCACCCCTTGCCCTTGTTTCCTCCTCTGTAAACCAGGGACAATGGCTGAAGCCCTCTCACAGGGTCGTTGTGAGGATGCCGGGTGAGGACTGTTGGAAGTGCTCAGCTCTGTGAGCTCTGGCATACAGTAGGTGCCCATTAAGTTGATTCTGTATGCACTGCTGGTAGCTCCAGCGTTTGCTGCGTGGTCTGTTCGCCGTCTCCTGAACACGCCCAGGGAATGCTTCTCCTGGATCGGTCATGCCTCATCCTCATCGGCTGGGGTCCCCCACTCCAGCCTCCAAGACCTCTCTGAGGCCCCGCCTCCCTCAGCACTGTGTCTGCAGAGCAGGGCCCCTGGGGAGTGCTCCTGTCCCTTGGGAGCTCCACATTGCTGACTTGGGCCGTTTGTCAGGTGCTAAGCCAGCCGCCTTGATCTGCCAGGAGAACCACAGCCAGGAGCCACTCTCTACCGCTGGCCTGCAGCCCCTCCCCACCCCCGGGAGCCGCTGTGTCTTGCTACCCTTAGCCATTCTGTATTAGTGGGAGGAGGTCACTTCCTCGTCCCACATGCCACGCGCTGGGCTCTTCACCTGAGTGGCAGACACAATGCATAGTCCTAGGTCCTTCCAGGAACCCATCAAAGGCATCCAGGGAGCAGAGGGTCTGGGCACTGCTCTCCCATCCCTCACACACACCGCTTAAAGCCTTTAGTGGCAGAATGTGGCTCTGGGGATGGACCCCGGTGACTGCACTGGGGCCTGCAGTGATCTGCTGCTTGATCTGACCCCCCACCTGCTGCCTCTCCAGGCTGCTTTTACAACTTCCCCTCCAGACCCGCCTCACCCCTGTGCACACCCACATCGCACATATGTCACACACATACTCAGATGCACACACACATGCACGCATACCCCAGCCCCACAGGCCCACCTCAGCCCACTCAGCTTTTGATTTTGCAAAGGGCCAGAAACTCCTTCCTGCCTCAGGGCCATTCAGCGAGCCGTCACTCCTGCCAGGAATACTGTTCCCAGCTCCCCCAGTCTGGCCAATTCCTACTCATTCTTCAAATGCCATTGAACTGTTTCCTGGGGGACGCTTCCCTCACAGCCATCCGTTTGCTCTGGTGACCTGGGTGTCCACATACAGAAATGTTTCCTGAGTGAGTGTGTCTTGTTAACACTGATCTTAACTAGTCTGTTGTCTGTGTGATAGGTTGTCTGTCCTGCAGCCTTTGTGGTGGGAGACCCGTGTCTGTGTGGCTCACGGCCGCTCTGTACCTAGCACTGGGCCTGAAGCACCGTGAGCCCTCCCTCGTGCTGGCTGAATGGAGAGCAGAGGGTGGCTGGGCCAGCGGGGAGGGGGCTTAGTGACGTGTGTGCAAAGGCGTGGAGAGGACACAGGGCAGCGTGCGCCGCCTGCAGGTTAACAGAGCTGAGGCACAGGCCTAGGGGCCAGCAGGCTGCAAGCTGGGGCACAGCGGCCTAGGACTGGGGTTTCTGGAGAGGGGTAACAGCAAGCAAAGTGATGTGGAGCTTTAGGAAGCTCCCTGAGTGCCTGGGAGAGATCAGAGCTCTAGGACGGAGCCCACTGGAGTCGCTGGGTGGGAGGAAGGAGTGACGGGAGGTGGCGGAGGGGCGGTGCTCTGTGCGCCTGGGAAGCTGGTGAGCAAGGAGGCGTTGCAGAGCAAGCCCCGCCTGTGGCTCTGGCTCTGCCCAGGACCCCCGCCTGCCCACCTCACAGACCACAATTTTCCACCAAGTGCGGTGGGTGCTCACGCCCCCTCAGTCGGGGTGGGGGATGAGGGCCGGCTGACACAGCTGTCCCCAAAGCTGACCCTGATGGGACAGGCCCGGGGCCTCCGGAGCACAGGAGATGAGCTGTCTGCCTGGACATCACTCCCTCTTCTCGCTCTCTGTGCTCCCACCCCCCTCAGCACGGCCCCACGTCTGGCCAGGCCCCCAGGCAGCCCTGGAGTGCTGGAGTCCCGGACCTTGACCCAGACCAGGCCTCCCAGCCTGCTGCAAGCTCTCCTGAGAAGGACAGTACTCAGGAGCCCTGGGACACTCTGCTGAGGAGACAGGGGACTGGCTGTGATGATCTTTGACTTGGATTCTGGTTGGGATGGCTGTAAGGGGACACCTCAGGCAGAGCTAGGCAGGCAAACCGCAGGCTCAGGCTTTCTGGGAGCCAGAAGAGGAGAGCCTGTGCTGTGTAACCCTTTACGTGCCACACCCAGGCAGAGGCAGGAGCGGGACGCTGTCCGTCCTGGCCGCCTCTACCCAGCAGCTGTGGGGCGTGTGCCAGGGTGGTGTCAGTGCCAGTTTCTCCTCCACGGGCCTCAAAGAGGAGCAAGCCGGTGCAGCCAGAGTGCCAGTCCACTTGAGTGTGTGTGGGGGGGGCTCCAGGCCACCTGGGCACCCAGGTGGTGGGGATGGGAGTGGGGGCTATAGCCTGCCTCAGAGGGAAGGAGCGTCCCCTCCATCCCACACCCCCTCACCCCCACCCGCAGGAGGCCTCCTGAGCTAGGCATGCGTGGAGTCCTGTGCAAGGCATTACTCAGGCCTAAACCTTCAGGGATGAGGAGGCCAGGCAGAGTGTCCCAGTCAGTCCCGTCAGCCTAGGGGGTGTGCCTCGGGGATGCACAGAGTCCCTGCAAGAGGCTGAGGTGCCTTGCAGGCCTGCCGCCATGGCCTCCCTTTCAGTCTCTTCCTGGGCCCTTCTCTCACTGTCTCCCCACCCCCAAGCTGTCCTTAGTCTGGCCCTCGCTGGGGGATCTCCACTCCCCCTCCCCAGTCACGCTCAGGCCCCAGGCCCAGCTCTAGCCCTTCTCTGGCAGGGAGATCTGGAGCACTGTTTGGGCTTGGGCCCTGCCTACCTCTGTGGGCTCCCGGGAGGGGGCCCAGGGCTCCGAATAGCCGCCAGCACTCAGCCCCAGGGCCCGGGCGGGTGGGGAGGGGGGCCCTAGGCAGGCGGCGCGGGAGGGGAAGAGTTAAGGCTGCCGCTCCCCTCCCCCGGAGGGTGTGACCGCCTATAAGAAAGGCGCCGCGCTCGGGCACTGGGGCTGCAGGCAGCGGGGGCGCAGCGCGCTTCGAGAGCTGAGCAGCCCCACCACCAGGGACCCCGGGCAGGGCAGGATGTCAGATCCCAGGAGGAGGGGACGCGGCCGTGGCAAGAAGCTACGAGAGGGGAGGAAGCGGGAACGCGAGCCCGACCCCGATCCCGGGGAGAAAGGTAGGGCACCTTGGCGCGCCTGCAAAGCCCGTTTTGCTGGGAAGAACCTGCCGCCTGCTCTGTTGCCGCGTGGGTGAGTGTAGGGCTGTGCGAGCCACAGCTGCGGTGACAGGCGCCCGGGGCGTGCGTGCTGCGTGCGAGCGAGTGGGCGAGCGACTGCGCGCCCAGAGCGCCGCGGTGCCTGTGCGCAGCGGGACGGAGGGGCGGGCACCCGCCTGTGGGTGAGCAGCCCAAAGCGCGCGCGAGGTGGGACAGAGCCGGGGATGCCTGGAGCTGGGCGGCCCTACATGCTGGGGAGCTGTCACTGCCTTCCTTCCCTTGGAGGGTTCGGGTGCCGTGGTGCGCCCCAGCCTGCCCCTACCCGCGGGCCACACCTCCATCCGTTCTGCTCGGCCATTGGAGCGTGGCAGCAGCGCCCGCCACCTCCTTGAGCTCGGAGGGGATACCCTGTCGGTTTGCTCTGGGAGCAGATGACGCCCCCAGAGCTGGACCAGACAGTGAGCACTGGGCCCGCTGTGGTCTGCGGGACTGACTGCTTTGGGCCTTTGGCTTCTGCCCCAACCTGGGAGCTGAGCCGCGGGCTGTGGCCCACACTGGTGCTTTCTGGGCCGCTGCAGCCTGGGCCGCTTGCACCAGACCAGAGCTTCGCAGCCAGGGGGACCTTGGGCGTGCGCGCCCTCCCCTGCAGAGCCCGGCTTGCTTGGGGCCCAGTGAGGGAATCCCTGGATTCTCCCTTCCATTTTCTTCTCCAGGCCAGCGTGCTAGGGTGTCTATTTTGTACTAACAGCAGGCTGGGCACATGCAGATGCTTCCTCTGCGTTCAAGCCCCATGACAACCCTGGAGGAAGGTGGTCCTGACCCAATTTTTCAGAGGGAGAGAAGGTGGCTCCCTGAGGTTAAAGTCACAAAGTGTGCTCCCAAGATGGGCCTTTGGGCTTTGCAGTGGCTGTCATGTGGACAGCACTGTCCATGTTGCCGGACACCCCCAAGAACCCCCACCCACCCTGGGAGCTGTGTCATAGAAATGAGTTCAAAAGAGCACTTGGCTGGAATTTGGGACGCTTCAGCTGTGGTTGAGAATTTGGCCAAATCCTTTCCTGAATCTCTGCATAAGGGGTGGGGGGCGGGGGGGTCTGAGATGCCCTTACTGGCAAGAGCCTAGAAATCCAATGCCATCCTCAGAGAGAGGAGCAACTCATTTAAAAGCCAAGGCTGAGTTCTTCTCTTTGAAGAAAGTCTGGGCAAGTGTGTCCATGATGACACTGCCGGGCAGCTGGGAGGTACGTGTGGGGTCAGTGGGGGGCGGCTGCCCACCTGAGACATAAAGGAACGCAGGGTGCCTCTTTGCAAGATCTGTAATGCTTGGAATTGGCTCCGTGAACCACGCCTCTAACTGTCCGTGCCCCCTCTCCCCACACCTCTTGGAAGGCTGGCTCACTAGGAGCGCCCACTCTCTCAGTGGCAAGGATGCAGGAGCTAAGCTGGCAGCAAGTGCCTTGGCGGGAATCACCCATGCCAGGGAAAGGAGCCGCCTGCCGCCAAGGAGAGCATGCGCTGGGGCAGAGGTCAGGGCAGTGGGCGAGATCCCGCAGGCCTCGGGGTGTCCTGTTCCAGCATCCTCCACCCCCGTGAGAAGTTCCTCTTGCTGTTTGGCTCTAATCTTTTCCTCCCTGCCTCCTGTGCCCTGCTTCCCGCAGCCGGCCAGCGCTTCAGGGAGCCAGCTGGTGAGCAGATAGCAAACAGACCCAAGGCCTGGGTTAGAGGAATTTGGGAGACCTGGAACACTCTAGAATGAGGAGGGCACAAGGGAAGTTCATGCTCTAAACCAAGATATCAGGAGAAAGCCCCACATCAATGAGAGCCAAGAGTCTTAACTCCCTGGTATGTGGCCAGGGGGCCCGGATTTAGGTGACTAAGATAACAGCAGCCTGCAGAGCTGGAGACCTCCAGTCCAGGCCAACCTGAGGCTGCCAGGGTCCTCCCAGCGCATTCTCAGAGTGCCCCAGCTGCGGAGGGCGTGGGTCTGTCATACAGGAGGCTGTGCGCCAGAGCTGGGCCACATTTGATCAGCAGATAGGGAGGCACAGGCATGGAGTTGTGAGCAAGGGGTCCACTGAGACCCTCTGTCTCAGTGTGGGGAGGGGGTCTGGAGAGTGAAGAGAGATGGGGGGAGAGAAGGGGACATCAGTTGGTTCCCCATGGTCCTTGACCACACACAAGCAGCGCCCCAACTCCTTCTTAGTCGAGAACAGGAGGGGACCCCAAAGGCACACCCCCATCTGGTGTGGGAAGCGGCTTTCCCCTGCCTCAGTGCAAGGGCGCTAGGTGGAGCCAAGCTTCAGGTGTGAGTTCTGCTCCTTGACTCAGAGTTTGTGGGGCCGACGCCTGGCATCTCCACCTGGGGCTGATCCCCACCCCCTCATTACCCTCATCCTAGGGCCACGGCCACAGCCTCTCTGGCAGTGCACTCATGGCACAGAGCAATGGCCCAGCAGAAGCCAGGCGCCTGGGGTCCACGCCCACTACGCCTGTGTGGCCTCCCTCTCCCCAGCCAGCTGGAGATGCACCCTGATCTCAGCTGTAAGGCAGAGCCTCAGCCTGGAGGCCTGGGTCTGAGCCTCCAGAGGAGATGACAGCCGCGGAAGTGCTGGGTTGTTTGAGAGACTGACTTTGGAATCTGACTTCCTGGCCTTCCGTACAGGCCTGCGCACGGGAGCACAGGGTCTGGCCTTGGTCGTGAGCGGGGTACCCTGGCGTGTGGAGGTGGACCACTAGCTGAGACTTCTGGGCACGACGAAATCCTCCGAGGTCTTTCTTTGCCATCCCCTGCCTCTGATCAAGACAACACGCAGGCTTCCAGACCTGATTCCAGGCTGTCGGGCCCAGGCAGAGGTGGGATGTGCCCAGGTGTGCGTGGCTGAGCTGCTTCTGGGGGTTGTTCTTGGCAGCCTCCACCCCTGGCCGTGGCCCCTGGCTGACCCTGCCGAGCTGGGCTCCCGGAGCAGACCTCCAGCCAGCCTAGGGCCCGGCCCCGGCCTCACGCTCAGCTCTGGCTCCCTGGCATCTTGGGTTCATTAGGGACGATGGCAACAAGCAGAGAGCGACTTTGTACCTCCCAGCAGCTTTCATCCTGAGAGCTCAAAGCAGTTGACACACCAGGACTCATCCGTCCTCGGCCTGGGGCGGCAGGGTGAACAGGGGACAGAGAGCGCCCATCGTCCCAGACTGGCACAGCCGGGGGCAGTGAGTCACCCGGCGTGGGGGACTGGGGCCACGAGGTCTGATGAAGTAAAACTGCGCTCTGGCCTTGAGGCTGTAAGCACAGGTGGAGGTCTCCCCACAGACAGCCTGAGACCTGGACCTGCTGGGGGGCTCTGAGAGCCACCGGACAAGGAAGTAGCGGCTTCGTGGGAGGCCGAGGCCTCCTGCGCTCAGAAACTGACAGGAGGCCCAAAGTGGTCCCTGACACCGCCCTCTGCACCTTGTGCCCAGAGCTTGGGGGTGGCAGAGAGAGGAGGCGCCAGGCCAGGAGGACAGACCCTAGCCTGGCCTCGGGGTTAGCTTCACAACTGAGGACAAGTGCCTGTCCTCCAGCCTCCCCTGCCTCTGTCCCCTCCACCCCCAGGCCGGCCTGAGCGAAGAGGAGCTGTTTGTTTTTACTCAAAAGGCAAAGGGACTGAGACAGAGATCTTCTGCCTGCTGGTTCACTCCCTGGATGCCTAAGGCAGCTCACTGGGGCAGAGCCTTGCACAGCCACCTGCATTCGGCATCGCGTGCAAGGTCGGAGATAAATGAGTGGTGCGTGGTGAGAAGAAGAGTGATTTGTTCTCCTGGAAAGTGTTGGGAGGGCTTCCCAGAGGAAGTGACATTTGGGCTAAGCCTGGATGGTGCATGGGGATTCTCCAGGGAGGACCAAAGGCTTTCGGAGAAGTCAAGGCTAGCCCATGGCCAACCTGTGTGGCAGGCTGCTGTCATTTCGGGAGCACCTCCTGCACGTTGCTCCTGATGTCGTAAAGCACAGGTAGGACTTCGTCATCCTGTCTGTGTGGATGAGGAGCCAAGCCTGACGTTCCGTGTCTTGCTCGTGGTTGGCCGTGAGTTAGTGGCAGGGTGGGATCTTAAGCTGAGGATTGCCCCCTGCCCTGCCTCACCATGCTCTTCCACCCATGTCTGGGCTCTTCCCTATTCGACACCCCTCATAAAAAGCCACAGAGAGGCAGCACAGGTCTGTGGGTACACTGAGGGAGCAGGGCCTCCCCATCAGAGCAGGGGCCAGGTGCGGCTTAGAGCTTTCAGAGCTGAGCAGGTTGAGTCCGTGCCCTGACAAGTGAGCGTGGCAGGAAGGGGTGGACGTGGACATGGGAGGACGGCCCCAGGCTCTCAGTGCTGGGAAGGTGCTGGTGCTAGCGCCCGAATCCACGCTGCGGGCCCAGAGAGGGCTCCCCGATCCAGGGAGCCAGGGCCGTGCAAGAAAAGTGCCCTCCTGCTAGGCTGGTGTGGGAGGGAGGGGCTGCTGGGGTCTAGAGGTGGGTCTTCCGAATGTCGGCCTGGGGTTTGCATTTGTCTGAATCAACGCGAGAGTGGCACTGTCAGCACTGCTCTTTGAGCATCCGCAGTGGTGCCCAGTGTGCAGAAGGCTGGACAGGGCGGGGTGCAGCTGGGAGTTTGTGCTCATCCAAGCCCACTTGGGATGATGGTGGGGGATGGCAGGGGCCTGCGCTTTGGGAGGCTTCTAGAGGTTGGCGCCTGGCCAGGGGACTGTGACTTGTGGTGTAGGTAGGTGACACTGGACTTGAGTTCACAGTTTACTCCCTTCACTGTGCATGGGGGGGAACTGAGGCCCAGAGAAGGAAGTCCATACCCCAGCAAAGCACAGGGCTTGGCAGTGACAGAGCACGGCGCCGCCCCACAGCCAGCCTGGCATCTCACCTGCCCCCTGCCATCCCGGTGGTTTCTCTCAGCTCCCTGAGGGCACCAGGCTCTCCCTCCCATCCTGCTCCTGTGAGCCTGAGCTTAACCAACTCCCAGTCCTCCTTGGGTCCATCGAGGGCTAGAAGGGGGGTGGGTGTGTTCTCTCTGTCCCCAGCATGCAGCACCCCCCCTGCACCCCGTGTAGTGCTGGCATCACCCTCTGCGGCTGGGACCTCCACCAAGGTCCGTCCCTATCACCTTGACCTCAGCTCTGCACTTTGTGCTGAGTGCTCACCCCGTATCGGAGCAGCAGAATGAATGGGGACCCTTCCCAGCCACCACCCCGCTGCATGCGGGCACCTAACGCTCCCTTCTAGTCTCTAAAGAGAGACAGGCCCATGGAGACAGGTTGCCCCGACTGCGCTTCCTGGCTGGGCAAGAGTGGTCCTTGGGTGAGCTGCTCCGGCTCATCGTGGCTTTACTCTTTCTGGAGCCGATGGCTGTTCATGCTGTCGAGGCCAAGTGCTGGCTGGGAGTGGGCTCCGGGATCAGCGAGGGGTGGGGGTGTCCTTGCCCTCCCCTCCCCTTACCTTATCCACTCCTGGGGCTGTACCTGCCACTGGTGAGCCCCAGCTACAGGCCAGGCAGCAGGAACCTAGCAATGCCCCAGCCCCTCCCCTCCCCAAGGCCCCCACCCTCTGGGAATTAAAGAACACAGTTTGTTCCAAGGTAAGAAGCCCCAAGATGAGCAGGGACGAGGCTTAGGAGGTGGGGCAGGGCCAAGCTGGCTTCTGGCAGGGTGGATTAGAGAGGGCGGCAGCATCAGAGGAGAGCTTGCGGGATTCGCTCAATCAGAGCTGCCCATTACTAAGCTATCTCTGCCTTCCAGGCGCTGGGCTGAGCTCTGTTTCATTCCTGGCCCAAATTGAAAAAGGGGGTGAGGTTGGCCCTGTTTCCCAGGCAAGGACGGCAAGGCTCAGGGATGTTAAGTGACTGGCCTATAACATCAGACCCTGGTAGGGCACACAGCCAGGCCTGCGAGGCTGTGACCCGTGGCGGGGGTGGGGAGGTATTATTCATGGGGAGTGGGAGAAGAGGGTGTGGAAGCTGCACAGAAGGGCCATGCGTGGGGAGCCCCCAGTGGCTGGGTGTGCTGGCATCTGTGGCTCTTGACGGGAAGTGGGTGAGGAGACACAGATGCAAGTGTGGGAAAGGCCCGTTGGCTGACCCAGAGGACGGCCCCTGAGCCTCTGAGCACTGCCAAGGAGACCAGGGAGCTGAGAAAGGCACAGAAAGGTGAATCTCCCAGGTGTCCCGTCGGCCTAGGCTCCTGTAGGTGGGGGGAGGAGGCGCAGTACGGCTTGACCAGCCAGGGCCTGGTGGAGGAAGGGATGTGATACGGGCAGGAGGTTTGGTGCAAGTTGGGGAAAGTGGAGACACAGGGTTGTCACAGTGCTAAGGCTGCTGGAAGAGGGACGCGGGGAGAAAGAGCCATCTTGGGAGGGACACTGGTCTGTGTGTTCTGTCTGAGATGGTGACAAAATTCCCAGGCTTTGAGTTCTTTCCCAGTCCCTCGCGCCCACTATCCTGGACCACAGATGCCACTTCTCAGCCCTTGGATCATGCTCCCGCCAAGTGCCTAGGCCAGAGCTGTCCACACTTGCAGGTGGATTTGAATGGGAGGAGACGAGAGCCCAGAGGCCTGCTCACACCCTTCCCAGAGCCCAGCGTTTCTCTGAAGCCTTGATTTCTGTTTTATCTTGAAAGCACACACATACTTGGCATCCTGCTCCATCACATGTCCATCTTTGGCCAAGGTGCTGCTCTTCCTACCCAGTGAACTTGGCACGCCCTGGGGAAGGAGCCCCAATTCCATCCTGTGGCTTGGGGTGACCCCAGCTGAGGCGCAGTCCTGGCTGAGTGTTCCCGGTCCCTGCCACTCTCCCTGCCCTCCCGCACCTTCCGGAGACCTGGAGCTGCAGGGACCGCCGACTCCAGCAGCCAGAGAGGGGGAGAGGACTCAGGGATCCCTCCCTCTGCCTTCTCGGGGCTCTCCTGGCGAGGGGTGACCCCGCCCACCAGCAAGGCCCCCCCCCCCCCCCCCCGCACAGAGACCTCTGCCAGGCCAGGGCCCAGCTCCCCCGGTGGGGTGATTCAGGCGCCTGTGCCTTCCGCGGCTCCTCCCCAACCTGCACCCAGCAGCTGAACAGATGCTCGGGCTCCGCAGCTTGCATCTGTCCATGGAGCGCTTTCTCCTCCCTTGGTCTCAGGCAGACCACGTGTGGGTTACAGATGAGTCACCTGATGCCCAGAGAGGCTAGAGGGCACACAGCTGAAACATGGGGCAGCTGGGACAGACCCGAGGCACCGTGCCCTCGGCTGCCGCTCTTCTCTCCGTGTCTCATGCGCGCCAGTCTCGGCGTCTGGGGCACGTGCCCCACGCACCGGGGAAAGCCCAGGGATGCTGTGGTGACAGTAGCCAGTACCCACTGTAGCCTGTACCGGTGGTCGGCCCCGGAAGTGGGTGGCACCCCCTCCCCCAGCTTTGCCAGTCTGGTTCCTGTGCTCAGCCCCGAGCCTGAGTAGAGCTCTGCTGCCCGTGGGGTCTCCATCCCTGGCCATGGCAGAGCCCTGAGGAGGCCCTGCAGGTGCGCATGGCGTTGGCCCAGGCAGGCAGGTGGGACCTGTGCGTGCCCCGTGTTGGAGCTGTGGAGGCAGGCATCTGGGTGTGGGGCCTCTGCGGGGCGGGGGAGCCTGTGGGCTGGAGCCTTTGCACCTTCCTTGGTGCTGCCCGAGCGCCGTCCCCACTGCCGTCCTGGCACGGCCTCCCCCTCCAGCGCTCGTCCCCAGCCCGCTCCAGCCCAAGCCCTCTTCTCTCGTTTTTCTATTTTTTTTATTTTTTTGACAGGCAGAGTGGACAGTGAGAGAGACAGAGAGAGAAAGGTCTTCCTTTTTGCCATTGGTTCACCCTCCAATGGCCGGCGTACCCTGCTGATCCGATGGCAGGAGCCAGGTGCTTCTCCTGGTCTCCCATGGGGTGCAGGGCCCAATCACCTGGGCCATCCTCCACTGCACTCCCTGGCCACAGCAGAGAGCTGGCCTGGAAGAGGGGCAACCGGGACAGAATCCAGTGCCCCCACCAGGACTAGAACCCGGTGTGCTGGCGCCGCAAGGCGGAGGATTAGCCTATTGAGCCGCGGTGCCAGCCTCTGGCCCTCTTCTCTTATAGCCAAGGTGCCCAGCACCAGGCCCACGGGCTGTCACCGGCATGGAGAAAGTGGCCCTTTCTAAGGCTCTGCCCCTCCCAGTCTCACTGGGGCTCCGGCCTCAAACAGGGGGCATAGCCCAACCCAAGGGCATTCAGGGCCATACCCCTGGCACAGGGTGGGTGTCTGGCACATCAAAGGGGCTGCTGGGAGTGACCACGTGTTGGACAGCTGTGAGCCAAGAATTAGGCAGGCCCAGGCACCGAGCAGGACCTGACTGGCTGGGGACCATGGCTCGGGGACAGCCGGGAGGCCCCTGGACACCTGCTCT
Source organism: Sylvilagus floridanus (assembly GCA_949820135.1). Taxonomy (NCBI): domain Eukaryota; kingdom Metazoa; phylum Chordata; class Mammalia; order Lagomorpha; family Leporidae; genus Sylvilagus; species Sylvilagus floridanus. Next base: position 25,720,026 of record OX463241.1, on the reverse strand, counting down.
CCCCGGAGGCCGGGCCCTTCTGCAGGCGCAGGGAGCAGGCCGTTGCTGCCCACTCGAGGCGGCTGTGTTTTTTTTCTTTCTTTGTCATTTGAAGTCGGAGTCTGTAATTAGCCTCAATAGGTGTCAGTCACTTTGTAGGTGGGAGCAGGGCGGGGCGGGTCGGCAGCAGCACCATGGTAGACTTTGATGCCAGGCGGCCTGGCCACATCGTCTCCAGGTGTTGCCCTGCCAGGGGCCGGCTCAGCCTTAGTCATGAAGTCAGGACCATTAACCCTTTCAAGAGTCCGCTGCGCCTGCCCCTGGATGGCGCTGCCTGGCTCGGGTGCCCGGCGAGGTCCTGGGCGTCTGTCTTGCTCTCAGATCTCAGCGGGCTCCGCTCCCACCGCCCACTGCCGAGAGGAATGAGGTCAGGCTGCTGGCAGCAGCCCCTCCTGGCCTCGGGGCTGGGATGCGGGCAGCGCGCAGCACGGGCTGGTAGTGCTGACTTTAACGAGGTGCCTTCTGGGGACGGCCCAGCCCACAGACAGGCCACATGCCATGGCTTGGCAGCAGGCCACAGGAAGCAGGGGCCATCACATGGCCCATGGCCCAACTCGTGGCCACCATGGGATGTGGTCCTGAAGTCTTAGGGAACCTATCCTCACCAGAAGCCTTTGGGTGGAGACGTGGGTGGGCCTTGAGGGTCCTTTTCTTGTTCTTGGAGAGCTGCTGAAGCAGCCCCCACACCTCCACCCCCACAGGGGGCTGGTGCTGCAGAGAAAATCCCATGAGAAAGGAGAGGTGCCCAGCACTCAAGAGCCCACCTGGCCATCAACTTGGCACCTGCGCCTTCTGTCTGTGGGCAAGGAGCAGCCGCTGGGGGTTGGGGTCAGTGATGGCCGTGGGGGCAGGGTGTGGAGTCAGCAGCCCTGCTCTCACCCGGTGCCTCGCAGCTGTCCACTGTCCCAGTGCTGGGCATCTAGGAGGCCCCGTCCGGGCTGGGAAACACACAGACCTTAGGACCAGGACCCGTCCCTGTGCCCACTAGTAGAGTTGATGTGGGCGCTGCGTGCGGCATCGCCAGTATTCACCGTGCATGGACGACAGCTGGCAAGCTCTTCTGAATGCAGCCAGCCCAGGGGTATGGAGCCACAGTTCTTGCCATGAGAAATTGCGTTTCCCAATAACGATGGGGAAACGACACTAAAATACGTCTTCGGGAAAGATTTGCTGAAGTCCCATGGAATTGATTTAAATGTGCTTTTCTGTATTCCTCATCTGTGTTGTGTAACTTTTCTACAACAACAACAACAAAGTGTGTTTCTTACGTAACAAGACAGTCAGAAAGGAACAAGCCAGCCTGTGTGGGGTGTGGCAGGTTGAGGGGTGGCGAGGTGACTCCTTGTATGGCTCCGTCACTTCTGCCTGAGACAGAGGTCAGCACCACACGGCAGGCCCCAACCAGAGCGTGTGGATGGAGTGGAGGGTCGAGTGCCTGCCCACGCCGTGGCTTCGGCCCTGGCCCTGGCCCTGGCACGGCCCGGGTTTCCCTGGCTTTCAGCCTATCAGATGGCTCTGGTGAGGAACCGCTCCGAGCTGTGAAAGAAAGCTCTTCGTCAAGACGCGGTCTGATGCAGGTGTCGGGTTATTTTTATGTTGTCATCCTTTAGAGAAGAGCTGTCTGACAGAAATATAATGCAACCCACAGGCATAATTTTAAATTTTCTAGCAGGTGCGTCAAAACAACAAAAAGGTGAAACAAACGCAGACTCTTTGTTCTGGATCACACAGCCCCGCGTCACCTAGGCCTTGCCTGCCCCTCCAAGACCCCTGAGGCCCACCCCCATCTTCTGTCTTCCAACCACGCGGGAAGTGACCTGTGAACACCAGGTTCAATCCCCCTGTGGAGTCTTCTCCAGCAAATCATCATGGTCACGTGGTTCCTGCTGACCGCCCCCGGCCACCTGCGCCCCTTGGTGCAAATGGAAGCTTGCTCAGAGCAGGACCTGTCCCTCCGCCTCGTCACTGTGTGGTTCTGAAGTGAGGAGATTGTCGGGACGTGGTGTTCGCCAGCTAGAGTAGCCTCCTTGGGATCTGAAATGCGGCCCTATCTTTTCCATTGGTGGCAGGAAATAATTTTGCCCCCAGTTCCTCAGACCCCCTGAGTTGGGGTCACACCTGCTATTTCTGGGGTCCATGTCTATAGACCACCCGTGCTACCCCAGTCCATCTCACCACCATCAGGAGTGGCATGGGCTCGGTGCAAAGTCTGGTGCCGGGACGCCTGCCCTCTGCCACCAGCTAGCTGCTTCCTTGCCCTGGCTTGCTGGGAGGGACGTGACCCATGAAGGTCAGGCCGGGGATGCCCTTGTTTGCAGGTCGGGGAGGGGCACCTTAGGACCTCAGACAAGCTGTGTGCCCAGTGTAGGGGAAGGGGACTAACGGGAAGTCTCCCCTTGGCCAAGGTCTACATCACCGGTTTACAAGGTTTACATTGACCTTAGAGCGAAGTCTATGCAGCTGTGTTCATGTGTAAGCAGTGCGTGAGCTATTCGCCATGACAGTTGCTCTGCTGTGTGCCTTCTGTTTCAGGAGAAGAGGTAGAAAGAGGAGGCCTTTAAAACCCAGGTGCCTGGAGCTGGCGTTTGGGTTAGCGATTAAGACGCCATGTTCCACATTCCAGGTTCAAGTCCCAGCTCCAGCTGCTTTCTCCTAACGCAGACCGTGGGAGGCAGTGGTGCCAACTCGGCAGCCGGGTGTCTGCCACCCATGTGGGAAACCTGGAGTGAGGTCCTGGCTCCCAGGTGTGGCCTGACCCAGTCCCAGTGCTGACCACTGTGGGCATTCTGGGAGTGAACCAGAGGACAGGAGCTCCCTCTCTGTGTCTCTCTGCCTCTGAAATAAACTAAAAACCAAAGCACCATGCCTGGGTGCACTGCTGGGCTCTGCAGACCATGTCCCAGCCTTCCCCTTGGCGTCACAAGTGGCTTCCTGGTGACCTTGCTGCCAGGTGAGCGCCACGGGGAAGAGCCACTGGGCAGTACAGAGCAGGTAAAGGAGGCTGATGGTGCAGGGTGGGGAGGGTGCTGAGGCGCGACTTCACTCAGGCGCGCAAGAATGAAGTTCCAGAAGCTCCCACAGGTGAGCACACTGATGCACATAAAGGTTCTTGGTGCCCAAAAATATGCCAGGATTTTAAGCTGTGAGAATGAGGGAAGTAGGAAGACACTGCAGAAGGTGAGGAGGCCTCATGCTTCTTGGGAGCTCTGACAAATCAAAATATGCCGAGCGCTCGGTAAAGAAGCAGACCGCAGGCGTGAACCGGCAACTGCGTAGGAAGAAACACAGTGGTCCGATACACTTGTGAAAAAATTCAGCCTCACCAGTAATGCATGTAGTGCAAATTGAAACTAACAAAGCGACGCTATCTTTTGCCTGGCTAATTGGTCGAGATGAGAGGCACGATAAGGGCTCCTGTTGGTGAGGACGTAGGAAGAACAGGCTCCGCCATCCACTGGGGGCAGTGCAGCTAGGTGCAGCCTCCCCCAGGGGTGTTGGCAGCATGCGCAGAGCAGGTTTGCACCCCCTTTGACGCAGCACTTCTGCTTTGAGCAAGATCGCCGTAGGAAATAATTGTGGCTAGCAATAGCAGTAATAGCCAGCCCTCATTAGCTGCTGTATCTGCGCCAGGTGCTCCGTGCATCATCTCATGGAATCCTCGCAGCCCTCACCCCCTGAGGGAGCAGCTATTTACCACCTGTGTGTTGCCAAGGAGGGCACTGAGGTGCCAACACAGCAAGCCTGTGAGCACGGCCCTAGGACCCAAAGCTCAGACTTGAAGGCCTAGAGCAGAGGGGTGCTGGGAGGTGTGCAGTTATGAACCTATGAGGAGGTTCCCCCTGGGTCATGTGTGATGGAGGGAGGGGGCTTGCTGACTGCCCCACAGCAGGAATGCACTATTTAATTATGGGACACCCATCCAGGAACATTACGCAGTCATGAAAAAGGATAACCTGAAAACCATGTGTGTGAGCAGCCAAGGGTGGGGGGTTGAGACTAACATCTCTGAGGGGTGTAAAGAGAGCTGATAAAGTCAGTTCGCCCTTAGGAGGCAGTCGCGTGGCTGTCATCAGAAGTTGCAGGGAGACTTGTGTGATAAGCCGTGTACCCTTCTGCACACCCACCATTAGTCACGTCAGAGAATCTGTTCCACATAACTTTATTTCCTTGAAATGCTGCTAAGGGTTCCAAGAAAAACAGTGTCAAGGTCCTTGCTTGGAGCATCTTAGTGAAGTGGATAAAGATGCTTCCTGGCCTGGGCTCACGCACATGTTCTCCAAACCAGATTGCTCACGGAACCCATTTCTCAAGTAGCGTCTGTTTTCATCTCCAGAAACGCATGTCTTAGAGATCTCATTGCGGGGAAATGCTCGTATTAATATTCAACACCCAGGTGAAAGGCTTACATTCTTTCGTTAAATGAAAGAAACATGTTGCTAGCACTGATCCCACTCTGTGTGTGTGTGTGTGTGTGTGTGTGTGTGTGTGTGAGAGAGAAAGAGAGAGGGAGAGGGAGAGGGAGAGGGAGAGGGAGAGGGAGAGGGAGAGGGAGAGGGAGAGGGAGAGAGGGAGAGGGAGAGGGAGAGGGAGAGGGAGAGGGAGAGGGAGAGGGAGAGGGAGAGGGAGAGGGAGAGGGAGAGGGAGAGGGAGAGGGAGAGGGAGAGGGAGAGGGAGAGAGAGAAGGAGGGAGGTGGAGGCAGCAAGGGAGGGAAAGGGAGAGAGAGAGTTCTGAGCACTGGGATGACAGAGCTGTGCAGCCTGTATGGTGTGCTCCTAAGGCGGGCTCCCTACTTGCTCCATTCCCCGCGGCCATGCCCATCTCCTGCCCACTTCCAAGACCCTGGCACTCTCGGAGCCTCAGCTTCAGCGGCAGGCAGTAGGACGGTGCTTGGGACAGTGAGTGCGTGCAGGAAGGCGTGTACCTGCTGAAGGGGGCTGTGTCCAGGGGTTTATCACACAGCCCAGCAGGGAGCTCTGGCTTGCCCCCACCTTTTTCCTTTTACGTGTTTGGCTTTGTTTAGGTGATGGGGAGAGGAGCAAGGAAGTGATGCCTGGCAGACTGTGATGCCTGGCAGACTGGGGTGTGTGCAAACTGCAGGGAGTTTAAGGAAAGCCGGGGAAGCCTGCAGCTTGGCATGGGTGGTTTTGCATCAGTGACAGGTCCTGTGTCCGCCAGTGCTGTCCAGGCCTTGCCCCCCATCTCACCCACCCACATCAGCCATGGCGCCCCCTGTGCCTGGCTCACCTCCCTCCATCCTCCCTCCCAGCCCTTACCTCTGAGTGGAGAAAGTGCTGCCCCCAGCCTGGCCTTAGCACACCCTGCAGTGACAGCAGCGCCCGGTGGGAGCTGAGGTATCCTCTCGGTCCCCCTGTGCCCTCTGGGCATGGCGCAGGCCTGGGCATCCGGGACAAGAGTTAGATCGTGAGAAAAGGTCGAGGAGACCTGGCTTTGAATCGTTTCATTCCCCCCACACACACCTTAGGCAAGAGACTTGACCATGCTGAGCCTCAGTGTCCCCACCAGTGGATGAGTTCAATCATCGCAGTGAAATCGCGGGTTACTGCGCTGGTTTCATAAGCTAACGGGCACAGGGGCTCTTCCTGAGTAGCAGCTACCTGGATAGCACTGCAGATGAGAAACGCGGCCCGGAGGGCAGGCCCTCAGCCCTCGCCTCACTCCCTGCCTCTTCCAGCCCAGCCCAAGGACAGGGCCCCACACCCCTCTTCGCTCACGCTTGGCGCTGTGCCCTCCTCCACCACACTCACCACCTGCCTTGTGCCCCACAGCCACCCGGCCGAAGCTGAAGAAGATGAAGAGCCAGACAGGACAGGTGGGTGAGAAGCAGTCACTCAAGTGCGAGGCAGCAGCCGGGAACCCCCAGCCCTCCTACCGGTGGTTCAAGGACGGCAAGGAGCTCAACCGTAGCCGTGACATCCGCATCAAGTACGGCAACGGCAGGTGAGCAGCGTCCGGGCGCCCTCTCCTCCCAGCAAGGAGGGGCCTGGGCTGGGCAGAGCCCAGGCTGCAGCCCCAAGCCGTGGGGCCACGGGGCTCATCCCACTGCCTCTCCATCCCCCCCCCCCCGCCCGCACCCAGCCTTCTTGCAGCTCTGGACCCCCTGGGAAGGTTCTAGGCAAGAATTAAGTGATTAAGAGCTCTGAAGGTCAAAGGCAATTTGATTGTCAAGGTCAGCTTTGCTAGTGGAAGTTCTTACCTACCCCTTAAACTTTCCTCAGGAGACCTGTCCCAGGATCTAAAAGCCCGGTCACCTAGAATCCTCAGTGACAGCCCTGGCTGCCGTACGCCTCTCCCTGCCAACCACCTGGGGTGTTGGTTTCTCAGTTTCCCAAACTGCAGATTGCCAGAGAGCTTGGACGGGAGTTGGGAGTGTGTCTTGGCAACAGTGCCCCCATAGCCCAGCACGGAAGCAGGCTCCAGGGAAGTAAAATAGAGGCTCCCCTATTCTGTCCCATCCCAGGCTGCTCAGGCAAGGGCTTCTGCCACCACGGAGGTCCCACGTGGCCCCTCCCCACGTGGCTGCTCCTTGAGTCCCACAGAGCAGGCTCACTTCCCGCTGACCCAAGAACTCCTGCCTGCTCTGCCCACCCCCAAGCAGCTGGCCGCCCCACTTTTCCTGGCCATGGTGTCCCCCTTGGCCCCCACAGAACGCAAAAGGAGATGGTCTTAGAGCCGTCCACCCAGCCGAGCACAAGGGGCGATGAAGGAGGGGCTGGCCGAGGTGGCCTCGCCTGTGGCCGTGACTCAGACCTGTGAAGGGGAGGGGGTGTTGAGGGTCAGGGGACTTGGAGCTGCTTCCTGTTCTCTGAACTTCCTTGCAAGAGTGGGAAGCAGAGACAGACGCAGGCAGGAAACTGCCTCGCTGAGCAAGGGGCTGGCTTCAAGCAGGCGGTTTCTGGCTGAAAGATGTGCTCTAAGGAATGGCGTTGGCTGCCGGGGGCAGGGGTCTCCGATGTGTCCCCAGTCTACAGCGTCGGTGAGAATGCAGGCGGCCCACCCGGCACGGCTCCTGCAATGCCCGCCCCTCGGAGAGAAGAGCAGGCGGGCTGCTGGGAGCCTCTCTGCAGAGTGGGGGCTTCCCTTACGTCCCGCGACCATAGAAGGCAGGAAAGTGCCCCACCCTGCCCCGGCTACGCACACATACTCACCCCCAGCCCGCACCGAGTCCTGGAGTCCCCGCTGGCCTCAGCAGCCTTCCTGTCACCACTGTCAACCATCAAACCTGCCCCTCACCTCTCTGCTCCGATGCTTGCCCCACCCGCTGAGTCCTCCCTCTCGCCTCCTCCAGGCCGAACCCTGGGGGAAGTCCCCCTGCTCCCAGACCCCTTGCACAACTCTGAGCAGCCCCCGATGCCCATCTTGGCATGGGTGTGGCACTTCACTCCTCTCTCCCGCCCTCTCCAGCCATGGGGATTTTAAGTTCTCCCCTTGCTTTAAGTACCTGATCCAGGGAGGGATTTGGCCTAGCAGTTCAGTCACCTGCATCCTATGTCAGAATGCCTGGGTTCGAGTCCCCAGTCCGCTCCGGGCAGGCAGCAGGTTCTCGGGGTCACTGCCCCCATGTGGGCGACCTGGATTGAGTGCTCAGCTTCAGCCTGGCTCTTGAAGGGATCTGGAGAATGAACCAGCAGGTGGGAGCTCTCCCCAGCATCCTCTCTGACTCCTAGATAAATTTGTTAGTTGTTTAGGATGAGAAAGAGATCAATCCCCAAGTCTCCACTCCAGGCTGCATGGCTTTTTTTATTTTCCTCAGCTCCAAACCCACCCTGTCAATCAAGCCCCAGACATCACCGGGAGGTAGCCCAGAGCCCACAGGCAGCGCACCTGCCTCCTCCTCCAGGTGATCCCATGTCTCCTCACCGTCTCCCGTGACCACAGGCCCCTGTGAGCTCAAGTCTGTGTCTAACACACATGGATCGGGGATTGGCAATGTGCAGAGCCTTAGGGCACTCCTGTGGGCAGAAGAGACGTGGTCCCTGCCTTCTGGCACCTCCATCCTGGCTTCAGTGCCCCCAGCACCGCCAAGGCCATGGCTGCCTGGCAGGGGAGGGTCTTTCTCACACGGCCACATACCCAGTCCTCCGTTCTCTGCTCCACAGACCTGGAGAGCCCACTGGGGCCCTGCTCGCCCTCCGCTCCCTGCCACACTTCTCCCTGACATGGCTGCACTTCCCGCCCCGGGTTTGCTTTCCGTGACCCTGGACCTGGGCCCAGGCTGTTCCCCCGCCTCTTGTCCCTGGCACAGATCTCCAGCTTAAATGTCACAGCCCTGGGACACCTCCCTGAGCCCTCGGGGCGACTCTGCTTCCTCCTCCACAGTGCGCTTCGGGGTGTCTCTGAGGATCTCCGGCTCCTCTGCTGTGACAGCCCAAGGCCGGGTCCCCACCCACACCCTCGTCCCCTGTAGGGCCCAGCGTTGATGAGGCTCCTGCAGGAAAGCCCCCCTCTGCCTCCCACAGGGTCCCCCAAGGGGGAGGCAGAGCCCCTTTCACTGGCCTAGACTATTTGGCACTTGGAGAGATAGAGGTAGACAGAGAGTGGTCTTTCTTCTGGTTCATGCCCCAAATGCCTGCAACAGCCAGAGCTGGGGCCAGGCCAAAGCCAGGAAGCCACGAATTCATCTGGAGTCTCCCATGTGAGTGACAGGGGCCCAAGACTTGAACCATCACCTTCTGCCTCCCAGGATACACATTAGCAGGAAGCTGGATCAGAAGCAGAGCCAGCACTTGAACCCAGACACTGGGATGTGGGATGCAGTGTCCTGAGTAGCATCTCAGCCACCACGCCGAAGGCCTGCTGTGGGTTGTCCTCGTCTTTTGAACGAGTCGTTTTCCTGGTTCAACCTCAGTTTGACCCAGCAAATGGGAGCCCAACACAGAAGCAGGGCCCGGTCAGGTCTTCTCTTGGGTATTGTGGATCCCTAGGAGTCTGAGGTGTGCCCCCTGCCCATGCACTGCATTCTGCAAGGGCCCCGTCCCACCTGTCCTGACCCTGGGCTCCCAGCTGCCGGGTGGGAGTGCTGGCAGCGTGAGCCACCCTGGGGAACCTGGGATTCCAGGACCAAGGTTCCCGGGAGTGTCTCAGAGCCGCCACCTCACGCACTCCCTGCCCTCCTCGGTCTACACCCGACCTGATCCGAGGCCTCTCTGGGGAAATCTTCCCGCTGCCCACGAGACAGCCGGCACTCCACCTGCTCAGGCTGCACAGGTGGCCTGCAGGGACCCCTCCCCGGGCACTGGTTGTCCTTGGTGCCTGCCGCACCACTGAGTCTCACCCCCGCCTCCCTCTGCTAGGAGACAGCTGCCCCAACAGCCCTGGGACCAGGAGCACTGTCCCCTCATTGATGAGGGGCAGGCCGGGACAGGCCCCTCAGGCAGATGGCCAGGGAGGGAGGCACAGAGGGAGACATGCGTCTGCGCCTGCGCCTGCCCAGGTCCCAGCCCTGCCTGCAGAGAGCCTCCACAAAGGTGGAGGGACCCTGCCAGGCAGCCTTGGGTGGCGCAGCAGCCACCTGCCAGGGAGCCAGAGAGAGTCCTTAGGGCCTCGCACCAGGGCTGGGATTGAGGCAGGGACATGGTGGCCCTGGGGCCCCCTCAGCTCTGACCCTCACCCTGGGCATTTATGCGGCTACCTCGCTGACAGCCGGGAACAGCTGGCAAAGCCAGAGGCCCCGGCCAGCACACCCGGCTCCTCGTGCCTCCACTGTCCTCTCCCCAGAGAGGCCCCGTGCCCCCTCTCCACTGGCCCCACGTCCTCATGTTGGGGGCCTTAAGTCGCAGCTCATATCGATCCTGTGATCCCCAGCCTGCCACGCATGGTGTTGCGTGGAGAAGTTTGAACTTGGCTGTGGGTGACAAGGGGGATCTGAGGCACTGGCACAGGGAACCCCTGCCCCGCCTCTCCAGGCTCGGGGAGCTGGGGAAGCCGGGACGCACGTGTGTGCTCGGGCTGGGGCAGGAGGCTGTGTTTGTCCCCCGGGCCTCCAGGGCTCTGTTTAATGCAGGGAACAAACTTGAGTTGACCCAAGAAGGCTGCGGGCAGGCACCAAGCCAAGGACACAGAGACCGGCTTGAGCCAGGCAGGGTACAGTGTAGGCAAGCAGCTGCCACCACGGCTTGGGGAGGTCGCCCCCCAGCAGGAGGGTCTGCTGGTGACTGTGCAGCGCCCTTGCTGGGGGGCAGGGGGCTTTGTGAGAATGTTTGCATGGAGATGTACCCCCAGAGGCAGAGGCCAGGAACGAGGTCCCCAAAGCACAGGGTGAGGAAGGGACTGCGGGCCTGCGCTCCAGGCCCAGCCTCTCTGCTCCCCTGCCTTGTGCTCCTCACCCCTGCATGGCCAGGGTCACGGTGATGACAGCTCGACTGTCCTAACTCATGCCTCACCCCAACAACCCACTGTGCATTGTCGAGGAATCAGGAGGTCGCATCATGTGAGGAAATGTTCATGTCACTTCCTGCTACTCCCTGGGGGCCGGGCTGGGTCCTGGGCTTCGTCCAGCGCTCATGCTGCCCCTGGAGGCACTGGGGCAGGAGCCCGGCCGGAGCTTTGAGCAGACCCCTGTGGAGCCTGGGTACCCCGTGGGCCATACCGGGTGGCTCTGAGAAGCACGGACAGCATTGGCCAGGGCTTTAGATAGAAGAGGGGAACAGGGCCAAGTGCGGCGGGGTTCTGTTGGGTCTGGCCCCTGAGGTCTCAGCGTGCAGGGGCTGGGTACAGAGACCACCCAGAGAGAGCCCGCATCCTCACCCACGCAGCTCCTGGTCCGCCCCTGCCTTAGCCTCACCGGGCACCCTTGGCAAGTCTGGAAGCCCCACGAGGACTCCCCTTGCTCTCTGAGAAGGGGGCACCCAGGGTGGTCCCGCAGATCCCGTGCAGAATCTTTCTGGCCTCTGAAGTATACAAGTTCCTGACACCAGACAGCGCTCAGTAAACATTTTTTTGAATGAATGAGTAAATGAATGAATGAGTGAGTGAAACAAATGCCCCCTTGGAGAGGCCACGGAGTGCCCCTTAGTGGCAGGGCTGATGTGAAGGCAGGGGAGGGCCACAGGCCCTGTTGCCATGGGAACCTGCAGCTCTGTGTCTGTCCCTGTCTGTGTCAGGCACTGTGACAGAAAGCCCCCGGTGGGCTAATCTATTAGCAGTGGGAATTTGTTGGACTTCTGGTTCTAGTGACAGGGACATCCAAGCCCAGTGGGCCACACGTGGTGAGGGTCCGCTTGCTGCACTGGAACGTGGCAGGAGCCCTCTCGTGGTGACACAGTGAGCAAGAGAGAAAGGACCAAGGCCCCCGGGGCCTGACTCATTTTGATAACAAACCCTCCCCTGAGAGGGCCATGTGAATGCATCCAGAGGGTTAAACACCCATCCCCACTTGCCCCCTCCCAGCACTGGTGGCTTGGGGTTCAGGTTTCCAGCCCAGAAACTTTGGTGGGGAGAGGGGGACACATCCAAAACCCAGCACTGGGAATAGACCTCACGTGTGCAGGGAGACAGGTTGTGAACCAGGGAGGTGGCCAGGGGACTCCGCCAGGGACATGTGACACAGAAGGTCCAGCCTTGGCCCGGAGACATGAAGATGCGACAGTGCATCAGTGCGCGGGGCAGCTCCCAGGCCATCTGTGCTGTGCCAGGGCTGTGGTTCTACCTGGCTCCCAGATAGGGCTGCCCGAGGGCATCTTGTCCCACCTAGCAGGCTCTGCAGGGAGGCACGGCCCGCCCCGGCTCACACCAATGCCCGTCTTCTCCCCTCCCTAACCAGAAAGAACTCACGACTTCAGTTCAACAAGGTGAAGGTGGAAGACGCCGGGGAGTACGTGTGCGAGGCCGAGAACATCCTGGGAAAGGACACGGCCCGCGGCCGGCTGCACGTCAACAGCGGTAGGTAGACCACGGGCCAGGGAGGCTCCCCGGGGGCTCGGCAGGCGGCGCGCACCCCCGGAGGCCCGCACGTGACTGTCTTGCGTTGGGCTCCCCTCCCCGCTGCAGCTGCCATATCAAGTCCGAGATCTGAGCCGATTCAGAGAAATGCAGTCGAAGCATAAATGTTTAGCTTTGTTATCTGGGCCTGGAAGAGCCGCCAGCTCTCATTTGAAATAGCCTGAAAACTAAATATTTTGAAATCAAGAGGTGGGGGTGGAGGGGAGGATATTTTTAGAAGGCAATTACGGGAGGCTGGGCTGCCAGGAGCAGGGCCGGGGGAGAGGCAGGCCCAGGGCGGCCGGGAGCCTCGGCCCGTTGCTTTGCTGGGCACCTGAGGGCACGTGGCGTCTCCGATGGGCCCCAGGCTGGGCTTCGGGGTCATCTTCTGTCCTTGTGGACAAGGTCAGGACCTCCAGGCATCCTCGGCTTCAGGTCTCTGAGAGCAGGACGCCTCGTGCCGGGCGGTGCACCAAGGCCCTGCTCTGCCCCCCGTCCCCACCCCTGCAGAGCTGCCTGCCCCCAGGTGCGCCACAGCTGAGGGTGCCATCAGGCCGCCTGCATGTTTCCAGGGGCTGCTCGCAGTCCCACCCCCACCCCAGAGCCCAGCCTTGGACCTGGCCTCACCTGCCGACCCTCTCTGGGCCCTTGTCTGTGATATGGCCCTCAGAGCCCCAGCTCAGCCCCTGACCGCCCCGTGTTGGTGAGGGACGCCCCCGCCCCTGCCATTAAGCCTGAGTCTCTGCGACACAGTCCCACTGAGCCTTCTTTCTGGACATTTTCACCCTGGTGCCCTCCACTCTAGCTCCACCTCAAGGGCAACCCTGGCTCAGGTCTCTTCCCTACTCATCCAAACCAATGCCATGGGCTGTCCTCCTGCCAGGCCCCCGGCCCTGGAGCCACACAACAAAGCCCGTGATCCCATCCATCCTCCCCAAACCACCTTGGCCACGCTGGCTCTTCTCGGCAGCCTGGCCCCTGCGGCGTCGGCTCAGCTGCAGTCCTGGGCCACCTCTCAGGCAGTCCTACTGGGGTGACATCTCGTGAGTTCTCCCCCAGAACATCCAACTGTTGCTGGCCTTCCTGCAGCCTTGTGACCCTGGGTTAGTGCAGACAGCGGGGACAACGCCCTCTCCCGGGCAGCTACAGCAACAGCTGCAGTGCACTGAGCCACGCCTGATTCTCTCGCGAATCAGCACATGGGCTCAGGGTCGATTTTACACTTTGCAGCCAGCTCAGAGAACTGAAGTGTTTGACCCGAAGTCAACCAGCTGGTAACAACAGAACAATAGGATGTAAGAGTAGCTGGCAAACATTCTTTGTGGGATCGCTGGGGCTAGCCTGTTCACCCCTCGCTCCCCGCGGGCACCTGGTGAGGATCATCCACTCTGCTCTGAGGCCTCTGCTGCTGCGTGTATCTAGGCCTGGCCATGTGGCAGTGGGCAGACCTGGGTCCCTGCTGCTTTCTACCTGTCCCAAGCTTGGGACAGCGGCAGGGCTGGGGCCCTGCCACCTCTGCCAGAGCGAGCAGCTGCCCTGAGACCCACTGTGGACTTGGGGGATGCCATGCTATTAGGCAAGACTGACGAGAACCCAGCTTACACCTACCTTAAGGAATGTATTTGTCGGCTTACAAAGCTGGCCCATCCAGAGATTGAGCTGGCTGCAGATGTGACGGAGTCCAAGAGCTCCAAGAATGGGTCAGGATGCTTCCTGCCACCTCGGGTTGGCCATGTGCCTCTCTGCTGTGAGACGGGCTTCTCGCATGCTTGGGGGATGGAGGGAGAGGGGCAGGCCGTAGGTTCAGACAGCCTGCCACCCTGAGGAAGGAGACGGCTCTGTCTGTGTCTGGTCACAGTTCCAGGGAGGGACGCTGGCTGGCCCTCCGAGGCCAAGTACCACAAGGGGTGCGAAGGGGTGGCTGAGCGGCAGGATAGCGAGGGGCAGGCCCTGCGGGAGCTGGCAACAAAGCACTTGCCCCCAGTGATGCTCTTGGCAGTGGAAGCAAACTACACGCAGGCCCGATCCCGCGCCGGGCTAGAGCCTGAGGCTGCAGCAGGTTGGGAGGGTCCCCCCCCACACACACACGCTGCAGTGCCACCCCACAAGCGCGTCAGGCCTCAGCGGGCCTTGCTCTGGGCAGTGTGGTGAAGACAGCAGAGCCTTCAGGCTGGGCGCTGAGGGCAGATCCTTAAGCCCAGCAGGAGAGCAGCAGGTTGGCAGCAAGAGCTCAGAGACTCTGGGGTCCCAGCCCCACGTCAGGCCACCCCAAGCTACTTACCCCCTTCCCTAGTCTCCCACGTTGCCATCTCAGGGCCCCGTTGGATGAGCCTGAAGCCCATTCCCCCCCAAATCTGGGATCCTGAGTTTGAGGTCAGGGCTGCCGGGCTGTGCACACACAGAACACACCTCCGCTGCTGTCCTATACAGCACAGCCTTGAGGCTGGGAGGTGACAGCCACTGCAGGGCACCAGGAGCTCCGGTGGGGGACAGTTCCCAGCGGAGGTGCCTGGGCTCCTTGTTTACCCACAGAACCCAGGAGACCTGCAGCAGCCACACCCTGGGGAGGGGGTGGAGGGCGGGCAGCGGGCAGCTGCTTCTGCCCCCTCTGACTCATCCCAAGGTGGGTTGGCTGGGCCCGCCCAGGCCCCAGGGGAGCTGGGCCTGGGGGTGGGGTGTGAGGAAGCAGCAGGCTGCATGGCTCTGGCTCCTGGGTACTTAATTCTCTGTCCGGGTGGAGGCTGCGGCTCCTTCCCCAGCTCTGCCAGCTCACAAGAGCTTCCTGCCTTCCCAAGATGCCTGGAGGAGGCGGAGTTGGCAGGAAGTTTGTGATGCTTGGGAGGGGGGGAGGGACCTATGAGCTTGGTCCAACCTGCTTCTGAGAGAACCCAGCTTTCTCGTCCAGGGTGAGAGAATTGGAAATGTCCCGAGGTGGCTTTACCAGTCCAGGGTGTTACCCTGTGCCCCAGAGGGTGGGCACCTTTGACCTGGGGTGGCACAGGGCCATGGATGCCTTGAGAGGCCTCTGGACGTGTCTCCTGCCTGGAGGCTGCACAGAGCTGTTTGAACACGTGCACACCTATGCACTCAGCAGGCACTTAGGCCTCCAGACCCTCTCTGAGCTCTGGGAAGTCACAGTCCTGGCCCCGAGCAAATCACGGCAAGGGCAGGACGCTGCCTCCTGAACTCCAGCGCAACTGCCTCTGGTCTCAGAATGTAGAGGAGGGCTGGGCAGCTGCACCTGGGAGAAGAGGCTCCTGCAGGCCGGGCAGCAAGCTGTGATGGACGAAGAGGCTGGGGCCTGGGCCTTGCAACACAAGCAGAGGTTTTTTTTCTCTAAGCCAATGAGAAGAGCACTTGGCCTCATAGCCATGGGCAGCAGGGTGGCGCCGCCACAGCGCCTCACGGGCCTGATAAACTCACCCCAAGACATCAGTGACTAAGAAAAGCTTCCTGGGCATTTGGCTAACATCGGTGTTTTTTCTTAGACACAGCCTGTAAATCATCGCATTCATCCTTTTAACGTGTTCAGCCCAGTGGCTTTTAGTATAGTCACAGAGTTTTATAATCATCAGCTCTAATTCCAAAACATCTTTCTCACCCCAAAAAGCAATTTCGTGCCCAGTAGCAGTCACTCCACATTCCCCCCCCACCCCCGAGCCGCTGGCAGCCATGATCTGTGGGTGTACTTGCTCTGGACATTTCACATAAATAGCATCAGGACACATGGCTTTTTGGCTGCTTCTGCTTAACATTGTTTGTCCGTGTTGTGGCACGTATCAGAACTGCATTTCTTTCTGTGGAATAATATTCCACTGTATGGATGCCAGACTTTCTCTGTCCATTTATCATGTGGATTATTGGGTCATTTGGAGTGTCCACATTTGGACTATTACGAATACCACGGCTGTACGTATTCGCGTGCAAGTTTTTGTGTGCATATAGGTTTTTCAGTCTCTTGGGGACCTGCCTCGGGATAGGATCTCCAGGGCATGTGTGTGTTCTCTGTGTAATTTCAAAGGAACTTCCAGGCTGTTTTCCAAAGCAGCTGCCGCGTTTCACATTCGCACCAGCAACACACGAGGGTTCCAGTTTCTGTGTTGTCGCCACCGCTTGTTAGCATCTGACTTTTTAATTCTTGCCGTCCTAGTGGATGTCTGGCGGTGGCTCACTGTGGCTGTGATTTTCATTTCCTCATGACTTCACAGGAATTGTGCGATCAGAGACAACACGTGGCAGCAGTGACAGCAGCCTGGCCCCTGGGAGGGCTGCGGAAGGCACGTTGCTCTGTGGAGCCTAACACTGATTTGCTCATGCGTTTATCCACTCAGTGAAATGTGTGTGGAGCACTTGCCATGTCCCAGCCACGACGCCGGACCCCCAGACTTGGTGGTTGACTTGAGAGACGTGGCTCCTGCCTCGTGGAGTTTACGTTCTAGTGTATGGGCTGAGTCTTAGTGGCTAGTACACCTGGCTGCCTACGCCCGTTAGAGCGAGTCCTGCAGGTACAAGTAGGATGGGACTTCCAAAGTTCGTGAAAATGGAAGTCAACAGTAAGTTTATTTTGGTGCGAAAAAAATTTTGCCATTTTTTTATAAGATACATTTTCCAGGAACTTTTTCTAAACCCCAAATAACACTTAGAGAAGGATCGGGCAGGAGCCTGGCCCGCCTGAGAGGTGAGGAGTCTCGCTCTGATGCTGCCATTGGGAAGGTCCCGGCAGGGCACCTGTCCTGCCAGAGGGCCTGGGCTGAGACCACTGCAGCCGGAACACACACAGGTGGCCGGGGAGGACTTGAGGGGCCTGGTGCCGAGAGCAACGGCAGTGCAGTGGTGGCAGAAGCGATGGAGCTGATTTGGCTGCTGCGAAGCTAAGGGGTTTGAGAAGGCAACCGTGTAGTCCGATCTAGAGTCTAGGGAGGAGGCAGACAAGACCATGGCCTGGCCTGGGGGAGGCAGGAGCAGGGTCTCTTGGCGAGGCCAGGGTTGGGTGGCTGTAGGGACCAACAGAGGATGAGAAATCAGAGGCGCCCCTGGGCCTTAGGTTTGTGCCTTGGTCCCCGGGGGAGGGGACTGCGGAAAGGCGTGGTTGGGGCGGGTAAGGGGGCCGGTTGTGGATACGTTGAGTGTGGGAGGCTGGGGGCCATCCTCGCGGAGGGTGCAGGGTGTGGCCAGCTCCCCAACTCAGTGTCCCCTTCACTGGCGCACCTCCAAGCCCAGGGGCCACAGTGAGGGACACAGGTTCGTGGGCCAAGCAGTGTAGGTGTGGGCTCCAGGGCTCCAGGGCCCCAGGCTGCTCCAACAGCCCCAGCGTGAGCACCTCCATGCGGGGCACAGAGCTCCTGCGGCTGTGGTTTGCTCAGCAGTGAAGCTGGGTCTGTGGATTCGGGGAGGCCCAGCCATCCCAGAGGAGGGGCCTGGGGGCATGTCCCCCACATCCTCCCTGCCTAGCTCCTCCTTGCCCACTCTGTGCCCTGCTCGGCCACTGACACCCTGGTGTAGGCAGGCCAGGCTCTGTGCTTCCCAGTGCCGGGGGCCTTCAAGAGCCACGACCTGTGTGTGTGTGACAAGCCCAGGTGTGGAGCTGCCTGTTGGAGTCACTGCCGTCACTGCTGAAGGGGGACAGCCGTGGGCAGTCTCTGCCCCGAAGTTCCCACAGAGGGAGCCATGCTGGGGCGGCAGGTCTGGGCACAGCTGTCTGTGGCTGAGCTACACCGAGGGCCTGAGGCCCAGTCCTGTGCGCCTGCCTCCATCAAGCCCTGGTGCTGATGCATGCTCAGAGAGGGGCCGCATGGGAGCCCCAGACCGCGCCTCAACACACCCCATGACTCCAGACAGGCCCGATGGATGCCTTCCCTGTCCCCGTTCCTCCTTGGCAACAGAGGCCGAGGGCAGGACAACCTCAAGGGCTTCCGCAGCAAGGGAACTTTAAAACTGACAGGCTGGTGCCCTGGGCCGTTGCTCTTCTCATTCCCTCTCCTAGCGCCCTGGTTCTCACTGACCCAGAAGCGGGACAGAGCCTCGCCCGAGGCCATCTCTCCCATCTGGCACATGGGTCCCAGCTGGGGCCTGAAGTGGAGCCCAGGGCAGAAGGCGTGCGTGTGTGCATGCGGCTGGCTGCCGGGCTGCGGAGGGGCAGGTGGGGGCCACCCTCGCACTGGGCTTTATCAGCAGCCAAGCGCACAGCCGCAGAGCTATGTGTACACTAGCAGCCCGCGCTCCATCCGTCTCCCTAACGTCTAAACACCGAGGGCGCCAACTGCCTGTCCCCGGCAGCCACCTCTCAGCCCTCTGGTTCAGGGGCGCCGTGGAGACCCCTGCCGCAGGAGCCGGGGCCAGCTGAGACAGGAGGTCCTGTCGGAGGCCACTGGTGGGTGGGAGTGGGGGCAGCCAGCCCTCTCTGGTTGCACAGCCTGGGGTATTATCTTCCAGGTACAAATTGACACTTGGGGCAGGAATTTTCTGGAAGCCATCCCTGATGGGAGGGTAGAGCTCCCCCTATTGTCATCTCTCAGATGCATCTCATGGGTCAGGTTTGCAGTCTGGGGTAGCCAAGGACCCCTGTCTGGCTCTCACTCACTTCTCACATCCCAGCTGCGCTGCCTCTTCGCCAGCAACCTGAAGCCCTGCCTCACGCCTGAGCTGTCCAAGGCCTGGAGGTTCCCTCCAGGGGCCACAGCTGGCTGGGGGTGAGGGGGCAGCAGGGGGCTGTCTGTGTCAGGAAAGAGGGGATCTTGGGTGCTGAGGGAGATGGGACATAGTGGTTTCTGCCACCTTCTTGTGGGCCTTGGGGCCGGTCCAGCCCTGGGAGGAGGGGGAGAGTGGAAGCTGGGGTGCCCCCCCATCTCTCCAGCTGATAGGAAAGGCCAGTGTTTGACATGTGCTGTTCCCTAAACCCCATTGCCTTCCGGCCACTCCCTGCTCCACTGTGAGATGGTGTCCCCCTGCTGCACCGCGCCCCGTCTCCCCCTCAGTACACATCAAAGCGCCGGGTACTTGCAGTGCCACGCCCAGAAGCACCAAACAAAAGAGGCAGAGAGCCCCCTCCTCCCCCGAGAAAGCAGCCTCTGCTGTCTTCTCGCCTCTCGGAAAACCTGCCTGGACTCTGGAGTTTGGCCCAGAGTGGGGTTGCAGGGTTGCACCATGCTGACCAGCAGAGCTCATGGTGGCCTCCTGTCTGCCTCATTGGCCACCAGGAGGGACCTCCCCTGCCCCCAGGCCTCCCCTCCCCAGCTGTTCCTGCGGCCGCTGCCCCGCTGCCAGACCACGGAGGAGGTCTCAGTGGGTCACTGGCTGTGTCTCTCGTACCCTCAGTGAGCACCACCCTGTCATCCTGGTCGGGGCATGCCCGGAAGTGCAACGAGACAGCCAAGTCGTACTGCGTCAACGGAGGTGTCTGCTACTACATCGAGGGCATCAACCAGCTCTCCTGCAAGTAAGTGAGCGCCGGGGGCGGGCGATGCCGGGCAGGCGTGGAGGCCTCCAGGAAAAACGGGTTGCAGGCCACTGGCAAGGGGTCCCGAAGGGTGAAGGCAGGAGTTCTGCCCGCTTCCTAGCCCTTGCTGGAAAACAAGGAGGCGCAAGCTCTAAAGGGCCCTGGGGCTCCTGCGGTCCCCACTTCCTAGGCCCCTCCCCACCCAGTCTCCTGATGTGCGCACTTTCTCCAACACCCAGGTAGATGGGGCTGCCACTCTGTGCCCGGGCACGGGGTGCTCTCCCCCACCCACTCCCTGCTGCTCCTCCCTGCCCCATCTCTCAGAACTCTCCATGGCCTGCTCCTGATGGATGTGTCCTGGGCCCCGGGCCGAGCACAGCTTCCAGAGCCCTTGGCAGCTGGGGGTCCTGCTCCTCGCAGGCTTGAGGCGAGAGGCGGGGTTTGCCCAAAACCCAGTGCCGGCCTCAGATCTCACTGCTCTCCCTGCCCTGCTGGCCCCCAGCGTCCAGATAGGCCCCTGGCCTCTTCTCCCAGTGCAGAGCCAGGGTGTCCCCAGCAGGAACTCCAAGGAGCCCAGAGACACCCCACCATCACTCCCAGAAAATAGGACAGGCAAGAGCATGGCCACCAGGAAGGGTTTGTTCAGGCCCAAGCAAATCCAGGCAGCTGGGCCCATGGGGCCTCTGACAGGTCCTGTGGTGGGGGTGTGAGGAGGGGGTGGGAGCTGGCAGAGGGCAGCACCGGCTCTGGCCAGGCCACAGGAGGGCTGGGAGGGGCCGAGCAAACAGCTTGGCTGCTGCAGCTGCCCCACCCCCCAAGCATCTGGGCAGAGGCCACCAGAGGTGTGGTTGGACCTCCCTGGGACAAGGTCACATCAGCACCACCTCTGACCTCCCGCTCCAGACCTGCATCCCCCTTCCTGGGAGTGTGAGCCTGCTGAGGGGGCCAGGGCTTTGGGAGACCCCCGCCCCCACCCCGCCCCACCTAGCCCGGGACCAGAGGGGCTACCTCCTTCTCACTCCCCCTCAGTGCTGGGGCAGCATTGGGGCTCCGGCCCCAGCTGGCCTCCTTGGCTGGCTGCCTCCCTGATGCCCCCTTCACCTGCTGCCCTCTCCTTCCCGCCCTCCCCATCCCCACCCTCAGGGGACAGTCCCAGAGCAGCAGGTCCTCCTAGTTCACAGCCACGCTCAGCCCCACCCCCACCTCTGGGAGGCAGCCACAGCATCACAGCCCCTGGGGAACACTCTAGCCCTGAATATGCTCCCAGCTCTTCGGAACAGACCTAGGAGATAATCACAAGGTCCTAAACACCTGCCAGGGACGGCCCTGCCCTGCAGCCCCCTCTCTGCCCCCACCCCACACATAGGCCAGGAGTTTCTTCTTCCTGCCTCCTCATCCTTGAACCTCAAAGCGTCCAGTAGTGACGCTGAATGGAGCCCTGGCTCCAGGCAGGTGAGGTCACAGCCCTTCAGCACAGGTGCCAGGGCGGAGTGGGGTGTGGGAAAGGGGGTGACGAGGTCTCAAGGTACCCAGAGGGCCCTGCCAGCAAGGCTGCACCCCTAGGGTCCCAGGTCCTGCCCAGGTCATTGTGAGAGGAATCAAGGGCAAGAGCCTGAGCCATTGCCAAGACAGTGCCCTGCCTCCTCCCCCGCCAGGACAACTGGGCTTCACTGCTTAGAACCTGAACTTGGCACCCAGAGCCGCCACCTCCCCGTCTCACTTTTCCTGAGTGCACCCCAGCCAGGGCTTCTGGAACCGCCTTCCCCAACTCCGACGCTCGGTGGGCGCGGGTCCTTCCCTGGCAGGTCCTCCGAGCTGTGCTGGAGAAGGCTGGGTGGGGGGGCAGGGCAGAGCCCAGAGGCCACTCTGGGGGCGGGCGAGCTGGGGGGGATGGGGGGCAGGCCTCTCAGGGTTCCTGATGACACCTGAATGGAACAAAAAGGAAAGAACTTAGGAAACGGAACTCACGTCTTACCATTTGTGCTGTTTGTTTACTTTTTATTTTGATTTTTTTGCATTTCCGCTTAGCTTGGATAATGAAACTACACTGGTCAGTTTCATTCCAGTTTCTATAAAAGTCAGTTTTCCTTCCTGGTTTTCTTACCCTTGTTGTTGTGTATTGGTTCCGAGCCCCGCAGGCCGTGTCGGGAAGCAGCACCCTGCGGCCCTCCTGTTTTTCTGGAACTCAGTGCCAAAAGAAACAGGGTCACTGATACTGAATTTGGTTTACAAGAGAAAACTTAGGGAGATTTGAAAATGGGGTCCAAACCCAGGTGACCGGCCCCTGTCTGCGCCAGACAGGGGCCGCTGCTTTCTCCTCTTCTCTCCGTGTGTTTGTTGAGCACGGTTGGTGCGTGACTCTTGGGGACTGGTTCAGGGGATGATGACAGAACAAGACTCTTTCCAGCCCTGTGCACATACCAGTGGCATGCCTCCCCCCCATTGCTCATCCTCCCCTTCCCCACCCCTCCCCACCCCATCTGCCTGCTCATCTTCGCCGCATCTCCACCCCTGCCCCACCAACAAACGCAGAGACCCCCACTCCCTCCAGGGGCCGGGGCACACTCTCATCCTCCATCCTCCCCTCCCCGGGAGAGGGCAGCACACATGGCATTATCCCCAGGCTACCAAAAGGAGAAACTGACGCCCGGGAGGCGGGCTGGGGAAAGGGGAAGGCGGAGGCCCTGACCCCTCTGTCGCCCCAAAAGCAGCCCTCGGGCTCTCCTCTCTGTCCCCCACCACCACCCTGCTCTTCTCCAGTGCCAGGCACAGCCCCTCCCAACATCGCAGCCGACGACTCAGCAGGGAAGAGCGGGGAGGCTGCTGCCTGCCGCCCTCCTGATCCATCCTCTGTGTCCCTGGCATTCAGAAGATCCACCCCTGTTTGAGTGGAAACCGCCAGCCACCAGCCAAGCGCCCAGCTGAGTTCAGGCTCCCATCCTGGGGCTAACTTAGAGAGGATTAGGTCCAGCCACCCGCGGAGCCTTCTCTAGGGAAGCCCCAGCTTCAACGGGTAGCTGGAAGGCGAGAAATGGGAGTGTCCAGGAGCCCCCAAGAGTGAGTGCCCCACAGAGCAGCAGTGACTCAGTCCCCGAGCCCCACACTCACAGCGCCCACCCGAGACTCTCACTGTTGTTCCACCAGTGGGAGAGCCCACTTTCCCAGAGCAGGAAGCCGAGGACCACAGTGTGGCATTACTCCACATTTGCATTGTGGGCCGTGTCACTGGAGTTGTGCAGCTTGGTGGCAAAAAGATGAGCATGCAGGCTGGGTGTGCGACCAGGGACATAGGCATGGCATTGTCACTGGTCCCATGGGACAGCAGCCCTGCTTTTCAGCAGTGAGAATAAGTTCCCCTTCGTCCCCTCCTACCCCTGCACTCCCCTGTTCTCTTAAACACACACATTCACATATACACACTCATACACATTCTCTCTCTCTCTCTCTCTCTGTCTCTCTCTCTTTCTCTCTCTCACACACACACACAGGGTTCCCTGATTCCCAATGCCCGGCTTATCTCAGATATTGGAAAAATCCCTCTTTCTTGTTCCCCTGTGGATTCCAAGAGTCACATCAGGGACTTCCTGGGTCTTTATCCTCCACCCACAAAGATGCCTCTGTTCAGAAAACCACTTCTGCCCGCACCTTCCCCATCCTGAGTGGACATCAGTTGCCAAGAGCTGAGTATGGCCTGGCCCAGTCAGGAGTCCTTAGCCACTGCCTCCGTCTTCTTGGATGGGGCTGGGATGAGTGCAGGGGCCCAGAGGAGGTGTTGACGAAGGCTGCTGAGAGCCGCCACCTGCAAACCACCCTGTTCACCAGGACTGGGGCCGCACTGCACCCGCCGCCTGGGCCAGGTACCCTGCGCTCACTGCACCACCGCCTCCCCTGGGAGACCTGTCCAGGCCCAGAGAAGCTCCAGCTCAGCCACCCTGCCCCCACTCTGAGGTCGGCTGCTTCCCGGGGCTGCTGCCCACTTCCCCTGGAGAAGTCTAGCCCGGTTCCTGCCGAGCTGAAGCCTCTGCCCCAGCGGGACACGGTGCTGGTCTCAGCTCATTTCCTGCAAGAGAAGAGGCAGGGACAACACAGCCCCAGCTGTGAGGAGGGAGACTTGAGCGTGGGGCACGCTGGCCCTGCCCCATAGCTCTTCCTCAGGGATCTGGCTTTGCTGGGGTTCAGAAGAGAGCACAGGGTTGGGAGCATCCCCCAGAAACCTGTGAGATGGGGACTCGCTTAAGGGCAGGGGCAGGAGGGAGCAGCCAGAGGACAGAAGGCCATGGGCTGCGGGCTCAGGACAAGGTCAGGGGCATGGGGAGGGTAAGTGCCTTGCAGCAGTAAGAAAGGCACCGTGGGCGAGAGGGGCGCAGGGCAGAGCCGGCAGTGGTGGTGCAGGCCCAGGGCCAGGCTCCGGCTGGCCCCTGGTGAGCAGCAGGCTTCCAGGGTCCCCCGAGTGCCCCTGCTCTCGCCCCACATGGTTCTCGCCACTTGAGCCCACGTTCCCTGCCTGCTCCAGGAGGCTGGTAACTGCAGCTCCTCCCTGGCTCTGCCCCTCCCTGCTGAGCCTTCCCCAAACTGGGTTCTGCAGGGGTTCCTCTAAAGGCACTTCCATGGTCAGACACACTTGGGGTGCACTGCAAGGCCTAGCTCACAGCCTTTGGACCGCTCACAGCCTTTGGCATGCTAACGTGCTAGAGCCCTGGGAGCGGGTTCCTCAAAGGCATTTGGCCACAGAACACTCCCAGAGAGAACAGGCCCACAGCTCCCAGCTCCCTTTGGTCACGGACACGCAGTCCGGGGACAGGATTCCCCTTGGAGCTCTCCAGGGCTGCGCCATGGATCAGAAAAGCTGCTCAGGGTCCCGGGGGGGACAGTCCTTTAGTAGGGTCCAGAAGGGTGGTTCCCAGCACCCCGCCCACTGCCTGCCTGGCCCAGGGGCTGCTACCCTGGCTCCCTGGGGCCGCCAGGCAGGTGAGAAGGCAGGGCTCAGCCCCCAGCAGGGCCACTAGTTAGCACCCCCGTCTCCTCCCCACACTTCCCCACGTCATCTTCCTCCCTGCCCCCACCCTCCCTGCCACCCATGGAGCCACATGTGGTAGAGAGAGCCACGGGGCGGTTTCCAACCCTGCGCCAGCCCCGACCCCGGCCCCTTCAGCTCCGAGAGTGACCCCAAGTGCCTGACTTGGTTGTTCTCATTCATCACTGTGCACTTTGACTTCTAACCTGAGCCTCGCGGATGATGCCAGTTTGTTCTGTGATTTTTCCCCTTTTCCTTCTCCAGATGTCCAAACGGATTCTTCGGACAGAGATGTTTGGAGAAACTGCCTTTGCGATTGTACATGCCAGATCCTAAGCAAAGTATGTTTGAAGATACAAACACGAGTCCCTGCTCCTTAGGAAGCTTCCGGTGCAGTCCCCCAATGTAGGGCCTAGGGCCAGGGGTGTTGGTTGTTTTGATCTTTGGCTGTTTAGTTTTGTTTTTCTTTTCTTTTTTTTTTTTTTTTTTTGTATTTTTGGTTGGTTTGTTCTTTTGTTTTGTTTGGCTTTGTTTTTCATTTTTGGCCTAATCCTTGGGTTTAAAGTTCAGGGCTACAGGTAAGGGGCAGAGTGGCCAGGCCAGTGCAAATGGTAACGGTGGCAAGGAACCAGCGGGCACTGGCAGGAGCCTGTGCCGGGGTGTGGCGAGGCCTGTGGCTTGCTATCCTGGCTCTCTCTTTCTGGTTTTCTTTCTTTTGGTAGGTGTCCTGTGGGATACACCGGGGACAGGTGTCAGCAGTTCGCAATGGTCAACTTCTCCAGTATGTCTCTCTCTTCTATTTCTTCTCTTCCCTGGTGACTGGCAGTCCCCACCGTGGGAGGGATGGGGCCTGGCCTAGCAAGCCTGGGGGGAGGGGGGCCACAGGGGGTATCCTGAGCTCCTCTCAGCCCAGGGCTCCCCACAAGCCTGTGCAGAGGAGACCAAGACCCCCCCGTCCCCCCGCAGGAACCCCAGCTCCATTCGGGCTGTGCTGCCTGGGCACGGAGATGCCGACTTTGCGCTGGGTAGGCAGGCCGCGCACGTGCGGGCTCGTCCGCCCCGCGTCCGGGCTCAGCCTGGCCGGAATGGAGCTCTCCCCTGCCTCTAAGGCCGTGGGTGTGTGCCCGGGTGTGCTGGTGTGCTCCAGAGGGAGAACGCGATCTCGACAAAACACGGTCCGGCCAGTGTAGGTTGCTTGCTTTGGGTTTGGAGACCTGGACGGGGAAGAAAGGAGTGGAGGGAAGCAGGAGGCAGGGCAGTGGTTTGATGCCAGCGGCGTTCACGCGGTCACAGCGTGTGGAGGGGCTCAGTGTGTGTGGCAGTGCGCAAAGACAGTGGACAGGAGGACGCGGGGAGAACGCGCGGCTCTGTCGGGGACCATTCCAGTCTGACTCCCCATGGAGGACTTCATTCCCCTCCCTTCTCCCGCTCTGGAGGCTGGCAGTTTCTGGCTTAAGCCGTTTGCTTTAAAAGACCGAAAGGGGAAAAAAAAAAATTGAGCCCTGCGACTCAAGGATGCAGCCCCGAATGCTCTAGGGTTTTATCTGGGGCCTAGAAGCAGTTCCTCCACGTACCACCAGATGGAGGTGGAGAGAGCAAACAGCCACTGGCTGGCAGGCCCCCCTCACCCGCCTCCTTGGAGAGGATCAGGCTCCTGCCCTGCCCACCCCACCGCTGCCTCCCCGCCAGGATGTTAGCGTGTCAGGTGGTACCTGGAGGTAGGGAGGCAGAACTGTGGGAGACGCAGTGTTTTAGGGTAGTCCTTAGTGAGAAGGGGCTCTGGGGTTTGGGGTCTTGAGGTGGAGCAAGGAGCCTTCCCGGTTCCCCCTCAGACCACAGCACAAACTGGAAAATTCTCTTCCCCCTCCAACCCAGGAGAGGCACGGAGACCCCAGGACTGGGAGGCCCATGGGCCCCGTGGGGCACTTTTCTTCCTAGTTGGTGGGAGGCAGCGTCCTCCCCAGGCAGCCATGGGGATTAGGGCAGAGCCTGTGAGTGGGACACGTGGCCCAGCAGAATTCTCTGGAACCCGGCTCTGGGAGAATGTCCATGTCAGATCTAGACCTGAGCAAAGCAGCATGGGGCAGGAAGGGACTCGGGACATGAGGCCGAGCCTCGGGCCATGTGAGAGGCGCTGTGGCTTGTGCTTCTCTCCACCCGCCCTCCGCCGAGAGCCTCCTTGGCGTTCGGGACTGTTCTGGACGGGGAGTCCCAGCCCAGCAGCGCTCCGGAACTCGGGCTGCTGTCCAAGGCCTCCCTGCCAGCTGGGCTGCTTCAGCATGCAGCTCAGACCTGCGCGAGGGTCAGCAGGGCCCCAGGAGCCCAAAAACAAGCCTGCAAATGCAGCCCAGGCCCTCCCGCCAGTGTCGTCAGTCCTGTCACTTGTGGCTGTTTGCAAAGGGTTGAAGCACGTTCGGTGCTTGCTTGGAGAGCTCCAGCAGGCACTCCCTGCAAGGCGGCGAAGTGCTAGCCTATGCTTGCAGGCTCTGGGTCCCCACTGATAGGAATGATGATGCCAGCTGCAGGGCTGACTGGCTTGAGGGGTCTCACTCCACATCCCTAGGTTTGTTTTCTCATCTGTGCAGTGGGGTTACGCCCACAGAGTTGCTGAGCGTGGGAAGTGAGTTAGGGCTTAGTGGAGGGCCAGCCGCACCTGTGAGGGGAAGAGACAGTCCCCTTCCCAGCAACAGCCTTACCTGTGAGAGGCGAAGGGTCTGACGGTCACAGCTTGCGCACTGGCCACCTTCACCAGGTTACCCTTTGCAGGGACTAAGTCAGGCAGGGCGTGCTCACGACCGCTCTTCGAAACTTCCGCTTCTCCCACTGACAGCCTCTGCATGCAAACCAAGACCCAAAGCTTGTCCACCTGGGTACTGTCCTGTGGACGAGCACACACATGCAGACACACAAGCACGTGCTCGCCCTTGCACACGAGAAGCACACGCTCACATCGGCACTCGTCACTGCCACCTCGTCCGGGTACCTGTGGCTGTGTCATGACACATGTTGAGGAGGAAGAATTTGTATGTTGTGTAGTGAGCCTGGCCTGGGCGGGAATCCAGCATCAGGTTGCCATGGTTACCAGTCAACATACAAGTTTCTGGCCAATCAGACGCTCCTGTGTGTGACTCAGTGGTGCCACCCCCTCCTGGTGGAGGAGCAGCGGGGCACATGATGTGTGGGAGTGTTTTCTTCACTGGGGAAGACTGCCCAGAGCCACTCAGAATCCGTCCTCACGCTGCCCCCAAGACTGCCTACCTGAGTCTCTGGCTATGCCCTGTGACCTCACCCATCATACCACCTGCCACTGTCAAGGCAGTGCTGGCCTTGACCTTGAAAAGCTGGCCCACGAGGAGTCCTGGACATGGTGGCTTCCACCATCCAGGCTCCAGAGGAGTGATGCAGAAGAAAACCCCATAAGGGTTTTGGGAGGCCCCTGCCTGCCCAGGTGGCTGCTGTCTTCAGGAATGGCCAAGCAGGCCTGCCCAGAGACTCAACGGGCAGGAATAGCTATGGCTTAGCCCTCGAAGACCAGAGGCATGGCCTCCAGTCTGCCTTCTGCCTCAGATTTGCTGTGTGACCTTGGGAAGGTGTCCTGGCACTGCTGGGCCTGGCTGCCTTATGACCTGGTCCAAAAGTGGGGCCCAGACCAGCTCAGGGAGTCCTGTCCTCTCAGTGTTGCAGGTGCTGAGGTCGAGCCAGGCTGCCCTCTTTGAGGGGAGCATGATTGGCTATGGAAACAACGTGTGCACGCTTGCACTTCCCAAGGGTCCCTGGGCTATAGGTCAACCACTCAGAGCGTCCCCAAGGACCGCTGGGTTTGTGTAGTTGTCTGTGTGCTCGGCACAGCCGGCCAGCCTCGGGAGGTCCCAGGGAGGAGTACACAGCTTGTCCCTATGGCACTTTTGTCCCACCTGCAGGCACAGTGAGGCTGCAAAGAAACAAATGTCAGGATGGCTCCCCAGCCTTGAGTTACATAGAGCACACAGTAGGGCTGGTGTTGAAAGGGCAGAGACCAGTGCTTCGCTGCGTGGTCTCTGCATGGCACTGGAGAGTCCAAGCCCCAGGCTCTTTGGGCCAGAGCCATTTTGGTCCCTGGCTCAGAGCCACACTTACCCTCTGCGCTTTTCCAAGTGTAATGAACGCCCTCTGGAGGGGTGGCTAACACACAGAACTTCCCGCTAACTGCCCCTGCTCCCCGAGCTCTGCAGATGTGATCGTCACACGCAATGTCCGCACTGATCTGGCCGAGCTGTGTGTGCGCAGAAGCCAGAGGCGGGGCAGGTCCGCGCCTGCTCCCGTCCTCTGCCCCTGCAGAGTCACTCGTGTTGGGTGAGGAAGCGGAGCCCCTGTGGGTTAGCCACTCCTCGTGGGTAGTGAGGGCTGCCACGGAGACGCAGGCCTGTAGGCGGGGCCTGGCTGCTGCACGGAATGGGAGGGGGTGAGGACGGCTGAGATTTCTGGGCTCCCATCCCAGAGGCTGATTCCATGGGTCTGGAGGTTTCTGACGCCCGGCCAGGTCTGTAAACCTCCCAGGACCCCACAGCCAGGCCTGATCCTCGTGTCACAGATAAGACTGAGCCAGAGATAGCCTCGGCATCTCGCGGGGCAGCACAGCAGGCCAGGGCGTGAGTATCCACCGCGCAGGGCCCTGGCATCCCACATTCCTAACGTGGTTACTTCCGAGACGGTCCGTCGTGACCGTGGGAGGGGCTCGGTGTCCTGCAAGTGAACCTGCGCGTCTCTGAGTTGCAGCTTGTGCTTCTAAGGAGGAAAATCGGGCTCAGGCACCAGGGCCCACCCCTGTGGCCTTCTGGGCTGTTGGGGGCTTCAGGTGGAGGCCAGGCCAGCTAGGGACACGGGGCCAGTCTGTGACCGCAGGCCCTTGTTCTCACTAGAACAGAGGCCACTGTGCGTGAGCGAAGGGCAGGGAAGCCTTCTCCAGGGAACCAGAGAGTGCTGAGGGCCTGGCACTGAGCTGGGAGGAGAAGGGGGACCCGGGGACCCCCACCCCTCTCGGGCACATTTGCCGACTGCGCCTCTGCCTCCCCGCCGGGTACTAACCCCACGGCTCAGCCTGAGCGCCTGCCCTGCCTGCTGATTCTAACACTGCCTTTCTCTGCCTTCTTGGGGCTCCCAGGGACTGGGTGCCTGGAGGAGCTGGGGGAGGGGACGGTACTAACCGCTCTCATCTCACAGGCTGCCTGCCACTGTCTCTGACCAACGTCTCTCTCTCTCTCCCCCCTCCCCAACCCCATCTCTCTCCCTCCCCTCCCTGCCCCCCTTGGCCGCCTCTTTCTGCACTACCAGAGCACCTTGGATTTGAACTGAAGGGTACGGAACGTCTGTGGGTCACTCAGCGCCATCCCCCAGCCTCCAACTCCAGTTTTCTTTCCAAAAAATGAAAACAGGGTGACCCTTAAACCTCCCCCAGGCCCCATTGAGATGTGCTGGAATAAACTAGGTTGACCCCAGAGGCAGAGAAGCCCACGAAGGGCGGGGTGCCATGGGCTGCAGGTGGTGTCCTGGGTCCCTTTAGGGTGCCTCAGAGGGGAGCCTCAGGCAGAAAGACACCCCTTCCCATCGGACTGCAGTCTCCTGCCTTCTCCCATTTCCATCTCCATCGCTTCTCACTCTGTACCGGGCTCGTAGCTGATTGCTCCCTGTTTGTCTGCCCCTGCCTTGTGAGTCTGCATCAGGCTTGACCATCTGCTTAAAGCTGTCATTCTCTGTGGTCTGTCCCAAGGATGGCAGGACCTGCAGGACTCTGAGTTGGGCTGGCCTCTGCTGCCCACCCTTTGTCCCCTGCCACTAGTGGCTCCTGCCGTCTGGCACCTACAAGACTGGAAGGGATGTTGGGGAGTTTGTGATGCCCTGACCCTGGCTTTGTGCAGGCATTATGGCAGGAGAGGAACAGGGGTGAGGCCCCTGTGGGCCAGGAGCCATCAGCTATGGGAGGTCCCTCATTGCGCTCAGGAGCACTGGAGCCAGAGTCTTGTGTCCAGTGCCTGTCTGCACCTGCTGACTGTTGGGGGGCAGGCAAGGAGTGGAGGCTCTGTGGGATCTGTGGTCATGCAGGGCATACAGGGGTGAGTCTGCAGATACGTGTTTGGGGGTGGCATTGGGGTAGATGCGTGTGCACCGGTAGGTCTTGGGCAGGATGTGCGAGCACAGAGCAGGCACTGGGATGTCTGGGTTGAGGGCAGAGCTCCGTGCAGAGTGGGTGCATGCAGCCATGTGTCTGTCCGTGAGGGTAGCCTGCACATGCTCTCAGCAATGCCAAACATCTACCAAGCACCAGAATCTAGCACACACAGTCCCGAAGTCCGGGTGCTCCCCATCATGGCAGTGTCAGGTGACAAACAGGGTAGTGATTGGATGGTGACCAGGGTGGGTGGCTGTGGTAGCTAAGTGGCCAAAAGGGCGTGTGCCCCGAGGGGACGAACCCAATGAGCTGAAACCTAAGGAGAAGTAGCCAGCCCCCAAAACAGCAGTGTGGGGGTGCTGAAGGTGGAGGCACAGGAAGCACAGAGCCAGTGACGCCGAGCACAGGGGCGCGGGGAGACAGGACCACAGCAGAACCGGCCGGGGTGGGGACCAGGACACCAGGGGTTTTATTCCGACTGCAGTGGGGAGCTGTTGCGAGTCTCCAGGCAGCAGACTACAATGATCTGCTTTGTGGCTTTGGACAGACAGTAGCCCCATCGGGGGGCAGGGTGGGGAGCAAGGGAAGCGAAGGTGCCCACCACCAGATGCCGGGGGCCTCAGCTCAGACTCAGTTGGAAGCAGTGGAAGTGAGGGTGGTGGTCAGACCCAGGATCTGTCTGGAAGGCAGAGCAGAGAGGATCTGCGGCTAGGTTAGGTCTCAGGGAAGGCCCGGAGAAAGGCAGTGACTCAGAGCGACTCCAAGGTTTGGGGCCTGAGCAGTAGGAAAAGCAGTGGTGAAATGCTGGGGGGAGGAGGGGCACGGAGCAGGTGCGGGGACTGGTGATGCCCGCTGGCCATGATCCTTGGATAGAAGTGGCACTCAGGGAGAAGCAGGGCAGGAATCAGAAACCTGAGTCTCTGCACGGGATGGCCTTTCAAGTCTGTGTGTGATGTGGACAGGGACAGGGACAGGTGGAGAAGGGTCGGAAGACCTGGGCCCAGGTCTGAGAGAAGGAAGCAGCAACTGAGACAAAGGTAGGTCAGCCAGTGAAGGAGGACCTCAAGGCGGAACATGTGGTCAAAGGCCCTAAGGCAGCAGGCACCAGGGGAGGGAGCAGCTGAGGGGCCGCAGTGGCCACGGGACCCGGACCATGGAGGTTGTCTTTGATGACATGAGAGTGGACCCTGAGATGTGACGGAGACAGGTGCTTGACTGGAAAGAACTGAGCAGGAGCACCATGGCGATGATGGCCACGGCGGGCACCTGGCTGCAGTCAGCGGGCATGTGTGTGTGTGGCTGGCTCTAGGGGTGTGTGCGAGTGGGCTTCGTGAAGGCTCTGGCTGTGGCTCAGGTGTGGTTGGCGCTGCATGTGTATCTGGTGTTTGTTGGTTTGGATTCCTGTGCCACAGGAGATGCCACAAGCCGAAGAGATGAGGGACATTTCTCAGGGCTCCACCTGGGCACAGAGGCCCTGCTCCCGCTTAGCCCCAGCCAGGAGGGGGGGGCCGCTGGCAGCTGCAGGGGTCACGGGGCGGGCTCTTGGGGCTGCAGCCTCGTGTGGCTGGTGCGGTCACCTCTTTCCTCCTCTTCCTCCTGCTGTCTCTGTTTCAGGAGGGCAGGGAGGGCCTTTTGGAGGGTTTCATGGTGCAACAGCAGGGCTGAGGGCTGGGCTGCCTCTGCGTGCCTGCTCATGGCCGAGACCGGAGGGTAGAGTGAGCACAGGCCTGTCTCCCCACACGTGCTCTGCAGGCCTGGCCTGCTCCCTCCTGAAGATGGCCCCTGGGTCTGATGTCCGTCCCCAGCCCAGAAGCAGCCAGTCGCCTCCTTCTCAGGGAAGCCGAGGTGGCTGAGCCCAGCCCGTGCCCAGGGACTGCAGGTCGCTGCCCTGAAGAGCAGCGCCTACAGCCACCCACGTTTTCTGTAGCTGCCAGGCTATGGTGGGGCTGGGGGGGGGGGGGGGTGCCCCACCCCTCACTCTGTGGTCTTGGGAGCTCTCCCTCCACTCCATCCCCTCCCATCCTGCATTTTCCACTGGTGTGCTCTGGGCAGGCATGAGATGGGGAAGATGAACTCAGGTAGTTAGACCATGGGTGGGCGGGAGCTGGGAGAAGCAGAAGGCCTGTGGCGGTAGGCAGGAGGGGAGGGTTGGGTTGGGAGGGGGTGGGGCAGGGCACCTGGCGTCAGGGGTTTCTGCATCTCCCTTGGCGTCTGCCTGCCTCCCGCCCCTCACTCCCGCCCTGCCTCTGCAGAAGCCGAGGAGCTGTACCAGAAGCGGGTCCTGACCATCACTGGCATCTGCGTAGCTCTGCTGGTCGTGGGCATCGTCTGTGTGGTAGCCTACTGCAAGACCAAGTGAGTGCCCGCCCTGTGGGGGATGGCCCCGGCCCTCAACCGGCTAGGCAGGGGTCTCTGCGGCCCATCTGAGGCCGACGAGCAGGAGCAGACAGTGGGGCAGGTGAGCCCCGGAGCACTGAGCCAGGAGTGAGCAGGAGCACAGGCTGAGGAGGCGCCACGGCAGGTTCAAACCCCGTGTGACTTGAACAACCCAAGAAGCCTCTCCACGTCCCCAGTGTGGACCTCCACGGAGCGTGCAGCTGCCCTCGTAGACAGGCAGGCTCTCGGGGTGCTGGCCTGACAGGGAGCCGCATTCCCAACGAAGGACAGCTCAAATGGTACTGCCCAATGCTAGCCTGGGAGTGACTGAGGCAGGAGCGAGGGAGCCGGGGTGCCACAGGGGCACCCCGAACCCTGGAGCAAGGACAAGTGCCAGAGGCAGTGTAGCTGAAGAGTCCAAGCACAGCCGACGCGGAGCTGTGTTCCCGGGGCGTGAGCAGCCCGGGCCACCTGCAACCAACGGCAAGTGTCTAGAGAGAGGCAGGAGCCAGTGGCACCACGGGGCCTTAAGAGCCCAGCTCTAGCACCTGAGTTTATTC
This sequence comes from Sylvilagus floridanus, assembly GCA_949820135.1. Taxonomy (NCBI): domain Eukaryota; kingdom Metazoa; phylum Chordata; class Mammalia; order Lagomorpha; family Leporidae; genus Sylvilagus; species Sylvilagus floridanus. The sequence continues at coordinate 25,686,519 of OX463241.1, read as the reverse complement.
TGAAGCTGAGGGGGAGCCAGTGAAGGTTGTAGAGTGATGCAGTGTGTCGGTCTGGCCCATCTGTTCAAATCTGGAAATGAGGGGTCTGGACATCAGCAGCACGTGAGGGGCGGCCCCTTCTGTGGGTCGAAGGCCCTGCTGTCCGTGCTACAGAGGAGCAAGGTGGGTGAGGGGGGAGTGGAGCCCAGGCAAGAGATCAGGTCCAAGAGAAAAAATGAAGTCCGAGAACTGGGGCAAAGCCAGCCCCCCGTTCTGACCCCACTGCATTTCCTCGTTTCAACAAGCCTTCAATCAAGGCTCATGTGACACCAGGTCCTGCCCACTTGACTCTGAGCAGGGCCCAGTGTCAGCGAGTGTTTTAGAGGCAGCTAACCTCAGCTGGAGGGCAGCACTTGGGCTGGGGGCTGAGAGGTGAGGACTTAGTGAGTGTTGCAGATAAATGGATGGGCATGTGCAAAGGCCCAGAGGCCAGCCAGAGCAGGACGGGGGGGGGGGGGGCTTGGAAACAAGGTATCCCAGGATGCAGTGAGCTGGGGGTGGAGCCCAGGAGACCTGGGGTTGGGGAGAGAAATGGCACATAGGGGGCTCAGGAAGGGCTGTCAGCAGGGGAATTCCATGATTAGACGTGTTTATCTTGAAACAAATGTGAGCCCTGACCTCTGACCCCACCCATAGCACAGTCCTTTATTTTCTTTGGAGCCCTTTACTGAAAGTCTCTAGTTTGTCTTTTTTTTAAAAAAAGATTGATTTATTTAAAAGTTACAGAAAGAGAAGGAGAGACAAAGAGATCTTCCATGCGCTGGTTCACTCCACAAATGGCTGTAACAGCCAGGGCCAGACCAAAGCCAGGAGTTAGGAGCTTCTTCCCCGTCTCCCACATGGATGCAAGGACCCAAGCACTTGAGCCATCTTCCACTGCTTTCACAGGGAGCTGGACTGGAAGTAGAGCAGCTGGGACACGAACCGGCCTACATGGGATGCTGGCATCCCAGGTAGTGACTCTACCAGCTATACCACAGCTCCAGCCCCTCTTTGTTTTTTTGACAGGCAGAGTGGACAGTGAGAGAGAGAGAGAAAGGTCTTCCTTTGCTGTTGGTTCATCCTCCAATGGCTGCCGTGGCCGGCGCGCTGTAGCCGGCGCACCGCGCTGATCCGATGGCAAGAGCCAGGTGCTTTTCCTGGTCTTCCATGGGGTGCAGGGCCCAAGCACTTGGGCCATCCTCCACTGCATTTCCTGGCCACAGCATAAAGCTGGCCTGCAAGAGGGGCAACCGGGACAGAATCTGGCTCCCCGACTGGGACTAGAACCTGGTGTGCCGGTGCCACCCCCTCTTTGTTTTTAAACACTGATTTATCTGAAATGCAAAGTGACAGAGAGAACCTTCCATCCACTACCTCAATCGCCAAATGACAGCCACAGCCACGTTTGGGCCAGACCGAGGCTGAGATCCAGGAATTCTGGGTCTCCTACATGGGCGGTGGGAACCTAACTCCTTGGGCCATCGTTTGCTGCCCCCTAGGCACATAAGCAGGGAAGTGGACAGGAGTGCAGAGTAGAAAGGACACTGACCAGGACTCCAGGCAGTCCCAGCAATAAGCTGGACCTACTGCGCCAGCCCCCACTTTTTTTTTTTTTTTTGACAGGCAGAGTGGACAGTGAGAGAGAGAGACAGAGAGAAAGGTCTTCCTTTGCCATTGGTTCATCCTCCAATGGCTGCCGCGGATGGCGCGCTGCGGCCGGCGCACCACGCTCATCCGATGGCAGGAGCCAGGTGCTAGGTGCTTTTCCCTGGTCTCCCATGGGGTGCAGGGCCCAAGCACCTGGGCCATCCTCCACTGCACTCCAGGGCCACAGCAGAGGGCTGGCCTGGAAGAGGGGCAACCAGGACAGAATCCGGCACCCCGACTGGGACTAGAACCTGGTGTGCCGGCGCCGCGAGGCGGAGGATTAGCCTGTTGAGCCACGGCGCCGGCCGCCAGCCCCCATTTCTTTAAGTGTTTATCATCTCTCCCTTCCAGGCCTGCGGCCTCCTAACCATGGAGCACAGTCAAGCAATCCCAAGTCCATGACTGGGGGTAGGAGGGAGTCTGCACTGTGGCTGAGTATTTTATAAACGCTAATCCGCAGCAGTTTGGAATGGGCAGATGACAACGTGGAATAGAGAACCTCCGTAACTAGCCCAGGGCTCCACAGCACCCAGCAACTCCTGCCACCCAGGCCCTGCTGGGCTCATGGTGCAGCTAGTCCAGGGGCAGGTGGGAGGGCTCCAGGGCAGAGGTCCCTGGCGGGTCAGCCTGGCACTCACCCACCCTTCCCCGGTGCAGGAAACAGCGGAAGCAGATGCACAACCACCTCCGGCAGAACATGTGCCCAGCCCACCAGAACCGCATCTTGGCCAACGGGCCCAGCCACCCCCGGCTAGACCCCGAGGAGATCCAGATGGCAGATGTGAGTGGTGCTCCCCGGCCCCGCCCCCAGCCCTCGCTGGACAGCCAGCCTTCTTGTGCCCTCTGCGGGGGGGGGGGGGGGGGGGCGCTGGGGCAGCAGCTGGCAACGACCGGCCCCACAAGGTGGCTAGTCCCACTCACCACTTCCAGAGGAAGGCTGGGCGCGGAGCTGCAGAGGCCACTGCAGTGCCACCATCTCCCCCTGCTCAGGTGAGCAGGCCCCAGGGGCCGAGCCCCACTCACCCAGCCCGGCTCTGTCTGTTGCAGTACATCTCCAAGAACGTGCCTGCCACAGACCACGTCATCCGCAGGGAAACTGAGACCACCTTCTCGGGGAGCCATTCCTGTTCTCCTTCTCACCACTGTTCCACAGCCACTCCCACCTCCAGCCACAGGTGGGCCCCCAGAAGCATGTAGACCCCTGTACCTCGGCCATGCAGTGCTGCCACCTCATGACTCAGCCACCTGCCACCGTCTGCAGCCACTGGCCCAGGCCTCTGTGCACCTGAGTCTTCAGAGTGAGGGGATGGACTGGGTACTGGGTACTGCCCCTGTAAGCACCGAGCACCACAGCTCCAGAAATAATGGGTGCTACTGGGACCAAGATCCTAACAGTCATGGTGCCTTGTGGGTGGACAAGGCTGGTGGCAGTGAGGAAAGGAAGGGTCCTTTGTACCTTGCAGCTTGCCCAGCCCCCTGTCATTATGGGGTTGGGCCACAGGGACACTGCATACCAGCCCAGGGAGCCCAGGATGAAGGGGGAAGAGCCCAAGAGAGGTGGTCATGCCCCCCCCCACCCCGCCTACTCACCTCACCCCCATCTGGCCTTCCCAGACATGAGAGCCACACGTGGAGCCTGGAACGTTCTGAGAGCCTCACCTCCGACTCCCAGTCCGGCATCATGCTGTCCTCAGTGGGCACCAGCAAGTGCAACAGCCCGGCGTGCGTGGAGGCCCGGGCCCGGCGGGCAGCAGCCTACAGCCTGGAGGAGCGGCGCAGGGCCGCCGTGCCACCCTACCACGACTCCGTGGACTCCCTGCGTGACTCCCCACACAGTGAGAGGTCAGTTCTGAGCCCTAGGGCAACTTGGGGACATAACAGAGAGCCTCATCCCCAACCATCAGGGTCCCAGAAAGGGGAGGCTCTGCCCAGGGGCATAAGCTGTACCTGATGCCGCGGCTACTGCTGTCCCTGGTGGGGCCCGGGCCTCTCGGCAGTGCTCCTGGGGACACCTTCCGGAGTGGAAGGAGATGTTACTGACTGCACCAGGACATCAGGAACCCATCCTCGCGGTGCCACGTCCCAGCAGAAAGAGACACCATGGAGGGGTGGGGTGGGAAGGGAGGCTGAGGCCCAGGAGGCTGACCAGTGCAGGACACACGGGAGCCAGGCACGCTCCCGGGCCCCCAGTATCGCCCCAAGGCCCAGTTGCCGGGTTCTCGCGCGGTGAATGACTGCAAACGGGGAAACTCTGCTCCCGCACTCCGGACCAGGAGTCCCAGGCAGCAGGCTCCACTTCCCTCAGTCCCTGTGTGGCCTTCATGGCCTTCGGCTGCGAGGGGAGCAGAGCGGATGTCCCCCACTCAGCTCAGCCCCCTCCAGGCATGGTCTCCTCGGGAAGCCTAAGATAGCACCTGTCCCTGCTCCTGCGGAGCTCGCAGGCAGAGACAAGCCTCTGCCACTCCCCGCAGCCTTGGTAAAGTGCCAGGCACAGGGCGCTGCGCCAGGGTGGCCGCAGGCTGGGCAGCATGCCCCTCTCTGCCACCTGCATGACGTGGGGCGGCTTCGTCACCCGGACCCCGTAGCCTGTAGAAGGGAGAACAATGCCTGTTAAGCCTGGTTCCAGGGAAGGCACCCCAGGTTCTCACGCAAAAACTCCCTGGCTCCTGTTCTCAGACCCCTTCCAGGTGACAGGCACAGCAATGTGGCTAGGCAGGCCTGGGGGACACTTGAGCTGTGCAGGTTCCTGTTTCCCCGATCTTTGTTCATCTTTGCAAGCTAAAACTCGGGAACCAGCCGGTGCCATGGCTCAACAGGCTAATCCTCCGCCTGTGGCGCCGGCACACTGGGTTCTAGTCCTGGTTGCCCCCTTCCAGGCCAGCTCTCCGCTGTGGCCCAGGAGTGCAGTGGAGGATGGCCCAAGTGCTTAGGCCCTGCACCCCATGGGAGACCAGGAGAACCACCTGGCTCCTGCCTTCGGATCAGCACGGTGCGCTGGCTGCGGCAGCCATTTGAGGGTGAACCAACGGCAAAAAGGAAGACCTTTCTCTCTCTCTCTCTGTCCACTCTGCCTGTCAAAAAAAAAAAAAAGAGCATGGTTGGTACGGGCTGTGGAGAGCAGTGCAGCGGAGCCATGCCTGTGGAGAGCAAGGGTCTCTTTGTGCTGTCTTTAAAAGTCCCTCTGGGGAGGCAGAGTGAAGGACAGAGGGCAGGGTGGAGGCACAACCAGAGCGCACCCTGGGGCCCCAGGTGTTGGTGGACTCGGTTAACTTGGTGGTTAACTGCACCTGCACGTGGAGGGAAGTGGGGAGTCAGGTGATTTGTCAAGAACCTACTGGACTCCCTGGGCTGGTGCGGCAGGGCAGGGACTGCCAGCCCCCATGGAGGGAGGTGGCCCCTGTCTGCATGGCAGGGAGCTGATGGGCTCACACAAGGGCAACCTGGAGAAGGAACAGGGACAGGTATCATGATGCAGCAGCTTCTGCCGCAGCCCGAGAACGCCTCCCTCCAGAAGCCAGCAGGCCACGGGGTCAGTCTCCCCTCCAGGGCCAGGGACTCCAGGTCTCCGGCCCTCTGAATGAGGAGCTGTGGCTTCTGGGATTTGCTGTGAGCCTTGGCCACCTCCTGACTGAGTGGACTTCAGGCTCCTGCGCATACTAGGGACCAAGGAAAGCCTCTTAGAGACTTACGGCATTAGCTGAGATTTTACCCTTAACATGCCCTGACCCGAGGCTGACCCCGCCGACCATGAGCTTCTCCACACAACGACCACGAGTCAGGCACTGGGCCCAGCCAGTCCCCCAGCACGCGATGGTACCAACGGGTGAGAGTCCCCCCCCACCATCCCTCTCACACGTGGGATCCGGGAAAGAAGCCACCTTGGGTGGCACCCTGATCCACACCTCTGCCTCTTCCTGCAGGTACGTGTCAGCCCTGACCACGCCCGCGCGCCTGTCGCCCGTGGACTTCCACTACTCGCTGGCTACGCAGGTGCCCACCTTCGAGATCACGTCTCCCAACTCGGCGCATGCCGTGTCGCTGCCGCCCGCCGCGCCCATCAACTACCGCCTGGCGGAGCAGCAGCCGCTCCTGCGGCACCCAGCGCCCCCGGGCCCCGGGCCCGGCCCTGGCCCCGGCGCGGACATGCAGCGCAGCTACGACAGCTACTACTACCCGGCGGCAGGGCCCGGGCCGCGGCGCGGGGCTTGCGCGCTGGGCGGCAGCCTGGGCAGCCTGCCCGCCAGCCCCTTCCGCATCCCGGAGGACGACGAGTACGAGACCACGCAGGAGTGCGCTCCGCCGCCGCCGCGGCAGCGCACGCGCGGCGCGTCCCGCAGGACGTCGGCGGGGCCCCGGCGCTGGCGCCGCTCGCGCCTCAATGGGCTGGCGGCGCAGCGCGCACGCGCGGCGCGGGACTCGCTGTCGCTGAGCAGCGGCTCGGGCGGCGGCTCGGCCTCGGCCTCGGACGACGACGCGGACGGGGCCCTGGCGGCCGAGAGCACCCCGTTCCTCGGCCTGCGCGCGGTGCACGATGCGCTGCGCTCGGACTCGCCGCCGCTTTGCCCCGCGGCCGACAGCAGGACTTACTACTCCCTGGACAGCCACAGCACGCGGGCCAGCAGCAGACACAGCCGCGGGCCGCCCGCGCGCACCAAGCAGGACTCTGCGCCCCTCTAGGGGCCCCGCCGCCCCTCCGCCTCGCCCGCCCCACTGTCTTTATGGCGAACAGAGACCACCGACCGCAGAGAGAGAGGAGGAAAAAAAAGAAATAAAAATATTTTTATTTTCTATAAAAGGAAAAAGTATAACAAAATGTTTTATTTTCATTTTAGCAAAAATTGTCTTATAATACTAGCTAACGGCAAAGACGTTTTTATAGGGAAACTATTTATATGTAACATCCTGATTTACAGCTTCGGAAAAAAAAACAAAAAAAAAAGAGAGATGGGCCAATTTTTTGACTCTTTACTAGAAACTTATATTGTGGTGCCTTTTGCTGTACGCTATTCTGGGGCTCCTGGGCGGCCGGGTGGGGAGGGGCTGAGCGGGAGCTTTGCCACCAGGCGGGAGCATGAGGGAGTCAGGAGACTTCCAGAGGGAGACAAAAGACCCAGCGGCAGCAACCCGAAAGGGGAGGTGGCCTCCCCGCTCCTCACAGCTGCTCCGGGAGGGGCTGAGGAGGTCGCCCCCACAGCCCGGGCCAGGGAGGGGGCGGCGCCTCCTCCCCCACGGCCGCCTCCGCAGCACCTTCGTTTACAGGTCGTCTTTTCTACTTTACGCCTGCATGTCCTTTGCATTTCAGACTCTAGATCGGATGCATGGTCACGCTGGGACCGAGAAGAGCCACTCAGTGTATTCGATTCGCCTCTTAGCAATAAAACAACACCGTGTCCCTCTCACAGCCCACCCTCCAGCCCCAACCCACCTATGACTTCCAGTCCTGCCCTCCCACCCCCACAACTGGGTCCACTGCTAATTTGTCAAAAAGGTCATTGTTTAAAAAAAAATTACATCCCAAACAGAAACAAATGGGCACCCTGCCCTGAGATGTCCAAACACCTGACTGTTGACACTTGAACATTTTTATATTATAAATAAAATCAGAACTAACTCCTGGTTGAGTGTGTGTGCCTAGCCCCCAGGTGAGGAGGGAAGACAGGATGAACGCTGGCTGGGGTGGACAGATGTCAGGGTGGGGACTTGCATGGCCAGGGCAGTCCTGGGACAAAGTGACCCTCCCGCTCACTTCCCTGGCCTCAGCTCCCAGGACAGGCTCCAAGAACATTTACAAGGTGTCCCCCCTGGCTGCTGGGGAACCTGGCCAAGGCACTGACGCAAATTGCTCTGCTTCAAACCCAGTCCCAGAACTCTGGCCCAGTTCCTGCCCCGGAGCTACAGAGCCAAATTGAGGCAACCAGGTGGGTGAGGAGGGAGGGGCTGTGGGGCCCGCACTGGGGCAGCTGAGGCAAGATGACCCTTGGGGCCTCGGGCACCTCACAGGCATAGTCTGGACATGCAAGGCGGCGTAATGGGTGCCCTGGCTGCGCTGTAGCTCCTAAGCCCACAGGGGTTGCTCTTTCCCCTACTCTTGTACCCCCTCAAAGCCAGGGCCTGTCGGAGCCTGCAGCACCTGGAGAGCAGTGACGCCAAGCATGGCGACGGCAGATGGAGGTGCTGGGCTAAGGGGACTGTCCCCTCGTGAAGCAATTTCCTAAGCCAGGAAGCTTCAAGTTCCAGCCAGACATACGGGAGTCGTGGATGGCTAAGGTGCACGTGTGTGCACGTGTGAGGAAGGAGGCAGTCTGAGGTGTGCAGATGGGAAGAGCAAACAGGGTGGAGGCAGCCGCAGGCCGAGTTCAAACGGCTTCTCTGCCCTTGTGAGCCGCGTGACTTCAGACTGCCCTGCAAGTGATGTGAACACCCACCCCAAGGGGGCGCTGTCTAGGAAGCACCCCGCTTGCTCGGACACGTGGCAGATGCCTACTGAACGGATACTTCCGTGCCTTGCGTTCTTGAATCAGAGTGACAGAAACTGGAGGGGAGGGAAGAAAGTGGAGTGAGAACTGAAGTCATGGTATTCACTGTGGGGTGCAGGGAGGAGCCAGCTGAGGACACCACGAGCCGGCAAGGCCCGCCCCAGCTCTCCCGGGGTCTCCGACTGCTGCTCAGAGCCAGGAATTCTTCTATGTGACCCCTGACCCCTAGGGAACCCAAATATATTCCAGAGGCCCCTTGGGGAACCCATCAACCTTTCCATGACCCAGCTGAGTGTCCTCATTTGACTATTCCAAAGGCTCTGAGTTTCTGTTGTCTTCTAAATTCTCATTCAGAAACCAACCCCAGCGCCGGCATTGTGGCTTAGCCAATACAGCTGCTGCTCACCATGCCAGCATCCCTTACAGGTGCCAGTTCAAGTCCAGGCTTCTCCATTCCGATCTGTCTCCCTGCTAATGGCCTGGGAAAAGCAGCACAAGAAGGCCCACGTGCTTGGGCCCCTGCACCCACGTGGGAGAACTGGAAGGAGCTCCTGGCTCCTGGCTTCCTCCTGGCCAAGCCCCGGCTATTGCATCTGGGGAGTGAACCGAGGGTGGAAGTTATCCCCTCTCCCTCCTCCTCACCCTCTCTCTGTAATTGTGACTTTCAAATAAATAAACCTTTTTTTTTTTTTTAAACAACTGCATAGGACAGATGCAAGATGGCTGAATACGGTATAGCCACATTAACTCAAGCTGCTCTGGGATACGACAAGAACAAAAGAATGGGACTGGCACTGTGGCATAGTGGGTAAAGCCACTGCCTGCAGTGCCAGCATCCCATACGGGCACTGGTTCAAGATCTGGCTGTTCCCCTTGGGATCCAGCTCTCTGCTATGACCTAGGAAACCAGTGCAAGACGGCCCAAATCCTTGGGCTCCTGCACCCACATGGGAGACTTAGAAGAAACGCCTAGCTCCTGATCGGCCCAGCTCCAATTTGTGGCCATTTGGGGAGTGAGCCAGCAAATGGACGATCTCTCTTTCTGCCTCTGCCTCTAACTCTGCCTTTCAAATAAATAAAAAAAATAAATAAAAGGAAGGACTATGTTTCCAGGGGTCTGGTGGATATTTTCAGTGAAGAAGTGGAAAAAGCAAGAAAACAAAGGCTCCATGGGACATGAGGAGAGAAGACAGAGATCACTGCAGCCAACCATGCACACAGCCAGCGCAGCACAGCCAGCCCACCACGCCAAGGCAGCCTGAATGGCTGGGCACCCACCACTCACACTGCAGGCTCAGAGGGAACCCCACAGTCACCCACTGACCTTTACTTGAGCCTGGAGAGCTGCTGGGGTCTGAGCAACTCCAGGCTTGCATCAGGGACGCCGACGTCCCCCCCCCCCCCCCCAGCGCAGCACAAAGTGGAGCAGTGTGCCTCCATTCTCCCAGGACCAGAGTCAGGGCAAAGTGGGGCAAAGCCAAGATACCCCGCACCCAGCAACTGTAGGAGTTCTTGGGCGGTAGCCCCAGTGCTATGCTCACATATTCTACATGAGCAAGGGGGAGGCACCTTAACTTCTGGGAGCTAACACCAGCAGCAGCCCATACAACATCTGTTCCCATCCAGGGAGATCTGGGTAATGACCCACTACACTCTGCAACACCAGGATTGTCACAACTCATTCTGAATTTCTTGCTGCCACTGCAATCTACCCAGTGGACATCAGGGAGAACCCACCTGCATCCCCCAGAGTCCAATCTCGTACACCTGTAGCCACCAGAGCCAGTTCACACCCCCTAGTCCTAGGAGTAGGGCTGTTGTGTTCTCAGCCACAGCACCAGCTAGACTCTCCTAGCAGCACCTGAGGAAGGGGCCATCTGTATCACAGTCTAGAGCCATAGCAATTGTTGCCACAAATCCCCAGCATCACTCAGGCTTGCTAGTGGGACAGCAGCCAACACTATCTCCTTCAGCACCAAGAACAAGGCCCTGGCCACCACATCACCAGGGAGACTGACACTGAAATCTCAATGGATCAAAGATACATGCCCTGGGAACCTTTACTCATCTCAAGGCCACGCTTCTATCCCTGTGAACTGCAGCAGACTGGTCCACTGATTAAGACAAAAGAAATCACACAGGAACTTCCTTCCTGGGCTCACCTACAACCAAAGCCAACGCAACAAGCCAGCGATACCCTGCATTCCAGCTAAACCATAAACCCTTTCACAATAAAGCCTACTCCATAGAGAGAGGAATACACCAGATGGGCAGATGTCAACACAGATACAAGAGAACACGAACAAGCCGGGTCGTACAAAGCCTCCACAAGATTACCCAGGCCAGCGCCGCAGCTCACTAGGCTAATCCTCCGCCTGTGGCGCTGGCACCCGGGTTCTAGTCCCGGTTGGGGCACCAGATTCTGTCCCGGCTGCTCCTCTTCCAGTCCAGCTCTCTGCTGTGGCCCGGGAAGGCAGTGGAGGATGGCCCAAGTGCTTGGGTCCTGCACTCGCATGGGAGACCAGGAAGAAACACCTGGCTCCTGGCTTTGGATTGGCATAGCTCCAGCCATAGCAGCCATTTGGGAGGTGAACCAATGGAAGGAAGATCTTTCTCTGTCTCTCCCTCTCACTGTCTGTAACTCTACCTGTCAAATAAATAAATAAATCTTTAAAAAAAAAAAAGTGAAAGAGAAAGGGCCAGCACTGTGCCATAACAGGTAAAGCTGCCACCTGCAGTGCCAGCATCCCATATGGCCGCAAGTTCAAGTCCTGGCTGCTCCACTTCGGATCCAGCTCTCTGCTATGGCCTGGGAAAGCAGTAGAAGATGGCCTAAGTGCTTGGGCCTCTGCACTTACATGAGAGACCTGGAGGAAGCTCTTGGATAGGTATGGCTCCAGTTATTGCAGCCATCTGAGCAATGAACCAGTGGATGTAAGAGCTCTCGCTCTCTCTCTGCCTCTCTGTAACTCTACCTTTCAAATAAATAAATAAATCTATTTAAAAAAAGTGAAACAGAAATTCAGTATTTTCTGGATAAGCAAAAACTAAGAGAACTACCACCACCAGACCAGCTTAACAAGAAATTCTGAAGGGCATCCTGCATTAGCAGTGCACATCACGAAAATGCACAACCCCGCCAAACTCACTAACAGAGCATAATCATTATCCAGTGAACAACATGACAGGTCTTAGAGACTTCAGTTGGCTGAATGCACAAAAAACATGACCCCACTATATGCTGCCTGCAAGAAACTCACTTCACAAAGATACAGAGACTGAAAGCGAAGGGTTGGAAAAAGAGACACCACACAAATGGAAACCAAATGGGAGCAGGCATAGCTATGCTTTTATCAGATAAAAGAGACTTTAAAACAAAAACTGTGAGGAGAGATAAAGGAGGACACTGTAATTTGATAAAAGGTTAAATTCAGCAAGAAGACCATCCAGATACTGACAGAAGATATGATTAGACCTAAGGGGAGAGATGGACCCTATACAACAGCAGGTGACTTCAACACCCTAC